>CAWUFW010001597.1:0-1360541 GCA_963921515.1 Calotriton arnoldi | reverse complement strand
GCCTGCTTCCACCCTGGAAGTTGAATCATGGTGTCGGGGGATCCGAGTTGACCAAACAACTCTGAAAGCACCCTGTGAAGGACAGACATGATACACAGTCAAAAGCACTGAAGAACAGGACAGAACTGCAATACTCATGCCCAATACATGTCACAAGATACCTACACAAAAACCAAGTTAGCATGTCAACACTGTTGGGGAGTACAGACTACCTGTAAGGACACATCGCTGCACGCATCCAGTCAAGTAGCACATGGCCACACTCAAACAGCAACAGAGCACCACTAACACATATCATGCAAACTCAAATCATTGGCATGACATCTCTGGATACTCACATTCAGCTGAAGAAGTTGGTGATGAGCTGTGTGCGGACATCACCGTCATCATCATCATCATCATCACTGGCATCGTGGCCCAGGCCAGGATCCTCCACAGGTGGCGGATGTTGGTCATCGTCATCCAGGATGAGAGGCAACTCCTTCCACACTGCCAGGTTGTGTAGCATGCAGCAGACGATGACAATCTTGCACACCTTTGCTGGGGCATATGGGAGGGCCCCTCCTGTCTTGTCCAGGCAGCGGAAGCGGCTCTTCAGGAGACCAAATGTCCGCTCGATCACTCTCCTGGTCCGACCATGTGCCTCATTGTAGTGCATCTGGGCTGGTGTCACAGGGTTCCTGAGGGGTGTCAGCAACCACGGCATGTTGGGGTATCCGGAGTCACCTACAGACAGCCAATTGCACATTAGCTCAGTTGGAAAAGATTGCAGAATCCAACATAGCAGAACACACACAATGGTACAAAGTCAGTACACACCGACAAGCCAGGCACGCTGGTTCCGCATCTGTGACATCATCCTCAGGATGCGACTACTCCTCATCACGAAGGCATCGTGTGCCAAACCAGGGAAACGTGCACACACATGTGAGATGCTCATATCTGCAAGACATACCACCAGAGCATTGATTGAGTGATAATGTTTACGGTTCCTGTATGCCTGCTCATGTGCCTGTGGTGGTACCAAAGCCACATGTGTCCCATCAATGGAGCCAATGACATGTGGCATCCTCCCCAGGGCATAGAAGTCACTCTTGATGTCAGTGAGTTGTTGACGTTTAGGGAAATAGATGTACTGGTTCAGGCATCTCAACATTGCATCCAAAATATCGCGTAGCACATGGCTGAACATAGTCTGTGACATCCCACCAGCAGACGCCACAGTGTGTTGAAAGGTACCAGTGGCAAAGAAGTGTAGGGCTGCCATCACCTTCACCTTGGGGGTCAGCGCTGTAGGGTACGGCCGGCCAGGTTGCAAATGTGGGGCCAAGCGCACTGCCAAATCCTCAATCAGCTGCTTGGTGAAGCGGTACCGTCGGATGCAGTCACGTTCCACCATCGTTGCAAGGTCAGGGAATGGTCTATGGACAGCTGCAGTGCATAGGTGAAGAAAGAAAGATTGTCAGTCACCCCACATATGTGGCATAGACCAGACTCAATATCACATGATACATCATTACGAGACACAAGTACATGCCGTTCCGTAAGGACATGTATGGCACCGAAATGGACAACATCTAACATCACAGTTCAACATGTGTCCTCAACAAGTCCCAGGTTGTGCTATGGGATATCATTAGGCTGTGTCACAGTACCCATGTACTGCTGTCACGTTCCAAACACACACCACAGTGACATGTGAGGACAGATGTGCCCCAGGCATCACAGCTAATTGACAGGTAGATTCCCAGGGACCCTGTATTGCCACATGGACACTGGCATGACATGGTGCATCATGAATACACCACAGCAAAACAACCATGACCCCCACAGGTAGTGGTCCCTGTTGCCTCGGCAGGACAGACATGGACGTCTGTGACACACACACGCACAACATCAAAGTCCATGCACAAACAACGTGGATGTGGAGACTGTCTCCCATTGTGCACATGGAATCAGAGACATTGTAAACACAACATGCACACAGACTGTGGAGGGCCATCACTATTGTGGCAATGGGTCACCCTGTGACGTACATACTGTCCCACATGGGACTCAGAGGGTATGTGACATGACATAAACATACACAACCGTGAAATGTGACCATGCGACATGCTCTGAAATGAACAGTTGCACATCACAGTGGTCATGTGCACAACACACAAAGGATCCTGTCCCCATGAACACGTGCACAGCCTGGGAGTGGCTTCCCCCAAGTGCCACCCCAAAAACCACATGTTGACCCCAATACACAGAAAAGGTAATGCAGCCTTACATCCTTAGGATACAGTGTGGACAGGCTGTGGTGTTGTAGGTGTGCCCCTGAGTCCCTGGCAAGTATATGTCACTGGCATACGTTCACCAGTGACAAGCATGGTGACATATGCGAGTGACCTGTACAGGGAAGCGTCGTACAGCAATGGACCGATCGGTGTGCCCCCACTGGCCATTGAATCTGTTGTGAGCGGGTACGCGTTGTAACCGGAATATGCATTGTACAGCAATGGACCGATCGGTGTGCACGCATTGGCCATTGAATCTGTTGTGAGCGGGTACGCGTTGTACCCGGAATACACGTTGTACAGCAATGGACCGATCGGTGTGCACGCACTGGCCATTGAATCTGTTGTGAGCGGGTACGCGTTGTACAGCAATGGACCAATCGGTGTGCACGCACTGGCCATTGAATCTGTTGTGAGCGGGTGCGCGTTGTACAGCAATGGACCGATCGGTGTGCACGCACTGGCCATTGAATCTGTTGTGAGCGGGTACGCGTTGTACAGCAATGGACCGATCGGTGTGCACGCACTGGCCATTGAATCTGTTGTGAGCGGGTGCGCGTTGTATAGCAATGGACCGATCGGTGTGCACGCACTGGCCATTGAATCTGATGTGAGCGGGTACGCGTTGTACCCGGAATACGCGTTGTACAGCAATGGACCGATCGGTGTGCACGCACTGGCCATTGAATCTGTTGTGAGCGGGTGCGCGTTGTACAGCAATGGACCGATCGGTGTGCACGCACTGGCCATTGAATCTGTTGTGAGCGGGCACGCGTTGTACCCGGAATACGCGTTGTACAGCAATGGACTGATCGGTGTGCACGCACTGGCCATTGAATCTGTTGTGAGCGGGTACGCGTTGTACAGCAATGGACCGATCGGTGTGCACGCACTGGCCATTGAATCTGTTGTGAGCGGGTACGCGTTGTACAGCAATGGACCGATCGGTGTGCACGCACTGGCCATTGAATCTGTTGTGAGCGGGAGCGCGTTGTACAGCAATGGACCGATCGGTGTGCACGCACTGGCCATTGAATCTGTTGTGAGCGGGTACGTGTTGTACCCGGAATACGCATTGTACAGCAATGGACCGATCGGTGTGCACGCACTGGCCATTGAATCTGTTGTGAGCGGGTGCGCGTTGTACAGCAATGGACCGATCGGTGTGCACGCACTGGCCATTGAATCTGTTGTGAGCGGGTATGCATTGTACCCGGAATATGCGTTGTACAGCAATGGACCGATCGGTGTGCACGCACTGGCCATTGAATCTGTTGTGAGCGGGTACGCGTTGTACCCAGAATACGCGTTGTACAGCAATGGACCGATCGGTGTGCACGCACTGGCCATTGCATACGATGTGACTGGGTACGCATTGTACAGCAATGGACCGATCGGTGTGCACGCACTGGCCATTGAATCTGTTGTGAGCGGGTACGCGTTGTACAGCAATGGACCGATCGGTGTGCACGCACTGGCCATTGAATCTGTTGTTAGCGGGTGCGCATTGTACAGCAATGGACCGATCGGTGTGCACGCACTGGCCATTGAATCTGTTGTGAGCGGGTGCGCGTTGTACAGCAATGGACCGATCGGTGTGCACGCACTGGCCATTGAATCTGTTGTGAGCGGGTACGCGTTGTACCCGGAATACGCGTTGTACAGCAATGGACCGATCGGTGTGCACGCACTGGCCATTGCATACGATGTGACCGGGTACGTGTTGTACAGCAATGGACCGATCGGTGCGCACGCATTGGCAATTGCATACAATGTGACCGGGTACGCGTTGTACAGCAATGGACCGATCGGTGCGCACACATTGGCTATGGCCTGGCATGGCAACGGACGCGTTTTCGAAAGTTTAACGAGTCTGATGCTGTGAATTCAGTTGGCCACCCACAACAATGTTGCAAATTCATGGGTGTCATGAAGTTGAACTTTTGAAGGCTGCTGTGGGCGTGTGTAAGTGGTGCAATTCCATGGATTGGCCAGATTCAGAAGATGCAAACAACTTGGACCTATCACTTTGGACACATGGGACAGTATCTGCCTCAGCAGCACACATATAATGCTGGCTGTTCCCCTGAGAGCTCACTTGCCTGCACTACATGCTCCAGGACGACATCTGCCACCACCACTGCTGCTGTCTCTGCATCCTCTGGATCCTGCAATGGCACGTACTGTGGAGAGAGCCCCAGCCTTCAGCACTGAGGTGAACCAGGCCCTGCTGGACAGCCTCCTTCCACAGTACAGCAAGCTGTATGGGAAACCAGGGGAGCAGGTGAGTGTGCTGTCCACTGCCTTACAAATGTGCATGTTGTCTGACTAGCCAGACTTACAGTCTGCACGCCACTGGCTAGCAGGCTCACTGAGTAGTTGTCACCCCCCATAGTGTGTAGTTACATGCACTGAACAGGTATAGTGCAGTAACAGTGCATTTAAACAAGGTTTGACTTCCCAGGCAATGATACCATGTAGTAACTGCTGGCAAACTGTTCATAGCCATCCTTGCACTGCCCGTGTACATCATGTGCCCCTGTGATTGAGACATGTATATCCAAATGTGTGATGCACGGATTTGTTGCATGTGTAGTAATGGCCTTTACACTTTGTCATCCTCACAGGTTGATGCCCACCAGAAGCAGGAAATATGGCTGGACATCGCCCGGGCAGTAAGGTCTGTGGGGGTCTACAAGCGCCGGATCCGCAACTGCCAGAAGAGGTGGCAGGACCTTCAGGGCTGGACCCGGAGGATCGCAAGGGTAAAGCTGAAGCTGTCGCCTCCTCGCAGGAGGGGTAGACACCGGACCCTGACCCCCCACATGCTCAGGATCCTGACGGTGTTCTTCCCTGATCTGGATGGGCAGCTGAAGGTCAGACAGCAGCAAGGAGGTGGTGAGTCCATGACTGCACTGTGAGCTTTGTCTGACATGCTATGTGCCCTCCTCTGGCCTGGTTAAACTTCAACAGTACATCAGTTATGTGGTCCAGGACCCATGTCCCTCAATTGTGCACTGCCCACTCCTCATCTGATACCCAGGTGTGGCCCTTACAGTCAGGAAATTGTGTCACTTGGGTACTGTGTCCTTGCATTTTGCTTAGCTCAAGGTGGGGGACAGCATTTGTTCCCGTAACTCTGTGGTGGGCTTCATGGGTGGGTCCATTGCTTACACAATGCCTGGGTTCTGACATGTAATCTGCGTGTTACTTTGATATGTGGTCCAATTGCTGATCTGATTCACCACATGTGCCTGGGGTATTTGGCACACACCCATGCTGCGGGTGGGAACAATGTTTGGGCCTCAGGAGTATGTATATCAAGTGTGTCACACATGCTTATCCACCTGCCTACTGTCCAGGGCTCATCCCTCTTTCACTTGGAGCAGGACAGTCATGCCTACTCCAGGCCATACAATACACTCTGTACTCCCACTCCCGTGTATCAGCTGACATGTTGTGCTCAGTGAAATGTTCCCTCAGGTGTCTGCCTCTGTGTCATTGTGCTGTGGCTTCGTTGTCAGGACTACTGGGGTGTTTATCGGTTAGGGCTCAGCATGCCACCGGAGATGTGACCATAGGAGACGATACTTGTGTGACATATAGGTGTTTTATCACTTGACCGTGCATACTGGGGTATGCAACTGTGAAGTTCAGGCAGCTGTTTCCCATTCACAGCAGATTGTGAGGTTCTCAGGTTCCGAGGGTTGTGTTTCATGTCTCCCATATGTCCAATTGGTATGACGTGGACAAATGAGAGTTCAGATGATGTGGTTTGTGGGGGATGGACATGTGCACTTGTCAGCTACAGGACTTGCATTCCCCATGACCTAGGATTGTGACACAGTGCAGACTGTTGTTGTCTGGCTGCCCTGCCCATGTGACTGGAGACAGTGATGTATGACTTTGGAGGCATGCCTGTGCCATGGCGTTAAACTTCCTAATAGTGATCCTGCAGGGGAGTGACATGTGCTACATGCACCCCATTGTGGCATTGACTATCAGGACATGGGTGCATCATGGTGTCTGGTGCTGGTATGCATCACATGCATTTCAAAATAGACTCTGGCCATCCCTTTATCCGGACACCTGTACTGACTCAGTGGCAAGAGTTGTGATGTGTGCATGTTCACATACTTCACTGTGTTCTCTGCACTGTCCAACTACTGTGTAGGTGGTGCATGTGTCCACACTGGGGTATTGCCATCCGACAGACACCAGACCGATGGGTGCAAGGCCAGGAGGGATGTGAGTGCCATGGTTGACCATCAGACTGACAATTGGCTTCTCCTACTCTGTTTGGGCACTTTTGGCAATGTTCAACTAAGGATGCCAGGGCTTGCTCTGTAATGTGCTGTACTTACTGTGGTTTTGTGCGGTCAGTGCAGGTGACTGATGTCTGTCTGTTTCCCTAATTGTTTGCAGATACATCCACGGCCACAGGAGGGGACAGCTCCACGGACCAGGAGGAGCCGCAGAGCCAGACTGGGTCAGCAGCCAATGAGTGGTCGGAGGGACCCAGTGGCACGGAGGGTGAGGGGAGCCACACCGAGGAGTCCTCAGCACCATCCACCTCAGCTGAGGACCACAGCAGCTCAGAGGATGACTCCCTTGTAGAGGCGGGTGTCAGCAGCCACCACACCCCAGCTACTATTGCTGTCCCCGCCACCACCAACACCACCACCACCACCACCGCCCTACCATCGGCTCCCATTCCAGAGGTCCGTGGAGGCTCCCGTGTTCGGGAGCATGTCTCCTTCATGCCAGGCACCGCAGCCCCTGCCCCTGTGTCCTCTGCTACCCTGAGTTAGGAGTCTGTGTACCTACTTCGCCAGCTCCATCTAGGGCAGACAGCAATGCTGAGTGTCCTCCATGCCCACACCACTCTGTTGACTCAGCTGGTGTCGTTTATGGAGGGCATCTCATCAGGAATGTCTGCCCTACAGAAGAGCAATAGGTCCATGGACTCCTCCCTGACGGCAGCAGTGTCCCTCCTCCAACAGTCCCTCACCCCTCCTACCTCTGCCCCATCCACACTTCCTGGCACCCTACCTGTCCCAAGCACATGCACACCTGCACATTCACCCAAACACCCACTACAAAAACAAGACGTGCACGCAGGCATCCTCAGGGGACTGATACCACACCCACAGGGGATGGGGTACATACACACACACAGGCATCCACAGTCACTCCGCAGTCCTCCGATACCTCTCCCTCCAAGGCCCCTTCCCTTGCCTCACCTGCAACCCCACCTACACAGCAGCTCTTCCTCTGTGACCTCGGCCTCTTCCCCTCC
The DNA here is from genome assembly GCA_963921515.1 of Calotriton arnoldi. NCBI lineage: Eukaryota > Metazoa > Chordata > Amphibia > Caudata > Salamandridae > Calotriton > Calotriton arnoldi. The sequence continues at coordinate 1,352,960 of CAWUFW010001597.1, read as the reverse complement.
AATCCAGCTGATCCGTCATACAGGGGGAAGAGGAAGTCCACCCACACAGAGGGGAGTGCCCCTCGCCCCCGGACACCCTCCCCCAGGTGCAGACAGACTGAGGCCCCCATCCGCAAGTCCCCCCGGACCCGGAAGAGCAAGACCCCGCCGCCACCCTGCAGCTCAACCACCAAGTCTCCTTCCTCCATCCCTCAGGCCCCCACTCCACAGGTTCCCCCACCACACCCTGCCCCAGGTTCCCCCACCCACAGATACACCATCCCCAAAATGATCCGGCCTTCTCCCCTACCACTTGCTCTTCCAGCACCACACCCCCCGCTGCGCTTGTTTGTGCCACTGGTGTGGAGAGAGTGTCCTCCCTCTCTGTCCTGCCCACCTTACCTGAACCCCATTCTACTCCCCTGGAGATAGGCACTGCAGTGGAGTCCACTACCACCCTGTCTGACTTGGGCACTGCAGTGGGGAACCTGTCCACTCCATCTGCACGGCCCACTGCAGTCGTGCCGGCACCCACACCATCTGACTCATGCCCCCCAGTTGAGCCGGCACACACCATGTCAGACACCTCCACTGCAGTTGTCAGTGACTCTCCAGCACCCACCACCCCTTCCTTGCCTCCTTCTGGTGAGCCCTGATCCTGTCCCTGCGGTGCCTGGCCTGCCCCGTATGCCCCTCCGAGGGGAATGTCCCTGATGTGTAGCTGTGCAGGCATGCAAAGGGTGACATCTGGCACTGTCACCCTGTTTGGACTCTTGTTATGGACTGGCCATTGGCCTTTGTTGTATTTCTGGACTTTCACTTCTTCACACACAAATGCTGAATAAAGCTACTTTCTGTTCTCTAGTGGTTTTGCTTCTGATGTACATGATGTTGATGATGCTAACCGTGCCCTTGCTGCACTGATGGTGATTTTTGATATCAGGGAAATGAAGTGTTACTGTGTAGGACCCCATGTGGTCCAGGGGGAATGTGTCCTATCCTGGTGTGTATCCATGTCATCCTTTGCAGCAATATGAGGTTGTCATGTGTTCAATATTTGGCAATGGGATTTCCTACTTTTATTTGCAATATCACATCTGTGGCTTACACCCCTGCACATCTGTTGTGCTTGCCATTGTTCAATTTGTCTATTTCCCTGACCGTGTGACCATCTCCACTGGACATGCAAGTTTGGGCATCAATGGGGAAAGACTCATCTGTGTGATCAGTGCAACTTGCTATACATGTGTGTTGGATCTGTGCAGATGGTGTCGGTGACACTCCCATGACCAGGCTGATGTGACGAGAGCCTTCATTTTGTGCTAATTGTTGACTGAGTGACCAAGTGTACTGCTGATATGATAGAGCCCTGCAGAGACAACGTTTGGCACAGCTTTCCTTACACAGGAGTGGAGTGCCCTCATGGCAGTGTGTAATTCCGTGACATTGCCTGAGCCCAAGGTGTGTGTTGTGTGAGCATGTCTGTGTGTGTTCACTTCCGTTTTGCAACACAGGCTGGGATCCCTAGTGATGTTCCTGTTTGTGATGCTTGCTGAGTTGACCTATGTACCACCCAAATCTTCGCACTGGGTTCTCTGGGATGTGGGTGCATGGCACATTACTGGTCATCAGGGTGTCATCCATAGGTGTGTTTGCTGTCAGGGCTGAGTATGTGGGCAAACGCAGATGAGACACAGTCAGGATTCCCCTTGGCACTTGTTGGTTACACAAGTCATGTAATTTACAGTTTGTGTTAGCTTTCAGTGATTGTGACACGTTGTGTGTGTGACTGCTGCCACTCCTCTGGGTCAGAGCTGCAATGTTGGAAGTTGTCTATGTGTGTTCTTTGTGGGTGACCTTGACTTCTTCATTGGTGTGTGACTGTGTCCGGGATCACATTGATTGTGGTGGATTTCACGTCATGCCCATGTACAGCATACTGTGCAGTGTGTCAGACATTCACGAGTCTTGTTGACTGGCCATATGTGATGGGTTTCTGCAACTTAGTTCCCACCACCACCCCTGGGATTGTCATGGGTGCATGTGCAATGTCACCAGTCCATGTGAGCTTCACTGCTGCACATTGGTGGAGATCAAGGTGTGTGGTGTTGAGTGTGTGCAAATGAGAGTTGTTGCACGGCTAGACCCCTACCTCCATGTTGGCCTTAGCTGACAGGCCATGCTGATTGATTTGTGCTTGTGTAGGTGTGATGGTAGTTTGTTGCTCAGGACACATGAATGTGGTTCACAGTGTGAATGACATCTAGCTTTGTCATCACAGTGGGATTATCATGCAGGCCACGGTCACCACGATGTGGGGTCCCTGGGGGTAGTGCTGTGGTGGGTCTGTCTCTTGCTGTGTATTTTGCTGTTCCTACAAGCTTGTGTGACATGTGTAATTTGGGCTCCCTCTCATCTAACAATGCCTGTTTGCCCACATAGGGGACTCCGATCCATGAGTTACTTTTGTGTGGCACTGTATACACATCTGTGTAATTGTGATTCAGGCCTCCTCATGTGTTGTGTGGTTGCCTGGGGACACTGGCACACCCCCCATCACCTGTTGTGTTTGATCTGCAGTGTGAGGCTGCCTGTTTGTGTTTGTGCATCTGCACCACTGCATTGGCATATCTTTAGTGTGCCATTGGCTGTATGTTGTTGGTTGGCTTTCCCCTGCTGTCCCTGGGACTCCTAGGTCATCAGTCAGCACAATGATCATGGTTTGTATGTCCCTTTGCTGCCATGGTATGGTATTTGTTCACCTGACATCTACAGTCTCCAAAGGATATCTACATTTGTGTGTCCATTGGTGCAGATATGTGGGGCTGCATTATGATGGTCACTTCTGTCATTGTGTTATTGAGGAATGTTGCCAATGTCAGCCCCCATGGGTGATGTTTGTCTGCACATGGCCAAAGGTATATCTTATTTGCACTGCACTGTTTGCCTCACCCAATGTATGTTGCTATGGGACACAAGTACTACTATGCCACAGATGTGTTTGTTGTTCTGTGACCAGGAATCATCCATGCTGTTTGGCATTTGCAGCTTTTCCCATGACAACACTTACATTTTGGTCACTGTGATGATGGGGTGTTATACCCCATTGCCACAGTGGTCATGGTCTGCTTGCATTGTGGAGCCCACACACATTTATGTGTGACACATGTGATAGGGGGTCACATTGTATGCTCAATGACATGTTCAGTGTTGTGGGCATTTGACACAGACTACACATGCTTGTCATGGTGTTGGTGGGATGTATTTTCAGACATTCCTTATGTTGGAGTATGCTGGTTGTGTCATGCATTTCCCGTCCTATGTTTAGGGGTGGTGTGGGTGGTAGGCATTTACCCCCTATGAGTGGGGATGGTGGTAGTGGTAGGCATCCAGGCCCCCTGAGTAGGGGGGTGGTGGTAGGCATCCAGGCCCCCTGAGTAGGGATGGTGGTAGTGGTAGGCATCCATCCCCCTATGAGTGGGGTTGGTAGTAGTGACAGGCATCCTGCCCCCCTGAGTAGGGGTGGTGGTGGTGGTAGGTATCCAGGCCCCCCTGAGTAGGGGTGGTGGTAGTGGTAGGCATCCATCCCCCTATTAGTGGGGATGGTAGTAGTGACAGGCATCCAGGCCCCCCTGAGTAGGGGTGGTGGTGGTGGTAGGCATCCAGGCCCCCCTGAGTAGGGGTGGTGGTAGTGGTAGGCATCCATCCCCATATGAGTGGGGTTGGTTGTAGTGACAGGCATCCAGCCCCCTGAGTAGGGGTGGTGGTGGTGGTAGGCATCCAGGCCCCCTGAGTAGGGGTGGTGGTAGTGGTAGGCATCCATCCCCCTATGAGTGGGGTTGGTAGTAGTGACAGGCATCCAGCCCCCTGAGTAGGGGTGGTGGTGGTGGTAGGCATCCAGGCCCCCTGAGTAGGGGTGGTGGTAGTGGTAGGCATCCATCCCCCTATTAGTGGGGATGGTAGTAGTGACAGGCATCCAGGCCCCCTGAGTAGTGGTGGTAGGCATCCAGGCCCCCCTGAGTAGGGGTGGTGGTAGTGGTAGGCATCCATCACCCTATGAGTGGGGTTGGTAGTAGTGACAGGCATCCAGCCCCCCCTGAGTAGGGGTGGTGGTGGTGGTAGGCATCCAGGCCCCCCTGAGTAGGGGTGGTGGTAGTGGTAGGCATCCATCCCCCTATGAGTGGGGTTGGTAGTAGTGACAGGCATCCAGCCCCCCCTGAGTAGGGGTGGTGGTGGTAGGCATCCAGGCCCCCCTGAGTAGGGGTGGTGGTAGTGACAGGCATCCAGCCCCCCCTGAGTAGGGGTGGTGGTAGTGGTAGGCATCCATCCCCCTATTAGTGGGGATGGTAGTAGTGACAGGCATCCAGCCCCCCCTGAGTAGGGGTGGTGGTGGTGTTAGTGGTAGGCATCCAGGCCCCCCTGAGTATGGGTGGTGGTAGTGACAGGCATCCAGGCCCCCCTGAGTAGGGGTGGTGGTAGTGGTAGGCATCCATCCCCCTATGGGTGTGTATGGCATTGGTGGTAGCCATCCCGCCCCTATAGTTCTGCTGTTGCTGGTGTATGTCATTTCTGCATCCCTATGTGTGTGTGACATATGTTGGGTACGTGTGGTTTGTTTGTGTAGTGGTTGTTTGACTTACCGTCTTCGCCGTACGCGTCCGTACCGGTCCTGGTAATAGATGTAGAGTATTGGTAGGACCTGCGCGATGGGATTCATGGTTTGTTCATCTCATTCGGGTTTCTCGTGGCTTCGACTCGTACTCGTCGCTGGCTTGTTCGTCTCGTAGCCGTGGATCGTCTTGTGGCGCGAATCGGAGCTTATGTACAGCTCTCCCGGATGCTCTGACGTGCCGGACGTAGCGACGGGTTGGGCGCGTACGGAATGCGCATCATACTAGTCCGGCCGGAAGGTGCTGTGTATTTGGTTCCGTGCGACTCGATTGGACGTTTACGGATCCGGCTCGGGCGGGGAACAGGAGCTGAAATGGGTGAGTACGGCTCGGTCGGAATCTGGGCTGTTATGCGCGTCGTACTTGTTCGTTCGGACGACTGTCCGAATCGGTCGGGAAACACGCGTTCGGCTTGGTTTTTTTCCGGACGAATACTGTTAGGTGCGCTTCCGGCCGAGATCGGAATCGACCCCTTTGTGTCGGACTTGCATTAAAAACACAAACCTAATGAAAAGTGATTGTTAAAAGGGATAATAAACGCAAATTACTCAAGCTTGAACAATTTCTTTATGTTCACAGTTTTGAAATGATCATTGTTATGCTACAGGAAGTTATTGATCTCTGGGAGATGCAATATGCAGTCCTTGTAACATCATACAAATTTTACAAGACCTGCAGGTCTAGTGACTTCAATAATCTACTCAACCAAACGGTAATGGGCTTGACCCATAAAATGGTCTCAAATTTTGTGATCCTAGGCAAATATTTTATATCACTAAGACATATTTTTCTTCATTATCACATATGAGCGCTCCTCTCTAAAATCAAATTGTGTGATCCTAGGCAAATGTTTTATATCACAACTTCATCATTTTCTTCATGATCACATATGAGAGCTCGTTCAAATATGTGAGTTCAGTATGTCTTATATACAAAAAACTATTTTGTGTGATTTAATAGACTAAACATTTGTTCCATGTATAACAAGATTCTAGCTCACATATAGGACAGACATGATGCCTGACTTGCCCATCACTTCCCCAATAGCATTGTCATCAGTGTGGGGCCAGGAATGTTTCTCAGTTTATGCTTAAATCTCTCATTTGTAATGATTATCTTACTAAAGCATGATGTGGTAGTGCACTGTAATTTACAGACAGCACATTTTCCATGAAAATGAACACATACTTTCCCACTGACACACAGTTTTACTAGTAAAACTAAATAGTGATCAGATGATGTGTGAAAAACAGGTTTTACCAAATATTTATAATTTGCACATCACCAAGTTAGGTTTTATGATTTGTTTTGTTCCTACTTAAATCTTTGTTTCCTTCACATTTCAGAATTTAAAAATGTGCTTTCCTAACTGCTGATATATTTTGAAATATGTGTGCAGTTCATTTACCAGCTATTCACATTTTGTGTGTTAGAAACAAACTGACATCCCCACAGCCTTTCATTTCACACTCCCTGTACCGCAGCAAGATTGGCAGACAGTTCACTTTTCAAAATCCTCTAACTTTGCAGTCAGAGAAAGAAAAGTAAATACCAATCTCCAGGATAAAATAAGAAGCAATTTGTAAGAAGCCACAAGGTGACCTTTGACCTCTGTCTTTGAACGCACAGCAAATGTGACAAGATAAGAACACGATTTAAAGGCATCTTTATTATTCATTTACTTTCTGAGTGAACAGACCACCTCTTCTTTGCTAGCTGCAGCTCTCTCACCACATCAGGCCAGTAGGCCTAAAGTGCTGATCAGTGCCACTGTGGTATTATGCTTTTAAATCGATTTTTTCTACACCCTCGATTTGCTCTTTTTCCTTTCAAAGGGTGTGTGGCTGCACATTTAACAGTGGTTCATCAGTGCACTGCAGTATCATGCTTTTTCATCTGTTTTTCCTAAGCTCGAGATGTGCTTTCTTTCTCTTTCTAGGGAATGTGACTGCACAATACCAATTGAATATGGTTCCGTTGTTACTTTTGGATGGATTTATTCCTGAGAATTCGAAAGAAACTCTGAATGCATATTTACAAAATAATTTACAAAATGGGTTGTTTGTATTCATCAACTTCTGAGCCGCTTTGGTATTTTTGCGCCAAAAAAGACCAGAATCTTCAACCTTTTTTGTTGATTATAGAGGCTTGAATCAGATACAGTCATGAATAGATACCATTTATCTCTAACAAAAGACATATTGGAGTCAATTCATGTTGCACACGTCTTAAAAAAGTTAGATTTGCAAGGAGTTTATGATTTGCTGTGCAGGAATGAATATTATGAGAGGTAAATAGCTTCACATGCCATTTGATCAATTTGAATGTTGTGTAATACCATTTCATTTATGCAATGCTTCATCCATTTTTCAGTGCTTTGGGATTCCATCTTTTCAGATGTTTTGAATCAGACTGTTTTGTGTTATCTGGGTGACATTATAATGTTTTAAAGACTCCTGTAGAACATAAAGAACAAGTGAATCTTGGGTTATCAAGGTTCCAACAACACCATCTGACTTGCAATCCTGAAATATGAGTTTGTCATGGAAGAAGTAGAGTTTCTTGGTTCCAAACTGAATAAGTCTCTTGTCCCTCACCTATGAATATTAAGGAGACTCAAAGTTCCCTGGGGTTTACAAACTTTAACATCAGTTCATAGAGAATTTTGCAGATGTAATCAGTGTTGTAACTCATGTCTTGAAAATAAACAGGAAGAGAAGAATTTGTTGGGATGATCAAGCTGAAAAATATTTTCATTACATTATCCAAGCACCCATCTTGTGGTGTTTGGACAAAATATTGAATACAAAATATCATTCTACATAAATATCATGTCAAGACTATTGTGTTGACAAAACTATTGTTGAAAGAAATATCGAAGGTAAGAATATTATTTTAAGTGGTGTTTTTTATATCGTTGTCAAAAATATTGTTTATTAAAATATCATTGTTAAAAATATTGTCTTTATGGGTTACGTTATATATGTTTTTTTAAAGGTGTTTTATTTTATTTGTATGTTAGTTTTTGTGTTAATATGTCAATCAATTTTTATAGTAATTTAAAAAAAAAATCAATGTATTCATTCTTTTTAATATTTTAATGAGGTTTTTCATTATTATATATGCATTTAAGTTATAGAAGCAGGATGTTGGGTTTTTAGGGGAGAAGGGGGGAATTTTTAAATTGTTAATATTAATTTAATTGTATATTTTATTAAATGTATTCATTAAATTTGTAATATGTTGTTTCATTTTTTTGTATACTTCAATTTGTCACTGAAAGTGGGATGTGTACACTCTGTCACTGGAACCAACTTAACAACTTGACAAATGTACATTGCAGATGCACTGTGCCAGGGTCCAAGGCACTACAAGTCAGATGGCATAGTGTCGTTAAACCATGTATTGATCGACACTTGTTGCCAAAGTTCAGTATGACCAATGTAAAGGATATGTTTAGCATGAATCCAAGATAATAACTCTTCAACTATAGCCTTGAAAACAGCTTCATCTGTAGCATAATATAAAGAGCAAACAATAGTCACCCAGATTATAAGGATCTTCACTTTAAAATGGTACTGACGTTGCTCAATTCCATTCAGCAGGGACTATGTCATCCACCAAGATGGCATTAAACAAATAAGGTTCTTTTTTAGGGCCTACTCACAGAGATCATAACACAGGGTAAAACGACAAGTGCAACAGGAATGGATAGGGCTGGGGGAGGCACAGGACCTGACTCACGATTAAACTCTGATACTATGCCCTAGGTATTGTATACTAGCAAATTATACATCATGCCCCCATCATCCACTGCCCTTTACCTCATACTTGATATCACTGATGGCATTTCAGAATCCTTCATCAATGGCATCTTTGATGGCATCTCATATTAAATGATTGATGACATCACTAATGAACTCAATCTCAACAGTGAATGGACAATGATAATTTGTGATGCAGAGAGCCACAGTACACAAGACATTTTACCATGTGTAGTAAGCACAAAATTAAGCTCAGGACCTTTGTCCAGCTCCCATATTCATACTATCCACTGCACACAGCCTTTAGCTGCACACACAACAGGGCAATTCCTGTTGATTTCCCTGGAGAACGGAGACGGTTCTAATCCCTTATCCAGCCATTATCTCTTCTTTAGCTCATCCTTATCGAGCCAATAGGTGTCTTCGTTCTGATGATCTTTATTTAGCTTCAGTCCCCAGAATCCGCAGGACCAGAAGTGGTGGCCGACTGTTCTCATACAGTGCGGCCAAACTCTGGAATGCCCTTCCTTTGCGGCTTCGTGTGCAATCCAGTCACAATACCTTTAGGAAGGACCTGAAGACCTGGCTTTTTCCCATCTAACCTGCTGTAATCAATTTGGTGTCCGTCAGCGCTGGGATGCCTTCGGGTAGCTATGCGCTTTATAAATATTATTTCATTCATTCATTCATTCATCCCACGTTCATCTTGGGAATTTATGCTTTTTATAATATGTGAATATTTGAGTTGTTCACTTGGTGCTGTAGGCTGGATATGGTTAGAGATGGTGTTCTCGGACTCTTGTTCTGCGACATTTACTAGGCTGTGGAAGAAGATTCTTTCTCTGCATGTCAGCTTTATCACAATGCTATACCGGCTGAATTTAGCGATTCACATATATTTTGTTACATGCTTTTTAGGTGTCTCCAAGTCCGAGATTGCTGTGATCATTGCTGTTAGACCTGGTACCATTGGCGTGTGTCTCCCTTCCATTTTTTCGCTATGCCTTCTCTGTTGTTGACCTGTTTTTGCTGGTATAGATGCTTTGGGCACTTTTGCCACTGCTAATCAGTGCCAAAGTGCAATTGCTCCCTATGATAAATTGATGTATGGATTAGTGATTCCATGATTGGATTATTTGATTTACTTGTCAGACCCTAGTACAGTGCACCGCGTGTGCCCAGGGCCTGTAAATCAAATGCTGCTGGTGGGCTTGCAGCACTGGTTGTGCCACCCACCGGAGCAGCTTGTAAAGTGTGACTCAGGCCTGCCATTGCAGAGCCTGTCTGCAGTCTAGTACTGCCATGTTGACTGGGTAAGTGCACCCACTTGCCAGTCCCTAAACCTTCCCTTTGCTGCATGTTAGTCACCCCTAAAGTAGGCCTGCGGGCAGGGTGCATTGTATGTAAGAGGTAGGACATGCCCTGATGTGTGTGACGGTGAGCAGTCAAAATATCGAAAATTAAATATCGACCTACACTAATATCGAGGTGACAATATTGAAGGGACAGAATATTGATGTTAAGAATATCGATGGACAGAATATCGACCCTAAGGTAAGTAATATCGATTTTTTTATATCGATGTAAGTAATATCGAAGTTAGTAATATTGACATCAAATATATCGATGTTACTAATATCAATGTTACTAATATCGATATTTATATTATTGTTATGTATTTTGTTATGTATTTAATATGTATGTGTTATATGTGTTTTTGTTAAGTGTTCTACTTGTCTAAAAATATATGTATACAATTTTTATATGTTAATGATGTTTAAGTTATTTTTGTTTTTTAGTACCGTAGCGGGTTGTGGGTTTATAGGGGAATAGGGTGGGAAGTAATTTAATTATACTAAATTAATTATTAATTTTTAGGAATTATAAATTAATCTTAATCATTTTTTGCGTTTAAGTTCTGTAGCGGGTTGTGGGTTTATAGGGGAATAGGGTGGGAAGTAATTTAATTGTAATTAAGTAATAATTTATTTTAATTAATTGGTATTGATCATTATATTGTTAATTAATTAATAATTGGGAATTAATTTTTATTAATTGGTTATTAATTTTTATTAATTGATTAATTGATCATTATGTTAAGTGTATTATTTTATTATTGGAGTGTGTTGTGCGTTTATAGGAGAATAGTGTTGGAAGTAATTGAAATCTAATTAAGTAATTATTAAATTTATTGTTGGTTATTGATAATTAATTTATTGGACATTAATTATTAATTGGTAATTTTTTTAAATTATAACTGTTTTGTTATGAAAATTAATGTATTGTTGTTGTATCATTAATTGGTAATTAAATATTATTAAATATTATTTATTGATAAATTTAATTAATATATTAATAAGTAATTATTAATTGGTAATTAATGTTTAATAATTATTATTATTGGTATAAAAAAGCATTTAATTGTTCAATATGTGTTAATTGATAATTAAGTTTTAATAATTAATATGTTGTTTGTTATTAAAAATATTTTATTGTCCAATAGTTATTATTTGGTAATTAATATTTATTAATTATTATTTATTGTTATTTATTATTAATTTATTTTTAATAAATTTTTCAATGGTAATTATGCTTTTAATAATTATTTATTGGTATTTGTAAATAGTTTAGAGTTATTTAATAATTAATTCATTAATTATTTTAAAAAATGATTTTATTTATAAGTATGTTATTTTTAACTTCTACGCTATCCAACACTTTCCCTACTGTTGCACTCTCTGGAGTTGGAATAGTAATTTTTACCCCTACGCTATCCAACACTTTCCCTACTGTTGCACTCACTGGAGTGGGAATAGTAATTTTTACCCTCCCGCTATCCAACGCTTTCCCTACTGTTGCACTCCCTGGAGTGGGAATAGTAATTTTTACCCCTATGCTATCCAACACTTTCTCTACTGTTGCACTCTCTGGAGTGGGAATAGTAATTTTAAGCTCTACGCTATCCAACATTTTTCTTACTGTTGTTTTTTTGGGAGTTGGAATAGTAGTTTTATTCCCTCCGCTATTTAATATTTTTTGTATTATTTTAGTTAATGTAGTATATAATTAATTTTAAAAATATTAAAAGTAAATTTATTTTTTTAATTTGTTATACATAATTATTTAATTTCTATTTATGTTATTGGTTTATGTATATAGATGTATTTGTAATTTATAATATTTTTTAATAATTTATAATTTATTAAAATAATTATTAAAACTGATTATTAAGTAAGTATATATATTATATATTATATGTATATGTTTAATTAATGTTTTATTAAATTATATATATTACTTATTAATTGTAAACATTATAAAATATTTTTAACTATGTTTATTTTATTTATAAGTATTATTTAGTTTATTTTACATATTTTTTTAACAAAAAAACCCCGATATTTTTAATAACGATATTTTTGACATCGATATTTTTTTCTCGATATTTTTGTACTTACCATGTTGTAGATAGGATATCGATATTCTTGTCATTGATATTCTTGCTCCGATATTTTTGTAGGTCGATTTTTTGACCTTCGATATTTTGTCAGTGATCCGTGTGTGACATGTCCTGATAGTGAATTACAGCCAATTTCGTTTTTCACTATTGCAAGGCTACCTGTCCCCATAGGCCAGAATGGGCAGTTTGATTATAACATCGTATAATCCTAACTGACCCAGGGAACATGGTAGAAAAACGAATTTAGTATGCCTGAACTCAGAATGATAAAATACATCTTTTAGTGAAGTTGGTTTTAACATCATGGGGCCGATTCCGATCTCGGCCGGTAGGGCACCGAATCGGATTCGGCTTAACCGGATCCGATTCAGAGCCCTCTTTCCCGACCGATTCGTACGTGCGTCCGGCCGAGCGAGTACGATGCGAGCGCACGCGAAATCGCCGACCGACTTGTTCGCGGGTCCGAAGCGCTACGACCGACTCGCACGGACACGACACGCACCGCGCGATGGAGACGTTCCCCGGCCGGGCTAGTACGATGCGCGCCGCAAGCAGTCCGACCGACTCGCGCCGTCCGGCTCGAAAGAGCAGTCGGAGCCGCACTTTGGGGGTCCGTGTCGGACCCCCTTGTACGCATAGCCGCGCGAGTCGCACACAGGGGGGACCCATGGGTCCCCCCTACCTGTGCATGTACGCCGCGAGTCGCTTCGAGGCGTACCCGCTGTAGGGGGCACCCTTGTTCGCCTCGCACCCATTGGGTCAATGGGAGCCCGCGTACGCGTTGTACATCCGGCTCCCATTGACTCAATGGGAGTCCGACCGACTCAAGTCCGATTGCATGCGTGCGCATCGTACTCGTTCCGTCGGACTGCCAGTGTCCGATTCGGTCGGAAATCTCTCCGGGTCCGGCTCGGTCAGAGAGATTTCCGGCCTGAATCGGAATCGGCCCCTCTGTGTTTGAAAATACCACTTTTAGAAAGTAGGTATTTTCTTGCCTAACCATCCAGCCTGCCTCTGCTAGCTTGTGTATTGTATGTCTGGGTTTGTGAGTGACAGGGGCTGGGGGACTCCAGGAGACAGGGTGAGTCAGCACAGGGCTGAATAGACCTATCTGCATGTAGAGTGGTGGGAGGAGTAGCACCTGGCCCTGAATAGGACTGTGCCTGCCTTCCACAATGCTGGCTCCACCACCTGTGGTGCGTCTGATGTCCCTGGCCCACATTGACAAAGGAAGAAGGTGTGCACTGGCAGAATGCACCCAGAACTGGTTTGGACTAGGTACAGGACCCTCTGCCTTCAGAGGACAAAGGATTTGCTAGTATAAATATTGGGACCCAGACCCCAAGATTTTAGATCACTTCTGGGAATCAAGACAAACCTTTGCTGAGGAGAAGAACCAGGAAGCTGAAGGAGGAGACTACCCCTATGCTGCGTGTTGTTGGGGTTGGCCTGCAGTGCTTTCTTTATTGACAAAGAAAGGAGAAAAGGACTGAGTGTGCTTTCATCATCTTGAAGAAGATCTCCAAGGGCTTGAACATTGAGATTGCCTCCTGCCTGAAGTCTCAGGGATACAAGACTTCACCCCCAGCTCCCCTCCTGAATTCCCTTTCTGGGAATTGAAGTGCCTACTGCTGTTGGGCCTTCTGAGAGACTGCGTGTCGCTGGGAGCTGGAAGTGCGACGCAACGAAGAGGAAGCGTGTCGCCGCCGCTGGAGCTGTTGTCGCATCGCAGAGTAAGCGTGCCACCGCTGCCGCTGTTGCATCACCGAAGCGCCTCGCATCACCGGAGAAACGTGCCGCCGCCACAGAGGATGCCGGTGCATCAACGAAGAAGCGTGTCGCAGGGCCTGTCGCGGCTCAGAAGATCGCTGAGTCGCCGCACGGCCGTTGGGCGTGCACGCATCCCGTCAACGTTGTCGCACCGTAAGCAAGACGCCATTTTCTCGCATCGCACTGGATCATCATCGCATCGGAACCGGGCCGCAGTAGGAAACCGACGCATCCTCCTTTCTGCGTGTAAGGAATCGAAGCATCACCTTCCCTGCGACCCTTTTGTTTGTTTTGCGTTACGCATCCAAAGGTACATTGAGAGTAAAGTGTCGCATTTATCATCTTTACTGAACTGAGCTATTTTCTACCATTGACAGTCATATTTTTCGTATTGTATTGTGGATTTTTGTCGTTTTGGGACTTGTGTTAAGTCTATATAAAAAATACTTATTTTTATACTACAACCTGTGTGGTGTCCATCTGTAGTGTTGTCACTGAGTTACTGTATGTGTTCACAAATGCTTTACACACTGCCTCTGAGATAAGCCTGCCTGCTCATGCCAAGCTACCAAGGGGGTGAGCAGGGGTTATTTTAGTAGTGTATCCCCCTTACCCTGACTAGAAGCAAGGGTCCCTATTTGGACAAAGGTACCTACCTCTGCCAACTAGAGACCCCCAGTTCTAACAATTGCCATCCTGTCAGTTGAAAGGATGTGGTTCATCAGCTGAACCTCGCATCCCTGCTCATATTTATTTAGGTTTTTTAAGATGTATTGAATATTTCTCACCTCCTAGCCACTACAGTTCCCCTATGAGTGGATCAGTTTGTTTACAAACAATGTTTCTTATTTATGAGGGCCCTGCATCACTTTTGCACCACATAAAGTGGTTCATGCTTGACACAGGGCTCTCAGTCCGATTTCTGAAGCCACACAAAATCACCTTGCGTGGCCTTGCGTTGCCTCATAAATCTTGAGTAAGGCAATGCAGCACAAATCGCTGAGTCACCTTACTCTGCACCAAAGAGGAGTTTCATGGGCGTTGCGGTGGGTTTCCGCATGCAACACCCATGGATTTTGATGCTGCCACAGATTTTTTTTTAAAAACAAACTTTATTGGTTACCATATAGGGGTCGATTCCGATCCCGGTCGGAGGCGCACCTAATACCATTCGGCCGGGAAAAAAGCCAGGCGAATGCCTGTTTCCCGACCGATTCGCACATATGTCCGAACGAGCAAGTATGATGCGCACAACTGCCCAAATCCCGACCCAGTCATACTCACCCAATACAGGTCCAGTTCTCCGACCGATGCGGATCCGGAAACGCAGAATCGAGTCGCACGGAAGCCAAAATGCAGCCTCGTCCGGCCGGACAAGTACGATGCACTTTCCGTACGCGCCGAACCCGTCGCTACGCACGGTACATCAAAGCATCCGGGAGAGGCGCACATAAGCTCCGATTCGCGCCACAAGACGATCCACGGCTACGAGACGAACACGCCAGCGACGAGGACGAGGCGAAGCAAAGAGAAAGACGAACGAGACGAACCAACCATGAATCCCATCGTGCCGATCCTACCAATATTCTACATCTATTACCGGAACAGGCACGGACGCGTACAGCGCAGAAGGTAAGTCAGACACCAACCACAAAAACAAACTACACGTACCCGACATATCACACACACACAGAGGGATGCAGAAATTACTTACACCAGCAACAGCAGCACCATAGGGGCGGGATGGCCATCACCAATGCCACATATACACATAGGGGCCTGGATGCCAACAACTAACACCACCCCTACCCAGGGGGTGCTAGATGCCTGTCACTACTACCACCTCTACCCATGGGGGGCAGGATGCCTGTCACTACTACCACCCCTACTCAGAGGGTGCCAGATGCCTACCACTACTACCACCTCTACCCATGGGGGGCTGGATGCCTACCACCACTACCACCCCTACTCAGGGGGTGCCAGATGCCTACCACTACTACCACCTCTACCCATGGGGGCAGGATGCCTGTCACTACTACCACCTCTACCCATGGGGGGCTGGATGCCTACCACCACTACCACCCCTACTCAGGGGGTGCCAGATGCCTGTCACTACAACCACCTCTACCCATGGGGGGCAGGATGCCTGTCACTACTACCACCTCTACCCATGGGGGGCTGGTTGCCTGTCACTACTACCACCTTTACCCATGGGGGCTGGATGCCCACCACCACTACCACCCCTACTCAGGGGGTGCCAGATGCCTACCACTACTACTACCTCTACCCATGGGGGGCTGGATGCCTACCACCACTACCACCTCTACCCATGGGTGCCAGATGCCTACCACTACTACCACCTCTACCCATGGGTGCCAGATGCCTACCACTACTACCACCTCTACCCATGGGGGGCTGGATGCCTACCACTACTACCACCTCTACCCATGGGGGGCTGGATGCCTACCACTACTACCACCTCTACCCATGGGGGGCTGGATGCCTACCACCACTACCACCCCTACTCAGGGGTGCCAGATGCCTACCACTACTACCACCTCTACCCATGGGGGGCTGGATGCCTGTCACTACTACCACATCTACCCATGGGGGGCTGGATGCCTGTCACTACTACCACATCTACCCATGGGGGGCTGGATGCCTGCCACTACTACCACCTCTACCCATGGGGGGCTGGATGCCTACCACTACTACCACCCCTACTCAGGGGTGCCAGATGCCTACCACTACTACCACCTCTACCCATGGGGGCTGGATGCCTACCACTACTACCACCTCTACCCATGGGGGGCTGGATGCCTGTCACTACTACCACCTCTACCCATGGGGGCTGGATGCCTACCACTACTACCACCTCTACCCATGGGGGGCTGGATGCCTACCACTACTACCACCCCTACTCAGGGGTGCCAGATGCCTACCACTACTACCACCTCTACCCATGGGTGCCAGATGCCTACCACTACTACCACCTCTACCCATGGGGGCTGGATGCCTACCACCACTACCACCTCTACCCATGGGGGGCTGGATGCCTACCACCACTACCACCCCTACTCAGGGGTGCCAGATGCCTGTCACTACTACCACCTCTACCCATGGGGGGCTGGATGCTTACCACCACTACCACCCCTACTCAGGGGGTGCCAGATGCCTACCACTACTACCACCTCTACCCATGGGGGCTCGATGCCTACCACTACCACCACCTCTACCCATGGGGGGCTGGATGCCTACCACTACTACCACCTCTACCCATGGGGGGCTGGATGCCTACCACCACTACCACCCCTACTCAGGGGTGCCAGATGCCTACCACTACTACCACCTCTACCCATGGGGGCAGGATGCCTACCACAAACAACACCCCCACTCACAGGATGGCTAATGCATGACACAACAAGCACACACCAACATAAGGAATGCAACAAAAAGACATCCCCCCAACACCATGACAAGCGTGTGTAGACTGTGTCAAATGCCTACAACACTGAACATGACTTTGAACATACAATGTGATCCCCTATCACATGTGTCACACATAAATGTGTGTGGCCCCCACAATGCAAGCAGACCATGACCACTGTGGCAATGGGGTCCAACCCCCATCATCACAGTGACCAAAAGGTAAGTGTGGGGTCCATAGCTGAAGCACATTTTGAACATTGTGGCAATGGGGTCTAAACCCCCATCATCACAGTGACCAAAAGGTAAGTGTGGGGTCCATAGCTGAAGCA
Organism: Calotriton arnoldi; assembly: GCA_963921515.1. NCBI lineage: Eukaryota > Metazoa > Chordata > Amphibia > Caudata > Salamandridae > Calotriton > Calotriton arnoldi. Next base: position 1,335,559 of record CAWUFW010001597.1, on the reverse strand, counting down.
CATTTTGCACATTGTGGCAATGGGGTCTAAACCCCCATCATCACAGTGACCAAAAGGTAAGTGTGGGGTCCATAGCTGAAGCACATTTTGAACATTGTGGCAATGGGGTCTAAACCTCCATCATCACAGTGACCAAAAGGTAAGTGTGGGGTCCATAGCTGAAGCACATTTTGAACATTGTGGCAATGGGGTCCAACCCCCATCATCACAGTGACCAAAATGTAAGTGTTGACATTGAAAAAGCTGCAACTGCCAAACTGCATGGATGATTCCTGGTCACAGAACAACAAACACATCAGTGGCAAAGTAGTGCTTGTGTCCCATAGGAACATAGATTGTGTGAGGCAAACAGTGCAGTGCAAATAAGACATACCTTTGGCCATGTGCAGACAAACATCACCCATGGGGGCTGACACTGTCAACATCCATCAATGACACAATGACAGAAGTGACCATCATAATATAGACCCACATATTTGCACCAATGGGCACACAAATGTAGATACCCTGTGGAGACTGTAGATGTGAGGTGAACAAATAACATACCATGGCAGCAATGGGACACACAAACAATGATCATTGTGCTGACTGATGACCTAGGAGTCCCAGGGACAGCAGGTGAAACCCACCAAACAACATACAGCCAATAGCACACTAAAGATATGCCAATGCAGTGGTGCAGATGCACAAACAGGCAGACCCACACTGCACATCAAACACAACAGGTGAGGGGGGTGCCAGTGTCCCCAGGCAACCACACAACACATGATGAGGCCTGAATACCAATTACACAGATGCACATACAGTGCCACACAAAAGTAACTCATGGATCCAAATCCCCTATGTGGGCAATCAGGCATTGCTAGATGAGAGGGAGCACAAATTACACATGTCAAACAAGCTTGTAGGAACAGCAACTAACACAGCAAGAGACACACCCACCACAGCACTACCCCCAGGGACCCCATATTGTGCTGACACTAGCCTGCATGATAATCCCACTGTGATGACAATGTTAGATGTCGTTCACACTGTGAACCCCAGCCATGTGTCCTGAGCAACTAACTACCATCACACCTACACAAGCTCCAATCAATCAGCACGGCCTGCCAGCCAAGGCCAAAATGGAGGTAGGGGTCTGGCCGTGCAACAACTCACTTTTGCACACACTCAACACCACACACCCTGATCTCCACCAATGTGCAGCAGTGAAGCTCACATGGACTGGTGACATTGCACATGCACCCATGACAATACCAGGGGTGGTGGTGGGAACCAAGGTGCAGAAACCCATCACACATGGCCAGTCAACAAGACTTGTCAATGTCTGACACACAGCACAGTATGCTGTACATGGGCATGATGTGAAATCCACCACAATCAATGGGATCCTGGCCATAGTCACACACCAATGAAGAAGCCAACGTGACACACGAAGAACACACGTACACAACTACCAACATTGCAGCTCTGACCCTGAGGAGTGGCAGCAGTCACACACACAACGTGTCACAATCACTGTAAGCTAACACAAACTGTAAATCACATTACTCGTGTAAACAACAAGTGCCAAGGGGAATCCTGAATGTGTCCCATCTGCGTTTGCCCACATCCCCAGCACTGACAACAAAGACAACCTGGGATGACAACCTCATGAACATTAGTTTGCCATGCACCCACATCACAGAGAAACCAGGTCCAAGATGCTGGATGAACATAGAACAACTCAGCAAGCATCACAAACAGGAACATCCCTAGGGACACAGCCTGTGTAGGAAAAGGGAAGGGAACACGCACAGACATGCTTACACAACACAGGCCCACGCAATGTCACCAGATTACACACTGCCATGAGGGCACACCACTCCTGTGGAAGGTCCGCTGTGCCAAACCTTGTCTGTGCACGACCCAAACATGTCAGCAGAACACTCCGTCAGTGAGTCAACAACCACAACACACAGAAGGCTCTGCTCACATCAGCCTGGGTACGGGGGTGTCACGTCAGTCATCTGCACACACACCAAACACGTGTCAAGCAAGTTGCACTGTATACACAGATGAGTCCTTCGACATTGATGTGCAAAGCTGCATGTCCAGTGGAGCTGGGCACACAGTCAGGGAAATCGGAACATTGAACAGTGGTAAGCCCACCAGATGTGCATCAGTGTAAGACAAAGATGTTCATTTACAAATGCAAAAAGGACATCCCTGTGTCAAATGCTGAACATTACACCCTCAGACTGTAGCAAAGGATGCCATAGATCCAGAATACAACAGAACACATATCCCATGGACCACATGGAGTCCATCACTGCAACACTTCATCGTCCTGATGTGAACACTATTATAACTGCAAATGCAGGATGCTACTCATCCACATCATGTACATCAAAAGAAAACCCAAAAGTAAACAAAAAGAGGCTTTATTCAGCAAATGTCAGGGTAAAAACGGAAGTCCAAAAGAAACTAAGGCCAATGGCCAGTCCAAAATCACAGTACCAACGGGGTGAGAAGTGACAACTGGTCACACATTGCTTGCCTGCACTGGTACGGTTGGGGGACATCACCCTTGGAGGGGCATACAAGGGGCAGGCCAGGCACCGCAGGGACAGGATCAGGGGATGGCAGAGTGAGGCAGTGAAGGGGTGGTGGGTGCAGGAGTGTCACCGGCAACTGCAGTGGAGGTGTCTGACTCAGGGGGGGCCGGCACCACCGTGGTACACAAGTCAGTTGGTGTGGGTGCCGCAACCAATGCAGTGGGCTGGACTGATGTAGTGGACTGGGTACCCACTGCAGTGCCCGAGTCAGATGTGGTGGTTGTGGACTCCACTGCAGTGCATGACTCCAAGGGAGTGGAAGGGTGGGCAGATGAGGTGGGCAGGACAGAGGGGGGGACCCGGTCCCCACAACAGTGCCACTAACAGGCAGAGCGTCTGGGTTGGGGGTGGAAGAGCAAGTGGCAGGGGGAGGGCCTAAGCAGTCTGGGGATGTGGTATCGGTGTGTGGGGGAACCTGGGGCAGGGTGTGGTGGAGGAACCTGTGCAGTGGTGGCCTGGGGGATGGAGGAGAGAGACTGGGCGCTGGAGCTGCGTGGTGGTGGTGGTGGGGTCTTGCTCTTCCTGCTCCGGGGGGACTTCCAAATGGGCTCCTGTGTCTGCCTGCGCCTGGGGGAGGGTGTCCGGGGGCGAGGGGCACTCCTCTCTGTGTGGGTGGACTTCCTCTTCCCCTGGTGTGCTGGGTCAGCAGGAATGGTGGGGAAGAGGCCGAGGTCACACAGGAAGACCTGCTGTGTAGGTGGGGTAGCAGGCGAGGCAAGGGAAGGGGTCTTGGAGGGAGAGGATTTGGAGGACTGCGGAGTGAATGTGGATGCCTGTGTGTGTGTGTGTTCCCCATCCCCTGTGTCTGTGGTATCAGTCCCCTGAGGATGCTTGTGTGCACGTCTTGCCTTACTCTTGGGTGTGTCTGTGCTGTTCGTGTCTGTGTGTTTGGATGACTGTGAAGGTGTGCATGTGCTTTGGACAGGTAGGGGGGCAGGAAGTGTGGATGGGGCAGAGGTGGGAGGGGTGAGGGACTGTTGGAGGAGGGACACTGCTGCCGTCAGGGAGGAGTCCATGGACCTATTGCTCCTCTGTCGGGCAGACATACCCGTCGAGATGCCCTCCATGAACGACACCAGCTGTGTCAACAGAGTGGTGTGTGCATGGAGGACACTCAGCATTGCTGTCTGCCCTACATGGAGCTGCCGAAGGAGGTACACAGACTCCTCACTCAGGGCAGCAGGGGACACAGGGGCAGGGGGTGCGGTGCCTGGCACGAAGGAGACACGCTCCCGAGCACGGGAGCCTTCACGGACCTCAGGAATGGGAGCCGATGGGAGGGCGGTGGTGGTGGTGGTGGTGGCGGGGCCAGACAGACTAGCTGGCCTTTGGTGGCTGCCGAGACCCACCTCCACAAGGGAGTCATCCTCCGAGCTGCTGTGGTCCCCAGCTGAGATGGATGGTGCTGAGGACTCCTCGGTGTGGCTCCCCTCGCCCTCCGTGCCACTGGGTCCCTCTGACCACTCGTCTGATGCTGACCCAGTCTGGCTCCGCTGCTCCTCCTGGTCCATGGAGCTGTCCCCTCCTGTGGCCGTGGATGTATCTGCAAACAATTAGGGAAACAGACAAACATCAGTCACCTGCACTGACCGCACACACCACAGTAAGTACAGCACATTACAGAGCAAGCCCTGGCATCCTTAGTTGAACATTGCCTAAAGTCCTCACACAGATTCGGGGAAGCCAATTGTCAGTCTGATGGTCAACCATGGGACTCACACCCCTCCTGCCCTTGCACCCATCTGTCTGGTGCCTGTCTGATGGTAAGACCCCAGTGTGGACACATGCACCACCTACACAGTTGTTGGAGATTGCAGGGAACACGGTGAAGCATGTGAACATGCACACATCACAACTCTTGCCACTGAGTCAGTGCAGGTGTCCGGATAAAGGGATGGCCAGATTCTAATTAGAAATGCATGTGATGCATACCAGCACCAGACACCATGATGCACCCATGTCCGGATAGTCAATGCCACAATGGGGTGCATGTTGCACATGTCACTCCCCTGCAGGATCAGTCCCAGGAAGTTGAATGCCATGACACAGGAATGCGTGCAAAGTCATACATTACTGTCTCAAGTCACATGGCCATGGCAGCCAGACAACAACAGTCTGCACTGTGTCACAATCCGAGGGCATGGGGAATGCAAGTTATGTGACTGACAAGTGCACATGTCCATCCCCCAAAAACCACATCATCTGTACTACTATTTGTCCACATCATACCAACTGGACATATGGGGGACATGAAACACAACTCTCTGAACATGAGCACCTCACAGTGTGCTGTGAATCAAAATACAGCTGCCTGAAAGTCATGGTCGCAAACACCTGTGTGCACAGTCAAGTGATCAGACACCTATAAGTCACAGAAGTATCGTCTATCATGGTCACATCTCAGATGGCATGCTGAGCCCCAAACGATGAACATACCAGTAGTCCTGACAACGAAGACACAGCACAATGAGACAGAGGCAGACACCTGAGGGTACATTTCACTGATCACAACATGCCAGATGATACATGGGAGTGGGAGTACAGAGTGTATTGTATGCACTGGAGTAGGCATGACTGTCCAGCTCCACCTGTAAGAGGGATGAGTCCTGGACAGTAGGCAGGTGGCTAAGCATGTGTGACACACTGGATACACATACTCCTGAGGCCCAAATATTGTTCCCACCAGCAGCATGGGTGTGTGCCACATTCCCCAGGGACATGTGGTGAGTCAGAGCAGCAAGCGGACCACATATCAAAGTTACACGCAGATCACATGTCAGAACTTAGGCATTGTGTAAGCAATTGACCCACCCATGAATCGCACAACATAGTCACGGGAACAAATGCTGTCCCCCACCTTGAGCAAAGCAAAATGCAATGACACAGTCCCCAAATGATACAATTTCCTGACTATAAGGGCCACACATATGCGTATCAGAGGAGAAGTGGGCATGTAACAAATGAGGGACATGGGTCCTGGACCACATGACTGATGTACTGTGGAAGTTTAACCAGGCCAGAGGAGGGCACATAGCATGGCAGACAAAGTGCACAGTGCAGTCATGGACTCACCCCCTCCTTGCTGCTGTCTGTCCTTCAGCTGCCCATCCAGGTCAGGGAAGACCACCGCCAGGATCCGGAGCATGTGGGGGGTCAGGGTCCGGTGTCCGCCCCTCCTGCGAGGAGGCGACAGCTTCAGCTGGACCCTTGCGATCCTCCGGGTCCAGCCACGAAGGTCCTGCCACCTCTTTTGGCAGTTGCGGATCCTGCGCCTGTAGACCCCCACAGATCTTACTTTCTGGGCGATGGTCAGCCAGATGTCCTGCTTCTGGTGGGCATCAACCTGTGAGGATGACAAAGTGAAAAGGCCATTACTACACATGCAACATATACGTGCATCACACAGTTGGATATACATGTCTCAATTACAGGGGCATATGATGTACACAGGCAGTGCAACAATGGCTATGAACAGTTTGCCAGCAGTCACTACATGGTATCATTGCATGGGAAGTAAACCTAGTTGGAATGCACTGTTACTGCACTGTACCAGTTCAGTGCATGTAACTACACACTTTGGGGTGTGACAACTACTCAGTGGGCATGCTAGCCAGTGGTGTGCACAGTGAAAGTCCTGCTAGTCAGACAACATGCACAATTAGTGATGCAGTGGACAGCACACTCACCTGCTCCCCTGGTTTCCCATACAGCTTGCTGTACTGTGGAAGGAGGCTGTCCAGCAGGGCCTGGTTCTCCTCAAGGCTGAAGGCTGGGGCTCTCTCCACAGTAGGTGCCATTGCAGGAGCCAGAGGATGCATAAACAGCAGCAGTGTTGGTGGCAGATGTCGTCCTGGAGCATGTAGTGCAGGCAAGTGAGCTCTCAGGGGAACAGCCAGCATTATATGTGTGCTGCAGAGGCAGATACTGTCCCATGTGTCCAAAGTGATAGGTCCAAGTCGTTTGCATCTTCTGACCAATCCAAGGTATAGCAGCACTAATACACGCCCACAGCATCCTTCAAATCTTCAACTTCATGACACCCATGATTTTGCAACATTGTTGTGGCTGGCCAACTGAATTCACTGCATCAGACTCGTTGGAGCTTCGAAAACGCGTCCGTTGCCATGCCAGGCCCCAGCCAATGTGTGCGCACCGATCGGTCCATTGCTGTACAACGCGTACCCGGGATACAACGTGTACCCGCTCACATTGAATGCAATGGGCCGGCCGGGCACACCGATCGGTCCATTGCAGTTCAACGCGTACCCGCGATACAACGCGTACCTGCTCACATTGAATGCAATGGGCCGGCCGGGCACACCGATCGGTCCATTGCAGTTCAACGCGTACCCGGGATACAACGCGTACACGCTCACATTGAATGCAATGGGCCGGCCGGGCACACCGATCGGTCCATTGCAGTTCAACGCGTACCCGCGATACAACGCGTACCCGCTCACATTGAATGCAATGGGCCGGCCGGGCACACCGATCGGTCCATTGCAGTTCAATGCATACCCGCGATACAACGCGTACCCGCTCACATTGAATGCAATGGGCCGGCCGGGCACACCGATCGGTCCATTGCAGTTCAACGCGTACCCGCGATACAACGCGTACCCGCTCACATTGAATGCAATGGGCCGGCCGGGCACACCGATCGGTCCATTGCAGTTCAACGCGTACCCGCGATACCACGCGTACCCGCTCACATTGAATGCAATGGCCAATGTGTGCGCACCGATCGGTCCATTGCTGTACAACGCTTCCCTGTACAAGTCACTGGCATATGTCACCATGCCTGTCACAGGTGAACATATGCCAGCCACATATACTTCCCAGGGAGTGAGGGGCACACCTACAACACCACAACCTGTCCACACTGTATCCTAAGGCATGTAAGGCTGCATTACATGTTCCGTGTATGGGGGTCAACATGTTGTTTTTTGGGTGGCACTTGGGGGCAGCCACTCCCAGGCTGTGCACGTGTTCATGGGGACAGAATCCTTGGTGTGTTGTGCACATGAACACTGTGGTGTGCAACTGTTCATTTCAGGGCATGTGGCATGGTCACATTTCACGGTTGTGTATGTGTATGTCATGTCACATACCCCCTGAGTCCCATGTGGGACGGTATGTACGTCCCAGGGTGACCCATTGCCACAATTGTAATGGCCCTCCACAGTCTGTGTGCATGTTGTGTTTACAATGTCTCTGATTCCATGTGCACAATGGGAAACAGTCTCCACATCCACGTTGTTTGTGCATGGACTTTGATGTTGTGCGTGTGTGTGTCACAGACGTCCATGTCTGTCCTGCCGAGGCAACAGGGACCACTACCTGTGGGGGTCATGGTTGTTTAGCTGTGGTGTATTCATGATGCACCATGTCATGCCAGTGTCCATGTGTCAATACAGGGTCCCTGGGAATCTACCTGTCGATGAGCTGTGATGCCTGGGGCACATCTGTCCTCACATGTCACTGTGGTGTGTGTTTGGAACGTGACAGCAGTACATGGGTACTGTGACACAGCCTAATGATATCCCATAGCACAACCTGGGACTTGTTGAGGACACATGTTGAACTGTGATGTTAGATGTTAGCCATGTAGGTGCCATACATGTCCTTACGGAACGGCACACGCATCATGTACTTGTGTCTCGTAATGATGTATCATGTGATATTGAGTCTGGTCTATGCCACATATGTGGGGTGACTGACAATCTTTCTTTCTTCACCTATGCACTGCAGGGCACCAGCTGTCCATCGGCCATTCCCTGACCTTGCAATGGTGGTTGAACGGGACTGAATCCGACGGTACCGCTTCACCAGGCCACTGATTGAGGAATTGACGGTGCGGTTGGCCCCACATTTGCAACCTGGCCGGACATACCCTACAGTGCTGACCCCCAAGGTGAAGGTGATGGCAGCCCTACACTTCTTTGCCACCATTACCTTTCAACACACTGTGGCGTCTGCTGGTGGGATGTCACAGACCATGTTCAGCCGTGTGCTCCGCGACGTTTTGGAGGCTATGTTGAGGTACCTGAACCAGTACATCTATTTCCCTAGACTTCAACAACTCACTGACGTGAAGAGTGACTTCTATGCCCTGGGGAGGATGCCGCATGTCATTGGCTCCATTGATGGGACACATGTGGCTTTGGTACCACCACAGGCCCAAGAGCAGGCATACAGGAACCGCAAACACTACCATTCGGTCAATGCACTGGTGGTATGTCTTGCAGATATGAGCATCACACACGTCTGTGCCCGTTTCCCCAGTTCTGCACACGATGCCTACGTGATGAGGAGTAGTCGCATCCCGAGGATGATGTCACAGATGCGGAACCAGCGTGCCTGGCTTGTTGGTGTGTACTGACTTTGTACCATTGTGTGTGTTCTGCACTGTAGTGTTCCACCCTCTTTTCCAACTCAGCTAATGGGCAATTGTCTGTATGTAGGTGATCCGGATACCCCAACATGCCGTGGTTGCTGACGCCCCTCAGAAACCCTGTGACACCAGCCCAGATGCGCTACAATGAGGCACATGGTCGGACCAGGAGATTGATTGAGCGGACATTTGGTCTCCTGAAGAGCCGCTTCCGCTGCCTAGATAAGACAGGAGGGGCCCTCCCATATGCCCCAGCAAAGGTGTGCAAGATTGTCATCGTCTGCTGCATGCTACACAACCTGGCAGTGCGGAAGGAGTTGCCTCTCATCCTGGATGACGATGACCAACGTCCTCCACCTGTGAAGGATCCTGGCCTGGGTCACGATGCCAGTGAAGATGATGATGATGAGGGTGATGTCCGCACACAGCTCATCACCAACTTCTTCAGCTGAATGTGAGTATCCAGGGATGTTATGTCAATGATGTGAGTTTGCATGATATGTGTTGGTGGTGCTGTGGTGCTGTTTGAGTGTGTCCATGTGCTACTTGACTGGATGCGTGCAGCAATGTGTCCTTACAGGTAGTCTGTACTCCACAACTGTGTTGACATGCTAACTTGGTCCCGGGTGGGTATCTTGTGACATGTATTGGGCATGAGTATTGCAGTTCTGTCCTGTTCTTCAGTGCTTTTGACTGTGTGTCATTTCTGTCCTTCACAGGGTACTTCCAGAGTTGTTTGGTCAACTGTGATTCCCCCGACACCGTGAATCAACTTCCAGGGTGGTAGCTGTCGTTTCTCTACAGGTGATGTGCGCCACACCCATGGACTTCCTTTCTTCTACACTTGTTGACTGTGTGCCCACTGCCAGGTGGGATTACCTTGCATCTGTAGTGGTTACAACATGTTGCAAATGTGTAATAAACCTGTGCTTCACTTTGTGATGTGCGTTGTCTGTGGTCACACATCTGACTGACATTTGCTTCCTGCACCAGTGGGCTAGTTAACACAGACTGTGAATAGGTGTTGTGTCTGTGCATTGCACCGTATTTCCTGGCAACATCAGTGTAGGCGATGAGTCAGATGGCCCTGGTGTGTATGTGTTGTGTAGCCCTGGTGGTGTGTCTCCCTCATATGTGTCACGTCGCCATGACTCACATGCCGGTGTTGTACTTGCTGTAGCAGTTAGCATGCACAGTGTCATTTCACAGATCATCATATCCACTTCAGAAACAACGTTGTAATCACAACAGAGGCAAGTATGGTGTATTAGTGAGTTTATTGACATACATGTGTGAGTATAGTGCACAGGATGGTGGGTGCTGTACATTGTGATTGTAATCCAAAGTTCCTAGATGATTTGGAAGTCCTGATAGCAGAAATGTCCTGAGTAAAGTCCACAGTCATCTGATACATTGGTCCAACTTGAGCTCCCCATGTCATGTGGGAGAGTTGTGTTGCATTCGACAGGGTGAAGAGTTTGCGCACAAAGGTGATTTTCCGGAACAGGTGTTGGCTTCCTGGGGGTTGTGCATGGCCATCAGCCTCTCAGTTGTCCTTCCTCGGACGACCCCTCTTCTTTGGGGGGGACCCTCAAGTGCAGGCTGCTGCGGTGCAGGGGACTCTCCGCCAGAGTCATCCTCCCTCCCTGTGGCAGTTGCAGTTGTTGCAGCACCAGATGTTGTGGGCACACAGGGAGGTGTTGACATGTTGGTGCACATCTGGCGGAGGCATTGTAATATGTCCCTATGCACCGCCGTCTGTTCTTGCAATGTGTCCCACTTGGACTCCATGCGGGACATGTGTAAGTCCAAGCGGGCATGATGGGCAGCCTGCTGCTGTTGAATGTCCCTGAGGATCCCCACTACCTGGCTGAACTCTCCGGTGCTAGTCTGGTACGCATCAGCTATGCGTACCAGTTGTGGGTCATCATGCAGTCCAGACCCCTCTGCAAGCAGCGACCTATGTCTACCACCCCTCCCACCACCCCTGGCGACACGTGAAGGACCTGCGTTGGCACGCACAGGTGACCCTGGGCCCCCTTGGGGGTTGTTGCTGGTGTTGGTGTCCGTAGCTCCACGTTGGGCCGGGGTCCGTGTGCTGTTGGTGGTGGTGGTCCTTGGTCTGTCCATGTCGGCAGGGGTGGTCTGTGTGTTGGCAGTTGTTGGAGGGGTGGGTGCAGGGGGTGCAGCTGGTGGTCCTGCTGGTGCTGCATGATGACTCACTGCGGAGTTGCCAGGTAGGTCTTCGTCATCCGTGGTGGGCAGAGGCTGTTCCACACCAGTGAGCTCCTTGTCCCCCGGAGCCTGGGACAGGGACTCCTCAGCGTCTGCTGCTGTGTCCCCATCATCACCTGTATTTGGAAGAGACACACAATGTATGTAATGTTTCTACAGGCATCAATGGTTCAAACACCTGACAGTTGTGACTGTACCTCTGGATGCGGGCCTGTACATTGCATTGTCCTAAGTTGTCACAGTCAGCTGTTGATATTGGTGTAGCGCATTGTCCTGACAACATGAAGCATTTCAATGTGAATGTTGAGGTGTGTGCATAGCCAGCATTGGTGGTATTTGGTTGACATCCGGACATCCTTCTCCCTCCAGCCCAGTTATCCCACCATGAAGCATGCCACCCTTGCAGTGGGTGCAGGTTGACTCTCAGGATGTCAGTCAGTGGTGTCCTGCTGTTGGTTGGTGGCCAGTTCCCATCAGGGCCTTGTGCTCCCCACAACAGAGCAGCAGTGTCAGACATCTTTGATGGGGCTTTCCACTCTCTGTGAGGTGTGCATGCTTCAGTGTGAGCTTGCTGGGCCATGTGGGGGGGGATGTTGAGCTGTGACTACCACTCCCATCATGCTATTGCCTCCACCCCCTTCCCAGCATGCCCATACTTCCTTCCTTTTGAGTGTACTTCACTGTGTGTGGGTGTGACAGCAATGGCAAGATGGCTGACAGTGGTGTCCTGCTGTTGGTTGGTGGCCAGTTCCCAGGATGGCCTTGTGCTCCCCACAACAGAGCAGCAGTGTCAGACATCTTTGATGGGGCTTTCCACTCTCTGTGAGGTGTGCATGCTTCAGTGTGAGCTTGCTGGGCCTTGTGGGGAGGGGATGTTGAGCTGTGACTACCACTCCCATCATGCTATTGCCTCCACCCCCTTCCCAGCATGCCCATACTTCCTTCCTTTTGAGTGTACTTCACTGTGTGTGGGTGTGACAGCAATGGCAAGATGGCTGACAGTGGTGTCCTGCTGTTGGTTGGTGGCCAGTTCCCAGCATGGCCTTGTGCTCCCCACAACAGAGCAGCAGTGTCAGACATCTTTGATGGGGCTTTCCACTCTCTGTGAGGTGTGCATGCTTCAGTGTGAGCTTGCTGGGCCATGTGGGGGGGATGTTGAGCTGTGACTACCACTCCCATCATGCTATTGCCTCCACCCCCTTCCCAGCATGCCCATACTTCCTTCCTTTTGAGTGTACTTCACTGTGTGTGGGTGTGACAGCAATGGCAAGATGGCTGACAGTGGTGTCCTGCTGTTGGTTGGTGGCCAGTTCCCAGCATGGCCTTGTGCTCCCCACAACAGAGCAGCAGTGTCAGACATCTTTGATGGGGCTTTCCACTCTCTGTGAGGTGTGCATGCTTCAGTGTGAGCTTGCTGGGCCATGTGGGGGGGATGTTGAGCTGTGACTACCACTCCCATCATGCTATTGCCTCCACCCCCTTCCCAGCTTGCCCATACTTCCTTCCTTCTGACTCTGCTTCCCTGTGGGGTAGTGTGCCTGTGCTGAATGGATGGCTGACAGTGTTGTCCTGGCGTTTGTTTGGCTACAAGTCCCATGTGTGTCACTGTGCTTCCCACAACATGACCCAGGGTGGTGGTTCTTTGTGGGATAAATATTTTTAGTGTGAGGCAATGCATTTTCCCAGGTGAGTTGTGTGTAGTTTGGGTTAGGGGTGTGTGTGGAAAGAGCTGCTGGTAACTATGGTCATAGCTGTCAGTCCTCCTTCCCACCCAGCCAGATATCCCACCACAGAACGTGCTTCCATTGCAGGGAGTGCAAGTTGTCTTTCAGGATGTCAGACAGTGGTGTCCTGCTGTTGGTTGGTGCACAGTTCCCAGCAGGGCCTTGTGCTCCCCACAGCAGTAGCCAGTGTCAGCCATCTTGTCAGTTGTTTTCCACTCCCTGTGATGTGAGCATGGTTCAGAGTGGTGTTGATGGGCGTATTGTGATGGTGGGCAATATCTGTGACTACGACTCCCATGATGCTATTGGCTACACTGACTTGACCAGCATACACAGAATTCCTTCCTTTCTGTGGGATTCCCTGTGTGGTGGTGTTGTAGTGGTGGCTACATATCTGACAGTGTTTGTTGGTTAGATTTGTGCCACTGCCTAGCTTTATTTGTGGTAGGGTTTGTACATGTCATGACACAGTTACATATCACTATGAGATGGCATGTATTGTGTTTATCTGACTGACATACACATCTTGGGATGATTCTGGTTTTGTTGCTGTGGATTTGCTAAGGGTGCATGGTTTGACTATCCCCTTGACAGTGATGTGTGTGTATTGTCACACGATATTGGGTATATTGGTTGTGTACTCACCAGGCTCTGGGATGTCTTCTAGTTCATAGACGCTCACTGGTGGTAGGATGGCCCGCACCTTCTCCTCCCAGGGCCTGAGGTATAGTGGTTTGGCAGGAGGGCCACTGCCGGTGTGTTGGCTCAAGATGTAATCCTTCTTCAGTAGGTCCCTGACCCTCCTGCGCACATCATACCACCTGTTCTGGATGTCTTCCTTTGTGTGCAAACATGGTGATTGTGTCAACCATCCTCGCCCACATCTTGGTTTTCTGCGACATGGGGGTCTGTTGGACCAGTGTACCAAACAGCTGTGGCTCTACCCTGAGGATCTCATCTACCAGGACTTCCAATTCACTATCTAGGAACTTTGGATTCTTCTTGGGGGGCATGGTGATGGGTGGTGGTGGTGAGTGATGTGTGTGTTGGTGTGCAAGTGAGGGTGTGTGAGTGTGTGTTTTGCTGGGTGTATGTGAGGGTGCTATTTGTTGAGGTGCTGATGGTGTGTGGCTTGTGTGATGGATGAGCTGTGAGTGTGTGTGTGGTTGCTGTCTGTTGGTGTTCTGTGCTGGCAGGTCATTTGAATTTGCAAAGGATCATGGTAGGGATTTGTGTCCTTTATATGGGTGGAGTTGTGGGTGTGTCTTTGTTCCCTGTTCCCCCCAAGTATTTATTGGCTTTGTAATTGCTTGTTTGGCCTTTTTTTGGTGTTTTTCCCTTTGTACTTTTTGTGCAGGTAGGAGACGTTCTTCTGACCGAGTCGGACCCTGCAGTTGTCTCGTGCGAGCTTCTCCGAGTCGTTCACGCTGTGTTTGTGCTGTTTCCTGTGCTGCGTACGCGTCGGTCGCGGTGTATTGGGTTGCTTCGGCTCGCTGTTTTGTATGCGTGTCGGTCGTACGGCTTGAGCTCCGTGCGACTCGGTCGTGTTTTCCACGCGTTGCATCGTACTTGGCGGGTCGGAGTTCGCGGGTACGTTTCGTTCGGGATTCTTCCTGGTGCGTGTCGGTTGGTTCGATTCACGTGCTTTTCCGGCCGGATAGCTGTTTTCCGTGCGGTTCGGTCGTTCGGCTTGTGTTCCGTACGAGTCGGTCGGATTTTGCACGCTTTTCATCGTACTTTGCGGGTCGGGCTGCACGGTACGTGTCGGTCGGAATTAATTCCGGCTCCAAGTCGGTCGGTACGTTTTCCGGCCCGAATCGGAATGGGCCCCATAGTGTTTGCCAGTTGTTATAGAGATTTCATTTTGGTAGTTTTCGCTTTCGTACTGCTAGCACATGCTAGTAGAAGCATAATGGTGTGTGCACGCAGGCACAATCAAAGTTATCTCATTGATACAAAAACATTTCGCATGATGTATTTGTAAGAAAGGGCATTAATTTGAATAGGTTATCAACATAACTTCTAACATTTCCCCTTTAGCCTGCCCACCCCCCTCCCACATTCTGGCCCGCTAGGTCTGTGTGTCTATCCTGGAAAACTGCTCGTATAGATATCGCTTGTCAATTCCTTTGGTGTTGTGCGGGTTTATGTGTCTTAGTTCAGCTCAGCAATTACTCCGCCTAGTGCAGCACGCAATGCTCTCTACTGTGGGGTTGGGGTAGTGTGGCGCGGGAAGAGGTCCAGCGCTTTAAAACCCTCCAGGTTGGTATCCCATTCCATTGAAATTGGGCGTTTGCACAACCCTTGTGCCTCTTCTCGCCTGATTGCCGCGCTCTCTGCGCTACTCCATCGCATTACCTCATCATACCATGCGGATAGCAGCGGGGGTCTTGTGGATTTCCATTGCATGGTAATAGCGCATATGGCTAGTATAAGGGCAAGATCTAGTAAGCGAAGTTGAACTTTTTGGGCGCTTGTGTGCCTGCGGAGACCCAGTAAGCATTCAGTTATATTGTCTTCAATCTGTAAGTGCGTAACCTCCCCAATCGCACCACGCACCCCCTCCCAATAGTTACTAAGTTGGGGACAAGCCCATAGCATGTGGACGAAGCCAGCCTCCT
The DNA here is from genome assembly GCA_963921515.1 of Calotriton arnoldi. Classification (NCBI taxonomy): domain Eukaryota; kingdom Metazoa; phylum Chordata; class Amphibia; order Caudata; family Salamandridae; genus Calotriton; species Calotriton arnoldi. Next base: position 1,319,988 of record CAWUFW010001597.1, on the reverse strand, counting down.
CAGACTTGCAACGAGGACAGCAGTGTTGGGCGTCTGGAAACATGCGGTGTAGTCGTCACGGGGTTAAATAGGATCTGTGCAGTACCATGCTTTGTATAAATTTGAATTTGGCGTTGCGGGACACTCGCTTGGGATGCTCCAGTATACTTGCCCACGCTTTATCTGATAGTGCTCAATCAGTAGTTTCCGACCATTTTGTTTGTAATTCGGTGAGTGGGACAGACGCCTGTGCACGGATACCAATGTACAACCATTTAATGAGGTGTCTCCCCTCGCCCATATAATATAGTGTACGAACTAGTTCATGTGGTGGAGGCTCTTGTCGTTGAGGAGCCAAAATCTTTTTTATGTAGTGTGACACTGTGGCATGTGTTAAGTAAAGGTGTCCTGGCGCTCCTGTGGCTTGCACGAAGCTGTCATGGTCAAGAAGGGTATTGTTGTTAAATAAGGAACCAACCGTGTCTACACCAACTTCCGACCAGGCCTGTAGTCTTGCCTTTGTGAGTCTGCCACCAGGGGTTGGTATCCCTAGTAGTGGGATATTTCCAGCCTAGGGTATAGCGCCTGGTGTATAAAGCAGTGATTTTTTCCAACACTGAAGTACCGTCTTGAGTAGTGGTGGCGCAAGTGGGGGAACTTTGATTTTTGGCAACAGTAGTGTGTGTAACGACCCTTGCTCTATGTCCCGAGTTGTATAGCCTATTTCTTGCAGGTTTCTACCCGCCGTCCAGTAGGACAACCATTGTAGCTGACATGCATAATAGTAAGCCCTAAAGTCAGGTACCCCCAGTCCTCCCTTATGGGGTTCTAGCTGTAATTTTTTAAGGCTCACCCTTCGACGCCCGGTCCCCCATATAAGATCTAACAATAGTGTGTCTAAGGTGCGGAATGTGGACAATGGAACTAGTATTGGCAAATTTGCGAAGTAATATAATAAGCGGGGAAGTACCACCATTTTGGAGATAGCAACCCGCCCCATCACCGATAACGGTTGTGACGTCCAGAATTACATGCTCGAGCGTACGGCGCTAATTGCCCTCATCAAATTGCCATCGAGTTGATCCGCATGTGACCTATATATATGGATACCGAGGTATTTGAATGTATTATGCGCCACAGGTATGTTGTAGTTACCAAAATTGAGTACATTTGGGCGGGGTCCCTCATGGAGGAAGAAGGCGTTTGATTTCCCTTCATTAATAGTGAGGTCTGAGATACGTTCAAAATTAGAGAAAATGGTAGGAAGGGGTTCAAACTGGTTTGTGAGATCCCGTAGGAACACAATAATGTCATCCGCATAGATGGATATCAGGTGGGTTGTATTACCTATTGGTTTTCCCAAGGCGGTCAGCCGTCTGTCTCAATGCAAGCGCCAGTGGCTCTATGGCAAGGACAAATAGTATGGGGGAGAGGGGGCATCCCTGCCTTGTGCCTCTGTGTACAGTGTATTCTCGAGATATGTGGCTACCAGTGCGTGCTCTCGCAGTAGGGGCTGTATACAGTAATCGCACCCATTGGAGGAATTTAGGGGGCGCCCAAACCTCCTCAGGGCTGTGAACATATATCCCCATGTGACGGTATCAAAGGCTGGGCGCAGATCTAGCGCTATGCAGCCTGCATTACCATACTCCGCAGGGGCAGCAGCCATAATGTGGCGTAAGCGTTTGATGTTTAGAGACATGCTGCGCGCCGGGAGAAAGCCACATTGATCCTTGTGTATCAATTTGTGTAAGTGGGGCAGGAGCCGGTTAGCCAATATCTTGCTTAGGATCTTATACTCTGATGCTAAGAGCGACAATGGTCGGTAGCTCGCTAAGTCTGTGTCATCCCGCCCCGGCTTTAGGAGTGATATTACCAATGCCTGCATGGTGGAGCACGGGAGGTAGCCTAGGTCTAGAGCTTTCTTGTATAATACTTCTAGTTTAGGGATGAGGGCTTCCGAATAAGAGTCAAAAAATTCTATTGGCAAGCCGTCTAAACCAGGTGCTTTGTTGCGGGAGAGTCCTTTGATGGCCGTCCGTATTTCCATTTTTGTGATGGGGCCCGAGAGACTCTTCTGGGTGTCTGCTGTGAGTTGTGGATATGGTAGACCTTCTAGGAAGTTATCGACCAGTGAGTCGTCAATGTGTGCGGGTTCGCTGTAGAGTGCGCTATAATAGTTGCAAAATGCATCATTTATCTCTCGCTGCGTGTGGACCATGCCCTCTCCTGGAACATTAATATGGTGGATACTCGGAGGTTTTGGGTTGTCCCTCAGTATCCTAGCCAGTAGTGACCCAGATTTGTCATCCTCAGTGTGCTTCAGTTGTGTATATGCTTTATGGTCTATTACCCGGAGAGTTTCTAGTACTTCGGCATGTTGAATACGCGCTTCTCGTAGCGGAACCTGTTTGTTCGGGTCGCTCGCTGCTGCCTGCTTCAATTCGGTCATTGAATTTTCTATTCTGATGAGATTTTTATGTATTTCCTGCCTGGCACCCACCGTAGCACCAATCGCAGTGCCTCGCACTACAACCTTGAGTGCATTCCATTCAATTAAGTTTGAGGAGGCAGTGTTCCAGTTCTCTAAAAAATAATTCGTAATGGCTGTGGATAATGTAGTGTGGAAGGGAGCGTCCTCCAGCAACTAGGGCCAAAGCTTCCAAGTGGGGACCGGGGTAGGCACTCTGCCCCATGTAAGACTAATCTCCAGGGGGTTATGGTCGGAGAAAGTCTTGGCTAGATATGTAGCGTGGGTGACTTGGGCTGCAACACTAAGGGAGCAAAAGAACCTGTCAAGCCTCGTGTATAGTTGGTGGACTGGCGAGAAAAAGGAGTATTCTCTGTGTGTTGGGTGCAGAATTCTCCATACATCCCCTAGTTCCCACCCAGTCATCCAGCCACATAGGGTCTCAGCTTGTTTTATGGCACCTGCTCCATTCAGGGAAGGGTGTGATCTATCTAGCCCAATATCCATTACGGAGTTACAGTCCCCTCCAGTCAACACCGTACTTAGGGGTCCATTACGCAATGGAGCCAGGGACCAACCGCCGAAGTTGCGGCGGTTCCGCCATGAGCATTAGGATGCGCCCGCCACACTCACGGGCACATCCTGGCCCTTTTCCATTGCTGGTGGATCTGCTGGCTGCAGACCCGCTCGCAATGGAAAAGGACTGTGCACGGCATTGACATGCACTACATGGCAGGCACCACGTGGTGCCTGCCACGTAGTGCATGGCAATGAGGGGGGGTGCCATAGGTACCCCCCATGTGCACCCCCCACCCCCCTTGACCCTGGGGGGCCCGCAACGGGCCCCCACAGACAAGGACCGCATGCCTTTCCATGGCCGCAACGCCGCCATGGAAAGGCGAAAGACCGCCAGCATCATGATATGGATGGCGGTGTCTTGCAGACACCGCCACCATATCATGCCCTTTTTCCGCCCGATCGACAAGTCGACCGGCGGAAAAGCGGCGTCCGGTCTTTCCGTCCGCCGCGAACCCCCCCAGCCATCCTAATGTGGCGGGCGGTTATTCATGGCAGGATGGCGGGCGGATCGCCCCCGCTGGGCCGGCGGTGGCTACCGCCGGCCCGGCGGGGGCGATCCACCCGCCATCCTAATAGGCCCCTTAGTTTGTTAAAAAAATTGTCCTGTTCAAAGTTTGGGGCGTAAATGCTACCTAAGACCACTGGCTGGCCGTCAAGTGTTCCCCGCAGCAATATGTATCTACCCAGATCGTCAGTCCGTTGTTCCAATTCAGTAAAGGGGACTCCGTGCCTGACCCAAATGGTCGCCCCTCTTGCAAAGGCCGAATAATTAGTAGAGAATATTTGGCCTCTCCATTTCTTGCTGACTTTCCCAGCTTCTGAGTCAGTGAGGTGCGATTCTTGCATGAAAACTATTTGCGCCTTTCGCCTAAGGAGTTGCGCATGCACCCTATGCCTTTTGTGTACTGAACCAAGCCCCCGCATGTTCCAGGAGATTAATTATAGGAGCCTAATGTGTTGGAGGTGTTGTCATATGTCAGTAATGTAATCAGTGCTCCCCTAACTTGGAGCCAGTTTCCTGTCGCGGGCCAGAAGTCCCATATTCCCTTCGAACTTGTAATACACGGCTCAGCCATTGAACTGTGCTGGGCCAAACAGTGAACAAAAACATACAAGTAGTGCAGTACGGTGCGTACGCTTTGTGGGGGGTGGTCGCCACCGTCCGACATGCTGCTTGCATACAAACAATAGCTTTAGAAGCTCAACGGAACCCGGGGGAGTATCTTATTTCTCTATTAGAGCTAATCGCTTTTGGTGCTACATACTATAAAGGGAAGAGTGCAGTGTCATGCCATATATTCACATAGTAGATATCATTCGGTATTATGTCATACACTTTGGACATCGGGCACGTTATGTATTAGTAATGATCGGCACCAGAAATTCACATATGATTTAGTGGACCCTGTATGGCCCCTGTGTTTACAGTTACCATCAGGAGAACGGTGCATAAAGGAAAAGGATACATTCTGTCACAAGGGTCGTTCAGCGGGGCGCCCTCTGCCCCTGCGGCCTGGTGGTCAAGACTGTAGTTCAAGCCGTTCTGTTCACCCCAGCAAATCGTCCGCTGTCTGAGGCGTCACTGATGGGAACAGGGTGATGCTGCGCTCAGAGTCCGACTGTATGGTACTGTCTTCTGACGAGTTGGTTGTGACCTGGAGGTTATCAGTCCTGAAGGAGTTTGCTACTGTCAGTGCCTCTTTCTTGCTGATCAAAGCTTGCTCATGTGTGGGGCCGGTGGTAACTGGTTTGTGTAGTCTCTTAGCATTGCGACGTGATCCGCGACCTTGGGTTCATGCGGGACTATTGAGTATGTTGCGGGACGAAGCGCCGGAGCTCGAGACTGGGTCCATCACTTCAATCCACTCCTCCGCATCTTCCGGGCTGTCAAAAAAATATGTTTTTTGCTCATTAATTATTTTTAAACGGGCCGGGAATAGCAGTGCATATTTGAGGTGTAAAGACACGTAGCTTTTTCTTCACTGCTTGAAAGGAGGACCTCTGGCGCTGTACCATCACTGTATAATCGGGGTAAAGAGATATCCGATGATTGCTTTTTGTAGCAACACGTCCCGATCTCTGTAGTTCAGTATTTTGACTATTAAGGGTTGCGGTGGCATTCCAGCTTTTGGTGCTCCAGAGTACATGCACGCAGCCCAACAGAGAAAGTTAGAGGCAGGTGCTGTCAGTTCCGTGAATGCATAGCTAGGGTGCCATTGTCAGCTGCAGACATGCCATGTAGACTGAGGTGGGAGCGGGTCGCAGACAGACTTATATACAGTCCCAGAGGTCTTATGTTGTTGGCCTTTGCAGGACTCAGCGGGGCCCAAAGGGCCTAGCAGAGATGTGCTCTCCAGAGTACATGCACGCAGCCCAACAGAGAAAGTTAGAGGCAGGTGCTGTCAGCTCCGTGAATGCATAGCTAGGGTGCCATCGTCAGCTGCAGACATGCCATGTAGACTGAGGTGGGAGCGGGTCGCAGACAGACTTATATACAGTCCCAGAGGTCTTATGTTGTTGGCCTTTGCAGGACTCAGCGGGCCCAAAGGGCCTAGCAGAGATGTGGGCTTAACACACGTAACTTCACACACTCCCCAGTCAGGCAAGACAGCAGAGAGAGAATCAATAGGCCAGTCAGTGCGTGGGTGGTGCCCAGGGCGGTTCACGAGCAGTGATCCAGTCGCGCTCCCCCCCCCCAGAGGGGATCTCTAATTAGTATCACGCAATGGGGCCTATCACGTAGTCATAACGGAGGTCATGCAGCAGGGGTGGAGGAGGAAAGTGGCAAGGTGCTGCCAAGGTTCGCAGTCTTACCCCCAAGTTCCACCGGAGGATGGCCTCCGCAGCGCTCACAACTCGGCAGGAGTCCCAGGGCAACGACACGCTACGGGGCGGTTTGCCGTGTTCGTGCGCCGGGGGTATCATGCCGCTCCGGCAGCCATTATTCCTCTTACAGAGCCTGGATTTCGTTGTCCCGCTTGAGCGGTGTGCCTGAGCACGGGCAAACCATAGACATCAGCGCTCCTCTCAGCAGACAGTATTTGGCAGCCTCCGCCCTAGGAGCCCCCAGCTCGCAAGTAAGCACGTCCAGTAGGCCGGGCCCAGCCGAGCTGCAGCGCCAGCCGCTCCCACACCGCCTCACGGCGCTGGGGCCCCCTACTCCACACGCTGGGTCAGTTCGTCCTGTAGGGCAGTGTCCTACATCTCTCTCTCAAAGGGCCAATCAGGGATCAAGTCCATCAGGGGTCAGGACTTCTGGCCATTCTGCGCGCTGCGCTCCTTCGGCAAAGAGGGCGGTCACACACAGGGGCCAGCAGTCGGCGCGATGCACCCGCACTCACCGGGGGTTGGCTTCAGGTGTTCCTGTAGGCCGCAAAGTGCCCGACTCGGAGTGCGGTCACATCCTCACTCCGCCGCACCGCCACACCGGGCTCAGCTAAGCACCAGTAGCCAGGTGAAGTCGTCCATAAGGTCTGATAGAGACCGCAGGTAGACGGCGTCTCCGGGGGCAGTCAGGGATCGCGTTCCATCAGCGCTAGTGGTTTCACGGCAGCTAGGCCTCAGCGCCCGTAGATCCCACCATGGATGATTTTCACGTAGGTGCCGACTTGTCGGGCAGGGAAATCGGCCCAACTTTCTTCCCACGCGTATCGCGGCAGTAGTGCTGCGAGTAGAGGCTCAAAGCAGCGCTTTGCCCGGCGATGTTACAGGATTATTCACCCCGGGGTCCGGAGCCTCCCTAAGCCATGTCCGCCATCTTAGGTGGTTAGCCACGCCCCCCAAGCTGCCACATATTTACAAAATCATGTAAGCCTGGGGAAGCACCAAATCCGTACTCCTCCCGAGTTGAAGCGTAACGAGGAGAAATATTTTTTTCTCCTTGTTTTTTCCTCACTCTATGTGTGCTGCATTCTGCAGAACACATAGAAAGAGGAAAGCGCCGCTTCGGATTGTTTTTTGCATCGGAAGGGATACCTTCCTTCACGAAAACAATCCTGCATGCAATGGAGGCACCCTTGCACCATGGTGCAAGGGTGCCTACTTTGGTGCTCGGCTGCCGAAACGGCGCCAGCACAGGGAGAAAGGACAGGAATGCACAGTATTGCATAAATACAGTGCATTCCTGCCTTTTCACTATGGTGTAGGGCAGGGCAGCAAGGTGCCTTTCTGCACTGCCCTAAGCCAGAATCCCATAAATGAGGCCCTATGGGGCTTATTTATGAGAGCCCTGCATCACCTTTGCACCACCTAAAGTGATACATTTGTGATGCAGGGCTCTCAATTCAATTTATGAAGCCACGTAAAGCCACCCTATGTGGCTTTGAGTGGCCACATAAATCTTGAATAAGGCAATGCAGTGCAAATCACTGCATTGCCTTACTCTGCACCCGGGAGGTGTTTCATGGGCGTTGCGATTGGTTTTTCCATGGAACACCCATGGATTTTGATGCTTCCCTAGATTTACAAAATCATGTAAAACTGGGGAAGTGACAAATCTGTACACCTCCCGAGGTGAGGCGTAAAGAGGAGAAATATGTTTATTTCTCCTAGTTTTTTCCTCTTTCTATGTGTGCTGCACTCTGCAGCACACATAGAAAGAGGAAAACACCTCTTAGATTGTTTTTGTACAGGAAGCACAAAAGCAATCCTGCATGCAACGGAGGCACCCTTGCACCATGGTGCAAGGGTGCCTTCGTTGGTGCTAGGCTGCCGAAACCGCGCCAGCACAGGGAGAAAGGACAGGAATGCACAGGATTGCATAAATACAGTGCATTCCTGCCCTTTCACTTTGGTGTAGGGCAGCGCAGCAAAGTGCCTTGCTGTGCTGCCCTACGCCAACATCCAATAAATGAGGACCTATATGTTTTTGTTGGTCCTCAGCCCTCCCACCTCTGTACTCTGAGCGTGTGACAATTATTATACTGCTTAGTTAGAAACAGGCAATCTGAGTGAGAGTTCAGATGTTTATGACTTCAGGGCCAGAGAAGATTCAACATGAAGGAAATTAAGGGCTATGTTAGTTGCATACTTTTCATTCAATTATCATTCTCAATATATTAGGGCTGTGTTAAGCAAGAGGGGAAGTGCTTTTGGCGCCCCAGGCCAGGGGCTATTTTGCCATTGTTAGGTCGAGCATTCGAGACCTCTTGTATATACTTTAGTATATACTTATCAGTGTATGTACTTTGTGGGCTCTGGAGATCAGCCCTAGGACTTGTCTGCTTCCGCTTAGGGACTTTTTTTTCTGTTCAGCTGCCTTTATTTAACTGTCTTGATAGAAAACGACCAGTAGAGGTCAGTAAAATACCAGAATTACTTTCTGCTGAGGGACTTTCTTTTTTTAATTTTTCTGGCAACTGCCTCTATTTAACTTTCTTGATAGAAAACGACCAGCAGAGGTCAGTAAAATACCAGGATCACTTTAGCATTCTCTAGATTCCAGTCCATAGAAATTGTCTTCCACGAGCACCTGTAGACAATATTTTTTTTGAATCTTGTATTTTCAGTGATATGACCACCGAAGGTCCTGATTTTATATTAAAAACAGAGCTTTGGACTATACCATTTCCCGCTGAAAGGCAATATTTCTCTCAATGTGTTCCCATACCTGGCGTGTCACGCAGCTTGGTGATTACTTTCCCTCCATGTTAAAGAACAGCAGATGTTTCAGCACCCAGGCTAATGTGCTGCATAGCTAAATACATATAAGGTCTCAAAGGCGAAACCAATCGCATTGCAAATGCTTGTTTCCATGTACCTCCACACAACCCCCGCAAGAGTGACATTTTTGCAACTTTCAGCTGCAATCGGATGCTCCCTTCTGGTGATGTCATATAGTGGCTGCTTTACCTAGATACATGACTGTGTCATCCTATGATAGACACAGTAATAAGGGAACTATTGAAAAAGAATGATAGCAAAATCTCATGCCTGTCGAATGGAGAGGTGCTCATTCCTAATTGTTTTCAAATGTTTCCTTTCTTCCTCAACTACTTTGTCCAGGGCATAGAGAAAAGAGGATTCTGGGGCATATTAGCAAGACCCACGTTAAAATTATCGCTAAAACGGCGATAATTTTAACGTGGGTCTTGCTAATATGCCCCTCAATCTTTCTTATATTTAATGGGAAAATGCACAACCAGGATGACCTTTACATGCCCTTACAGGGACCTGTTCTCTCTATGACATTTACCCCGGGGATGGAAATAAAGAAGCCCTCAAGTTGACACACCTTTCTATCCGCATTGTAACGAGTTACAAAACTGTCGGCAAACGTCACTGCATACTTTTGAATTTACCTGTCCTGTAAATGAATGACTCGGTTTAGTGAGGGTAGTTATTAGGAACACTAATCAGGGATGTTGTTTTAGAATATTGTTAAATAGAAACATGCTTTACATTGAATACGCAACATCTCACACAATAGCCTAGCCATGAGAAGGTTCTCATTATAAACATGATTGACGATTTAAAAGGGCGCAGGCTTTTAGACTGCAGGTGGCTGACTCCTGCATCATTCCGAATTCTTTAGCTTTTGAGAGAGGTCATTTTGTGCTGTACAAGTGAAAGAGAGGATTGAAAATATTTCCATTTTTAAAATCAGTCAAGGGGGACAGGACCTTGCTGAAACCTGAGCAATTCCATCCTGATCAGAGAGCTATTTTTTGCTGATGAAAATGGTTCAAGCCTGGGCACATAGGGATGGGTTTGCAATTTATATCTCTAAACATATGTTTCCTGTAACTCCCAAAGATACACGCACATTGGTGGCGCACAGTACTTTCCATGCTGTCAGACTTATGCCTCATAAGTGGTTTTGCAGCATTTCACCTCTTGAATATTTTATTGATAATTGGTTGAACACTAGAGTTTCAATATTGTGGTCGAAATTTTAAAGACACTTGGGGGCATATCATCAAGCCGGCGATAAGAAATTATCGCCGCTTTAGCGTCTGTTTTCAGACGAAAAGCGGCGATAATTTTATCGCTGTATTAGCAAGGCCACGCTATCGCGTGAATCCTTGCCCTATCGCCCTTTTCCATAACGCCACCTTTGCATCTCTAATGAGATGCAAAGTGGGCGTTCCGTCCCAAAATAACTGGAGAAATGTCGTTAACCGACATTTCTCCAATTATCAAGGGAATCCCCAACAAGCATAGCGATGAGAAAAGTAGCGCTAACCTTGGTTAACGCTACTTTCCTTACGCATGCTTTTAGTTTGACTTAGCCATGATATCCAATGGAAGGTGGATATCATGGTTAAGCTATGCCCAGCCCTATCAACAAGCTATCGCCAAATGTCGTGCGATTATCGCTGGATTTCCAGCGATAATCGGACATTTGGCGGCTTGCGCCAGGAATTTTATCGATTCTGAGATAAGCGTTGCTAATAGCACGCTATCTCAGCGATAAAATTCTTCGATCGCCGGCGATAAATATCCTAGCGCTAAGTCATATCGCCATATCGCCGCTTTTCTGGCTTGAAAAGCAGCGAAATTTCAAGCCAGAAAAGCGGCAAAAATGTCATCGCCCTATCAACAATGCGGTGCTAACATGCATTAGCGCATGTTAGCAGCCGTTCTCCACACACCTAGCCTCGCATCTCTAATGAGATGCAAAGGAGGCGTTCCCAAAGAAAACAACAGGGAAAAAGTCCGTAACCGCACATCGCAGTATTAACAAGCCGTGCCCTGACACCCATAGCGTTATTAAAAGCCGCGCTAACCGCGGTTATCGTCGGTATCTAACGTCTGATAAATTGCAGACTTGTCTATCTGTTCAATGGGAGGTGGATTGAATGGCTGAGTCCACATCTCCCTATTAACAACATTTCCTTTAGCGCCGTCCTGTTGTCGCTGGTTTTCGCACGGTAATGTGGAATATCGCCGTCAATCGCCGGATTTCACATCACCTGTTAGCCAAGCGTTGTTAATACGCCGCTAACACGGCGATGTGAACCGGCGATAGACGGCGATAATGACAAATGCGATAAACGCGTTCAGCGATTATTATCGCCTTTTGTTGTTGATATGCCCCAAATTGACGTTCGGCAAAAATAATTCATTTTAAATTGTTCCTGTCAAATATTTCTGAATTACCAAGGGCATGAGAAGTGAAAAAAAACATTTAACGTAGAAACGCACTTTGTGAACAATATTCATTACATTCCACAAATACAATTGTATGCTGCATAGGGAAAGACAGCCGTGTTCTGAAAATTTACATTGTATTGTATTGCTTTGCAGCATTTATTAAGAGCTTACGACATCTTTATGGATTCCATCTTTTCAGATGTTTGGAATCAGAATGTTTTGCGTTCTCTGGGTGATATTATAATGTTGTAAAGACACCTGTAGAACATAAAGAACAAGTGAATCTTGGGTTATCAAGGTTCCAACAGCACCATTTGACTTGTAATCCTGAAATATGAGTTTGACAAGGAAGAAGTAGAGTTTGTTGGTTCCAAACTGAATACGTCTCTAGTCCTTCACTTTGAATGTTAAGGAGTCTCAAAGTTCCCTGGGCTTTACAAACTTTAACATATGTTCATAGAGAATTTTGCAGATGTAACCAGTGATGTAACTCATGTCTTGAAAAAAAAACAGGAAGAGAAGACCTGAAGTGCTTACTCACACAGATAGAAATCTACATCCTGTAGGCTGTGTAGTTGAAAGTATGTTTTTTTCTGTTTTGAGCCTATAGGAAGCATTTCCATGTCATGCTTGATGACCACCGAAGTGCGGTTATGTGTTATGGGACGTTGCGCCTTGCAGGGTAATGGGTGAGGGTATGTGAAAGACAGACACAAATTATAATTCGAACATGAACTAAACCATCTCGGCAGCTACACAGCACCAGCCTAGCTACAGGAGCAGTGGGATGCTGTGTCCGTATACACCCAAAAATAAGAGCTGGCCCAGTAATTTATATTGCAACATGTGCCTGGCAGAGATTGTGTCGAATGAAAAAAAGGGCACCAACAGGGCAAGAATGCAAATTGGTACCATGAGCAGTAGCTGCACACCTCTTCTTTGTTGCACAAATGCAATTGCACAATGTAAAATTGCATAACGTGCACGATATAAAAGCCCTTGAGCGCGATATCTTTGCAGTGCACCCAGTAAATCTAACAAATTGGACCAACATATAAAGAACATTATGGAACAGCTGTTCATTTGAAGCGGTTTCGCTCATATCTGCATCCTACACGAGTTCAGTCTTATCCTACATGCAAAAACACCCCAAGATGCAGCAGTGTGCAGTCTCAATCTTACGAGTCGCAAACACCCGAGGCAGACAAGAAAGCAATAAAGCTCATAATCACCAGCGCCTCATGCTAGGATGAACTGCACAATACCACGGACTGTGAATGAAATTGGAGGGATACATCAACACATCCACGTGAAGACGCAGACTCTGCGCATGAAAGACTCTTGCTCATTCCATTTTTTTTTGCAGCAGATGGTTTAGAGCCACCCAAAGAGACACATGAACAATACCATGAAAATACCTCTTTATACCAACCTACCTGGTATTATTTACTTCAAGGCCAATATAAATAGACAACGTTCTCAAGACTGCTATGTGATGTGAATGATGTCATGCTTTATGTAAATGTATGTTATGACAGTTCTGGACATGACAGCAGTGTAACAAAAGAGTAGTGGATTGCATCGCAGATAAAGATTTTTTTCTCTACATTTGAATACGTACCTGTATGGCGCCCATGCTCTTCCTTAAATCCCTTGGTAGAGTACATGAAAAGTTTGATTCGAGCCTGATGCATCAAAAAGGTAGAGAAGGGGGCGTGGCCAACTATCATGGCCGACCGGACGTGAATCCGATCGGCTCCGCGCCAGGCCCTAATGATTATGGAAGTTAGGAGGCACTAATCTGCCTAAATTTGGGTTGACTGCTCACCTGGGGCGCCTGGGGTCGTGGGGGCGGTCAGGCGGCGAGAACGGTCCCTCTGCAGCGATGTAAAGAGGCAGAGTTATTGCCGATGGACTCCGAGGCGAGCATCAAGATGGTGACCCCGCCGCGATATATCGTTGAAACACTCACCGTAGCACCGAAACCTGCCGGAATCCATGCGAGTGAAGAGGCAGACTGCAGGATCGGAGGTGTGGGCTCGCCTGGCCTCCAGTCGTTGACACCTCCCGCAGACCGCCAGCACCCGGCCCGGCCGGCGCCCATGTGAGAGGTCGCAACCAGCCAGCGGTGACCCCAGGGGAAGGGGGTGAGCCCCCCGAACAAGCGGAGATACCGGAGGACCCCCGGATGCAAAAGACAGCTATGGTGAGGAGCGGGGGGGGGGGTCCCCTCTGCGACGATGCAGCCTGCCTAGGCCCAGTTACCCTGCATGGTGCCTGGCCCTAAAATGGCAGAGGTCAGGCGCCTTCACTGAGGGCCCCGGCTGGGGGCTACCGGCTCCTGCTGCCTCTTCCTGCCTCGGCGTCTTGCGGGTGCCCCAGGGGGGTCCCTGATTCCAGCAGCATTCAACCCCACGGTGGCGATGCGTCCTGCCTGAGAACGATGCGGCCTGCCTGAGTCGAGCTATGCTGCATGGTGCCTGACCCTAAAATGGCGGAGGTCAGGCGCCTTCACTGAGTCTCCTGTGAGGGCCCCGGCTGGTGGCTTCCAGTTCCTACTGCCTCTCCCTATCTCGGCGGCCTGCCGGCGCCCCTGGGGGGTCCCTGATTCCAGCATCAATCAACCCTGCAGTGTTTTCTGCTACATGGCCCCGGTTGCAGGGGTCGTCTGGTGATGCAGCCTGGTGGCCCTGGGAGGAGTAACACCCTTACAGGAGCGGGTAGCGAATAACTGCCTCAGCTTTGCCTCAGCATTACAGGAAGGTCCTTAGCGCAGGGCAAGGCGGGGATCCCCGGGGCGCGGGGGCCATGCCCTGCCTAGAACGCGGAGTGTTCTGTACGTGGGTCAGCCGTCCGGGGCAGGGGTTCCTGACTTTCAACCCCGAAGAGCTGCGGGAATCCCGAGCAATGCCCGCTACTGCATCACGACAATCCCTGGTCCCCGTGGCACCCTCTTCAACGCCACTGAGCTTCTTTTGCTCGTTTCGGAAAGGTCTCCTGGTCGGCCCCGGTGGGCAGGGTTGGTGGGCTGGGACAGAGCCCAGTTCCTCACGACATTTCCTACTGCGGGGAGACCCCGCACAAGCGGTAGGCGGGGGTCCCTATGCCACCCAAAAAGGTGCAGCCCACGAAGGTCTCCAGCTTCTTCTCCCCCGCCACCAAGGGGGCACTCAACGACGAGTCAGCGAGGCCCGACGACAGTATGGCACTCACACGAGAGGACCTGATGGCCTCGCTTCGAGAATTCAAGCAAGAACTCAGGGAGGATATCAAAGCGGATATAGGGTCTTCCTTCGACACATTTAGGGCCGAGATGGGAGGCCGGCTGGTGGCCCTGCAATCTGACGTGGACTCAATCGGGGCCCGCGCTCTTGACCTTGAGGCTAAACACCAGGAGATGGAGGAGCGCGTGAGACCCCTGGAGGCCCAATCCGACAACCTGTGCGCCCAGTTGAAAGCCACGGTGCTCCGATGTGAAGACCTTGAAAACCGCTCCCGTCGGGACAACAAACGGGTGAGAGGCCTGGAAGAAGGCTGCGAGGGCCCGGATCTGGAGGCCTTTAAGATAGGGCTGTTCTAAACCGTACTTGGAGAAGCTGAACCGGAGGTCCGAGAGAGAGTTCACAGAGTGGGGCCCCAAACCCCAGTAGATGCCAGAAAGCCCAGGGATGTGCTGGCGAAATTTAGCTCTTTTAAAACCAAGGAGTTGGTCCTCCAGAAGGCGCGAGCCCTTGATAAGATAGCCTTCCAGAACGCAGGGTGTTCCCTCTACCAGGATGTGGCACAAGCCACACTCGCTCGGCGCCAGCAGTTTCGACCCGTCACAACGGCCTTGCGAGATCGTAAGGTGAAATACCTCTGGACCTACCCCTTTGGGTTAGCCTTTACCCTGGACAATAAGAACTACCATTGCACGGAACTAGAAGAGAAAGCGGCTATCTTGGATATCGAGGTACCAGTCCCGATGCAGGCAGTGGCGTCTGGGAGTGTGGAGGCGACGGGGGGCCCAAGGAGGCAAGCGTGGGCCTTGGTTTCAGCAGCGGAGAGCAGGCAAAAACACTTCGGGTTGACGAGGTCCTAGTTTTTTTTCTTGATGTTCTGAGATTTTCGTCCAGTCTGAGACAACCATGATGTCCAGTGGATATTCTGGTAACGCTTAGGTTTGGGGGAAAGCTTGACTATGGCATATTGGACGCTACATTTATAGAGACTGTTAGATGCTAGCATATTTGTGCCTAAGGAACTGCTGTGCCAACCACATCCCCCACGACGAGCGAGAGTAGGGTGGAGGCAGCGACAAGCCCAAAGATCCAAGGGGGTGGCTCCTGGCTACAACAACGCCGACCAAGCAGAAACTCTGTGGGGGTGACGAATCCCTGGTCTTCCAGAGCTTAAAGAAGTTTGTTTTGCCACTTCCGCCAACGCGAGGCAGAGACAATTTTGAACTCACGATGCCGACTGCAACAACCAAAGAGCTGCGTAGCTACTGGCTTCTACTTTTACCAACATCTAAGGTACTGATAATGGGCCTTGGCGGCGGCATTTGGTCCACCCCAGTTTTTTGCTCGTTATGAGGTTCTCCTCTGTGATCGGGGACCTTCAAGAGCAAGCTTTTGTTCTAAGTTGGATACGGTTCACTTTTTTCTTCCTTTTCTACGTTAGGTTTTTGGGTGTCATGGTCTTCCTTCTTGTTTTTTTTTCTCCTATTGGGTTGCTGATGCAGGGTGGAGGGAAAGGGGGGGAATTTGAGGGGCAAGGGGCTGGGGAGAGAGGGGGGGGCCTAGCGGCTGTGATATTGCTGTCCAATGGTGGGGTTTAACTGTCTGACATGGAATGTCAAGGGGCTTAATTCCCCTAACAAGCGGCAGCGGATCTGGAAATTCTTACAGGATCACCAGATTAAAATTGCCGCCCTCCAGGAGACGCACCTTCCCCGCACAGAGGATCACCGACTAAAACACAGGGCTTACCCTCAAATCTTTCGCTCTTCGGCACGCACTAAACACAATGGGGTGGCGCTGCTCTTTCACACTTCTACACCAAGACACAACGACCGACAAAGAGTGGAGGTTTGTGATGGTCAGGGGGGAAATACTGTGTACCATTGCGACGCTTTATGCCCCCAATACAGGGCAACAAGTTTTCCTCAATTCCTTCTTATCTACCCTGGGGGGCTTCGCAAGTGGTGACATTATACTTCTTGGGGATTTCAATTTGTTATGGGACCCATCATTGGATACCACAAACGTCCATAGGGCAGCAGGGGGGGTTTTCAGCAAACCTTTGCAAGCAACTTTACGGGGGCTGGGTTAGGCAGATGAATGGAGAAATGTCCATCCCATGACCCGAGATTACTTCTTCTTCTCCAACGCGCATAGGACATACTCCAGAATCGACCATATCTTTCTGAGTCAGTCCCTCCTCTCTACGGTGTTGGGTTCTCAGTTTCTCCCGATCTTCCTCTCAGATCACGCGCCATTAGAACTGACCCTAGACTGGCCTGCACCTCGCTCCAAATTTGCCAGGTGGTACTTTCCCAATTACCTGTGCAGAGATAGACTCCTCCGGGGCAAACTCCGAAAAGCAATTAAGGACTACTTTGACCTCAATGACCTGGAACACACTTTGTTAGCTAACAACTGGGACGCCTTCAAGGCGATCATCAGGGGAAAGTGTATTAAATTAGAGGCCACGCTTAAGGCGCAACGCAAAGGAGAACGCCTCCTCCTCGAGAGCGAACTTCGCTCCACTGAGGACGCCCATAAGGCTTCCCCCTCGGTGCAAACCCTCCGTAAAGTCACTCAGGTTAAAGGGAAACTCCAAGCGATCTACACTAATGGGGCCGAAAGGACTCTTTTACGACTCCAGGCACGCAACTATGAGGGAGGGAACAAGGTAGGCTCATTATTGGCACGACAACTACGAATACGGCAGGAGAGGAACTACATCAAACATATAGAGGATAGCGAGGGGGTCCTCCACCAGAGTGAAATGGGTAAGGCCAAAGCTTTTGGGGATTTCTATCGCACTTTGTATACAGCGGACCATCCGGACTCGCGAGCCCAAGACCAATACTTAGGAGACCTCATCCTGCCTCAGGTATCCACTCTCGCAAACGAAGAGCTGAGTAGCCCCTTCACCGCTGAAGAGGTTCAGAAGGCGATCGACTCGCTTAAGCTTCAAAAAGCACCTGGCCCTGACGGCCTCAACGCCCACTTCTATCGTACATTCGCTCCGGATCTTGTCCCTCGCCTGGTAACCCTTTTCAATGATATCGCTACTACGCAACAGGTGACCCCCTCGATGGGTGATGCCCTGATCTCTGTCATCCCCAAATCAGGGAAAGACCCCTCCTACTGCACCTCTTACAGGCCGATAGCGCTTCTTAATTTGGACGCCAAGCTTTATTCTAAAATTTTGGCCACACGGCTGGAAAACATTATGCCTTTCCTGGTGCAGGCCGATCAAGCAGGCTTTATTAAGGGGCGACAAACCCATGATAACCTGAGACGGGTAGTCCATATCATCGAGAAAGCGCAAAGGAAGGCGATTCCCACGGTCCTTCTCGCGCTGGACGCGGAGAAGGCCTTTGATCAGGTGGACTGGTCCTTGCTGACCCGCACCCTCCGATGGTTCGGTTTCGCTTAATCCTTTATCGGGATGACCAGAGCGAACTACCATGCGCCGCGCTCTAAGGGCCTGGTAAATGGAGTGGCTTCGGAATCTTTCCATCTTTCACGGGGCACCCGTCAGGGGTGCCCCTTATCCCCCCTCCTATTTGTGCTCTGCATCGCACCCTTTGCAGAGTGTATTCATTCCAACCCGGACATAGGGGGAGTCCCGTTTGGCTCAGACGAGCACAAGATATCCCTGTTCGCGGATGATGTGCTCCTCCCGGTCACGAGACCGCAATCCTCCCTCCCTGCGATTCTGGCAGAGCTTGCTGCATATGAGCGGGCTTCGGGCTTCAAGGTGAACCACTCGAAATCCTTTCTCCTGAACCTCACAGTGCCTAAAGACACTATGCGAGCTATTGAGGGCTCGACTCCCTTTCGTAGTACCAACAAAGATATCACCTACCTGGGCATACAACTTACCCCCAAGCTGAAGCATCTATATAGGGCAAACTTCCCCCCGCTGTTGCGCCAACTTAAAGCTGACTTCGCCAGATGGCGGACGGCCTACCTTTTGTGGATAGGAAGGATAAACGCTATAAAAATGAATATCCTTCCACATCTACTGTATCTCTTCCAGGGCCTTCCGATTCCGGTGGATAGGACGCTGTTCTCCGAATTAAAAACGATGGTCAATAAGTTTATTTGGCAGGGGCAGAGGGCTAGACTTTCCAACCGAATGCTGATGCGACCGAGGGGGGAGGGAGGGTTGGCACTTCCGGACTTCCTGGGTTACTACAGGGCGGCCCAACTGAGGGTGATCACGGAATGGTCCCTTCGAGAGTCGGATAAACTCTGGCTCCATATGGACAGACAAATAACGGGAAGAACGATCTGGGACCTACTGTGGAAACACAAACAACATCGCTCACGCAACGCCTACATTAGCACGCCTATGGTGACCACCTTGGGGGTCTGGGACGTTGTGAACAGAGTCACTCCCCTCACCACCTTTCCGTCCCTGTTCATGCCCATACATTTTAATCCAGAATTCCCCCCGGCTCTACAGGAAGGTCCCTTCGATGCCTGGCGAGAGGGGGGTTGCCTTGCGCTCTTTCACTTGTTCGAAGGGGGGAAATTACTCTCCTTCCTGGAGTGCTCCAAGGCTTTTCAGCTCCCACCTGCTGAGGAATTCCATTATTTACAACTTAAGCACTTGGCTCTGCAACCACAGATACGGCTGGCCGCTACCCGGGAGTTACTTCCCATTGAGAAATTTGCCTTATCCGGGACCTCCTCAAAGGGTACCATCTCCTTTCTCTACTCCCTTCTACAGAAGCGGAACTCCCCGCACACCTTGCGACACCAAAGGTTTTGGGATACACTATTGGACACTCCACTACAGGTGAAACAATGGACCTCGCTATATAGGGATATTCCCAAGTTTAACGGCTCAATGTTTCTAAGGGAAGCCCATTATAAAATTATGTTCGATTGGTATCTCCACCCCCAGAAGTTACACTCCATTTTCCCTAGCGCTTCAGACAGGTGCTGGAGGGGCTGCGGGCAGTTGTGTGACTTTAGACATATCTGGTGGGACTGCCCCCACATCAAGCCCTTTTGGAAGGAGGACCTAGCGCAAATCAAGCAAATCTTGGGTTACCCGTTACCAGACACGATTGAACACACACTCCTGGGGATCTGGGATACCAAGTTAAAGCGCCAGACACAGGAGGACCGCTCGGTAATGTGGCTCCGCCACGGGCGGCCAAGATGGCTGTGGCCGCAGCTTAGAAGAGATCAGAGGCCCCTTCCCTCACGCAATGGCACGCTAGATTGTGGCAGGTACTGGTGATGGAGAGAATGGCAGACATTGTAGAGGACACCCTCAAGGGATTTGACTATGTGTGGGCCCCCTTGGTAGGATACTTATCTGAGGGCTTACCCCTGTTTGCATGTGGTCCGAGGCTACGAGCTCTACACCTCTTCCATGTCTAGAACTCCCACTAACACCCTCAAGTTCTAAAAGGGCAGTTTAAGACAGAGGGGCTCTTCGTCGGCTAGACAATGCCCTTTTACAGCAACTGTTTGTGCTATTTTTTTAATGACGGTGACACCCTAGTTTAAGTTTTTATGTTTACTGGTTGGGGGGGAGGGGTTGGGTGACAGCCGAATGTTGTCTGATCAAGCTAGTTGGAAATTGCCGATTCCTAGTTCACAAACTGTGTACGATCTCTTAGCGCACTGTACTGTTCGGCTGATATTGTACAGCGGGGTCTCCTTCCCCTATATATTATTTTTGCATAGCTGTGTATTTCAATACTTTTAAAACCAATAAAAAGATACTTGACAAAAAAAAAAGGTAGAGAAATCGACAAAATAGCATTTTTTGTGAATTATAAAAAAAAACTACCTTTGCTACATAGGCACAGAGCCATGGGCATAATGGACAAAGCTCTTTGTGGTCTCAAACCCTGTAATTTGCAACATTACCGTGTTTGTAGCCACACAAAGCCTTTTTACTATGTGAGCCCTTTTCGAAATCATTAAAGGGCGTTTGTGACCCTTTCTAAATCGCAAATAGTAATGGGTGCAAAAGAGATGTGCCCCTCCCAATTGTGATTTGTAAAAGGGATGTCTCAATAGAATGTGACCACAATTGTGGTTGCAAACCATTGATCAGTTACAGACGAAGAGATGAGGCTCAACCTGATTTGCACAGGGTGACTAATCCCCTTTGGGAATCATATCGAGCACCATTCGGGGAGAATTAAGTGGTTCTGAGGACCTTTGCCAGCTGTTCCCAATGTCTTCCCAAATGGAAAATATACATATTTTTTAAAGTATCACCTGTTTTATAATTGGATCTAAGCTGCTTTTTAAACAAGCATTTGCAAAGCTAGTCAGTCTTACTTTGTGAGTCCTTGTTGTTTGCTACTATCTGCTTCATCAGCACTTGTAAAAATGCACTCGCGTTGACAAAGCCAATAACGATGGCCAGACAATTTTACATATCGAAACAAACCTCCAAGCACACACAAACTATTCAAACTACAATTGTACAATTATAATTCAGAGGTCCATGTGTTTCTCAGGTTCTTTCTTTTTTGTTCAGTGCCCACAGCCAGCCATCACTTGTTTCGTCACTGTGTAATTCACCCCAAAACTTCCTCAGGGCTGGAATAAAATAATAGTGTAACTTACAAGTCAGAATATACAAACACATTGTAAGATTATCACCCTGTGTTGAAGGCTATCAATGCCTTGTTTATGGGCCCAACCGTCAACTCATGGTGTAAACTAGGCCTGGGCGGTAAATTCCATTCCGCTCGCGGAATTTGCGGAATTTGGGTAATTTCGCGTTCCGCGGAGAATGCAAAATTGCCAAAAATTCCGCGATCCGCGGCTTCGCAGAGTTTTTTGCTTGTTCGCGCTTTCAAAATGCGTGTTCGCGAGATATTTCTCCCCGAGCACGCAAACAGCGTTCGCGAACAGGAAAAAAGCATCGCGAACGGGCGGAACAAGCGATTCCGCGTGTTCGCGGAACTTTTGCGTGCTCGCGGAGATTTTTTACTGTTTTGCGGAGCTTTGCGTAGCGCGACTATGCACATTCCGCCCACCCCTAGTGTAAACCCATGCATCACTTGTCAAATGTATGTGTAAGGTATGTTAAAGCAGGAGATATATAAAAGTAGCATCACACATTATGGGCATAGAATATGCATGCAGCACCTGTGTCGCATGTCAATTGCCACTACTTAAGAGAAGGATTTATGAAATTAGATTAAGAGTAAATATATTATAGAACACCCAAGTGTACACTAATCCACCAGTGACCAAGAGCAAGCATCTCTCCTGATCAAAAACACACATTAGTACCTTTAATGGTCGAGGCACATATCAAGAAAAAAGGGCAAAATATTACTGCTCGCTATCAAATGGTTGTACCAGCCAGCAACCACCCACAGCGCATGCAATATACCTTCATCGTATCCTCTGAGGCTGTAATGGACCAGAATCCCAATCAGCCAAAGGGCATACCAGCCGTTTCTATTTAAATAGGTGCTGGAATAGTTAAAACAGAGGCGCATACCTCTAACCAGGACAGCGTCTCACGCCCGGCTGAAATCCAATAGTCCTTAATGTGTTGTTTACACATATATAAATGCTCCCCAATCACCTCACAAAAAGTCCTGCGAGTCTGCTCTTGAACATAAAATATCAATGATTCTCTAAAAAAACAAGACAAAGGGACTCATAAACATCCTGGACATGTTGTGAGGTTATAGGGGAGCATGTTTACACGTGTAAACAACACATTAAGGACTACTGGATCTCAGCCGGGTGGGAGATGCTGTCCCGGTTAGAGGTATGAGCCTCTGTTTTAACTATTTATTCATCTATTGAAATGGCAATGGCACCTATGATTTTCGGCTGATTGTGATTCTGTTCCATTACAGCCTCAGAGGATATGATGTAGGTATATTTCATACGTTACAGGTGTTTGGTTGTCGCAGGGATTCTGCTCTAGAACAGAACTATACTTGGGACCATAGAATATCAACATGTAGGGACTGAGTCACCATACCTCATCAGTATCTATGGGCCCAAATCGGACTAGCTTATAGTGCCTCACTTGCCCTCCTAACCTTCCCAGAGAGACAAGTGATTTGGCATCCCAGACCACAACACTCCCGACCCTCTCAGGGATCGCGGTAGCAGGTCACCCTCTTTCATTCTCCCATTCGTACTTGCCCACAATAAACAGAAAAGAGACACAAGGGTAGTTTACAATATTTTTTAAACTATCGTGCTCTAATATGCAATAATTGTGCCACATCTAGGAAACAAATACAGGTCAGTAAGGTCATTAGCATACTTAGGAGACCAAATTCAATAAAAAGTCCAGTCATGTTATCTGACAGATTTGCCTAAACCCACCCTTACTACAAAAATTAAGGGGGTCATTACGATGGCGGAAGGCCCGCCACTGCCAGCAGTGCGGTGGCGGGCCTTCCGCTATCGGAAAGAAATTTCCCCCCTGCCATCGTAACGTGGCGGGGGAAAATTGCTTTCCCCGCCACCGTGGCGGGCGCAAAGACCGCCCGCCATGGATCCGCCACAGGCAATCGGTACGATTGCCTGGCGTAGCGGTCAGCATCAATAAAATGGTGGCGGTGCCCAGCAGCCACTGTCCGCCAGATTAGGATGCTGGCCGCAGACAGCCTTTCTGTGGCGGGTAAACCGCCATTGAAAGGCTGGCGGAGATTGGTTTTGGAGGCCCGTTGCGGGCCCCCCTTGTGTTGGGGGGAGGTGGCTGTGCACTGGGGGGATACCCATGGTACCCCCCTACATTTCACTGCACTACATGGCAGGCACATTGTGGTGCCTGTCACGTAGTGCAGTGAAAGGCAGCACATGCATTTTTAACATCGCGGCGGGTGCTGCAGTCAGCTGCGCCCGCCGCAATGTTAAATTGCAGGATGAGAGCGCCATGGTGGCGGTCGCATCCTAGTTTGGAGTGCGGGACTGCCGCATGCATGGTGGCCGGTCCCGATCCCCGTAACGATGGCGGTCGGACGAAAGTCCGACCGCCATCGTAATGACCCCCTAAGTGATTATAAATTGTAGATCTCTGGGCTTAGCGGCAGACCCCATACCGTGGCAAGAATATATAGTTGCTCTACATCCAGGCTGATGAAGCTCTCTCATCTCAGGACCTTTTCTCTGTCTGCAAGTCTCCAATCTGTGTGTTTAGAACGACACACTCCGGGTTATATAACAAAACATGTGTTTTCAAAACCAGCAGCTGGGTGTCTCAATTATGTCTAGGTGCTAGTGTCGCCTAGGCTGTGCAGACTAAATCCCAGGAAAAGGACAAAATACAAAAATGTTTGCTGACTATATCTGAAAATACAATGTGGCGCCAAAACAAGCGTGATATTTGGTAACGTGTGCAAAGCAAAAGCGGCCTACAATGTGCAAAGCTAGGCTAACATAGAGAAAACAACAATGTGCTATATAGGAAACACACAACATCCTCCCTTTGGTTGGAGTAATAGCAAGACAAATAACAAAATAATATGAATGCAATCACAAGATAAGCAGACTCAAAGCATGACAACTAAGCATGTTTTTAAAAAAGCAGTATGTCAATTTAGAAAAAAAGTACTCAAACTATTGTGCGCTGTAGGAATCAATGATGTCACTTGTAAATTCAATGGCCAGGGACTCCAAAAGTAAGTCCGTCTCCGTAGAAGATGATTGGTCGATGTCCCAGGACACAAGTTCCAGAGAGTAGACATGATCTTCGGTCTCAGCAATGCTGAGATAGTTACAACGTAACCTGCATCCATGTTAGCAGAGCCAGTGTTTAGTGATCCATGTGCTGTTGCACGCATCTGCATGCATCTCTTAAAAAAGGAGTGGCTCATAACTTGCATGGTGGAAAACCCGCAAATCCAAGAGACAACTTTGATAATGGGTCGATAAAGGACTCATCAGCAGTTCCATGTCCATTGGAGTAGGCGTCTGCAAGGCCAGGCAAACATCTAGTGCCCATTCGAAGGGGCGCCAGAGTCAGTGGAACACGGGTTGCACGCAGGTAAACCTGGCAGGCCAGAATGTTAGCAACCAATCAAGGTCTAATTTTTGATGCAACAAGATTCCAAAGTATCAAAGCATATGCTCACAACACTGCTGAAGCGGTGGTAGTTTCAGGGGGCGTGCAAATCGAACATCCATTGTGGAGAAGCAGAAATAGGACTTGTCACTTGTCACTTTCACCCCTAACCACCCCGCCCCACCCCACTGCCCCACTGCGCTTACCTGCACGTGCCACCACTGCCTTCAGGACAAATGGAGTGGACCCTACCCTATCCTTGAGAGAAAAGGGGAGGTCACCTACTTGGTGGACCTTGGCACATGTAGAAAGCCCAAGAGGGTAATACAGAAAAATCACCTTAAACACTACAATGACAGGGCTGATGTGACCATGCTTATGCTTACAGATGAGGAACAGGAGGCTGAGAGTGAGCCACTTCCTCTCACACAACCATAAAGATGGGTTAGTTGATGAAGTGATCTGTTCAGACAACCTCACTGCCCAACAGTAGACTGACTGCAGGCAAGTCCTGACTCAGTTTACTGAGCTTTTTTCCTTGACCCCTAGTCATACTAACTGTTGCACACATGATGTGGGCACTGGTGACAGTCTACCTGTCAAAAAACAAAATATACAGGCAGTCTGATCATGTCAAGCAAAGCATCAAAGCTGAGGTAAGCAAGATGCTGGAGTTGGTTGTCATTGAACCCTCAGAGAGCCTCTCGGCCAGCCCAGTTGTGTTAGTCCCCAAGTCTCATTCCCAGGGTGAAACGAAAAAAATGAGGTATTGTGTGGACTACAGGGGCCACAATGCAGTTACCAAGACAGATGCCCATCCAATTCCAAGAGCTGATGAGCTCATTGACTGGTTAGGGACAGTCACATATCTAAGTACCTTTGATCTCACCTCAGGGTACTGGCAGATAGGTCTGACCCCTGGAGCAAAAGAAATATCAGCATTTTCCACTCCAGATGGGCACTTCTAGTTCACTACCTTTCAAAGTTTGGAGAAGAAAGTCCTTGCTGGATAGGAGTCCTATAGTGCAGCCTATCTTGATGATATTGTTGTCTTTAGCTCCAACTGGCAGGATCACTTGATCCACCTCTAAAAGGTTATGGAGGCTCTGCAGAGAGCAGGCCTTACTTTCAAGGCAAGCAAGTGTCAGATAGGACAGGGCAAGGTTGTATACTTGACCACCTTGTGGGTGGAGGCCAACTTCAACACCTACAGCCCAAAATCCAAACCATTCTGGATTGGGAAGCCCCAACCACTGAGACCCAGATCAGGGAATTCCTTGGCGGTTTGTGCAGGGATATGGAACTATTGTGCCCCCCTCACAGAACTGACCTCTAAGAAAATGTCTAAAAAGGTAAACTGGACATTGAGCTGTCAAAAGGCTTTTGACACCTTGAACGAAGCAATGTGCTCAGCACCCTTTCTGAAAGCTCCAGATTACACCAAGCAATTCATAGTGTAGACAGATGCCTCTGAACGTGGGATAGGAGCGGTCCTATCCCAGACCAAAGATGATGGCCATGACCAACCTGTTGCTTTCATAAGCAGGAGGCTTCTCCACAGAGAGCAGCATTAGAGTGCCATTGAGAAGGAAGCCTTTGCTGTGGTTTGGTCCTTAAAGAAGCTGAGACCATACCAGTTTGGCTCTCACTTCCTTGTCCAAACTGACCACAGACCTCTGAGATGGCTCATGCAGATGAAAGGAGAAAACCCCAAATTGTTAAGGTGGCCCATATCCCTAAAGGGAATGGACTTTACAGTGGAACACAGACCTGGGACTGACCATGCCAACGTGGATGGCCTTTCCAGGTTCTACCACTTAGAAGATAAGGGGGCATATTAGCAAGAACGGCGTTAAAATTATCGCCGCTAATGGGCTTGATAATATGCCCTTGAGAATTCCAATAGAAGCCCAGGATTACAGCAGAACATGGGCTTCTATTGGTATTCTCAAGGGCATATTATCAAGCCCATTATCGCCGCTTTAGTGGCAGTTTCCTGCCGCTAAAGCGGCGATAATTTTAACGCCGTTCTTGCTAATATGCCCCAAAGATTCCCTAGGGAAAGGTTAGTCTCATTGGGGCATATTAGCAAGAACGGCGTTAAAATTATCGCCGCTTTAGCGGCAGGAAACTGCCGCTAAAGCAGCGATAATGGGCTTGATAATATGCCCTTGAGAATACCAATAGAAGCCCATGTTCTGCTGTGATCCTGGGTTTCTATTGGAATTCTCAAGGGCATATTATCAAGCCCATTATCGCCGCTTAAGCGGCAGTTTCCTGCCGCCAAAGCGGCGATAATTTTAACGCTGTTCTTGCTAATATGCCCCATTCTCTTTTGTTTGGGGGGGGTCATGTAGGAAAGTGCCTTTTTTTGCATGGCGGGTCCTCACATTTTGCCTAATGCCTGATGTAATTTTTAACTGTAAGTGCACTGGGTTCCTGCTAACTAGCTTCACAGAGCTCTTTACCAAAACACTGTACCACAATTGGCAAAATTTCATCTACTCCTGTAAGTCCCTAGTAAATGGTACCACTAATACCCAGGGCATGGGTACTGAAGAGGGTCCACTGGGGCTAGAGCACCAGTTGTGGCACCTCAGTGCCCCTCACCAAGGCTACGCACTCTGCCATCACAGGCTGCATATCTTGGTTCAGGAAGATCCAAAGAGTCAAGATGGTGTACAGCCCTGTGTACCATGCCAGCCATACACTGCATAAGATATAGGTAAGCCACCCCTACTGCAGGCTTTTAGCCCTAAAGAAGGTTGCACTATATACAATGTGTGGGCATATCAGCAAGAGCAGATAAGCCCCTACAATGTCCAGTCCATTCTGTGATGTTGTAAGTGAATAGAGAAGCCATAAAGAGTACATGCACTAGATACTTGTCAGCACGGGTTTCCTAGCTCCATGATGGCTTCACTGACTTCTAAGGTGTTTGGTAACAAAAATCTTGTCTTAATAAATCCTCACTGATGCCAATGTTGGATTTATTAATAAATTCACACAGGAGACCCTTTTAATGGGTCTCCTGAAACAGAACCAAACACTAGTGGGATCTCTGGCACGTTTTCACCAGCCTGCCTCCACCAGACATGTTTCTGACTTCATGGGGTGAGAGCTAGTGCTCTCTGGGGCATATTCACAAGGAGCTATCGCCGAATTAACGGCACTTTATCGCAGCCAAAGTCGTGGTAAATTTACCCCCCCATTCACAAGCCGGTGTTAACAGCCCACAGCACCAGTTCACCCGCGATAGCAGCCGCAAAAAACATCGCAACAGAGGACCCTCGCAAATATCGCTAATGAGATGCAGAGTAGGCGTTCCCGTGACTAAAGCCGAGACAACAGCACACCTCAACATTCACAACGACCAGCCACATCCACGATAAAAACACAAAACAGGCGATAAGGCGCGTTACCACCAGGAAATCTACACCTGCTGTGACCTGGTGTAAACTTGGATGGCAGCCAGCACCACAAAAGGGAGCACAGCCCAGGGCCACATCCGAAGGGCAACAGATGCCATGGAGCCCACCATCATGCGGCCCGGACACCCAAGAGGGCCACAACACCCACCGCCACCACCCCAGGATCACTCCTCCCTGGCACCCCCCCGACCAAAGACATGCCACATCAGCCACACCTAAACATGTACAAAATATTCCGCTTGATGCCGCACAATCACAACTGGTGACATGGATGTGTCGTCACAGAAATGACCAGCACACATTCACTTTCGAAGCAACAAATGAAACTTTATTAAAATGAACAACGAAATGAAATGAAGAAATTTGGCCCCTCCCCTCCGGACAATTCGTAGGCCACAGCCTATAAGACAAAAAACATGATGAGAAGGTGTGTCCTGCGCACATCAGAGGACAGAGAGAGAGCGAAGGAGAGAGAGAGGAAGAGAGGGAGAGAGAGAGAGAGAGTGCCGCCCCTGCGCACCCAGGCCACACTGCTCACCTGCTGGCCCCGGTGTGTCTCCAACCACGTGCCGGTATGTAGGGCAGTTCACCAGGTTACACATCTGATTCAGAGCCGTCAGCTGAAACAGAGCCCAGATACATGACTGGCACAGTACATACACTTGCACAAGACAACATTGCCTGCCCGCCCATGCACACCCAGGCAGAGGCACCCCAACATCTCCCGCCGCCCATCGGAGCATGCCCGCCCATGCACACCCAGGCCTCAATTCTCACCTTCCGCCACTGGCGCGTAGACAGCAGGTCCCACCACGTGCCGCTGCAAGCCACAAGCCCAGGGCCCGCGGACATGGCACCCTCCACATCATGCAGCCCTGCTCCGCAGGCCACCAGGTCTCATGTTTGGTGCTGGGTCTTGATTACTCCATGGCAGAGGACATACCAATGCACCCGGCACCATCGCAGGCTGCACACCCACTCAGCCCAATGGGTGCCACCAACTCTGGCATCCCGGAAGTGATGCCACGGGGCAGTAGGCCCGCGCTGCCTGCTGGCTCTGGCCTACACTGCGGTCCAGCAGGGCACACAAAACCTGAGCTGTCCGGACCGCCGGGACGGGGCATCATCACAGGCTGCACACCCGCTCAGCAGCTCAAGGTGCCACTGACTCAGTGCACCCAAAGTCACCGTCCCGTGGCGGGGTGCCTGTGCCGTCCGCAAGGCCTCTGGTGCCACTAACCTTGTGCAACCCCAGTCTGCGCCACGTGGTGGTAGGCCTGTGCCGTACTCACAGGCCTCGGATGCCACTAACCCTGTGCAACCCCAGTCTGCGCCACGTGGTGGTAGGCCCGTGCCGTACTCAAGGCCTCGGATGCCACTAACCCTGTGCACAGCAACTCATGGCCCTATATGAGTGCGAACCGTGGGGCGTCCGTCATCCAGTCACCACCGGAAGAGGGGAATGTGACGTCGTCGGACCCTTATGTTGGCAGAGTCACATGGCCTGTGATGCCTGTCCCGGATGGGTGTGGTGTGTGTGAAAACCTGCCCTCAGGGAGTGGCTGTGACATGCTGACGACTAGACCAGTGACCTGCACACCACCAGCGAGTACGGCTGCGACGGGTAGCAATGAGGGCCCCCCCCTTGGTGCGTAAGTGGAGTGGACTGGCCTGCCGTATGCCTGACCAGTGCAGGGCTTGCAACAATGATTCGTGGGCTCTGGGCGTGGTCCAGTCCATGTCCGGACAAGGAAGTGACTGATGCATGTGTCCCTGCTGCAGTGTTCACAGAACCCGCTACACAAGATGCAATGTCGCACCCCCTTACTGGCATCCCACAGGATGAACATCATTGATGCAAGGGAAGGCACTGTCCCCACATTCATCCACACATCCACACAGGAATGACGTAAGACATTACACAGCAGTGCGTCACTGGATGTTTATTTGCACATCCAGTGCAGTCATGCAGCTGGAGCGGTACAGGGCAATGCCGAGCACACCACACAATATGGGCCCGTGGAGGGCCAGCCAGTGTCCATCCCGGGATGACCTGTACTGCGGAAGAGGAAGGGTACAGTCCGCAGTCTGTCCGCTGTGTCATTGGTCATCAAACAGCATGTGGCAGTCCATGGCGCTGTCCAAGGTGAGTGCCTCGGAGTGTATCGGGGTCAGTGGTAGGTCTTGAGGTCATGTGCGGCACCAAGCAGAAACAAGCATGGTGGCGGTAATGGATGCTAGTGCCTGGTCCTCCTGACCACAGTCCCATCCACGTCCTCATCCCCGGGTGTGTGCCCTGCCCCACCTGTGGGTGTTGCAGTGCCGGCTGCGGCACTGTGTGCCACTGACTCATCAGGGGCCGGAGGAGGATTGTCGGCCCCACTGTGTGGCAGTGACACATCAGGTGCCGGAGAGGATACGCCTGCCACTCTGGGAGAAAAGTGTTACAGCAAACAAATGATGGACGGAATGCTGACAATGCAAACATTCTCCCCCAGTCAAAAGATCTGGGTTAAATCCATCGTTCTTTTGCCCACTACGCCACCCCAGTTTGGACCCAGCCATATGCAAATCAGTCTTGACCCTGTGCCCCATGGGAACAGTCCAGGCCGAACTGCCAGGCCAGGTCCTCCCTGGACCGGAAACAAGCATCCTGGGACCGGTTTCAGGGTATGTCACCCTTCTTCAGCCAGGCTAGCTTGAATCCAGTGGCACAGTGAGCAAGGGACCCACGTCTGGGCATACCCATCCCACTTAGGGCGAAAAGTGTTACAGCAAACAAATGATGGATGGAATGCTGACAATGCAAACATTCTCCCCCAGTCAAACGATCTGGGTTAAATCCATCTTTCTTTTGCCCACTACGCCACCCCAGTTTGGACCCAGCCATATGCAAATCAGTCTTGACCCTGTGCCCCATGGGAACAGTCCAGACCGAACTGCCAGGCCAGGTCCTCCCTGGACCGGAAACAAGCATCCTGGGACCAGTTTCAGGGTATGTCACCCTTCTTCAGCCAGGCTAGCTTGAATCCAGTGGCACAGTGTGCAAGGGAGGCACTGACACACCAGGGGGCAGAGATGTGGATGGTGTGGGGGCAGCAGCATTCATCATCGCCACGCCTTGTGGCAGCAATGCCATGATGAGAACATGCAGGGCACGGTAGATCCCAGCTACATTTCGCTGATGTGCAGCGGCGGCTGCCAACCTTTTCCCCCTCCATCCGCACCATGTCCTCCATGAGCCTCCGCATGTGTGCCAGCTCAAGGCTGGCATCGCTGGGGCAACTGTGAGCGGACAGGTATTCTTCCCTCCGCGTCATGACTCCAGAGATGTCAGTCAGGGCTCGCTGGAGACCATGGGGTGGACATAGAGACCCAAGGATGGCGTCCAGTTTGTTAGCCATGAGCTCGAACCCCACCCGCACCTGCTCGGCTGTGGGTGCTTCCTGCTGGGTGGTTTGGCTGGTGGGTGGGGTCTCATGGATGTAGCTGGGCTGCTCTGATCCTGGAGGTGAGTTGTGGAGGTGGTCAATGAGGTCTTGGATGGTTTGGATGTCGATGCTGGTGTCCTCCTCCTCGTCATCAGTGAAGAGTGTCTGTGACTGCTCTGCAGGAGGTGTTGAAGATGCCCCTGCGATGTGAAGGGGAGATGGTGTATTACAATGTGTCCACATGTATGTAGCCGCATGGTACAGGTTGACATTCAGACAGCATGGCATTGTACATTGTGACAGTGTGTGGGTCTGGGCGAGGACCCAGAGTGATTGTGGGTGTGCACTGTGCCCTGCTTGCTTGTGCATGTGTGCCATTGTGGCCATCTCCCCCGTCCCCCAGTACCTGGTGGTCACTCACCCTGTTGCGGTTGTGTTGTGTCCTGTCGAGCAGTGTCCGGTCCCCCGACTCCGGCCATGGTCTCCACACTGATGACTGTCGACACCAGCTCCTCCATGTCATCCAGCTCCAGCTGTGGCACTGGGCCCCCACCTCCGGTCTGCGTTGCTGCTTTCAGGTTGGTGGAGAGTTTCTCCTTGGTCTTCCGCTTGATGTCATTCCATCGCCTCTTGACCTCGTCCATTGTCTGCTTGTGCTCTCCGACGGCATTCACCTTGTTGACGATGTCCCGCCATATTCCATTTTGGTGCCCAATGACACGTTGGAGGTGACGAAGAGTTGTTGATGTTATTCCATCACCTCCGTGACTATGATCCTGTTCGCCTGCGGACTGAACTTGGTCTTCCTGGTCTTCTTGTCCTTGCCCTTCCCTGTCCCCGAGGTCCCAGGCTGGTCGTTCGGGGTGCTTGTGGGGTTGCGCTGGTCCTCTGCGCCTGCTCTGGCTGCCTCCATGGTGCTTGTGTGTTGGTCAGTTTGTGTGTGGGTTTTTTTTTCTGCTTTTATGGAGGTTTCTGACGCCTGCCAGGTTTGTGTTGCAGGCCTGGCGCTGCTTGTCGCTGGTTTCCTCATCGCGCTTTGGCCCATCGCGTGTTTTTTGGTGTTGTGGTTTGTGCTTTTATCTCCATCGTGGTGGTTGTATCGCGGACTTTGTCCGCGGTTTTGGCAGACTATCGCATGGTGCCGCCTTGTTGTGAATTCCACGTTGACACGGGGTTATTTTCCCGTGATAGGCTGCGTTATTGAAAGTTGCGTATACGCTACTCTTGCGGTAGTTATCACACGTTCTTGTGAATATACCCCTCAGAGTACAGAAACAATGCCTGCTCTGGGTGGCGGTGTTTCACACCTCCTCCAGCACAGGACGGCCTTCCCAGGTGGCAAGCTTCAAAGGCAATGAAATCGAACCCAAGGATGCCTTTGAAATCCAACCCTGGAACCTTCAGATAGTAGGGGAGGCCAAGCATCCCTTCCTGCTCCACTTTTGGTGGGAGGAAAGGCAGGGAAATTAGTTAGATGAAGAGGAGGGTTTCCCTTTAGCCTGCGCCACCCTTAGGGCGGGGCAGGCGAAGTGAACCCCTCTCCTGAAATTCACCATCTTGAGATGGTGAGAAAAACTCCTTTCAGGGCGAGGGCAGTGCCCCTTCCCACAGGAAGTGGTTAGTAAATGGTGTAGACACCCTAAAGGTAGATACCTGTTTTCCCTTGTAATGCCCTTAAACTCAGTATTTCCGTGGCTCCCCAAGACCTCAACCTCAGATTCATTGGACCAAAGAAGACCAGGACAAAGAAGACCTGCTGTACAAGAACTGAAGCCCTGCTGCAGAAAAAAAAGGTGCCAAACCCTGCCAGCTGCTCCAAGGATTCAACAATCACTGCCTTCTGTGTCGTCCTGTACCTGGAAGGACTCCAAGAACCCCAGAGTACCTACAAACTTCAAGAAATCGCAGAGAAGTTCCCTTGGAGTGAAGGTATCGCTCCCTTGGAGTGAAGGCATCATTCCCCTGCAGATTGCTGGCACCGATCCCATGAAATTCAGTTTGTCGACTTGCTGCTCCCCAACGACCTCGACACAGCATGAAGCAAGAAGAGGTACAACAGCTCTAGGGAGTCAGAGCTGCCTCTCCACCAAGTTTGGAGGCACCAGGACCTACCAGAGTTGCAGCACACAAATTCCCGGGGTACGGAACCCCCAACTGTAAAAACCAAGAGGAAGAGTCCACTCCAGACTCCCAAAGCACCAGAGGCAAGCACCCATCGAGGGACATCGACATACCAGAGACCCACTTCCTGAGTGGCCCAGCTGTCCCGAGATTGCCTATCCAAGTTGCCTGCTCCTGACCGCAAGGACCCTGAAGGCGCACGATGCCTGGCTGACCTGTTCGCTCTGCACCCGGCCCCAGCACTGACCAACCAGCCCTGCTCCTGTGGTCCCCAGGCTCTTGCAACCTCTTCCCTCTAAGGAGACCCACCAGACTTGCCTGTCAGTCCAGCTGTGCAGTGCATTTTCAAGTGTTCCCCTTTGTCTTTGCGTGCTAGTTTCCAAGACCCTCAGCACTCTGCTCCCACCAGATCTGGGATGCTCCCAGACTTCTCCTGCTTGAACTTTGGACCTGGTCCAGACATCAGCCTAAAATTAGAAGGTGAACTTCGTGAAAACACTGCCTGATTTTATATGCATTTTTCCTCATTTTCCCCATTGTTCCCTATGGTGTTTAATTGCACACAAAAGTGATATATTTTCGGAAATTTGAAAAATCATTACTCTGAAAGTACTTACATTAGAGCTAAATTCTTAGGGGCCGATTCCGATCTCAGTCGGAGGCGCACCCAACACCATTCGGTCGGGAAAAAAGCCATGCGAAAGCCTGTTTCCCGACCGATCCGTACTAACACACCGAACGAGCAAGTACGATGCGCACAACAGCAAAGAATCCGGCCGAGCCGTACTCACCCAAACCAGGTCCTGTTCTCCGACCGAGGCAAATCCGGAAACGCCGAATCGAGTCGCACGGAAGGAAAAATGCAGCCCCGTCCGGCCGGACAAGTACGATGCGCTTTCCGTACGCGCCGAACCCGTCGCTACGCACGGCACGTCAAAGCATCCGGGAGAGGCGCACATAAGCTCCGATTCGCGCCACAACACGATCCACGGCTCCGAGACGAACACGGCAGCGACGAGGACGACGCGAAGCGGCGAGGACGAGGCGAGCGACGAGGACGACGCGAAGCAACGAGGACGACGCGAAGCAACGAGAAGGACGAACGACCACGAACCAACCATGAATCCCTTCGTCCCGATCATACCAATATTCTACATATACTACCAATTGTCAGTCTGATGCCAAGCATGGCACTCACATCCCACATGGCCTTGCACCCATCTGTCTGGTGTCTGTTGGATTGCAACACCCCAGTGTGGACACATGCACCAAGTACACAGTAGTTGGACAGTGCAGAGGACACGGTGTGGACACATCACAGCTCTTGCCACTGAGTCAGTACAGGTTTCCGGATGAAAGGGATGCCCAGAGTCAAATAGGAAATGCATGTGATGCATACCAGCGACAGACACCATGATGCACCCATGTCCTGATAGCCAGCGCCACTATGGTGTGCATGTAGCACATGTCACTCCCCTGCAGGACCACAAATAAGTTGACACATGCCATGGCAGAGGCATGACTGCTAAGTCATACATCACTGTCTCAGTGATGTATGACTTGGCAGCCAGACAACAACACTATGCACTGTGTCACAATAGTAGGTCATGGGGAATGCAAGTCCTGGAGCTGCACAAGTGCACATGTACATCCCCCTCACAACACATCATCTCAACCCTCATCTGTCCAGGTCACACCTATTGGACATATGCGAGACCTGTGACACTACCCTCTGAACCTGAGCCTCTCACAATTTGCTGTGAATGGGGAACAGCTGCCTGAACATCACATTCGTATACCCCAGTCTGCACGGGCAGCTGATCAAACACCTATGTGACACACAAGTATCGTCTCCTATGGTCACATCTCCAGGGGCATGCTGAGCCCCTACCAAGAAACACCCCAGCAGTCCTGGCAACTAATCCACAGCACACTGACACAGAGGCAGACACCTGAGGGGTCAAATCACTGTGCACAATGTGTCAGCTGATACACGGGAGTGGGAGTACAGAGTGCATTGCATGGCCTGGAGTAGGCATGACTGTCCTGCTCCACATGAATGAGGGATGTGCCCTGGACAGTGGATAGCTGGCTATGTATGTGTGACACACGTAATCTGCACACTCCTGGGGCCCAAACATTGTTCCCACCCGCTGCATGGGCGTGTGCCACATACCCCAGGCACATGTGGTGGCTCAGCTCAGCAAGTGGACCGCATATCAAAGCAACACGCAGATCACATGTCCAAACCCAGGCGTTGTGTGAACAATGGACCCACCCATGATGCCCACAACAGAGTTAGGGAAACAGATGCTGTCCCCCACCTTTAGTGAAGCAAACTGCAAGGACACAGTCCCAAGTGACACAATTCCCTGAATGTAAGGGCCACACCTGGGTATCAGATGAGCAGTGGGCAGTGCACAATAGAGGGACATGGCTCCTGGACAACATGACTGCTGCACTGTGGCAGTTGAACCAGGCCAGAGGAGGGCACAAAGCATGTGATACAGAGTTCACAGTGCAGTCTTTGACTCACCCCCTCCTTGCTGCTGTCTGGCCTTCAGCTGCCCATCCAGGTCTGGAAACACCACCGCCAGGATCTGGAGCATGTGGGGGGTCAGGGTCCGTGTTCCGCCCCTCCTGCGAGGAGGCGACAGCTTCAGCTGGACCCGTGCAATCCTCCGGGTCCAGCCCCGAAGGTCCTGCCACCTCTTCTGGCAGTTGCGGACCCGGCGCTTGTAGACCCCCACGGACCGGACAGCCCGGACGATGTCCTTCCAGATTTCCTGCTTCCGATGGGCATTAACCTGTCAGGATGACAAAGTGAAAAGGCCATTACCACACATGCAACATATCCGTGCATGACACAGTTGTATATACATGTCTCAATCACAGGGGCACATGATGGACACAGGCAGTGCAAAGCTGACCATGGACAGTTTGCCAGACGTCACTACATGGTATCATTGCATGGGAAGTAAAACCATGTTCAAATGCACTGTCACTGCACCATACCTGTCCAGTGCAAGTCACTACACACTATGGGGGGTGACAACTACTCAGTGAGCCTGCTAGCCAGTGGCGTGCAGACTCTCAGCCTTGCTAGTCACACAAAATGCACATTCAGAAAGGCAGTGCACAGAACACTCACCTGCTCCCCTGGTGTCCCATACAGCTTGCTGTACTGTGGAAATGAGGCTGTCCAGCAGGGCCTGGTTCTCTTCAAGGCTGAAGGCTGGGGCTCTCTCCACAGTACGTGCCATTGCAGGGTCCAGAGGGGCAGAGACAGCAGCAGTGCAGTGGCAGATGTCGTCCTGGAGCATGTAGTGCAGGCAAGTGAGCTCTCAGGGGAACAGCCAGCAATATATATGTGCTGGAGAGGCAGATACTGTCCCTTGTGTCCAAAGTGATAGGTCCAAGTCGTTTGATCTTCTGAATCTGGCCAATCCATGGAATAGCAGCACCAAAACACGCCCACAGCATCCTTCAAATCCTCAACTTCATGGCATACATGATTTTGCAACATTGTTGTGGGTGACCAACTGAATTTCCAGCAACCGACTCGTTCGAAATTCGAAAACGCGTCCGATGCCAGGCAAGCCCATTGTCAATGGGTGCGCACTGATCGGTCCATTGCAGTTCAACGCGCACAGGGGTACAACGCGTACCCGCACACATTGAATGCAATGGGCCGGCCGGAGGCACCGATCGGTCCATTGCGGTTCAATGCGCACAGGGGTACAATGCGTACCCGCACACATTGAATGCAATGGGCCGGCCGGAGGCACCGATCGGTCCATTGCAGTTCAACGCGCACAGGGGTACAACGCGTACCCGTACACATTGAATGCAATGGGCCGGCCGGAGGCACCGATCGGTCCATTGCGGTTCAACGCGCACAGGGGTACAACGCGTACCCGCACACATTGAATGCAATGGGC
Source organism: Calotriton arnoldi (assembly GCA_963921515.1). NCBI lineage: Eukaryota > Metazoa > Chordata > Amphibia > Caudata > Salamandridae > Calotriton > Calotriton arnoldi. The sequence continues at coordinate 1,282,706 of CAWUFW010001597.1, read as the reverse complement.
GGCCGGAGGCACCGATCGGTCCATTGCGGTTCAACGCGCACAGGGGTACAACGCGTACCCGCACACATTGAATGCAATGGGCCGGCCGGAGGCACCGATCGGTCCATTGCGGTTCAACGCGCACAGGGGTACAACGCGTATCCACACACATTGAATGCAATGGGCCGGCCGGAGGCACCGATCGGTCCATTGCGGTTCAACGCGCACAGGGGTACAACGCGTACCCGCACACATTTAATGCAATGGGCCGGCCGGAGGCACCGATCGGTCCATTGCGGTTCAACGCGCACAGGGGTACAACGCGTACCCGCACACATTGAATGCAATGGGCCGGCCGGAGGCACCGATCGGTCCATTGCGGTACAACGCATCACTGTACATGTGACTGGCATATGTCAGCATGCCTGTCTCAGATGGACATATGCCAGCCACAGATAGCTCCCAGGGAGTGAGGGGCACACCTACATCACGACAGCCTGTCCAAACCTTATCATAAGGCATGTAAGGATGCATTTCCTATTGTGTGTATGTTGGTGTACATGTTGTCCTGTGGGTGTCACCTGTGGGCAGCCACCCCCAGGCTGTGCACGTGTTCATGGGGACAGGATCCTGGGTGTTACGTGTACGTGACCACTGTGATGTGCAACTGTTCATATCTGTGCATGTGCCATGGTCACATTTCACGGTGGTGTATGTGTATGTCATGTCACATACCCCGTGAGTCCCATGTGGGACGGTATGTTTGAGCCAGGGTGTCCCAGTGGCACAATAGTAATGGTCCTCCACAGTCTTTGTGCATGTAGTGTTTACAATGTCTCTGATTTCATGTGCACAATGGGAGACAGTCTCCACATCCACGTTGTGTGTGCATGGACTCTGATGTTGTGCGTGTGTGTCACAGACGTCCATGTCTGTCCTGCCGTGGCAAGTGGGGCCACTACCTGTGGGGGTCATGGTTGTTTTGCTGTGGTGTATACATGATACTCCATGTAATGCCAGTGTCCATGTGGCATTACAGGGTCCCTGGGAATGTACCTGTCGTTGAGCTGTGGTGCCTGGGGCACATCTGTCCTCACATGTCACTGTGGGGGGTTATTGTGACACGGCAGCAGGAGATGGGAACTGTGACACAGCCTCATGATATCCAATGGGCCAACCTGGGACAAATTGATGCCACCTGTTGGACCGTGTTGACAGATGTTGGCCATGTATGTACCATACATGTCCTTCCGGTACTGCACACTTCATGTAGTTGTGCCTCATAATGATGTATGTTGGGATCTTGAGTGTGTTCAATGCCGCATATGTGGGGTGACTGACAATCTTGCTTACTTCTCCTCTGCACTGCAGGGCTCCTGCTGTCCATCGGCCATTCCCAGACCTGGCAACGATGGTGGAACGGGACAGCATCCGACGGTACCGCTTCACCAGGCAGCTGATTGAGGATTTGGCAGTGCAGTTGTCCCCACATTTGCAGCCTGGCCGGCCGTATCCTACAGCGCTGACCCCCAAGGTGAAGGTGATGGCAGCCCTACACTTCTTTGCCACTGGTACCTTCCAACATACTGTGGCGACTGCTGGTGGGATGTCACAGACCATGTTCAGCCGTATGCTCCGCGATGTTTTGGCGGCAATGTTGCTCTTCCTGAACCGGTACATCTATTTCCCTAGACTGCGACGACTCACTGACGTGAAGAGTGACTTTTATGCCCTGGGGAGGATGCCGCATGTAATTGGCTCCATTGATGGGACACATGTGGCTTTGGTACCACCACAGGCCCAGGAGCAGGCCTACAGGAACCGCAAGCACTACCACTCGGTCAATGCACTGGTGGTGTGTCTTGCAGACATGACCATCACACACGTGTGTGCCCGTTTCCCTGGTTCAGCACACGATGCCTTTGTGATGAGGAGTAGTCGCCTCCCCAGGATGATGGCACAGATGCAGAACCAGCGTGCCTGGCTTGTCGGTGTGTACTGACTTTGTGCCATTGTGTGTGATCTGATCTGTAGTATTCCGCACACTTTTCCAAGTCAGCTAATGTGCACTTGTCTGTCCGTGGGTGACTCGGGATACCCCAACATGCCGTGGTTGCTGACACCCCTCAGGAACCCTGTGACACCTGCCCAGATGCGCTACAATGAGGCACATGGTCGGACCAGGAGAGTGATTGAGCGGATCTTTGGTCTCCTGAAGAGCCGCTTCCGCTGCCTGGACAAGACCGGAGGGTCCCTCCCATATGCCCCTGCGAAAGTGTGCAAGATTATCATCGTCTGCTGCATGCTCCACAACCTGGCAGTGCGGAAGGAGTTGCCTCTCATCCAGGATGACAATGACCAACATCCGCCACCTGTGGAGGATTCTGGCCTGGACCACGATGCCAGTGACGATGATGATGATGATGGTGATGGTGTTGTCCGCACACAGCTCATCACCAACTTCTTTAGCTGAATGTGAGTATCCTGAGGTGTCATGTCAATGATGTGAGTTGGCATGATGTGTGGGTGGTGCTCTGGTGCTGTTGGAGTGTGTCCATGGGCTACTTGACTGGATGTGTGTTGCGATGTGTTGTGACAGGTGGGCTGTACTCCCCAACAGTGTTGACATGCTAACTTGGTTCTGGGTGGGTATCTTGTAACATGTATTGTGCATGAGTTTTGCTGTTCTGTCCTGTACTCCATTGTTTTTGACTGTGTGTCATTTCTATCCTTCACAGGGTACTTTCAGATTCGTTTGGTCAACTGTGTCCACCGACGACGTGATTGCACATCCAGGCTGGTAGCTGTTGTGTCCCTACAGGTGATGTGCGCCACACCCATGGACTTCCTTCCGTCTACAGTTGTTGACTGTGTGCCCGCTGCCAGGTGGGGTTACCTTGCATCTGTAGTGGTTACGGCATGTTGCAACTGTGTAATAAACCTGTGCTTCACTTTGTGATGTGCGTTGTCTGTGGTCACACATTTGACTGCCATTTGCTTACTGCACCTGTGGGCTACTTGACTACAACTGGGAATGGGTGTGGTGTCTGTGCATTGCACCGTCTTCCCTGGCAACATCAGTGTAGGCAATGAGTCAGATGGCCTAGGTGTGTATGTGTTGTGTAGCCCTGGTGGTGTGTCTCCCTCATGTGTGTCACGTTGCTTGTACTCACATGCCTGTGTTGTCCTTGCTGTTGCAGTTCGCATACACAGTGTAATTTTGCAGTTCATCATCCCCATAACAGCACCCACGTTGGAATCATGACAGAGGCAAGTATGGTGTATTAGTGTGTTTATTGTGATACATTTGTGTTAATAGTGCATAGGATGGGTTGTGCTGTACATAAATCTTGCAATCCCAAGTTCCTAGGTGAATTGAAAGTCCGGGTAGACAGGATCCCCAGTATCGGGGCCACAGTTGTCTGACACATTGGTCCAACTTGTACTCCCCATGCAATGTGTGGGAGTAGTGTTGCCGTCAACAGGGTGAACAGTCTGTGCACAAAGGCGAACATCCAGAACAGGTTCAGGCTTCCTGGGAGTTGTGCTTGGCCATCGGCCTCTCACTTTTCCCTCCTCGGACGACCCCTCTTCTTGGGGGGGGCCTCAAGTGCAGGCTGCTGCGGTGCAGGGGACTCTCCGCCAGAGTCCTCCTCCCTCCCTGTGGCAGTTGCAGTTTGTTCGGCACCAGATGTTGTTGGCACACAGGGAGGTGTGGACTGGTTGCTGTTCATCTGGCGGAGGCATTGTAAAATGTCCCTGTGCACCGCCGTCATCTCATGCAGTGCATCCCACTTGGACTCCACGCGGGACATGTGTGAGTCCACACGGGACATGTGTGACTCCACGTGGGACATGTGGGAGTCCAAGCGGGCATGATGGGCAGCCTGCTGCTGTTTAATGTCTCTGAGGAGCCCCACTACCTGGCTGAGCTCTCCGGTGCTGGACTGGTACGCATCAGCTATGCGTACCAGTTGTGGGTCATCATGCACACCAGCAACGTCTGCAAGCAGCGACCTCTGTCTCCCATCCCTCCCACCACCCCTGCTGACATGTGCAGTGTGTGCAGTGGCACGCACAGATAACCCTGGTCCACCTTGGGGGTTGGTGGTGGTGGTGGTGTCCATGGCCCCAGGTTGGTCCAGGGTCACTGTGCTGGTGTTGCTCCTTATTCTGTCCATGTCGGCAGGGATGGTATTCGTGGTGACAGTCGTTGTAGGGGTGGGTGCAGGGGGTGCAGCTGGTGGTCCTGCTGGTGCTGCAGCTGGTGGTCCTGCTGGTGCTGCATGTTGACTTGCACCGGATGTGCCAGGTTGTTCTTCATCGTCCGAGGAGGACAGAGGCTGTACGACGCCAGTGAGCTCGGCATCCTCTTGAGCCTGGGACTGGGACTCCTCAGCGTCTGCTGCTGTGTCCCCATCATCACCTGTTTTTGGGAGACACAAACAATGTATGTCATGTTTCTGCAGGCATCAATGGTTGACACACATGACAGTTGTGACTGTGCCTCTGGGTGCGGGCCTGTACATTGCATTGTCCTAAGTCGTCACAGTCAGGGGTTGATATTGGTGTGGCACATTGTCCTGCATTATTTGGGCATTTCTATGTATTTTCTGGGGTGTGAACATGGTCTGCATTGGTTGTGTTTGGTTGACAGCCGGCCCTCCTTCCCACCCACCCAGCCAGTCAGTTATCCCACCATGGAACGTGCTTGCGTTGCAGGGAGTGTAAGTTGTCTCTCAGGATGTCAGTCAGTGGTGTCCTGCTGTTTGTTGGTGCACAGTTGCCAGCAGGGCCTTGTGCTCCCCACAGCAGTAGCCAGTGTCAGCCATCTTGTGAGTCCTTCTCCACTTCCTGTGATGTGAGCATGGTTCAGGGTGGTATTGATGGGACAGTTGTGGGGGTGACCAATATCAGTGACTACGACTCCCATCATGCTATTGCCTCCACCCCCTTCCCAGCATGCCCATGCTTCCTTCCTTTTGAATCTGCTTCCCTGTGGGGTGGGCTGGCTGTGCTGACAGGATGGCTGGGAGTGTTGTCCTGGCAGTTGTTTGGCTAAGAGTCCCAAGAGTGTCCCTGTGCTTCACACAACATAACCCAGGGTGGTGGTTCTTTGTGGGATCTTGTGTTAGGATGGGGGCATTGCCTTCTACCAGGTGGGTACTGTGGAGTTTGTGTTGGGGTGTGTGTGAGGGGAGGTGCTTGTGACTATGGTTAGTGCTGCAAGTCCTCCTTCCCACCCAGCCAGCCAGCCAGTTATCCCACCATGGAACGTGCTTGCGTTGCAGGGAGTGTAAGTTGTCTCTCAGGATGTCAGTCAGTGGTGTCCTGCTGTTTGTTGGTGCACATTTGCCAGCAGGGCCTTGTGCTCCCCACAGCAGTAGCCAGTGTCAGCCATCTTGTGAGTCCTTCTCCACTCCCTGTGATGTGAGCATGGTTCAGGGTGGTGTTGATGGGACAGTTGTGGGGGTGAGCTATGTTTGTGACTACGACTCCCATCATGCCATTGCCTCCACCCCACTTCCCAGCATTCCCATACTTACTTGCTTTTGTGTGAAGTTCAGTGTGTGTGGGTGTGAGAGCAATGGCAAGATGGCTGACAGTGGTGTCCTGCTGTTGGTTGGTGTGCAGTACCCAGCATGCCCTTGTGCTCCCCACGACACAGCAACAGTGTCAGACATCTTTGATGGGCCTTTCCACTCTCTGTGGGATGTGCATGCGTGAGTGTGAGCTTGCTGGGCCATGTGGTGGGGGATGTAGAGCTGTGACTACGACTCCCATCATGCCTTTGCCTCCTCCCCCCTTCCCAGCATGCCCATGCTTCCTTCCTTTTGACTCTGCTTCCCTGTGGGGTGGGCTGGCTGTACTGACAGGATGGCTGGGAGTGTTGTCATGGCAGTTGTTTGGCTAAGAGTCCCAAGAGTGTCCCTGTGCTTCACACAACTTAACCCAGGGTGGTGGTTCTTTGTGGGATCTTGTGTTAGGATGGAGGGCATTGCATTCTACCAGGTGGGTACTGTGGAGTTTGTGTTGGGGGGTGTGTGAGGGGAGGTGCTTGTGACTATGGTCAGTGCTGCAAGTCCCCCTTCACACCCAGCCAGCCAGATATCCCACCATGGACTGTGCTTGCATTGCAGGGAGTATAAGTTGTCTCTCAGGATGTCAGTCAGTGGTGTCCTGCTGTTTGTTGGTGCACAGTTGCCAGCAGGGCCTTGTGCTCCCCACAGCAGTAGCCAGTGTCAGCCATCTTGTGAGTCCTTCTCCACTCCCTGTGATGTGAGCATGGTTCAGGGTGGTGTTGATGGGACAGTTGTGGGGGTGAGCTATGTCTGTGACTACGACTCCCATCATGCCATTGCCTCCTCCCCCTTCCCAGCATGCCCATGCTTCCTTCCTTTTGACTCTGCTTCCCTGTGGGGTGGGCTGGCTGTGCTGACAGGATGGCTGGGAGTGTTGTCCTGGCAGTTGTTTGGCTAAGAGTCCCAAGAGTGTCCCTGTGCTTCACACAACATAACCCAGGGTGGTGGTTCTTTGTGGGATCTTGTGTTAGGATGGAGGGCATTGCATTCTACCAGGTGGGTACTGTGGAGTTTGTGTTGGGGGTGTGTGAGGGGAGGTGCCTGTGACTATGGTCAGTGCTGCAAGTCCCCCTTCCCACCCAGCCAGCCAGATATCCCACCATGGAACGTGCTTGCATTGCAGGGAGTGTAAGTTGTCTCTCAGGATGTCAGTCAGTGGTGTCCTGCTGTTTGTTGGTGCACAGTTGCCAGCAGGGCCTTGTGCTCCCCACAGCAGTAGCCAGTGTCAGCCATCTTGTGAGTCCTTCTCCACTCCCTGTGATGTGAGCATGGTTCAGGGTGGTGTTGATGGGACAGTTGTGGGGGTGAGCTATGTCTGTGACTACGACTCCCATCATGCCATTGCCTCCTCCCCCTTCCCAGCATGCCCATGCTTCCTTCCTTTTGACTCTGCTTCCCTGTGGGGTGGGCTGGCTGTGCTGACAGGATGGCTGGGAGTGTTGTCCTGGCAGTTGTTTGGCTAAGAGTCCCAAGAGTGTCCCTGTGCTTCACACAACATAACCCAGGGTGGTGGTTCTTTGTGGGATCTTGTGTTAGGATGGAGGGCATTGCATTCTACCAGGTGGGTACTGTGGAGTTTGTGTTGGGGGGTGTGTGAGGGGAGGTGCTTGTGACTATGGTCAGTGCTGCAAGTCCCCCTTCCCACCCAGCCAGCCAGCCAGATATCCCACCATGGAACGTGCTTGCATTGCAGGGAGTGTAAGTTGTCTCTCAGGATGTCAGTCAGTGGTGTCCTGCTGTTTGTTGGTGCACAGTTGCCAGCAGGGCCTTGTGCTCCCCACAGCAGTAGCCAGTGTCAGCCATCTTGTGAGTCCTTCACCACTCCCTGTGATGTGCGCATGGTTCATGGTGGTGTTGATGGGACAGTTGTGGGGGGGGCAATATGTGTGACTGCGACTCCCATGATGCTATTGGCTACACTGACTTGGCCAGCATACACAGAATTCCTTCCTTTGAGTGGTCTTCACTTTGTGTTGGTGTTGTTGTGGTGGCTACATGTGTGGATGTGTTTGTTAGTTCTATTTGTGCCACTGCCTAGCTGTAGTTGTGGTTGTGTTTGTACATGTGTTGGCACAGTTGGATGTGACTTTTTTGATGGCATGTGTTGTGTTTATCTGACTGACATACACATTTTGGGATGATTCTGTTCTGGTTGCTGTGTAATTGCTATGAGTGCATGGTTTGACTCTCCCCTTGACAGTGATGTGTGTGTTTTGTGGCAGTATATTGTGTACATTTGTTGTGTACTCACCAGGCTCTGGGATGTCCTCTAGTCCATATACGCTCACTGGCGGAAGGATGGCCCGCACCTTCTCCTCCCAGGGCCTGAGGTATATTGGCTTGGCAGGAGGGCCACTGCCGGTGTATTGGCTGTTGATGTAGTCTTTCTTCAGCATGTCCCGTACCCTCCTGCGCACGTCATACCACCTGTTCTGGATGTCGGTCTTTGTGCGCCGACATGGTGATTGGGCGTTCACCCTGTTGATGATCCTCACCCACATCTTGGTTTTCTGCGACATGGGGGTCTGTTGGACCAGTGTGCCAAACAGCTGTGGCTCCACCCTGAGGATCTCGTCTACCATGACTTCCAATTCACTATCTAGGAACTTGGGATTCTTCTTGGGGGGCATGGTGATGGGTGGTGATGGTGGGTGATGTGTGTGTTGGTGTGCAGGTGAGGGTGTGTGAGTGTGTGTTTTGCTGGGTGTATGTGAGGTAGGTATTTGTTGGTGTGCTGATGGTGTGTGGCTTGTGTGAGGGATGAGCTGTGGGTGTGTGGTTGCTTTCTCTTGGGTGCTGGCAGTGGAATGGCATTTGCAAAGGCTCATGGTAGTGATTTGTGTCCTTTATATAGGTGGAGTTGTGGGTGTGTCTTTGTTCTCTGTCCCCACCCCTCCAGTATTTATTGGCTTGGTAATTGCTTGTTTGGCCTTTTTTGGGCGATTTTTCCTTTGTGCTGTTTGTGTATGTTGGAAACGTTCGTGTGACCGAGTCGGACCCTGCATTGGTCTCGTACGGTGTTCTCCGTTTCGTTCACGCTGTGTTTGTGCAGTTTTCTATGCTGCGTACGCGTCGGTCGCGGTGTATTGTGTTGCTTCGGCTCGGTTTTGTATGCGTGTCGGTCGTACGGCTTGTCCTCCGTCCGACTCGCTCGTGGTTTCGCGCCTTGCATCGTACTTTGCGGTTTGGAGTTCGCGTGTACGTTTCGGTCGGATTTGTTCCGGGTGCGTGTCGGTCGGTTGGATTCGCGTGTTTTTCCGGCCGGATTGCTGCTTTCCGTGCGGCTCGGTCGGTCGACTTTGTTTCGGTACGTGTCGTCGGATTTTTCGCGCCTTGCATCGTACTTGGCATGTCGTGCGCCACGGGTACGTGTCGGTCGGTATTTTTTCCGGATCCGAGTCGGTCGGTGCTTTTTCCGGCCCGAATCGGAATCGACCCCTTGGTCTTTAAAAATAAAAAAAAATCAACTTTATTTCTAGAGATTGGTCTCGGATTTATTTATGAGTGCGTGTCTCATTTACTGCCCCTGTGAGTGCAACAAATGCTTAGCAATACCCTTTGATAAACTGCTTGCCCTCACTACCACAAAAAGAGAATTCAAATTATCTGCTTTTATCTCTGTGTACCATTTGGGGATTCTCTGGACTCCCTGCACAGTGTACTTCTTTTTAGTACACTATATAAAGAGCCAGCTTCCTAAAGTTAGAAAACAGAATTAAAAAAACCTTTGAAATTCACACAAAAAACCAAAGGTCACAGGGACATTATAGTTAGGAAATAGAATTTTAAAAAAAACTTTCGAAATTCACTGAAAAAACCAAAGGATATAGGGACATAATAGTTAGGCTCAGATTTCACTAACTATAACTTATGCCCCCACAATGCACTGCTTATGACCTCATATATATTATCACTCAGGGACGTTATAGTTAGGCTCAGATTTCACTCATACAAAAACCAGTAAAATTCAACAGCTACAGTTACCTAAGCTAACTATAACTTATTCCCCCGCAATGCACTGCTTATGACCTCACATGTTGCGTCACTCATGACATGGTCAGTGACATCACTGATGACATCACTGATAACACTATCCACAGACCACTCACACACCCTGTCAGAGCCCCATTCAACCTCGCATATACCCACACACAGGTTCAATGACAGAATATCGACTGCAAAAATATAGATGTAAAAAATATAGAGGTAAAAATATAGAATGCAAAAATATCGACTCCCTATACTTAAACAGGTATGTACAAAAATATTGGAAAATATATATAGTTTACAATAATATAGTTGCATTAAATATTTAATTTAAAATATATAAAATTTGAAATATTAAAATAAACGTAAAATTAAATACTAACTTTAATTTATAAAAAAAATAATGAAATGTATATTTGAACAAATACAACAAATAAACTTCTTTAAAAAATGTAAATACACATATATATATTTATACATATATAAAAAATATAAAATGATAATTTAATTAATAATATAATTTAAAAAATCTTAAATAGCATAATATTATCAAAATTATTTGTAAACATATTTAAATATACAAAAACATAAAATATTGAAAAAGGGAATCAATTTAATTTAAAATAAAAATTAAACAACACGCATATTTTACAATTTAATAAAAAATAAGTTGCAAACAAAAAATATTGCAAATTATATTATTATTATAATAAATCAAACACTTAATTATATAAATTGCAACATAAAATAAATGATTACAAATCAAAATAAATATATATATACATTTTCCACCACATTAAAAAGAAAACATTTTCTACTAAATAAATATAAGCATAATTACTCCCACCTAAAACAACACAACAGTAACAAAATATTTTACACCATACAAAAATAAGATTTACTATTCTAACTACAATAACTATAACATTACATAAAATATAACATTACAAAATACTTTACTATTCCCACTGCACTTAACACAACAATAAAATGTATAATTAACAAAGATAAAAAGCAATCCCCACTCTAGGCAGTGCAACAGTAGGGAAAGTGTTGGATTGCGGAGGGGTAAAAATTATTATTCCCCCTCCAATGAGTGCAACAATAGGCAAAGCGTTGGATAGCGGAGGGGTAAAACTTACTATTCCCACTCCAGTGAGTGCAACAGTAGGGAAAGTGTTCGATAGCGGAGGGGTAAAAATCACTATTCCCACTCAAAAGAGTACAACAGTAGAGAAAGTGTTGGATAGCGGAGGAGTAAAATTTACTATTCCCACTCCAGTCAGTGCAACAGTAGGGAAAGCGCTGGATTGTAGTAAAATTTACTATTCCCATTCCAGTGAATGCAACAATAGGGAAAGTGTTGGATAGCAGAGGGGTAAAATGTATTATCCCACTCCAGTAAATGCAACAGTAGGGAAAGTGTTGGATTGCAGAGGGGTAAAATTTACTATTCCCACTCCAGTCAGTGCAACAGTAGGGAAAGTGTTGGATTGCGGAAGGGTAAAATTTACTATTCCGACGCCAGTAAATGCAACAGTAAGGAAAGTGTTGGATAACGGAGGGGTAAAAATTTACTATTCCCACTCCATTCAGTTCAACATTAAAAACAAACAAAATATCTTCAACAAAATAAACATATTTTAAAAATAAAGTAAATAAAAAATACATAAATATGTTGAAAAAAATATATATATTTAAAAAAAATTTTTAAATGTATTATAATGTTAACTACATATTACAAATACCTTCAAATATTACTATAAACAAAATACTAAAATGATTTTCATACAAATAAATATTTTTATTTAGAAATTATTTATTAACAAAAACATTAATTATTACATACATTTAGTTTAGTTACTCCTCACCCTATAACACCACAAAAGTCACAACCTGCACCTAAAAAATTATTTACACTATTAATATAAATATTTATGAACAAATTAATTTTCATTAACTAAATATTCATTATTAATGAATTATAATTAATGTACTTCCCACAGTATACCCCCACAAAACCCACAACACAATTAATTATTAAATTAATAATTATTATGAATTTTTAACAAATTATTAATTGCTTAAAATTGATTTACTTCCCACCCCATACCCATACAAAACCCAGAACCCACATCTAAAATGTAAAACAAATACATTTATTTGCGCAATTAACGTAATTAATTATCAATTAAATAATATTATTAATTAAAAACCAAATTATAATTCATTAAAATTAATTAACTTGCAACCCTTTACCCATATAATCCCCACGACCCGCACCTAAAAAAAAAAGCAATTACCATAATGAATCATCAATTAATTAATATCAATTATCAACTATTAATTAATTAAAAATAAATGACCACACACGTTGCTCCTATTAACCCCACAACCTGCACCTTAAAAAAAATTACACAATTACCATAATGAATTATCAATTAATTAATTAATATTGATTAACAACTAAGGGGCACATTACGATACCCGGCGTAAAAAAATCCGCCAGGCATGGAAGCGGCAAAAATCCGCCCGCACACACCGCCTGAACACCGACCACGCCATTATGAGTACACAAACTGAAAACCGCCATCGGCGAAAAATCGCTACTAAAATACCGCCCGCCATCGTCCGAGTCGGAGTCAAACCGCCCGCCACGGACGGAAACACGCACGACAACACAAAACCGCCCGCCCACACGGCCGACACACCGCACGTGAAATTACGATCGCACCGACATGAGCGCGGAAAAACAACAAATATACCGCCCGCCAGCGCAAACAACGCCGATGAGAATCGACACGGCAGAAGCCATGGCGCCCACGTACCTGCACAGAAACCATCCGCACACAAAACCAATAGCACACAACATGGCCAACAAGTCCACACAGCAAGGCACGCACAAATACACAAGCACAGTACACATCCCGAAAACACCCCCGGACAAACAAAAAATACAAAGGCCAGAACCCCAGACACAACACACCTGAAAACAACAGACCATGAGGACACACCCACATAGGTGAGTACAAAAGCAGCACTCCCACAGACCACAACCCCTTGCTACATTGCAAACTAGAGAGGAGAGGAGAGGACACAGTGACACAGCAAGGACAGCAGCACACCACAGAAACGCACACATCACAACCACCACCACCACCACCACCACCACCAAACACCGGCACCACAAACCCCCTGCACATTACACAACACACACCGCACCAGCACCACAAACACCATGGCACCACAAAGGATGCCCAAGTTCACGCCCATGGAGCTGACGGTCATGGTCGACGAGATCATCAAGGTGTACCCACAAATCTATGGGAACATGGTCCAGCACACACCACTAGCCACCAGAAACAGAATGTGGACCCGGATCGTAGACCAGGTCAATGCAGTCGGGACCCTGCCCAGGAACAGAACCGAGATAAACAAACATTGGAATGACGTAAAGAGCCTGGTCAAGAAGAAGGAGGGCAAAAACAGAGAGCTGGCTGCCGTCACTGGCGGAGGAATCCCGCGCTCTTTAAGACCTTCAAAGCGTGGGAGGAGAAGGTGCGAGTCGTAATCCATCCGGAGATCCTCGCCGGATTAGCAGAGGAGTGGAGGCTGGTAAGTACAAACTAATGTATACCAGCACACCGCTATGTACACACATGCGCAACCACCATGCCACAGCTCCCAGGGACAAACACCCCCATGTCCAGCACACAATACACAACACATCACACGCACATGCAACAGACACTACCACACACAGGCCAAACCGAACAACTGTAAGATGCGTGGGGACATGTGTACACTAAGCCAGCCACGTAACCACCAACAGGTCCCCAAATATGCCAGAAGCGCCACAACGAGCACCCACCACACCCATGTGTCCGCCACAGCTGCACTAACCGACAAGTAACAGGTAAGTGGCAGGAACACAAAGTGCAGTGGGTCGGAGGGGGACAGCTGAAGTACAACACCCACCAGGCCCCCACTCCCACAGACCAGCAAGGTGGAGCACTCCCCACACCCATGTGTCAGGCACAGCTGCACCAACCGACAAGTAACAGGTAAGTGGCAGGAACACAAAGTGCAGTGGGTGGGACGGTGGACAGCCCAAGTACAACACACACCAGTCCCCAGTCCCACAGCACAGCAAGGAGGAGCATCCCCCACCCCACACCCACGTGTCAGCCACCGCAGTGCACAGCGACAGCCGAAAGGCAGACATCACGGTCCACAGCAATCGGTGTCAGTGGGTGTACAGCCACCCCACGACCCACTACACCCCCCACCCCCACAGACCTGCAACATGGAGCACCCCCGCTAAGAGCCATGTGGCATCCAGTACAGTGCACGCACGAACAACTTGCAGGTGGGAAACTGGACAGGGCTGGATTACTGGAGGCATGAGGACCATAACACCACCAACACATGGGACATGTCACGTAGCACACGAACACGCAGCACCGCCCACCGTCACGAACAAGTGAACAATGTGCACACGGACATGAACAGCAGACTCACACCCCACATGACCCATCACAGACATAGCAACACCCAAGGAGCCACGTCTGCATGCACAAGCCACACTGAATATAGTCCCACACGGCAGCCACTGTGCAACTCATCACACACAACCGAAACACCATTGAAGTCCTGTCCATGTAGCCCCTACTGCCTGTCAACCACACACCCCACAACTACGCCTATGTAAGACAAACAACACTAGACGCAACAGAGCGGAACAACAGAAATGCACACGAACACCACTGAACCCATCAAACACACAGACACACCATGCACATACAACATACCATCCATCCCATCCGTCAGCCCCAGTCTCATGAAAGGCATGTCATCCGCACAGCTGCCACACATACAGCAGTCACGCTAAGACACATGCCCATGACCAACCATGTGCCAGAAGTCAATTAAGCGCACGACACACTGTGAGCAGCAACACACAACATGGGCCACACCCCCGAGCACTGCAGTGATGCACATGGCACAGGGCAGCACGCACACCAAGGAGATGGGACAACTGCAATACGTTGGCTGGCACACAACTATCACTCACTCATAACGATGCGTCCAATGCCATGTCCAGTAACCACAACAGACAGCAAATATGCAGGGCATGTCAGGCATGCACACACCTCAGACCATGCACTGTCATGCTGCCACAACACATGTCACGTTCGGCACCCATGGCTCACAGCATGTACCCCAAAAGCATATACCCTCCCAAATGCGAATCTGGGGCATGGCCCCCATGTTGCCATATGCGTTCCTAAGCGTTCCATTTGAACCCCAAAAGCATATTCCCTCCCAAATGCGAATCTGGGGCATGGCCCCCATGTTGCCATATGCGTTCCTAAGCGTTCCATTTGAACCCCAAAAGCATATTCCCTCCCAAATGCGAATCTGGGGCATGGCCCCCATGTTGCCATATGCGTTCCTAAGCGTTCCATTTGAACCCCAAAAGCATATTCCCTCCCAAATGCGAATCTGGGGCATGGCCCCCATGTTGCCATATGCGTTCCTAAGCGTTCCATTTGAACCCCAAAAGCATATTCCCTCCCAAATGCGAATCTGGGGCATGGCCCCCATGTTGCCAAATGCGTTCCTAAGCGTTCCATTTGAACTCCAAAAGCAAAGTACAAACCAGACCCAGGATGGGCCAGGAGCCGCATACACCAGAGTCACAATGAGTAGGGGCAAAGCAACACACCCATCGGCATGGCCAATCCGTCCCATGCCACATGTGCACAGCACACAGTCCCATTGCCTAGCACACACACCTACAGATGCCACAGCCACACACTCGCCTCCGGGAAACCCATGTACGAGATTGCACGAACTGCCAATGTCAGACGACTAATACATACTTCGCCAGGTGCAACACAATAACAAATCTCATTCTCTCCACAGGTGACGAACTGCTGGACGCTGGGGATGGAGACAGCAGCCAGCACAGCCAGCCTACAAGCCCCCAACGAGGACACACGGATCTGGAGGATCTGTCCACCTCTTCGGACACGGACCACCAAGCTGGCCCATCTGGCGTGGCAGGGCCCAGCCGCTCCCCAGGACCCCTCCTACCCACCAACCCATCATCCAGGGATGCTGAACAGTCCCAGTCCCCTGCTGCCACTGTCGTTGCGGCCACACCCACGGTCATTGCGGCCACTACCACTGCCGCAACCGCCACCATCGCCGCACCGACCACCACCGCCTCCACCACCACCACGTCTTCGCTGGCACCAGCCCCAGCGCAGGTGGTGGCCCGGCCGACTGGATCCACCCTGGGAGCCACAGCGAGGACCGTGGTGAGCAATGTGGCTAGTGGGCAGGCCGGTGGCAGCAGGACTGGTAGGAGGAGCAGGGTCAGGGAAACGCCAGCCTCCCCTGGGAGCCATGCCCTGCCTCAAATGGCCAGAGTCCTTGGGGCCTATGAAGAGGCCCAAGGACAATGGGCCAGGTCTGCTACTGACACGCGGGAGGTGCTGGGGGTGCTGAGGTCCATGGACGCCCATATGGGCCAATTCGTGTCCCGTATGGACCAACTCGTGGACCTCATGGGCCAGCTGGTGGTGGCGGTGGGGTCACAGGCAAGGCCAGCAACACCACCTCCGCCACCACCTGCTAGGGCGCAGGCTCGGGCAGCAGTGTCCACTTCCCCTGCGTCCACAGCCAGTGAGCACACCTCACCCACCACCAGCAGGTCGCCACCACACCCCCCTCCCAAACGTGGAAGGGGCCGTCCGAAGAGAAACAGATCTCCCGGGAGGACTTCGCACGCTCCAGTCGCAAGTGAGGCAGCCAGCCAGCCTTCCGCCAGCCTTCCTTGACCAGCCACTGCATTGACTTGCTCTACGATCCCACTCCACACAGCCATCTGGATGGCATGTGTGTGTTGGACTATGGACATAGAACCAGTGGGTACACCCTGATCATCACGCAGCCATGACCGACAGCTCATTGTCACTGCACGCACCACTTTTGTCATCACCTTACACACAATCACATGTCACAGTTTGTAATAAATGCACCTTTTTCACTAACTGCTGTTTGTGCCCTGTGTCTTTATTGTACGGAATACAACGGCCACCTTGGGCGGAAAGGCACCTGATGCGTGGCATGGAAATGGAATCCGGAGGGCCTGTAGGGACCTAGGGGTGGGAGACAGAACAGGAGCACATTCAATGAGTGTGTCACACACCCATCACACAGTACATGTCAACAACTACAAGCAATGTACACACATCGCACAGAGCAATAGGGCACAATGCCACAGTCACCAACAGTGGCATACTACCCTGGCCATGGAGCGTTGACACACTGCACGCAGTGAACATACGGCCACCCTGACACAGCACACACACACCTGCATAGATACAGACACATCATCCGTCGTACATGGACACTCACCGTCAAGTGAAGTAGCGGGCGATGAGCTGCTGGCGCACATTCCCAGCTTCCTCCTCTCCGCTGTCCACCTCACTCGAGCTGTCCTGGTCTGCGGGCTGGGGCCCTGGTTGATCTCCGTCATCCACAATGAGGGGGATCTGCTTCCGAATGGCCAGATTGTGCAGCATGCAGCACGCCACCACTATCTGGCACACCTTCTGTGGGGAGTACGCCAGTGCACCCCCGGTGCGGTCCAGGCACCTGAACCTGGACTTGAGGAGGCCAAAGGTACGCTCGACCACACGTCTGGTCCTCCCATGTGCCTCATTGTATCGATCGTCTGCTGGGGTGCGAGGATTCCTCAATGGACTGAGCAGCCATGCCCCATTCGGATACGCAGAGTCACCTGGGTGTGAGGGACACAGAGAACCGTTGCTATTCCAACTGGACAGGGGACAGCATCGCACAACCAGCACGCTACACCACTCCACATACTCACCGACAATACAGCCACGATCCTGTTGCAGATTGGCCATCAGTCGTGGCAAGATGCTGTTGCGCATTATGTGTGCGTCATGGGCCGAGCCTGGAAACTTTGCACACACGTGGGTGATCACCATGTCCGCAAGGCACACCACTTGCACATTCAGGGAGTGCGTGTGCTTCCTGTTGCGGTACAGGTGCTCAGTGGCCTGTGGTGGAACAAGGCCAACATGAGTGCAGTCAATGGCTCCCACGACGTGTGGGATTCTGCCAAGGGCATAGAATGCACCCTTCACTGCCGCCAATTCACGAGCCCTGGGGAATCTGATGTACCTGTTCCGGTACAGCATCATGGCTGCCAGTACATCCCTCAGCACCTTGCTGAACATGGGCTGGGACATCCCTCCTCCACTGCCCACTGTGTGCTGGAATGACCCAGTGGCGAAGAAATGCATGGCGGCCATCACCTTAGCCGTGGGGGTGACAGCAGTCGGATACACCCTGCGGGGACGGAGATGGGGCTCTAACATGGCACACAGTCGATGCAGAGTTGGCCTGTCCAGCCGAAACTTCCTGATTACCTCTGTATCGTCCATGTCCGCCAGCAATTGGTATGGGCGGTCAATGTTCGGTCTCCGCCTGGGTTAAATGGCAGAGGACACATGTCAAAGCAACACGGCACATAGCAATTTCGCATACACATCACTGACATGACTGAGCAAGCACATGGGCCACAGCCCAGCTGTCAAGCTGGGACGGCACGGCCACAATACACTTACACAGGTCTCCCAACAATGGCAATGGCAAGTGAGACATACCACTGCCATGTGCATGCACATGGGGATCTAGGCCCCAATGACTTGCGGGCGTGCTGATGGGGACTGACTGCATATTCGTCAAGCGGCAACGCCACGGCAACATGAGTGTCTGCTGAGCATGGTACTGCTTCCGAGGCTGGATGAGTATGGCACACGACGACGACGATGTGGGCACGGGCTGAGCGGCCAATACAAGTGGGACCTGTGGCACGAGGGGATATGAGACAGTAGTAGGTGTCAGCACTGCACCCTATGTACAGCACTGTACGGATCACAGCTCCCGAAACATTGACTGGTGTCCACATTGACAGCCCCATGCCAAGACGGCTGTGTGCTTGCAGTCACACGTCACAGGTGAGAGGTTACATTGCACGTGCCAGGTGGCAGTCGTACATAGTGGGAGCTGGCATGTGTGTGCATGTGTCTCCTGTTCAGGATCCACCAGATGGGCGCTGACTCTGTACTGACCATTGGACACAGCATGTTCCGTGGAAGGCTTGTGTGTGTGGGATGGTGGCACTGGATGTGCCTCCGTTGGGTGGGGGGCCATGCACAGGGCGGGTACGTCGATGATTGCGCATTGTTGGTCACGGTGGGTGCACCAGCTAAGATGTGTTGCCCTGTGTTCAATTCCTATGTCCGCATGATGATGGACTGTGGATGTGGGCAGACTACACATTGGTCGATGTGCTGTCCATATGCATGTGCCTTCACACCAGGCACAGCTGCCCCTGCACATGTGACCCCTGCTGGACTCGCTGCTGGGTCTGTGGAGCTGATGCACCTTCTGCGCGTGGGGCGGACAGCTCTCCTCACTTCCCTCATTGCGCATGTCATGTCTTTGCCGCAGGTGACATGGATCATGGAGGGCCCACATGTACGCGTGGGTAGGCTACACATGATTGTTCACTGGTCGCCACCCCCAGTCAGTGTTTCGAATGGGAAGGTTGTCGTGCTGGTGGTATGTTCGATGTGGCGGATGGGCGGGCCTAGGTGCGGGCTTACATTCCGGACATGGGGGGTAGTTGGATTGGCGACTAGTTGCAGTACACACGGGACACGTCTCTTCCTTTCCACATCTGGGTCATCCCTTGTACTAACTGACAGTGATACAGTCATCTTCGCCCCAGCCCTCATGTCCTCCCCTCGCCCCCCAATATGCATGCTCACCTGCGAGGCTAGCGCTTGCACAGGCAGCCCCAAGCTCGCACCAGAGAGGGCAAGGAGTGCATGTGTGGGTCCAGTTGCACGAGTGGGCTGTCTCAGGGTATGATGTGTGGCGGGACGCCGTCCACCTGCGTGGTGCCCCAAATGGAGACCCGGCCTGCATGGACTATGCATCACAGTCTTCGCCTTCCGGATCCGCCACCTGCGACACCCAGTGGCTGTGGCTGCCCTTGCGGCCATGCCGCGTCCGTCTGTGGCTGATGGCCCACACATTCACTCTTTGGCCTCTCTGGGGAGGGCTCAGGGTGGTGGCGCACGCGCTTGCACTTAGTCGCAATGGCATGTGGCGTGGTTGGTATGATGGGCAATGGATGGGATGGTGCGAGCCACCTCCCGTGACGTCAGTGCTGCTCATGCTGTGGTGCGTCCCCCTACACTTCCATTTGACTTTTTGCCATGCTGGACGTTGAGGTTCTATTGCCTGCGTGATATGACCAGGAGGAGCGCGAGGAGACCTCTCACACACCATGCTCCACTGCCATCCCGTGCCCTGTATCGCCTGTGTGGATTGACTATGTTGGGGTTACACCTGGTCGACTGGGGCTGTGTGTGCCTTGTCAAGGGGCATGGCGGGCGCACAACAGGATCCAGCTTGTCCACAGAGGGTGGGCATTCGGTGCGCCTGGTACCGCTTTGTACGTGTGCCCGGCTGCTGTGCACACACGTGTTCACTCCCCCCGACAGGTGTCCTCTCACAATGCCCAGGGAAGCGGTGGTGTACTGTTCATGAGCCCTCCCAACACGGCGTGCTCCAACTTGGCATGTGCGCATCTACCCGTCGCACCCACCCACCTGAGCACTGCGTCCATACGACTTCACACGACACATGTGTGTCTTCCACAGTAGTGCTACTCATTTGCGTTGACATCCAATACCAGTGGACTACATGGTCATGTCACGACTGCCGTGTACTTCACATACTCTCATCCTCTCTCATTCGTACTTGTGAAATGAGTCAGCGGAGACAGTTCTGGTTTCAAACATTATATTGAGTCTTCTGTCCTCTGTGATGCAGTATAGTGGACACTACTGGCAGCGGGATACATGTTGAGGATATACTGAGCATGATTACAAATGGGATAGGGTGTGGGGTTACATCTGCTTGGCCAAGGCTGTGCTAATGTACATTTACGTATGGCTGCGGAGCTGCGGACTTTGACACAGACGGTATACATGTAGCCTACCAGACCGCTCGGCATCATGGGCACAGTCCATCTCAGTTCCATGTGACAGGTTTGCTGCGGTTGTTCCTCATGCACGCGTGCATGTGAGATGACATCAGGGCATGTGCTTGCGTGCATGCAGCGGCGTGCCACTTGTTGTTGCACTGTGGTGGTTACTGGACATGTCACAGTCACTGGGGTCGTGTTGTTGTTGTATGCACTTGTCGTCCATGCAAAGGTCCTGGTATGGGATTCCCGGGGCGGGGGTGGGAGGGGTGCAGCACCCACAGACTCCAGGCGACCTATTCATGTCCACTGAGCGGTGTGTGTGTCCATGTGCGCTGGATCCATGTCGTGTCCTGGTTGTTCGTGCAGTTCCGTCCATGTGGGTGCGATGCACAGAGCCCATGCCACTGCCTCCCATGATGCATGCGGTGTTCCTGGATGTGATGGGGAACAGTGTGCATGTCCCGGTCATATCCGATGTCATGGCGATGTCGTTGATGGTGTGGTTACAGTTGCCGGTCGTTTGGTATGGCTGTTGTGGTGGTGACTGGCCAGTCCGTGCGGAAGCTGAGCATGGGTGCGGGGTTGGACTTCATAGGTCACTCGGGGAACCTGCGTTGTGGTCCGACGTATTTACAGGTTGACAGGTATGCGATGCCGTCCAGCAGGGCTTCCATGTCATTGGTGGTGTACATGTTTGCCAGCCAATGAAGCGGATGGTGGCTGTCAAGGTGTTGTTCGTAGGTTGTCCCTTGGAGGACCATGATGGGGCATGCTGGGTGACATTCGATGTAGCTGTTCTCGATGATCCGTCGTGTGGAGGCACAGTGGTTCCATTTCAGTGCGCGTGCGATGTTGGCCACATACGCCATGCCCCCATAGGCAGAGCAGGCCCTGTCGTGTGCGTCCAGAGGGAGGAGTAGTGGTAGCAGGTCCGCCTTCAGACATGCCGGGTTGGAGAGGCATATCTCGACGGGATGCTGGTAGGGACACCTCCGACAGTAGAAGACGGGCATGACGCAGCTGAACAATGTGATGCGGTAAGTCAGTCGGTAACTTACGTTCAGCAGGGACAGGAGATCGCATCCCAATGTATGTATCATGCTGGTTTGGTACAGCTTGAGCTCTTCGGCGTAGTTGGGTAGGTGTGTTGCGGTTGCCATTTCGCAGCGGTTCGTAGAGGTGGCGTGCTCCGGCTGTGTGTGCAGTCTGCAATGTGCACGCTCCGGGGTTGCTGTGAGCTCTGTGTAGTCGTGGGGAGACAGGACTTGTGTTCTGTTGGCTTGTTTGGAGGACACGGGCCCTCTTCCCACATGCTTCTCAGACAGTTCAAGGTCGGTGCTGTGTGACTCCTTCCAATTAACTTGCATGTGGCCGACATGCGGGAGTGTTTTCTTCTTTCTTCCCCGTCCGTTGTGTGCTTCTGTGATATGCGCTATCTGCCGTGTGGTCGGTCTCCTCGGCATGCCTGTGTTGGTCTATTCTTGGACAATGGCTGTATTCACCGGCTTCTGTCGTAGGGCTGTGGTTTCGGTGTTGGAATGGAAGGTCATTCAGTGCTGTCTGCTCTCCCTTGTGTGGGCGGCAGGCTGCCTTTCCGCTCTGCGTTGGGCCTTGTGTGTGGATGTAATTCTTGGGCCACCTGTTGTCGGTCCCCGGGCTCTTTGGTGTTCCGTTTCATGTGTCTTGTTCATATGTGCAGGGTGGTATGGGTTTTTCAGTGTGGTACTGGTGTTCCTCTTCCCGAAGGAGCCCTGCTTCTCCTAGTTGGTGTTGCCGCCGCTGTGTGCTTCGCCATGTTTGTTACACTGGGGTGTGTCCTGCTGTTGCGTGACTTAACTGACATGTGTGCGTCGGTTGTGTGGCGTTGGGTGTTGTCCGTGAATTGGGCGTTGGGGACATGTCTGTGGCCGGCCTGTCACGTGTCATGTGCGTTCGGGGTGGGGCTGGTGTGTGTGCTGCTTGGTTGTGTCCCTGTGTCTGTGTGCGACGCATGCATGGCGCTGCGGTTGGCCTCTGCGTTGTGCGCATGTGTGGCGGCGTCATCGGCGCTTTGGGGCCGTGACGGGGTGGTTGGTTCCTAGTCCCAGGTGGTGTGTACACATGTGTTCCGCGATGTTAGGATTTGGCCTGTGTGTCATATGTGGATGCAATGGTGGATGTGTGGTGTACACGCGCTGGTGGGGGGTTGTCCGCTTTTTCCGCCCTTGCACTGTGTGCGCTGTTTGCGTGCACTTGTTGTGTGTGTGCCTACCTGCGTCTCCGCGGTACGTTGCGTCCTTGGT
Source organism: Calotriton arnoldi (assembly GCA_963921515.1). Lineage (NCBI taxonomy): Eukaryota > Metazoa > Chordata > Amphibia > Caudata > Salamandridae > Calotriton > Calotriton arnoldi. Next base: position 1,259,769 of record CAWUFW010001597.1, on the reverse strand, counting down.
GGTGCATCAGCAGAAGCATGGGAAGGGCCTGCAGTGCTGGATTCATGCCCGGGGTGCCGCTTCTTCGTTGTCCGTGCTCTGCGTCCGTGTTTCCGCCTCTCTTTCACGTGCGGTGTCTCTTTGCCGTGGGAGCCGTTTGTTTGCGGCATCGTAATTTATGCGCCGGGCGGGACGTGTTTCGTCGGACGGTGTGTGTCAGTTGTGCTGCGCCGCTACATGTGCGGGCGCACTTTGATGGCGGACGGTGTTGCTGGCTTGCCGGCGGTGTTTGGCCTGCTTTTCGCATCGTAATTGGGCGGGCGTGTGGACTGCTGCGTGCGGACGGTTACTGGTGGTTTTTGCATCCGCCAGCACGGCGGTAGTGCTTCCGCCCGCCATCGTAATGGGCCCCTAAGGGGCCGATTCTGATCTCGGCCGGTAGGGCTCCGAATCGGATTCGGCTTTACCGGATCCGATTCGGAGCCCTGTTTCCCGACCGATTTGTACGTGCGTCCGGGCGAGCGAGTACGATGCGAATTCTCCGACAGACTCGTACGCGACACCCAGCCGCACCGACCGACTCGTACGCGAAAGCCGACCGCACCGACCGACTCGCTCGGACAGGCCTCGCACCGCGCAATGGAGACGTTCCCCGGCCGGGCAAGTACGATGCGCGCCGCGAGCAGTCCGACCGACTCGCGCCCGTCCGGCTCGCAGAAGCTGTCGGAGCCGTACTTTGGGGGTCCGTGTCGGACCCCACTGTACGCGTAGCCGCGCGAGTCGTACACAGCGTGTACGGCGCGAGTCGCTTCGCCGCGTACACGCTGTAGGGGGCGCCCTTGTTCGCCTCGCACCCATTGAGTCAATGGGAGCCCGCGTACGCGTTGTACGACCGGCTCCCATTGACTTCAATGGGAGTCCGACTGACTCGAGTCCGATGGCATACGTGCGCATCGTACTCGTTCGGTCGGGCTGCTAGGGTCCGATTCGGTCGGAAATCTCTCCCGGTCCGGCTCGGTCGGAGAGATTTCCAGCCCGAATCGGAATCGGCCTCTAATTATTCATTAATTAAAAATAAATTACTTCCCACCCTTTACCCCTATTTACCCCACAATCCGCACCTAAAAATGACACAATTAACATAATACATTATCAATTAATGAATTAATATTAATTAACAACTAAGGGGCCTATTACGATGGCGGTCGGAAAACCTCCCCGACCGCCATGGTAGCGGGAAAAGACCGCCCGCATGGACCGCAACATCACCGCCGGTGGAATTACGATGACCTGCTGTCGAAATCCGACCGCGGCGGTCGGATCGCGGGCCTTAACATTGCGGCGGTTGCTTCTGCCCGCAGCACCGCCGCGATGTCCAAAGGAGCATGTCCTGCATTTCCCTGCACTGCATGGCAGGCACTGCACAGTGCCTGCCACCTGGTACATGGAAATGTAAGGGGGGACCATGGGTACCCCCTGGTGCACCCACACACCCCCAAAACATTGGGGGCCCGCAACGGGCCCCCGGAAGACAATATCCGCATGCCTTTCCATGGCGGTTTGACCGCTGAGGAAAGGCTGGCTACCGCCGGCATCATAATCCTGCCAGCAGAGCCTGCTCTGCACCGCCACCATTATCCCGGTCCTGCTCCGTCCGCCAGGCAAGAGTGCGGATGGCAACTGGCGGAAAAGCGGCGGTCGGAATTCCCCACCGCCGCGGTCACCACCGCCATCCTAATTTGACCGGCAGTTATCTTGGTTGCGATCGCGGGCGGATGACCACCGCCGGTCCGGCGGGCACCACCGCGGACATCCGACCGCCATCGTAATAGACCCCTAATTATCCATTCATTAAAAATAAATTACTCCCCACATTTTACCCCTATAAACCCCATAACCCACACATAAAATGTACCCCAAAAAATTAAAAGCACAATTAACACTATTAAATATCAATTAAATAAATATAATTAAATAAAAAATAACCATTAAATTATTAAAATTAATTTACTTCCCACCCTATTCCCCTGTAAACCCACAACCTGCTACGGAACTAAAAGACGCAAAATGTAATTAAATTAAATGTAATAACTACTAGAAATTTAACACATATATTAAAAAAATAAACAATACTTATACAAAGAAATTACATGACACACATTTTAAATATATACTAAAATGCATAACACTAATTAAAAATTCCATATTTTAAACAATTATATTTTTGCAAATGATTTTAATGACTTCTATATATCTAAAATCAATATTACTTACCTTCAAATCGATATTCTTGACAACGAAAATCTTGCACTCGATATTTCCATTCCACGATGTTTCCAACTCGATATTAATTTAGTTTGAATTTTTTTGCCTCGATATTCTGTCTCATTACCCACTCACACAACCACAGAAGCATTCATATACCCATTCACACACCTATACAAACACTCACACACCCATTCACTCATCCATACAGCCACTCAAACACCCACTCATTCCCCCACATAGTCACTCACACAGCCACTCACAGACTGATACAGTCACTCACACACTCACTCACTGTCCCATGCAGCCACTCACACATGGATATAGTACTCTGACAGATACTCACTGACTCATACAGTCACTGACATACCCACTTATTCACCCCCTACAGCCACTGATATACCCATGTACTCACCTATATAGCCACTCACACAAGTTCCATGCTGGCACTTTCACACCTACTCACAGACCCACACAGGTACTCACACACCCACTCATAGACTCACACAACCACTCACATACCCTTTCACAGACCCATACAACCACTCAGACACCCATACAGCCACTTACACACACATACAGCCACTCACATACTCATGAATACAGGTATTCACATGGACACTCACTCAACCATTGAGCTAATTACACAGTCATTCACTCGCCCATGCAGTCACTCACACAGCCACCCACTCACCCATACAGCCACTTACCCATACAGCTACTCATCTATCCACTCACTCACCAATACAGCTACTCACACACCCACATTCACCCACAAAACCACTCACACCCCCATCTACTCCCTCTCAACAGAACCACTCACTCACTCATACAACCCCTCATGCACCTACTCACAAACCCACTCAACCACTTATATACCCATTCACACATCCTTAGAAGTACTCACACATACACTCAATCACCCATACTGCCACTCACACAAACACTCACTCCCCAATACAGCCACTCACATAGCCATTCACTTAATCAAACACCCACTCAAATAGCCATTCGCTCACACATACAACCACTTATACACCTAGTCACTCACCATTACAGCCACTAACATACCCACTCACTCATCAATACAGCCCTTCACACAGCCACTCGCTTACCCATACAGCTACTCACACGCCCGCGTATTCACACATACAGCCATTTACACACCCACTCATACAACCATACAACCACTCACACACTCACTCATACACGGAAACAGTCACATTACCACTCAGATGACATATGTTAGAAATAGTCTTTCAGTAGTACAGAAATAATTATAGTATAACTTATACAGTAGCTTAGTATCTATCTTTAAGTCTCACAAACATTTCTGAAACACTTACTCACACTGGATGATGTCATCAGTGAGGAAATCAGTGGTGTAATTTGAGATGTCATCAGTGATGTCACTGAACATGTCATGAGTGATGTAATATGTGAGGTCATAAGCAGTGCAGTGTAAGAGTTTTGTAAAGGTTCCTCAGACTCATATAATAAGCTACAGCATAACTTAAATTACTATTTGTTGTATACCACTAATAACTTATACTAATTCTAACAATTCTAACCTATGTGATCTTAGTGGCTGTGTGACTGTATGAGTTTGTGATTGGGTGTCTGAGTGGCTATATGGGTGTATGGCTGGGTTTCTGTTTGGCTGTATAGATGTGTAATTGGGTTTGTGAGTGGGTTCGTAAGTTTGTCACTGGGTGTGTGATTGGACATGTGTGTGAATGGGTATGTGAGTGGTTTTTTGGGTTTGCCATTGGCTGTTTCAGTGGTTGTATGGCTGTGTGTGTCGCTGTATGAGTGGCGTTATGACTGTGTGAGAGTTTGTAGGGATGTGTGAATGGGTGTGTGAGTTATATATTAGTGTGTGTGTGGGTATTGAAGTAGCTGTTGGTGTGTGAGAGAAAGCTTGAGTAGTTGTTTAAGCGTGTGTGGGTGGATGTGTGGGTGTGTCAGAGATGTGTGAGTGTTTGAATGGATGTGTAACTGGGTATGTGAGTGATTGCATGGGGGTGTAAGTGGGTGGGTGAGTGGATGTGTGAGTGTGAGAGAGGGTGTGTGAGTGGCTGCATATGTGTAAATGTGGGTATGTGAGTACATGTGTAGGTATATGAGTAGGTGTGTGAGTGTTTGTATGGGTTTTTGAGTGGATGTGTGAGTGTTTGAGTGGGTCTATGAGTCTGTGTGTGAGTACATGTGTGGGTGTGTGAGTGGTTGTATGGGTATGTGAGTGGGTGAGTGAATGGTTGTGTGCATCTATGAGTGGTTGTATAGGTGTATCACTGGGGGTGTGAGTGGTTACATGGGTGTGTGAGTGGGTGTATGATTAATTATGTGGATGTTGTCATCAATTATATCATTTGAGATGTAATCAGTGATGTCACCGACCATGTCATGAGTGATGTAATACTTGAGGTCATAAGCAGTGCATTACGAGGCATAAATTATAGTTAGGTGAAGTAATTATAACTTCTGAATTTCTATGGTTTTATACGTTTGAAATGTGAGTCTAACTATAACGTCCCTGTAACCTTTGCTTTTTTAGTGAAAAATATATATATATTTATATACATTTATATACACATATATATATATATATACATATATATATATATATACATATACATATATATATATATCCTTATCGACCCCAACCCCTAAACTCAACTACCCCAAACTCTAAATACTCCTTGCCATCCAAATACCCTAAAGATACTCTGGCCATCCAAATACCCCTAACCACTGTAAACTGTAAATATACCCTTGCCACCCAAATAACCTTACCTACTCTAAACCCTAAAAATTATCCTTGCCACTCAAATACTCCTACCTGCCCTAAACACTAAAAACACCCTTGCCACTCAAATACCCCTACCCACCCTAAACCCTAAAACACCCATGCCACTAAAATCCCGTACCCACCCCAAATCCTAATAATACCCTTGACACCCAAATACCTCTAACCACCCTAAGCCCTAAAAACACTCTTGCCACTCTATACCCTTACCCACCTGTACACCATAATATCACCGTAACACCCTATACCCTTACCCACCCCAAAACCCTAAAAACACCCATACCATCGTATTCCCTTCCCTACCCTAAATCCTAAAACACTCTTACCACCGTATTCCCTTAACCACCCTTGAACCCTAAAATCACGCTTGCCACCCTCTACCCTTACCCACCCATAAACCTTAAAATTACCCTTACCAGCCTATACCTTTACCTACCCCTGAACCCTAAAAGCACCCTTACCATGAAGGTGGTCGAAGCAGACTTAGGGGTTCTCAAGGGCCAGGTAGAGACACAGGAAGGTCAACTCTGTGATATTTTTTGGAAGATCAAAGATTTAGAAAATTGACTAAGGCGCAAAGATTTGAGATTTTTGGGAATCAAGGAAGGGCTTGAAGGCAACAATATTAGATCTTTCATGTTAGATTTGTTAAAGAGTGCCTTTCCAGATCTGGCATCCTGGAACTAGGAGATTGAAGTACAAAGAGTGTATTGATTCCCATTCATGCACAGAAATCAAAATCTTTCTGGGGGAACAACCGAGCCCAGAGTGGTTTTGGTATATTTTGAAACTTTCTGCTCAGGCAAGCCATTTTTCAGAAGGCTCGACCGGATGCTCAGTGGAATTTCAGAGATTTTTCCATTTTCGTACGTCCCGATTTTGGACATGCCACGTTGGAACGTAGGTGGCTGCTAAGACAGTTGATCAAACCTTTCCAGGAGGCTGGAGGGGAAGCTTATTTGCCGGCCATTGCTCAGCTGTAAACTATTTTCAAAGGCAAAACTAGAACCTTTACTTCAGGGACTTTGGGCAAAGAGTATTTGGTTAGCTGGGGCTTTCAACAACAGCTATAGCAGAGCTAGTGCTGAAGCTAGGGTTAGTGCCAGTGCTTGGTATTGAAAACAGGGGGATGGGGAGTTTCATATGCCGAAAAATGTCGGATGTGCCTTCTAGGAGAGATGTGGTTTATTTTAGTACTGGAGGGTAGTGTGCTTTCCCATATGGCTATATGATGACGTTTGTTTTTGGGAGCAGGTTGGAGGTTGGCAGAGGCTTACACAAGAGCCAACACTCAGGTCAATGGGTGGTCTAATTTACCTAAGTGGTTGATGAGGGGAGGGTAGGGTAGATAGGGAGGTGTTGGAGTTTGGGGTGAGGGGGAGTGATGAGTTGAGGGGGGTGGTAAGTCACTGGTGGTATTGTCAAAATGAAGGTGGAAAAGCGACAGGAGCTGCAGTTGATATGGGAAAGGGAGATGGACTTAAGGCAGAAGAAACAGGGTGCAATTCGTTATTGGAAGGATATTTTAGACAGCAACTAAAATTATGAGGAGTAAGAGAGGCTGAAGGATCCTGGTGGGGGAGCCTGCTAGGTCAGTGAGATTGAATCAAGATCATGGCTAAGATTTGTATAGCCACTGTAAACATATCTGACCTCAATGATGCAAGTAAGAGACTTAGGATGGTCGGAGAATTTAATGCTCTTTGGGCCAATTTTTATTGTTTACAAGAAACACACATAGATCACTCGAATACTATGGTGCTTGAATCATTGGGTTTATCTTTGATTGCAAATACTATCCTTGATACAAAAACGAAGGGGGTCACAATTATGGGGCTTAGGAAGGTTGGTGACTGTGTACGTAGCAAGGTTGATAAATATGAACGCTGGGTTATTATTGAATATCGGTATTGCATGGGCTCTTTTACCCTGTGCTCATTATATGGGCTGGTTCTGGACGATCCTGGTGTCTTACTTTTTTTGGCCCTAGAATTAGCAATCTGGCCAGCTCCTTATATTGTTTGTGGGGACTTCAATTTCAACGGATCTGGAAATCAGCAGTTAGGAATTACAGATAATTAAGTAGGCCAGAAACCATGGGTGTTTGAGGCTCTTCATAGACTGGAAAGAGAAAATGGCCTGGTGGTTGCATGGGAAAAGTTAAGGGCACATAACCAAGCTACACTTATTATACGGCTCCCCATGGTCCCTTAGCACGGCTGGATTATTTCTTTTGACGCCTGATCTATTGAAAGGGGCCCAGATAGAACTTTACCTGATGTCTGATCACAATCCTTTAGTCCTTGAAGTGGAGATGGAAGGGATTGTTAGGAATATTAGTAGTTGGTCTTTTGAAAGAGGCCTCTTAGTGGATTCCAGCTATATTGCCCATATGAACATATGGATCCCAGAATCCTTCAAACTAAATATGAAGAGTGCTTCACTGGGTGTGGTATGGGACGCTTTTAAGACAGGTGTACAAGGGGAAACCCTTACATTTAGCTTGAATCAGCAGAAAAAGAGCCAATTGGTCTTAAAACAAATGTATTAGGATCCTATAAAGGCAGAGGCTCTGCTTGTTATGGCAATAAGAGAAAAGACCAGCCTCGACATGGCCCAGAAGCAAATAGCTATATTTAAAGTCGCTAATAATGAAGTTACTGCTAAGAAGATTGCAGAGAAGTTTCTGCCTAGAAGACAGGAATGTTATGAATATGATGAAAGAGCGGGGCATTTATTAGAAGTTCATACTCTGCAGAAGGTAGCTGCGGGGTATATAAAGGAAATAAGAGATAATAGAGGCAGAGTGGTTGCGAACCCGGATGGTATCGGGGAAGTATTTAGGGAGTATTATGCAGGATTATATTAGGCTCAGCCTTTAGAGATTGATCAGGGTATGGAACTGGAGGTTTCTTTGATGTCCATTGAGAGAATTTCTCAAGAGGATCAGGATATGTGGGGGCAAACTTTACTGCAGAGGAACTTCAAGTATCTTCGAAAGAATTACCCTCTGGGAAGGCATGTGGGACAGATCAGATTCCACTAGAATTTTATAAAGTGTGTGGTTTAGTCTTAGTTTCTGAAATGTTGGAACTTTTCGCGCAGGTACAGAGGGGTGGCAGTGCTCCTGATTTCTGGTCTAATGCCAATATTGTGTGTTTTTTTTTTAAGAAGGGTAAGATCCCCCATCATCTAGGATCATATCAGCCTATAACTTTAATGAACAGCGATGGGAAGGTTTATTATAAGATCCTGGCTACTGGGCTGAGCCATATTATTGCTAAAGTGGTATCCGTCAATCAGCATTGGTTTATCCCTGGTAGGAGTACTACTGATCATATAGAGCGAGTAATAACACTCTTTGATGCAGCCGAGGTAGCAAATGGGCCCATGTCTGGGGCCCTCTTGGATGCCAAAAAAACATTTGACAGGGTGACGTGGAAATGTCTTTGGGCACTTATGGCTACGCTTGTATTGGGGACATGTTTCATAAAAGCAATACAGGCACTTTACTATAATCCTGTAGCTTGCTTGGAGATGATGGGTGGTCAATCAGGAATAATTAATATTGAGAGAGGAACTAGGCAGGGGTGTCCCTGCTCTCCCTTGTTGTTTGTGATCTATTTCGATCCTTTTGCTCGTAGGCTAGAAGTTAATCCAGATATTGTACCTGTAATACGCCATGGCTGGGAGACAAAAAGCTTGGCCTATTCAGATGATATCGCAGTGATTATGGCTTACCCAGATACCACCCTCCAGATTGTGGAGAGGGAGGCTATTGAGTTTGATAAATTTTCAGGCTATTCACTTAATAGGCAGAAGACACAACTAGTAGTGAATTCAAATTTTGTAACTCAAGATCCGAGGGTGGTAGAGCAGGCGTTTTACCTGGGTATTACAATTAGTCCAAGAATAGAGCAGCTGATTAAAAATAATGTTGAACCTATTTTGGGTAAAGCCAAGCAGGACTTTGAGATATGGAATAACTTGCGTTTATCTAGTGTGGGTTGGTGTAATATAGTTAAGATGCTGCTTTTACCTAAGATTTTATACCTTTTTAGGTCCATCCCAGTGGAGTTTGAGAAAGCATGGTTTAACTCTTTAGATACCCTGGTCTCCAGTTAATATGGTCATGCGGGAAGACCAGAAGGGCTATTAGGTTTCTGTCTTTTACCAGAGAGAGGGGAGGATGGGCTCTACCGAATTCTAAATTTTACCAGCTAGCTGCTGCTCTCCAACACATGAGAATCCTTCTGGGAAATAATGATGGTATTTGTGAGAAGCTAGTCTGGTATATGATATCCACTTATGTAAGTGGGCACCTTGCACCAGTCCAGACAACCCTTATGGTGATTTAAGAGGTCTCAGACAACCTTGAAAGCTATCCAAGTGGTAGCTGTGGAGAACAGCCTTCAGGCTTAGTCATGCAGGAGTGTAAAGCAGCTTGTTTTACCAGAATGCAATCTTATAGTATAGATTAAATGAAAAGAGAACCACACAGTAGTAATAAAAATATGTATTTATTATATAACACTATCTAGTACGTTACAGTATCTCCCACACGGAGATAGGCACAAAGCACACAATACTTTAGCAAAGAAATCACAGTAAATAGCACTAATACATAGTGGGCCCCGGGAGGGACCAAACCATATACTAAGAAAGTGGTATAAGAACCACGACTCGAGTCAGGACAATGTTGAGCGGACGTAGAATTGCTGGGATGCCAAGGAACCACCCAAGGTGAGTAGATAGGGACCCCACAGAGAGCGTGTGCAGTGTGTGAACACGACCACGTGCTTCGTACAAGTCTATGTGCAAGTCGCAATCAGATTTTTAAAGATTAAGGACCCTTCCCAGTGGACCCTGAAGAAACCCCGTGGAAGACAGAATGTTGGAGAGCCACACGACCCGTGGATACTGTGGTACCCAAGTTACCTATCCCAGGGGAGCCGGGTGCATAGGTGTGAAGTGGCGTCGGAAACTGCAGTCGAACCCAACGGAGGACTTCAGGAAAGTGCCACTGCTGGGAGAGGAGAAAGTGTCCGGAGGAATACAAACGTGGATCCTTGATGAAGAGTACCTGAAAGCAGAGGGGACAGAGTCTGGGTCACTTGAGAGTGAACAGGGGCTTGGTAAACGAATGTCCATCGATGTTGGGTGATTCAGGATAGATGTCGATGACCTTGACTCTGCAGCGGTGGGTCCCAGGCGATGCTGAAGATAACCAGGAGCTGGATACGAGCTGTCCCATGAAGGATGTCGAGTGCTGAGGGGTCGGTTTCTGGCAGGAGCACCAACAAGCTTTGGCAAAAGCAACCCCTTAAGAGGTCAAGAAGTTCCAGAAAGAGGACCAGCAAGGTCCAGGAGACTCACCACATGCAGGGGAGTCAGGGCAAGCCCAGAACAATCAGAGGAGCCTAAAGAAGTTGTAATTGACCCTCCACAGGACCTACAGGTCGAAGACACTGGAGTCGCAGGAGGATCTCGGGTAGCTTTATAAAACAACAGGCCACGGAGCACACAGTGTGATGTGGTTGAAGATCTTTGCAGCAGAAGTTGCCTGAGGTTGGGGCTACTTGGAGTCCAATGCACTTGCTGCAGAATTGCCAACAAGCATTTGCACTTGCAAAAGTATACGGTGCACAGGGGTGCGGGTATTGCAGCTCCCACGAGGGATTCTGGCCTCAAACTGAGTGAGAAGGCAGCTCGGGCCTCAAGGGACATAGAAACCCACCTCCTGTGTTGTTGAACCCTTCAGAGTCCATAGGAGCTTGGGATCAGTAGACCAGTCAGCAGTGTTGTGGTGCCTGTGAATGCAGGGGAGTGAGTCCTTCACTCCAAGGGAGATTATCTTCAGGTGTCTTGGATGCTCCACAGGCCCTATACGGATCCTGTATGGTACATAGGCACAGCCGAGGCAGCAGACTGAAAGGGAGGCCCAAACGAAGTCCAGAGAAGTCCAGAGTGCCCAGACGGTAGAAGTGCAGTGGTTTCAGTTCTGAATCTTGTCCATGACGAATCTAGGGACCTACACCCAGGTAAGCCCTTAAGTACCCTAAGAAAAGGGTTGGGAAGATTCAGGGGACCCTCCCAGGGGAGGGTCTGGACAGGGGGGAGGTTCCTCCCATGTCCTTTGTCCAGTTTCACGCCAGAGCGACAGGTTTGAACTGGACTATGCACAGCGACAGCAAATGTGCCCCTCATGCAGACTTTCAGCCGCTGGCAAGCGCACCCACCCAGCCCTAAAACACTAAGGGGCATATTCACAAGGACTTATCACTGAGTTATCGCCACCTTAACGCATCAAAAGTGGAGATAGATTTAACGCTCCATTCACAAGCGGGTGCAAACTGCAGACAACGCAAGTATTCCCGTGATAACTGCAGCAAAATTTACCTCCACGGGTGACACCACCAACTAACCCTAATGAGATGCAGAGTAGGCGTTCCCATGCAAAAACACACGAAAACACCACTACACCACTTTCACAAAGAACTGCCAGATCTGCGATGCGAACCAAAAAGAGGCGATAAGTCGCGGTAGCACCAGGGAATTAACACCTGCCTTTTGCTGGTGTTAAGCAGGACGACTACCTGCTGCATGAAAGGGAGCCCAGCCAAGAGCCACATCTGAAGACCCACAGATGCCATGGAGACAATGATCATGCAGCTCGGAGACCCATGAGGGCCACAACACCCACCGCCACCACCCACAGGCCCGCCACCACCCCCAGGACCCGTCCCGCCCCCTGGACCACCACAGAGGCAGCGTACACAAAGACAGCGGACCCACCGTAAATGCACCAGCCACACAGACCGAACGCCAGAGGAGGACATTGCCCACTACAGGCCCAAAAGGACAACCATCCCCCGCATCCTGACCCACATCGCCCACCTGCTGACGGTACCAACACAGTGCACAACGAACATCCCTCCGCAGACAAAGCTGCCGGCTGTGCTGCACATGTCGGCCTCTGGTACCTTCTAACCCACAACTGCCAGAGTCGGAGGAGTCTCACAGCCAGCCCCATCCAAGTTCATCACACCTGTCCTGGATGCCATCATCAGCCTGGTACCCCAGTGCCTCCACTCCACCCACACTGTGCAGGAGCAGCTGGAGACCAAGCAAGGCTCCCACGCCATAGCTGGATTCCCTCACGTGTCGGGGGCAATCGACTGCACACATGTACCCCTCATGCCCCCTGCCAACACTGCACACAACTACCTCAACAGAAAGCACACGCATCCCATGAATGTGCAGGCAATAGTGGACCGCCCGGGACTCCTCAACAATGTTGTGGCCAACTCCCCAGGCAGAGTGCATGATTCCTACATCTCCCGACAGTCCATCATCAACCAGCGCTCCCAGGATGACACCTATGGAAATGCAGTGCTCGTTGGTAAGTCCAAAATGAACACACCACACACCTCCACTCCACAGTCATGCAACTCACGACACTGGAAATGCGCACGCAGCACAACTACATCCAACATGCCACACAACATGCCAACCGACCAGACACGACAACACGACTCCATTGGGAACCTGGGCTTACCATGCACACAACCCAGCCACAGCATGGCACCACAGCCACACAATAGCAGAATGTGAGGAGAGGCTTGGAGAAGGCATGTGCGAGAGCGGAAAGTGACTAATGAATGAGAACCTACCCAATGCCAGGTGTGGCGTGGCGGTGCCGGACAGACTTCAGTGTGCAAACCACAGAAATGGCCATGTGGAGATTAACTGCTGGTGCATGGAGTGTAGTGGCCAGTGGACGCTACCATGTCCCCGCAGGCTGTGGGGCAGATCACGGAAATGTCACACGTTACGTCCCCACTGCATGCGCGGGCGGAGTGGGTTGGCCCTGCGTATGCCAGGCCTGCGTAGGGGTGTGAATAAAAAGCCCGTCGCACTGGGCATGGTACTCTTTCAGGATGGCCAACACGTCTGCCAGGGCGGCGCCTCTCAGCCCACCACGATGCCGGCGCCGGGCGCGGCGGGGCCTGCGTCCCTGTGCGCCTGCTGCACCCCGGGCCGCTGGTCCCCAGACCCGTCATGCCTGCCCCAGCGCACAAAGGAGGCTCCGCTCACCTGCCGACACCGGCGTGTGTCAAAGAGGGCCCACCACGTGCCGGTGCAAGCTCAAATCCCCAGTCCCACGACCTTTGCAGCCTCCGCAGACCATCGCTGGCCTCCACGACGCTGGCCCACAGTACTCCTTTCTCATTGACATACTCCACCGGCGTCCTCTTTGGCCCAGTTGTTGGCACATGTTGAACTGAGTCGTCAGTTCTGAATGGCAGTGACCAAAGATCTTTGGCAGCGTCCACATCACTATACTCCCTCCGATCAGTGAAGCCAAAGTCTGCAACGCAGGCCTGCGACACGTGGTGCCACTAACCCTGTGCAACGCAAGCCGGCGACACGTGGTGCCACTAACCCTGTACAACGCAAGCCGGCGACACGTGGTGCCACTAACCCTGTTCAACGCAAGCCGGCGACACGTGGATGAGGGCTCAGGCCTACACTGCGGCCCAGTAGGTCCCACAGGTGGAACTGTGCCCTGAGTCTTGAATGTCAGTGACCCCAAGTCTGTGGCACCGTCCACATCCCTATACTCCCTCCGATCAGTGAAGCAAAAGTCTGCATCGCAAGCCTGCGACACGTCTTGCCACTAACCCTGTTCAACGCAAGCCGGCGACACGTGGTGCCACTAACCCTGTTCAACGCAAGCCTGCGACACGTGGTGCCACTAACCCTGTTCAACGCAAGCCGGCGATACGTGGTGCCACTAACCCTGTTCAACGCAAGCCGGCGACACGTGGTGCCACTAACCCTGTTCAACGCAAGCAGGCGACACGTGTTTGTGGGCCCCTGCAGACTACTGGCTCTGGCCTACACTGCGCTCCAGTAGGTCCCACATATGGAACTGTGTCCTGAGTCTTGAATGGCAGTGACCCCAAGTCCGTGGCAGCGTCCACATCACTAAACTCCTTCCGATCAGTGAAGCCAAAATCTGCATCGCAAGCCTGCGACACGTGGTGCCACCAACCCTGTTCAACGCAAGCCGGCGGCACGTGGATGAGGGCTCAGGCCTTCACTGCGGTCCAGTAGGTCCCACATCCAGCACTTAGTCGTGATTCATGAATGGCAGAGTCCATACCAGTGAGCGCACGGAGAGGAGTAAGAGGAAGATGAGGCTCAGTCCGGATGAAAGCCGGATCCTAGTCACGGAGGTGACCGAACACTAGCAACAACTGACCTGGTGCCACCAACCCTGTTCATCGCAAGTCTGCGTCCCGTGGTGCCACTGAACCTGAACTACGCAGGCCGGTGGGACCATCCAACGTAAGCCGGCGACACTTGGTGAATGGCCCCTGCTGACCGCTGCCTCAGGACTACACTGCGGTCCAGTAGGTCACACATGTGGAACTGTGTCTTGGGTAAGATGTGGAGGAGTTCACACAATTGGACACGCCTCATCGCAGGCGGCATCCCCTATCAGCACTGGTGCCACTAACTCTGTGCGCAATGAGTCATGGACACTTCCTGGTTGGACTTTGGTGGCATCTGAGTCCATGGCCTGGGGGTTGTCTGCATCATCATCTGGCTGGACCGGACTTGGTGTCCGACATGTGTCTGTTCCATTAATCTCCACCATAGTGACTGTTTCAGCGTGGTTCTGCCCTCTGCATCACGCCCTGGGGGTACACCTTCCACTGTCCACCGAAACACTCCTCGACAACCCCCTTTGTCATCTACGAAAACCTGCTCTGCTCTCGTGACCCTGCCCCAGGGCACCGCAAGTCAGCGGCCCGTGGCGGTAGGCCCGTGCGGGACGCTGTGCATCTGGGGCCACTGACTCTGTGCAGCTCAAGTCATGGGGCCTTTATGGTTGAATGGGTGTGTCCTTAACGATGTACAATGTTGTCGTTTTTTGACTGCACCAGGCACTCCATGACGGCTGGTGTGCACACACCCCACACACATCCAACACAGGTGTCACTGGACATGTGAGCCTGCTAATAAAAGTGGCCTGGCGCACGTGCCCATAGCCATTCCCACCATCTAAGCAAGTGTGTCCGTGTGGTCATTATGTCAGCATGATGGGCCCGAGCCCTGTAACATCACAGTGTGCTGTCTTCAGCAGACGATACCATGTCACCTCAGCAGTGGCTGAGACCTTGGACATGTAGCTTCGCCCGCCCCCCCTGCAAGCACAAGCAGCGTTTGCTGGTCCGGCGTACATCAGGGCAGCACAGGGGTGTGCTGATTCGGCAGGGGGATCAGGGCGTGGCTCTGGACTGGCCTTGAGCAGGAAGTGCGGTAAGTGTGTCTCTGTGTTGGGGTGTTGTCGCCACCAGGGCCTCAGTAGTCGATGTTGCAATGTAGCATGCACCAGGAGGGCGGGCCCGCACGTACAGGGAAATGTAGGAGCGCAAGACCGCTGGGGGTCTTGGCACATGCATGCCAAGTGTTATGTGTATCAGTCCTGCAGCTGCATAAGTCAGTTGCCTAGCCTCAATCGCAGCGCGATCACATCCAGCCATGGACTGTACACCTGTGTCCGCCGTGTCCGGACCATTGGCCTACACTCATGTGGCCGCACACCCTCAAAGGCCAGCTTCATGGTGTTGTTGGCATGCCGCTGGACATGCGCGGACAGGCATTACAGTGGTGTGCCGTAGGAGTGCACGTGATACAACCGTGCAGCGCACACAAGTGTGGGGGCTCGTGGGAGGGAGGAGCAGCTGTGAGGCAACGTAACACACAGTGAGGCCACTCATGTGCCACGTGCTGGGCATATCATCCATGATTCCCTGGGTCGCAGACATCCCACCACACCCACGACAGGCCTCTGTACATCTCCTGTATGCATGCAGATGGTGAAGTTACTGTATGGATGAAAGGTCCTTTGTCTGAACTATCAGGCGGTAGCACATCTGCAGCTCTGACTTGGGACTTGCATGTGGCCAGCACCCCCTGACAGATACGATAGCATTTGCTTGCGACTCCCACACTACGCACTGCCCGACGTGAGACCAACGTGTACACATCCCACACGCAGAAGTCCTTGGTCATAGTTAGCTTGCGTGAAATGGCCTTCACACGTACTCCCACCCCACCCCAGGCCTGCACCCGTTGCACACAGACACTGCTCATTGCTCCGAGCTGTGCCATTTCATCCACAGGACTGGCGCAGGGCAAGCCAGTGCCACTTCAAGCAGAGCCACTGACGCAATGGCAGACCATCCCGGACACATGCTCGACTCCAGTCATGTGGACCTGGACCGTGCACGTCTGCTGCATGTACTGGGGGCACTGCCGTTGGCAGTGCTGCGGATCAGTTACCGGCTGAGCTTCCGCCTTGCGAACGTCACCTGCATTCAGCCTGTGTTGCATTGTCGCTCGTGCATATTCGAGTGGACCATGGATGTCTGCCTCTCCAACGTAACGGTAGCTGACTTGGATTTCGATGTGTGTGTGCGCCCCCGTTGGCCCACGACCAGGAGTGTCACTGTGATGCCCGTTTATGGCATGCCTGGATGTTTGGCATGCATGCTGGCAACTGGACCTGGGAGATTACACGAGTCGTCGTGTGCAGTGACCACATTGAGCCGCTCCCCGATTGGGCTTTGTTGCAAATTGGGGCCAGAGGTTGGAGTCAGCACATCTGTCCGGGACAGCTGATGGATTACGTCGCCGACATGTTAGATGTGGTGGACAACGATCTCTCATTGGAAATGTTGGCCTACGCTGCTGCACTCGCGTTCATGGACGAGTGACAAGGTACCTGCAGCCACAACTGGATGTGACCCATTGCACGTGTCCCGATGCCTGGTTGCATGTTGGGGATCTGGTCACATGTCCCAAGACGACAGTGGACATGGCTGCATTGGCCTGCACTCCTGATCCATGCGCGGACAACCAACGCGAGTTGGCACTGACTTGTGTTGGTGATGGACTCCCCCGGGGTGGACATGGGCGCTTTCCAACGTTCCTCATTCAGACATGCTGCTGCATTGTTCTGCATGTCATGGCACTTCTCTTGGCCGTACTGACACGCACTTGCTGATAAAGTTTCCGCACTTTCACTTGTCTCCAACTGTTTTGAGTCTTGATTTGTATGCCAATGTGGGTGTCACGGCCTATCTGGGTCCCTGCCATACGTGCATTGCTACCCCATCAGTGTGAGAAGTTGGCCTGGCATATGCTGTCCACTAATTATAGTGGGCACCTTGCACCAGTCCAAATCGACTCTTATGGTAGGTAGGTTAAAGACAACCTTATTGAAAGCTATCCTAGTGGTAGCTGTGGAGAGCAGCCTTCAGGCTAAGTCTTGAAGGAATGTAAAGCAGCTTGTTTTACCAGTCTATAATCTCTTGAGTGACCAAATGAAAGAGCACCACACCAGGTATATATTCAAAATATATGTATTTATTACTAAACACACCCCTCTAGTCTCTTTATGAGGCTAGAGTTCGAAATACATAGGTTATAAGATCTTAAATCACAGTAATAGCACAAATACACGTTTGGGCCCTAGGGGCGTACCAAACCATATACCAATAAAGTGGTATGCGAACCACGACTGAACTAGACACTAGGCCTAGAGCCTCTAGAAGTGCTTGGACCACAAGGAACCACCCAAGGTAGTGACACAGGGGACCCACGGGAGACGCGTGCAGTGTAAATACACAACCGCGATACGCCGTTAACTTCTATGGAGAAAGTCGGGATCGGGAAAATAGAGGAAAGGGACACTTAGAAGAGGACTAGGACAAAACCCTTTGAGATCTAGGACTTTGAAGAGTCTCTACCCACGGGAGCACCGGAGTACTCGTGTTACCTCACCCAGGGAAGCCGGGTGCATAGGTGCCTTTCGGGGTCGGGTTTCGTCGTCGGTTCTTATGGCGATCTGCTGCAAAGTGCTGCTGGCGACCAGGAGAAAAGTGTCCGGGTGGATCCAAGAGTGGATCGGAGTTCTGAAGAACCTGAAAGCAGAGGGGACAGAGTCTGGGTCACTAGCCAGTGACCAGGGAGGCGATGGACAGATGCCCACCGATGTCGAGTGCTTCAGATTCGATGACGGTCATCTTGACTCTTCAGCCACGAGGTCCGGGAGGCGTTGTCGGCGACCAGGAGCAGGATTCGGGCTGTTGCTCGATGTCTGTCGAGTGCAGAGGTGTCGGCGACCAGATTGGACCCAACAAGCCTTGGCAACGGCAAGTCTCGAGTAAGATGTAGATCGTCGATGATGCAGACCAGCAAGGTCTGGGGAACTCACCCAGCGAGGGTAAGTGAGGGCAGGCCTGGAGCAACCAGACTGCCAAGTAAAGAAAAGATTGGCCTTCGTTAAGGGCTACTAGCCAACGGGCTAGCGACCGCGAAGGAGCCTCGTGACGCCGCACGTGGAGCTGGCTTACCGGACACTCGTGGAGTGGGGGCCAGTGATCTTCGGTGCAGGTGGTGCTGGAGGCTAGGGCTACTCGGAGCCCAAAGCACGACTTCTTGGGAGACCCAGAAGATGGTGCACTTGCAAATGTGCTCGGTGTCCAGGGGTCACGGTCTCAAGTCACCCACGATAGCCACGGGCCTCAGCTTTGCTGGGGACTCAGGGTAGCCTCGGGGAAGTCTGAGAATCCACCTCTGGTGATGCGATGACTTCGGCGTCCGACGGGAGCTTCAGTGATGCGAACCGGACAGATGCTTCTTTGGTGCCTGCCAAGCAGGGGAGTCACTCCTTGACCCCAAGGGAGATTCTTCAGTCCTCTAATCGTGAGTAGAGCGTCGAAGGTCCAGGATTCTGTTTCAGAGTTTCGTCCAGGTATAATCTGCTTTGCAATGGCAAGGTTCCCCCTCTTATACTAAAAGAGGGGATGGACTAGCTCTATGACCCCACCTATGGGAGGGTCAAGGGAGGGGGTGGCTACACCCACTTCCCTTTGTCCAGTTTCGCGCCAGAGCAGGGGCAGGTAGCCCCTGAGCTGGTTTGAACTGGCATATGCACAGAGGAGCCTTTTGCTCCCCCAGTGCAGGACTTCAAAGCACTCTAAAAGTGCACCCACCCAGCCCCAATACACATTATCCTGTCTGGGGAGGTGGTCACACCTCCCTGCAACAGGAAACCTATTGTCCAGGCCTCCCCTGCCGGAGTTTCATCCAGCAGCAGGAGGCCAGACTTGTGTCTGTGGCAGCAGCATCCATTTTGTGATGCCAGGGCTTCAGAAAGAAGTTACCGGGTAAGCCAGAGTTAACATGTCTTTCCCTCTAGAAGGGTGGAATGCTACCCCCGCCGCCAGGATTGGCGGGGGGTAGTATTCCAAGATGTTTGACACCAAACACGACATGTTTAGGTGCAGCCATTCCAAAGTTAGCATTTTACCGCGAGGATATAATGCGCTTAAGAGTATATGGTCAGGCTGCACTACAAACAGCATCAGAGATGGTCTCCGAACGCTGCAGAGGGGCCCTGCTCATGCAGGGGCACCCTCTCACATAGGAACCATGCACTCTGCCTTTAGGATTGATAAGGCCTGCCTTAGGAGTGACTTATAGGTTTATATGTGTGTATGTATTTAGTGATATAGGTAACCTATATCACAGTAAGAGGTGCATGCACCACCCTACCCAGGCTGCAGTAGCAGACCTCTGGTGTCAGTTTGGATGGCCTTCCAGGGGTGGCATAATACATGCTGCAGCCCCTGGTAGGCCTCTGAGGTACCTATGCCCTTGGTACATAGTATACCATATACTAGGGACTTATAAGGGCACTCCAGATTCCAATCAGAGATGTGCCTAAGGCACATGGAAACCTTTTACAGAGAAAGCAGATAGACTGGGGCCCTGAATAGCAGGATCCCAGTCCAACTAAGTCATAAACCAGCAAAACACCATAAAAAAGTGGGGGCAACCATATAGTCAGATTCCACCTTCCTACATAACCCCCCAAACGAAAGGAGATAAGGCTAACCTTGGCCAGTTGAGCCTTCATTGACTAAGTGGTCATATAAGGAAGCACCTGCACTAGCATGGTTGCCCCCCGTCTTATGGTCCACTAAGCAATCCCTCACCCTAAGGGTATGAGAGGGTCTCCACCATGGGGAATCACTACCTGTGGTGTGCTTAGGTAAAGTACAAGGCTGGTGAGGTGTCTGAGTAGGGAAGTGAGGCCCTAGGAATGTTGGCCTCAGCTTCCTCAGATCACTGGTCACCATGTATGCCTGTCTTTCCATGACTGAGTTGCACTTTGCTCTAAGGGTCAACCTTTGGCTGCCTACAGCTGTGGGTTGGGTCCCTTTGGATGGACTACTGGAGGGACATGGCAGGTTTGGAACCTTCTGGTCCCAGGTTTGCCCTTGCCTACCAGAGTCCTTCTGGGGAGGTCCCTACATAAAGGTATGGGGGATCCCTCAGTGTGTAGAGGAATTTTCACCTGGCTAGGGCTACTAGACTGGGTGCCCCTAATCTGCTGATGGGGGCTTCCTCTGGACAGGGGGCCCTGGGGGGTCCACTGACCTCCCTGACCTCTGCAGCCCTGGGCTGACTGAGGCAGGGTAGAGAGGGGCAGGTTACCTGCTCCAGACGGGGTACCACCTTGGAAGGGTCCTCTGCCATCAGGGGTGTGGCCAGGCCAGGCCTGACTACCTCTGTGGCAGTTCCTTCACTAGGGGTAGGGTCAGTTCCCTGAGGAGGCTGACCCTTACCTACTGTCTGGGGGAAGAAGACTTTTCTTCAACCCTTGTGCTCTCTTTTGGGGGAGAGTGGGCCATTCTTTCAGGCTCCATCTCTCCAAATTCTTGGGCTGGGGCTGTGGCCATCACAGCCCCACTAACCTCTACAGGGACGCCCAACATCCTAAGATGGGTTTGGTGTTCCACTTCAGCCCAGGCTGAAATTTCCAGATCATTGCCCATCAGGCAATCTACAGGTAGGGTTGGGGACACTGCCACTCTTTTTGGGCCTGTGACCCCCTCCCAGCTGAGATTGACTATGGCCATGGGGTGATCTGTTCTGACACCATCAATGTTGGTCACTTGGTATTTAAACTCAGGTAAAAGCTGGTGAGGGGGACTAGTTTCCCTGCCACCATGGTGACACTAGCCCCTGTGTCCCTAAATGCCACAGCTTTCTGACCATTAATTATTGGCTCCAATCTGTACCTGCCCAATGCTATGGGACCCATGGTAAAGGTGGCAAAACCTATACCACCATCAGAGTCAGAGGAGTCTGTTGAGGGGTCCCTGTCTAAACTAGGGCCCACCTCTGTTCCTCTTGCAAAAGCACCTAACTTTTTGGGTGCACTACTCCCAACTGGAGGATTACTACTGGTAGTACCAGGAGGGGTGGTAGTAGTTGTGGGAGGAACATTTTCTTTATTGCCAATCCTGGGGCAACTGGGATCAGTTTTCCAGTGCCCAGGCTTTTACAGACATGGCAATAGGGTTTCTTTTCAGGAGAGGAAGGAGTTTGGGACCCACCCCCAGAAGAGGAATTTTGGGGCCCTGTAGGGGACTTATCCTTAGATTTATCCCCACCTTCCTCTTGGGACTTAGTAGAATCTTTCTTCTGGTCACCACCCTGATTTCTAGTTTTTACTCTGGTTCTGACCCACTTGTCTGCCTTCTTTCCCAATTCTTGGGGAGAGGTCAGATCAGAGTCCACCAGATACTGGTGCAAAAGCTGGTTTTGACAATTATTAAGGATCTGCTCCCTCATAATCAAATTGTACAATCCTAAAAAGTCCTGCACTTTGTTGCCATGTATCCAACCTTCCAGAGCCTTTGTAGCACAATCTACAAAATCAACCCAGTCTTGAGTCTGAGCTTTTTGGGTGTCTCTGAACTTCAACCTATACTGTTCAGTGGTTAGGCCAAACCCATCTATCAGAGCACTCTTCAAGACTGTGTAATTGTCAGCATCCTCTTCTCTTACAGTGAGGAGCTTGTCTCTACCTTTGTCTGCAAAGGAGAGCCACAAGATTGCTGCCCACTGCCTCTGGGGGACCTTCTGGACTTTACAGGCCCTCTCCAGTGCAGTTATCCATTTGTGCATGTCATCCCCACTCTGGTAGGGAGGGACAATCTTGCTCAGGTTTCTATGGTCATAGGACCTTTCCCTATCTCTAGGGACATGGCTGCCACCATGGGACTCTAGTCCCAACTTTCTTCTCTCTCTAAGGAGATCTAGGGATTCTCTATCTAAAGCCAATTGCTTCTTCCTGATCTCCAGTTGAGTTTCCTCATACTGGACCAGTCTCTTTCTTCTCTCATGAGAGGATTCCCTCCTGTGAGAAGAAACAGAGCTCCCTATTGAGGTGCCAGAGTGGTTAGACTCCTGAGAAGGAGACCTAGACTTTCTGAGCACACTCATAATCCTTCCTGGGGGACAAAGGTGTGGTTCTCCAGATCCTCATCTTCATCTTCCCCAGAAGGGATTGGGTTTTCCAGGTCAGGGTCATTGTCACCCTCCTGGTCAGTTTCAGAGGGGGCTGGGGGTAGTAGTAGCCCTGGCCCCTTCCTCATCTGCTGGCCCACCCTCTGCTCCTACCCCTTCAGTCTCTGAGGACTTACTAAGATCATAAGCCACCAACAACTCCTGGAGGTGTTGGGTGGTGGGACTTTGGCCTGTCCTTAATTTCCTCACGTTACACAAAGCTCTCAGTTCCAAGAATGGGAGTGTGTCATACTTGGAGGGGAAGCTCAATGGCTTCCTGCAGGGCATCTTTGGATCCTGCTTTTAAAGACATTACTAGTGTGGTGTGGTGTATGCACTACCTACTCTAGTGTGGCCTACTAAACTCTCTTGAGTTGTAGAAAGGGTTGTGCTATCCCTTAACACACAACTCTAAGTTCAGTAGAACTTACTGATATTCTAAGCTTAAATTATATGTACCTTAGGTACCTTTAGTGGTTTTCAGTTGATCAATTCAATTGAGATTATCTGGTAAAACAATAGCAAGCTGGAATCCCACACGCTGCACACCAATGTGAGAAGTTGGCCTGGCATATGCTGTCCACTAATTATAGTGGGCACCTTGCACCAGTCCAAATCGACTCTTATGGTAGGTAGGTTAAAGACAACCTTATTGAAAGCTATCCTAGTGGTAGCTGTGGAGAGCAGCCTTCAGGCTAAGTCTTGAAGGAATGTAAAGCAGCTTGTTTTACCAGTCTATAATCTCTTGAGTGACCAAATGAAAGAGCACCACACCAGGTATATATTCAAAATATATGTATTTATTACTAAACACACCCCTCTAGTCTCTTTATGAGGCTAGAGTTCGAAATACATAGGTTATAAGATCTTAAATCACAGTAATAGCACAAATACACGTTTGGGCCCTAGGGGCGTACCAAACCATATACCAATAAAGTGGTATGCGAACCACGACTGAACTAGACACTAGGCCTAGAGCCTCTAGAAGTGCTTGGACCACAAGGAACCACCCAAGGTAGTGACACAGGGGACCCACGGGAGACGCGTGCAGTGTAAATACACAACCGCGATACGCCGTTAACTTCTATGGAGAAAGTCGGGATCGGGAAAATAGAGGAAAGGGACACTTAGAAGAGGACTAGGACAAAACCCTTTGAGATCTAGGACTTTGAAGAGTCTCTACCCACGGGAGCACCGGAGTACTCGTGTTACCTCACCCAGGGAAGCCGGGTGCATAGGTGCCTTTCGGGGTCGGGTTTCGTCGTCGGTTCTTATGGCGATCTGCTGCAAAGTGCTGCTGGCGACCAGGAGAAAAGTGTCCGGGTGGATCCAAGAGTGGATCGGAGTTCTGAAGAACCTGAAAGCAGAGGGGACAGAGTCTGGGTCACTAGCCAGTGACCAGGGAGGCGATGGACAGATGCCCACCGATGTCGAGTGCTTCAGATTCGATGACGGTCGTCTTGACTCTTCATCCACGAGGTCCGGGAGGCGTTGTCGGCGACCAGGAGCAGGATTCGGGCTGTTGCTCAATGTCTGTCGAGTGCAGAGGTGTCGGCGACCAGATTGGACCCAACAAGCCTTGGCAACGGCAAGTCTCAAGTAAGATGTAGATCGTCGATGATGCAGACCAGCAAGGTCTGGGGAACTCACCCAGCGAGGGTAAGTGAGGGCAGGCCTGGAGCAACCAGACTGCCAAGTAAAGAAAAGATTGGCCTTCGTTAAGGGCTACTAGCCAACGGGCTAGCGACCGCGAAGGAGCCTCGTGATGCCGCACGTGGAGCTGGCTTACCAGACACTCGTGGAGTGGGGGCCAGTGATCTTCGGTGCAGGTGGTGCTGGAGGCTAGGGCTACTCGGAGCCCAAAGTACGACTTCTTGGGAGACTCAGAAGATGGTGCACTTGCAAATGTGCTCGGTGTCCAGGGGTCATGGTCTCAAGTCACCCACGACAGCCACGGGCCTCAGCTTTGCTGGGGACTCAGGGTAGCCTCGGGGAAGTCTGAGAATCCACGTCTGGTGATGCGATGACTTCGGCGTCCGATGGGAGCTTCAGTGATGCGAACCGGACAGATGCTTCTTTGGTGCCTGCCAAGCAGGGAGTCACTCCTTGACCCCAAGGGAGATTCTTCAGTCCTCTAATCGTGAGTAGAGCGTCGAAGGTCCAGGATTCTGTTTCAGAGTTTCGTCCAGGTATAATCTGCTTTGCAATGGCAAGGTTCCCCCTCTTATACTAAAAAGAGGGGATGGACTAGCTCTATGACCCCACCTATGGGAGGGTCAAGGGAGGGGTGGCTACACCCACTTCCCTTTGTCCAGTTTCGCGCCAGAGCAGGGGCAGGTAGCCCCTGAGCTGGTTTGAACTGGCATATGCACAGAGGAGCCTTTTGCTCCCCCAGTGCAGGACTTCAAAGCACTCTAAAAGTGCACCCACCCAGCCCCAATACACATTATCCTGTCTGGGGAGGTGGTCACACCTCCCTGCAACAGGAAACCTATTGTCCAGGCCTCCCCTGCCGGAGTTTCGTCCAGCAGCAGGAGGCCAGACTTGTGTCTGTGGCAGCAGCATCCATTTTGTGATGCCAGGGCTTCAGAAAGAAGTTACCGGGTAAGCCAGAGTTAACATGTCTTTCCCTCTAGAAGGGTGGAATGCTACCCCCGCTGCCAGGATTGGCGGGGGGTAGTATTCCAAGATGTTTGACACCAAACACGACATGTTTAGGTGCAGCCATTCCAAAGTTAGCATTTTACCGCGAGGATATAATGCGCTTAAGAGTATATGGTCAGGCTGCACTACAAACAGCATCAGAGATGGTCTCCGAACGCTGCAGAGGGGCCCTGCTCATGCAGGGCACCCTCTCACATAGGAACCATGCACTCTGCCTTTAGGATTGATAAGGCCTGCCTTAGGAGTGACTTATAGGTTTATATGTGTGTATGTATTTAGTGATATAGGTAACCTATATCACAGTAAGGGAGTGCATGCACCACCCTACCCAGGCTGCAGTAGCAGACCTCTGGTGTCAGTTTGGATGGCCTTCCAGGGGTGGCATAATACATGCTGCAGCCCCTGGTAGGCCTCTGAGGTACCTATGCCCTTGGTACATAGTATACCATTTACTAGGGACTTATAAGGGCACTCCAGATTCCAATCAGAGATGTGCCTAAGGCACATGGAAACCTTTTTACAGAGAAAGCAGATAGACTGGGGCCCTGAATAGCAGGATCCCAGTCCAACTAAGTCATAAACCAGCAAAACACCATAAAAAAAGTGGGGGCAACCATATAGTCAGATTCCACCTTCCTACAATCAGGGCTGTGGGTTTGTACTTGTGCATTATCATGTCCCTGTTTCGTGCTTTGCCAGATGCGTATGGCCATTTACCGGCCACAAGCGGGTGCACTTGTGTCCTGTTTTCGGTTGTGCAAATGTTGCTGTTTGTACCACATTGTGTTCCATGTAGGGGTGCTCTGCTTCCTATGTGTGTGTGCTGCATTGTGTGTGAGATGTCCCTTCAGCTCTGATTTGGCTCACCCTTCTCCCTTTCAGGCAGTGTGGTTTTCACTTCTGTGCTTGTTCAGTGGTGTGATATTGCCGGGTTGTGTGACTTGTGCTCTTGGTTGGTGTTGTTACTCTTGGGCATGGTTTGTCTGCAGTTGTGCTGTGCTTAATGTGCATGTGTGCCATTGTGCCCATCTCCCCCCATCCTCCCAGTCCCTGGTCGTTCCTCTCCCTGTTGCTGTTGTGTCTGTTGATTTTGGGCAGTTTCCGGTCCCCGACTCCTGCCACCATCTCCAGACTGATGTGGTGGACACCATTTCCTCCATGTCATCCAGCTACTGGTGTGGCGCTGGACTCCCACCTCCGGTGTGCATTGCTGCCTTCTGGTTGTTGGCGTGTTTCTGCTTGTTTGTGCGTTTCGCATCAGTCCAGCTGTTCTGGTTTTCTTCCATTGTCCTCCTCCGCTCTCCGGCTGCATTCACCTTGTCCGCGATGGCCTGCCATGTACAATGTTTTGTTGCCAATGGGGCTTGTGGGGTTGTGTACTGGCTCCGGTAGCCTCCATTGTGCTTCGCTGTTGTTTTCTGTTTGGTTTGTCTTTCTTTTTCCGGCTTTTGTTGTGTTTATTCCCGCCTGCCGTGTGTGTGTCGCGGGTCACTGAAATGTTTATTATGTAAAGTCAGATTGATTGACATGTGACATTTATAGTACCGTAGGCTAGAACCTTTCATGAATCGACGTTATTGACATCAGCGGGTGGGCGGTGTATTGTTTATGGATACTTGGACAAGGGGAGGTTGAGGTAACCACTGTGATAGGTGTGGAGGCGAAGGCAAATGGATGAAGGAATACTTAGATTTAGATTGCATGGAACGGACTGATGATCGTGGGGTATTGTGGGAGTTGGAGGCAATGATTAAGTGCAGGAAGAAAAAGCAGTGATTGGAGGTAGTTCAAATGGTAACAGGTGTAATGGAGGGGTGGAGACTAGCAAGGGTAAAAGCGCAGATGCGAGAGAGCCGTATAGTTTGTTCATTCGGGAGTGGTAGCAAAGGAGTCAGAAGGACGATTACACGACGGCTTGAGAGGTATGGATTGGTTGAGTTATACTACCTTGAGGGATATCAGATATTTTTGGAAGAAAAACAGCTTGCATATAAATGCTGAAGGGGTAGGGTCATGAATAATAGATGGGATTCGATGGGCGATTTAAACGGGACAAGGGTGGTTACAATGGGTATTCAGGATACAGTAGTGTTGTGCTACAATTATTAGCGGGATAGAACGTTGATTTATGGGAAACGCCTAAAGTAAGAATAATCACGACAAATGAGTAAACAAGTGACATTGGGGTAAAATACGGAATCTAATTGATATGTTTTTTATTTGTAGAAAACCTCTGACGAAGGGCCAAAGAATGGGCCCGAAATGCATTAGGTAACATATGATCAAAGATCGTGGATTAACTTATGTACACAGTCGTGGTGCAGGATAAGGCCCAGATGGGCATTTCCGTAACTTTAAGAGTTTAGTGAAGACATAAGCGTTTCTCTTGTGACATGTGAAAATTATGAAGATTACTAAAGTTGGATCACGTTGGAGAAAAATAAATACAAATGAGTAACAAAGAACTTTGTGGAATGTTGTTATATGCAACGAAACAAAAAAATGCAGTGCATCTGGTTTGGGGTGGTATTCCATTCCATCTTTTTGGGACATGCCTGGATGTTTGGCATGCATGCTGGCAACTGGACCTGGGAGATTGCACGAGTCGTCGTGTGCAGTGACCACATTGAGCCGCTCCCCGATTGGGCTTTGGTGCAAATTGGGGCCAGAGGTTGGAGTCAGCACATCTGTCCGGGACAGCTGATGGATTACGTCGCCGACATGTTAGATGTGGTGGACAACGATCTCTCATTGGAAATGTTGGCCTACGCTGCTGCACTCGCGTTAATGGACGAGTGACAAGGTACCTGCAGCCACAACTGGATGTGACCCATTGCACGTGTCCCGATGCCTGGTTGCATGTTGGGGATCTGGTCACATGTCCCAAGACGACAGTGGACATGGCTGCATTGGCCTGGACTCCTGATCCATGCGCGGACAACCAACGCGAGTTGGCACTGACTTGTGTTGGTGATGGACTCCCCCGGGGTGGACATGGGCGCTTTCCAACGTTCCTCATTCAGACATGCTGCTGCATTGTTCTGCATGTCATGGCACTTCTCTTGGCCGTACTGACACGCACTTGCTGATAAAGTTTCCGCACTTTCACTTGTCTCCAACTGTTTTGAGTCTTGATTTGTATGCCAATGTGGGTGTCACGGCCTATCTGGGTCCCTGCCATACGTGCATTGCTACCCCATCAGGGCTGTGGGTTTGTACTTGTGCATTATCATGTCCCTGTTTCGTGCTTTGCCAGATGCGTATGGCCATTTACCGGCCACAAGCGGGTGCACTTGTGTCCTGTTTTCGGTTGTGCAAATGTTGCTGTTTGTACCACATTGTGTTCCATGTAGGGGTGCTCTGCTTCTTATGTGTGTGTGCTGCATTGTGTGTGAGATGTCCCTTCAGCTCTGATTTGGCTCACCCTTCTCCCTTTCAGGCAGTGTGGTTTTCACTTCTGTGCTTGTTCAGTGGTGTGATATTGCCGGGTTGTGTGACTTGTGCTCTTGGTTGGTGTTGTTACTCTTGGGCATGGTTTGTCTGCAGTTGTGCTGTGCTTAATGTGCATGTGTGCCATTGTGCCCATCTCCCCCCATCCTCCCAGTCCCTGGTCGTTCCTCTCCCTGTTGCTGTTGTGTCTGTTGATTTTGGGCAGTTTCCGGTCCCCGACTCCTGCCACCATCTCCAGACTGATGTGGTGGACACCATTTCCTCCATGTCATCCAGCTCCTGGTGTGGCGCTGGACTCCCACCTCCGGTGTGCATTGCTGCCTTCTGGTTGTTGGCGTGTTTCTGCTTGTTTGTGCGTTTCGCATCAGTCCAGCTGTTCTGGTTTTCTTCCATTGTCCTCCTCCGCTCTCCGGCTGCATTCACCTTGTCCGCGATGGCCTGCCATGTACAAGGTTTTGTTGCCAATGGGGCTTGTGGGGTTGTGTACTGGCTCCGGTAGCCTCCATTGTGCTTCGCTGTTGTTTTCTGTTTGGTTTGTCTTTCTTTTTCCGGCTTTTGTTGTGCTTATTCCCGCCTGCCGTGTGTGTGTCGCGGACCTGGCGCTGCTTATCGCTGCTTTCCTCATCGCGAATGGGCTCATCGCACGTTTTTTGGTGTTGGGGTTTGTGTTTTTATCTCCGTCGCGGTAGTTGTATCGCGGACATTGTCCGCGTTTTTGGGAGACTATCGCATGGTACCGCCGTGTTGTGAATTCCACGTTAACACGGGGTTATTTTCCCGCGATAGACTGCGATGTGTAAAGTTGCGTTAACATTTTTTGGAGGTGTTTAGTCTTGCCCCTAAATCCTGTCTGGGAGGTGGTCACACCTCCCTGTAACAGGATGCCTATTGTTCTACCTTCCCCTGCTCGAGCTTGGCTCAGCAGCATGAGGGCTGAAATGTGTCTCTGGTCAGCAGCAACCATTTTGTGCTGTCCAGGACTAGAAGGCTGGTACCCGGAACACTGAGAGACTAATGGAGGGCTCTCCCTGTGGGTGGAATCATACCTCCTGCACCGGTAACCGTGTGGGGGTATGATTCAAGCATGTTTGACACCAAACATGATAGGGTTGGTTGCAGCCGTTTTCGAGATGGTCATCACGCGGTCATGTAATGCCCCTCTATATTAGTATATGGCTGACAACCTGGGAGAATGGACTCCTTAGGCTGCAGGGGTGCACTGCTCATGCAGGTGCACCCTCTCACTTAGAACCAAGCACCCTGCCCTCAGGATTGTAAAGGCCAGCTATAGGGGTGACTTATAGGTTTTAAGTGCAGTGACCTTTAGATATAGTAAACCTATATCTTTTGTAAGTGTTGCATGCACCACTTTACACAGGCTGCAATGGCAGGTCTGTTGTTCCATTTTGAATGGTCTTCCATGGGTGACATAATACATGCCACAGCCCATGGGAGACCTCTGGGGTACCTATGCCCTGGGTACATGTTTACCATATACTAGGGAGTGACAAGGGTACCCCAGTGTCCAATCTGGGGGTGTACCTAAGTACATAACATAACAGTTTAGGGAGAAAGCAGATAGACTGGGGTCCTGATTAGCAGGATCCCAGTCAGACTAGTCAAAAACAGCATCACATAAATCAAATAGTGGGGGTAACCATAAGAAGCAGATCCACTTTCCTACAGTATTGCAGGGTTGACTTGGAGTGTACCGACAATTTATGAGCTATTAATTGGTCCCCAGTCTAACAGCTGTTTTTTACAGTTTGTGGAACCCAGCTACTACGAGAGAGTTAGATTTAAGGTACTGGGGGCTGCCCATTAAAACTGGGAGGTCCTTTGGGAGAAATTTGGCTTGGGGAGATTACATTGGTATTCCCCAGTACAGCGGAACCCTTTGCTGACAGTTATTTCAGGACCCCTGTTTATCAAGATGGGAGAGACAAGTTTGCATACATTGGTTGATTTTTTTCTGGATCAGAGATTAGCATCATTCGAGGAGCTTCGGGATAGGTTTGCCCTTTGCCATAGGGTTTTTGCCAAATATTTACAAATCTGTGATTTTATATATAAGAAAACGGGGGAGGGGCAGTGGCGTACGAAAGAGTCCCACTTTTGGACTTGCTGGCAGGGAGGAGAAAACCTCTATTCGTTAAATATATGTTAAAATATGTGATGCAACACCAGATGACCTAGAGGAATACAATAACAAATGGCAGCAAAAATTTGGATCTGATGATTCTAGTTTTTATGAATCTTTTTAGCTGAGCTGTACTGTATTACGCTCCACTAGGCTGCAGGCACAACATTATAAAACTATATTTGACTTGTATTTTACACCTACAAAGATTGGAAAGTGGGGCGGCACAGATGGGGTAAATTTTGTCCACGGTGTTGGGCACCGTCTGCCGATCTGATTCATATGTTTAGTACATGCCCACGGCTTGAATTGCTCAGGCTACAGATTTCTAGGTTTTTGGGGGAAATTGCTGACATTCGGTTGGTTCTAACTATTTGGGGTGGATGGGACATCAGAGGTATCTGGGAAAGAGCCACTTATATTTATTGCACTGGCAGTATGTCGAGTTTGCATTGCCTCAGCATAGTTGAATCTGCAGGCACCATCCTTCTCACAATCGCAAGGCAGATTTCTCTCAACTTCTGATCTGGAAAGGGCCTTATATGAACGTAAGGGAAAGAAAGCTAGGCAGAAGGGGAGGAAGATATGGGGGCCTTTGGCTGAATGGCTTAACTCCAGGCAGGAAAACAGTGTATCAGATGGTTAAGCCAAGGAAGGATTCTGGAGCTTGGGTGTTGGAATGCTAAAGATACCCTGGCCATCCAAATACCCCTAACCACTGTAAACTGTAAATATACCCTTGCCACCCAAATAACCTTACCTACTCTAAACCCTAAAAATTATCCTTGCCACTCAAATACCCCTACCTGCCCTAAACCCTAAAAACACCCTTGCCATTCAAATACCCCTACCCACCCTAAACCCTAAAACACCCATGCCACTAAAATCCCGTACCCACCCTAAACCCTAATAATACCCTTGACACCCAAATACCTCTAACCACCCTAAGCCCTAAAAACACTCTTGCCACTCTATACCCTTACCCACCTGTACACCATAATTTCACCGTAACACCCTATACCCGTACCCACCCCAAAACCCTAAAAACACCCATACCATCGTATTCCCTTCCCTACCCTAAATCCTAAAACACTCTTACCACCCTATTCCCTTAACCACCCTTGAACCCTAAAATCACCCTTGCCACCCTCTACCCTTACCCACCCATAAACCTTAAAATGACCCTTACCAGCCTATACCTTTACCTACCCCTGAACCCTAAAAGCACCCTTACCATGAAGGTGGTCGAAGCAGACTTAGGGGTTCTCAAGGGCCAGGTAGAGACACAGGAAGGTCAACTCTGGGATATTTTTTGGAAGATCAAAGATTTAGAAAATTGACTAAGGCGCAAAGATTTGAGATTTTTGGGAATCAAGGAGGGGCTTGAAGGCAACAATATTAGATCTTTCATGTTAGATTTGTTAAAGAGTGCCTTTCCAGATCTGGCATCCTGGAACTAGGAGATTGAAGTACAAAGAGTGTATTGATTCCCACTCATGCACAGAAATCAAAATCTATCTGGGGGAACAACCGAGCCCAGAGTGGTTTTGGTATATTTTGGAAACTTTCTGCTCAGGCAAGCCATTTTTCAGAAGGCTCGACCGGATGCTCAGTGGAATTTCAGAGATTTTTCCATTTTTGTACGTCCCGATTTTGGACATGCCACGTTGGAACGTAGGTGGCTGCTAAGACAGTTGATCAAACCTTTCCAGGAGGCTGGAGGGGAAGCTTATTTGCCGGCCATTGCTCGGCTGTAAACTATTTTCAAAGGCAAAACTAGAACCTTTACTTCAGGGACTTTGGGCAAAGAGTATTTGGTTAGCTGGGGCTTTCAACAACAGCTATAGCAGTGCTAGTGCTGGAGCTAGGGTTAGTGCCAGTGCTTGGTATTGAAAACAGGGGGATGGGGAGTTTCATATGCCGAAAAATGTCGGATGTGCCTTCTAGGAGAGATCTGGTTTATTTTAGTACTGGAGGGTAGTGTGCTTTCCCATATGGCTATTTGATGACGTTTGTTTTTGGGAGCAGGTTGGGGGTTGGCAGAGGCTTACACAAGAGCCAACACTCAGGCCAATGGGTGGTCTGATTTTCCTAAGTGGTTGATGAGGGGAGGGTAGGGTAGATAGGGAGGTGTTGGAGTTTGGGGTGAGGGGGAGTGATGAGTTCAGGGGGGTGGTAAGTCACTGTTGGTATTGTCAAAATGAAGGTGGAAAAGCGACAGGAGCTGCAGTTGATATGGGAAAGGGAGATGGATTTAAGGCAGAAGAAACAGGGTGCAATTCGTTATTGGAAGGATATTTTAGACAGCAACTAAAATTATGAGGAGTAAGAGAGGCTGAAGGATCGTGGTGGGGGAGCCTGCTAGGTCAGTGAGATTGAATCAAGATCATGGCTAAGATTTGTATAGCCACTGTAAACATATCTGACCTGAATGATGCGAGTAAGAGACTTAGGATGGTCGGAGAATTTAATGCTCTTTGGGCCAATTTTTATTGTTTACAAGAAACACACATAGATCACTCGAATACTATGGTGCTTGAATCATTGGGTTTATCTTTGATTGCAAATACTATCCTTGATACAAAAACGAAGGGGTTACAATTATGGGGCTTAGGAAGGTTGGTGACTGTGTACGTAGCAAGGTTGATAAATATGAACGCTGGGTTATTATTGAATATCGGTATTGCATGGGGTCTTTTACCCTGTGCTCATTATATGGGCTGGTTCTGGACGATCCTGGTGTCTTACTTTTTTTGGCACTAGAATTAGCAATCTGGCCAGCTCCTTATATTGTTTGTGGGGACTTCAATTTCAACGGATCTGGGAATCAGCAGTTAGGAATTACAGATAATTAAGTAGGCCAGAAACCATGGGTGTTTGAGGCTCTTCATAGCCTGGAAAGAGAAAATGGCCTGGTGGTTGCATGGGAAAAGTTAAGGGCACATAACCAAGCTACACTTATTATACGGCTCCCCATGGTCCCTTAGCACGGCTGGATTATTTCTTTTTGACGCCTGATCTATTGAAAGGGGCCCAGATAGAACTTTACCTGATGTCTGATCACAATCCTTTAGTCCTTGAAGTGGAGATGGAAGGGATTGTTAGGAATATTGGTAGTTGGTCTTTTGAAAGAGGCCTCTTAGTGGATTCCAGCTATATTGCCCATATGAACATATGGATCCCAGAATCCTTCAAACTAAATATGAAGAGTGCTTCACTGGGTGTGGTATGGGACACTTTTAAGACAGGTGTACAAGGGGAAACCCTTACATTTAGCTTGAATCAGCAGAAACAGAGCCAATTGGTCTTAAAACAAATGTATTAGGATCCTATAAAGGCAGAGGCTCTGCTTGTTATGGCAATAAGAGAAAAGACCAGCCTCGACATGGCCCAGCAGCAAATAGCTATATTTAAATTCGCTAATAATGAAGTTACTGCTAAGAAGATTGCAGAGAAGTTTCTGCCTAGAAGACAGGAATGTTATGAATATGATGAAAGAGCGGGGCATTTATTAGAAGTTCATACTCTGCAGAAGGTAGCTTCGGGGTATATAAAGGAAATAAGAGATAATGGAGGCAGAGTGGTTGCGAACCCGGATGGTATCCGGGAAGTATTATGCAGGATTATATTAGGCTCAGCCTTTAGAGATTGATCAGGGTATGGAACTGGAGGTTGCTTTGATGTCCATTGAGAGAATTTCTCAAGAGGATCAGGATATGTGGGGGCAAACTTTACTGCAGAGGAACTTCAAGCATCTTCGAAAGAATTACCCTCTGGGAAGGCATGTGGGACAGATCAGATTCCACTAGAATTTTATAAAGTGTTTGGTTTAGTCTTAGTTTCTGAAATGTTGGAACTTTTCGCGCAGGTACAGAGGGGTGGCAGTGCTCCTGATTTCTGGTCTAATGCCAATATTGTGTGTTTTTTTTTTTAAGAAGGGTAAGATCCCCATCATCTAGGATCATATCAGCCTATAACTTTAATGAACAGCGATGGGAAGGTTTATTATAAGATCCTGACTACTGGGATGAGCCATATTATTGCTAAAGTGGTATCCGTCAATCAGCATTGGTTTATCCCTGGTAGGAGTACTACTGATCATATAGAGCGAGTAATAACACTCTTTGATGCAGCCGAGGTAGCAATGGGCCCATGTCTGGGGCCCTCTTGGATGCCAAAAAAACATTTGACAAGGTGACGTGGAAATATCTTTGGGCACTTATGGCTACGCTTGTATTGGGGACATGTTTCATAAAAGCAATACAGGCCCTTTACTATTATCCTGTAGCTTGCTTGGAGATGATGGGTGGTCAATCAGGAATAATTAATATTGAGAGAGGAACTAGGCAGGGGTGTCCCTGCTCTCCCTTGTTGTTTGTGATCTATTTCGATCCTTTTGCTCGTAGACTAGAAGGTAATCCAGATATTGTACCTGTAATACGCTATGGCTGGGAGACAAAAGCTTGGCCTATTCAGATGATATCGCAGTGATTATGGCTTACCCAGATACCACCCTCCAGATTGTGGAGAGGAGGCTATTGAGTTTGATAAATTTTCAGGCTATTCACTTAATAGGCAGAAGACACAACTAGTAGTGAATTCAAATTTTGTAACTCAAGATCCGAGGTGGTAGAGCAGGCGTTTTACCTGGGTATTACAATTAGTCCAAGAATAGAGCAGCTGATTAAAAATAATGTTGAACCTATTTTGGGTAAAGCCAAGCAGGACTTTGAGATATGGAATAACTTGCGTTTATCTAGTGTGGGTTGGTGTAATATAGTTAAGATGCTGCTTTTACCTAAGATTTTATACCTTTTAGGTCCATCCCAGTGGAGTTTGAGAAAGCATGGTTTAACTCTTTAGATACCCTGGTCTCCAGTTAATATGGTCATGTGGGAAGACCAGAAGGGCTATTAGGTTTCTGTCTTTTACCAGAGAGAGGGGAGGATGGGCTCTCCCGAATTCTAAATTTTACCAGCTAGCTGCTGCTCTCCAACACATGAGAATCCTTCTGGGAAATAATGATGGTATTTGTGAGAAGCTAGTCTGGTATATGATATCCACTTATGTAAGTGGGCACCTTGCACCAGTCCAGACAACCCTTATGGTGATTTAAGAGGTCTCAGACAACCTTAGAAAGCTATCCAAGTGGTAGCTGTGGAGAACAGCCTTCAGGCTTAGTCATGCAGGAGTGTAAAGCAGCTTGTTTTACCAGAATGCAATCTTATAGTATAGATTAAATGAAAAGAGAACCACACAGTAGTGATAAAAATATGTATTTATTATATAACACTATCTAGTACGTTACAGTATCTCCCACACGGAGATAGGCACAAAGCACACAATACTTTAGCAAAGAAATCACAGTAAATAGCACTAATACATAGTGGGCCCCGGGAGGGACCAAACCATATACTAAGAAAGTGGTATAAGAGCCACGACTCGAGTCAGGACAATGTTGAGCGGACGTAGAATTGCTGGGATGCCAAGGAACCACCCAAGGTGAGTAGATAGGGACCCCACAGAGAGCGTGTGCAGTGTGTGAACACGACCACGTGCTTCGTACAAGTCTATGTGCAAGTCGCAATCAGATTTTTAAAGATTAAGGACCCTTCCCAGTGGACCTTGAAGAAACCCCGTGGAAGACAGAAGGTTGGAGAGCCACACGACCCGTGGATACCGTGGTACCCAAGTTACCTATCCCAGGGGAGCCGGGTGCATAGGTGTGAAGTGGCGTCGGAAACTGCCGTCGAACCCAACGGAGGACTTCAGGAAAGTGCCACTGCTGGGAGAGGAGAAAGTGTCCGGAGGAATCCAAACGTGGATTCTTGATGAAGAGAACCTGAAAGCAGAGGGGACAGAGTCTGGGTCACTTGAGAGTGAACAGGGGCTTGGTAAACGAATGTCCATCGATGTTGGGTGATTCAGGATAGATGTCGATGACCTTGACTCTGCAGCGGTGGGTCCCAGGCGATGCTGAAGATAACCAGGAGCTGGATATGAGCTGTCCCATGAAGGATGTCGAGTGCTGAGGGGTCGGTTTCCGGCGGGAGCACCAACAAGCTTTGGCAAAAGCAACCCCTTAGGAAGTCAAGAAGTTGCAGAAAGAGGACCAGCAAGGTCCAGGAGACTCACCACATGCAGGGGAGTCAGGGCAAGCCCAGAACAATCAGAGGAGCCTAAAGAAGTTGTAATTGACCCTCCACAGGACCTACAGGTCGAAGACACTGGAGTCGCAGGAGGATCTCGGGTAGCTTTATAAAACAACAGGCCACGGAGCACACAGTGTGATGTGGTTGAAGATCTTTGCAGCAGAAGTTGCCTGAGGTTGGGGCTACTTGGAGTCCAATGCACTTGCTGCACAATTGCCAACAAGCATTTGCACTTGCAAAAGTATACGCTGCACAGGGGTGCAGGTATTGCAGCCCCCACGAGGGATTCTGGCCTCAAACTGAGTGAGAAGGCAGCTCGGGCCTCAATGGAAATAGAAACCCACCTACTGTGTTGTTGAACCCTTCAGAGTCCATAGGAGCTTGGGATCAGTAGACCAGTAAGCAGTGTTGTGGTGCCTGTGAATGCAGAGGAGTGAGTACTTCACTCCAAGGGAGATTATCTTCAGGTGTCTTGAATGCTCCACAGGCCCTCTACGGATCCTGTATGGTACATAAGCACAGCAGAGGCAGCAGACTGAAAGGGAGGCCCAAACGAAGTCCAGAGAAGTCCAGAGTGCCCAGACGGTAGAAGTGCAGTGGTTTCAGTTCTGAATCTTGTCCATGACGAATCTAGGGACCTACACCCAGGTAAGCCCTTAAGTACCCTAAGAAAAGGGTTGGGAAGATTCAGGGGACCCTCCCAGGGGAGGGTCTGGACAGGGGGGAGGTTCCTCCCATGTCCTTTGTCCAGTTTCATGCCAGAGCGACAGGTTTGAACTGGACTATGCACAGGGACAGCAAATGTGCCCCTCATGCAGACTTTCAGCCGCTGGCAAGCGCACCCACCCAGCCCTAAAACACTAAGGGGCATATTCACAAGGACTTATCACTGAGTTATCGCCACCTTAACGCATCAAAAGTAGAGATAGATTTAACTCTCCATTCACAAGCGGGTGCAAACTGCAGACAACGCAAGTATTCCCGCGATAACTGCTGCAAAATTTACCTCCACAGGTGACACCACCAACTAACCCTAATGAGATGCAGAGTAGGCGTTCCCGTGCAAAAACACACGAAAACACCACTACACCACTTTCACAACGAACTGCCAGATCTACGATGCGAAACAAAAAGAGGTGATAAGTTGCGGTAGCACCAGGGAATTAACACCTGCCTTTTGCTGGTGTTAAGCAGGACGACTACCTGCTGCATGAAAGGGAGCCCAGCCAAGAGCCACATCTGAAGACCCACCGATGCCATGGAGACAATGATCATGCAGCTCGGAGACCCATGAGGACCACAACACCCACAGGCCCGCCACCACCACCCCCAGGACCCGTCCCGCCCCCCCGGACCACCACAGAGGCAGCGTACACAAAGACAGCGGACCCACCGTAAACGCACCAGCCACACAGACCGAACGCCAGAGGAGGACATTGCCCATTACAGGCCCAAAAGGACAACCATCCCACGCATCCTGACCCACAGCGCCCACCTGCTGACGGTACCAACACAGCGCACAACGAACATCCCTCCGCAGACAAAGCTGCCGGCTGTGCTGCACATGTTGGCCTCTGGTACCTTCTAACCCACAACTGCCAGAGTCGGAGGAGTCTCACAGCCAGCCCCATCCAAGTTCATCACACCTGTCCTGGATGCCATCATCAGCCTGGTACCCCAGTGCCTCCACTCCACCCACACTGCGCAGGAGCAGCTGGAGACCAAGCAAGGCTCCCACGCCATAGCTGGATTCCCTCACGTGTCGGGGGCAATCAACTGCACACATGTACCCCTCGTGCCCCCTGCCAACACTGCACACAACTACCTCAACAGAAAGCACACGCATACCATGAATGTGCAGGCAATAGAGGACCGCCCGGGACTCCTCAACAATGTCGTGGCCAACTCCTCAGGCAGAGTGCATGATTCCTACATCTCCCGACAGTCCATCATCAACCAGCGCTCCCAGGATGACACCTATGGAAATGCAGTGCTCGTTGGTAAGTCCAAAATGAACACACCACACACCTCAACTCCACAGTCATGCAACTCACGACACTGGAAATGCGCACGCAGCACAACTACATCCAACATGCCACACAACATGCCAACCAACCAGACACGACAACACGACTCCATTGGGAACCTGGGCTTGCCATGCACACAACCCAGCCACGGCATGGCACCACAGCCACACAATAGCAGAATGTGAGGAGAGGCTTGGATCAGGCATGTGCGAGAGCGGAAAGTGACTAATGAATGAGAACCTACCCAATGCCAGGTGTGGCGTGGAGGTGCCGGACAGACTTCAGTGTGCAAACCACAGAAATGGCCATGTGGAGATTAACTGCTGGTGCATGGAGTGTAGTGGCCAGTGGACGCTACCATGTCCCCACAGGCTGTGGGGCAGAACGCGGAAATGTCGCACGTTACGTCCCCCCTGCATGCACGGGCGGAGTGGGTTGGCCCTGCGTACGCCAGGCCTGCGTAGGGGTGTGAATAAAAAGTCAGTCGCACTGGGCAAGGTACTCTTTCGGAATGGCCAACGTGTCTGCCAGGGCAGCACCTCTCAGCCCACCACGATGCCGGCGACGAGCACGGCGGGGCCTGTGTCCCTGTGCGCCTGCTGCACCCCGGGCCGCTGGTCCCCAGACACGTCATGCCTGCCCCAGCGCACCAAGGAGGCTCCGCTCAACTGCCGACACCGGCGTGTGTCAAAGAGGGCCCACCACGTGCCGCTGCAAGCTCAAAGCCCCAGTCCCGCGACCTTTGCAGCCTCCGCAGACCATCGCTGGCCTCCACGACGCTGGCCCACAGTACTCCTTTCTCATTGACATACTCCACCGGCGTCCTGTTCGGCCCAGTTGTTGGCACATGTTGAACTGAGTCGTCAGTTCTGAATGGCAGTGACCAAAGGTCTTTGGCAGCGTCCACATCACTATACTCCCTCCGATCAGTGAAGCCAAAGTCTGCATCGCAGGCCTGCGACACATGGTGCAACTAACCCTGTGCAACGCAAGCCGGCGACACGTGGTGCCACTAACCCTGTACAACGCAAGCCGGCAACACGTGGTGCCACTAACCCTGTTCAACGCAAGCCGGCGACACGTGGATGAGGCCCAGTCGGTCCCACAGGTGGAACTGTGTCCTGAGTCTTGAATTGCAGTGACCCCAAATCTATGGCAGCGTCCACATCCCTATACTCCCTCCGATCAGTGAAGCAAAAGTCTGCATCGCAAGCCTGCGACACGTGGTGCCACTAACCCTGTTCAACGCAAGCCGGCGACACGTGGTGCCACTAACCCTGTTCAACGCAAGCCGGCGACATGTGGTGCCAGTAACCCTGTTCAACGCAAGCCGGTGACACGTGGTGCCACTAACCCTGTTCAACGCAAGCCGGCGACACGTGTTTGTGGGCCCCTGCAGACTACTGGCTCTGGCCTACACTGCGCTCCAGTAGGTCCCACATATGGAACTGTGTCCTGAGTCTTGAATGGCAGTGACCCCAAGTCCGTGGCAGCGGCCACATCACTAAACTCCCTCCGATCAGTGAAGCCAAAATCTGCATCGCAAGCCTGCGACACGTGGTGCCACCAACCCTGTTCAACGCAAGCCGGCGGCACGTGGATGAGGGCTCAGGCCTACACTGCGGTCCAGTAGGTCCCACATCCAGCACTTAGTCGTGATTCATGAATGGCAGAGTCCATACCAGTGAGCGCACGGAGAGGAGTAAGAGGAAGATGCGGCTCAGTTCGGATGAAAGCCGGATCCTAGTCATGGAGGTGACCGAACACTAGCAACAACTGACCTGGTGCCACCAACCCTGTTCATCGCAAGTCTGCGTCCCGTGGTGCCACTGAACCTGAACTACGCAGGCCGGTGGGACCATCCAACGTAAGCCGGTGACACTCGGTGAATAGACCCTGCTGACCGCTGCCTCAGGACTACACTGCGGTCCAGTAGGTCACACATGTGGAACTGTGTCTTGGATAAGATGTGGAGGAGTCCACACCATTGGACACGCCTCATCACAGGCGGCATCCCGTATCAGCACTGGTGCCACTAACTCTGTGCGC
The DNA here is from genome assembly GCA_963921515.1 of Calotriton arnoldi. Taxonomy (NCBI): domain Eukaryota; kingdom Metazoa; phylum Chordata; class Amphibia; order Caudata; family Salamandridae; genus Calotriton; species Calotriton arnoldi. The sequence goes on along the minus strand of CAWUFW010001597.1, from coordinate 1,218,792 downwards.
AATGAGTCATGGGCACTTCCTGGTTGGACTTTGGTGGCATCTGAGTCCATGGCCTGGGGGTTGTCTGCATCATCATCTGGCTGGACCGGACTTGGTGTCTGACATGTGTCTGTTCCATTCATCTCCACCAAAGTGACTGTTTCAGCGTGGTTCTGCCCTCTGCATCACGCCCTGGGGGTACACCTTCCACTGTCCACCGAAACACTCCTCGACAACCCCCTTTGTCATCTACGAAAACCTGCTCTGCTCTCGTGACCCTGCCCCAGGGAACCGCAAGTCAGCGGCCCGTGGCGGTAGGCCCGTGCGGGACGCTGTGCATCCGGGGCCACTGACTCTGTGCAGCTCAAGTCATGGGGCCTTTATGGTTGAATGGGTGTGTCCTTAACGATGTACACTGTTGTTGTTTTTTGACTGCACCAGGCACTCCATGACGGCTGGTGTGCACACACCCCACACATATCCAACACAGGTGTCACTGGACATGTGAGCCTGCTAATAAAAGTGGTTGGGCGCACATGCCCATAGCCATTCCCACCATCTAAGCAAGTGTGTCCGTGTGGTCATTATGTCAGCATGATGGGCCCGAGCCCTGTAACATCACAGTGTGCTGTCTTCAGCGGACGATACCATGTCACCTCAGCAGTGGCTGAGACCTTGGACATGTAGCTTCGCCCGCCCCCCTGCATGCACAAGTGGCGTGTGCTGGTCCGGCATACGTCAGGGTAGCACAGGGGTGTGCTGATTCGGCAGGGGGATCAGGGCGTGGCTCTGGACTGGCCTTGAGCAGGAAGTGCGGTAAGTGTGTCTCTGTGTTGGGGTGTTGTCGCCACCAGGGCCACAGTAGTCGATGTTGCAATGTAGCATGCACCAGGAGGGCGGGCCCGCACGTACAGGGAAATGTAGGAGCGCAAGACCGCTCGGGGTCTTGGCACATGCATGCCAAGTGTTATGTGTATCAGTCCTGCAGTTGCATAAGTCAGTTGCCTAGCCTCAATCGCAGCGCGATCACAGCCAGCCATGGACTGTACACCTGTGTCCGCCCTGTCCGGACCATTGGCCTACACTCACGTGGCCGCACACCCTCAAAGGCCAGCTTCACGGTGTTGTTGGCATGCCGCTGGACATGCGCGGACAGGCATTACAGTGGTGTGCCGTAGGAGTGCACGTGATACAACCGTGCAGCGCACACAAGTGTGGGGGCTCGTGGGAGGGAGGAGCAGCTGTGAGGCAACGTAACACACAGTGAGGCCACTCATGTGCCACGTGCTGGGCATATCATCCATGATTCCCTGGGTCGCAGACATCCCACCACACCCACGACAGGCCTCTGTACATCTCCTGTATGCATGCAGATGGTGAAGTTACTGTATGGATGAAAGGTCCTTTGTCTGAACTATCAGGCGGTAGCACATCTGCAGCTCCGACTTGGGACTTGCATGTGGCCAGCACCCCCTGACAGATACGATAGCATTTGCTTGCGACTCCCACACTACGCACTGCCCGACGTGAGACCAACGTGTAAACATCCCACACGCAGAAGTCCTTGGTCGTAGTTAGCGTGCGTGAAATGGCCTTCCCACATACTCCCACCCCACCCCAGGCCTGCACCCGTTGCACACAGACACTGCTCTTTGCTCCGAGCTGTGCCATTTCATCCACAGGACTGGCGCAGGGCAAGCCAGTGCTGCTTCAAGCAGAGCCACTGACGCAATGGCCGACCATTCCGGACACATGCTCAACTCCATTCACATGGACCTGTACCGTGCACGTCTGCTGCATGTACTGGGGGCACTGCCGTTGGCAGTGCTGCGGATCAGTTACCTGCTGAGCTTCCAACTTGCGAACGTCACCTGCGTTCAGCCTGTGTTGCATTGTCGCTTGTGCATATTCGAGTGGACCATGGATGTCTGCCTCTCCAACGTAACGGTAGCTGACCTGGATTTCGATGTGTGTGTGCGCCCCCGTTGGCCCACGACCAGGAGTGTCACTGTGATGCCCGTTTATGGCATGCCTGGATGTTTGGCATGCATGCTGGCAACTGGACCTGGGAGATTGCACGAGTCGTCGTGTGCAGTGACCACATTGAGCCGCTCCCCGATTGGGCTTTGGTGCAAATTGGGGCCAGAGGTTGGAGTCAGCACATCTGTCCGGGACAGCTGATGGATTACGTCGCCAACATGTTAGATGTGGTGGACAACGATCTCTCATTGGAAATGTTGGCCTACGCTGCTGCACTCGCGTTCATGGACGAGTGACAAGGTACCTGCAGCCACAACTGGATGTGACCCATTGCACGTGTCCCGATGCCTGGCTGCATGTTGGGGATCTGGTCACATGTCCCAAGACGACAGTGGACATGGCTGCATTGGCCTGGACTCCTGATCCATGCGCGGACAACCAACGCGGGTTGGCACTGACTTGTGTTGGTGATGGACTCCCCCGGGGTGGACATGGGCGCTTTCCAACATTCCTCATTCAGACTTGCTGCTGCATTGTTCTGCATGTCATGGCACTTCTCTTGGCCATACTGACACGCACTTGCTGATAAAGTTTCCGCACTTTCACTTGTCTCCAACTGTGTTGAGTCTTGATTTGTATGCCAATGTGTGTGTCACGGCCTATCTGTGTCCCTGCCATACGTGCATTGCTACCCCATCAGGGCTGTGGGTTTGTACTTGTGCATTATCATGTCCCTGTTTCGTGCTTTGCCAGATGCGTATGGCCATTTACCGGCCACAAGCGGGTGCACTTGTGTCCTGTGTTCGGTTGTGCAAATGTTGCTGTTTGTACCACATTGTGTTCCATGTAGGGGTGCTCTGCTTCCTATGTGTGTGTGCTGCATTGTGTGTGAGATGTCCCTTCAGCTCTGATTTGGCTCACCCTTCTCCCTTTCAGGCAGTGTGGTTTTCACTTCTGTGCTTGTTCAGTGGTGTGATATTGCCGGGTTGTGTGACTTGTGCTCTTGGTTGGTGTTGTTACTCTTGGGCATGGTTTGTCTGCAGTTATGCTGTGCTTAATGTGCATGTGTGCCATTGTGCCCATCTCCCCCCGTCCCCCCAGTCCCTGGTCTTTCCTCTCCCTGTTGCTGTTGTGTCTGTTGATTTTGGGAAGTTTCCGGTCCCCGACTCCTGCCACCATCTCCAGACTGATGTGGTGGACACCATTTCCTCCATGTCATCCAGCTCCTGGTGTGGCGCTGGACTCCCACCTCCGGTGTGCATTGCTGCCTTCTGGTTGTTGGCGTGTTTCTGCTTGTTTGTGCATTTCGCATCAGTCCAGCTGTTCTGGTTTTCTTCCATTGTCCTCCTCCGCTCTCCAGCTGCATTCACCTTGTCAGCGATGGCCTGCCATGTACAATGTTTTGTTGCCAATGGGGCTTGTGGGGTTGTGTACTGGCTCCGGTAGCCTCCATTGTGCTTCGCTGTTGTTTTCTGTTTGGTTTGTCTTTCTTTTCCGGCTTTTGTTGTGCTTATTCCCGCCTGCCGTGTGTGTGTCGCGGGCCTGGCGCTGATTATCGCTGCTTTCCTCATTGCGAATGGGCTCATCGCACGTTTTTTGGTGTTGGGGTTTGTGTTTTTATCTCCGCCGCGGTAGTTGTATCGCGGACATTGTCCGCGTTTTCGGGAGACTATCGCATGGTACCGCCATGTTGTGAATTCCACGTTAACACAGGGTTATTTTCCCGCGATAGACTGCGATGTGTAAAGTTGCGTTAACATTTTTTGGAGGTGTTTATCGCACGTTCTTGTGAATATGCCCCTAAATCCTGTCTGGGAGGTGGTCACACCTCCCTGTAACAGGATGCCTATTGTTCTGCCTTCCCCTGCTCGAGCTTGGCTCAGCAGCATGAGGGCTGAAATGGGTCTCTGGTCAGCAGCAACCATTTTGTGCTGTCCAGGACTAGAAGGCTGGTACCCGGAACACTGAGAGACTAATGGAGGGCTCTCCCTGTGGGTGGAATCATACCTCCTGCACCGGTAACCGTGTGGGGGTATGATTCAAGCATGTTTGACACCAAACATGATAGGGTTGGTTGCTGCCGTTTTCGAGATGGTCATCACGCGGTCATGTAATGCCCCTCTATATTAGTATATGGCTGACAACCTGGGAGAATGGACTCCTTAGGCTGCAGGGGTGCACTGCTCATGCAGGGGCACCCTCTCACTTAGAACCAAGCACCCTGCCCTCAGGATTGTAAAGGCCAGCTATAGGTGTGACTTATAGGTTTTAAGTGCAGTGACCTTTAGATATAGTAAACCTATATCTTTTGTAAGTGTTGCATGCACCACTTTACACAGGCTGCAATGGCAGGCCTGTTGTTCCATTTTGAATGGTCTTCCATGGGTGACATAATACATGCCGCAGCCCATGGGAGACCTCTGGGGTACCTATGCCCTGGGTACATGTTTACCATATACTAGGGAGTGACAAGGGTACCCCAGTGTCCAATCTGGGGGTGTACCTAAGTACATAACTTAACAGTTTAGGGAGAAAGCAGATAGACTGGGGTCCTGATTAGCAGGATCCCAGTCAGACTAGTCAAAAACAGCATCACATAAATCAAAAAGTGGGGGTAACCATAAGAAGCAGATCCTACTTTCCTACAGTATTGCAGGGCTGACTTGGAGTGTACCGACAATTTATGAGCTATTAATTGGTCCCCAGTCTAACAGCTGTTTTTTACAGTTTCTGGAACCCAGCTACTACGAGAGAGTTAGATTTAAGGTACTGGGGGCTGCCCATTAAAAATGGGAGGTCCTTTGGGAGAAATTTGGCTTGGGGAGATTAAATTAGTATTCCCCAGTACAGTGGAACCCTTTGCTGACAGAAATTTCAGGACCCCTGTTTATCAAGATGCGAGAGACAAGTTTGCATAAATTGGTTGATTTTTTTCTGGATCAGAGATTAGCATCATTCGAGGAGCATCGGGATAGGTTTGCCCTTTGCCATAGGGTTTTTGCCAAATATTTACAAATCTGTGATTTTATATATAAGAAAACGGGGGGGAGGGGCAGTGGCGGACGAAAGAGTCCCACTTTTGGACTTGCTGGCAGGGGAGGAGAAAACCTCTATTCGTTAAATATATGTTAAAATATGTGATGCAACACCAGATGACCTAGAGGAATACAATAACAAATGGCAGCAAAAATTTGGATCTGATGATCTTAGTTTTTATGAATCTTTTTAGCTGAGCTGTACTGTATTACGCTCCACTAGGCTGCAGGCACAACATTATAAAACTATATTTGACTTGTATTTTACACCTGCAAAGATTGGAAAGTGGGGCGGCACAGATGGGGTAAATTTTGTCCACGGTGTTGGGCACCGTCTGCCGATCTGATTCATATGTTTAGTACATGCCCACGGCTTGAATTGCTCAGGCTACAGATTTCTAGGTTTTTGGGGGAAATTGCTGACATTCGGTTGGTTCTAACTATTTGGGGTGGATGGGACATCAGAGGTATCTGGGAAAGAGCCACTTATATTTATTGCAATGGCAGTATGTCGAGTTTGCATTGCCTCAGCATAGTTGAATCTGCAGGCACCATCCTTCTCGCAATCGCAAGGCAGATTTCTCTCAACTTCTGATCTGGAAAGGGCCTTATATGAACGTAAGGGAAAGAAAGCTAGGCGGAAGGGGAGGAAGATATGGGGGCGTTTGGCTGAATGGCTTAACTCCAGGCAGGAAAACAGTGTATCAGATGGTTAAGCCAAGGAAGGATTCTGGAGCTTGGGTGTTGGAATGCTCCTAAATGGAAATAATCACATCGATAAAGTATGTTGGGGCTTATGTACAAGCCCCTTGTGCCACCAGTGCGCACTTTTTGTGGCGCACCGCTGGTGCAACCTCCTACCCCATATTTACAAGGACACGTAAAGCCACCCTGCGTGGCTTTTGCTGTCCTTGTAAATCTGGCCCCTTCTCACGTAACACTTTGGGGCATATTCACAAGGACTTATCGCCGAGTTATCGCCACCTTAACGCATCAAAAGTGGACAAAGATTTAACACCCCATTCACAAGCGGGTGCAAACTGGAGACATCGCCAGTATTCCCGCGATAACTGCCTCAAAATTTATCTATACGGGTGACACCACCAACTAACCCATATGAGATGCAGAGTAGGCGTTCCCGTGCAAAAACTCACGAAAACACCACTACACCACTTTCACAACGAACTGTCAGATCTGCGATGCGAACCAAAAACAGGCGATAAGCCGCGTCAGCAGCAGGGAATTAACACCTGCCTTTTGCTGGTGTTAAGCAGGACGACTACCTGCAGCATGAAAGGGAGCCCAGCCAAGAGCCACATCTGAAGACCCACAGATGCCATGGAGACAATGATCATGCAGCTCGGAGACCCATGAGGGCCACAACACCCACCGCCGCCACCCCCAGGCCTGCCACCACCCCCAGGACCCGCCCCGCTCACCCCCCGGACCACCACAGAGGCAGCGTACACAAAGACAGCGGACCCACCGTAAACGCACCAGCCGCACAGACCTAACGCCAGAGGAGGACATTGCCCACTACAGGCCCAAAAGGACAACCATCCCCCACATCCTGACCCACAGCGCCCACCGGCTGACGGTACCAACACAGCGGACAACCAACATCCCTCCGCAGACAAAGCTGCCGGCTGTGCTGCACATGTTGGCCTCTGGTACCTTCCAACCCACAACTGCCAGAGTCGGAGGAGTCTCACAGCCAGCCCTATCCAAGTTTATCACACCTGTCCTAGATGCCATCATCAGCCTGGTACCCCGGCACCTCCACTCCACCCACACTGCGCAGGAGCAGCTGGAGACCAAGCAAGGCTTCTACGCCATAGCTGGATTTCCTCACGTGTTGGGGGCAATCGACTGCACACATGTACCCCTCGTGCCCCCTGCCGACACTGCACACAACTACCGCAATAGAAAGCACACGCATTCCATCAATGTGCAGGCAATAGTGGACCACCGGGGACCCCCTCAACAATGTTGTGGCCAACTCCCCAGGCAGTGTGCATGATTCATACATCTCCCGACAGTCCATCATCAACCAGCGCTCCCAGGATGGCACCTATGGAAATGCATTGCTCGTTGGTAAGTACCAAATCAACACACCACACACCTCCACTCCACAGTCATGCAACTCACGACACTGGCAATGGGCATGCAGCAAAACTACATGCAACATGCCACACAACATGCCAACCGACCAGACACGACAACACGACTCCATTGGGAACCTGGGCTTGCCATGCACACAACCCAGCCACGGCATGGCACCACAGCCACACAATAGAAGAATGTGAGGTGAGGCTAGGAGCTGGCATGTGCGAGAGTGGCAAGTGACTAATGAATGAGAACCTACCCAATGCCAGGTGTGGCGTGGATGTGCCAGACAGACTTCAGTATGCAAACCACGGAAATGGCCATGTGGACATTAACTGCTGGTGCATGGAGTGTAGTGGCCAGTGGACGCTACCATGTCCCCACAGGCTGTGGGGCAGAACACAGAAATGTCGCTTGTTACGTCCCCCCCTGTATGCGCGGGCGGAGTGGGTTGGCCCTGCGTACGCCAGGCCTGTGTAGGGGTGTGAATGAAAAGCCTGTCGCACTGGGCGTGGTTCTCATTCGGAATGGCCAACGTGTCTGCCAGGGCGGCGCCTCTCAGCCTGCCACGAGACCAGCGCCGTGCGCAGCGGGGCCTGCATCCCTGTGCGCCTGCTGCTCCCCGGGCCGCTGGTCCCCAGACCCGTCATGCCTGCCCCAGTGCACCAAGGAGGCTCTGCTCACCTGCCGACACCAGCGTGTGTCAAGGAGGGCCCACCACGTGCCGGTGCAAGTTGCAAGCCCCAGTCCCGCGACCTTTGCAGCCTCCGCAGACCATCGCTGGCCTCCACGACGCTGGCCCACAGTCCTTCTTTCTCATTGACATACTCCACCGGCGTACTCTTCGGCCCAGTTGTTGGCACATGTTGTACTGAGTCGTGAGTTTTGAATGGCAGTGACCCCAAGTCTGTGGCAGCGTCCACATCACTATACTCCCTCCGATCAGTGAAGCCAAAGTCTGCATCGCAAGCCTGTGACCGTTGTGCCACTAACCCTGTTCAACGCAAGCCTGCGACACATGGTGCCACTAACCCTGTTCAACGCAAGCCGGCAACACATGGTGCCACTAACCCTTTTCAACGCAAGCCGGCGACACTTGGATGAGGGCTTAGGCCTACACTGCGGTCCAGTAGGTCCCACATGTGGAACTGTGTCCTGAGTTTTGAATGGCAGGCGACCCCAAGTCTGTGGCAGCATCCACATCACTAAACTCCCTCCGATCAGTGAAGCCAAAGTCTGCATCGCAAGCCTGCGACACGTGGTGCCACTTACCCTGTTCAACGCAAGCCGGCGACACTTGGATGAGGGCTCAGGCCTACACTGCGGTCCAGTAGGTCCAACATGTGGAACTGTTTCTTGGGTAATTTATGGAGGAGTTCACACCATTGGACACACCACATCGCAGGCGGCATCCCCTATCAGCACTGGTGCCACTAACCCTGTGCGCAATGAGTCATGGGCACTGTCTGGTTGAACTTTGGTGGCGTCTGAGTCCATGGCCTGGGGGTTGTCTGCATCATCATCTGGCTGGGACGGACTTGGTGTTCAACATGTGTCTGTTCCATTCATCTCCACCACAGTGACTGTTTCTGCGTGGTTCTGCCCTCTGCATCATGCCCTGGGGGTACACCTTCCACTGTCCACCGAGACACTCCGCGACACCCCACTTTGACATCTACGAGAACCTGCTCTGCTCTCGTGACCCTTCCCCAGTGCACCGCCAGTCAGCGTCCCGTGGCGGTAGGCCCATGCCGGACGCTGTGCATCCGGGTCCACTAACTCTGTGCAGCTCAAGTCATGGGGCCTTTATGGTTGAATGGTTGTGTCTTTTACGATGTACACTGTTGTAGTTTTTTGACTGCACCAAGCACTCCATGACTGCTGGTGTACACACACCCCACACACATCCAACACAGGTGTCACTCGACATGTGAGCCTGCTAATAAAAGTGGCCGGGCGCACGTGCCCGTAGCCATTCACACCATCTAAGCAAGTGTGTCCGTGTGGTCATTATGTCAGCATGATGGGCCCGAGCCCTGCAACATCGCAGTGTGCTGTGTTCAGCGGACGATACCATGTCACCTCAGCAGTGGCTAAGACCTTCGTCCGCCCCTCCCTCCATGCACAAGCAGTGTGTGCTGGGCCGGCATACGTCAGGTCAGCGCTGGGGTGTGATGATTTGGCAGGGGGCTCAGGGCGTGGCTCTGGTCTGGCCTTGAGCAGGAAGTGCGGTAAGCGTGTCTCTGTGTTGGAGTGTTGTCGCCACCAGGGCCATAGTCGTCGATGTTGCAATGTAGCATGCACCCGGAGGGCGGGGCCGCACATACGGGGAGATGTAGGAGCGCAAGTCCGCTCGGGGTCTTGGCTCATACATGCCAAGTGTTGTGTGTATCAGTCCTGCGGATGCATGAGTCAGATGCCTAGCCTCAATCGCAGCGCGATCACAGCCAGACATGGACTGTACACCTGTGTCCGCCCTGTCCAGATCATTTGCCTACACTCATGTGGCCGCACACCCTCAACGGCCAGCATCACGGTGTTGTTGGCATGCCGCTGGACATGCGCAGACAGGCATGACAATGGTGTGCCGTTGGAGTGCACGTGATGCAACCGCGCAGCACACACAAGTGTGGGGGCTCGTGGGAGGGAGGAGCAGCTGTGAGGCAACGTAACACACAGTGAGGCCGCTCATGTGCCACGTGCTGGGCATATCATCCATGATTCCCTGGATCGCAGACATCCCACCCCACCCACGACAGGCCTCTGCACATCTCCTGTATGCAAGCAGATGGTAAACTGACTGTAGGGATGAAAGGTCCTTTGTCTGGACTATCAGGCGGAAGCACATCTGCAGCTCCGAGCTCGGACTTGCATGTGCCCAGCACCCCTTGACAGATACGATAGCATTTGCTGACAACTCCCACACTACACACTGCCCGACGTGAGACCAATGTGTACACATCCCACACACAGAAGTCCTTGGTCGTAGTTAGCGTGCATGAAATGGCCTTCACACATACTCCCACCCCGACCCAGGCCTGCACCCGTTGCACACAGACACTGCTCATTGATCCGAGCTGTGGCATTTCATCCACAGGACTGGCGCGGGTCAGCACAGTGCCGCTTCAAGCAGAGCCACTGACGCAATGGCAGACCATCCCGGACACATGCACAATCCCAGTCACGTGGACCGGTACCGTGCACGTCTGCTGCATGTAGCTGGGGGCACTGCCATTGGCAGTGCTGTGGATCAGTTACCGGCCAAGCTTCCGCCTTGCCAACGTCACCTGCGTTCAGCCTGTGTTGCATTGTCGCTCGTGCATATTCGAGTGGACCATGGATGTCTGCCTCTCCAACGTAACGGTAGCTGAACTGGATTTTGACGAGTGTGTGCGCCCCCTGTTGGCCCACGACCAGGAGTGTCACTGTGATGCCCGTTTATGGAATGCCTGGATGATTGGCATGCATGCTGGCAACTGGACCTGGGAGATTGCACGACTCGTCGTGTGCAGTGACCACATTGAGCCGCTCCCCTATTGGGCTTTAGTGCCAATTGGGGCCAGGGGTTGGAGTCAGCACATCTGTCCGGGACAGCTGATGGGTTACGTCGCCGACATGTTAAATCTAGTCGACAACGAGCTCTTATTGGAAGTGTTGGCCTACGCTGCTGCACTCGCGTTCATGGACGAGTGACAACGTACCTGCAGCCACAACTGAATGTGACCCATTGCACGTGTCCCGACGCCTGGTTGCATGTTGGGGATCTGGTCACATGTCCCAAGACGACAATGGACATGGCTGCATTGGCCTGGGCTCCGGATACATGCGCGGACCACCAACGCGCGTTGGCACTGACTTGTGTGGGTGATGGACTCCCCCGGGGTGGACATGGGCGCTTTGCAACGTTCCTCATTCAGACATGCTGCTGCATTGGTCTGCATGTTGTGGCACTTCTCTTGGCCGTACTGACACGCAATTGTTGATGGAGTTTCCGCACCTTCACTTGTCTCCAACTGTGATGAGTGTTGATATATATGCAAATGTGTGTGTCACGGCCTGTCTGGGTCCCTGCCATACATGCATTGCTACCCCATCAGGGCTGTGGGTTGGTACTTGTGCATTATCATGTCCCTGTTTCGTGCTTTGCTAGATGCGTATGGCCATTTACCATCCACAAGCGGGTGCACTTGTGTCCTGTGTTTGGTTGTGCAAATGTTGGTGTTTGTACCACTTTGTGTTCGATGTTGGGGTGCTCTGCTTCCTATGTGTGTGTCCTGCATTGTGTGTGAGATGGCCCTTCAGCTCTGATTTGCCTCACCCTTCTCCCTTTCAGGCAGTGTGGTTTTCACTTCTGTGCTTGGTCAGTGGTGTGATATTGCCGACTTGTGTGACTTGTGCTCTTGGTTGGTGTTGTTACTCTTGGGCATGGTTTGTCTGCAGTTGTGCTGTGCTTAATTGTGCATGTGTGCCATTGTGCCCATCTACCCCCGTCCCCACAGTCCCTGGTCGTACCTCTCCCTGTTGCTGTTGTGTCTGTTGGTTTTGAGCAGTTTCCGGTCCCCGACTCCTGCCACCATCTCCAGACTGATGTGGTGGACACCATTTCCTCCATATCATCCAGCTCCTGGTGTGGCGCTGGACTCCCACCTCCGGTGTGCATTGCTGCCTTCTGGTTGTTGGCGTGTTTCTGCTTGTTTTTGCGTTTTGCATCATTCCAGCTGTTCTGGTTTTCTTCCATTGTCCTCCTCCGCTCTCTGGCTGCATTCACCTTGTCCACGATGGACTGCCATGTACAATGTTTTGTTGCCAATGGGGCTTGTGGGGTTGTGTACTTGCTCCGACTGCCTCCATTGTGCTTCGCTGTTGTTTTCTGTTTGGTTTGTCTTCCTTTTTCCTGCTTTTGTTGCGCTTATTCCCGCCTGCCGTGTGTGGGTCACGGGCCTGGCGCTGCTTATCGCTGCTTTCCTCATCGCGGATGGGCTCATCGCATGTGTTTTTGCATTGGGGTTTGTGTTTTTATCTCCGTCGCGGTGGTTGTATCGCGGACATTGGCCGCGTTTTCAGCAAACTATCGCATGGTACCGCCGTGTTGTGAATTCCACGTTAACACTGGGTTATTTTTCCGCGATAGACTGCAATGTGTAAAGTTGCGTTAACATTTTTGGGAGATGTTTAGCGCACGTTCTTGTGAATATACCCCTTTGTGTGAAAGGGGCGTGACATGGGTATTGCTGTGGGTGTTCCCACGCAACACCCATGTATTATGCCGCATTTCCAATTTTACGAGAAATCCTAAACCTGGAAATGCGTCAGAATGCTACGCCACCCCAGCAGTGGCGTAGCGAGGCGCAACGAGGAGAAATGTTTACATTTCTCCTTCTTGTTTCCTCTTTATAGGGGTGCTGCACAGAAACAACCTCCCCACAATGCAGTCATCCTTGCACCATGGTGCAAGGGTGCCTGCGTGGCGCATGGCAGCCGATTGTGTGCCAGCACAGGGGAATGCACTGGGATGCGCCATATTGTTATAAATATGACACATCCCTGTGCTTTGAAAGTGCCACAGCGTGGCGCAGGCAAAGGGCTTGTGGTGCAGCGCTGCAGCACTCTCTTGTAAATAAGGCCTGTTGTGTTTTTTTAAGGATTTGCACTTTTTTTCTGGGATTGCACGCTCGCTGATATGAATTTCTTATGTACCCTCTGCCTTTTATCGATATTATGGTCTTAAAGGTTGATGATATATCATGAACTGTAATGTTTTTAACCCCTTCCGTGCTCATGACGAGCTCAGCTCATCATGCTGCGCGGTAGCGCTGTGCGCATGACGAGCTGAGCTCGTCACGACCCCACCCGCGATCGGAATGTCCAGCACACGAGCGGAATTCCGATCGCGGTCAAGGGGTTAATATATTTATTGCGGCAGTCGGGTTTTCTTCTTTTTTCTGTACACCATCCCAGATTATGTAATTGTTGAATATGGAAAGGCATCAATAAAATTCATTTAAAAAAAATGAAATGTGAGTCTAACTATAATGTCCCTGTAACCTTTGGGTTTTTCAGTGAAAAAACCCAAACATACATATATATATATATATATATCCAAACACCAAAGGTTGCCCTCCTTGGGACGCCCTCCCGGAAAGTTAACCTCTGCCTGAGGACTGCAGCACAGTCAGGTTCCAACTTCAAACAATTCTATAAAGGCTTTACGCGTTTCAAACTTTCGTTCTTGATCACAAGCCACACAAGAGAAAGGCAGCCACCTCACTATGGAACACCTGCTGATTTTATTCATCGAGTCCCGCCCCAGTGGGCGTGTACTACCGCCACAGTAGGCGTTTACATGCAAGGCATTGTGGTCTTGGCAGTTTCCATAGTTCAATACTTCCCAAGTGGGTGTAGCCATCTCTCTCCCTTTCATGTTTCAATAAAATCCATATGTATGGTTGTTGCAAAGTGCAATACTGCTTGTGCTAGCTTCCAAAAGTCACTCAATAGAGCTTTCCGCTCCGATTAGCGCTGCGTAGTCGAGGCGCTCAGGATCCGCTGAAAGCGGCGGGTCGTCCCGCGACCAGGCACGGCCGCTAAAATCCAAACACCAAAGGTTGCCCTCCTTAGGACGCCCTCCCGGAAAGTTAACCTCTGCCTGAGGACTGCAGCACAGTCAGGTTCCAACTTCAAACAATTCTATAAAGGCTTTACGCGTTTCAAACTTTCGTTCTTGATCACAAGCCACACAAGAGAAAGGCAGCCACCTCACTATGGAACACCTGCTGATTTTATTCATCGAGTCCCGCCCAGTGGGCGTGTACTACCGCCACAGTAGGCGTTTACATGCAAGGCATTGTGGTCTTGGCAGTTTCCATAGTTCAATACTTCCCAAGTGGGTGTAGCCATCTCACTCCCTTTCATGTTTCAATAAAATCCATATGTATGGTTGTTGCAAAGTGCAATACTGCTTGTGCTGCTTCCAAAAAGTCACTCAATAGAGCTTTCTGCTCCGATTAGCGCTGCGTAGTCGAGGCGCTCAGGATCCGCTGAAAGCGGCGGGTCGTCCCGTGACCAGGCACGGCCGCTAAAATCCAAACACCAAAGGTTGCCCTCCTTGGGACGCCCTCCCGGAAAGTTAACCTCTGCCTGAGGACTGCAGCACAGTCAGGTTCCAACTTCAAACAATTCTATAAAGGCTTTACGCGTTTCAAACTTTCGTTCTTGATCACAAGCCACACAAGAGAAAGGCAGCCACCTCACTATGGAACACCTGCTGATTTTATTCATCGAGTCCCGCCCCAGTGGGCGTTTACTACCGCCAAAGTAGGCGTTTACATGCAAGGCATTGTGGTCTTGGCAGTTTCCATAGTTCAATACTTCCCAAGTGGGTGTAGCCATCTAACTCCCTTTCATGTTTCAATAAAATCCATATGTATGGTTGTTGCAAAGTGCAATACTGCTTGTGCTGCTTCCAAAAAGTCACTCAATAGAGCTTTCCGCTCCGATTAGCACTGCGTAGTCGAGGCGCTCAGGATCCGCTGAAAGCGGCGGGTCGTCCCGCGACCAGGCACGGCCGCTAAAATCCAAACACCAAAGGTTGCCCTCCTTGGGACGCCCTCCCGGAAAGTTAACCTCTGCCTGAGGACTGCAGCACAGTCAGGTTCCAACTTCAAACAATTCTATAAAGGCTTTACGCGTTTCAAACTTTCGTTCTTGATCACAAGCCACACAAGAGAAAGGCAGCCACCTCACTATGGAACACCTGCTGATTTTATTCATCGAGTCCCGCCCCAGTGGGCGTGTACTACCGCCACAGTAGGCGTTTACATGCAAGGCATATAAATATATATATATTATGTGTGGTGAAGGCATATGCGTGGTAAAGATCTGTGTGGTAAAGGCAATGCTTGGTTCAGGATCTGCATGGTAAAGGATGCTTGGTAAAGAATTTTTGTGGTAAATATGCATAGTGAAGTCTGTTTCCCAATTCATTTCCTTTCCAATGTATGTTAATGGGACTGGATGTGGTGGTGTGAAGGAATAGTGTGTGTGGCATGCAAAGTCAGTTTGTGTCAGGCATTATTTTATGTTGCTACTTGGGTGGCAAATTGTAAGTATAACTTCAAATGTTGTGGTTCACGTAAAGTACGTGCCATATATTTTAGTGTGCATATACATAAATTTCCTATATTATTGCAATGTCTGGTATGTGAGGGTTTATCCTATGCTTCGTTTGAAGTGTGATATTTAAACACACCGCAAAGCAGCGAATGAGTTGTGATAATATCTGTATGAGGTATATGGTTGTTTCGTAAGACTGGGTAGTGTGAGATAAGTGCATAGGCAGGGATCATGAGGAACCTCATATCAGGTGCTTTTATTATCAAATTTAATTTCTAAGTCAATACAAGTCTACATATACTTTAGTAAAAAACATAAACACGTTAGCCATAGTTTGTTTGCATTGATCCAGCGCGATATTAGCAAACAGCATTCATACACCAGATACTCACTTGGGCCCATACATTCATACTACGCTAATACTTACGCTGGGTTTTATCAGTTGTACTCTTTATCAAAATCCCTGCTACCAATTACCTTCCGATTGAAGAGTAATGACTTACCAATGAATCCCTTGCTAATTGGGAAGTTTAAAATGAGTGACATTCATTATAGTACATAATCCTGAAATAACCACTGAGTCAGGAAGTTTTAAAATGTTTATCTAAAGATTTAGCAGAGTAACTTACATAACCACATGGTACTTAATCGCATATCACAGATGAAGTATAGAATAATAATTATTGATTAATGACGGTCCCTCAGAAAGGAGAAGATAGAGACAGCAGCGCAACTAAAGCTTGCATTTATATTTACCTAAGTCCGAGAACCAAACCCTTGGCCAAGGAGTTGGAAAGATTAGGACCCAGGAAGGATGAAGAGCAAAGACCTCCTCCAGGATCAGGACAGGACCGGTGACCTCTCTACAATGACGCCTGCGTCGTTCCCCTCTCTGATACTCGACTTCTCCTCGATTCTCCCGTGCCTTTCTTCTAATGGAATCCGCCGCCCCCTCCTCAGGACCTCTTCTGGACAGGGATTCAGTCTGCAATCGATCAGCTTGGCGGTCTGGAGCTCTTTTGTGCTTTCTGAGAGTAAGCTCTTGATCTGTCTGGTCCTCTACTCTCTTGCAGCATCTCCTTCCTTCTCAGCGTCTAGTCTTGTCCCTCTAGTCTCTTTTAATTAACTAATGCTATATCTATTATACCCTTCTACGCCCATGTACCTCCCCTTAATGTTGCTAAAATATGGGACCACTACTTCTGATTGGACAGGGACAGGGGGTTGATCCTCACCCCATATTGATTTGGTACGTATTTCTGAAGACCTTTGTTTTTAAACTACCGCCCATCAAATTTAATACATTGGCTTTATTTCCCACCCGTCTCACGACAAAGTTTATTAATTTTCCATATACATAGTTGCAAGTTTGACAAGAACACATAAATATATCAATATCGGACATTAGGTCGTGGCCTTGGACGACGTCCAGGTTGACTTCATCCTTCATTCTTTGGCAGCCAAGGAGGACACATGCGCAGAATCGCTGTCTCTCGAGTTTCAGATCACCAACCCCAGGCCCAAGTTTACGAACTAATAAAAGTCAAAGAAGAGAATATTAAAATCACAAATAATATGTTTCACTGTATACCCACTTACTTTTACTTATAAATCTATCCCGCATTAGTAGCGTTAAGAAAACGACAAATTAATAATAACACAAAAGCAAGCTGAAGCATGTGAAAACATCAAGCAGCCATTTTAATGCACACTGCGCAGAAGCAGAAATTTCCCACCAAGTAAAGAAAGACGTCACACCATGTGATATGGATGAGACATGCGCAGTAAGGTTCCCGCTCTTTTGCAGCCATTTTAGAAAAAGACAAGCGTTGCTTGTTAGTTAGAACACATAGGCAAGCTTCCTTGCTATTCGTGTAATGTATGCAACGTTAGTATAAACAATACAAGATTAATAAATTAATACTATGAGGTGATTGCATTCGAGCAAGTCTCATTTTTGAGTCCTTGCTCCATCAATCCCCTCTCTGATGGCGTTTAAGAGCCATCAAAATACTACCCTCAATCAGATGCCAACTTCTAGCAAATAGTCTCATTCTCATTTTTACATTTTCTATTTTTAACATCTCCTTTCAATTTCTTGTATAATTCTCTTCTCACATCCTCAAGTTCAATTTCATCAACCTTTCTCTTCTTTCCTCTTCCTGTCACAGTATACGATTCATTCTTTCTACAACATTTGCACCATATTATTATCGTCAGTACTATTATTGCTATTCCTGCTAAAGGTACTAGTATTTGACCTATAAGCCCTTTTCCGACATTAGAAAACCAGGTACCAATTGACGCAATACTACTTGTCAATCTTTCCCATACACTATCAACTTCCAGTGGTTTAAGTTCTTTCTCAAGTTAAGTTATATTCTGTATATACTTTCCAATTTCTGCACTTTTATCAGGAATGTAAGAGCAACAATGTTTCATCTTCAGTAATTTACAGACTCCGCCCTCTTTTGCCAATAGAATATCAAGAGCAAGTCGATTTTGCATAACCATGGATCTAATCGCAACCATCTCCGCATTAATCATTAGAAATCCTCCAGCAGTGTCAGTTGATATACGATCAACCACTGTAGACAATTTACATATTTTCCTTGAGTTCAGAACTATTCCCACCGAAGGTATCAATGCACCAAATATATCACCTACAATTTCAGAAAAACTAGCTCTTTTACTACGTGTTAATTTGCCATAGTTTTCATTACTCCCAGTGTTTCTTTTTACGTGGTATATTTTTGGAAATACTATTCCAAAATAACAACTTCCATACCACCGTGCAGGAAGCCTAAAGTAAGCCTTATGCCCGCATACATAATATATTCCAGGAAAAACTGAATCTGTTCCTCCTTTTATTCCCCAACCTCCAAGAATTAAAAAATTGTGTTCACATTAACTGGTACCGATGAAAACATTGTTATAATCAGTCCTTAAGCTATGTAGACACATTTTTCCCGTCTTTACAAAATCCAGAGCCATAGCAGCTTGAGCCTTGCCAGGTGTGTAACTCCCTTCTTTTTCAGCCCAAGGTGGCAAATGAGCCTTATGCTCAGAAGCTTTCTTTGAAAATCTTGTCTTCTATCTTCTACTAAATTCAAAAATATCTTTTCTTCTTCGTGTAAAGAACATGTTAGATTGTGTCTATGTGCATGTGTTATGTCTATCGATTTCATTGTTAAGAAAATTCTCCCATAAACTGTGCGTCTTGACTACTAAGCACTGGGTTCATACTCTTGCGAATCGGAACCTCTGAAAATATCACATCTATGTTTGAATAATAATATTGAAGTCTCCCTGTTCTATAAAATAAACTAGCTAATACACTACATGATATGCCATATGTCAATGGTAAGTGATGATATGTTAACCCTTCTGCTACTGATTCAGGTAACTTCATACAGACATAACAATTACTAACTTCCATGGTATCTACATATTGAAATAATAACTTTGTGAAAACATTTAAACTAGTGTCGTTATCAGTTATTTCATGATGAAACTCTGGTTCATTTTCTGCCATTAGTTCTACTCTATTTCCCTTCATGTGTGCTGTCTTTCCTTTAGTTTCGTTATTAATCTTTTTATCCATTATCATAAGGTAAGGAACTGCTACGATCAGGACTAACCAAACTATAAGCACCATTACTAGACTACATATGCATATTGCACAGCATCTTCTACAACATCTCTGTTTTGGTCTCCCAGCAACTCTATCATCAGACATTTCGACAAGGAAGATTGCTCTTCTTATCTATTTTTCGTTTTTCTTTATATGACTCTTTTGCGTAGTCAAGGTGGTCTTGTTTCTTTCTCGTATGTCAGTTCTGCACTTGTTCCTTCGTCACCACTTTCACTTGACTCTGAGCTCTCGTAATCTTCAAGAATAATGTAAGTCCAATCAGGACCCTTGAATTTGTTATTTACAAGTTTCAGTCTCTTGCTTCTTCTTTTCTTAGTTCTGTTTTCTTGTTCGGTTTGACTTGTTACTTCATTTACTTGATCTGGATCTTCACTTCTGGTTGTTATGTGGTATTTTACTCTTTTAATGACACTAGGCCAATGATCACCTTTTCTTGTTTTCTTTGTTTGCACTGTTTCTTTATTTTTGTCTTCAGCAATCTCTTTATTTTCACTGTTTAACACCTTTTCGTTTTCTGCAATCACTGTTTTTCTTTCTTGCTCTTTTCCAGGCCTTATTTGTTTTTCTTCTGCAGCTCCTCCGTGAGCTTCCAATAATTGACCTTGTTCTTTGTTTAATTCTTCATGCTCATGTTTCTTGAGATCTTTTTCTTCTGTGTGATTTTCTGGATCTAACTGGTTCTGATCAGGGCTTATTGCACTTTGTACTTCTGCAGCCTGACCGGATTCTTCTAAACCTGTCTTTCCCTGCTCAAAACTTGTTGGTTCTTCGTTATTTTGAGTCCAGTTTCCTTTCCCTATCTGGTCCTGCTCAGGTTCTTTTATTATATGTTCTTCTTTTCCCTGAGCTGCTTCTTCTTCACCTATCTGATCTTCTTCAATTTCTTCCAATCTTGCTTGACTTCTTGTTCTGTAGTAAACTTCAGGAATTTCTACCACCGGTATCCAGTCCTGACTTGTGCTCGGTTGTTCTTCTGCAGCTTCTCTGGAATCTCGAGCCTGAGATTCTTCAGCTGGGCAACCTTCAGCTTCCTCAGTGATTGATGCTGGCTGAGGATTTTCTTCTTCAGGGTCTGGTACTCTTTTGGTGTGGCTTACATGAATCCAATTAGGAAATCCTGCACACTTCACTGCTGTATTGGTTGTCAGTATGACTTGACAAGGTTTTCCCCATCTAGGTGATAGACACGTCTCTCTGGTGTGATTCTTCACTACCACCCAGTCACCAGGATTCAGATCATGTTCTTGTTCAGGCTGCCTCGAAACTGCGTCTTCTCCGACCTGATGAGAGACAGAACGCACTAGGTCAGCCAATCCTTTGCAATAATCCAGTACCATATCATCAGATATATTCAGCAGTTTGTTTATGGGAACATGTGCTTGTCTCATTGCTCTTCCCATCATTATCTCGTGTGGGCTCAATCCCGTATTTCTATCGGGAATGCTTCTGAGTCCCATTAAGACAAGTGGCAATGCATCTGGCCACTCCAATGATGTTGATGCACACATTTTTCCCAGTCTGGAATTTATCGTGCGATTCAATTGTTCAACCACTCCAGAAGCCTCTGGGCGATATGCACAGTGCAATTTTTGTTCAATTTGGAATGCTTCACAGATTATTTGAATCACTTCACTGTTAAAATGTTTTCCTCTATCTGATTCCAAAGTTACTGGGAGACCAAACCTAGGAATGAGTTCTCGTAGTAACAACTTTGCGACTGTAATGCTGTCATTCCTCCTGGTAGGGTAAGCCTCCACCCACTTTGAAAACAGACATACTATGACTAGTACATATTTCAACCCTCTGCATGGTGGTAACTGTATAAAGTCGAACTGTAGTCTTATAAATGGACCTTCTGCCTTTCCAATTTTCCCAAACCCAATTATTGTTTTTCTTCCTGGATTATGCATCTGGGAAGTCAAACATCTCTGGCAAAGGCTCTCTGCTACAACCCTGAACTTGGGATTGTACCAGTTCTGTCTGAAAAGCCTAATCATTGCATCTATCCCTATGTGTGTGTCTCCATGATACATCCTGGCCATTTGAGAGAGCAGACAGTCAGGCATGACTGGTCTGCCATCAGCACAAATCCACACTTCATCATCTCCCCTTTGGGAACAACCCACTTTGACAGATGTTTTCTTCTCATTTTCATCAGCACCATCTTGCAATCTTCTAACTTCATTCCATGTTTCAGGTGGCATATACAGCATAAGTTGGCAGCTGATTTCCATTCTTTCCACCCTTTTATTGACTGACAATCTATATCTGGCACAATGTTGAGCCACAAGATCTGCGTATCTGTTGCTGACTACCACCCAGTCATCTCCTGACTGGTGTGCGGCACATTTCACCACAGCCAATTCTTTTGGTGATTGTATTGCCTCCAGCAATTCCCTTACAAATTTTCCATTTTTAATGGGGGATCCTGAAGAAGTCATGAAATCCCTCTGCATCCATAGTTGGCCAAAATCATGCACAACCCCGTAACCATATTGGCTATCTGTAAATATAGTTACTTTTTGATTCCTCCCAATTTTGCACGCTTTTATCAAAGCAATCAATTCAGCTACTTGTGCAGATTTTACTCCTGGTAAATAGGATGCTTCTACTATTCCAGTTAATTTACATACTGCATATGCTGCAGTCAGTTTACCATCTTCATGCCTCTGGCATGAACCATCAACAAACAGTTCCCTGTCTGGCTTTCTAAGGGGCTGTTCTTCAATGTCCGGACGTGGTTTCGTGCATAACTCTGTGACTTGTAAACAATCATGTTCTTCTTCTTTGTCATTTTTAATTTCCTCATGATACGGGTCTGGTAGTAAGGTGGCAGGATTTACTATTGTACACCTCACTATGTTCACATTTTCAGCACCCATTATTATTCTCTCATATTTAGTCAGCTGACTAGGAGTAAGATGCTGAGTTCGAGTTCTTGTTAACAGAATCACAACCGCATGTGGAACAAACACCTTTACTGGGTGTCCCATCACAATTGACTCACTTTGTTCAATGCTTAACCCCTTCGCTGCTAGGCCTTTTCCCCTCCTGTGCTAAGCCTTTTTTTGGCTATTTGGGGTAGTGCGCGCTTAGGCCCCTGTAACTTTTTGACCATATAAGGTATCCATGCCAAATTTGCGTCCTTTTTTTCTAACATCATGGGGATTGTAAAGGTACCCAGGGTTTGTGGATTCCCCTGGAGGGGACCCAGAAATTAGTCAAAATACAGCTACATTTTTTTTGGGGGGGAAAATGGCGAAAAAATGGGCTACAGATGAAAGCGTCTTGATTTTTCCCTGCAAATGGCATCAAAAAAGGGGTTGTGGGGATGAAATCACCATCTTCCCAGCTTTCAGGGACAAGCAGACTTTTGTCAGAAAACCAACTTTTTTTACACAGTTTTGGCATTTTTCTGGGACATAGCCTATTTTTGCTATTTTTAGTGCTTTCAACCTCCTTCCAGTTAATGGTAGAAATGGGTATGAAACCAATAATGTATCCTGGAAAGCCATACATTTATGAAAAGTAGACAAAATTCTGAATTCAGCAAGGGGTCATTTGTGTAGATCCTTAAAGTTTTCCTTATAGAAATTAACAGTTAAATAAAGGAAAAATTGAAAATTAGTTGAAAAAAACAGCCATTTGTGTCAACGTTTTCACCTGTAACTTCTTCTAATTATGACAGCTATTTGAAGGCAATATACCGTTATAACCGCTGGACCTTTCTGGTTGTGGGGATATATAGGACTTGTAGGTTCACCAAGAACCCGACGAACCCAGAGCCAATAATTGAGCAACATCTTGCAATGATTTTTTTTAACTACCGGGTATATAGCAATTATTTTGGGAAAATGTATACATGGAAAAATGGTTATGAAAGACACCTATGTATTTCTGAAATGGGAACAAAATGTAGATTTTAGAAATAGTAGATATTTGCACATTTCCGAAATTGGGAGTACCCATACTAGCATGAGAATTATAGGTCATTTTTCAAAATGACTTATTTTTACACATTGTCTTTCATTTGGAAGGCAGAAATGCATCGAAAGTCAATAGGTAATAACAGTTGCTCTACAATTCTGTGTTACCCTAAGTCTCCCGATAAAAATGGTACCTCACTTGTGTGGGTAGCCCTTGTGCCCACAACAGGAAATGGCTCAAAATGCAACGTGGACGTACCACATTTTCACAATGAAAAATTACCCTTTTTTGCAAAGTGCCTAGGTGTAGTTTTTGAACCCTAGCTCTGCCGGCACCTAGGAAACCTAGCAAACCTATACATTTTTGAAAACTAGACACCCAGGGGAATCCAGGATGGGGTGACTTGACTGCCTCCCACCAGGTTCTGTTACCCAGAATCCCTTGCAAACATAAAAAATTGTCAAAAAAAACACATTTTCCCCACATTTCTGTGGTGGAAAGTTCTGGAATCTGCGTGGATCCACAAATTTCTACCCACCGCGCGTTCCCCAAAGTCTAACGAGAAAAATGGTACCTCACTTGTGTGGGTCGGCCTAGTGCCTGCGACAGGAAACGGTGCAAAACGCAACGTGGTCACACCTCAATTTCGCAGTGAAAAATGACCCTTTTTTGGCAAAGTGCCTAGCTGTAGTTTTTGAACCCTAGCTCTGCCGGCACCTAGGGAAACCTAGCAAACCTATACATTTTTGAAAACTAGACACCCAGGGGAATCCAGGATGGGGTGACTTGACTGCCTCCCACCAGGTTCTGTTACCCAGAATCCCTTGCAAACATAAAAAATTGTCAAAAAAAACACATTTTCCCCACATTTCTGTGGTGGAAAGTTCTGGAATCTGCGTGGATCCACAAATTTCCACCCACCCCGCGTTCCCCAAAGTCTTACGAGAAAAATGGTACCTCACTTGTGTGGGTCGGCCTAGTGCCTGCGACAGGAAACGGCGCAAAACGCAACGTGGTCACACCTCAATTTCGCAGTGAAAAATGACCCTTTTTTGGCAAAGTGCCTAGCTGTAGTTTTTGAACCCTACCTCTGCCGGCACCTAGGGAAACCTAGCAAACCTATACATTTTTGAAATCTAGACACCCAGGGGAATCCAGGATGGGGTGACTTGACTGCCTTCCACCAGGTTCTGTTACCAAGAATCCCTTGCAAATATAAAAAATTGTCAAAAAAAACACATTTTCCCCACATTTCTGTGGTGTAAAGTTCTGGAATCTGCGTGGATCCACAAATTTCCACCCACCCCGCGTTCCCCAAAGTCTTACGAGAAAAATGGTACCTCACTTGTGTGGGTCGGCCTAGTGCCTGCGACAGCAAACGGCGCAAAACGCAACGTGGTCACACCTCAATTTCGCAGTGAAAAATGACCTTTTTTTTGCAAAGTGCCTAGCTGTAGTTTTTGAACCCTACCTCTGCCGGCACCTAGGGAAACCTAGCAAACCTATACATTTTTGAAAACTAGACACCCAGGGGAATCCAGGATGGGGTGACTTGACTGCCTCCCACCAGGTTCTGTTACCCAGAATCCCTTGCAAACATAAAAAATTGTCAAAGAAACCACATTTTCCCCACATTTCTGTGGTGGAAAGTTCTGGAATCTGCGTGGATCCACAAATTTCCACCCACCCCGCGTCCCCCAAAGTCTTACGAGAAAAATGGTACCTCACTTGTGTGGGTCGGCCTAGTGCCTGCGAATGGAAACGGCGCAAAATGCAACGTGGTCACACCTCAATTTCGCAGTGAAAAATGACCCTTTTTTGGCAAAGTGCCTAGCTGTAGTTTTTGAACCCTACCTCTGCCGGCACCTAGGGAAACCTAGCAAACCTATACATTTTTGAAAACTAGATACCCAGGGGAATCCAGGATGGGGTGACTTGACTGCCTCCCACCAGGTTCTGTTACCCAGAATCCCTTGCAAACATAAAAAATTGTCAAAAAACCACATTTTCCCCACATTTCTGTGGTGGAAAGTTCTGGAATCTGCGTGGATCCACAAATTTCCACCCACCCCGCGTTCCCCAAAGTCTTACGAGAAAAATGGTACCTCACTTGTGTGGGTTGGCCTAGTGCCTGCGACAGGAAACGGCGCAAAACGCAACGTGGTCACACCTCAATTTCGCAGTGAAAAATGACCCTTTTTGGCAAAGTGCCTAGCTGTAGTTTTTGAACCCTACCTCTGCCGGCACCTAGGGAAACCTAGCAAACCTATACATTTTTGAAAACTAGACACCCAGGGGAATCCTGGATGGCGTGACTTGACTGCCTCCCACCAGGTTCTGTTACCCAGAATCCCTTGCAAACATAATAAATTGTCAAAAAAACACATTTTCCCCACATTTCTGTGGTGGAAAGTTCTGGAATCTGCGTGGATCCACAAATTTCCACCCACCCCGCGTTCCCCAAAGTCTTACGAGAAAAATGGTACCTCACTTGTGTGGGTCGGCCTAGTGCCTGCGACAGGAAACGGCGCAAAACGCAACGTGGTCACACCTCAATTTCGCAGTGAAAAATGACCCTTTTTGGCAAAGTGCCTAGCTGTAGTTTTTGAACCCTACCTCTGCCGGCACCTAGGGAAACCTAGCAAACCTATACATTTTTGAAAACTAGACACCCAGGGGAATCCTGGATGGGGTGACTTGACTGCCTCCCACCAGGTTCTGTTACCCAGAATCCCTTGCAAACATAATAAATTGTCAAAAAACACATTTTCCCCACATTTCTGTGGTGGAAAGTTCTGGAATCTGCGTGGATCCACAAATTTCCACCCACCCCGCGTTCCCCAAAGTCTTACGAGAAAAATGGTACCTCACTTGTGTGGGTCGGCCTAGTGCCTGCGACAGGAAACGGCGCAAAACGCAACGTGGTCACACCTCAATTTCGCAGTGAAAAATGACCCTTTTTGGCAAAGTGCCTAGCTGTAGTTTTTGAACCCTACCTCTGCCGGCACCTAGGGAAACCTAGCAAACCTATACATTTTTGAAAACTAGACACCCAGGGGAATCCAGGATGGGGTGACTTGACTGCCTCCCACCAGGTTCTGTTACCCAGAATCCCTTGCAAACATAAAAATTGTCAAAAAAACCACATTTTCCCCACATTTCTGTGGTGGAAAGTTCTGGAATCTGCGTGGATCCACACATTTCCACCCACCCCGCGTTCCCCAAAGTCTTACGAGAAAAATGGTACCTCACTTGTGTGGGTCGGCCTAGTGCCTGCGACAGGAAACGGCGCAAAACGCAACGTGGTCACACCTCAATTTCGCAGTGAAAAATGACCCTTTTTGGCAAAGTGCCTAGCTGTAGTTTTTGAACCCTACCTCTGCCGGCACCTAGGGAAACGTAGCAAACCTATACATTTTTGAAAACTAGACACCCAGGGGAATCCAGGATGGGGTGACTTGACTGCCTCCCACCAGGTTCTGTTACCCAGAATCCCTTGCAAACATAAAAAATTGTCAAAAAACACATTTTCCCCACATTTCTGTGGTGGAAAGTTCTGGAATCTGCGTGGATCCACAAATTTCCACCCACCCCGCGTTCCCCAAAGTCTTACGAGAAAGATGGTACCTCACTTGTGTGGGTCGGCCTAGTGCCTGCGACAGGAAACGGCGCAAAACGCAACGTGGTCACACCTCAATTTCGCAGTGAAAAATGACCCTTTTTGGGAAAAGTGCCTAGCTTTAGTTTTTGAACCCTACCTCTGCCGGCACCTAGGGAAACCTAGCAAACCTATACATTTTTGAAAACTAGACACCCAGGGGAATCCAGGATGGGGTGACTTGACTTCCTCCCACCAGGTTCTGTTACCCAGAATCCCTTGCAAACATAAAAAGTGTCAAAAAAACACATTTTCCCCAAATTTCTGTGGTGGAAAGTTCTGGAATCTGCGTGGATCCACAAATTTCCACCCACCCCGCGTTCCCCAAAGTCTTACGAGAAAAATGGTACCTCACTTGTGTGGGTCGGCCTAGTGCCTGCGACAGGAAACGGCGCAAAACGCAACGTGGTCACACCTCAATTTCGCAGTGAAAAATGACCCTTTTTGGCAAAGTGCCTAGCTGTAGTTTTTGAACCCTACCTCTGCCGGCACCTAGGGAAACCTAGCAAACCTATACATTTTTGAAAACTAGACACCCAGGGGAATCCAGGATGGGGTGACTTGACTGCCTCCCACCAGGTTCTGTTACCCAGAATCCCTTGCAAACATAAAAAATTGTCAAAAAAACACATTTTCCCCACATTTCTGTGGTGGGAAAGTTCTGGAATCTGCGTGGATCCACAAATTTCTACCCACCCCGCGTTCCCCAAAGTCTTACGAGAAAAATGGTACCTCACTTGTGTGGGTCGGCCTAGTGCCTGCGACCGGAAACGGCGCAAAACGCAACGTGGTCACACCTCAATTTCGCAGTGAAAAATGACCCTTTTTGGGCAAAGTGCCTAGCTTTAGTTTTTGAACCCTACCTCTGCCGGCACCTAGGGAAACCTAGCAAACCTATACAT
Source organism: Calotriton arnoldi (assembly GCA_963921515.1). Classification (NCBI taxonomy): domain Eukaryota; kingdom Metazoa; phylum Chordata; class Amphibia; order Caudata; family Salamandridae; genus Calotriton; species Calotriton arnoldi. The sequence continues at coordinate 1,191,438 of CAWUFW010001597.1, read as the reverse complement.
TTTTGAAAACTAGACACCCAGGGGAATCCAGGATGGGGTGACTTGACTGCCTCCCACCAGGTTCTGTTACCCAAAATCCCTTGCAAACATAAAAAATTGTCAAAAAAACACATTTTCCCCACATTTCTGTGGTGGAAAGTTCTGGAATCTGCGTGGATCCACAAATTTCCACCCACCCCGCGTTCCCCAAAGTCTTACGAGAAAAATGGTACCTCACTTGTGTGGGTCGGCCTAGTGCCTGCGACAGGAAACGGCGCAAAACGCAACGTGGTCAAACCTCAATTTCGCAGTGAAAAATGACCCTTTTTTGGCAAAGTGCCTAGCTGTAGTTTTTGAACCCTACCTCTGCCGGCACCTAGGGAAACCTACCAAACACATACATTTCTGAAAATTAGACACCCGGGGGCTTCCAGGGAGGTATGGCTTGCGTGGATCCCCCAACGTTTCCTTACCCAGAATCCCCTGCAAACCTCAATTTTAGCTGAAAAAATCACTTTTTTCACACATTTTTGTGTGGGAAAGTGTGGCATCACTGGCCTCACACAAATTTCCTACCACCCAGCGTTCCCCAGGTCTCCCGATAAAATGGTGCCTCACTTGTGTGGGAGGCCCAAGTACCCGTGACAGGCAAGGTCCCACAACGTAGTGAGGCGACCTCAAAATTGCCTATCTCAAAACCACCTGGTTTTGCAAGGAGTCACCTGGGTTTTGGCCCCGTGCTCGGCGGCCATCTAGGAAACCTACAAACCCACACATTTCTGAAAAGTAGACACCCGGGGCTTCCAGGGAGGTATGGCTTGCGTGGATCCCCAACGTTTCTCACCCAGAATCCCTTGCAAACCTCAATTTTAGCTGAAAAAATCACTTTTTCACACATTTGTGTGTGGGAAAGTGTGGCATCACTGGCCTCACACAAATTTCCTACCACCCAGCGTTCCCCAGGTCTCCCGATAAAAATGGTGCCTCACTTGTGTGGGAGGCCCAAGTACCCGCGACAGGCAAGGGCCCACAACGTATTGAGGCGACCTCAAAATGGCCTTTCACAAAACCACCTGGTTTTGCAAGGGGTCACCTGGGTTTTGGCCCGTGCTCGGCGGCCATCTAGGGAAACCTACCAAACCCACACATTTCTGAAAAGTAGACACCCGGGGCTTCCAGGGAGGTATGGCTTGCGTGGATCCCCCAACGTTTCCTACCCAGAATCCCCTGCAAACCTCACTTTTAGCTGAAAAATCACTTTTTCACACATTTTTGTGTGGGAAAGTGTGGCATCACTGGCCTCACACAAATTTCCTACCACCTAGCGTTCCCCCAGGTCTCTCGATAAAAATGGTGCCTCACTTGTGTGGGAGGCCCAAGTACCAGCGACAGGCAAGGGCCCACAACGCATTGAGGCAACCTCAAAATGGCCTTCTCAAAACCACCTGGTTTTGCAGGGTCACCTGTGCCTCGTGCTCGGCGGCCATCTAGGAAACCTACCAAACCCACACATTTCTGAAAGTAGACACTGGGGCTTCAGGAGGTATGGCTTGCATGGATACTCCAACGCTTCCTACCAGAATCCCTGCAAACCTCAATTTTAGCTGAAAAATCACTTTTTCACACATTTTTGTGTGGGATAGTGTGGCATCACTGGCCTCACACAAATTTCTACACTCAGCGTTCCCCAGGTCTCCTGATAAAATGGTGCCTCACTTGGTGGGAGGCCCAAGTACCGCGACATGCAAGGACACAAAGCGTTTTGAGGCAACATCAACATTGCCTATCAAAATGTTTTGGGCCCTTGCCTGTAGCGGGTACTTGGGCCTCCCACACAAGTGAAGCACCATTTTTATCGGGAGACCTGGGGGAACGCTGGGTGGTAGGAAATTTGTGTGAGGCCAGTGATGCCACACTTTCCCACACAAAAATGTGTGAAAAAAGTGATTTTTTCAGCTAAAAGTGAGGTTTGCAGGGGATTCTGGGTAAGGAAACGTTGGGGGATCCACGCAAGCCATACCTCCCTGGAAGCCCCGGGTGTCTACTTTTCAGAAATGTGTGGGTTTGGTAGGTTTCCTAGATGGCCGCCGAGCACGGGGCCAAAACCCAGGTGACTCCCTTGCAAAACCAGGTGGTTTTGTGAAAGGCCATTTTGAGGTCGCCTCAATACGTTGTGGGCCCTTGCCTGTCGCGGGTACTTGGGCCTCCCACACAAGTGAGGCACCATTTTTATTGGGAGACCTGGGGGAACGCTGGGTGGTAGGAAATTTGTGTGAGGCCAGTGATGCCACACTTTCCCACACAAAAATGTGTGAAAAAAGTGATTTTTTCAGCTAAAAGTGAGGTTTGCAGGGGATTCTGGGTAAGGAAACGTTGGGGGATCCACGCAAGCCATACCTCCCTGGAAGCCCCCGGGTGTCTACTTTTCAGAAAAGTGTGGGTTTGGTAGGTTTCCCTAGATGGCCGCCGAGCACGGGGCCAAAAACCCAGGTGACTCCCTTGCAAAACCAGGTGGTTTTGTGAAAGGCCATTTTGAGGTCGCCTCAATACGTTGTGGGCCCTTGCCTGTCGCGGGTACTTGGGCCTCCCACACAAGTGAGGCACCATTTTTATCGGGAGACCTGGGGGAACGCTGGGTGGTAGGAAATTTGTGTGAGGCCAGTGATGCCACACTTTCCCACACAAAAATGTGTGAAAAAAGTGATTTTTTCAGCTAAAAGTGAGGTTTGCAGGGGATTCTGGGTAAGGAAATGTTGGGGGATCCACGCAAGACATACCTCCCTGGAAGCCCCCGGGTGTCTACTTTTCAGAAATGTGTGGGTTTGGTAGGTTTCCCTAGATGGCCGCCGAGCACTGGGCCAAAACCCAGGTGACTCCCTTGCAAAACCAGGTGGTTTTGTGAAAGGCCATTTTGAGGTCGCCTCAATACGTTGTGGGCCCTTGCCTGTCGCGGGTACTTGGGCCTCCCACACAAGTGAGGCACCATTTTTATCGGGAGACCTGGGGGAACGCTGGGTGGTAGGAAATTTGTGTGAGGCCAGTGATGCCACACTTTCCCACACAAAAATTTGTGAAAAAAGTGATTTTTTCAGCTAAAAGTGAGGTTTGCAGGGGATTCTGGGTAAGGAAACGATGGGGGATCCACGCAAGCCATACCTCCCTGGAAGCCCCCGGGTGTCTACTTTTCAGAAATGTGTGGGTTTGGTAGGTTTCCCTATGTGGCCGCCGAGCCCCGGGCCAAAAACCCAGGTGACCCCCTTGCAAAACCAGGTCATTTTGAGATAATGTGTTGTTTATTTCTGCAGCGTGAAAATTTTGGCACAATATTGCAAGGAAAATGTGACAGACATTTTGAGGTTTGCAGGACATTGTGGGTACCATAACTTGTTGGGATCCACAAGAGAGATATCACCATGTACTCCCATGGGTGTTTCGTTTACGACAATATCTACAGTTGGTAGGTTATTCTTAGACGGAATGTACACCTTGGCAGACAGACTAAAAAGACAAAGATTACTGCACAGCCATCTATTCCTCAAGCACACACACATACTGGTTGGATTTGGCACGAGGGCAAGTGATGGTTCAGTATATACAATTTTATTAACAAGAGATTTCACAAAAATGAAATGCACTGTCAATAATTGAAAGGACAAAAACGGAACCAGTGACTCGCAGCTCGTGAGCTGTAAAGCCACGTCAAGGCCCCAACCGCTTTACAGGCCATCCACACACCTTTCATACGTGATACACACAAGACCATTCACACCCCCAGGCACGAAACAAACACATTACAACATTCACAAAAAGGGACAAGGTACACCCTGCTTGAGAAAGACAAAAAAATATTACTGCACAGCCATCTAATCCTCAAGCACACACACACATACTGGTTGGATTTGGCACGAGGGTGAGTGATGGTTCAGTATATACAATTGTATTAACAAGTGATTTCACAAAAATGAAATGCACTGTTAATAATTGAAAGGACGAGAAACTGAACCATTGACTCACAGCTCGTGAGCTGTAAAGCCACGACAAGGCACCAACCTCTTTACAGGCCATTCATACACCTTTCATACGTGTGACAAATACAAAACCATTCACACCACCAGCCGCGGGCCCATCACATTACAACACTCACACCAGCAGACAGCGCCATTCAAGGGCCCATCACTTTCACACGCCCACATTCCTAACACATCAACCACACAAGCTGATGGATTGCGTGGAGTGTCGCTCGGCTAGCAGTGTGTGTAGTGACCAGCAGCAAGTCACTACTCACACACTGCCAGCCGAGCGCCAGTCCATGCACACCGCCAGCCAAGCGCCACTCCACGCACACCGCCAGCCAAGCCCCACTCCACGCACACCGCCAGCCTAGCGCCACTCCACGCACACCGCCAGCCTAGCGCCACTCCACGCACACCGCCAGCCTAGCGCCACTCCACGCACACCGCCAGCCTAGCGCCACTCCACGCACACCGCCAGCCAAGCACCACTCCACGCACACCGCCAGCCAAGAGCCACTCCCCGCACACCGCCAGCCAAGCGCCACTCCACGCACACCGCCAGCCAAGCACCAGCCTACACACACCACCATCACATTTGGGATTTTTTATACAAAAAGAAAACACAAACAAATTGCAAATAGATACAAATCTACTAACACAAAATCAGAAACATTGCACTAATGCCAACCTTGAAACAGAACAACAATTCTTAAACATTACAGACCAGGCAGTTCACTTTACCACTCATGGTTGCTCCCAATAATTATTTTGCTTGTGGTACGCTCTATAACAAGCAGGCACACACAGCCCAGGGTTAGAAGGACACTCAGGGCAGTACATACGAGTCTCCTTCCGCGTACCTCTTCGCCAACAGACTCTACATCTCCTAGTGGGAAAGTCTTTTGAGAGTGTAGGAGGAATGTGATCAGGAAAGTGGCGATCTTTCAATCGAGCCACATCCTCCACCACTCCAACTCTAGGAACACTTGCCTGTTCCACAACAACAAGGCTGCCTATGACAGACTCCTGAAACTGAACAAAAGTCAACTTTGACGCAGGAGAACACTCCTTGAACACAACAAAAGCATTGAAAGTTGCTAAATTGAAGAGATGGATGGCCAACTTCTTATACCAAATGTAAGACTTACGAATAGCAGTGTAAGGTTCCAACCTCTGATCTACTCTATCAACACCACCCATGTGCTTATTGTAGTCTAAAATGCACACAGGTTTGCGCACTTCAGCAATCTGACCCCAAACAGCCACAGGTGAAGTACTCTCATCATGGATGGTAGTCAGCATGTACACATCCCTCCTGTCCACAAATTTCACAGCTAGCAGTTCCTCACTACGCAAGGCACTGCACTGTCCCCTCTGAAGTTTTTTGCAAACAAGCTCTTTTGGATAACCTTTACGGTTAGAGCGGATTGTGCCACAAGCAAAAGTGTCCACTTTGAACAATTCCTTAAACAATTGCACAGCAGTGTAGAAGTTATCAAGGTACAAATGGTGGCCTCTGTTAAACAGTCCTCTAGCAAGTTCCCACACAATTTTCTCTGAAACTCCTACTAAAGTGGACGGACAACCAGGGGGTCAATAGTGGAATCCCTACCAGTGTACACACGCAAATTAAAAACATATCCTGTCCTACTCTCAGACAACATATACAGCTTAATTCCATAGCGTGCCCTCTTGCTAGGAATGTACTGCCTAAAAACCAAACAGCCCTTGAACAGCACCAAAGACTCATCAGTAGATATTTCTTTCCCTGGAGTATAGATCTCTGAAAATCGATCTACAAAGTGATCAAGAACAGGCCGAATCTTAAAAAGACGGTCACATTCAGGGTGATCTTGTGGCAACGCCAAACCATTATCAACAAAATGCAGCATCCGAAGCAAAAGTAAATACCGATCACGAGTCATAACTGCAGGAAATATGGCCGTTGCCATCAAGGGACTGGTAGACCAATATGAACCCATGGACGGCTTCCTTATCAAACCCATCAAAAAAGTCAAACCCAAAAACTTCTTCATCTCTTCCAGATTTGTGGGACTCCACCGGGTAGCTCTAGAATGGGGCCTAAGTCTGGCACTGTTGTCCCTCAAAAACTGTTCAGCATACAAATTAGTCTGCTCAACAATCTCACCCAAAAATACATCATCCATAAACAACTGAAAATACTGTATAGGCAAATAATGTTCACAATCCACTCTACACCCTGCATAACCACTAAAGGCAGGCAACACCGGCTGCACCATGTTTGGATCAACCCAGAGTCCAGCACTTCCAGTAGGAAGCCTAGCAGCCCCAGGCTGCAATCCAGATGCCTCTTGCACCATCGGCACAGTAGTATCCTCCTCTAAATCAGGCACTTCATCTGCACTGAGAGTACCTTCATCATCCGATGATTCCATGTGGAGAGAAAACTCACTGCCTGAATCTTCCCCTCCCTCCTCTCCCTCAGACGCACTGTCAGTCTCATAATCCTGCTCAGAGGAAGATTCAAGAAGCAAACCAACCACCTGCTGAGCAGTAATTCTACGGCTAGCCATAATGCTTACTAATAAAGGTTACTTGTCAAACAAGTCAACAACAACAAACCCTTTGTAAAAAAAAAGAAATAAACAAAATGTAGCTTTATCACAAAGATTACAAAAATTACACATAAGACAATGCAAAACATGGCAAAGAATTTCATGCTCTGAACACTAACAAATATGCTGCCATTATGGCACCACTTACAAAAAAATTCATTCATGCATGACAATAATACTCATTTGGAGTACACACAACAAAAATATTTTTCTTACCAAATAAATGCAATTACGCAAAACTGCAGAACCACAACTGCCGAAACCGCAAACAGGAATCAAAAGCTTTACACTAGAATAAAAAGGAGAAAAAAAACATTACAATCACATATGCAAATAATGCACCAGTCCACACACAATCCACCAGCCAAGCTAAGGGGTAGGTGGGCCTAACAGTATAAATAAAATATTCACACCCGTAAAAGGGGAGCAACCCTTGCCCTTTTGGCCACTCCCCAACACAAAAATTAAAAAAACCCTGGTGCCTAGTGGGCATTCCTGCTGCACGATCACATGATCGTGCAGCAGGAATGCACAAAAGAGGCATCGGGGGAAAGGAAAACCCTTTCCTTTCCCTCGATGCCTCTTTTGATACAAACCCCCCCTCCCCGACCCAAACCTCACCTGATTTCCCCGACGCGCTGGAAGCAAATGGCTTCCAGCGCGTCGGGAAGAAAGGAAACCCTCAATGATGTCAGCGCACCTCGCGCGCTGACGTCATTGATGGGGCGGGGGGAGGCAGGGAAGCCCTTCCCCTGCCTCCCCCAAAAAAACCGAACGATCGGATTCCCACGGGGAGCGCCAGCGCTTCCCCGTGGGTGGTCTTATGACGAGCTGGACTCGTCATGAGCACACGAGCACTGTGTGCCATGACGAGTCCAGCTCGTCATAAGCACCGAAGGGGATAAAGGGTCAGAGCAGGATCTCAGCGGCAGACGAGGAGAAGGAACCTCCTGGTCACAGGAACTACACGAGCATTGCGCTCGAGAAATTCAAGGATGCAAAGACCTCCATCAAGGATTACAGCTAACTTTTCAGGGTGTAAATGGAGAGAAGGCACATCTCCACGCTCACGAATTCTACACAAGAATTGCGCTCGAGAAAATGAAGGATGCAAAGACCTCCATCAAGGATTACAGCTAACTTTTCACGTTGGAAATGGAGAGAAGGCACATCTGCCCTGCATATTTATCCACGAAGATGCCACCGTTTTGTGCAATACCTCTACTCAACTGGAGTACTTTCTACTGGCTAATCAGTAAGTGCTACCTCGTTGGGTAAATGTATAGTGCCTTTCCTACACTACAGCTGCGTAAAGGACCAGAAGAATTGTCTCCAGTGACCTGTGTGTCTGTAACTTTGCCACCGCGCCGAAAGCGCCGGGGTCCGTTGAGTAAGCTGTCCATCATAGTGGGGAAAGGGCGGGCATACGTTGCATACCGCTAGTGTATGTGTGGCGGGGCCAAACGAGCGGGGCTTCTAGGCCCGCTCACATGCCTCTTGTTTATAAAGGGTCAGAGCAGGATCTCAGCGGCAGCCGAGGAGAAGGAACCTCCTGGTCACAGGAACTACACGAGCATTGCGCTCGAGAAATTCAAGGATGCAAAGACCTCCATCAAGGATTACAGCTAACTTTTCAGGGTGTAAATGGAGAGAAGGCACATCTCCACGCTCACGAATTCTGCAGGAGAATTGCGCCTCCTTCGTGGGCATTCCTGCTGCACGATCACATGATCGTGCAGCAGGAATGCACAAAGAGGCATCGGGGAAAGGAAAACCCTTTCCTTTCCCTCGATGTCTCTTTTCGAATCAAACCCCCCTCCCGAGCCAAAACTCACGAGAATTGCGCTCGAGAAAATGAAGGATGCAAAGACCTCCATCAAGGATTACAGCTAACTTTTCACGTTGGAAATGGAGAGAAGGCACATCTGCCCTGCATATTTATCCACGAAGATGCCACCGTTTTGTGCAATACCTCTACTCAACTGGAGTACTTTCTACTGGCTAATCAGTAAGTGCTACCTCGTTGGGTAAATGTATAGTGCCTTTCCTACACTACAGCTGCGTAAAGGACCAGAAGAATTGTCTCCAGTGACCTGTGTGTCTGTAACTTTGCCACCGCGCCGACAGCGCCGGGGTCCTTTGAGTAAGCTGTCCATCATAGTGGGGAAAGGGCGGGCATACGTTGCATACCGCTAGTGTATGTGTGGTGGGGCCAAACGAGCGGGGCTTCTAGGCCCGTTCACATGCCTCTTGTTTATAAAGGGTCAGAGCAGGATCTCAGCGGCAGACGAGGAGAAGGAACCTCCTGGTCACAGGAACTACACGAGCATTGCGCTCGAGAAATTCAAGGATGCAAAGACCTCCATCAAGGATTACAGCTAACTTTTCAGGGTGTAAATGGAGAGAAGGCACATCTCCACGCTCACGAATTCTACACGAGAATTGCGCTCGAGAAAATGAAGGATGCAAAGACCTCCATCAAGGATTACAGCTAACTTTTCACGTTGGAAATGGAGAGAAGGCACATCTGCCCTGCATATTTATCCACGAAGATGCCACCGTTTTGTGCAATACCTCTACTCAACTGGAGTACTTTCTACTGGCTAATCAGTAAGTGCTACCTCGTTGGGTAAATGTATAGTGCCTTTCCTACACTACAGCTGCGTAAAGGACCAGAACAATTGTCTCCAGTGACCTGTGTGTCTGTAACTTTGCCACCGCGCCGAAAGCACCGGGATCCTTTGAGTAAGCTGTCCATCATAGTGGGGAAAGGGCGGGCATACGTTGCATACCGCTAGTGTATGTGTGGCGGGGCCAAACGAGCGGGGCTTCTAGGCCCGTTCACATGCCTCTTGTTTATAAAGGGTTAGAGCAGGATCGCAGCGGCAGACGAGGAGAAGGAACCTCCTGGTCACGGGAACTACACGAGGATTGCGCTCGAGAAATTCAAGGATGCAAAGACCTCCATCAAGTATTACATCTAACTTTTCAGGGTGTAAATGGAGAGAAGGCACATCTCCACGCTCACGAATTCTGCAGGAGAATTGTGCCCTCCCTCGTGGGCATTCCTGCTGCACGATCACATGATCGTGCAGCAGGAATGCACAAAGAGGCATCGGGGGAAAGGAAAACCCTTTCCTTTCCCTCGATGTCTCTTTTCGAATCAAACCCCCTCCCGAGTCAAAACTCACTTATTTCCCGACGCGCTGGAAGCAAATGGCTTCCAGCGCGTCGGGAAGAAAGGGAAACCCTCAATGATGTCAGCGCGCCTCGCGCGCTGACGTCATTGATGGGGAGGGCGGGGGGCGGGGGAGGCAGGGAAGTCCTTCCCCTGCCTTCCCCCAAAAAAAGCCGACGATCGGATTCCCACGGGGGAGCACCAGCGCTTCCCCGTGGGTGGTCTTATGACGAGCTGGACTCGTCATGAGCACACGAGCACTGTGTGCCATGACGAGTCCAGCTCGTCATAAGCACCGAAGGGGTTAAACAGGTAGCCGCTACTGCTTTTAAGCAGCCTGGTAATGCAGCTGCCACTGGATCCAATGTAGCAGAAAAATATGCTATAGGACGTCTGTTCAAACCATGTCTCTGGGTTAGGACTGAAAGTGCACAATTTTCTCTCTCATGACAGAACAATGCGAAGCTTCTCTTATAGTCGGGCATGCCTAGGGCTGGTGCTGAGCACAAAGCATTTCTCAATTTTACAAAAGCTCCTACACTCTCATCATCCCAATCAACTGGGTCTTTTGCCTTCTTTCTTGTCATTTGAATTAGGGGCTTCGCTAACAAGGAAAATCCTAGTATCCATTGTCGACAGTAACCTACTATTCCTAGGAACATTCTCACTTCTCTTTGGGTTACAGGCATTTGCATTTTCTTAATTAATTGTACTCTTTCCGAGGTTATTCTTCTTGTTCCCCTCTCAATTTGGTGTCCCAGATATTTAACAGCTGTTGTACAGAACTGCAATTTTTCTGGTGAGACTTTATGCCCTTCTTCAGCCAAATGATTTAATAGTGCTATGGAATCAACAACACAATCCTCTCTGGTGTTCGATGCCACCAGTAAGTCGTCGATATATTGCACTAGGACTGAACTTCCTGGCATCACTAGTTTCTCTAAGCACCTTTTCAATAACCGATTGAAAATAGAAGGACTTTCCGTGTACCCCTGAGGAACACGATTCCATACATAGACTTTGTTCTCAAATTTAAATGAAAAAGATACTGGCTGTCTGGATGCAATGGTATTGAAGAGAACGCTTGGCATAAATCAATCACTGTGAACCATCCTGCACTCCAAGGAATCTGGTATAGGATTACTGCAGGATTGGGTACTATAGGACAACAAGGTTCCACAATCTTATTTATTTTCCGCAGGTCCTGAACAATCCTATATTTTCCGCTAGGTTTCTTTAAACCCATTATTGGTGAATTACATGGGCTACTCATCACTTCTCTTAGTATGTTTTGTTCTACCATTCGATTGATTTCTTCAATGACTCCTGTCTTTACTTCTGCACTCATTTTGTACTGTCTAGTATTTGGGAAAATCGCACCTTCTTTTACAGTAATTTTAACTGGGTCTATTTTGGCCATAAGTCCTACTTCTTTTCCTGTGAAATCCCATACTATGGTGTTTACTGTAGTTTTTAATTCTTCTGGCAGTTCATCTTTTGTTATTAACGAAAACATCTCATCTACCTCTGTGCCTTGTTTTGCAATCATAAACTTATATACATGATCTTCATCTGGGGTCTGAACTGCCACACCATCCGGTGTGCAGAAAATTGTACAATTCATTTTGCACAATAAATCACGACCTAATAAATTTACTGGACTAGAATCACACACTACAAATTGATGCATTTCTCTGAAATTTCCAATTTTAACTTCCATTGGTTCGGTAAGAGGTGTTCTAATCTTTCTATTAGCTACTCCCACTACTTGGATAGCTTCTCCAGAGAGAGGAAGGTCTGAAATGTCTGCTGTTCTCACAGTAGACCGGGTAGCACCAGTGTCCAAAAGAAAAGTAATATCATTACCTTTTACACTCCCTTCAACATATGGACCTGACTGATCTACCGATAAGGATCCGCCAAGTACGCACGCCTTCTCCCCCTCTCCCAGGCACCGTCATGAACTGTATTGACAGAAATCGTCCTGTAAAAGAAACTGTGATGTTACATAATCATTCTTACCACTTCCTCCTTGATATCCGACGTCTGTACCGTGGTTTGCTCTGCTTACATTACCCTGAATAGGTGCAGGTGGCAACTGACTCTGAGGATTTACACCCTGCTGTGAGTCATTCTGCGTCTGTGGATTTAAATTTTGATTTGGGCCATTATTATTCCGAATCTTTTTACATTCATCCTTCCAATGCCCCAATTTTCCGCATCTATGACAAGGAAATTTCTTTTTAGCTTCTTCTCTACTCATTCGTCCTCTCACTTTTCCACCATTCCCAGTATCGCCATTCGTTCCAGAATCCTTTCCTTGATTTTCACTCGGATTTTCCAAATTAATTCCCTGTTTCTCGGCCATTTTCACCTGTGCCCACATCACTTTTTCCTGCAATTTCTTGTGCCTATCCTCAATATTGTCTCCACAGTATTTTGCATATTTCAGAATTTCATCTATGGGTTTCCCTTGCCAACACAACATGTGCTGCTTAATCATCTGACAAATCTCTGGCTTCAGACCATAAACAAATCGATACACAAACTGACTCATGTTCTTGTCTCCAATGTCCTTAAATCCATTATACTGCTTAAACACTTGCAATAAACGCTCATAATAGGCATGTACCGATTCACTAGCTTCTTGGGTTGTTCGGTCTATTTTCCCCCAATCTGTTTCTGTTAGAAGGTGGTTCTGACACTATGGGCCGCCCGGATTTTTCGCTTTTTGAGCACCTAGGTGTTGAGGTTTTACTGTGGGAGAGCCTCATAAATTGGGACTCATCCACAGTGAACTCATGATGAAAGAGACTGCATGTGGATTTTACTGGTGTCCCCTAGCTTGACTAGGCTGCTGCGCAGCAGCTGGAGTAAGGGGCACCGGGCTGGTTACATGCAGACACCTGTGTACATGCGTGTGCACACGTGTAGGGGCTGCGCAGGGGAGATTCTTGGCGTGCGCAGTCCAGGAGCAGCTACAAAGTGAATGGTGTGGCAGGACTTATGCAGAATTGGGTGGTGACACGGAATAGGCCTTATACACTAGGAAGGAACATGCCAGGGAAAGTCAGTGTGCTTTACTGTGTTTTTCACTTCATTATTCCCCTATGGGGATGTGGAGCCCATGTGCTAGATTAACTTCCATAAGGCCTACAGATTCCAGACACGCACTAAAGTCCACTGTAGCGGATGTGAAAAGAAGTATTCTGCAGAGTCCAAAGTCATATTTGTACTGCTTTTGGGTCATCCAGAAATGTTACATCTCTCTGAGTCAGATCATAACCAGGGCCTGGCTGGGGGTTGACCTCAGCAGGCTGGATTGATGACCTTTCCCTCCCAGAGCGAAGACCTCCTTTCCACGAAGGGAAGATAGGCGGAGCTACAGGCTCATCCATCAGCAGCTATCACTGGGTGCCAGGCACCAGGCTGCACCTAGGAGGGAAGGGCTCTGGTTTCAGAGACCATGTGGCCAGAGACCCTGGACGACGCCATTTTGAACCAGCCCAGAGGCTGGACAAGAAGGAGGGAGCAGGGGCAGGGAAGTGATGTGGCGCTGTTGGATAGGACCAACAGAGACTTCCTGCCAGCCCCCTACTCAACTTTTAAAAAGTGCTTGCACAGGAAGAGAAGCTCTCTCTGGGGTGTGGTCTGCGGATGCGGAAGGTGCTGGAGCCTGGCAATGGGCAGTTGGAAGGAGGTACCCCCTGACTGCCCCCCAGGCCCCTAACAGCACCAGAAAAAGAGACCAGGACCAGTGCGCAGACGCAGGGGCCTCTGCGCAGGAAGAAGAGAGGCCCAGGAGGAGAGCCAGGCGAAAGTCTGGCGCAGGGAGCCAGTGAAGACCGCTCCCTGCAGAATGCCCCCTCTTGGAGACCCGGAGGGCGAAGGAGAGTGCTCCCATTGGCTGGGGGCCACCGCAAGGAGCAAGAGGACGCGAAAATGGGGCAGATCGGACCCCCAGGGGCTGAGATATCGCCCCCAGAAGGTGAGCGACCTTTGACCCCCACGAAGAGGAGGTCGGGGCCCGGGAGCCCATCCCCGGGCCCCGAGCAAAGCCGGGAGCGCCGTTGCGCTCCCCGTGAAGATTGTGCCCTCCAGGGTGCCAGGAGCCCACCCTGGCCCCCGGTAATGAGGAAGGAGGAGGAGCGCCGTCGCGCGCCCCCCCTGCGAAAATGAGCCCCAGGGGGCCCGGGACCCCATCCCCGGGCCCCGAAGCAAAGTCGGGGAGCGCAGTTGCGCTCCCCGTGAAAATGTTCCCCAGCGGGGCGCCAGGAGCCCACCCTGGCCCCCGCCGACGCGCGAAGCAGGGGAAGGGGCCCGGGAGCCCATCTCCGGGCCCCGTGCGGCGAAGAGGCAGTGGGGAGCGCCGTCGCGCCCCCACGGGAAGAAGACTCAGGGGGCCCGGGACCCCATCTCCGGGCCCTGGCGTGTGGTGGGAGAGTGCCGTAGCACTCCCCCGAAGCCCGGAGAAGACTGGCCGGCAGACCAGAATGGAGTTACCGGCTCCCGCGGCAGCACGCGTGGGTGCTGGCCGGGCGGGGAGCCGGCAGGGGCAGCCGGGGGTGGGCTCCCCGGGCTGCCCTCCAACGCATGGCCATGTGGGGGTCCCGGGTGGGACCAGGGCCCCCGAGGAAGACCACAAGCGGTGCAAGGGGCCCGGGTGGGACCGGGCCCCGAAAAAGAAGAGGAGTGGCCGGGGGTGGGGTCCCCGCGCCGACTACACTTACCTGGGGGTCCGGGTGGGACCGGGCCCCCCAACAGAGCCAGTGGAGAGGCGGTGAAGCCACCGACATCGAGGTGGAGATCGCGGCTCCCTCCGAAGCAGCGGGGGAGCCGCTGCTCTAAAATTCAACAACGCCCATAATGCCTTGCAGGCCAGGACCGGCCTGCAAGGGCAAACATCGTGTTCTTTGCTTGTGGTGGCCCCAGGAGAACAGGGTCACCACCACCTGTGTGCTGAGGTGCAGGGGAGCTGCAGGAGAGCGCAGCCTCCCCCAGCACGAAGAGTGAAAAGTCCCACCCTACGTTTCCTAGGGCTTTGAAAAGGATAACCCCTCAAGGGCTCAGCCGGCTTTATTACACCTTCTGGGCTGGAACTTTTGTTCTACAGCTGAGGGTGTATTGCGAAGTGCTTCATGGAGTGAAGGGCTGAGGTGGGGATGTCGGGAGAAGGGCATCCCCTGGAGGTGAAGAGGTGTCATTGCACCAGAACTGCATTTACTCACGGTTATTCCTTTTTAGAGGGACTGGAGGTCACATATGTAATGTGAAGTACCTGTGTAAGGTGATGTCATAAGCAAAGTGGGTTATGTTGCCAGACATTCCTGCTAGGGTGTCTGGCTGTATAGGCGTAATCCTGTGATTTCATCTCTGATGCCCTTAGGGGCTGTAATTGCAATGCATTCTAATGTCCAACAAAGGTGATGAGTACTGTCATTCTAAGGTGTGCGTAAACATGTATTCTTGCTGCTGCACTTAGGTGAAGACCCAGACTGCTAGCCCTTAAGATATAGAGGTGCATACTTTATGGTCAGTAGGAAATGCTCAGTCAGGGTTATGTGTCACCAAGGCAGGTGTACCCATTTTTAATGCGCGTTGAGGTAATGGGGTGGGTCGCCACTGGGATGGTGCCAGTGCGCAGGGCCCTCGCTCCAGGTTAGGCTCAACACACTGCATTAGGGGGCAAGATGATGTGCATACATGGGAGTGGTGGTACTAGGACCCCACCCCCTTTTGGGAGGGGTGGAGATGTTACACAATGTCACAAAGTAATTCCAACAGCTTATGTATATTTGTAAATTGGTGCATAGTATTGAGTAGTGTGTGTGTTTAATAAATGTACTCTTACTTTTATAAAGCAAAGTACAGACTGGACAATCAATTATTGAGTGTTATTTCTGCGCACCTGCAAATGGCGATTACTAGCCCACACCACCTCCCTTGAGTAAAGCCTCAGACTGCTCTGCAACGCTACCCTCTGAGAGTCAGGCGCTACAATTGGGTGTTTGGTTCCCAGTGAAGGACAAATGTAGTCATGTTATTTGTGCAGGCCTCACAGATACTGCCTCATTTTCCAACATTGGTGTCTAGCGGCGGGAAACATAGTATCCCATTCTGGTGTGCATTTATAGCATTTGATAAGTCCAGTTTTGCCACACATTATCTATGCAGTAATGAGCAAATGGAAGAGCGCAAGGCTCTGAAAAGGGTTCAAAGTTTTGGTTAGGTGAACTAAAAGTATGGGAAAGGAAAGCCCCGCGCACATATGTGTCATGTGAAGAGATTATGGTTTAAATGTGAACTGTATTGATATGACCGCGCTATGTTGATTATCATTTGCTAGCGGGATGGTGCTTTCCAGGAAATGATTGCATACAAATGTTCTAAGCCATATTGTACACCTTTGAACCCTAACACTACACGCACTACACCTGCATGAGGAGGGTGTCTCCTCAAGAGATAGGGACAGCAACTGATACCTACATCACAGGTGGGGGTGTCGGGGTGGATTGACCTTTGTGGGGGACAGGAGAGAGAGGGGGTCCTGGGAAATTCCAGCGCTTTTTAAGGGCAGGGAGGGTTTCCACAGAAGGGGCCCCAGGTATTCTTCCCCCGCTGAAAGTACTTGCATTGGCGCAGGCCAAAACCACTGGAAGGGTGGGGCAGGAGGTTTCTTTACCCCGGGTAGTAACGCCACAGGGGTTCCCATGGTGGGGGACCCCCAGGAACTTTTCCCACGGTGGGAGGAGGGTGTGGTAGAGTTGGGTGTCCGGCAGGCCCCCCAGGTTAACTGGTGGGGAGTTGAGCGACCCAGGGGTGGCCCTGGTAGTGGGTGGCCCCAAAGGAGGGTAGTTCTTAAGTGATGGTGTGTAGTGGTAGCCCCTAGGTACCCTAGGTGGGCTAGGTAACTGACCCAGTGGAGATCGGAGTGGGGTGATGTACTCCCTAGTTTCCAGGTGAAGGGTTAGTGGTGGACCCTGAGGCGACAGGGTCGGGTGGACGGTGACCAGTCCGGTAGGTCCTGTGGGTCTGGAACCCAAGGACCAGGAGCATGGGGGTGTTCCCCTAGCTCGGGGCAGGAGGTGGACTTCTGCAAGGTAGTACCACCCTGAACACAGGTGGGGCCTATCTTAAGTGACGGGACCCTGTGGTTTGCAAAGGGGTGGTGCAGGCCTAGCCGGGATCTTTAGGGTCCTGGCTTGGTGTGGTCGTGCTACCCTGAAGGCAGGTAGGGCCTATCTTAGGGAGGGGACCCTGCTCTTCATAAGGGGTGGTGCAGGCCATCCAGGGACCATGTAGGTCCCTGGGCGGTCTCCCAAGGCGCTGCTGGGAGACCGGGGAGGGCCATGAGAAGTGGGCCTGGGTCTAGCTAACTCGGGGCCCACAGGCTCTCTAAGGGTACTCTGGGAGGAGAGCGCACCTCTCGGAGGGAAGGGTGCATAGGTCCTGTTCTCGCAGCGGAGAACAAGGAAGGGGTCTAGGTTCCCGGGGTAGTTTCCGTGGGGAGCTACTGACGGGGGAATGAGCTGTAGGATGTCTGACGGGGCACCCTCAGTGTTCCTCCCTGGCACTGCCAGTGTGGTAGTGAGGCAGGTCTGAGGTCCTATCAGGGAGCCAGGCCAGTGGCCAAAGGGTGCTTTTCTGTGTGGGGAAAGCACGAGTGGCTGTGCTTTCTTTAGGGAAGCCAGTCGTCCCGAAAGGGTGGTGGCAGCATAATGACCTCAGCGGCAGGCTGAGGGTGAGGGTCCAGAGAGGTTGCATCTTTGGGGTGCAAGGACCAAACGGAGAGAGGGTACTGGTTGGAACAAACTCCAGAAGGGAGACCAGCTAGTGACCCAGGGGATGGGTTGTAGACCTGTCCCGGAAAACCGCAACGGTGCTGAGGCCTCTGGTTTCAGAGACCATGTGGCCAGAGACCGACGACGCCATTTTGAACCAGCCCAGAGGCTGGACAAGAAGGAGGGAGCAGGGGCAGGGAAGTGATGTGGCGCTGTTGGATAGGACCAACAGAGACTTCCTGCCAGCCCCCTACTCAACTTTTAAAAAGTGCTTGCACAGGAAGAGAAGCTCTCTCTGGGGTGTGGTCTGCGGATGCGGAAGGTGCTGGAGCCTGGCAATGGGCAGTTGGAAGGAGGTACCCCCTGACTGCCCCCAGGCCCCTAACAGCACCAGAAGAAGAGACCAGGACCAGTGCGCAAACGCAGGGGCCTCTGCGCAGGAAGAAGAGAGGCCCAGGAGGAGAGCCAGGCGAAAGTCTGGCGCAGGGAGCCAGTGAAGACCGCTCCCTGCAGAATGCCCCCTCTTGGAGACCTGGAGGGCGAAGGAGAGTGCTCCCATTGGCTGGGGGCCACCGCAAGGAGCAAGAGGACGCGAAAATGGGGCAGATCGGACCCCCAGGGGCTGAGATATCGCCCCCAGAAGGTGAGCGACCTTTGACCCCCACGAAGAGGAGGTCGGGGGCCCGGGAGCCCATCCCCGGGCCCCGAAGCAAAGCCGGGGAGCGCCGTTGCGCTCCCCGTGAAGATTGTGCCCTCCAGGGTGCCAGGAGCCCACCCTGGCCCCCGGTAATGAGGAAGGAGGAGGAGCGCCGTCGCGCGCCCCCCCGCGAAAATGAGCCCCAGGGGGCCCGGGACCCCATCCCCCGAAGCAAAGTCGGGGAGGGCCGTCGCGCTCCCCGTGAAAATGTTCCCCAGCGGGGCGCCAGGAGCCCACCCTGGCCCCCGCCGACGCGCGAAGCAGGGGAAGGGGCCCGGGAGCCCATCTCCGGGCCCCGTGCGGCGAAGAGGCAGTGGGGAGCGCCGTCGCGCCCCCACGGGAAGAAGACTCAGGGGGCCCGGGACCCCATCTCCGGGCCCTGGCGTGTGGTGGGAGAGTGCCGTAGCACTCCCCCGAAGCCCGGAGAAGACTGGCCGGCAGACCAGAATGGAGTTACCGGCTCCCGCGGCAGCACGCGTGGGTGCTGGCCGGGCGGGGAGCCGGCAGGGGCAGCCGGGGGTGGGCTCCCCGGGCTGCCCTCCAACGCATGGCCATGTGGGGTCCCGGGTGGGACCGGGGCCCCGAGGAAGACCACAAGCAGTGCAAGGGGCCCGGGTGGGACCGGGCCCCGAAAAAGAAGAGGAGTGGCCGGGGTGGGCTCCCCGCACCGACTACACTTACCTGGGGGTCCGGGTGGGACCGGGCCCCCAACAGAGCCAGTGGAGAGGCGGTGAAGCCACCGACATCGAGGTGGAGATCGCGGCTCCCTCCGAAGCAGCGGGGGAGCCGCTGCTCTAAAATTCAACAACGCCCATAATGCCTTGCAGGCCAGGACCGGCCTGCAAGGGCAAACATCGTGTTCTTTGCTTGTGGTGGCCCCAGGAGAACGGGGTCACCACCACCTGTGTGCTGAGGTGCAGGGGAGCTGCAGGAGAGCGCAGCCTCCCCCAGCACGAAGAGTGAAAAGTCCCACCCTACGTTTCCTAGGGCTTTGAAAAGGATAACCCCTCAAGGGCTCAGCCGGCTTTATTACACCTTCTGGGCTGGAACTTTTGTTCTACAGCTGAGGGTGTATTGCGAAGTGCTTCATGGAGTGAAGGGCTGAGGTGGGGATGTCGGGAGAAGGGCATCCCCTGGAGGTGAAGAGGTGTCATTGCACCAGAACTGCATTTACTCACGGTTATTCCTTTTTAGAGGGACTGGAGGTCACATATGTAATGTGAAGTACCTGTGTAAGGTGATGTCATAAGCAAAGTGGGTTATGTTGCCAGACATTCCTGCTAGGGTGTCTGGCTGTATAGGCGTAATCCTGTGATTTCATCTCTGATGCCCTTAGGGGCTGTAATTGCAATGCATTCTAATGTCCAACAAAGGTGATGAGTACTGTCATTCTAAGGTGTGCGTAAACATGTATTCTTGCTGCTGCACTTAGGTGAAGACCCAGACTGCTAGCCCTTAAGATATAGAGGTGCATACTTTATGGTCAGTAGGAAATGCTCAGTCAGGGTTATGTGTCACCAAGGCAGGTGTACCCATTTTAAATGCGCGTTGAGGTAATGGGGTGGGTCGCCACTGGGATGGTGCCAGTGCGCAGGGCCCTCGCTCCAGGTTAGGCTCAACACACTGCATTAGGGGGCAAGATGATGTGCATACATGGGAGTGGTGGTACTAGACCCCACCCCCTTTTGGGAGGGGTGGAGATGTTACGCAATGTCACAAAGTAATTCCAACAGCTTATGTATATTTGTAAATTGGTGCATAGTATTGAGTAGTGTGTGTGTTTAATAAATGTACTCTTACTTTTATAAAGCAAAGTACAGACTGGACAATCAATTATTGAGTGTTATTTCTGCGCACCTGCAAATGGCGATTACTAGCCCACACCACCTCCCTTGAGTAAAGCCTCAGACTGCTCTGCAACGCTACCCTCTGAGAGTCAGGCGCTACAATTGGGTGTTTGGTTCCCAGTGAAGGACAAATGTAGTCATGTTATTTGTGCAGGCCTCACAGATACTGCCTCGTTTTCCAACAGTTTCTTTCTGTGGTATTTTGCCTTTCAGGTAAGTTATCACCTGCTGATACTTTTTCATTACATCATTTGACGGGGCACCTGTCTTTGGATCCCTAGGATACTCATCACTCGGCCAATCAACTGTAATTTTACAATCTGTCCACAAATCGGCAGGTACCACTATGTCAAACAGACCATCTAAATCTTTCAACAATACCTTTGACACCTTCACAAACCTCTCAACCTGTTTGTACCATTCAATTGGTTTTTCTCTCACCTTTGGAAAATCGTTCGTAAATGACAAAATATCCTGTCTACTCCATGGGACATGTACATAGCCCCCTCGGGGAACTTCTCGCATCGGGTACATTTGATCTGTCTTCCCTGTTTCTTTCATCACATATTCAGAAGGTGTTCTACTGGATCGTGCCTCTTCCTTTTTCTTTGCCCATCGAACTCTCCATTTATCTAGGTCTCCCCATTTTTGCAAGACTGTCATTAACTCTTTTACTTGTAATTTTCTTCCAGAGGCATTTATATTTTCTAAATCTTTGTCTGAGAAATCTGCTCTATAGGGTTTCTGCAACACCTTTGATCTCCCTATTTCAATTCCCATCTGCAGAGCCAAATCTGATAATTTTTCATGAAATATTTTTACATTTCTGGTGATACTTCTGCATATGAACAATAATTCTTCATTGTAAGCATTTAGGCGATCTAGCCCCACATTTCCTGCTATTATTTCTTCTAATTCGACTTTTAATTTATAAATATCCAAAATTTTTGGAGGTGTACACTGCTGTTCTGATCCTTGTGCCCACCTTTCTAAGTCTTCTGGACTAACTACAGTGACACTTTTTGCTCCTGATGAAGTTATCAAGTTTATCTCTTTCGAACACCCAGGTGTAGTTCTTCTGGGAGTACTATTGACAGAATCTCGAATTGGTAAATCCATTAATGATATAGTTGATTCACAATCACTAAAATGATCCTCAACTATTACTGTTGCTTCAGGTTTAGGAATATTCACAGGAGTAGGCATAGCTAACGGTGGAGGACAATTTCCCTGATTACCATATAATGGGACTACTGGACCAATTGTTACAGGTATGGTCAAAGAATCAGGATGTACTTTTATCTGTGTTATCTTCTGTATTAATTTTGCTCTTGTCTTTTCTAAGGCATCTTTTTCTTTATCGTGAAGTATCCTACTGGGGGTAAAATCATGTATTACCTGTGGTACTAATGGAGTTTTTAACAGTGGGGCACTTGGGGTGCATCCACTTGTCCCTTCCTGATATGGTGGGGGGTTCCTTAATATTTCTTCTATAAATTAATCTTCGGAATCTCCATTTCTCATTAAATGTTTTGTCTTTTCTGTGCATTTGCTTCCTAATTTTTCTTCTGCTGTTAGCAATGGATATAATCCTTCTGTAAGCATTGCCCTTCTCCATTGTTTCATCTGACCGTCCCTAGTCTCATGTTGGTATCTGGGGAAAAATCCTCGATAACCCCTATTACTCCTGGATCGGTCACGCTCAAATGCCTCAGTTTCCCATTCCTCTAATGCTTCGTATTGAGTTAATCTAGGTCTGGGTTCTAGGTCATTCATCCTCAACCTCAAATTTTGAAGAATTCTTCCATTAAAGGTACCATTATCGGGAAATGCTAATATTCCATCATTTTTGGTATATTCTATCCAATTCTCTATCCATACACAAGTATGATAACCTCTCTCCATCATCATGAATGAAGCGGGTGTTTTAGCTGGTAGAATGATAATTCCTTCCCTAGTTTTGATTGGTTTATCCTTTTTAAAATAGTTCTTAATCTTTTGCAGAAAGGACATTTTTCTCTTTTCTCCGTACATCTTGGGCAAATCTCGATGTATAAAATTATATTCTGCAAAACCTAGGAACCTCCTATCTGGACGAGTTCCTGTTAAAGTCGGATCGCGTTTTAACATGCAATCTTTATCCTCTAAGATTTTAGCTTCTAGAATATCAACCAATCAAGTGTCTGCTAACTTTTATTTCTGAACCAATCCTAACGCGGCCTTTCTGTGACATTTGTCTGTCAACCCCTCCTTTACAATCTGCTCTTCTCTGTCCCTCGCTGTTTCAACCACTCCCAGCGCGGCACTTGTGACGTCAGTACTGCTCCTGATTACTGACCCCTCCTTTACAAGAGTCGTTCCACACCCGCTAATTCAACCAATCCCAGCGCGGCGTTTGTGACGTCAGCTCCCTCTCCGGTAGCTGACCCTCCCTTTACAAAATCTTACGCAGTTTATTTTCTCTATAAATCTTTAATTAAATTTCAGTAACAACATAAAACATTCGCTATCGTGCCAGTTTCTCTAAATTAGAAAAGATAGTTTTCTCTCACAATTAGTAAAACCTTTCCGTTTACTAATCATACACTACGAGTAAAACCCTTCCGTTTACTCTTCACACAAGCTCCAGAAGTACCTGTTACTTCTTCAATGTTACCCTTTCTAGGTGATATAACATCAAATTTTCACCATCATACTCTTTTGCTATTACTCACACGCATAGATTCCCTAACCAGTACTGATAGTCCTGCTTAACTTTTCAGTACTTTCTGCCTGACAGATAACCTCACTGCAGTATGGCTTCCACTTACCAACCGCTATTCAATTTTCCCCGGGGATTCTAGACAACATAAAACAAACTTTGAATACACAGATGTTAGTTCATAAAAATTAAATTCTCATTACCCAATTAACAAAGAGTAACCATCCTCTGATTACCAGAAAACTGATCCAGCGCGATATTAGCAAACAGCATTCATACACCAGATACTCACTTGGGCCCATACATTCATACTACGCTAATACTTACGCTGGGTTTTATCAGTTGTACTCTTTATCAAAATCCCTGCTACCAATTACCTTCCGATTGAAGAGTAATGACTTACCAATGAATCCCTTGCTAATTGGGAAGTTTAAAATGAGTGACATTCATTATAGTACATAATCCTGAAATAACCACTGAGTCAGGAAGTTTTAAAATGTTTATCTAAAGATTTAGCAGAGTAAATTACATAACCACATGGTACTTAATCGCATATCACAGATGAAGTATAGAATAATAATTATTGATTAATGACGGTCCCTCAGAAAGGAGAAGATAGAGACAGCAGCGCAACTAAAGGTTGCATTTATATTTCCCTAAGTGCGAGAACCAAACCCTTGGCCAAGGAGTTGGAAAGATTAGGACCCAGGAAGGATGAAGAGCAAAGACCTCCTCCAGGATCAGGACAGGACCGGTGACCTCTCTACAACGACGCCTGCGTCGTTCCCCTCTCTGATACTCGACTTCTCCTCGATTCTCCCGTGCCTTTCTTCTAATGGACTCCGCCGCCCCCTCCTCAGGACCTCTTCTGGACAGGGATTCAGTCTGCAATCGATCAGCTTGGCGGTCTGGAGCTCTTTTGTGCTTTCTGAGAGTAAGCTCTTGATCTGTCTGGTCCTCTACTCTCTTGCAGCATCTCCTTCCTTCTCAGCGTCTAGTCTCGTCCCTCTAGTCTCTTTTAATTAACTAATGCTATATCTATTATACCCTTCTACGCCCATGTACCTCCCCTTAATGGTGCTAAAATATGGGACCACTACTTCTGATTGGACAGGGACAGGGGGTTGATCCTCACCCCATATTGATTTGGTACTTATTTCTGAAGACCTTTGTTTTTAAACTACCGCCCATCAAATTTAATACATTGGCTTTATTTCCCACCCGTCTCACGACAAAGTTTATTCATTTTCCATATACATAGTTGCAAGTTTGACAAGAACACATAAATATATCAATATCGGCCATTAGGTCGTGGCCTTGGACGACGTCCAGGTTGACTTCATCCTTCATTCTTTGGCAGCCAAGGAGGACACATGCGCAGAATCGCTGTCTCTCAAGTTTCAGATCACCAACCCCAGGCCCAAGTTTACGCACTAATAAAAGTCAAAGAAGAGAATATTAAAATCACAAATAATATGTTTCACTGTATACCCACTTACTTTTACTTATAAATCTATCCCGCATTAGTAGCGTTAAGAAAACGACAAATTAATAATAACACAAAAGCAAGCTGAAGCATGTGAAAACATCAAGCAGCCATTTTAATGCACACTGCGCAGAAGCAGAAATTTCCCACCAAGCAAAGAAAGACGTCATACCATGTGATATGGATGAGACATGCGCAGTAAGGTTCCCGCTCTTTTGCGGCCATTTTAGAAAAAGACAAGCGTTACTTGTTAGTTAGAACACATAGGCAAGCTTCCTTGCTATTCGTGTAATGTATGCAACGTTAGTATAAACAATACAAGATTAATAAATCAATACTATGAGGTGATTGCATTTGAGCAAGTCTCATTTTTGAGTCCTTGCTCCATCACTATGCTTCGTTTGAAGTGTGATATTTAAACACATCGCAAAGCAGCGAATGAGTTGTGATAATATCTGTATGAGGTATATGGTTGTTTCGTAAGACTGGGTAGTGTGAGATAAGTGCATAGGCAGGGATCATGAGGAACCTCATATCAGGTGCTTTTATTATCAAATTTAATTTCTAAGTCAATACAAGTCTACATATACTTTAGTAAAAAACATAAACACGTTAGCCATAGTTTGTTTGCATTATATATTTGGATGAACATATACATTTAAAAAACAAATCTAAAGTACCTTACAGATTGGAGGTGGGGGATAGAAAAATTATGTTACAGGGGTGTTTTATAAGGACAGCTAGTGTGAGGCACATGGACAGACAGCGAGATAGCGGATATTTTTGTTAGATATACTAGGGTGTACAACAATTTAAGTTTAGTGGCATTGATAGTTAAGACAGTACATTTAAAATAGTGTTTCAAACATTATACTTACCTTCTATTTTGTTGTGTATTGTCCTGTTCCTCTACCACTGACCCAGGGCTTGTAGTAGAATGGACCTAGTGTTTGAGTAAGTTGTGTGGAGGTATTGGGCACGGTTTGTCTATTTATCTTTACTTTATTCCCAAACACAGGAGTGGAGGTTAAATCACCAGGTTTCCATCGACGAAAATGATAAGCTATATAAGGCAGATGGAGTATTGGCTTTCCATTGGTTGGTCCACCATTTTAGTGTATACCACCATAACCAGAGTAAGTAAGATACAGATTTTCATCTGTCAAACTGCCAAACTTTAAATAGGGCAGATGGACCTCCATGACGGTGGAGAGTTGAACAGCTGCTTTTTGACAGTCTATCCGCATCCACCAAACTCTACATCAGGCTCTCACTTTCCAGCACAAAATGTATTTGTGCTTGGAAATAGTTCTAAAATAACACAACGCAAAGTTGCTCTCTGCGCTTCATCAAGGGGGCATACCATATGTGAGACATGGAAATTCCCATACAACTATCCAAAGTGTTTGATGAAAACCCTATATACTAAATAAAAAGAGAGGGCTTGGCATCAAAAGTTTACGAATCCATGAAGCAGTCGTAATAGTGAAGAAAAGTATTATTTTCTCCAAACTTTTAATGTACAGCAAACATACAAACTTGGAAATATTTTAAGCTATGTTTAAGCATAGTAGTTTGTACAGGAAGGCTACCCTTCCAGAACAAAGGCAAGGCTAGACATCACACTCACACCCTTGCACTGTACTGCAAGCTTGCACTGTACTGCAAGGGTGTGTGCATGGAGCCAGGCTGGCTAAAGTGCGCCAGTGCAGGAGGAAAGAGTAACCGTGGCATATTTTATCAGATAAGGCACTGTTCGACTCTCTCCTTTGGTTGTCAAATGTAAGTAAATCTGCCCCTTGATGTTAAGTTACTGTAATCGTGGGTGCACTCATGAACCTAAAAGTGTGTTTAAAAGCAGGTGGGCAGGCACTGAAGACACTGGAATATCCAATTCACCTTCGCACACCTGATGTCCCATTCACTTACTTTTCAAGTTCTACCATAACAACATGAGCGGGCTCGATCAGTCTAGTTTATTACATTTTGGCAGAAATAAAATGGAACTATTTTAGTTTGTATTTACTTTTCATAAGCAGTAGTCTGGCAAGGGTAGGGATAAATCTCTATTTAAGTTTTTTTATTTTTTTATGCACGGGGCCTGTTAGTTGGATGCCTAGCATAAAAAACCTAATGGCCGATTCACACATTTTTTCGAAGAAAGTCTCTGTTTATTTCTTCAGGAAGTGCGGCCCACTTCCACCGAGTGCTGGCAGATAACCTAAGCACCTAGTGGTAGACATGTTCATTAGGGAAACTTGAGCCCCAGAGTACAATTGTGTCCAGGACTGCAATGAAAGAGGTTCATATTATAGCCCTGATAAGGCTAAAGCAACGAGTGTAAATAAGAATTTGCTTGTATGAATTTTTACATGAGAACACTGGGTGGCACTCTAGTTCCATTTTGACAGGACATCATGTTTTCAATCCTTTTTAGTCCTGTTAATAGTTATTGTTATCAAGAGTGTCAGTGCAATAAGTTTTATGGGAGAAAACTATAACAACACTCTCAGAACATATTTATCCCAAAGTAAGATTACTTTGGCAAAGATTAGAAGAGTCAGCGACGAAAAGACACAGAAAAGCAGAGAGCATCAAAATCTCTTTTTGCATTGCAAAACAGGCAGGAAGCCCTAAGTGTCTGCCTTATGAGTATTTATCACCCTTTGTAAATTATAAAGCCACTTTTGAGTATCACTTGTGGCCTTAATTTGCCTCCTAAAATCATTTTTAATCAGCTATTGTGGTTCAGAGGACAAAAGAAAAGGAAACAACAACAATGCAAGACACAAAATGAACTCTAATATCCAGATGTGGAAGTCGCGACGATATGCGTAGGGAAAATGCAATGTACCATTAACTTCCTTACCAGTCCTGTTTCATAGACAGAGCCCATTTTTTTCGTGGAACCTGCGCATGTTCCATCCCTACATTACACTATCCTGCTTTGCACCAAAGGCACTGCTTATTGTAGATCGTGAGGGTGGTTGCAATGGCGGCAGTGCTTAATTTAAGCCTTTTGGTTTCAGATTAGGCTCACCAGCACTCACTTCTAGGCACCGGTACTTGTTTTTCGTCATCAGACTTTGACCTATAACGAGCCTCACTGCAATTATATGGCAGGGGACGGCTAAAATATGTGGCAAGAAAAGTCAAATTATGCGGCATTATGCAGCAGTATTGCTTCATTATTGTGTCATTATTACTCATGGTAACTTCGTCTGAGCAAAGATGTCACCTTTAGGCCTGTGCGGAAAACTACGCTACGCTTGCGTAGTTTGCGTAGTTTGCGCAACTACGCGCTACGCGAATTGCACGTAGCACAGTGCAAAAACGCATAGCGTAGCGGGCATTTTTTGCTTGCTCGCGGTCCTCAACGTCAAGTTGGCGACCGCGAGCAAGTAAAATGACATCCCGGCGAGACTTTTTCCTCATTCGCGATCAGCAACATCAAGTTGCCGATCGCCAGCGTGGAAAATAAACCTCCCGGCGAGATTCTCAACGCGGGGAGGTCAGGTTTCTCATTGCGAGTGGTCGCGTATGCTCGGGACTGCTCGCGATGAGAAACTACCAGTCCGCGTTGAGAAAACTGCCGCTCGAGTACAAATCTACTCGAGCGGCAGAAAACGACCGCTTGCACTGTGCAAGATGCCGTTTGCAATGATTGCACAGTGCGGACAAGCATCCGGCACTGTGCAATCATTGCGAACAGCATTTCCTACTGCACTACGCAGTTCGCGTAGTGCTACGCGTAGCTCGCGTAGTGCGAAGCGCACTTCGCGTAGCTACGCGTAGCGCTACTACGCGAACTACGCCCAGGGTTAGTCACCTTATTAGTACCAGTTAAACAACCAAATACAGTAAAAAGCAAATGAAAGATGACCAGTCAACTTTTGCGAAGGGCCTTCCAACTGTGCAGGAATACATTGTGACGTTTTAGTAACTTTTGATCTGTTTGAGCTAGAGATGTTTCTTTTTGTTGCTATGCAGCAACCAATGGATTACATGGCAAACGCAGCAAACCCATAATTATGCAGTAACGCTGTGCCTCAGAATCACACATTTCAGTGGTCCTGACAACAAGAAGAGAGCAAAAGGCACAAAAGGGGTAAAGAAGGAGTATTAGAATATTGGAATATTGGGAGCTCCTTTGAAGACGATGGAGTGCTCCCTGCTTCTAATGGCCGGTTGAATCCCGGAGCTCCAACATTTCAATGTTTGTTGTTTACAGGTTTGTTGTTCACAGGTGTTGCTGTTTACAAAGGCCTCATGGAGCCCGAGGGGACTTCAATCCCCTCAGGCTCCGTGAGGCCTTTGTTTCATTTGTATGGAACATTCTGCCCTCTAGTACGGAATGTTCTAATAGTCTTGCAGCCCGCCGCAGCTGGGCTATACCAAGCATTAAAGTCCCGCTCCCTTGTTTACCAAGGGAACCGGCCATTAATGGTCGGTATAGCCCGCTATGGCAGGCTGTAAGGCTATATTAGAACATTTGAATTTTGGGCTCTCCATTGAAGACAATGGAGTGCTCTGGGCTTCAAATGGTTGATAAAAGCCCGGAGCTCCAACATTCCAATCTTTGTCGTTCACAATTTGCTGCGGTGAACAAAGTCCTCATGGAGCCCCAGGGAATTTAAATCCCCTCTGGCTCACTGAGGCCTTTGTTTTATTTGTTAGAACATTCTGCCCTCTAGTGGCAGAATGTTCTAATAGCCTTATAGCCAGCCGTAAATGGGCTCTACCGGCCATTAAAGGCCCGCTCCCTTGTTAAAGGCCCCTCGTCTTCAGCTCGGGCCTTTAACACTGGAGCGGGCTGTTAATGGCTGGTATAGCCCGCTACGGCAGACTATAAGGCTATTATATAAACATGGGGGAAAAGTGACAAAGGGAGGAAGCAAAGATGAAAAAAACCTATAAGAGTGAGAGAGAGGAGCACAGAGTATATGGTGGTGGATAAAAGAGGCATGAGGTGGAATGTAAACTGAGCATTCTTGCTATTAGGCAACCTCAGCATTCAGCAGTGACAGCAGCAGGCTTCTGAGAAATCCTTGGTTCCTGGACTTTATAATTTCCAAATTAAGCACTGAGTGGTGGAATCACGTTTTTGTGCTCAGGGAATGAAATACTCCTCAAAGGTGCCATGGTCAGTCTCAACTGTTCATAAGGGAGTAAATATTCTGTAAGAATTGTACAGGGTGAGCAAACTATTTGTTCAAAAGTGGGTTGGTGTATTTTACAAACATTGAGCCAAACAGTGCAATCCAAAGCAGAATTTGTGCCTTTAATGGATAACAAACCATATGTCCTTTAGGATATCTTCACCTATGGCATAACCACTGGAATTATGAACCCCGGGAGGACAAAATTATGTGCCAGGGTTGACTAAATTATGTGACCAGAAGAGGCAAATTATGCAGCATAATGTGACACATTTTTGCTACTATTACCTCATTATTTTGCTATTACGACACATGATAACACTATCTGGGTAAAGTTTCACCTCATTAGTCCCTCTTTGACACCAAATACTGAAATAAGTAACAGAAAAGTGATTAGACAAGCTTTGTGAAGGGCTTTCCATTGACACATGTTGCTGCATTTTTTGTACCTTTTGATCTGTTTGAGCTAAAAACATTTTATTTTGCTGGAATCTACAGATTATGCAGCAGATGAATTGTGTGGCAAACGCGGCAAAACCATAATTATGTGGCAAATACAGTGGCCTTCAAAACTGTACAGTTCCAATGGCTTAAGGCAAAATCTCTACAATAAATGTTTTTTTGTGTTTTCCCCACAATCAGTTTTGTGGAGGATTTGTTCATAGTAAGTAGGTTTTTTAAGTAGGTTAAAACATACTCTTTGAGTTTTAACATATTTCCTTTTGATTTAAAAATCCTCCCAAAATGTGTGAACTATACATTTGTCATCTGTGCCCACCTAAATATTTCAAAGACATTTAGACTCTCAGGGCCTGATTCACAGAACTAACTTACGTCAAAACGTAAAGTAGTACTTTTGGTATTCACAGAATACACTTACTCATTTTGGTATTCACAGAATGAACTTACTCATTTCGGTATTCACAGAAGTTAGTAGTCCTAACTTTAGGACTCCTAAATGCCTTCTGTGAATACCGAAAGTCTTAAAGTTAGGATTTTTCTCAGTTTAGGAGTAGTAAAGTTAGGACTCCTAACTTTACTACTCCTAAACTGAGAAAAATCCTAACTTTAAGACTTTCGGTATTCACAGAAGGCATTTAGGAGTCCTAAAGTTAGGACTACTAACTTCTGTGAATACCGAAATGAGTAAGTTCATTCTGTAAATACCAAAATGAGTAAGTGTATTCTGTGAATACCAAAAAGTACTAACTTTACGTTTTTGATGTAAGTTAGTTCTGTGAATCAGGCCCTCACTGTGCCTTAACATCTGGAAATACTACTTAGCATGTCTGCCTCTTCTCTGATAGTTAGCAGAATAAAGTAGCAGCTACAAAAAGCCCCCAAGAGGGATGCTCTTTACTCAGCCATATGGCATGCTGCTCTTCCTTAACAGATCATCCTCACTGTCAGCTAGAAACAAGAAAGTGTGCTAGTACATAAATGATGGAGGCTATCTCAGATAATTGGAATCAAATTAACAATTCACACCATGCTCAAGGTTCCATAGTTAATGAACTTCCTGGGGGGGGGAGTCTGGGGTGCAATGAGGTCTACAATGGCATCAGTGAATGGGGGTTCGTGGCCCATGGGGCCTGCAGATGAGGGTGCCGCGGAGGGTGGTGTTGGGGTTGGTCCCGATCTGTAAGTGGAAGTGTTCCATGGTCACCGTCGGGTCATTAGAGTGCATGGTCAGTTGGAGTGTGCTTTTTCAGACAATGGCAATGCCTCCTCCTGGCTGCTCAGGGTGATCTGTGCGGATGAATTTGTAGCTGTCATGGATGGTGATGGCGATGTCCGGTCCAGAGCAGAGGTTGGTCCAGATTTCTGTGAA
The DNA here is from genome assembly GCA_963921515.1 of Calotriton arnoldi. Taxonomy (NCBI): domain Eukaryota; kingdom Metazoa; phylum Chordata; class Amphibia; order Caudata; family Salamandridae; genus Calotriton; species Calotriton arnoldi. Next base: position 1,160,169 of record CAWUFW010001597.1, on the reverse strand, counting down.
GAAGGCGATTGTGAAGAGGTTGCGTCGAGCTGGTGTGCTGATGTGGCAGAAGGTGCGTTTGCAGTTTCGACAGGCGCAGGGTGCAAGAGAATTCTACAGTGTAGCTAGATGGCAGGCGGTGTGGCGTCCAGGGATGAGGGCGAGGAGGGTGCTGGCATCATAGCGGTGGAGTGTCTGAGAGGAAGGGTCCTTGGTGCTTGGTGCAGTCCAGGGGCGGACGGATGCAGACGGGCTTGCCTTTCACGCACCAGTGGTACGCCCGCTGCGCATGGCCACACAGCGTCCGCCATTATGTAGTGCTGTGGGGGGGACTGGACAGCTGGGACTCGGGACACATGGGAAAGGACACTGGAGGGGGTAGGGACGCAGGGGGAGCGGGTATTGTAAATATATATTTTTTTAATTCTTACCTCGAGGCCGGGTCCTGTGTCTTCTGTGCTCCTGCTCTCCTGAGTCTGCTTCCAGGAACAGGAAGCAGGCAGCCATGCTCCCTCCCCTAAGCCAATCACAACGCTGCGTTGTGATTGTTCTTGAGCGCCGTGACAAGGCATTCAGCCAGGGGCTGGAGGGTTGGGCATGTTCTCCATGGAGGCTGTAATACAGCCTGCATTGCGAACAGGGATGTGCGCATGACTGATTTGGGCGGCCTGAGAGGGCCGACCAAACAGTCATTGTGCACTTGAGTGGGCATACCACTTTGCCCCTGCCCTGCTCCATGAGTAGAGCAGAACCCACCCACCCTCCCGCCCGCAAAGCAAACATAGCACGAGTACATCAGAAAGTTATCATCATGTTATGTTTCCTTCTTGCACTGCTTGAAAGTAGTGGGGCGACGCTCTTCTGCCATAGCGGATGAGCCGCCACTGGGGGTGCTTCACCCACAGGAGCTAGACCTGGGCCCGACTCGACCCCCGGCCTCCTCCACTATGCGTACCACCTTCTCCTCACCTGGACATTGACACAGTGGCGCAATCCACTGCACTCTCTCCAAATCTGTGACTCAGCCAGCAGGAGCCTCAGCCAGGCGTGATGTCACAAGCCTGGGTACAGCAGTCGCCGCCAAGTCTGCTGGGGAACCTCCCAATGCAGGTGATGCGACAGGGCCTACTGAGGCATGAAGTTGCAGCGCTCCCACCACTCAAGTTTGGTGCAGCTCAGGGGCCTCACCCTACAGAGCATCCGGCCAGCGCAACATCCTCCAGCCTGTGATGCAGAGAGGCGCGGCCCACCATTGGTGATCTCGTCCATGCACCACGGTGTAGTGGTGGTGCGTGGTAACGTGATGGAGACCTCTAAGTTGGTATGCAGGAGCACCTCTACCATTCACAGCTCCAAGGGGCACCAGGTGATCTTCTCACACAGGTCAGCAACGTGTCTCCATGTGACCTGGCAGACTCCACCACCAGGTAAGGGCGATCGCCGACACCTCATTGTCTACCGCCATGGCCCAGCAACTCCACAGCACCTCTGCATCCCACTCCGGGTCCCAGACGTAGGCCCAGCGGGGCCTCCAGGTGCCGGGGACTGTCCGCGCTTTCAAAGTTTTGGATGCCATGATGTTGCAAGGAGTGCACAATGATAAGTGATGCATCACTGGTTTTGCCCAGGGATGCGCCTCTTTTCATGAAGCTAGACCTGATTTTCCTCTTCCCCTGGTACTCTGGCTGGTCATCCTGGCTGTTGGGGGGCCTGGGGGGGTTGTTGATCTGTGCTGCACTTGGCCCTGGCTGCTCCATTCTGCATTCCAAGGTTTTGTTCCCTATTATTCATTGGACGTCGACTTATAGGCGATTTTTGCCTCTAGAGGCAAAAAAAGTCACGTTGGACTGAGTTTTTTTTACCACTAATGGGCCTTTCGTCAGTTTTCAAATCAAATCAAATCAGGGACATTTGTAAAGCGCTCATATCACCCGAAGGTCTCAGAATTTGTATCGCCTTCATGCTAGTGTTAGCAGCGGTTTTTACCCCGGCTACCTGAAACTATCGCCATGTAGCGACGTATTGTAAATACATCGCTAACAGGGCGATAGTTTTTGGTGAAAGGCTGCGTTAAGAAAACTGCCCCTAACTAGCGTTAGCGTTAGTTAGCGGCAGTTCTTGTACATATACCCCCTAATCCCTTAGATTATTGAACAATTTTTCAATTTCTATTTCAGATTTAGAAAACCATAGGGATTGGGTTATGTTGTAATCAGCCTTATATACTGCTTATGGTAGAATAAAAATATTGATTAAAGTCCTGCATTTCACTAGATTTTGTTTCACTGAATTTATGTACCTTTGCATTCTAATCATCATGTTGTTTGTGGGAAATCGTCTCTCAAAAAACAATTGGTCGGAATCAAAAGTCTCTCATGCAGTCACCTTTCCTGATTGGCTGCATTTATTTTTCACTGGTTTAACACTGACGGGACATTTTAGAATTAGTTCTAAATGTGAATACAAAGGTTTTCTGTACATTTAATGCGATTTTTGTGTGTATGGTAACGCTACTTCTCATTCTATATGTATGGCAACGCTGGTACAAATGTCTCAGGAACAGATGCAGCAAATGTGTGGGAACGCCATGTCTGCGTGTCATTCTTCATTTATGTCTAGATTTCCATTTGCAGTAATACTGTCCAACAACTTGTGGCATTGCCATTAAGGCAGTTGATCTCTAAATAAAGTGCCCTCAGGAAACCTGTCTTTAACAGTACTGAAACTACACATTAGCAAAATAGCTCCTTGTTTTGCAAAAATCCTAAGTTTGTGAAGATCACTATGAAGATTGATACAAGTTTTCCACAACATCACAATCGCTTCAAATGAACTCTTATAACAAAAGCCTTCTTAGCTCAACAGACTACTTCTACATGGTGGGCTCTAAGAGGCAAATTTATTGAAGGGTTGCGTCACTTTTGTGCAACGCAACGGGGAGTAAGAGCGACACAATTCTTAAGCTTGATATATCAAGCCATGCAAGAGCACCTGGCGTTGCTTGATAAATCTAACGCAGCGCAAATCTCTGTGTTGTGTTACTTTGCCCCAGGGAGGCGTTCCATGGGTGGAGCGTGGGTTTCCCCCACGCGTCCACCCATGGACTTTGCTGTATTCCCTGATTTACCATTACTGGTAAACCTGGGAATGCATCAAAATGTTACGCCTCCGTAACAGTGAGAAATATCTTTATTACTTATTATCTTTATTACATCCTCTTTCTATGTGTGCTGCATTGTGCAGCACACATAGAAAGAGGAAAATGCCTCAGGGGATTGTTTTTGAGAAGGACGGTGGCCCTTCCTACACAAAAGCAATCCTGCTTACAACACAGGCATGTGGTGCCTGCGTTGGAGCTAGGCAGCACATTATGCGCCAGCACTGGGAAATCACAGGAATGTATAGTATTATATTAAATACGGTGCATTCCGGCCCTTTGCCTATCACGCAGCACAGCAAAGTGGCTTGATGCGCTGCGAGATAATTTGATAAGTATATATTCAAAAAGTAGTGCAGATCTCCGAAGGATAACTTCAGGGCACTTACAGGACTAAAGGAAAAGAACAATTTTCTAAACTAAAATAAAAATTCTCATGAAATTAATTTTTTATCAGTTTCTGAGACTCTACTTTATTTTAATCAATTGATACACTTTGATCTAATCCTTACAATTTTAAAGCAGTTTGTTAAGTGTGGTCATATCTTTTCAACAAAATTTTGTTCAGACCTGTATCTTGTTTATTTTCATATGGTGTAGGCTGTGTTCTTACACAAAACACATTATATTGTGTATAAGTGTGGTCATTTCATTTTAACTAAATTTCGATCAGACTTTTCAACTTGCTTATTTTCATATGGTGTAGGCTGTGTTCTTACACAAAACACCTTATAGAATTTGTCAGTGAATGGCCTCGGTGATTTGGGCTACCTAAGAAAGATGATCCTAGGAGTCCTAATGTAAGCATGTTTGCCACTTCGGACTAACTGTGGGATGCTTCCCAACAGGTAATTGTTTACAGATGAAATTTAATTTTGAGAGGTGTCAACGTAACCACACAGAAATAGATCCTGCACACTGCATCTTCCCAATTTACAATGTACCACGTGCTAATGAGAGTTGTGAATTAAAATCCCAACCCATTTTGACATTGTAACATTCGCTAACTCCAGCCTTGCCCAGAAACTTTCCCAGTATTCTCATATATTGTGTTCCTCCAAACAGCTTTCCTGTTTGAAAAGTGTGCCATGTGTGAAAACTATATTTTGCCTCTATTTATATTTAATTTTTAAAAGCAATCTCACTGTAAAAATCTTAATCAGCCACATTCATCATTTCTTTGTGTTTGATCAGTCTACACTCTCATTTGAATCAAATCTTACTCTATTGTATTCTAATGTAAGTTGATTTTCAGAAATAGGTGTGCGAAAGCCAGTTCTGGAGGTTCCAGTGCAACCTGAATTTACTTGCTCCTATTGTATCAATGGGAGACATTGATCTCTTGTGTCCAGGACCCTTCCTACTGCGAACCCTCAAACTAGGAACCAAGGAAAAGATTTATCAAGGTTTTGTGCCAGTACAATGTCACTAAAAGTGACGGAAATTGGCTCAAAGTCTTGAATTGAGATGTACATTCCAGTGCAAATATTGACATATGCTAGAATGTAGCACTAAAGTAGTGCGAAGTAGCACTTTACGCTACTTTTTACTACTTTGTATCAAGGGGGTTTACCATGGGTAGAGCTTGGACTTTTCCATGCAACCTCCCGTGGTTTTTGACTCAAAGGCCTAATTACTCAAAAAGATAGAAAAGGTTTTGCCCCCAAAATGTAAGCCTTCCGCGTTAAGCATTACATATGTGTAAAGTTTTCTTTTCTCAAACCTTTTCTAACTTTGCAGTAGTGCTGTAATATACAGCACACATATAAAGTTAGAAACATTTTTAACAATGTCTAAGCATAGTATGTTATACTGGAAGGGTGCCCTTCCATTATGAATCCATTGTAAACATCATGCGTACACCCTTGTACTAAGCTGCTACACTGTGTGTGTGTGTGGTGCACATGGCATCCTAAAGTGCACCCACACAGTGAATGACAGAGGCAGTGTCATATCTTTGTAAATACTTGTGAAAAAGTGCTTCTTTCTGTGGGTCACCCCCATTTTTTTGTGGCCTGATGCTGCAGATTTTTTAACTCTGCACACTGGAACAGTGCTGTCCAGTCCCCTGTATATGTGTTCCAACCCTTAAAACATTGTAAAATTGGCTAACTCCTAATTAGCATATTTAACTTCCAGTAAGCTCACAGTACATAATGCAGGAAATACACCAATGGCATGGAAACGTTAAATGTCACCCGTGGACTGCATGCAGCAATAGGCTGACAAAAGAAATATGACTTCAGGCCCACCTGTGTAGCCTGACTCATGCAACTTTCATACCTGTATGTGAACCTGCCTAAATACACCTTTTTGACAGGAAAGCACCCTACTTTAAAATATCAAATAAGTCATCACCCCTAAGTAGGCTTTGTAGTCCACAGAGTAGGCTGTCTACTATTTAAAAGAGGTACATGCAAGAATTTAATGCCTGAAACTATCTATGGTCACTAGCCCAGAAAGCAATTGTCACTGTGTAGTGTAGCTCCTATTTCCCTAATAGGCTCTGCGCATTGGAATAATATATCCTATAGGTTTGACATAGGACTAAGGTCAGTATGTCCCTATCGAGTATATTAAACTTAATTACTTGTGCCAGCTAGCTCAGAGGCCACTAGATACTCCTTGACAACAAGAAGGGAGTAGTTTCTGGCAGCCGCAAAACATGACCACTGTGTTTCCCTTTAGAATCAGAACGTGTCCCAGAGTCGTGGAAACAATAGATAACTATTTCACTCAGCTCAGTCGTGCATGCTTAGTTTTCTCCAAGTTACACAGAAAGAAGTAGACGGGCGTTTCAATAAAAGATTTATTGAACAGTCTTGTTTCTGGTGTAAGTAAAATGTGCTGTTACGATCACAAGACAGTATGCGAGATAAATAATGTACAGTGTGATCAGTAGAAATAAATAATACTGCGAGAGCATTATCTTTTAGTACATATGCTTTTACATAAATAACACAGACTAAAAATGCGAGTACTCATACGATGCGTTTCAAATCTAGTTCTACCCCAATGTACCTAACCTAACCTAGGTATAGGAAGATGTATGAAGTAGGTGAAGTATTCCTTACTATGGTATACTAAGAGTACGCTAACCCCAGTATGCCTAGTATGCCAAGAGTCCCTCTAGGTTCTAGTCTGCTCCATACTGAAGAATGAGAGAGGTAGGAATCTCTTCGCCAGACTCGAACTCCAACACCCCGCAAGGGAAGTTAGATCACTGGAAGCGGGACTCTCTGCGTGCCGGGATGACCGCGTCTTCTCAGTGCGTCAGGCCGGGAAACGGGCTCCTCTGAAGTCGAGGTTTCCTCTGATTTACAGGGGCTAGGGAAGGTATATTTATACCTGAGAAGCACCTAAGAATGTTAGTATTGACGTGAGTCGGACAGCGGAAGACGTCATGAATGAACCCCTAAGGAATAATGGTTCATGCATAATATATGAGTCCTTGAAGAAATCAATAGTCCTGGACTAGGGAAACTCCCGCAGCCTAAGGGTCTGTTCTTCAAGAACTCGTTGTGACGTTAGGGTGGACGGATGTCAGAGACCATGCCTGTATTTGGAGTGCACGGTTTAATGCCTAAATAAGGGCTGGGATTTTATGCCTATATAAGGGCAGGGCGAATTGTGCCTATATAAGGACATGATACTGGAAAGCCCGTTTATGGACACCCTAAGAGGAATACAACACCCACTCCACTTTCGTGTGTACGATAATACTAAAATGCTAAACATTTAAAATGCTAAACATTAAATGGAGTACTGCATATTTTAAAAAAATATTTCTTAAAAGCATTTAAAAAACATAATAAAAAATGCAAAAGGTACTGTACATTTGAAGCATTGCTTTTCATTTCAGGCATATATTTAAAATAAAATGCAATATGAATGAAAGAAGCAGTAATATTTACATGTGACAAAAAAATGATCGATAAGTTTCTTAAAAATCAAAGTCATTTCATGTCATGAAAATTAATGAACTGTTTTAGACACACAAGATGCCTAAGTGTCCGTGGAAGTACCTTGAAGTCTGTATTATAAGGCTAGTTCTACTTTAAGCAGATTGAAGTGCCCTTTTCGTTCGAAAAATGGGAAAAAGTTCAATTTTGGTAGAGTTCCAAGTTGTTTTGAAAAATGAAGGCCAAATTGTTACTGCATCTCTGGAACACTGTATGCTGAATCAGAGTCAGTTTACGGGTCTGGTGTAAACATGAGATCATCTACTTCTATAGACAAAACATCGTCCACTGTAGTTGGTGTCAGTTGGAACACCTCGTGTAGCAGATTAATTGCACAGAGATGTGAAGCTTCGCTTCCAGCATAGGGTGCCGCAGCAAAGTTCGCGTCCGTTGTTACCTGTGTGCCTGTAGATCTTTCTCGTACCTCAGCAGCAGCCGGAAGCGTCTGTGAGATCTCAATGAATGCTGACATCAGGATTGGTAGCCTCTGGGGACAACACAGAGCATGGGCCGTTATCGGGACCAGCAGAGTATCGACATCCGTTGGCGTAGCTGATGGAAATGTTAGACAGGTGTCCAACACGCATTCTTCACCGCATAGCAGGCATCGTAGAACAGGTAAGATGCAATCTTGCCAGATTGGTCTGAATGACAGGAACCAAGTTGTATTAAGGTCCCGTAGACGAGTCATGCCCAATAGCTGTACTATTCGCTCACGGCACTTTCGTTCAAGGAGAGCTTTCTCCATTTCGCTCGGAGTGATGTCTGCGAATAGGCTGGCCATAGCGCAATAGCAGGAAGAGAAATAGAATTCCGGCAACAAGTGCTAGAATTAATGGTATGCCACCAAACACCGAATGTGCAAAGTTCGGGATTATTCCGAGTATTGCCTGGAAAGGTGCTAACAGACCGGTACAGATGCTCTTAAATACATGTATAATTCCACTTGTATCAGACATGTTGAAGATACGTGTTATCATTTCTACGAAATGTATAGGGCAGTTTGTACGTATTAAAGTCTGTATCTCAGCCGAAGTCCTTGCTACTTGTAGATCATAGGTTTCTTTGGCCGAGGTCAAAGGCACTGTTTGCTGTAAAAGCATGGCTTTCATTCTGCTCAAAGTATCAAATCTTATAAAAGAGACGTTCAGCGAAGGCCATAGAGGCGACTCCCTGACTGTGTCTATTGGGACAAACAATACTTGCATACAGCAAGTGACCCTGGAGTTGACCGTTACTAGATATGGGATGCCTGGCAACATGCCGCAGCAACTCTGATCATTCAACATGAGGTAACTCCCATTAGAAAGTTGTCCAAACGTTGGATTAATCACAGCAGCTGGTGTACCCTGCTGATGGCAAGACAAATTTGCCACAGAACCATTACAAGCCCCGTGTAAAGAAATGTCCTGACATATAAGTGAACCCCTCAGTGCACTTTTACAGTGTGTACCGCTTAAAAACACTTCACGATCCCCACTCCAACATCTATATGTATACGGTAAATCCCAAGATGTCTTAATGTATTCCTTACCCAACCTTTCATATTTGCCTGCTTGCATTTGTCTGAGGCAATACTGAAACTGAAAAGTACTCACAGGTAATGTTATTTTGCCATGAATAAGCCATTCTGTAGCTGGTTTTTCTGCCACTGTGAATGGTAACTTTTCCAGTTTTTCAATGCTCAGCACTGTATACTTTGCTCCTCTTTGTGCCAGTTCGATCTGTTTATCAGTTAGATTGTATTCTGCAAACAGAGCCGATGTGTTGATGAAACGCCAAGGCACATAGCCCGCTCGCAAAGATTGCAGCGTCCAGCTTAATAACATAATAGAACGTAATTGAGACTGGCCTTGCTGTAACATCGCCAAATCTTGTTCTAGTATGTCGATAGCAGAGGATACAATGCCATCCAATGAATATATTCTGGAGGACAAAGTTGTTAACCCATTGTCGACTATAGAGAGTGTTTTCTCTAAATTAATATGATCAAGTTCACGTATTCTTTCTGCAGCCTCTCTCTGTGATACTTTCCATGCTTCATTATAGGCAGCATAAATGCCGGCATATATGAAACGTTTTTGACGCGGTTGTCTTGGTCCAAGCAAGAATTCCCTAAGGTCTGCGTCCTTTTTAAGTAAGGTTAAGTGTTGTTTCACATCCTGTAGTGTAGACTTATGCAGCCAATCGAGGCATAATTTTCCTACACTGTATGTTGTTACTACCCCCGGATGTTGTCTTTGGACGTATCTTGGGTCTGGCCTATTAATAGTAAAGCCCTGAGTTTTATTCAGGAATCTTTCATGACAGTTATTCGTGTCTGTGGGCCAGATCAACCATTTTTTCCAATCAGGATTAGATCTGTTGAGTTGTAGTATATTGTCAACTGTCACCACTGCCTGTGTATCGTTATCTCTGGCAGGTGTTGGTACAGAAGGTGTGTTCATTTCTTTGATCTTGGCTAATCCAAGACAAGATGTTTGTTGGATGGTTTCATTCAAAAACATTATTTGTTCAGGGATGATGCAGGCTCTAAATAAAGCTTCTATCCCCTGCACTTGCCATTCTTTAGTACCCCACACAGTTTTTGTGTCTATTGTGTCTTTCCAAAAGTCGAAACCCTGTCTAGACAGTTGGGCATTAAATAATTCAGAGTAAATCTGTTTTGTATTTGTTAACATAATTTTCAGCCCTGTCTTGTTTACATTTTTATAGTAAAACATTTCTGGATCAGATGTATTGTAACCTGAAAAATATGGAAACTTGTTGGCAAATGTTTTTGAACTACCGTGTGGTGGTGTAGGACAATGCTCCCATTGGTTAAACATAAACACATTTCTTGGATATGCAGATTTATGCAAATAATGATGACCATAGTGGTTATAACAATACATTTGTTCATAGTCTGATGAACCCTCTAAATATTCATGTTTAGAAAATGCAGCAGATTTTTCTAGGTCAAACATTATGTCATTCACAGTCTCAAAGTCCCAATCATCTGAATAGGTACTGGACGTAATTAGATCACTTAGTGAAATTTTAAACAAATGTGGAATGTTCAATTGTTCCGTCGGACCGAAGATTTCAAAATCTGTTTTGTCCCACACTATACCATCCTGTATAGGAACAGCTGTGATGTTCACTGATGACAAGTCTCTTGCTTCACGATGGGAAGATTTATGAGGTTTCAAAAGTACGTTCACGCCTTTTCCTTCAGTATTCACATGGATGTATCTGCCACTTATAAGCACGCTCACAGTTGTTACCAAAGCTAGCCAGAGCAGGAAAACAAAAAGTCCAGATGTAATCCAGAGTTCAATCCATGGAGAAACCAAATAAGTTTTTTCCAGAAAGTGAAGAAAGTCTTGTACTTGCTGCTTGAAATTTAATGATGCTGGCGTCGTTTCAGGTTCACTCGGATCTTCTGAGAACGTATCAAAGTTAATGAAATAGCCAGAAGCAGTTCTATCAATTGTTGGAATTGCATCAGGATTTGTAGAAATCACTGGAACCAGTTCATCACTTGCCACGTTGGTGTAGACAGGTGTATTTGGACGAACTGTTACTTGGTTGTCAAGAGGGATGAGTTCCATAGCGTTGTTGCTTAGTCCTTCATCAGTTACAGCTGAATTCTCGATTGTTATCAGTCTTTCAGTCTGAACCTCTTGGATAGTAGCGAGAGGAGTGCGTCTGCTACTAGGTCGGAGTCCACGAGGCCTACTATTTAGTATTGGCCACATACTGTGGTTTGATGAGGTCGATGGACACAAATCTTTTCTCCTTTCTTCCAGCAAGGGGCGGCAGAAGTACTGTTCTTGTTCCTTGAACTGCTAGGACAGGTACTGGTTGTCTGTAAGAAGGTCCAAATTCCTTCTTGTCCGCAATCTTTTCTCTGACTAGATCCCCAACTTTTGGAATCCAGACAGGCCTTGCTGGGACCGCCGATTTTTCCCCAGTGGTGGTTGGCTGTAGGAATACGTTGCTTTGTTTCGTTCTTAATTTATTGAGTTCCTGTAAAACAGCCAAACGATCTTTGATATCAAACGGTTTATTTTCCACCACTGTGCCTACGTGTTCAAGGTCTGGTACCCACATTCTTGTCCCAAATAGGACCTCATATGGAGTGACCCCCCTAGAGAACTTCTTGGCAGATTATTCAATGAGCGTTGAACCCCACTAAGGTGTTTGACCCACCCATCACCCGAACCCAATACCCTAGCTGTTATAGACTGCTTTATGTCCCGGTTTTTCCTTTCCACAACCGAATTTCCCTCAGGATGGAATGGAGAGGAGTACCGCAATGCAACGCCAGACTGGCCATGGCTTCTTTGTAAGCCCGAGAGCTAAACGCAGGGCCCTGGTGAGAATGTAGCGTGCCTATTGCGTATGTGCCGATAAAGACTCGCAAATCTTTTATAACAGTTCGAGCGTCAGCTGAGCGCTGAGGCCATAACCATAGGAACCTAGAGCAGGAATCCACTGCAACCATGATATATTTATAGTTACCGTCCCTTTGCAAGGGACCGCAGTGGTCCAGGTAAACACAAGCTAATGGTTTGTCTGAAATTAACAGGGGTGTCTGCGCAGGACGTTTCACTGTTGAGACTTTCATCTGTTGGCAAATATCACATTCTAAAACATAGTTTTTAGTTTGTTTCCGAATGCCAGGCCACCAATATCTTTGCTTGAGTAAAGATACTGTCGCTGAAACACCTGCATGGGCAGAAGCTATCCCTTCATGTGCTGCTAGGATTAGTCCTAATCTGCGTTCCTTGTTTGGAATTACCCTATCCCCCACTCCAGGGATTCGAGCAAAAGGAACGTTGTTCGCATCAATTACATAAGAGTACTTGAGTGGAAACTTTTTGGGTAACGCACTGCTGCCTTTGCTTGAAGCATTGACAGCCAACATTATCTCACCGTCTATTTTTGTTTTTGAACGAGTGATCGCAGCTACGGAAGCCGTCTGAACCGCCCCCTTTGCGGCTTCGTCAGCCAATGAATTCCCTGCAACGTGAACGCCATCACGTTGATGACTCAGTGTGTGGATCACGTGAGCCTTTGGTAGTTCGTTTTTCAACTGAACTACTTGTTCCCAAAGCATTTTGTGCTTTATTGTGCCACCTTTCGCATCTTTGAAACCATTTTCAAGCCAGTTTTGTATATAGTCATTATACGACTGAACACAGTAAAAGGAATCGCACACTATTAGTGTGGGGAATTCTCGATCTGTACTTTCAAGTGCCAGTTTGAATGCTTGTAGTTCAGCTCGCTGAGCTGTACAATCTCCTAGAGACTGAGTTTTTGTGACCATAGGTCTGAAGATGCCATTTCGCATGCGACCTTTAACGATTGCACACGCTGCACTATAAGCTTGCTTACTCCCTGTTGCGGGTTGTGCGGATCCGTCAGTGTAAATTATGAATTCGTACTGATCGAGAGGCAGAATTTCAGTAGGCAGAGGACATTCTTGTTCATATTGCAGGAATGCTTGTGTTTTTAAATCTGGATCAAAAACATATTCAACATCTGTTGCAGCAAGAGAATTAACCCATTGTATCCATCTTGGATGTAATGCTTTAGCATTTGGAATGCTTGCTTTTGTGACCGCTTCTAAAGCTGGTACCGGGGTTACGACAATAATGCGTTTCCCTTGGGCTAAGGCTCTTTCTTTTGCTACAGCGGTTTGAACTGCTGTTAGAATTTTTTCAGTTGAACTGAAGCGCATTTCCGCTTGTGTGTACAAATGGGATTTGTATGCGATTGGTATTTTCTCACCCTCATTGAAGGTTAAGTAGGTGAATCCATATTGACCCGAAATTATTCAGATCACCAAATTGCGTTGCCTTACGCGTGTTTGTAAGTGATTTGTTGCTAACATGTTAGCCTGGAGTGAACACAAGATTTCTGTGTGTTCCTGTGTCCAGTTTCTGATCGAAAAATCAGGTTTGATTAATGCGTAGAGAGGTTTAACCCTTTCTGCGTAATTTAGAATGTATGTTCTTCCAAAATTTAGGAAACCCAGGATTGATTGTAAGTTTTTTAGCGTTTTTGGAGGTTGGAGCAGCGCACACTTTTCTAAAAAGTTAGCTGCCAAGCTCTTGCCTTCACTTGAAAGTTCATATCCTAGAAATAGGACATTGAGATGGGCAATTCTGGACTTTTTAAATTTGAACTTGTAGCCCTCAGAGGCGAAACCCAGTATAATGGTGCTCACCCTGTTCAAGTGTTTTTCCAGGTCATCGTCTGTCAGATAGATGTCATCGACATAGGACAATGCCTCATTGTCATAAATTTGTAGTAACTCCGTTACCCTCACTGAGAATAAACCTGGGCTGTTCTTGAACCCTTGTGGGAGTCGACAAAAGTGACGCTGGGTCCCCATTATGGAGAATGCTGTTAAGTACCTGCTTTCAGGTGCTATGTTTTGACAAAAGAAACCATTCGAGATGTCTAATGTTGTTTTATATTTTTTACGCACAATGTTATTCATTAATGCTGTGCTATGTGCATTTTGCACTGCAAAAGTTTTTGAACAAGTGTTTAAGTGTCTGTAATCCAAAACTAGACGATATGTATTGTCTGGTTTGGAGACAGGAAACAAAGGATTGTTCATTGAGGAGGTGCATGTTTCAATCACCCCTTGATATTCAAGTTGATCTAAGATCTCCCTGACCTGTTTTTTAGCTTCTTGCTTTATTGGGTACTGCCGTTGTGCAGTTGGTTCATGTTTCAGATGTATTTTATGGTGAGGTGAGTCCTCATCCCATCCTACATGATTTTTATATAATGCTGGGGCCTGGGCCACTGCCCATTTCCTGGCATATGTATATCTTAGATGCATTGGTATATGGTTGGAGAAGGCAGGCATAATTATGTCCTCGCCATGTGGGCACTCCCTGACAAATTGTGGTGGCCAGTCCCTTTCTGCTAGAAGTATGTCATAGCCCTTTGATAGTCTTTCCCAAAAAAGTGCTTTCACCTGTCTAGGTTTGTCTCCCTCCATCCAGAGTGTTATGTCATATAACTTTTGTGGAGTACTAATCCTGGTGTCTACAGTCTCAAATGTGATGTACTCATTCAAGTCCACTATCTCCAGAAGTTCCTTCAGGTTCTGGCGAGCTATTGTGACTTCTGCTGCACTGTCCAGCATTGTCTGAGCCCATTCTCCGTTCTTGAGTTGTGTTCTCAGTATTCTCGGCATGTCTAATCTTTAGACCTGCTACTTTCTTTTTGGAGAATTGAGGTTTTACTTTGGTTTTTGGAGCGTGTTTGTCGTCTTTCGATTTCACGCGTTCTTCTCTATGTTCTGATCATCCTCTTCTTTCCGAAGTCTGTGATGAGATCTGAAAGGGACGAGAGGAACGTGTATCAGTATCTTGATACCTGTCAGGTTTTCTCAAATTATCCCTATTCCTGAGGTTATACCTCCTTTCAGAGGGATCCTTTTGAGGAGACCTACCTCGGGATTGAGAATGTTTCTCATTTGAATTTTGTTTATTAGTATCCCACTTCTTTTTAGAAGATGTAGGAGTTTGTTTAATTGAGTCCTTCTCAGGACTTTCAGATAGTTTCGGCTTCACTGGTCTTCCACCCAAACTATCTCTGCCTAATTCTGCATAGGATTGTTCTATAATTCTGGGTAGCTCTGTTTGATGTTCTGTAACATCAAATTCCCTTAATTTTTGGCGGATTGCCACTGCTGCTGCCTCCCCTTTAATATTAGATAATATTATTGTTGAGACCTGGTCGAAATTTTTCTGTAATTTCATACCTAAATTTAGAGCAGGACATCAGGTATTACCGCAATTGACGGAATGCCATGTGTTTTAGTATAGATGGCAGCAAAGACTGAGCCCCAAGTGGTGCAGTCTTCCAGTTGTGGTGTGATCCCCATTGGTAAACTGATTGTCAGTATTCTGTGTTTCTCATACGTGCTAGTATTTGGAAATACTGCTTTGAGTTGAGTAATTTTTTGAGCTATCCAGAAAAGAATTTGCTCACGTTTTGTGGGCATTTTACCCATGACTGCGTATAGAGTCTGTGGTGTAATTTTTAGTGTATTCCCCTGGTGGGGAGTTGGATTTGGAATTGTTAATGGTTGCTGGACTGTAAAAGTCCGCATGACATATTGGACCAATTGTCTGTAGATTTTTATTAACTCTGTGAGTTGAGTAAGTAATTCCTCATCTGACATCTCTTCAATGTCAGGATGAGGTGTGTAGCCGGCTAGAATCGGCCATGTTGCTCCTGGTCTACCTAGTAGACCGAGCCTGGTAATGTTTCTGTGATGTTTTAGGGCGCCTTTAAACCAGAGCTGATGCTCCTGGCATGTTAATGGAATTTCTATATCCTCGAAAGGAATGTATTCCTCTGGTGGTTCATCTTCTTTGTAGAAGTGAAACGTGTGTTACTGGATTGGATTCAGGAAATATTACCCATGAATAGAATACCTCTGTCTGAAAGGATTCGTGTGCCTCTATCACGAAAACTGCTCTACCGCCTCTTGGTGGTAGGCTATGTTTTATAAGTTTTAGAGTGATGGCTCTTCTTAAGTTTGGAGCGATGTCTATAACACCCTCCTCGGTTTCATTTAAACCGGTAATGTTAAAAGCTGCTGTTTGGGCTGGATCAGCCGCAGCTACACCGTTTCCTGCGTCTTCAGTCATTTTGTTTTTTGAAAAATGTAGAACAAGTTTCAAGGAAACAAAGATAAGGTGCACAATATTTTGGAACACTGTATCCTTCAACGTTGAGCAAACCAAACAGCTAATATATAGGGTACTGCCCTATGTAGCCGTGGCGGATACTTAACCCTGTCCACTCCAGATGTCTTTTGGAGTATATGGGTAGGGGTCTCTTGAGAGAAAAAGCACGGCTGAGTTACTCAGTATCTAACGTTGAATTACTGCCTTACCAAACCGTTGGGCGCCATGTAGTGTAGCTCCTATTTCCCTAATAGGCTCTGCGCATTGGAATAATATATCCTATAGGTTTGACATAGGACTAAGGTCAGTATGTCCCTATCGAGTATATTAAACTTAATTACTTGTGCCAGCTAGCTCAGAGGCCACTAGAAACTCCTTGACAACAAGAAGGGAGTAGTTTCTGGCAGCCGCAAAACATGACCACTGTGTTTCCCTTTAGAATCAGAACGTGTCCCAGAGTCGTGGAAACAATAGATAACTATTTCACTCAGCTCAGTCGTGCATGCTTAGTTTTCTCCAAGTTACACAGAAAGAAGTAGACGGGCGTTTCAATAAAAGATTTATTGAACAGTCTTGTTTCTGGTGTAAGTAAAATGTGCTGTTACGATCACAAGACAGTATGCGAGATAAATAATGTACAGTGTGAGCAGTAGAAATAAATAATACTGCGAGAGCATTATCTTTTAGTACATATGCTTTTACATAAATAACACAGACTAAAAATGCGAGTACTCATACGATGCGTTTCTAATCTAGTTCTACCCCAATGTACCTAACCTAACCTAGGTATAGGAAGATGTATGAAGTAGGTGAAGTATTCCTTACTATGGTATACTAAGAGTACGCTAACCCCAGTATGCCTAGTATGCCAAGAGTCCCTCTAGGTTCTAGTCTGCTCCATACCTGAAAAATGAGAGAGGTAGGAATCTCTTCGCCAGACTCGAACTCCAACACCCCGCAAGGGAAGTTAGATCACTGGAAGCGGGACTCTCTGCGTGCAGGGATGACAGCGTCTTCTCAGTGCGTCAGGCTGGGAAACGGGCTCCTCTGAAGTCGAGGTCTCCTCTGATTTACAGTGGCTAGGGAAGGTATATTTATACCTGAGAAGCACCTAAGAATGTTAGTATTGACGTGAGTCGGACAGCGGAAGACGTCATGAATGAACCCCTAAGGAATAATGGTTCATGCATAATATATGAGTCCTTGAAGAAATCAATAGTCCTGGACTAGGGAAACTCCCGCAGCCTAAGGGTCTGTTCTTCAAGAACTCGTTGTGACGTTAGGGTGGACGGATGTCAGAGACCATGCCTGTATTTGGAGTGCACGGTTTAATGCCTAAATAAGGGCTGGGATTTTATGCCTATATAAGGGCAGGGCGAATTGTGCCTATATAAGGACATGATACTGGAAAGCCCGTTTATGGACACCCTAAGAGGAATACAACAACTGTAAAGTGCTGGAGCTATCCTATGACAAACGCAGAAGTTCAGAATAAAATTATAACTCTACTATCTCTGGTTTGAGACAAGTTACTGAATAATTCAAATACCATTTCTAATGTTTATTGACAATCCAATTCACTGGTTGTTAAGTTGGATTTTTAATAATTATTTTGGAAAAGTGACTTTTAAGAATTTAGACTTTGTCTGTCTGAACTTTCAGTAGGAAGTCTCAGGAAACACACTTCAAACCAAAGTATATTAAGAAGTCCAGATAAGTTAAACAGACTCTAGACCTTAATTTTAAACCTGGGAAAAGTGTAAAAGAAAACCACTCTTATCCTAATACCATTTGTCAATCAAAAGTTTAAAGTAAATATATTTCAGACATATGAAGTGCACAATGAGGTAAAAAACTACAGATGATTCACCTTATCAAAAAGGAAAGGAGCATTCCCTTTTGGTACACAAATTAATTATAAGGCCTTAGCATTGCTATGTTTCAGGACACATGTAACATAGACTGAGTTCCATTTGCCTGCAGGGTTACCTTGCACAGATGGCAGGGTGAATATTACAACTGTCTTTTTCTCTCAGACTACATGTGTGCAGCGATGTTACATGTTTTGCCCACAATCTATCAGAACCCCTGGCCATAGATGTCTGCGGGCAGCTAGCTCACGCTATACTTAAAGGTGAGCACTGGAGGTTGCATCTCAAAGCTAATTGTCATAGAGCCTTACAGTGAGGGAAACTCCATTCACAAGTTGTTTTGAAAAATGAAGGCCAAATTGTTACTGCATCTCTGGAACACTGTATGCTGAATCAGAGTCAGTTTACGGGTCTGGTGTAAACATGAGATCATCTACTTCTATAGACAAAACATTGTCCACTGTAGTTGGTGTCAGTTGGAACACCTCGTGTAGCAGATTAATTGCACAGAGATGTGAAGCTTCGCTTCCAGCATAGGGTGCCGCAGCAAAGTTCGCGTCCGTTGTTACCTGTGTGCCTGTAGATCTTTCTCGTACCTCAGCAGCAGCCGGAAGCGTCTGTGAGATCTCAATGAATGCTGACATCAGGATCGGTAGCCTTTGGGGACAACACAGAGCATGGGCCGTTATCGGGACCAGCAGAGTATCGACATCCGTTGGCGTAGCTGATGGAAATGTTAGACAGGTGTCCAACACGCATTCTTCACCGCATAGCAGGCATCGTAGAACAGGTAAGATGCAATCTTGCCAGATTGGTCTGAATGACAGGAACCAAGTTGTATTAAGGTCCCGTAGACGAGTCATGCCCAATAGCTGTACTATTCGCTCACGGCACTTTCGTTCAAGGAGAGCTTTCTCCATTTCGCTCGGAGTGATGTCTGCGAATAGGCTGGCCATAGCGCAATAGCAGGAAGAGAAATAGAATTCCGGCAACAAGTGCTAGAATTAATGGTATGCCACCAAACACCGAATGTGCAAAGTTCGGGATTATTCCGAGTATTGCCTGGAAAGGTGCTAACAGACCGGTACAGATGCTCTTAAATACATGTATAATTCCACTTGTATCAGACATGTTGAAGATACGTGTTATCATTTCTACGAAATGTATAGGGCAGTTTGTACGTATTAAAGTCTGTATCTCAGCCGAAGTCCTTGCTACTTGTAGATCATAGGTTTCTTTGGCCGAGGTCAAAGGCACTGTTTGCTGTAAAAGCATGGCTTTCATTCTGCTCAAAGTATCAAATCTTATAAAAGAGACGTTCAGCGAAGGCCATAGAGGCGACTCCCTGACTGTGTCTATTGGGACAAACAATACTTGCATACAGCAAGTGACCCTGGAGTTGACCGTTACTAGATATGGGATGCCTGGCAACATGCCGCAGCAACTCTGATCATTCAACATGAGGTAACTCCCATTAGAAAGTTGTCCAAACGTTGGATTAATCACAGCAGCTGGTGTACCCTTCTGATGGCAAGACAAATTTGCCACAGAACCATTACAAGCCCCGTGTAAAGAAATGTCCTGACATATAAGTGAACCGCTCAGTGCACGTTTACAGTGTGTACCGCTTAAAAACACTTCACGATCCCCACTCCAACATCTATATGTATACGGTAAATCCCAAGATGTCTTAATGTATTCCTTACCCAACCTTTCATATTTGCCTGCTTGCATTTGTCTGAGGCAATACTGAAACTGAAAAGTACTCACAGGTAATGTTATTTTGCCATGAATAAGCCATTCTGTAGCTGGTTTTTCTGCCACTGTGAATGGTAACTTTTCCAGTTTTTCAATGCTCAGCACTGTATACTTTGCTCCTCTTTGTGCCAGTTCGATCTGTTTATCAGTTAGATTGTATTCTGCAAACAGAGCCGATGTGTTGATGAAACGCCAAGGCACATAGCCCGCTCTCAAAGATTGCAGCGTCCAGCTTAATAACATAATAGAACGTAATTGAGACTGGCCTTGCTGTAACATCGCCAAATCTTGTTCTAGTATGTCGATAGCAGAGGATACAATGCCATCCAATGAATATATTCTGGAGGACAAAGTTGTTATCCCATTGTCAACTATAGAGAGTGTTTTCTCTAAATTAATATGATCAAGTTCACGTATTCTTTCTGCAGCCTCTATCTGTGATACTTTCCATGCTTCATTATAGGCAGCATAAATGCCGGCATATATGAAACGTTTTTGACGCGGTTGTCTTGGTCCAAGCAAGAATTCCCTAAGGTCTGCGTCCTTTTTAAGTAAGGTTAAGTGTTGTTTCACATCCTGTAGTGTAGACTTATGCAGCCAATCGAGGCATAATTTTCCTACACTGTATGTTGTTACTACCCCCGGATGTTGTCTTTGGACGTATCTTGGGTCTGGCCTATTAATAGTAAAGCCCTGAGTTTTACTCAGGAATCTTTCATGACAGTTATTCGTGTCTGTGGGCCAGATCAACCATTTTTTCCAATCAGGATTAGATCTGTTGAGTTGTAGTATATTGTCAACTGTCACCACTGCCTGTGTATCGTTATCTCTGGCAGGTGTTGGTACAGAAGGTGTGTTCATTTCTTTGATCTTGGCTAATCCAAGACAAGATGTTTGTTGGATGGTTTCATTCAAAAACATTATTTGTTCAGGGATGATGAAGGCTCTAAATATACCTTCTATCCCCTGCACTTGCCATTCTTTAGTACCCCACACAGTTTTTGTGTCTATTGTGTCTTTCCAAAAGTCGAAACCCTGTCTAGACAGTTGGGCATTAAATAATTCAGAGTAAATCTGTTTTGTATTTGTTAACATAATTTTCAGCCCTGTCTTGTTTACATTTTTATAGTAAAACATTTCTGGATCAGATGTATTGTAACCTGAAAAATATGGAAACTTGTTGGCAAATGTTTTTGAACTACCGTGTGGTGGTGTAGGACAATGCTCCCATTGGTTAAACATAAACACATTTCTTGGATATGCAGATTTATGCAAATAATGATGACCATAGTGGTTATAACAATACATTTGTTCATAGTCTGATGAACCCTCTAAATATTCATGTTTAGAAAATGCAGCAGATTTTTCTAGGTCAAACATTATGTCATTCACAGTCTCAAAGTCCCAATCATCTGACTAGGTACTGGACGTAATTAGATCACTTAGTGAAATTTTAAACAAATGTGGAATGTTCAATTGTTCCGTTGGACCGAAGATTTCAAAATCTGTTTTGTCCCACACTATACCATCCAGTATAGGAACAGCTGTGATGTTCACTGATGACAAGTCTCTTGCTTCACGATGGGAAGATTTATGAGGTTTCAAAAGTACGTTCACGCCTTTTCCTTCAGTATTCACATGGATGTATCTGCCACTTATAAGCACGCTCACAGTTGTTACCAAAGCTAGCCAGAGCAGGAAAACAAAAAGTCCAGATGTAATCCAGAGTTCAATCCATGGAGAAACCAAATAAGTTTTTTTCAGAAAGTGAAGAAAGTCTTGTACTTGCTGCTTGAAATTTAATGATGCTGGCGTCGTTTCAGGTTCACTCGGATCTTCTGAGAACGTATCAAAGTTAATGAAATAGCCAGAAGCAGTTCTATCAATTGTTTGAATTGCATCAGGATTTGTAGAAATCACTGGAACCAGTTCATCACTTGCCACGTTGGTGTAGACAGGTGTATTTGGACGAACTGTTACTTGGTTGTCAAGAGGGATGAGTTCCATAGCGTTGTTGCTTAGTCCTTCATCAGTTACAGCTGAATTCTCGATTGTTATCAGTCTTTCAGTCTGAACCTCTTGGATAGTAGCGAGAGGAGTGCGTCTGCTAATAGGTCGGAGTCCACGAGGCCTACTATTTAGTATTGGCCACATACTGTGGTTTGATGAGGTCGATGGACACAAATCTTTTCTCCTTTCTTCCAGCAAGGGGCGGCAGAAGTACTGTTCTTGTTCCTTGAACTGCTAGGACAGGTACTGGTTGTCTGTAAGAAGGTCCAAATTCCTTCTTGTCCGCAATCTTTTCTCTGACTAGATCCCCAACTTTTGGAATCCAGACAGGCCTTGCTGGGACCGCCGATTTTTCCCCAGTGGTGGTTGGCTGTAGGAATACGTTGCTTTGTTTCGTTCTTAATTTATTGAGTTCCTGTAAAACAGCCAAACGATCTTTGATATCAAACGGTTTATTTTCCACCACTGTGCCTACGTGTTCAAGGTCTGGTACCCACATTCTTGTCCCAAATAGGACCTCATATGGAGTGACCCCCCCCTAGAGAACTTCTTGGCAGATTATTCAATGAGCGTTGAACCCCACTAAGGTGTTTGACCCACCCATCACCCGAACCCAATACCCTAGCTGTTATAGACTGCTTTATGTCCCGGTTTTTCCTTTCCACAACCGAATTTCCCTCAGGATGGAATGGAGAGGAGTACCGCAATGCAACGCCAAACTGGCCATGGCTTCTTTGTAAGCCCGAGAGCTAAACGCAGGGCCCTGGTCAGAATGTAGCGTGCCTATTGCGTATGTGCCGATAAAGACTCGCAAATCTTTTATAACAGTTCGAGCGTCAGCTGAGCGCTGAGGCCATAACCATAGGAACCTAGAGCAGGAATCCACTGCAACCATGATATATTTATAGTTACCGTCCCTTTGCAAGGGACCGCAGTGGTCCAGGTAAACACAAGCTAATGGTTTGTCTGAAATTAACAGGGGTGTCTGCGCAGGACGTTTCACTGTTTAGACTTTCATCTGTTGGCAAATATCACATTCTAAAACATAGTTTTTAGTTTGTTTCCGAATGCCAGGCCACCAATATCTTTGCTTGAGTAAAGATACTGTCGCTGAAACACCTGCATGGGCAGAAGCTATCCCTTCATGTGCTGCTAGGATTAGTCCTAATCTGCGTTCCTTGTTTGGAATTACCCTATCCCCCACTCCAGGGATTCGAGCAAAAGGAACGTTGTTCGCATCAATTACATAAGAGTACTTGAGTGGAAACTTTTTGGTAACGCTGCACTGCTGCCTTTGCTTGAAGCATTGACAGCCAACATTATCTCACCGTCTATTTTTGTTTTTGAATGAGTGATCGCAGGTACGGAAGCTGTCTGAACAGCCCCCTTTGCGGCTTCGTCAGCCAATGAATTCCCTGCAACGTGAACGCCATCACGTTGATGACTCAGTGTGTGGATCACGTGAGCCTTTGGTAGTTCGTTTTTCAACTGAACTACTTGTTCCCAAAGCATTTTGTGCTTTATTGTGCCACCTTTCGCATCTTTGAAACCATTTTCAAGCCAGTTTTGTATGTAGTCATTATACGACTGAACACAGTAAAAGGAATCGCACACTATTAGTGTGGGGAATTCTCGATCTGTACTTTCAAGTGCCAGTTTGAATGCTTGTAGTTCAGCTCGCTGAGCTGTACAATCTCCTAGAGACTGAGTTTTTGTGACCATAGGTCTGAAGATGCCATTTCGCATGCGACCTTTAACGATTGCACACGCTGCACTGTAAGCTTGCTTACTCCCTGTTGCGGGTTGTGCGGATCCGTCAGTGTAAATTATGAATTCGTACTGATCGAGAGGCAGAATTCAGTAGGCAGAGGACATTCTTGTTCATATTGCAGGAATGCTTGTGTTTTTAAATCTGGATCAAAAACATATTCAACATCTGTTGCAGCAAGAGAATTAACCCATTGTATCCATCTTGGATGTAATGCTTTAGCATTTGGAATGCTTGCTTTTGTGACCGCTTCTAAAGCTGGTACCGGGGTTACGACAATAATGCGTTTCCCTTGGGCTAAGGCTCTTTCTTTTGCTACAGCGGTTTGAACTGCTGTTAGAATTTTTCAGTTGAACTGAAGCGCATTTCCGCTTGTGTGTACAAATGGGATTTGTATGCGATTGGTATTTTCTCACCCTCATTGAAGGTTAAGTAGGTGAATCCACATTGACCCGAAATTATTCAGATCACCAAATTGCGTTGCCTTTCGCGTGTTTGTAAGTGATTTGTTGCTAACATGTTAGCCTGGAGTGAACACAAGATTTCTGTGTGTTCCTGTGTCCAGTTTCTGATCGAAAAATCAGGTTTGATTAATGCGTAGAGAGGTTTAACCCTTTCTGCGTAATTTAGAATGTATGTTCTTCCAAAATTTAGGAAACCCAGGATTGATTGTAAGTTTTTTAGCGTTTTTGGAGGTTGGAGCAGCGCACACTTTTCTAAAAAGTTAGCTGCCAAGCTCTTGCCTTCACTTGAAAGTTCATATCCTAGAAATAGGACATTGAGATGGGCAATTCTGGACTTTTTAAAGTTGAACTTGTAGCCCTCAGAGGCGAAACCCAGTATAATGGTGCTCACCCTGTTCAAGTGTTTTTCCAGGTCATCGTCTGTCAGATAGATGTCATCGACATAGGACAATGCCTCATTGTCATAAATTTGTAGTAACTCCGTTACCCTCGCTGAGAATAAACCTGGGCTGTTCTTGAACCCTTGTGGGAGTCGACAAAAGTGACGCTGGGTCCCCATTATGGAGAATGCTGTTAAGTACCTGCTTTCAGGTGCTATGTTTTGACAAAAGAAACCATTCGAGATGTCTAATGTTGTTTTATATTTTTTACGCACAATGTTATTCATTAATGCTGTGCTATGTGCATTTTGCACTGCAAAAGTTTTTGAACAAGTGTTTAAGTGTCTGTAATCCAAAACTAGACGATATGTATTGTCTGGTTTGGAGACAGGAAACAAAGGATTGTTCATTGAGGAGGTGCATGTTTCAATCACCCCTTGATATTCAAGTTGATCTAAGATCTCCCTGACCTGTTTTTTAGCTTCTTGCTTTATTGGGTACTGCCGTTGTGCAGTTGGTTCATGTTTCAGATGTATTTTATGGTGAGGTGAGTCCTCATCCCATCCTACATGATTTTTATATAATGCTGGGGCCTGGGCCACTGCCCATTTCCTGGCATATGTATATCTTAGATGCATTGGTATATGGTTGGAGAAGGCAGGCATAATTATGTCCTCGCCATGTGGGCACTCCCTGACAAATTGTGGTGGCCAGTCCCTTTCTGCTAGAAGTATGTCATAGCCCTTTGATAGTCTTTCCCAAAAAAGTGCTTTCACCTGTCTAGGTTTGTCTCCCTCCATCCAGAGTGTTATGTCATATAACTTTTGTGGAGTACTAACCCTGGTGTCTACAGTCTCAAATGTGATGTACTCATTCAAGTCCACTATCTCCAGAAGTTCCTTCAGGTTCTGGCGAGCTATTGTGACTTCTGCTGCACTGTCCAGCATTGTCTGAGCCCATTCTCCGTTCTTGAGTTGTGTTCTCAGTATTCTCGGCATGTCTAATCTTTAGACCTGCTACTTTCTTTTGGAGAATTGAGGTTTTACTTTGGTTTTTGGAGCGTGTTTGTCGTCTTTCGATTTCACGCGTTCTTCTCTATGTTCTGATCGTCCTCTTCTTTCCGAAGTCTGTGATGAGATCTGAAAGGGACGAGAGGAACGTGTATCAGTATCTTGATACCTGTCAGGTTTTCTCAAATTATCCCTATTCCTGAGGTTATACCTCCTTTCAGAGGGCTACTTTTGAGGAGACCTACCTCGGGATTGAGAATGTTTCTCATTTGAATTTTGTTTATTAGTATCCCACTTCTTTTTAGAAGATGTAGGAGTTTGTTTAATTGAGTCCTTCTCAGGACTTTCAGATAGTTTCGGCTTCACTGGTCTTCCACCCAAACTATCTCTGCCTAATTCTGCATAGGATTTGTTGGACTTGGCCCTTTTTGCAGGGTCATCCCTGAACTTTTTGCCTTCCTCCTATATTTTCTCTGACCTGTTTTTGTTGGTTTTATGACTCTGGGCACTTTACCACTGCTGATCAGTGCTAAAGTGCATATGCTCTCCCCATGATAAATTGTGTTATGGATTAGTGACTCCATGATTGGATGATTGGTTTACTTGTCAGTCCCTAGTACAGTGCACGGAGTGTGCCCAGGGCTTGTAAATCCAATGCCGCTGGTGGGATTGCAGCACTGGTTGTGCCACCCACAGAAGCGGCTTGTAAAATGTGTCTCAGGCCTGCCATTGCAGAGCCTGTGTGCAGTCTGTGACGGCCATGTCGACTTGGCAAGTGCACCCACTTGCCAGTCCCTAAACCTTCCCTTATCTTCATATCAGACACCCCTAAGGTAGGCCCAAGGGCAGGGTGCATTGTAAGTATAAGGTAGGACATGCCCTGGTGTGTGTGGCATGTCCTAATAGTGAATTACAGCCATTTTCGTTTTTCACTATTGCAAGGCTACCTGTTCTCCATAGGCCAGAATGGGCAGTTTGATTATTACACCTTATAATCCTAACTGACCCAGAGAACATGGTAGAAAAACGAATTTAGTATGCCTGAACTCAGAATGATAAAATACATCTTTTAGTGAAGTTGGTTTTAACATTCTTTGTTTGAAAATACCACTTTTAGAAAGTAGGTATTTTCTTGCCTAAACCATCCAGCTGCCTCTGCTCAGGTTGTGTATTGTGTGTCTGGGTTTGTGAGTGACAGGGGCTGGGGGATTCCAGGAGGCAGGGTGAGTCAGCACTAGGCTGAATAGGTCTGCCTGAAGGAAGATGGGTGGGAGGAGTTGCACCTGGGTCTGAATAGGGCTGTGCCTGCCTTCCACAATGCTGGCTCCACCTCCTGCCGGGCGTCTGATGGCTCTGCCCCTCACTCTCAAAGGAAAGAAGGAGTCAGAAAAACAAAGTGCTCCAGGACTGACCAGAACTGGTTTGGACTAGGCAAAGGCCTCTCTGCCTTCAGAGAACAAAGGGAAAAGGTGTATAAAAAGGGGACCCAGACCCCTAGGAAATTAGATCACTTCTGGGAAATCAAGAAACCTGTTGCCAAGGAGAAGAACCGGAGAAGCTGAAGGAGGAGTACTGCCCCTGTGCTGTTTTGCTGATTGGGGTTGGCCTGCAGTGGTTGCTTTCTGCCAAGGACAGGAGAAAAGACTTTGCTGTGCTTTGTCATCTTGAAGAAGGGAATCTCCAAGGGCTTGAACTGAGCTTGCCTCCTGCCTGAAGTCACAGGGACACAAAGACTTCACCCCTTCTGTTTGCCTGCATCTGGAACTGCTGTTTTAGCTGCTAACAGAGGGAAATTGCAACACCGACGCCGGCGAGCGACGCCGTAACCTGCACCGAAGCCGTGGGCACCGCTCGTGAAGAGCACGACGCACCGCCCGACTTGCACCGTAGGCCCGACGCCTGCCGACGCCGTGCGACGTCGACTCCGAAGCCGTCATCGAGGCCGCTGCCTGCACCGGAGCCGAGGACACCGCTCGTGACGCTCACGACGCACCGTCCCGACTCGCACCGCAGCCCCGACTTCACCGACGCCAGGGCTTCATCATCGCGGAGCCGATCCTCGACGTGGGTGACCCCGAATCCATCGACGCCGCACCATCGTAAGGAACCGACGCCTCGCCGCCATCCGTGACGTCACCTCCCCGACACAGTAAGGAACCGACGCCTCACCTCCCCTGCGCTGCAGTAAGGAACCGAGACATCACCTCCCCTGGGGTCGTAAGGAACCGACGCCGCCGGCGCCAACGAAGCATCCCCTCCCCGACGCCGTGCACCGTCTTTGTTTTCATCGAATTCCAGGTACTGTTCTTTGTGGGTCTGCTCGACTCCGGGCCCGACGCCGCGCACCTCGCGGTCGGCGCCGTACTTTGGGATTTCCACCGGTCACGACGTCGTGATAACTCCAAGTGGAGTTATTTGTTGCTACAAGCTTTATTTGATTGACTATCCTATTTTTGAAGATAACGTGAACTGTCTCTATCATTTTAAGTCTATTTTTGAGTACTGTATTGTGGATTTTTGCTATTGGGTCTTGTGATAAGTCTATATAAAGATTACTTATTTTTACATAAACAACCTGTGTGGTGTCCATCTGTAGTGTTTTCACTGTATTACTGTATGTGTTCACAAATGCTTTACACACTGCCTCTGAGATAAGCCTGTCTGCTCGTGCCAAGCTACCAGGGGGTGAGCAGGGGTTATTTTAGGAGTGTTTCCCCCTTATCCTGACTAGAAGCAAGGGTCCCTATTTGGACAAAGGTGCAGACCATTGCCAACTAGAGACCCCCAGTTCTAACATTGGTGGTCAGCGGTGAGGATTTGGACTTGCATTTGTGATTCATATACAGTGATTGGTGTACACTACTAGTGAGTGCAGACCAATACGCGACCACATACCTTTTGATAGGACTTTTTATTTTTTCCTTGGAACCTTTATTTTTGTTGAGAACTGCCAATTTTCACCATGAGCAAAAAAGGATCCATTGCACCTGCAGATATTGAATTTGAAGAAGATAGGGTTGATACCTACACTGTGACAGAACTCAAAGCTGTTTGCAAAAAGTTTAAAATCTCTATGAGAGGCCTCACCAGGAAGGAGGAGTTTCACAAGGCGCTAAGGGCCTGGTTGGAAGCACGGAATGCCAGAGGGCAGTCCGAGGAGCCTGTGGAGGAGGCAGAGAATTTAGATGGGCAGCTTGAGGGGCCATTGGGCTTACCTGGGAGGGAGTGCCTTCCAGGGAGGGCAGCAGTGTTTCTCAAAGGGCCTGTCTCCAGAGGAGCTGGAGGACAGGGACAAAAGCAGGATGCATGAAATGGAAATGGCCAAACTAAAACAGGGAAGCCATGATAGCCTTGAGCATAAGAAATTGGAGTTGGAAAGTAAGAGGTTGGCCATGGAAGAAAGGAAGATGCTTTTAGAGCATGAGAGAATGATGAGGGTGTTTGAGTTCAAAGCCAGGGGCTTAGGGATTCCTCCCTCTGGTGGCAGCAAAATTGTATTACCTAGTGCTGAGGGAGTAGTACACACACCCAGAGATGTGGTGCCTGACTTGGAGGGGGTTAATATACACCAGGAGGTTCAAGGACATGAGGTAGCTCCAGTAGTGCGCAGTGTCCCTGAGAGGAATAGGGAAACTGACGCAGGGATTCATGGTCCTAGTAGCAGGAGGGACACTCTACTGACTCTAGATGGGAGGTGCAGGGAGAGTGGTTCCCCCATGTTTGAATTCCTGGGGTGTGAGTGTGAAGACCGCCCAGAAGAGTGTGGGTTGAGTGACAGAGACAGTCAGATACTGTCTTGCCAATCTCAGCAGAGTGGTGTGGGGTACATGTGTGAGGCACTGGATGGTGAGGTGAAGGATAACTTGGTTAACACCTGTGAGGGGTTGTGTGATCCAATTGTGGGAGAGCATATTGTAAGTCCCTGTTTTCCAGAGCTATGCCAACGCCTGTTGGAGAGTGAGTTCTCTGACCCCAGGGAGCTCACGAGGGAGGAAGACCTTTTGGTGGTTTCCAGAGGGTCTGAAAAGGCATTGGGGAGTGACCCTAAGAGGAGTGGCTCAGGTATCTTCCAGCCCAGAGTGGTGGAAGTGGTTCAGAGTAGCCCAGCTAGGTCCCGGTGTAGTGGGAGGGGTGTAGGGGCTCACGTCCTGTCTCAGTGGAGAAGGAGTGAGTGTGGGGCTGCGTGTCCCAAGGTGCCCGAAACCCAGTCTCAGAGCCTGGATGGTTCTTTAAGGGAACACCAGGTAGGGAGCCTAGGCTGTCCTGATGGGCCGCCTCTTGAGGAGGATCTCCTAGTGTCTAGAGAACCTGGAGCGTCTGTAAATGGAGCTCCAGTGTTTCTGGTATCTGGCAGTGCCGCTCCACTTGGGAGGGTGCAGAAGCCCAGAGTGAGGGGTGAGAGGGGGAGAGAGTCCCCAGTGGAAGAACCAGTGGGTCAGGGACCAGCCAGAAGGGCTGAGTCACCAGTGAATGACCATGGTGACACCACTTCTGTCCTGGGGGATCTTCGCGCGCTGTCAGATGGACAGGGGTCGGGAGATCTGCGCCAGGCGGACTGTCACACAACACATGAGAGCTGTGTTACCCTCTGGGGGCATGCGTGCTCCCCAGGAAGTCCTGGTGCGCCAGGCAGATTATTACACAACTCTAGAGGAGTGTGTTTCCCTTGGGGGGTTGGTGTACCCTCCCGGAAGTCCTGGGTTGCCAGGCACAGGTCCAGCCTAAGGGTACAGACCCTGGGTTGGAGGACCAGGTTCAGGGTGTCCCCCTGACCTGGAGGAAGGGGCAGCTGCTAACAGTGCCCCTACCAGTTTGTCTTCTGGGGGCACCGCTCCAGGTGGGAGGGTGCAGGACCCCAGTAAGGGGGCGGGGAGAGGACAGCCTCACCCCTGGCCTCTGCCCAGTCTAAGGGTACAGACCCTATGCTGGGATCCCAGTTGCAGGATAGAACCCCTGAACTGGTGGGCGAGTGTGCAGGACCCCTGCCACAGGTGCCCTGACAATTCTGGAAGGGGGTACAGCTCCAGGTGGGAGGGTGCAGAGCCCCAAGGAGGAGGACCAGGTGTGGGAGAGCCCACCCCAGTCTCCTGTCCAGCCGCCGGTTACAGGCCCGGGGCTGGTGGGTCAGTGTCAGGATGTCATACCTGACCTGACGGTTGGGAGAGTGGACAAAGGGTGCCAGGCACCTGGGGCTACTGCCCCCGCTCTCTGACACCACAGAGGTTGGAGAGCCATGAAAGGCCTGGGGCCTGGCTCTCATCACTGACGGCTGTCAGTGGCCACTGTGGCTTGCTGTCCTGGTGGACAGAGTTGCCCCTGGGAGGGGGACAGAAGTCACACCCCGGGGGTGGACTAGGCCACACATTTGTGTTGGCCATGTGGGTACTGTCTGTCGGTTGGGACACACCTGTGAGCAAGCTAAGGTTAGGTGCTGCACAGGTGGTGTCCACAGTTGAGGAGAAGGGTTCCCCATGGGTTAGCTTGGTGGGCCCTGAGAGTATGGACAGAGGGATCCAAATAGGTTCAGATTGGCGTAGAACTGGAGTATGCCCCTGCTGTTGCGGGCCAGGGTCCATGTTCTATCGCCCAAAGCAGAGAAGCCCATCAGGGTAGTGATTGGTCTCCCCTGCGTTTTGGCTGGAAGGGGGTTGTGTTGGACTTGGCCCTTTTTGCAGGGTCATCCCTGAACTTTTTGCCTTCCTCCTATATTTTCTCTGACCTGTTTTTGTTGGTTTTATGACTCTGGGCACTTTACCACTGCTGATCAGTGCTAAAGTGCATATGCTCTCCCCATGATAAATTGTGTTATGGATTAGTGACTCCATGATTGGATGATTGGTTTACTTGTCAGTCCCTAGTACAGTGCACGGAGTGTGCCCAGGGCTTGTAAATCCAATGCCGCTGGTGGGATTGCAGCACTGGTTGTGCCACCCACAGAAGCGGCTTGTAAAATGTGTCTCAGGCCTGCCATTGCAGAGCCTGTGTGCAGTCTGTGACGGCCATGTCGACTTGGCAAGTGCACCCACTTGCCAGTCCCTAAACCTTCCCTTATCTTCATATCAGACACCCCTAAGGTAGGCCCAAGGGCAGGGTGCATTGTAAGTATAAGGTAGGACATGCCCTGGTGTGTGTGGCATGTCCTAATAGTGAATTACAGCCATTTTCGTTTTCACTATTGCAAGGCTACCTGTTCTCCATAGGCCAGAATGGGCAGTTTGATTATTACACCTTATAATCCTAACTGACCCAGAGAACATGGTAGAAAAACGAATTTAGTATGCCTGAACTCAGAATGATAAAATACATCTTTTAGTGAAGTTGGTTTTAACATTCTTTGTTTGAAAATACCACTTTTAGAAAGTAGGTATTTTCTTGCCTAAACCATCCAGCTGCCTCTGCTCAGGTTGTGTATTGTGTGTCTGGGTTTGTGAGTGACAGGGGCTGGGGGATTCCAGGAGGCAGGGTGAGTCAGCACTAGGCTGAATAGGTCTGCCTGAAGGAAGATGGGTGGGAGGAGTTGCACCTGGGTCTGAATAGGGCTGTGCCTGCCTTCCACAATGCTGGCTCCACCTCCTGCCGGGCGTCTGATGGCTCTGCCCCTCACTCTCAAAGGAAAGAAGGAGTCAGAAAAACAAAGTGCTCCAGGACTGACCAGAACTGGTTTGGACTAGGCAAAGGCCTCTCTGCCTTCAGAGAACAAAGGGAAAAGGTGTATAAAAGGGGACCCAGACCCCTAGGAAATTAGATCACTTCTGGGAAATCAAGAAACCTGTTGCCAAGGAGAAGAACCGGAGAAGCTGAAGGAGGAGTACTGCCCCTGTGCTGTTTTGCTGATTGGGGTTGGCCTGCAGTGGTTGCTTTCTGCCAAGGACAGGAGAAAAGACTTTGCTGTGCTTTGTCATCTTGAAGAAGGGAATCTCCAAGGGCTTGAACTGAGCTTGCCTCCTGCCTGAAGTCACAGGGACACAAAGACTTCACCCCTTCTGTTTGCCTGCATCTGGAACTGCTGTTTTAGCTGCTAACAGAGGGAAATTGCAACACCGACGCCGGCGAGCGACGCCGTAACCTGCACCGAAGCCGTGGGCACCGCTCGTGAAGAGCACGACGCACCGCCCCGACTTGCACCGTAGGCCCGACGCCTGCCGACGCCGTGCGACGTCGACTCCGAAGCCGTCATCGAGGCCGCTGCCTGCACCGGAGCCGAGGACACCGCTCGTGACGCTCACGACGCACCGTCCCGACTCGCACCGCAGCCCCGACTTCACCGACGCCAGGGCTTCATCATCGCGGAGCCGATCCTCGACGTGGGTGACCCCGAATCCATCGACGCCGCACCATCGTAAGGAACCGACGCCTCGCCGCCATCCGTGACGTCACCTCCCCGACACAGTAAGGAACCGACGCCTCACCTCCCCTGCGCTGCAGTAAGGAACCGAGACATCACCTCCCCTGGGGTCGTAAGGAACCGACGCCGCCGGCGCCAACGAAGCATCCCTCCCCGACGCCGTGCACCGTCTTTGTTTTCATCGAATTCCAGGTACTGTTCTTTGTGGGTCTGCTCGACTCCGGGCCCGACGCCGCGCACCTCGCGGTCGGCGCCGTACTTTGGGATTTCCACCGGTCACGACGTCGTGATAACTCCAAGTGGAGTTATTTGTTGCTACAAGCTTTATTTGATTGACTATCCTATTTTTGAAGATAACGTGAACTGTCTCTATCATTTTAAGTCTATTTTTGAGTACTGTATTGTGGATTTTTGCTATTGGGTCTTGTGATAAGTCTATATAAAGATTACTTATTTTTACATAAACAACCTGTGTGGTGTCCATCTGTAGTGTTTTCACTGTATTACTGTATGTGTTCACAAATGCTTTACACACTGCCTCTGAGATAAGCCTGTCTGCTCGTGCCAAGCTACCAGGGGGTGAGCAGGGGTTATTTTAGGAGTGTTTCCCCCTTATCCTGACTAGAAGCAAGGGTCCCTATTTGGACAAAGGTGCAAACCATTGCCAACTAGAGACCCCCAGTTCTAACAGGATTGTTCTATAATTCTGGGTAGCTCTGTTTGATGTTCTGTAACATCAAATTCTCTTAATTTTTGGCGGATCGCCACTGCTGCTGCCTCCCCTTTAATATTAGATAATATTATTGTTGAGACCTGGTCGAAATTTTTCAGTAATTTCATACCTAAATTTAGAGCAGGCTCTGCCCCGTATTCATTTTGAATTTGTTTCAGGACATCAGGTATTACCGCAATTGACGGAATGCCATGTGTTTTAGTATAGATGGCAGCAAAGACTGAGCCCCAAGTGGTGCAGTCTTCCAGTTGTGGTGTGATCCCCATTGGTAAACTGATTGTCAGTATTCTGTGTTTCTCATACGTGCTAGTATTTGGAAATACTGCTTCGATTTGAGTAATTTTTTGAGCTATTCAGAAAAGAATTTGCTCACGTTTTGTGGGCATTTTACCCATGACTGCGTATAGAGTCTGTGGTGTAATTTTTAGTGTATTCCCCTATTGGGGAGTTGGATTTGGAATTGTTAATGGTTGCTGGACTGTAAAAGTCTGCATGACATATTGGACCAATTGTCTGTAGATTTTTATTAACTCTGTGAGTTGAGTAAGTAATTCCTCGTCTGACATCTCTTCAATGTCAGGATGAGGTGTGTAGTCATGCTAGAATCGGCCATGTTGCTCCTGGTCTACCTAGTGGACCGAGCCTGGTAATGTTTCTGTGATGTTTTAGGGCGCCTTTAAACCAGAGCTGATGCTCCTGGTATGTTAATGGAATTTCTATATCCTCGAAAGGAATGTATTCCTCTGGTGGTTCATCTTCTTTGTAGAAGTGAAACATGTGTGTTACTGGATTGGATTCAGGAAATATTACCCATGAATAGAATACCTCTGTCTGAAAGGATTCGTGTGCCTCTATCACGAAAACTGCTCTACCGCCTCTTGGTGGTAGGCTATGTTTTATAAGTTTTAGAGTGATGGCTCTTCTTAAGTTTGGAGCGATGTCTATAACACCCTCCTCGGTTTCATTTAAACCGGTAATGTTAAAAGCTGCTGCTTGGGCTGGATCAGCCGCAGCTACACCGTTTCCGGCGTCTTCAGTCATTTTGTTTTTTGAAAAATGTAGAACAAGTTTCAAGGAAACAAAGATAAGGTGCACAATATTTTGGAACACTGTATCCTTCAACGTTGAGCAAACCAAACAGCTAATATATAGGGTACTGCCCTATGTAGCCGTGGCGGATACTTAACCCTGCCCACTCCAGACATCTTTTGGAGTATATGGGTAGGGGTCTCTTGAGAGAAAAAGCACGGCTGAGTTACTCAGTATCTAACGTTGAATTACTGCCTTACCAAACCGTTGGGCGCTGTTAGACCTGGCATCCTTGGCGTGGGTCTCCCTTCCATTTTTTCGTAATGCCTCCACTGTTGCCGATATGTTTTTGCTGGACTAGATGCTCATGGGCACTTTGCCACTGCTAATCAGTGCCAAAGTGCAAGTGCTCCCGATCGTTAATTGATACATGTATTAGTGACTCCATGATTGGATGATTGGTTTACTTGTCAGTCCCTAGTACAGCGCACTCAGTGTGCCCAGGGCTTGTAAATCCAATGCCGCTGGTGGGCTTGCAGCACTGGTTGTGCCACCCACAGAAGCGGCTTGTAAAATGTGTCTCAGGCCTGCCATCGCAGAGCCTGTGTGCAGCCTCGGGCTGCCATGTCGACTTGGTGAGTACACCCACTTACCAGTCCCTAAACCTTCCCTTTACTGCATGTTGGTCACCCCTAAAGTCGGCCCTAGGGCAGGGTGCATTGTAAGTATAAGGTAGGACATGCCCTGGTGTGTGTGGCATGTCCTAATAGTGAATTACAGCCATTTTCGTTTTTCACTATTGCAAGGCTACCTGCTCCCCATAGGCCAGAATGGGCAGACTGACTATTACACCTTATAGTCAGAACTGACCCAGGGAACATGGTAGAAAAACGAATTTAGTATGCCTGAACTCAGGATGATAAAATGCATCTTTTAGTGAAGTTGGTTTTAACATTCTGTGTTTGAAAATACCACTTTTAGAAAGTGGGTATTTTCTTGCCTAACTATCCAAGCCTGCCTCTGCTAGGTTGTGTATTCCTTGTCTGGAGATTGAGTGACAGGGGCTGGGGGTGGCTACAGGAGACAGGGTGAGTCAGCCCAGGGCTGAATAGAAAGATCTGCATCCAGAGTGGAGGGAGGAGTTGCACCTGGGTCTGAATAGGGCTGTGCCTGCCTTCCACAATGCTGGCTCCACCTCCTGCCGGGCGGCTGAGCACTCTGCCCCACATTCTGAAAGGAAAGAAGGAGTCAGAAAAACAAAGTGCTCCAGGACTGACCAGAACTGGTTTTGGACTAGGCAGAGGCCTCTCTGCCTCCAGAGAACAAAGAGAATCAGGGTATAAGAGGGGCACCCAGACCCCAGGAAAATTAGATCACTTTTGGGAACAAGAAGAAACCTTTGCTGAGGAGCGGAACCAAGAAGAAACTGAGGAGAGACTATCCCTAAGCCTGAAGTGCTGCTTGGGGGATTGGCCTGCAGTGGTTTGCCTGACTGCCAAAGAAAGGAGAAAGGAACTTTTGCTTTGCTGTGACTTTCATCAACTTGTGAAGGATCTCCAAGGGCTTGGAAGAGAGCTTGCCCCCTGACCGAAGTCCCAGGACCATTGGACTTCACCCCCTTTGTGAATTGCTGCTGGAAACTCTGTTTCAGTGGCTACAGAGGTAGGGAGCTGTGACCGACTCTCACGACCGACTCGGTGTCCTGTAAGCACCGCATCGAAGCACCGTCTCGCCCTGCAACGCACGGCCCTGGTCTCACCGACTCCGTCAACGAGCCGCTGCCTGCACCGCATCGAGGGACAACGCGTCCTGCAACGCTTCGCTACGCCGAATCGAACTGGTCCGACCGACACGGTCACTGCTGCTGAGTTTGAGTCCTGTGACCGCACCGGAGTTGGGCACCGCTCGCACGCTTTGCGACGCACCGCCCGACTCGCACCGCTGTCCGGACTGATCGACGCCAGCTCCTGAATCCGGCTCCGTCGCCGCACCGCAACCTGCCAGCACCGCATCGAAGCACCGTCTCGCCCTGCAACGCACGGCCCTGGTCTCACCGACTCCGTCTCGACGACGTCAACGAGCCGCTGCCTGCACCGCATCGAGGGACAACGCGTCCTGCAACGCTTTCATTTTTGCATCGCGACCGCGACGAACAGCCATCCGGCTCGCACGCCCGTGCCTGCCGCTTCAAGTAAAAGGTACTGTGACCGAGTCTGTCTACGCTGTGTTGGCCCGTCTCGACACGGTCAGCTGGATTTGTTAGACTCTGTTTGTTCTCAACATCGCCGTAGCCGGAGGAGGCTACCGACTCGCACAGAACCTTGAATTAAGCCTTTTTGATCAGAACTAAGTATTCTTAACAGTATTGTGGATTATTTTTGTCGTTTATGGTCTTGTGATAAATCTATATAAAGTATACCTATTTTTATAAATATATAACCTGTGTGGTGTCCATTTGTAGTGTTGTCACTTGATTACTGTATGTGTTCACAAATGCTTTACACACTGCCTCTGAACTAAGCCTGCCTGCTCGTGCCAAGCTACCAAGAGGGTGAGCAGGGGTTATTTCGGGAGTGTACCTACTTTCCCTGACTAGACTCAAGGGTCCCTATTTGGACAAAGGTACCTACCTCTGCCAACTAGAGACCCCCAAATCTAACATTGGTGGCAGCGGTGGGATTCTGGACTTGCATTTGTGACTCATGTACAGTGATTGGTGAACACTACTTAGTGAGTGCAGACCAAAACGCAACCACATACTTTTATAGCATTTTTTCTGGGATTTCCTATTTTTGCAAATGCCAAGTTCAGTCACTATGGAGAAACCAGCATCAGTAGCCTCTGTTGAGTGTGATTGGGAAGAAGAGAGGCTAGAATGCTACACCCTCAAACAGCTCAGGCAATTCAGCAAAAAGTTTAAAGTGTCCATGACCGGACTCTCCAGGAAGGAGGACCTTCAAAAGGCGCTGAGGGCCTGGGTCGAATCAAGGAGTGCCCCTGTGGAGGGGCTGAGAATGCAGAAGGGCAGCTGGAGGGGCTATTGGGTCTAGGGGCTAGAAGACCACCTTCCCCAGTAGGTAGCAGTGTTTCTGCCAGAGGACTGTCTCCAGAGGAGTTGGAGGACAGGAAGGAGAGTAGGATGCACGAAATGCAGCTGACCAAGCTCAAGCTGAATGGGCAGTTAGAATTCGAAATGCAAACTAGGAAATTAGCCCTAGAGGAAAAGAAAATGCAGTTTGAACATGAGAAAGTTTTGAGGGAGTTGGAATTGAAGGCCAAGAGCTTAGAGATTACTCCCTCTGGTGGCAGTGTACCGCCTGTGCCTGTTGAAGCTAGGGTGTATATTCCCAAAGATGTGGTGCAGGAGTTTTTAAAAATGATGACATAGGGCAGTGGTTCAAAGCCTATGAGGTAGCCATGTCTTCCCACCGGGTCCCTGAGAAGGATTGGGGAGCGGGGTTGTGGGGACGGTTCCTCAGTGAAGGGCGGGATACCTTGTTGGATTTGCCCTCTGAAGTCTATAATTCGTACAGCCACATGAAGGATGCCTTAATGACTAGGTATGGTTTGACCCCTGAGCTTTATAGGCAAAGGTTCAGGAACTGTAGTAAGATTGAAAGCAGTACCTGGGTTGAATATGTGACCTTCTTTTGCAGAGCCTTGGATGGTTGGGTAAAGGGTAGCAAAGCGACTGATTTTCAGGCGCTCTTTGATTTGATTGCCTGGGAGCACTTGTCCGGTAATTGTTTTCCTGAGCTACGCCAGCACCTGATTGATAGTAAGCTGACTAACCCTAGGCAGCTTGCTGAGGAGAGCGGACCGCTGGGTGAGTACCCGGGTCCACAAGGGTCACGTGGGAGACTCCGCCAAGAGTGGGCAGGGTCCCCAGCAGAAGAGTGGGGGGACAAGGGTAAACAGAAGGAGTTCCATAAAGGGCCCCAAAGTAGACCCCAAGGGAACCAAGGGAAAGGTTCCCAGCCTCCCCCTGAGAAGAAGCCAGTGGCCCTGACAGGCCCCCTGTTCACCAAGGACCACTGGTATGTTACAAGTGTGGCGCCCCTGGCCACAAGGCAAACGATCCTCGTTGCCCTTTGCATGGAAAACCAGCACCCACCAGTGCAGTCCCCCGGCAGTTGGCTAGTGTAGCCCTGGGGGAGGAGTTGGGTGCCCAAGGTGGGGGGATCCCACAGTGTTTTCCCTTGTCTCATTAGGAGACTCTGAGATGGTCCCTAGGACCCCGCTGCCTGAGAACACTAAGAAATACAGGCAGTGGGTGACCATCAATGGCCATAGGGTGGAGGCTCTGAGAGACACAGGAGCCAGTGTGACAGCTGTCAAGTGTCACCTGGTGTCTAAGGAGCAGGTTATCCCTGATGCATTCTATCCGGTTGTTGCCGCTGACAACACAGAGAGTCACTGCAAGGTGGCTCAGGTTCCCTTTGAGTGGGGGGTCTCGGGTACTCTTCAAGTAGCTGTGAGGCCAGCCATGCCTGTTGACTGTTTGTTAGGGAACGATTTGGAGAGCTCACCTTGGGCTAAGGTGGAGCGGAGTGCGCATTTAGAAATGTTGGGCTTGCCTGATTGGGCATGTGTGACCACCCGGTCAATGGCAGCTAAAGGTGTTCAAGAGGACCTGGAGCCTGAGAGGGAGGCCCAGGTGCCTGCCGAGAGAGAAGAGGCAGGGGGCGCGGGAAACCGGCCCCGAAGTTCCCACGGTCCAGGAGGAGGCAGACCCTGAGGGGGATGCCCTGGAGCCTACAGGGGAACAGGTAGCTGAACTGGGGGACCTACCTGAGCTGACCCATTGGCAGCAAGAAGGAGGACCCTCCAGGGAAGAGTTCTGCGAGGAGCAGAACGCATGCCCCTCTCTCGTGGGTCTGAGGCAACAGGCCACAGACCAGGCAGCAGGTGATCAGTCTGGATCACATTGGGTTTACTGGGAGAATGGTCTCCTGTATTCAGAGCCTAAGGTTGCTGAGCCTGGGTCAGCCCGTGTGCTGGTGGTACCCCAGCGCTTCAGAGCCTTCCTACTGGGGTTGGCTCATGATGTACCGTTAGCGGGACATCTGGGGCAGGACAAGACCTTTGACAGGCTTGTTACCCATTTCTATTGGCCCCAGATGCGCAGGAGTGCCGCCACTCACTGCAGGACATGCCAGACTTGCCAGGCAAGTGGAAAAAGTGGGAGGAAGCACAAGGCTCCTCTCCAGCCATTCCCTGTGGTCAGCACCCCCTTTGAACGGGTGGGTATTGACATTGTGGGGCCACTGGACCCCAAGACAGCCATGGGCAACAGGTTTATCCTGGTCTTGGTGGACCATGCCACCCGGTACCCTGAAGCCATCCCTCTGAGGACAGTGACGGCCCCCGTGGTGGGACGGGCACTGATGGGAATTTTCTCACGTGTGGGATTCCCTCAAGAGGTGGTGTCTGACAGAGGTAACAACTTCGTGTCCAAGTACATGAAGTCCCTGTGGCAGGAGTGCGGTGTAACTTACAAGTTCACCACTCCTTACCACCCTCAAGGAAATGGTCTGGTTGAGAGATTCAACCGGACCCTCAAGGGCATGATTATGGGTCTGGAAGAACCCATGAGGCGTAAATGGGACGTCCTCTTACCATGCCTGTTGTTTGCATACCGGGAGGTGCCACAGAAGTCTCTAGGGTTCAGTCCCTTTGAGCTCCTCTATGGACACCCGGTGCGAGGACCTCTGAGTTTGGTCAAGGAAGGCTGGGAGCAATCTCTCAGGAAACCTCCCCAGGATGTATACAGTTACATGCTGGCCTTCAGGAACCAGACTAGGCGTTTCAGAGAGCTTGCTGAGGCAAATCTGAAAGCCAGCCAGGAGGAGATGAAGCGGTGGTACGACCAGAATGCCACTCTGGTAGAGCTTCAGCCTGGTCAGAAAGTGTGGGTCATGGCCCCTGTGGAGCCCTGTGCGCTCCAGGACAGGTGGACCGGCCCTTTTACGGTGGTGGAGCGCAAGAGTCCAGTTACCTATTTGGTGGACTTGCAGTCTCCCAGGAACCCCTTGCGGGTCCTGCATGTGAACCGCCTGAAGCCCCACTTGGAGAGGTCCCAAGTGGGCATGCTCTTAGCTACAGATGATGGAATGGAGGAGGAGACCGAGCCTCTTCCTGACCTCCTGTCAGCCCGAGAGCAAGATGGATCAGTGGAGGGAGTAAACCTCTCTACCTCCCTGACACCTGAGCAGCAGGGTGACTGTCGCCAACTGTTGGGACAGTTCCCTGACCTGTTCTCCCTGGTTCCCAGTGTCACTCATTGGTGCGTCCATGATGTGGACACTGGGGACAGTCTTCCTGTGAAGCACAAGGCTTACAGGGTGACTGACAGGGTCAGAGCCTGCATCAAGGAGGAGGTCTCCAAGATGTTTGCGCTAGGGGTCATTGAGTCCTCTAACAGCCCTTGGGCCAGCCCAGTGGTCTTGGTTCCAAAGGCTGCCGCGCCTGGTGCGACACCAGAACTCCGGTTCTGTGTGGACTACAGGGGACTCAATTCCGTCACCAGGACTGACGCCCACCCCATCCCCAGAGCTGATGAGCTCATAGATCGGTTAGGGGCTGCGCGGTACCTCAGCACGTTTGACTTAACGTCTGGGTACTGGCAGATCGCCTTGACTGATGGGGCAAAGAGAGGTCAGCATTCTCCACACCAGATGGGCACTACCAGTTCCGGGTGATGCCCTTTGGGATGAAGAATGCCCCTGCCACCTTTCAGAGGTTGGTCAACCAGGTGTTGGTTTGACTGGAGGATTTCAGTGCCGCCTACCTGGATGACATCGCAGTGTTCAGTGCCAGTTGGGAAGAACATCTGCGTCACCTCTGGGAAGTGTTGATGGCGCTGCGGAGGGCAGGCCTCACAATCAAGGCGAGTAAGTGCCAGATTGGGCAGGGTTCTGTGGTGTACTTGGGACACCAGGTTGGGAGCGGCCAGGTGGCGCCCCTCCAACCGAAAATTGATACCATTCTGGCTTGGGAGCCCCCAAAGACCCAGACAGAGGTGAGAGCCTTCCTAGGACTCACCGGGTATTACCGGAGATTCGTCAAGGGGTATGGCAGCATTGTTGCCCCCTTGACAGAGCTGACTTCCAAGAAGCAGCCCAGGAAAGTGATTTGGACTGACGCCTGTCAAAAAGCTTTTGACACCTTGAAGACTGCCATGTGCACGGCGCCTGTGCTCCAGGCACCCAACTTCTCCAATGAGTTCATCGTTCAGACCGACGCTTCAGAGCATGGTGTAGGGGCTGTTCTATCACAGATCAATGAGGAGGGCCTAGACCAACCTGTAGCCTTCATCAGTAGGAGGTTACTTCCCCGGGAACAGAGATGGAGTGCTATTGAGCGGGAGGCATTTGCTGTGGTCTGGGCACTGAAGAAGCTGAGACCATACCTGTTTGGGACTCACTTCCGGGTTCAGACAGACCACAGGCCCCTCAGATGGTTGATGCAGATGAGGGTGAGAATCCAAAGCTGTTGAGGTGGTCCATTTCCCTACAGGGGATGGACTTTACGGTGGAACACCGCCCTGGTACAGAACACGCCAATGCTGATGGACTGTCCAGATTTTTCCGCCTTAGCGATGAGAACTCCCTAGGGGTAGGATAGTTCTCCCCACATTTCAGCTGGAGGGGACACGTGTTAGACCTGGCATCCTTGGCGTGGGTCTCCCTTCCATTTTTTCGTAATGCCTCCACTGTTGCCGATATGTTTTTGCTGGACTAGATGCTCATGGGCACTTTGCCACTGCTAATCAGTGCCAAAGTGCAAGTGCTCCCGATCGTTAATTGATACATGTATTAGTGACTCCATGATTGGATGATTGGTTTACTTGTCAGTCCCTAGTACAGCGCACTCAGTGTGCCCAGGGCTTGTAAATCCAATGCCGCTGGTGGGCTTGCAGCACTGGTTGTGCCACCCACAGAAGCGGCTTGTAAAATGTGTCTCAGGCCTGCCATCGCAGAGCCTGTGTGCAGCCTCGGGCTGCCATGTCGACTTGGTGAGTACACCCACTTACCAGTCCCTAAACCTTCCCTTTACTGCATGTTGGTCACCCCTAAAGTCGGCCCTAGGGCAGGGTGCATTGTAAGTATAAGGTAGGACATGCCCTGGTGTGTGTGGCATGTCCTAATAGTGAATTACAGCCATTTTCGTTTTCACTATTGCAAGGCTACCTGCTCCCCATAGGCCAGAATGGGCAGACTGACTATTACACCTTATAGTCAGAACTGACCCAGGGAACATGGTAGAAAAACGAATTTAGTATGCCTGAACTCAGGATGATAAAATGCATCTTTTAGTGAAGTTGGTTTTAACATTCTGTGTTTGAAAATACCACTTTTAGAAAGTGGGTATTTTCTTGCCTAACTATCCAAGCCTGCCTCTGCTAGGTTGTGTATTCCTTGTCTGGAGATTGAGTGACAGGGGCTGGGGGTGGCTACAGGAGACAGGGTGAGTCAGCCCAGGGCTGAATAGAAAGATCTGCATCCAGAGTGGAGGGAGGAGTTGCACCTGGGTCTGAATAGGGCTGTGCCTGCCTTCCACAATGCTGGCTCCACCTCCTGCCGGGCGGCTGAGCACTCTGCCCCACATTCTGAAAGGAAAGAAGGAGTCAGAAAAACAAAGTGCTCCAGGACTGACCAGAACTGGTTTTGGACTAGGCAGAGGCCTCTCTGCCTCCAGAGAACAAAGAGAATCAGGGTATAAGAGGGGCACCCAGACCCCAGGAAAATTAGATCACTTTTGGGAACAAGAAGAAACCTTTGCTGAGGAGCGGAACCAAGAAGAAACTGAGGAGAGACTATCCCTAAGCCTGAAGTGCTGCTTGGGGGATTGGCCTGCAGTGGTTTGCCTGACTGCCAAAGAAAGGAGAAAGGAACTTTTGCTTTGCTGTGACTTTCATCAACTTGTGAAGGATCTCCAAGGGCTTGGAAGAGAGCTTGCCCCCTGACCGAAGTCCCAGGACCATTGGACTTCACCCCCTTTGTGAATTGCTGCTGGAAACTCTGTTTCAGTGGCTACAGAGGTAGGGAGCTGTGACCGACTCTCACGACCGACTCGGTGTCCTGTAAGCACCGCATCGAAGCACCGTCTCGCCCTGCAACGCACGGCCCTGGTCTCACCGACTCCGTCAACGAGCCGCTGCCTGCACCGCATCGAGGGACAACGCGTCCTGCAACGCTTCGCTACGCCGAATCGAACTGGTCCGACCGACACGGTCACTGCTGCTGAGTTTGAGTCCTGTGACCGCACCGGAGTTGGGCACCGCTCGCACGCTTTGCGATGCACCGCCCGACTCGCACCGCTGTCCGGACTGATCGACGCCAGCTCCTGAATCCGGCTCCGTCGCCGCACCGCAACCTGCCAGCACCGCATCGAAGCACCGTCTCGCCCTGCAACGCACGGCCCTGGTCTCACTGACTCCGTCTCGACGACGTCAACGAGCCGCTGCCTGCACCGCATCGAGGGACAACGCGTCCTGCAACGCTTTCATTTTTGCATCGCGACCGCGACGAACAGCCATCCGGCTCGCACCTCCGTGCCTGCCGCTTCAAGTAAAAAGGTACTGTGACCGAGTCTGTCTACGCTGTGTTGGCCCGTCTCGACACGGTCAGCTGGATTTGTTAGACTCTGTTTGTTCTCAACATCGCCGTAGCCGGAGGAGGCTACCGACTCGCACAGAACCTTGAATTAAGCCTTTTTGATCAGAACTAAGTATTCTTAACAGTATTGTGGATTATTTTTGTCGTTTATGGTCTTGTGATAAATCTATATAAAGTATACCTATTTTTATAAATATATAACCTGTGTGGTGTCCATTTGTAGTGTTGTCACTTGATTACTGTATGTGTTCACAAATGCTTTACACACTGCCTCTGAACTAAGCCTGCCTGCTCGTGCCAAGCTACCAAGAGGGTGAGCAGGGGTTATTTCGGGAGTGTACCTACTTTCCCTGACTAGACTCAAGGGTCCCTATTTGGACAAAGGTACCTACCTCTGCCAACTAGAGACCCCCAAATCTAACAGGCGCCATGTAGTGTAGCTCCTATTTCCCTAATAGGCTCTGCGCATTGGAATAATATATCCTATAGGTTTGACATAGGACTAAGGTCAGTATGTCCCTATTGAGTATATTAAACTTAATTACTTGTGCCAGCTAGCTCAGAGGCCACTAGAAACTCCTTGACAACAAGAAGGGAGTAGTTTCTGGCAGCCGCAAAACATGACCACTGTGTTTCCCTTTAGAATCAGAACGTGTCCCAGAGTCGTGGAAACAATAGATAACTATTTCACTCAGCTCAGTCGTGCATGCTTAGTTTTCTCCAAGTTACACAGAAAGAAGTAGACGGGCGTTTCAATAAAAGATTTATTGAACAGTCTTGTTTCTGGTGTAAGTAAAATGTGCTGTTACGATCACAAGACAGTATGCGAGATAAATAATGTACAGTGTGAGCAGTAAAAATAAATAATACTGCGAGAGCATTATCTTTTAGTACATATGCTTTTACATAAATAACACAGACTAAAAATGCGAGTACTCATACGATGCGTTTCTAATCTAGTGCTACCCCAATGTACCTAACCTAACCTAGGTATAGGAAGATGTATGAAGTAGGTGAAGTATTCCTTACTATGGTATAC
Source organism: Calotriton arnoldi (assembly GCA_963921515.1). Classification (NCBI taxonomy): domain Eukaryota; kingdom Metazoa; phylum Chordata; class Amphibia; order Caudata; family Salamandridae; genus Calotriton; species Calotriton arnoldi. The sequence continues at coordinate 1,115,336 of CAWUFW010001597.1, read as the reverse complement.
TAAGAGTACGCTAACCCCAGTATGCCTAGTATGCCAAGAGTCCCTCTAGGTTCTAGTCTGCTCCATACTGAAGAATGAGAGAGGTAGGAATCTCTTCGCCAGACTCGAACTCCAACACCCCGCAAGGGAAGTTAGATCACTGGAAGCGGGACTCTCTGCGTGCAGGGATGACAGCGTCTTCTCAGTGCGTCAGGCCGGGAAACGGGCTCCTCTGAAGTCGAGGTCTCCTCTGATTTACAGTGGCTAGGGAAGGTATATTTATACCTGAGAAGCACCTAAGAATGTTAGTATTGACGTGAGTCGGACAGTGGAAGACGTGATGAATGAACCCCTAAGGAATAATGGTTCATGCATAATATATGAGTCCTTGAAGAAATCAATAGTCCTGGACTAGGGAAACTCCCGCAGCCTAAGGGTCTGTTCTTCAAGAACTCGTTGTGACGTTAGGGTGGACGGATGTCAGAGACCATGCCTGTATTTGGAGTGCACGGTTTAATGCCTAAATAAGGGCTGGGATTTTATGCCTATATAAGGGCAGGGCGAATTGTGCCAATATAAGGACATGATACTGGAAAGCCCGTTTATGGACACCCTAAGAGGAATACAACAACTGTAAAGTGCTGGAGCTATCCTATTACAAAGGCAGAAGTTCAGAATAAAATTATAACTCTACTATCTCTGGTTTGAGACAAGTTACTGAATAATTCAAATACCATTTCTAATGTTTATTGACAATCCAATTCACTGGTTGTTAAGTTGGATTTTTAATAATTATTTTGGAAAAGTGACTTTTAAGAATTTAGACTTTGTCTGCCTGAACTTTCAGTAGGAAGTCTCAGGAAACACACTTCAAACCAAAGTATATTAAGAAGTCCAGATAAGTTAAACAGACTCTAGACCTTACTTTTAAACCTGGGAAAAGTGTAAAAGAAAACCACTCTTATCCTAATACCATTTGTCGATTAAAAGTTTAAAGTAAATATATTTCAGACATATGAAGTGCACAATGAGGTAAAAAACTACAGATGATTCACCTTATCAAAAAGGAAAGGAGCATTCCCTTTTGGTACACAAATTAATTATAAGGCCTTAGCATTGCTATGTTTCAGGACACATGTAACATAGACTGAGTTCCATTTGCCTGCAGGGTTACCTTGCACAGATGGCAGGGTGAATATTACAACTGTCTTTTTCTCTCAGACTACATGTGTGCAGCGATGTTACATGTTTTGCCCACAATCTATCAGAACCCCTGGCCATAGATGTCTGCGGGCAGCTAGCTCACGCTATACTTAAAGGTGAGCACTGGAGGTTGCATCTCAAAGCTAATTGTCATAGAGCCTTACAGTGAGGGAAACTCCATTCAGAAGTCTCACATTGCAGCCGAGGTCAGAAACAAGGGGGCATATGTACAAGGAGTTAACACCGCTGTGGCGTAAATTTTTTGATGCTACGGCAGCTTTTTTTTAATCGCCGTACTTACAAGTTGTCGCTAACCGCAGTTAACAGCAGTTTTCTTTCGTAAACGTTCATTTTTCAGATCGCCACTTCTGTTAGCGGGACTTAAAGAAAATGAGATGCAAGGTGGGCTTTTCCGTGTAAAAATTCCTGCAAAGCCCACTTTGCGATATTTACAATGATTTATCGGTCCGGCGATACTTAAAAAAAACTCACGCTAAGGCCAGTTAGCGCCTGGATTTTAAGACCAGAAAAAAGCTGGTATAAACAATGGTGCAAACACACCTGTACATAAGGGAGACAGACCCACATTTGCTCACCTAATGATGCCATGGAGGTACTACTATTGCAGCTCGGAGCCCCAAGAAGACCACAACCACCACCACCACTGCCACCGCCACCGGGATCACCACAGAGGCAGCGCCAAAGAAGAGAGCGGTTCTACCGTCAACGCATCACCCTCATAGACCTCCGTCCAGAGGATGTGATAGCACACTACAGACTGAAAAGGACCTGCATCTTACGCATACTCACACAGATAGCACCAAGGCTGCAGGCACCATCACAGCACTGCACAAACATCCCTCCGCAGACAAAGCTACTTGCAGTGCTGCACATGTTGGCCTCTGGTACCTTTCAACCAACCACTGGCAGAGTGGGTGGAGTCTCACAGTCATCCTTCTCCAGGTTCCTCCCCAAAGTCTTGGATGCCATTATCATCCTGACACCACAGCACCTACTCTTCCCCAACACTGCACAGGAACAACTTGACAACAAAGAAGGCTTCTATGACATTGCTGGTTTTCCGCATGTGTTGGGGGCAATTGACTGTACCCATGTTCTACTTGTGCCTCCTGCGGACACTGCACATATATACAGGAATAGGAAGCACACACACTCCATGAATGTTCCAGCAATTGTGGACCACCTGGACCTGTTCATTAATGTTGTTGCTAAGTTCCCTGGGAGTGTGCATGACTCCTACATATTTTGCCAATCAGTCATCAACCAGCGGTTTGAGTATGGTGCATATGGAAATGGACTGCTCATTGGTAAGTAAAAACTGAACACACCACACACCTCAAGCACACAAGCATGTAGCTCAAATATGAGACAATGCACAGGTAGCCAATGTAATACGACATACCTTGGAACAGGTCCAAACAATATACACAACCACCCATTGCAAATTAGTCAAGACATGTGGAAGACAGCCCAACAAGGGAAGAGCCATGAAAATCTCACACAAACCACTATGGCATTCTTGTAACATAGATTTAGCAGAACTCATCATACAAAATTTTAATTAATCAATGCAGTGCATGGCACAGAACATATGCTTCTGCTGTGCCACATACATATTGAAATCAACACATGTACCAAATGTAGAACAAGATGACAGGTCACCCTGCTCTCACTTGTGAAAGTGCAGAATTAGCTGACATGCAAAAACACACTCAGCCATGCACCATGTAGTGGGTGTACCTGCATCATGGCTCTGTAAGTAGTGGTGAATGAAGGGAGTACTAACTGCCCACAAATAAAATCAAAAGTTGCTTAGAACATCAGTCTGTGTTTTTGCAGAATGGAGCATGCATAGGAACAGCATACAAACTATCCAAATCACATTCTTAACACATATCGTGCATCCACATGTCTCCCCTGGTGAAGTGTAGCAATCTGATGCACAAAATTAGAAATCATAATGTGTGTTGATTGGGAACAGACACACACATGGGTAAATTGATGTGTCGTACCACAACATGCATACATGCATAGTCAAAGTCAACTCATGCACAAGGATATCAATGCATATGCATGTTGTCTTCAAATGTCCCAGTAAGTCAAGTGCACCAGGTAGCAGTGCCACTGTCACCTAGACACTGACCCACCATTGTGGCAAGGTGGATATAAAGAGCCCACAATGAGTCTAACGTTTAGCAGACAAGGGTTTCCACTCTCAGTTACCCTCAGCACAATGACAACCCAAGAGGTACCCAGATGATGTTCCAACATAGTATTTATGAACAAGTCAAGGTGGATGCCTAATCAGGCACATGTGCCAGTGGTGCACCCTCCACAATATGTGCACAGGAGATGTTCTATTTGTGCAATGGGCCTGTAAAGAAACTATCATGTTCTTTTTCATTAACCCATATATCCTGCCAGTCACAACATGGAGGCAATACACAGAAACCGGACAATAACAACATGGTGATGTGTAGTCTGTCAAGTATAGGCAAGTTAATTTCACAGATGCTGGTAAATTGTTGGAAACTCAACATGACAGACCAGAAAGTACAAAGTTGTACAATGCACACACACCTAAAAAGGCACCCTGCAAACACAGCAGACACATATACTAATGGACACATGTCTCTTTAATCTGATTCAGGTGATCAAGGATATGCCCTCACGCCATGGCTGATGACGCCCCTCAGAGTGACACACACACAGGCCCAGAGAGACTACAACGTTGCACTGGGACGCACAAGGGCCATAGATGAACAGACATTTGGAGTCCTCAAATCCAGGTTCCGGTGCCTAGATATATCGGGGGCAGACTCCTGTACAGTCCTGAATTTGTTTGCAAGATCATAATGGCCTGTTGCATTCTGCACAATATTTGTGTACGCACAAACACGCATTGGATGAAGACCAGGAGGAGTAGGACAACCCATCTGATGGCCAGGATGAAGAGGCAGATTCTAGACACACCACAGCTTCTGCTGCTGGAACAGCAAGAAGAGATCAAATAATCTGTATTTTTTTTACATAATCACAGGAAACAAATATCACATCACATGAATATTTCTTCAAAAACAAATATTGTCATTTTGTCAAAGAAAATATCACTACACAAAAGTCCTGTATGCTTGTTTTATTACTTCACAAGTTCATATATCTTTCAAGTGAAAGGTAATAAAAAAAAACGTGCCACACACCTTTCACATATAGCAGTGGACAGAACGTCAATCATCCATGTAAATACAACATACAACAAAGTGCTCACTAACATGTGTTGATGATAGGATGCAACACATGTTTGCCTATTGAATGGCAACATTTGCAAGCAGATCACATGTCCCATATCGTCCATGTAAAACTGAGAGGTACAAGCAGTCTTTTTCCTGGATATTCTTCACTCACAACCATTACTAACAACTCAATACTACAGCAGGCATCAATATACAACACTCTCTCTGGCTCACTGACTCAGCAAGCATAATCCTTGGTGAACACAGCTAATAAAATACAGGGTACAGCATGGAATGCAACATATGTAATTTATGCAGGGGACGCAATTGGACACACTATTTTGCTTCATCACATGTCCCCTGCATCACAAGTCTTGTAGAGCAAATGGGCCTCATCCTCGACAGTGATGGGCTGCGCAACATACTCTTGCTTAAATATGTTGAGAGGACATTCAAAGAGATAATATGTCTACCCTGTAACATCAGTGTACTAATGGTGTGTGTCCTTCAATGCACACTAACATTTGTACATTACCAGTAGCAGCGTTCAATTATGAGCATAACAAGTTGCAACATGCATACTTTGCATGTCACTGATGTTAAAATAATAACATGACAAGACTTGCCAACAGGTAATATTCATTGTTCATGCAATAAGTTCAAGAAAATGTGACCACTATATCACGCACAACGCAGGCATTGTCAGCCCTGTCACTCTGCTGTAACTCAGCAGTATCTGTATCTAGACACCAGGGTCTCATACAAAGGCACAACATGATCCTCAGGCGATGTAGACTGCTTGAGCCAACGGGCATTGTTACTTTTGCTTTACAACGACTGTGACATGCAAAGTGCAGCCTTGCCATTCCAAAGTAACAATGACATGTTCACATGTGAAGCTGGGTCTTCAACATGATTGTACATGGCTCAGTGTGTCATGTAGAGCTATGCATAAATCAGAGGTTTCAGGTCCACTATGCTATCTGCTACACACATTTAAGTATGCATTATCTGAGCTGTGTCTGTAGGATATTGTAGTCCATAGGGTACTAATAATATGTGTAGACACAAAACCAAGACTAACTTACAATGGTATCTGTCCATTCAAAACATATTTTAACATACCAGATAATATTAGCTCATTGTTGACATGCAGGACTTTTCTTGTGATGTTGCATGCACAAGAACATACTCACACCATGTAACGTCTTGCCTAGCATTTTAGGTAATGTTGACAATGGAGATGGTCATTGCACACCGACCAGAGAACATATAATGCATAGCACTGCATGAATGAATAGACCTATCTTATGAAAATAAAGCCATGAGTGCCGTAGCATATACTGTCATCAATGTCTCCCTCTGTGTCTACAGCTATTCATACATTAAAATGTGAATGTGCAGCCATAGCTGTGCATTGCATGCTGTTTTGCAAATATCATAGGCAAGTAGTGACTGCCTGTTGGTCAAGTACATTTGTGTAGCAAGACCATCATACTGGCACAAACATCACAGAAATGTGTGATGTTAGAGGCTCATATGTAGTGACACATACCACCAATGCCAACCCTAATGTGTGACACTCTGGCATGGGGCTATGTACACACATGTCCAGTCATGAACACACACCAATATGAGTAAATAGTGCTTCCTAATGGTTCAGGACCACTCATACATGTATAGTACAGATACACCACACAAAAGTACAACACACAGATCACATCACTAATAGATATTATGCTGTTAGTCCAGACAAATCTCATGAAATGGTACATATATTGATCATGTATCAATAAGCTATAAAAAAATTAACGCAAATACACGTTTGCGGCAATATTTTCCATTTCCGGCATGAAAAATACTCACTAAATGCATATATACACATGAAATCTTCCCGCTCAGCCCTAGACGTGTGAAAGTTCATCGCAAAACAAGAAAACGGGCCGCAAACTGACTGGAAATGATGTCAGTCTGCATCCTGGCCCATGGAAGAGTACAGTACACTTTCACTTTCTCTTTCAGCCACACTGTTACTGTCTTTTAGGAGTTGTGGAGGTTTTGGAAGGTGTCTGCTGGTCTTGGTGTGTTTGAGAGAGTTCTGTGTGTAGTGTACTGTCCATACTGTCCTTGGTAAGTCCTGTGTCTCTGTCCCTAAGTGTTAATTGCGACTGTCTGATTGTTTTGTCGGGTGTACGTCTCTGGGGTATTTTTGTATAGTTTAATAGTTAATCGGGGTTTGCCTGGGGGGAAGATTGTATTTGGGGATGTTGGGTCAGGGTAGGGAGGGCAGGATGTAGGAGGGGTCCTTGCGGGCTTTGCAGGCCTTCCTCTGGCTTGTTAAATTTTATCTGCCCAGGATGGTACAGGCTGGGGAAGCATCTTACATGGGTATGATGTAAAAGTCCAGAAGGTGAGATGGGAGCACATCCGGGAGAAGATGCTCAACACGTTTGGTGTGGACAGGACTGTCCAGCAGTGGAAGCACTGGTGGCAGGACTATGTTGGCCGTGAGGGAGACCTAATAGATCACCTTGTACTCATCGTCGGGATGCAAGGTGGTAGGTACATGACCAACATCTTATCACATCAGAGGATGAATGCACAGGACACCATTTATGTTGAGCCAAGTTATACGCACAGATCATGGAAATTGCCATTTTGCCAAAATAGCTTGTCTGTCATGACATACTGTGCCACCCCTACATTCTTTATTTTTGGTACACTTCACAATATCAACTGGCTGACAATCTCTGTGAGATACACAATGTGGGTCACCAACATGTCAAAGCTCGTCACATACCTGTGTGTAGTAGAAAAACTGATTTGACCCTCAAACGTCACGTCTATTGAGGTGTGAGAGCAGATTTTACATTCATGAAGCAGTGCGACAGGTCATAATATGTTATGTCACTCAGACCGTGGCATGGATGTCCATTAGGCCACTAGAATGAAATTGAAATGTTTTGTGGGTAAGACAGGCTCAGCAGATTGCAAAATGTATGTAATGTGGCAACACACCTGACTATTCCAATGACTGAAATTGTATCATGAAACCATCAATGATGTATGTGAGTTTTGCAAAATGTGATGTCAATAACATTAATTGTACTTTCCACAATATTTCAACAGCAGGAAGACACTTGATCACACAAGGAGATGTGGGTGCATTCATGGACCCACACTCCACAGGTGATTGCGTCTCCCCTAGCTTTGGATTATATGTGTTGACATATGCAAGCAATGCCACAGGCCCTGTATGTTGTAGTACACAGTGTGGATGTGCATCACATGAAACTCACCTCTGGTGTGATGATGCTGCATCAAGTCAAGGGTAATGCACAGCAGCATCATGTGATGCTGGAGGACAGAATTGTCATTTGTGACTTGATGTTGCAACGCCGCATACGATTCACAACACCCTATCTATGTGCAAGCACAGAGTCCATGATGTGGGTGATGCGATAGCCATGTCATAGAGCCAATCACACAGCATAACAAACATCTATGTGCCCTGACATGATTGTGCAAGGGTTCCAGATCTGCAGCAGCCAATTTCAATTGGAGACTGTTGTATATGATGATAATTTGTTCTACTGAACATGTCACATCTGTTGTCGATTATCATTATGCAAAGTGATGTGGCATTCAGACATGAACTATTGACAAAAACCCACATACAATCTTATTGTAAACTAACTAGAATGTACTACCATCACCATATGATATTTGCACCCATGGCATCAACTGTGTCACCACAAAACAGTGGGTCATATACTAGCCCCTATGGCCACCACAACGTCACTTTTATCAACTTTGTGGTGGCAATGGGGGCTGTGCCTTATTTACAAGGCAACGTTAAGCCACTTAACGTGTATTAACGCTGCCTTGTAAATAAGGTCCCCTTTTACGCTGTGGTTAGCGTGAAAGGGGTGAGCAGTGGGTTTTGAGGTGGGCTTTCCACCGCAACACCCATTGTTTTTACGCTGTCCCCTTTGTACAAGGGTGGCATACATAGAAGGCTGCGCCAAATTAAGACCTGGTAAAACCTGGTCTTAAGTTGACTATACAAGGAGAAATGCATTATTTCTCCTTGTTTTTGCTTTTTCAATGTGTGCTGCCTTGTGCAGCACACATGGAAAAAGCAAAATGCCATGGATTATTCATGTACATGAAGGTCCCCCTTCCTGTACATGAACAATCCTCACCTGCACGCAGACACCCTTGCAAGATGGTGCAGCCTTGCATTTCAGAAGTGGTGGAGAGAGGCGTAAAGCCATGACGGCTAACGCCTCTCTCCGCCACTTCCTTGACCATATCCCCCAGTGTTTTTACATAAGCTGTGTCTGTGTGTACTCACGACACATTCAATTTAATATTTCATTTAGTTAGAAAGGTCAGACACATATGTGATGTATTGGGCATGATCTGATCAAAAAATTACAATGATCCTGGCTCCTTCACATGGTGTCATGTGTACAGGTCAGCTTGTGGACATGTTGCATGTCCACTGCTACAACATGTTTATTAATTTCCATTTGCATGGAAATGTTTTACTGCTGATTATGGTAGATAGTGAACAACTGGATTAAGAGCCCATCAATACAAACTTTGTACATCACGCCAGCCATTGTAGGTACATCCCAGAGTGTACACACTGAAGAAGATACATTTAAGTAATGATGTGGATGTGTATGAACAGACCTGGTACACGTTGACACATAGCACTGATGTGCATGTTGTTAATTGTCCTGTCTAATAGCAGTTCCAGTTGACATTGACAATTAGGGGCATATGTACAAGGAGTTAACGCCACTTTAGCTGCACTTTTCTGACGGTTTTGTGGCAAGATTTTTATCGCCGTATGTACAAGCTGTCGCTAACCTCTGTTAGCGACAGTTTTTCACCGAAAACGTCCATTTTAAAGATCGCCACTTCTGTTAGCGATAATGACTTGCAAGGGAGGCGTTCCCGTGCAAAAACGGCCGCTAACCCCACTTCGCGATATTTACAAGGGAATTCTTGAAGTGTGGAAAACCAAAAAAACTGCCTCTAACTGCAGTTAGAGGCAGTTTTTTAAGACCAGAAAATAGCTGGTCTTAAAAATGGAGATAACACTTGGGGCCTCATTTCAGCAGGTTTTGGTGCTGGACCGCGCTGCAAGCAATGTCGCTGTGCTGCCCTGCGACAAAACTACAGGGCAGGAATGTGCACCATCAATAAGAAAGAGCGCATTCCTGGGCCTCACTCATGAAAAGTGTTGCAGCGCTGCGACAAGACAGCGTTGCAACACTTTTCTCTACGCACTTCTTGCGACACCATGGATGCGCTGAATTCACTGGACAGTGCTACATGTTGCAAGTAATGATAGATACGTCTGGAATCCTGACGTATCTGTCTGTGCTAAAGTCACGCATTGCTGCAGTCGTGTCACAACCATGACGCAACTCCAGCAATGCATGGGGCCAGCCTATCCCTGTGGAACTGCGTCACCCTTACGCCTCCCATCAGGCAGGCGTAAGGTACTGACGCAGTGCCGTTCTTGAGGGGTGCCAGGGTGTCGGCGCAGTTGGAGATCCATCGGTGGTGGTTGCGCGCTGCGGTGTCATCGTTTGTAAGCATTGGCGGAGTGGTGGTGCTGAGGGAGTTGAGGAGACGTTCTTTGGTGGCCTTGATCCAGCTGCGAGGGGGGGTGATGATGGCAGTGGTGTACGGTGGGCATGGTGAAGACGTGATATATACTATGATGGTCGGTCCAGGAGAGTCCGGTGGTGTGGCTGTAGTTGAAGTTCACGCTGGCCGAGGAGACGTGCTCGACTGTGTATCCTGCTATGTGGCTTGCTGCGGTGACTAGCTGCTTGAGTCTGATGTTGGGGAGCTTCCCCAGGAGGGAGTGGTGTTCTGGTCACTGGGGTTGTCCAGGTGCAACTTGAGTTCACCAAGAAGGATGTCGTAGGTGGATAGGAGAGCCTGGGGTGCAATGAGGTCTACAATGGTATTGGAGAATGGGGCTCCATGGCACGGGGGCCTGCAGATGAGGGTGCCGCAGAGTATGGGCTTGGGGTTGGTCCGGATCTGGAAGTTGGGGTGTTCCATAGTCACCGTTGGGTCATTAGAGTGCATGGTCAGTCGGAGTGTGCTTCTGTAGGTCATGGCAATGCCTCCGCCTGGACGGTCGGGGTGGTCCTTGCAGGTGATTCAGTAGCCGTCAGTGATGGCAAGGGCGATGTCCGGCCCAGAGCAGAGGTTGATCCTGGCAGGCGATGTGGCATCCAGGGTTGATGGTGAGGAGGGTGCTGGCGTCGTAGTGGTGGAGTGTCCGAGAGGAAGGGTCCTTGGTGCTGAGCGTGGTCCAGGGGCAGACGGACGCAGATGGGCTGGCCTATGGCTTGCCTTTGGCATGGGAGACGTCCATTACAACGCAGGCATTACATCATAATACCTTTTCAACGCTACTCCAACAACGCAGGTGCCTTTCATCGCATTCCATTACAACGCATTGTAAGGTCAGTAATGGGGTATTTTTAAGTTTTAGGGTGGGTATGGGTTTCGTGTGTCTGAGATGAAATTTGGGGTGTGTTTTGGGGTCAATTATGAAAATTGGGGTGTGTTTTGGGGTCAATTATGAAAATTGGGGTGTGTTTTGTGCTCAATTACGAAATTTGGGGTGTGCATTTGGGTCAAATATGATAATTGGGGTGTGCATTTGGGTCAAATATGATTTTTCGGGTGTGTTTTGGGGCTCAAAGATGAATTTTAGGGTCCAGTGTTTGCTTTGGGGTGCAAAGGTTAGTTTTAGGGTTGCACTCACTGAAGTGGGAATAGTAATTTTTACATCTCCGCTATCCAACACCTTCCCTACTGTTGCAATATGCGTAGTACTAGTATGCATTGTAATGGAATGCGATGTAATGGTATGCGTCGTAACTTCATATATACCTTTGGCACACCAGTTGTACGCCCGCTGCGCATGACCGCACAGCGGCCACCATTGAGAAGTACTGCGGGGGGGACTGGACAGCTGGGAGGTGAGAAATGCCGGAAAGGACACTGGATGCGGCATGGACGCGGGGGTGTGTGTGTGAGCGGGTGCCGTGAATATTTAAATGAGAGAAATCTTACCTCGAGCCCGGGTCCCGTGTCTTTGTTGCTCCTGCTCTCCTGAGTCTGATTCCAGGAACAGGAAGTAGGCAGCCAGGCTCCCTCCCCTAAGCCAATCACAACGCTGCAATGCGGCATTGGGATTGGTAATTGGCGCCGGGACAAGGCGTTCAGCCAGGGGCTAGAGGGGTGGGCATGTTCTCCATGCAGGCTGTAATGTAGTCTGCATTGCGAACAGGACAGTGCGCATGACTGCGTTGGGTGGCCTGAGTGGGCTGAACAAACAGTCATTGCGTACTTGAGTGGGCATGCCACTCTGCCCCTGCCCTGCTCCGTGAGTAGAGCAGCCCTACCCACCCTCCCGCCTGCAAAGGAAACATAGCACAATTACATCAGGAAGTTATCATCATGTGATGATTTTTCCTCTTCTTGCACTGCTTGAAAGCAGTGGGGCAACGCTCTTCTGCTATAGCGGATGAGCCGCCACTGGGGGTGCATCATCTACAGGTGCTAGGCCTGGGCAACTCGTCCCCCGGGCCTCCTCCGCTATGCGTCCCACCTTCTCCTCACCTGGACATTGACACCGTGGCGCAATCCACTGCACTCTCTCGAAATCTGTGACTCAGCCAGCAGGAGCCTCAGCCAGGTGGGATTTCACATGCATGGGTGCAGCAGTCGCCGCCAAGTCCGCTGGTGAACCTCCCGATGCAGTTGATGCAGCAGGGCCCCCTTAGGCATGAAGTTGCAGTGCTCCCGCCACACAAGTTCGGCACAACTCAGGGGCCTCACCCTCCACAGTGTCCCACCAGTGCAAAATCATCCGTCCTGTGATGCAGAGAGGCGCCGCCCACCATTAGTAATCCCCTCCGTGCACCACGGTGTAGTGGTGGAATATAGTATGCGATGCAGACCTCCCTACATTGGTGCGCAGGAGCGCCTCTACAATTCACAGCTCCAAGGGGCTCAAGGCGGTCTTCTCACACAGGTCAGCAACATGTCTCCATGCGACCTGCCAGACTTCACCACCAGGTACTGGCGATCGTCGCGCCTCAATGTCTTCTGCCATGGCTCATCGACTCCACAGCTCCTCTGCATCCCACTCCAGGCTACAGACGAAGGTCCAGCGGGGCATCCAGGCTCCAGACGCAGGTCCAGCGAGGCATCCAGGCTCCAGACGCAGGTCCAGCGGGGCATCCAGGCTACAGACGCAGGTCCAGCGGGGCATCCAGGCTCCAGACACAGGTCCAGCGAGGCATCCAGGCTCCAGACGCAGGTCCAGCGGGGCATCCAGGCTCCAGACGCAGGTCCAGCGGGGCATCCAGGCTACTGATGCAGGTTCAGCGAGGCATCCAGGCTCTCATCCTGGTCATCCTGGATGTTGGGTGGCCTGAAGGGGAAGCTGATGTGTGCTGCACTTGGCCCTGGCTGCTCCATTCTGCATTTTATGGGATTGTTTGCCTATTTTCCATTGGAGGTCGACTGATAGGCTATTTTTTGCATTAGAGGCAAAAAAAACTCACGTTGCGCTGATTAACCTGAGTTTTTTTGCCTCTAATGGGCCTTTTGTTGGTTTTCGCCCGCTATCGCCGGAATTCCTATCGCCATTGCGCTAATGTTAGCGGGAGTTTTCACCGCCGATCCCTGAAACTATCGCCATGTAGCGACGGCTTGTAAATACGCCGCTAACATGGCGATAGTTTTCAGCGGTACGCGATGAAAATAAAACTGCAGTAACTAGCGTTAGCGATAGTTATCGCCACTCCTTGTACATATGGCCCTTAGTTGTTCAGAGAACATGCCACATTACCACAATGGCACCATGAGTTCGTGTTACAGAGGGATGAATGACATGATGAAACATCAACAAGTTTCTCAGAAACACTCTTACAATGTTACATAGATTGTTGGTACAGAAATCTGTCACATCAAATACTTGTGTATTTGATGAGGAATCCTGTGAATCATTCCCATGCTGATGCAAGCCTCTGTAGCTCTAGAAAATGTTGTAGTCACAACATAGACTTGGACAGACTATTGCAGACTCAGTGCCGAAGCATGCATGAGAAAATCAGCGTAGGACAATCTCAACTCATGCATCAGACATCCTTTCACACTGCATTTAGTTGATGAGTGTTTGACATTGTTACACTGCTAAGCCCACTCATCATCACACAGAACCATTCACACAGGGGCACCTTCAAAATCGTGGAGTGTCTGATTTTCACACTGTGTGTAAATTATGTTTATAATATGCTCTTTACGGTGACATGGTCAACCGTTCTGCCAATTCACATGTTACTAGTTGGTCATCTGAATGTGTCGCACATGAAATACACAATAGTTCACTGATGGATCAGGTGCATGATGGTGATCCTTGCATAACATTGACTAACATGTGGTCAAATCAGACAACATTGCACTTTTGGGCGAGAGTGCTTTCCTTTGCACTACCATAAATGTGTTCACACTGCCACTGTTTTAAAATCAGAGCAGAAAAATGTGTGGTTCACATGCAGCAGCTTTGCTGTCCCATTGGGTCATGGCACAGAAATGTGCAGAGCTGGCTAATAATTGTACACAAAGCTTAATGCAACATATGCCCTCTTTCCTTGCATGCATGTCAAAATGTAGGCATTGTTCCACAAATTGGCAAGTACATGTGTACATGATCTAATTTGGTTGTGTAGCTGTGGTGACACCTCCAAGGGCTTACTAATACGATGATTTTCCATTTCCCTCAAATGTACTACATGACTAACACTGTTGTGATTAGTCATCTGACTTGATTGCAGACTGTGCAGCCTACTGTCTTTGTGTAGTTAGAATGGCAGGGACTGCTATGGGCCTGTTATACTTCATACTTACTTTACTCCCCCTGTTGGTCTCGATTGTTGTTCTTTTGCACGGCCAAATTGCAAACAGAAATCCGGCAACTGTGCCTGCCTTGTCCAAGCACAGGAATAACCATGTTGTCATGAACATCTTATTCTTATTCCGGGCTATGATGTGTTCATTATTTATCAGGTTATGTGTCTAGTTGCATGTTGTTTTTGATGATGTTCACATAACCTATGGCTCATTATTTATAGGTGTGACAAATTTGCATTATGCCATCATGTTCTTGGAGTCAGGAAACATGACATGTATCATTTTATTTTTTCAGATAACATGTTCCCGGAGGAGCAGTGTCTGCTCCTCCACCAGAAGGAACGTTACCAGCACATCAGGCGTGTGGCTAAGGGGTACAATGCAATGGCTAAGAGGTAACAGGAGGAAAGGGCTTCTGGCAGGTGGAAGTCCATCACAGACAGTACAAAGAAAGTTGGGAGAAAACATGTGACCCTGCCTGCATCAACAACACACCAGAGACAGACCCAGCAAATACCTGGACCATCAGAAATTCATCGGCCCAGACAAAGGAAAAGGTCAGCTGTCCCAGGTCCATCAGGAGCTGCTCCATGTGCGGCACCCACATCTTCCAGCCTAAGTCTACCCCCCTCACAGAGTGCACAACCGGGGATATCCTCCAGAGCTGCAGGACACAGGGAAAGGTCTGTCCTCACAAAGAGGGAGAGGAGGCTGATGTTCAATTTGAATGTTCATGTGGCCCGACTTGAACGGGACAATGATGACATTAAGGGACACCTCATGGACATAAAGGGGGCCCTGGGGCTCCCCTATTGATGGACAATGGTTGTTCAGTTTCCCACCCTGTCCAGTCCCACGTTTCCCCTCTCCTATTTACCATCCTGTTAATAGATTTAGTAGTTAGTTAGTGTTAAGTGTAGATTTAGTGTAGGGATAATATAGTGTTAGGTGTAGTTAGCTTTTTACGTTTTGGATATTATCTTTTTAGTGCTTTTGTTTAAGTTTCCTTTTCCTTTGGGTGGGGAGTTGATGTGTTTTTGGACTTCTTAATAAAAAAAAATATATATATAATTGTTTAGTATGTATGTTTAGTTAGTTGATGTACAGGTTAAGGTGTCTTTGTGCCGTCCCGGATGTACCGTATGGGGGATAGTGGGTTGATGTTTAATATATGTTGTTATGTGTATAGTCTTAGGTAAGCTAGATAGTTTAGTGTAGTTTAATATTAGTACAAGTTAGGTTAGTGTAGTTTAGGATTAGCAAGTATAATTAGTTACGTTTTTTAAGAGTGTTTTTTTTAAGAATAAATTGCCAATGGTTGATGATTTGTACTCCCATTCATTTTTGCTGTGTGGACTTATCCTGTTGGATTGATAGTGGATTACGACAGATGCATCCCCCCCACAATCAATTAGAATGTCTACAAATGTGATTACAGCATCTTCAAGGGACAGGCTACAAACAAACCTCATTTAAAATGTGTTCTAAACAAACTGATTGATGTTTAGGGTAACAAAGTTCAGTTGGGAAAAGAGTTTTTGATTGGTCTGAGAAATATTTATCCATATGTGATTATTTTGCTAGGACAGATTTACACTGGATGCACTGCGGGCATTGTGCTCTGCACAGCATTCGTTGAATGATGTGGGTATGGTGTTAGGATACCTTGTGACATCTTTGATTACACCGGTCCCCACAACGGCTTCACTTTCCACGTGCGGGTGCAGGGGATGTATGCTTAGCATTCTTCACAAGTCATCCCGACGCCTCTTTACATGTTTCTACACAGCCTTGTACATTATGGACAACACTGTGAACAAATTGGCAAGTGTTGGGCGAGGGATGTAGTGATGTGCATTACAGCTAACCTGTGCATGTATTTGAACCATTATCAATTTTTGAGCTATGCCTTCCTACACCATTCCTCTTCTTTCTGATCGATGGAATAATTTTGAATATATGTGACATGTTGAGTGAACTGTCTTTACATGTGTCATGCCACGACACACATCTTTTCAAACATTGTCCTCCACATTGACTATGGGTAGTTCTTCTGGGTATATATTTATCACGTATTGTTTGTAGACACTTCATGTGGCTTTATACTGACATGAGTATTGTTCCAATTCACGATCAACATCATGGGCATGGAGTAATTTTGTGTTTCTGAAACAGTGTTGTCTTACAGATCAGAGCATTGTTTAAGTCACACATGTCAGACCCTCACAATGCCTATCATGGACACAGAGTAAGCATATTCCCTTTGACAAATGTTCCTTGATTAGTAGTAATGGCTACCCTGAACATGCTTTGTTGGCACATTTAAACATAATTGGTCACAGGCAACACACATCTTAGTGGCTCAATTAATTTTATTTACATGTGCAGTAACTGAGGTGGTAGACTGGCCCAGTTCTTTGTGCAACAACACCCCATTGTGTGAATGCCCGTGGGGGGGCAGACAGAGTCCAGAGGGGATGTAGCCTTATGGCTAGAGCAGTTGACCTCGAAGCTGGGGAACTGGGTTCAAGTCTCGGCAACGACGCTCAACATCCTGTGATTCTGGGCAAATCACTTAATCTCCCCGTGCCTAACAAAAAAATGAATGTGTCCATCTGTAATGAAACTGGTGCTCATGTAGAGCGCTCTGATACCCAATGTCTCGGGTCTAGTTTGCGCTATATAAAAAAAAAAAAAAAGAGACATTTTGGGGAAGAGGCTGAGTTCAGTCAGCAGGCTGATTGCAGTGTCATTGGGAACAACACAAAAATTGGCAATCCATATCAAAGTCCAAGGTGAGTGTAGCAGAGTCATTCATGAGACAGTGGAAGCTGATGTTCCGTGGCATGATGGTAGGCACAGATTCATCCACATCTTCCTCCTCTGGTGTGTCATGTGCACACCAGAGGAGATGCGGGATGGAGGGTTGGCTGGAGCACTGTGAGGCTGTGACACTTCAGGGGGGTGAGATGTGGATGTTGAAGGTGCAGCAGCATTCATCTGTGACAAAGGTTAAGGCAGCACTGCAGTGATGATAAGCTGCAGGGCTTGCAAGACTCCAGCAATGTCTCTGTGGTATGCAGCCATGGCTGCCAAGTGTGAGGCCTGCATCCGCTCCATGTTCTCCATGATCATTCTCATTTGACGCAACTCCTTGGTGACATTGCTGGAGCCACTTTGACTGGACAGTTCTTCTTGTCTGTGAGTCAGTACTCCAGCGATGTCAGCCATTGAATGCTGGTGAGCATGGAGCGGACTGTGGGTGCCTGTGATGGATACTAGGTGGTCCCTAATGGGACTGAGACACCCACGAACCTCATCTAGTTTGGCTGTCAGGTTGTCAAACCCCACCCGCACCTGACCAGCCATCTCCTGCTGGACCTCTACCGCATGGCATTGAAATCTTAGAAGTGGGGCCTCAAGGTCCAGGGAGACAGATGTGGTGGTAGGTGCTTGCTGCTGGGTGTTTTGTGCAGGGGGTGGAGCTACCACAACGCTGCTGGATGTCCCTGCTTCCGGAGATGGGCTGCCAATGGAGTTGAGCAGCTCTTGGAGGGTGTCCTATTCGATGGTTGAGATGTCTTCATCTTCATCATTGAAGAGTGGGACAGGCTACTGTTCAGGAGGTGATGTTTCTCCCTCTGCAATGTAAAGGGGAGATGCTGTTGTATGTGTGTCTCAAGTACGATCATGCATTTGATCAGTTTACAAGCAGACTGCATGACAATGTCCATTCAAAATATTTTTGAGGAGATACCTATCACATGCAGGGTAGTGAATCATTGTACAACATAACTGATGTGACATTAGGGTTGTCAATTCTTTTTTTACAGTTTACAAGTATGCCAAATGTGAGTGGCCAATTTCTGCACACATGCGGCACCAGTTGTGTCCTCTGTTCAGTAGTGACAGTGGTGCAGGTTGTACCACATTGTTGTCAATGCCGATTAGCTCAGATTTATGTGTCTGTACACTGCATTGTGGTAGAGTCACCCCTACTCATTACACTAAACGTTTTTTTAAGATTGTCTAGTTTTGAAGGTGTGGATTGCATTCTACCACACATTGCTGTTGGCAATGCCACACGATTGTTATTGTGGCATGAGTAGAGCTATCATGCTGTTGAGATCAGGGTTAATGTGATGTGCCACATGATGTGGGCAGGTAAATATGCTTGATTTGCCTGGACGCAAACTGTGTAGATCCATTTTAATGTTGCCAAATCACATTGACAAATGACATTCTCATTGATGCATGTTGATATGCAAGTATGGTACTGGTTCTGTTTTACTGCCCCTTATTCCTTTCACCCAGTGACCCTTGCACTTATGTGCATTTACAATAGTGAGATGTTGCAAGCTGGAGGAAATATGGCTCTTGGTCAAGGTTGGGACACTTGTGCATTTTTGGACTGCAGACATCTTTCTTACATCAGGGGGTGTATGGATACGATGAAATGACAGAGTGAGGCCTTCTCCTTACAGGATTGAGTCCGCACTCATCCACTTCAGTGACAGATGCCTGCACCATGTTTACAAGTTTATGGTACAGGCATGCGTTTCATCATGCACTGGCACTGGACTTGTCGGTGTGGCACACAGACAGGCTCCTTAGCAGGGTAGTGCAAGTGTATCTAGGTTCAGGGCAAAAATGTTTATGTTGAAAGAGGGACCCTTTCAGGCACATTAGCAATGATTAACAAATTGCGGTTTCTATGTGTGCTGCACAATGCAGTACACATGTAAACAGCAAAAGCGTTGTCAATTGAGGATTTGCTTTATTTTTGCATGTTAGGAGTATAGGGCAGCGTGTCTTTCTATGGGTGTTGCAGGGTGGACAGCCAAAACAACATCAATTACCCTCACCTTTCACACCACATAAAGTGTGTAAGTGGGCCTAGATTACATGGCTGTGGATTTACACTGGCTTCTTAGTGGGGCTAAGCCCCTATTACCACCCCAACATCACATCAAGTGAGATTTCCATGGGGATGTGTGCTTGGGTGTGGTGCAGCGGCCAGGGCAGCTGACTTCGGAGCACAGGGTTCACGGTTTGATCTCCGGCGGCAGCTCAGCTCAGCACCATGTGACTCTGGGCAATAGCTCACTTAATTTCCATGACGACCCACAGCACCTTGAGACCCGTAAGGGTGAGTAGTTCGCGCTTTACAAATACGGATTTAGATTTTTAGATTTATGCCCCTCTGATGGACACATGGATGATACATGCTGTTCTGCTCATGGTGATTGGATGCCTTTGTTTGTGTAAGGATGTTTACAGACATGACTGCATATTTGTTCACTGCCACTGTTGACTTTCCCCAAGGACTGGTTTCCATGCATGTCAATGTGTAATGGCCATCTCACACCAGGACTGTGATTACTGTAGAATACTGTTATCTGTATGGCACATGTGGAGACGTTGATATGGATGAGTGCATTTTGACGTATAGGGTGAAGGTGACATGTAGCAAATTGACAAGCATTGGTGCTCCATTGTTATGCTTGCTCGGTGTCATACTTCACTTGACATGCACCTTGCCAGGGACTGTATGGTTCTGTGAGCATGGTACACAGACCAGACATGTAGATAGTTTTTATGGGACACATTCCTGATATGCAGAGTACTTACACTGTACTTTTGGAAGCATATCCCTTCTGCTCATAGTTGATCAAATTAGCTCTCCAGTATGCTAAATTTGGTCATTGTGGAATATGCACCTTTTAGACACAAAGGTGCATATTCACTATGTTGTGGCAATGCATGTGTTTATGGTATAAAAACTCACTACATGATTTGTCACTTTAGGAACACAGGGCTGCATCTCATGAACAAGCAAAGGGGCATAATGACTGGAGCGGTGGCATAGTGTCGCATTAGCCTCCTTGCCTCAACACCACGCTCATATGAATTGGCTACACAGGGTTGCATCTCATTGACAACAATATGATGCAGCCCTGTGAACCAGACTGCTCTGGGGCTAAAGTTAGCAGGCCACCACTGTTGGCGGCACCCATGCACCATTGTGCAGGGGTGTCTGAGTTGAGTTTAAGATTGTAAATGTGCATGAAGGGGGACCTTACTGCACATACACATTCTTCCTCCATGTTTCTTCTTGTCTTTTTTTATTTTTCTGGGTGTTTTGTAAATTTCACGGGCGTTTTGTAGATAATTTTTCCATGAAACATGAAAAAAGTGGCGTCATGCTGATTAGCGTGCAGTTTCTGACCGTTAACTGGCCGGCCGCTACTTTTTTCACGTTTGCGGCAAGATTTTTATCGCCGTGACACAGGTGTTAACGTCGACAAATCCCGCCACGATGAGAAACTATCGCCATGTAGCGACGTATAGGTAAACGTCGGTACCATGGCGATAGTTTTCAGCGGTACAAGGTGGTAAAAAAATTGGCGCTAACTAACGTTATCGTTAGTTAGTAGCAGTTCTTGTACATATACCCCTATGTGTCCAAAAGTGGTTTTACTAGTAGTACTCAAAACTACACAAATTGGTACTTCTTTTAGAAACATTTAGCAAGATATATATCATCCCATAAACCTTTATATTCATGTTCATTCTCCAATGTATCTTGCTGCTCTACATTCAGTTAATCCAACACCACTCCATCCACACATACACTTTTTTTTTTAAATAAATGGTTTGACAGGTTTATTAGGACATCACCTCCTGCACGTAGAGTTTGCCTTTTAAACAGTGTTGAATTTCATGAGAAAATTAGCAAATCATCACATTCAAACGTGTTCAGTATTCCTTGTCACTTGCACCTTTTTTCTTTCATACTTCAAATGCAATTTGTTTATTTAAAATGAATGATGCATATTTACTCATTCAGGCTTGGCAACTTGTGCTTAAATCACATGCTATTTTTAAGTAAAAAGCAGCACCTGTTGTACTTATTGGCTCAATTGTTTCTGCACAGGAATGGGAAATAGACACCTGAGCAGCCAGTACACTTGCAGGAATCTGAACAAGAGTATCCACCTTTGTAGTTCCCAAGTTATCTGAGTCTCGCCCAACAAACACACTGTTCTTTCACTGATAGAATGGACACACCAGGATTTGCCAATGTGAAATGTGTAGCAGGAAATCTGGCAAATTTCAAGGCACAAAGGAGCAAACAAGGCAAACATGGCTCCAAGTGGGTAATACACCTAAAGAATAGGAAGTTTGCATTACTGGTAGTTCTGGTTCTCAATCCATAGTTACAAGAAGGGGTGCAGATGACTCTTTAGAGAAGGGCAACTCAGTTGATGCAATGAAATGCAGGATCTTTGTCAAATGATCAACCTCTACTAGAATGACAGTACAGTTTCCACTTCTGGTTAGATCCATAAAAAAGTCCATGGATACCGTTTGCCAAGTCTTAGGTGAAAAAGGTGATGGTTTCAGAAGACTGGAAAATATGGTATGTGAACTTTTAATCTGAGTACAGAGTAGGAATTTTGTGGATCTCTGTAGCTTCTAGAGCTTTTTTTTACAGAAATGTGTAGGAAATGTGTGATTTTAGCCAAAGTTTGAGATTTACATGCATTGTGGGGATGAAAACGTACTGAGATCAATGTAAGTTATGCTACCTTGGACGTCCGTAAGTATCTAGTTTCCAGAAACTTGTGAGTTTGGCAGGCTTCTCCGGGCCAAAATTCCATAGCTACCCACATTGTCCACAAGGGTAATTTTTCATGCCAAAAATGTGATGTCTTCATGTTACTCTTAGGGGCCTTTACTGTCAGGGATGCTATGTCCAGTCACAATGTTGGGGTATCATTTTTATCACTTGGGAAGACTGGGTGGTAGGAATTTGGGGGATCCACCCAGCCTCCTTAACTTTCCCTCACAGAAACATGAATAAAATATATGATTTTAGCCAAAGTTTGAGGTTTGCAGGGCATTATGGATAAGAAAACATAGTGAGAAAGTAAAATATGAATTGAGGTGGATTACTGTTCACCACAAGTAATGAAGTTGCCAGGTAGGTCGCTCCCCCACCACACAGCTCCGCCTGTGTTGTCTGCCCGCTGCTTCTGCAGGTAAGATCGCCCTCCGCTTGTGGCCCCGGTGCCCGTATTTTCTGCTTGTCTCCCCATTTTCCTTTCTGTGCCCCTCGCTGCCCCATTGTCATTGTGCCCGTGATTTTGTCTGCTTGTCTCCCCATTTTCCTTTCTGTGCCCCTCGCTGCCCCATTGTCGTTGTGCCCGTGATTTTGTCTGCCTTTCTCCCCTTTTTCCTTCTGTGCCCCTCGCTGCCCCATTGTCGTTGTGCCCGTGATTTTGTCTGCCTTTCTCCCCTTTTTCCTTCTGTGCCCCTCGCTGCCCCATTGTCGTTGTGCCCGTGATTTTGTCTGCCTTTCTCCCCTTTTTCCTTCTGTGCCCCTCGCTGCCCCATTGTCGTTGTGCCCGTGATTTTGTCTGCCTTTCTCCCCTTTTTCCTTCTGTGCCCCTCGCTGCCCCATTGTCGTTGTGCCCGTGATTTTGTCTGCCTTTCTCCCCTTTTTCCTTCTGTGCCCCTCGCTGCCCCATTGTCGTTGTGCCCGTGATTTTGTCTGCTTGTCTCCCCATTTTCCTTTCTGTGCCCCTCGCTGCCCCATTGTTGTTGTGCCCGTGATTTTGTCTGCCTTTCTCCCCTTTTTCCTTCTGTGCCCCTCGCTGCCCCATTGTCGTTGTGCCCGTGATTTTGTCTGCCTTTCTCCCCTTTTTCCTTCTGTGCCCCTCGCTGCCCCATTGTCGTTGTGCCCGTGATTTTGTCTGCCTTTCTCCCCTTTTTCCTTCTGTGCCCCTCGCTGCCCCATTGTCGTTGTGCCCGTGATTTTGTCTGCTTGTCTCCCCATTTTCCTTTCTGTGCCCCTCGCTGCCCCATTGTCGTTGTGCCCGTGATTTTGTCTGCTTTTCTCCCCTTTTTCCTTCTGTGCCCCTCGCTGCCCCATTGTCGTTGTGCCCGTGATTTTGTCTGCCTTTCTCCCCTTTTTCCTTCTGTGCCCCTCGCTGCCCCATTGTCGTTGTGCCCGTGATTTTGTCTGCTTGTCTCCCCATTTTCCTTTCTGTGCCCCTCGCTGCCCCATTGTCGTTGTGCCCGTGATTTTGTCTGCTTTTCTCCCCTTTTTCCTTCTGTGCCCCTCGCTGCCCCACTGTCGTTGTGCCCGTGATTTTGTCTGCCTTTCTCCCCTTTTTCCTTCTGTGCCCTCGCTGCCCCATTGTCGTTGTGCCCGTGATTTTGTCTGCCTTTCCCCCATTTCCTTTCTGTGCCCCCGCTGCCTCTCGCCATTCCCGCCGCTGCGTCCCTGCGGCCCCGCCCCCTGACTGCCCATTCGCTGCCCCTGCCTCCCGCCTCCCAGCTGCTCCTCCCTCCCACCTCCCCATAAATGGCGGCCGCTGCGCGTGAGGAGAGCGACCCTTGACCTTGCCAGGTAGGTCGCTCCCCCACCACACAGCTCCGCCTGTGTTGTCTGCCCGCTGCTTCTGCAGGTAAGATCGCCCTCCGCTTGTGGCCCCGGTGCCCGTATTTTCTGCTTGTCTCCCCATTTTCCTTTCTGTGCCCCTCGCTGCCCCATTGTCATTGTGCCCGTGATTTTGTCTGCTTGTCTCCCCATTTTCCTTTCTGTGCCCCTCGCTGCCCCATTGTCGTTGTGCCCGTGATTTTGTCTGCCTTTCTCCCCTTTTTCCTTCTGTGCCCCTCGCTGCCTCATTGTCGTTGTGCCCGTGATTTTGTCTGCCTTTCTCCCCTTTTTCCTTCTGTGCCCCTCGCTGCCCCATTGTCGTTGTGCCCGTGATTTTGTCTGCCTTTCTCCCCTTTTTCCTTCTGTGCCCCTCGCTGCCCCATTGTCGTTGTGCCCGTGATTTTGTCTGCCTTTCTCCCCTTTTTCCTTCTGTGCCCCTCGCTGCCCCATTGTCGTTGTGCCCGTGATTTTGTCTGCCTTTCTCCCCTTTTTCCTTCTGTGCCCCTCGCTGCCCCATTGTCGTTGTGCCCGTGATTTTGTCTGCCTTTCTCCCCTTTTTCCTTCTGTGCCCCTCGCTGCCCCATTGTCGTTGTGCCCGTGATTTTGTCTGCCTTTCTCCCCTTTTTCCTTCTGTGCCCCTCGCTGCCCCATTGTCGTTGTGCCCGTGATTTTGTCTGCTTGTCTCCCCATTTTCCTTTCTGTGCCCCTCGCTGCCCCATTGTCGTTGTGCCCGTGATTTTGTCTGCCTTTCTCCCCTTTTTCCTTCTGTGCTCCTCGCTGCCCCATTGTCGTTGTGCCCGTGATTTTGTCTGCTTTTCTCCCCTTTTTCCTTCTGTGCCCCTCGCTGCCCCACTGTCGTTGTGCCCGTGATTTTGTCTGCCTTTCTCCCCTTTTTCCTTCTGTGCCCCTCGCTGCCCCATTGTCGTTGTGCCCGTGATTTTGTCTGCCTTTCTCCCCTTTTTCCTTCTGTGCCCCTCGCTGCCCCATTGTCATTGTGCCCGTGATTTTGTCTGCTTTTCTCCCCTTTTTCCTTCTGTGCCCCTCGCTGCCCCATTGTCGTTGTGCCCGTGATTTTGTCTGCCTTTCCCCCCATTTCCTTTCTGTGCCCCCGCTGCCTCTCGCCATTCCCGCCGCTGCGTCCCCTGCGGCCCCGCCCCCTGACTGCCCATTCGCTGCCCCTGCCTCCCGCCTCCCAGCTGCTCCTCCCTCCCACCTCCCCATAAATGGCGGCCGCTGCGCGTCCGCGCGCTGGCGCGCCGAAGGCGCGCCTAAGGCAAGCCCGTCTGCGCCCGTCCGCGACTGGACCGCGCCCAGCGCCAGAACCCCTGGATCCCACCGATGCAACACCACTCGACGGACCTACGACGCCGCCACACTCACCGCACTCAATGCCGGCCGGAACCCTGCCTGCTACCGAGCCTCACCGAGACGCACCCACGGACCCTTCACCTGCCAAACCTGCCGATTCACCTGCCCCCGGACGTGCACCACCTCCGCCAAGTCGAGCACCAGCAGCAACCACCTGAAATGCATCCTGCTGAACACCCGCTCCGTCCACAGGCACGCCGTGGAACTCTGGGACCTGCTCGACGCAACAGCACCGGACATCGCCTTCCTCACCGGAAACCTGGATGAACGCCTCCTCAGCGCCCGACATCGCCATAGCCATCCCGGACGGATACAAGATCACCCGGAGGGACCGCGTCAACCAGACGGGAGGAGGCATCGCCATCGTACACAAGAACACCATCCGCATCTCGACTAACTCCGACGAGACCTTCACCGCCGCCGAACACCTACACTTCCAGATACACACTGACCCCAAGACCACCCTCCGAGGCACCCTCATCTACAGACCCCCGGGACCACGCACACTATTCAGCGAAGACATCGCAGACTTCATCAGCCCGCACGCCATGCCCTCCGCCGACTACATCCTCCTAGGGGACCTCAACTTCCACCTGGAGAACAACAACGACAGAAACACCACCGCCCTGCTGGACAACCTCGCCAACCTCGGACTCAAGCAACTGGTGAACACGCCCACCCACTACGCCGGCCACACGCTTGACCCCGTCTTCTCGTCCAGCAAGCACATCTCCTTCAGCCACGCCACCGGACTCCACTGGACCGACCACAGCTGCGTCCACTTCAGCTTCAGAAAGACTGCGACCCACCACCACCCGCAACAGGCTCCCCGCCGGAGCTGGAGCAAGATCACCGCCGAGCAGCTCACCGCCTCCCTCAGCCAGAACACACCCACCAACACAACGGACCCAAACGAAGCAGCCAGCAACCTCGCCAAGTGGCTGACCGCCTGCGCCGACGACCTCGCACCACTAAAAACCCTCCCAGCAGACCCGGAAGCAAGAAAACCCCTTGGTTCACCAACGAACTCAAGGAATCCAAGAAGAACTGCCGCACTCTCGAGAAAACCTGGCGACTCGACCAGACCACAGACAACAGGACCGCCCTCAATCACGCCACCCGCAAACACCACCAGCTGATCCGTGCCACCAAGAAGTCGGCACTCAAAGAACGACTGGACAACAACGCCCATGACAGCAAGGAACTTTTCAGCATCGTCAAAGAGTTCTCCAACCCCAGCGCCGGAAACAACGACATCACCCCCTCGCAAGACCTCTGCAACTCACTCTCCGCGTTCTTCCACCGCAAGATCACCGACATACATAACAGCTTCGACGCACAAACCACGCACCCTACCGCCGAACCAATGCCCGCCACCACCACCCTCTGCAACTGGACCCCGATCAGCACCGAAGACACCACCCGCACGATGAACTCCATCCACTCCGGATCACCAACCGACCCCTGCCCACACCACGTCTTCAACAAAGCCGACGCCACCATCGCACCCCATCTCCGGGACATCATCAACTCCTCCTTCCACACCGCCACCTTCCCGGAGAGCTGGAAGCACGCCGAGCTTACCGCCCTCCTGAAGAAACCAACGGCGGACCCCACCGACCTCAAGAACTACCGTCCCATCTCGCTCCTTCCGTTTCCGGCCAAAGTCATCGAGAAGACCGTCAACAGACAGCTTGCCGCCTTCCTCGAGACGAATGGATCCCTCGACCCCTCGCAGTCCGGGTTTCGGGCCAACCACAGCACCGAGACCGCCCTTATCGCAGCCACCGACGACATCAGAACCCTAACCGACAACGGGGAAACAGCTGCCCTCATCCTCTTGGACCTCTCCGCGGCGTTCGACACCGTCTGCCACCGCACCCTAGTGAAGCGCCTCAGCAACATCGGAATCCGAGAGAAAGCACTGGAATGGATCATCTCGTTCCTCGCCGGAAGAACCCAGAGAGTCCGCCTCCCCCGTTCAGATCCGAAGCCACCGAAGTCATCTGCGGCGTTCCACAAGGATCTTCACTCAGCCCAACCCTCTTCAACGTCTACATGAGCCCCTCGCAGCCATCGCACGCCAACACAACCTCAACATCATCTCCTACGCCGACGACACCCAGCTGATCCTCTCCCTCACCAACGACCCCACCACCGCCAGAGCCAACCTACACGACGGGATGAGAGACGTCGCCGACTGGATGAGGAACAGCCGCCTTAAACTGAACTCAGACAAGACGGAAGTCCTCATCCTGGGCTCATCACCCTCCGCCTGGGACGACTCCTGGTGGCCCCCGGCCCCTGGGCACCGCGCCCAAGCCAACGGACCACGCACGCAACCTGGGCTTCATCCTGGACTCCTCCCTGTCGATGACCAGACAAGTCAACGCCGTCTCATCTTCATGCTTCAACACCCTGCGCATGCTCCGCAAGATCTTCAGATGGATCCCCACTGAAACCAGGAAGACCGTCACCCAGGCACTCGTCACCAGCCGACTGGACTATGGGAACACCCTCTACGCCGGAACCACAGCCAAACTTCAAAAAGACTCCAGCGCATCCAGAATGCCTCCGCACGACTCATCCTGGACATCCCCCGACACAGCCACATCACCGGACACCTGAAAGACCTGCACTGGCTCCCCGTCAGCAAGAGAATCACGTTCAGACTCCTCACCCACGCACACAAGGCCCTCCACGACCTGGGCCCAAAGTACCTCAACGACCGCATGACCTTCTACACGCCCACACGCCAGCTACGATCTACCAGCCACGCCCTCGCCACCGTACCACGCATCCGCAGAACCACCGCCGGAGGAAGATCCTTCTCCTACCTGGCAGCCAAGACCTGGAACTCCCTCCCCACTCACCTTCGGCGAACCCAGGACCATCTCTCCTTCAGGAAGCAGCTCAAGACCTGGCTGTTCGAGCAGTAACTTACCCCCTCCCCCAGCGCCTTGAGACCCTCCCGGGTGAGTAGCGCGCTCTATAAATGCCGTGATTGATTGATTGATTGATTGAAGTCGCTATCCATTTAGATTTAGTAAAAGGTTTATATAAATTCTACCTGGGCACAACCCCTTGTAGCTAGGGAATAGATGAGAGAGGCTTAACTAAAAGAAAATGAACAAAGCATTGAGAGGTACCACAACAATTAAAACGTTGAAATCACAAGACAATAAAAGTTCCACTGCAACTTAGAAAAATAGAGTAACATTTACTGAACAAAATGACACCAATACGCAAAAATCCAATAAGGAGAAGTGTATATATGATTTGTTTAGTAAAGATTTAGGGAAAATAGCATCAAAGTGCAAAGAGTCAATTGTCATTTATGGTTGTTGAATATGAGGACCTAAGCAGGATTTGAAACTGGCCACAATAGGGCCTTGGTTGGGTACAACAAGTAGATTGGCCTGAAAGTAGGAACGTTCAGAAAAGTTTAAAAGGCCTAATCTGAAAGCAGACTTTTCTGTTATTCTGAGGAAAAACTTCTCCACAGGGGACAAGTTTGAAATTTAATCTGACATCGTTGAACTGATGGGCGGTTACTTTTCACAGTTGATCCTCTTGAATCCCTGAAGTAAAACATTTTGACACTTTTCCCTTACTTCTTTGGTGTCCAAACAACAGATTATACTTCCAAAGCTCCCAGAACTTCAGGGGAGCTCTTTGAGACTTTTAGCGTGTCAGGTAGAGGGCATTAACAAAGTCTAGTCTACCTCCAGTTGCCACTGGTCAGCTGGGATTCTTCAACAGAATATCCTCTTCTCCTTTATTATATTCCTAGAGCCACCCAGGAGATCAATGTCATGATCTTTGGAGATTGTTCTGTCCTTGGAGTTCAAGTGAAAGTGGTCCAATCTCCTCAGGTCCTTCTGACAGGTCACAGATGCCAAGTACAGCAGGTTCAGTCTGCCTGGTATCCTTTTGCAAGTCCAGCAGTGTTCAGAGGAAGGCTGGTTGTGGGTCTAGCCTTGCAGGGATCACTGGCCTGTGAGTGGGAGACACCCTAAGACACTTCTAGTCCCTCTTTGGCCAATAGAGTAATTGTTCCCAGGCCCTGGCCTACCTACTTTTTCAGTAGTTACTGTTTCCTTTACTGCCAACAGCGCAAAATACAATGTGCCAGAGCCAAGTCCAAGATGCCGAAAGTCTTTGCCCATACTAAACTTGGGTTCTCAAAGCTGAGGATGTGAGTGGGGAGTGTGCAAGTATAATCCTAGTGCCATCCCAGGTCTAACACTAAAATCCAGTTTTAAGCAGGCACTGTACCCACAACAACCCCATAGACAGAAGTCTGGTAGGACAAAAGCAGAGTCCTTCAGGTATCAAATTTACAGCAAGCCTACCATGGTGGAGCATCAACTGGAGGATATTTTCCTCAGTTGTTAGATGCCAGTGATAAATCTTACTGTCTGGAATCTTAATTTTATTTTAGCAATCCCTCACCCACCAACCTAAGTGGCATGCTTCATCATCAGCTTTGTCACGTTCCCTGACAGTCTTGGAGCGGGGCAAACTGTCTAAGTGACAGTAACCACTTAGATATGGGTGGCTAGCTTCCACAGTCAATGAGACGAGAAAATTATATTTATTGTAAGAATAGCTGAAGGGGACATGAAAATAGAGTAAAGAGAATCCAAGGGAAGCACTGAATATAGACGTAGCTTTAATTAATCCACTAGCTATTACAGGTCTTCCAAATCCAAGTAACCTGGAGCATGGGTTAAGTAAAGCAGCTGATACCCACATAAATACAAAGCAAATTGTTTTTTATCATCAAGAATTAGTAGAAGATAAATTCAAAGAGAATATAAACAATAATTACAAGCACTAGGGAGGCATTAGACAATATGATAAAAACAAACTATTTGATATCATCAAATAGATGTTGGAATTACACTACATGGCAATAATCATACCACAAAAAGTGGGAAAATACTAGGATCCAAATTTGCCAAAGCTATTAAGAAATGAGAGGACACCACAGAAAAAGAAGGACTGACAAGATATGCACACCAGTGGCAGAAACAAAGATACTGCTAGGCGATGCATTCCAAACCCAATAACAGGTGACACGCTGTGAAGTCCATGACAACCAGCAACACCTGTCCCAGAAATACAATCAGGTGCCACCAAGAAAGCAAACAGAAAGAGCCAGGTGGAAGTCAGCAAGATACCATATTTTAGCAAATATCAAATGTTCATACTTGATAATGACTTGGCCACCTCATTGTGGTATCTATGACTATTAGAGGTCTACATGGAAGGTCATCTCAAAGTGATTCTGTATCTAAGCTCAATTCATCCACACAGTTCCACTGCTGAAAATCAAATACTGCCAGATGAGGTTACCATTTAAGCTGCACTCAGTATAGCGATAGGTACATATATGTACAACTTTGACTGCATCCTGACATTCTAGAGATAAATATGTCAGAAGGAGTGGTGGCATCCAGTAATAAGAGGAAGCAGTTTAGAAGAATATTTTCGGCTGACAGAAATGAACAAGGCAAATGCAGGCAAAAACATGTTTTTCATCTCACAGTTACCATGTCACTCAGGATGGCAGTGTTATACCTGAGTCAGAGAAGCATTTGAAAAATGTCATCTATCATAAGTGCGCCTCAAATACCAACTAGATATGGAGATATTGTAGCCCATGCATATGCTGTATTCAGTCGGGTATCTGTGGCATGTTGTTCATTAAGTGTAGACACTTCACCTAATGTACTCTGAGCTTGTATGATCTCAAATGGCATACTGAAAAAGCTGATTAATAAGAATCAAGTACTTTTATTGCAAGACAGGAGGCTAGCATTATGCATTCACTTTTCATGCATTCACATTTATTCCCGCTTAGCAGTAAATACTTTAAAGAGTCATGAAATAGAAAGTGTAATGAACACACTATAATATATTATACTTCAGTCCTATAAGAACCACTTGTCCACCGCATTTTCTTCCTCTTTTGTTTGCAGCTTCTGAGCAGGTAAGTATTGAAGTTTTAAGGTTATGTTTTAATATTTAAGGAATGATATGGTGTGTTACCTGTTTGGACCCAATTTATTACCCAATTATACCCAATTTATTGGCAAGGTACACTATGTACTAATAAAATATGTGTATGTTTGCTTGTTTCATAAGATATCATAAGATATCACCTCTCTCAAAGAGGAGTTTAAATCGGGCGTCCGCGACATCCGGAGAGAGGTGACTGAGATTGGGGATAGGGTGGACGACCTGGAGCGAATGGTCGATAGCAGATCAGAAGATCATGAGATGCTGCTGAAGCGCATTGCTGCACTGGAGGACCAGCACATTGAGCTCAAAAGCAAGCAGGAAGACTTAGAAAACAGGAACTGTAGCAACAATATTCGTATACGGGGGGTCCCGACAGGGGCCGAAGGCGCAGACATTGTGGCATTCACAGCGGAGCTCTTGCAGGGGGTACAAGGCAACAACGATGCATCCCCTCCCGCCCTCGACCGCGCTCACAGAGTCTCCTCGGGGACGGCTCGAAAGGGCAGTGGCCCAGATATCCTTACCAGGGTGCACTTCTTCAATGAAAAAGAAGAGATCATGCAGGCGGCCCGCAACAAGACGGAGATCAAGTTTCAGGGGCATACAATCCAGCTTTACCAAGACCTCTCCGCAAGCACCCGCCGCAAGCGACGTTACTTCAAGCCTATCACCGACAAGCTGCGAACGCAGGGCATCCGATACCAATGGGGCCATCCCTTCACGCTCCTGTTTCAGTGGGAAGGCAGACGCCGCTCTCTACACTCCCTAGCAGAGGCCAAAACGCTGCTGGGCCTAGCGGACGATCCAACGACTGAAGAAGGCTCTCCCTCCCCAGGTGCCCTAGGGTGGGATCTTAAGCCCGGTGGGCTATGATCCTCCGGCCCCGCTCCAACAAGCAGCGTGCAGAACTATCATCCCAAGCGGCTAAACAAGACATCATTGATCACCTGCGCACGCTTAGCCGGGGCCCCTCCCCTACCCACTGAACGGCTGAATCTATCTGAGGGGGGCGCACCCTGACAGGAGCCATGCTCGGAGTGCACAAACCTGGTCTCAGGCCAGACAGCGGTCGTACACCAGCAAAGATGGCGGCGGTAGGACCTTCTCCCAGGAACTATAGAGGCAGCCGGAGGGCCCCGGGGTCACACGGGGCCTGCCTTTACTGTTCTCCGACACTTCAGTTATATCCCCGATGGCCCGCCTCCCCGGACCTTCTCTCATAGAGGGTGACTCCTCCAGCGTGATCAGAGCACCTCGGTGCCGGTCTCCGCGGTTCGAGAAGTCCTTGTTGGGTCCAGTTTGCCCTTTGTTTGTTTTTCTGTTACCTTGGTTGTCTCCACAGGTTGCTCAGGACATTGCATATAGAAATGATGGTGGAGTACTTGTGGTAACGGGCATAAAGGGGAGGGCGCAGTTAGGCTGGCGCTCACTAACCTACGGGCTGCAGCTCCTCATAGATGGCAAACTGGATGACTGGATGCGGCTAGGTCTGGCTAAGACAGGAGGGCACACACAAGACATGGGTACGGCGATTCTGGTCTGCAACACAAAATATTTTGGCTTTTTGATGCCAGGCTCTACATACAGGCCGGGTATACCCCCTTCACCACTCACCTCCCATGGGGGACACTAAACTACTCTCATTAAATGTTCGGGGTCTAAATTCCCCAAACAAAAGAAAACAAATATGGCGCTACATCCTACACCACGACCCAGATGTCATAATGCTACAGGAGACCCACTTAATGAAGGCAGACTTGCACCGCATGACACACCCGAAGTACCCCCACCGCTACTGGGCATATGCCACCTCTAAAACCCTGGGGGTGGGAGTGCTGTGTAAGGCCAACTAATATACCTCCGTCATTCAGGAGACTCGTGATGGGGAGGGTCGATACCTGTGATTACAACTGCTCCGGGGGAAGCGACGGCTGACGCTACTCAATGTCTATGTCCCAAATACTGCCCAGGATGCATACATCAGGTGCGTGCTCTGCGAACAGCTTAAGGGGGTGGACAGGGACATAGTGGTATGCGGAGATTTCAACTTAGTTTGGGGCCCTTCCCTAGACAGAAGCACCGAAACCTTCCAAAACACTTGGGCAATGTTGGCGCACCTTAAAAGGCACATTGAGGACTG
Organism: Calotriton arnoldi; assembly: GCA_963921515.1. Taxonomy (NCBI): domain Eukaryota; kingdom Metazoa; phylum Chordata; class Amphibia; order Caudata; family Salamandridae; genus Calotriton; species Calotriton arnoldi. The sequence continues at coordinate 1,081,948 of CAWUFW010001597.1, read as the reverse complement.
GGGCGTGGTAGATGCATGGCAATACAAACACCCAGATGTGAGGGACTATTCTTACTATTCACATGCACACACTTCATAATACTGTATCGATTACGCCTTCGTCACACCATCTCTCCTTACATGCCTGCGCTCAGCAGAACTCTCAGATATTTCCATCTCTGACCATGCCCATCTCAAACTCATATGGCATGATCGGCCTCCCGACTGGTCTGTCCACCTCGATGGCATATGCCCGCACACCTGTTGCGCGATCTGGTGGATGTGGAGGAGATACGGAAGAGTATCATGGAGTACTTCCAACTAAATGCCTCCCCCGAGATCTCTCTGCACACACTATGGGATGGGTTCAGAGCCACGATAAGGGGCACAATAACGTCTATTGCCATCACCAGAGGGAGGGAAGCAAAATTAGTGGAATCTAAACTCACGGCAGAGATCAAGCTGCTAGAGCGCTCGGACAAAGAAACCCCAATCCGACGTACCAAAAGGCAATTAGCTCTGTTGTGTGGTCAGCTACGGGCCCACCGCACGGGAAAGGCAGAGCGCGTGCTAATGACCCTAAAGCAGAAATACTATGAGGAAGGGGATAAGGTGGGCAGGCTCTTGGCTGGCAAACTACGGCAGAGCCAGGCGAAAGCGCACATTGCTAAAATCCAGACAGGCACCACAATGCTTACAGCGGAAAATGACAAATCGGAGGCGTTTCGGGATTACTACCAGCGCCTCTACTCTCGGGAGGACCCCTCTCCCATGAGACTCCATTCCTACCTTGCTGACTGTGCGTGGGAGCCACTGTCCACGCACCACTCGACTCTTCTAGATAGCCACACTACAGCTGAGGAATTATGTGCAGCCATCAAGAGCCTCCCCCTAGGTAAAGCGCCAGGCCCTGATGGGCTCCCTGTCCTCTTCTATCATGAAATTCTTCCTCAGATACAGGAACACCTCCTGCGCCGGTTTAATTCCTTTAAAGAAGACACAGGCCTCACCCCCACCATGGGGATGGCCGAGATCTCACTTAGACCCAAGGCGGGCAAGGACCTGGTGCAATGCTCTTCCTACTGCCTAATAGCACTTATCAACACGGATGCCAAGCTATTTACTAAAATATTAGCCACACGCCTCGACCCCTACCTCCCTGGCCTCATTAGTCCTGATCAGGTGGGGTTTATCCACCACTGACAAGGCGCAGATAATGTCCGACGTATCGCCCACCTTGTCGAAAAAGTGCAACACTTAAAAATCCCCATTTGCCTTCTCTCGCTAGATGCGGAGAAGGCATTTGAGCGGGTAGATTGGTCCTACCTCCGCGCGGTGTTAAGTAAAATAGGACTTGGGCGAGAATTTATCTAAAAAATTATGGCATCATATGTGGCCCTATCAGCCTGTGTTTGAGTAAATGTGTGGACTACAAGGCCGATATCACTACACGGGGCACTCAACAAGGGTGCCCACTCTCGTTCCTGCTCTTCGCGCTAGAGGTGGAGCCCCAGGCCATACGGGTAAGGGAGATAGAGGAGTTTAAGGGTGTGACCTTTGGAGGCTAAATCCACAAAATCAATCTGTTTGCGGACGACCTCCTGCTCACACTGACCCAACCGGAACTCTTGCTCCCATGCGTGGTCAAAAGCCTGCAGACCTTTGAAGCTATCTCCGGCTTTAAAATCAACCTATCTAAATCATTTGTCCTAAACATTAACATCCCGGCCCCTGAGGCTAGAATCCTACAGGACCTGACCCCCTTCCAATGGCCGGCAGACTCCATTAAGTATCTGGGGCTTCATATCACCCCCACCCTTGCCTCCTGGTCCCGTACTAACTGGGTAACTCTCCGTTGCTCAGTATTAGCTGACCTTCAGAGATGGAAGCCCCTCCACATTTCTTGGCTGGGACGCATCAACATTATTAAAATGAATATCCTACCGCGGGTCTCAAACGCTGCCAACCCAATCCTGCAAGCAGACATCCAGCGTTTTCAGGGAGACCTACGCACTTTTGTGTGGAATGGGAAGCGGTCACCGGTAGCGCACTCACTACTGATGCGCCCGCGGGATAGAGGAGGCCTGGCATGCCCAAACCTATTGGAATACTATTGGGTAGCCCATCTGAGATATATCTCTGAATAGGTCGTGCGCGAGGGCAAGAATCATTGGGTCCACATGTACCGTGCTGTAGCGTGCCGGCCATTGTGGGACCTTGCCTGGATACCTAAACATGCCTGACCCCGAAGTGCTTATGCTGTGACTCCAACCAAAACAGTGCTTTATATTTGGGATAGAATAGTGGTTAAAAAGGGGCTGACCAAGTTTCCATCCCCAAATACCCCTATCGCACGCAATCCAGATTTCCGTCCGGGCCTACCAAAACAGGCATTCGGGAGATGGAGTGATGGAGAATGCCGGACAATTCGCAACTTATTTACAGGAGATGACATTAAGACATTTGATACCTGTAGGTCCGAATTTACGTTACCTCCCACAGCAAGGCTCCAATATATGTAGCTGAGACACTGGCTCTCCACTCCCAGGCTCCAAGCAACTCCGGTGCGACCCTTCACCCTCTTTGAGAAGTTAGTGCAGGCCACGAAGGGACTGATCTCTGCAACTTACAAGGTATTGCAGCACTTGACTCCGATCCGTACTCACAAATATCAGGCTGCTTTGCATGATGCAACCCCGGGGGGACTCACTCCCAAACAGTGGGAGAAGCTGTGGCAGGACATCCCCAAAACATATCGTAAACTAGCTTTCCGTGAAACCGCATACAAGCTAATGCTCCAAAGGTACTATACGCCCTCTCGCCTGGCTTCTATGAACCGCACGATGTCCAGTCTCTGCTGGCGATGTGGGAAAGAAGAAGGCACTCTATACCACATATGGTGGTCATGCCAGGTGATCGCCACCTTTTGGAAGGAGGTCCTGGGACATATCAAAGGCGTCGTGGGGTATCCGCTTCCATGTCTACAACACGTGGCAATTCTAGGGATACGTCCTTCTACTCTAGCGGCAATGACCGGGGCGTCATCAGCCATTTACTCCTAGCAGCGCGACAGCTTATAGCATGCACGTGGAAATGAACGTCGCCCCCCTCCGTGGCACAGTGGTTCATCAAAGTGTGGCACATTCTGGCAATGGAAATACTCTCCCATAACTTAGCAAACACAGAAAATAAATTCCAGCGCATATGGCAACCACTGATATCTTATTTAATGCGCATTGAGTTCACCTGCTTTAGCCCCCCAAAACTAAGAGCCCTCCAGCTTTTTCCAAGCGATTGAAGGGCACGCTTGTCCAGCCTAAATGGACAGTTCTGGATTATGCGGATGCTTCTCCCTCCCACATATTTTACAGCTTGAAACGCGCTAGCCACCCCACACCACATATCGCACTATGACCTGTACAGTTTTTGTTTCATTATTGTAACCAGCTCTTTCCTTTTTTTCCTCTTTAACGACACCCTGGCCATAGGAACCCGCACGCACTATGCCGAGTGGTATGTATGACATAGCGGGGTCACAGCCAAAGCAAGGACTACACAGGAGCAGATGTCCCCGCAGGGGCGAGGTTAGACCTCTCAATCCCACACAACTGGGTATATCTGCCTGGGGACTCATAAACGTTGAACCTCAAGGCTGCTGGGCATGGTATATAAAGCTCTACATGGTCAAGAAGGCCCTTCTACAGCTTGTCTATTTTGTATGCAGTGATCACCTTACGCGGCCGGCCCGAAGTGGTTGTAGGTGACTTCCTGTGTACCCTCCTGCTGGCTATCTCGATGTCATCGTAAACCTTTACGCTGCCGGTCCGGCCAGGGTTGTAGGCTGTAGTTTGGATTGTGGCCTCATGGTCGACATTGCTAAGTTAGCTTAGGCCTAGCTGCCATGATGCCTTCTTTGCACACGTTACTCCGTGACTTTGTTTTTCCAGACTCTGCTTGTGACCGTTCACATTAGAACTGTCTGCATTTCTGCCTTTCACCTTTTCTGGTGTTCTCTGTGGTTTTCGTCTGCACACAATGTACAAGGTCGAAAGACAACGTCCCTTGTTGTTGCTGTTCTGGTCACCCCTCGCACTTAGACATAACATGAAATACAGCTGCACTGGAGAAATTTGTGTGCTTTTAATATTGTGATCTCCCTGTTGGTGGCACTTGGAGAAAAACCTTTCCAGGGAGAAGAGCTGTGCTTGTCTGATGATGTAAACCTTGCATCTAGTTCTTGAGGTATGGGGGTCCCCTGACAAAGCCCAGAGGTCTTCTATTTTTATAATAAACTAGTTACTAGCACGGGGAGGGTGGCAAGGCATTATAGTCCTTCATCCCCTGTCTTTATAAAATGTTGTCCCCGTTTGTATTCTATGGAATTGTAACGATGCTTACTATCTTGTCTTTAAGCATTATGCTGCTAGTACTGGCACGTGTACTGTGTCTTAGAGCACGTTAGTTGAAATAAACATTTTAAACTATACTGTGTCTCTTAATACGCACGTTGGGCCTGATTCACAGAACTAACTTACATCAAAATCCTAAACTTACAACAATTTTGGTATTCACAGAATGAACTTACACATTTGGTTATTCACAGAATGAACTTACACTTTTGGGTATTCACAGAATAAACTTACACATTTGGGTATTCACAGAATGAACTTACAACAATTTTGGTATTCACAGAATGAACTTACACATTTGGGTATTCACAGAATGAACTTACACATTTGGGTATTCACAGAATGAACTTACAACAATTTTGGTATTCACAGAATGAACTTACACATTTGGGTATTCACAGAATGAACTTACAACAATTTTGGTATTCACAGAATGAACTTACACATTTGGGTATTCACAGAATGAACTTACAACAATTTTGGTATTCACAGAATGAACTTACACATTTGGGTATTCACAGAATGAACTTACAACAATTTTGGTATTCACAGAATGAACTTACACATTTGGGTATTCACAGAATGAACTTACAACAATTTTGGTATTCACAGAATTAACTTACTCATTTTGGTATTCACAGAAGGCACTTACTCATCAATGAGTAAGTGCCTTCTGTGAATACCAAAATGTGTAAGTTACACAAAATGTGTAAGTTACACAAAATGTGTAAGTTACACAAAATGAGTAAGTTACACAAAATGTGTAAGTTACACAAAATGTGTAAGTGTCTTCTGTGAATACCAAAATGAGTAAGTTTATTCTGTGAATACCAAAATGAGTAAGTTCATTCTGTGAATACGAAAATGGTAGTAAGTTTAGGATGTTGTCGTAAGTTAGTTCTGTGAATCGGGCCCGTTGTGGACAAGTATGAGTGAGTAATGAAAGAGTGTTCTTGCTCCCGCGATTCCTGAAAGAGTCCGTGTTCTGGGATGTCTAATCATTGGTAGCTTCGCTGTAGTACGGAGAACGAATGAGACACTATAGCTAGTCGGATTGGGATTTTGGGCACTAAGGTGGATGGTTGGTACACCACTATACACCGAGGTCCTGTTTTCCTGCGCATAGTTCTGTATATGTGCAGAAACCCCGCAACAGGGCGCCACCAACGTGTGGTGGGCTTCTTATCTGTGAGACGCTTGAGTAGTGCTTGTGCTTGTCCACAATTCCCTTCACTTATGTTTCCGGAAACATATGTGAGGGTGTAACCTCTTATACTGATGATTTTATAGGTTCTTTCAAGCTTGAAGTAATTAAAAGGTGTTCTCTTTTATGTTAACCCTCTATTGCGCTGCCACGCACTAGGTTGTTCTACATTCTTAGTCTTGATGGCTGTGAATGTAAATATCCCGGCACATAGCCGCGCCGCGCTCCGTGCTCATTTAACGGCCTATGGACTACCCTACGTGGGTGTCGCCCTCATCTTTGTGGTCCAAGCTGATCCGGCTTACCACTTTGAGGTATTTTACTCATGGGTTACTTTTCCGGCGGTGGAAGGAGCTGACAATTTGTTCCACCAATAAGCTCCCACCGCCCTTCCTAATGTTTATCGGCCTTATCAGGCTCTTGAAGTACCGCTCACGGCTTGGCAACACTGTGTTTGGTTTAATGGCACCCTCCCACACCCGGTCACCCCGATTCGTTTAGGCCCCTTATCAATAGATGGGGCCGCTTGGCCTGTTTTGGCCGGATATACCCCGCATCCCCGTTATTTAGCGGTTCCAGTAAATGAACTGCGCGTGCTGCATACATCTTTAATCCGTGTGCACAGAGCTTTAGTACAATATGTCATAGGCAACGTCCATATGGCCCCTCCTGGAGTTGCGGCACATCCAGCTGGCCTTGGCGGTGTGACTATAAGTCCCGTCATGGTTAATTCGGTGATGGGCAAGCGCCCACAGAATAAGGATGATTTGCCTAATTGGCCTGCTGAAAAATTTGACCAGCTGGAGGCGGTGTTTCCGAATACCTTTCCTGTGGAAAAACACAGGATTTTTACTATTAGTTTGATAAAAGACTTAATTCCCGAGTTGACAGAATGCAACAACTGGGGCAAGGTATTCGCGGCAGTGTATGCGAAGCGTTTTGGCACTCCATCCATGACGGTCCTCCCCACCGTAATTAAGCGTGTACAAGACGAACATGGCCCTGAAGCGGCTGTGGATTTGGGGATGAGACTGGTGGGAGTGTTCGATGGGGTGGCTGATCTAATCCTTGCGAATGTCAAGGGTGATGCAGTTAACTTTCAAGTCGATAATGCTTTGGCTTTAGTCCCAGAACTGGACAAGCCTCGCAAACTACCAAAAAGTATTGCACAGGCTTATAAAACAATTGGCCGCAATAGTTTGGGAGTTAAGCCTTTTGCTAAAACGCATACTCAACCACAATCACAACCAACGTCTCAGTCTGGTGAAGACGAGAAACCATTCTTTTCTAAAAAGAACTGGAAGTTAAAGAAACAGGGAAAGCAACAACCAAAACCGGGGTCGCGTGCTGCGTCACCAGTTTCTGTATCTTCTGAACGCACTTATGATTTGTGCGACCGAGCGAGAATTAAGTCTCCTGATAGATTTTTGGTCCCTGACCAGCATTCTCCTCATTCTTCACAGGCACCATCGACCTCACAGGCTGGTGGAGGAGATCGCCAGGAAAGAGGCAGTGGTTGTGACGCCCCACAGGGACAAGACCAACCTCGACAACCTGGCAGAGCGAAACAAGAAGAATTTTCACGTTCTCGCCCAGAGTTCCAGAAGAAAAAAGTTGCAGCTTTAACAGCGAGATATGCCACAGACGGTGAGAACGAGACTCCTGAATTGGACGTGGGCAGTGATGCTGCTAGACAGCGCCACGGAAGTTACCATAGTGCGGGAGGCACTACGTCCTCATGTGTTGGCGACAGCAACTGACACTTTCATTACTGCCGAGACAGCTGACACCCGAGTGGCACCCCCTGATAGACTATTTAATATTGTCCTTCAAATTGAAGGTGACATTGAGCGTGTTGTTAAAGGGATTTTTTGGAAAAATCTGACCTCTTCTTACGACATTTTGTTGGCAGAGGCGGATTGGCCGCCCCCATTTGTTCCTGCTGCTCCTAGAGGGGAGGAAGAAATCCTTCCGAGCTATTCGCATCATGTCCCCAAGGACAGAGCGGAGGCTTTAGCAGCTGAATGGGCTGTGGCCCAAGCCCCGGCACTGTACCGTAATCACGTGGGCTGGGATGAGGATTCTCCCCCCCATGATATGCCATTGCGGTCTCTGCCACAGCCTCAACCCCAATATCCCCTCCGGCGGGAAGCTAAGGGTCCCGTTTCCGACATTCTGACACAGTTAGAATATCAAGGAGTAATTGAAACATGCGTGTCACCAATGAATAATCCCCTTTTCGCGGTTTCTAAACCCGATGGGTCTTACCGCTTGGTTTTAGACTACCGGTATTTGAACTCTCATTGTCGAACCTTTGCGGTACAGAATACCCATAGTTCTGCGCTTGTAGACAGTCTTGTTCGTAAAAGATACAAAAAGACACTTGACCTTTCCAATGGTTTTTACACTCACAATTTGTCCCCGGACTGCATTCAATGGACCGCGTTCACTTCCGGTGGAAAACAATTAACATTCCGGCGTTTGCCAATGGGCTACAAGAACAGCCCGGGGGTCTTCGCCACCCGTGTTGTCTCTTTGTTAGACAGCACAGACCCAGATGCGTATTCGTACGTGGATGATATATATCTGACAGACGACGAACTATGGCCGCATCTTTCCAGAGTAGACTGCATTATTCTCGAGTTCGCCGTCTTAGGTTACAAGTTTAATTTTGCCAAATCTCACATCGCAGAATACACCGTGTTGTTTTTGGGCTATGAGCGCAACAATGAAGGTAGGGGCTTAGCTCCCCACTTCCTGGAGAAGTGCGCACATCTGCGCCCTCCAACGACCCTGAAAAAACTTCAATCTTTGCTGGGATTTTTGAACTTCGGGCGTTCTTACATTCCCGAGTATGCCCAGCGTATCAAGCCTCTTTATGCCTTGATACAACCAACCTTTTCGAAGACGTGCTGGCTTCCGGAACACTCAACTATACTGCAATCTTTGCAGTCTGATCTCCTTGAATCTAAGTTCTTGTTGACTCGTGATAACCACACGAACCTGGTGATTAGAATTGTGCCAGGGGCAGTGGGTTTCACGTACTTGACGTTTAACGAAGGTGACACAGTACCTATTGCCTACAAGTCCCATCTATACACTTCTGCCGAGCTGTGCTTTTCAACTGTGGAGAAATTTTTGACTGCAGTGCAAATGGCGATTCTTAAAGAACGCGCACTGGCACAGGGAAAACGCATCTTGGTTGTCACACTCTATCGTGCCTTAGAGGCAGTGACAAAGGCAAGTGTACCAAACTCTAAGGCTTTGCACCCCCGTTGAATACAATGGGCTACTTCTTTGACGTCTCCGGATGTCCCCTTTATCTTTGATTCCTCTCTTCAGACACAGGAGTTCCTGCAGTATGAATTTGTTCATCCTCCTCCTCTGTCTTTGCTGCTGCTTGAAGAGTACAAATGTATCATTTACACCGATGGTTCGGCGCAACCGGCCACGGGTTCTAAGCATGCATACTCAGCAGCATGTGCTATTACTATTATGGCAGGTACCATGGTGAACGGTGAGTTCAAATCGAGTGTTTTGCACACGCAGGCACTGGGAGACAGTACCGCCCAATTGGCCGAGCTGCGTGCTTTGGTGCTCGCACTTGAGTTTGCAGACCCGGATGTGACTACACTTATTGTATGTGATTCTTACTACTGTGTTCAGTCTTTTAATGACAACTTATTCTTTTGGTCTCAAAACGACTATAGAGATTCTAAAGGCAGCGCAATTAAGCATAAAATGCTTTGGGTTTGAGTAGCAGATCTTAAACAACGTCTGCCTCTCACACAAGTGATTCACACTCTTGGCCACCAGCGTGTGGGCGCACAAGCGGTCGGTAACAGTTTGGCGGATGAAGCTTCCAAATCAGCAGTAGCCACGTGCTCAGTAGCAGCTGTTACAAGATCCATGACAAAAATAGATAATGAGATTTTGGCAGCTATTGCTGCAACCAAGGAAGGCTCTAATTACCCACAGGGTTTCCCTTCCAGGTACTCTTATCACTTAGGTCCCGACCATGTTCCTTTTTTTTTTTTTAACTTTATTTATTGGCATTTGGCAGTATAACAATACAGCAATGACAGAGTGTGGTAGACATTACATTAGACTCCAATGAAAATTTCATTTCAGCGCATATTTGTTGTTACAGAGAAAAAAATGAAAATACAACAGGCTCGGTGCATTACAATCATTAGTAGCATGACTAGAAAGCATGTGTATCACAACAGGCGTCTAGTTGGGTAGTCCCTGTCCCATACAAGTCTAGAATTTTCAGTACAGCAAGTTCTTGATAGTTACAGGGGGGGGGTGTTTATGACATTGGCAATTCTTGTACACTAGAAGCCGACTAATGATCGGGGCTGAATAAACATCAGGGATATAAGAGATAGGGGAGATGCCCCAGTGTTTACAGTATGGGCCTATCTATTGGTTGTGATGTCTCATTAGGTGGGAATCTAGCACCCTTCCGTCTCCCCGTTCGAAGCCCCTCAGCGCTGCCTAGTGTGCCAGCAACCCTCCGAGGTGCCGCCTCAGCTTGCGTCCCCCAAATGCCTTGCTCAGTTGGTTGCAGAATCGTATAGATCAGCTGTCATATTACCTATGGTCCCTCCGGTGCCGGTCTCAGGCGTACGTGTCTCTTGAGCCTCAATAAGTGTATCGATCTGCAGTGGTGTACCCTCATCGTCTGTGTCTGTGGCAGCCATTGTGAGCATATATCGAGTGAGCGGTTCCCAGATGTCACGTGGTCTGGAGTGAGTGGGCAGTAGTTCTGCGTAGATGTTATTTTGCTCCTGGCAATATGTGATGTCAGTCAACCATTCCTTAACCTTGGGCGCTCTGCCCCGTCCCCACCTACAAGCGATTCTGCGTTTAGCAATGAGTAAGCCTATCGCCAGGAATCTCTTAGCCTGACCTTTGTGATCTGGAAGGTATCCTAGGAGACACATTTCGGGCGTCAAGTCCAAGTGTACCTCCAACATGTTGCCCAATGCATTGCCTATCTCTGCCCAGTACTTCGCTATATTTTTGCACTCCCACGCCAAGTGCAGAAAGCCTGCGCTTTCCTGTCCACAGCGGTCACATCTGTCACTGTCCCGTAACCGGAGTTTGTGTAACCGTGCCGGGGTATAATACATTCAGTGGAGAAATTTAAAATGGATAATTCTAAATCTACTGCTAGCAGTGATGCGCTCAGTTTGTTGGCAACTGTACGCCCAGGCCTCATCCGTAATAGGATGGCCCAGTTCCGTCTCCCATCCTTGTTTAGCTTTCGTGGTATTGTGTGTCCCTGCCCCAAAGAGGTTTTGTATATGCGAGACATGGCATGTGCTGCCCCCCCCCCGTATGAGTTGGTGTAATGGGATCAGTGTTGGGGGTTCCTCTGGAAACGCTGGGGTGGCCGCTTTGACAGCCTGTCGCAAGCGGATGTATAGGAATCTATCCATTGTGGTGGGAGGTGTGTTCCCCATAAATGTAGTAGCGTCTTTGAATTGTCCCTTATCGTACATATCTCCCCATGTGTTAAGGCCCAGTCGGAGTAGCATACGCTTACAGATTCCTTCCTGAGTGACCGGCAGGTTATGTTGGTCTAATAGGGGAAGCAGAGGGGAGTACAGCATGGGAGCTTGAGATCTTTTTGCGATGACCTGCCATGCATTATTTGTACATATAACATGTGTATTTGTAAAGCGCACGTTCACCCCAGCAACGGGGCATCTTGGCGCTGAATAACAGATGTTTATTGTTACCCAACTCAATGGTACTCATTTTATCGACCTCAAATGGATGAAAGGCTGAGTGGACCCGCCGGGATTCGAACCTGTGACCATGAGGTCGAACACAGGTCCCTGCAGTGGATGCATTAGTCCACTGAGCCACCAGACCCGGAGTGTCTTCCCCTGGCTGTCTTGTCATCTGCACTTAGGAATCCCCTCAGCGGTGTCGGCGCCATGGTCCCCTGTTCCACTGCGAGGTGTGTCATAAAAGGGGGGGGCAAACCAGTATGCTGCGAAGTGCGCCTGTGCACTGAGATAGTATAGTTCAGGATCAGGCGCTTCGAACCCGCCCTGTATGAACGGCAGCGTGAGGGTGCTCCATTTAATCCTGGGTTGTTTACCCCCCCATGCAAGACATATGAGTTGACTTTTGAGTCTAGTGAAGAATGGGCGTCCGGGGGGAAGGGAATGTTCGTAAATAAATATAAAAATTTGGGCATTATGACCATTTTCATTAGAGCTATGCGCCCCGCCATAGAAAGGGGGAGGGCAATCCACCTGCTGATCAGGTCCTCCACGTTGGCAAGGGCTACTCCATAATTGGCTCGCATTAATTCCTCCTTATCTCTGGTGACGTTTATCCCCAGGTAGCGTACCTCGTCATTGCTCCACAGTAGTGGATATTCCAGTTGGAATGAGGCAGTAGCGTCAGTTAGCGGCATAACTTGGGATTTGCCCCAGTTAATGGTTATACCTGAAAAAGCCCCAAATTTTATTATTTCTCTTATCATGGCATTAAGGCCGTCGGCCGGGTTACGTACATACAATGTGATGTCGTCCGCGTATAATGATATTAAAATGGGTCGTGTGGGAGAATCCAACGCATAGGGTTTGTGGTGTTGGCGGAGCATGGCCGCCAGTGGCTCCATGGCGATCGCAAATAATAAAGGCGACATGGGACAACCCTGCCGTGTTCCCCTGGTAATGTCGAAGGCTGGGAAGCATTCCCCATTGAGAAGGACTGAGGCGCAAGGCTTAGTATACAGCAGTTTGATCCACAGGAGAAATCCTGGTGGAAATCCCATGTGTGTCAACACCGCCCGGAGGTATCCCCATTCCAGGGAATCAAACGCCTTGGTGGCGTCCAAAAAGACTGCCACCGCCTGCTCGTCCTGGTCGATTTCGTGCAGGATAGAAAAGAGAGTCCGCAAGTTGTGCGATGTTGAGCGGCCTGGTATGAAACCTGCCCGATCGGGGCGGATAAGCCTATCCATTAGCAGGGTTAGCCTATTAGCGAGTACTTTGGCCAATATTTTGACGTCGCAATTTATCAGCGATAATGGTCTGTATGAATCTGGAGATTCCGGGGGTTTCCCAGGTTTCAGTAATGAGACCAGCCTTGCTTCTCGCATAGTAGGCGGGAGTGACCCTGTTTCGTAGGCCTCTTCATAAACTGCTTTCAGGCAGGGGGCTAGTGTGTCTATGTATGTTTTATAAAATCCAATGCCCAAGCCATCCGGCCCCGGTGCTTTCCACTATTGATCTGCATTATGGCTTCTCTTATCTCGTCCAGCTCCAAGTCGGCCGCCAAGAATTCCCTTTGACCATTACTAAGCCAGGCTAATTCTATTTGCTGCAAGTACTGTGGGGTCTCCTCCTGACGTGACACGCACGATGTGTACAGCGCTTGGTAATGCTCGATGAACACCTGGCCTATAGCTACGGTATCTCGCTGCATCGTGCCATCTCTGTCTCGGATAGCCAGAACATGATTCGCTGTTCTGGGTGGTCGGATCGTCTCTGCAAGCGCTTTGCCGGGGCGGTCCCCCTCGCCATATTGTCGCGCCCTGTGATATTTGCCACGGAACAGACATTCTCGTTCTGCTGCCGCTTGGTATTCAGTTACTGTTTCCCGTATCTTGGCCATCGTGGGGCTGTCATCTTTCCCCCGCATGCCCGATTCTAGTTGTTTTATTTGGCTGTCCAGTCACGCTAGCGTCGTTCGTATGTCTTTAAGGATACCCCCTGTCTTGGCAATGCAATGTCCCCGCACAGTGACTTTTAGTGCCTCCCATACCGTAGCCAGGGAAGGGACGGATTCAACATTTAGCCGTAAGTATTCTTCTAGGGAGTCCCCCAATTCTGACACAAACACCGTATCCAGCAATGCCGTGGGCTGCAAGCGCCACTGCCCAGCCTGGGAAGAAATCCCCGGGGGAGTCACCGAAATAAACACCGGGGAGTGGTCCGAGTAAGTGCGCGCCATGTGGCCTGAGGAGAGGACCCGCGTTGCAATGTCTCGTGATACTAAGAACATGTCCAGCCTAGACCAGGTGTTATGTACAGCCGAGTGGAATGTGACTTCATATTGTGACAGATGTTGGTGGCGCCATACATCTACCAGGAGGTTGTCGGTGACTATTTGTTGAAGTTGGCGCTGCGCTTTCGAGTAATGATGCGGTAGTGGGTGTGAGCGGTCACTGGGTGGGTGCAATGTTATGTTAAAATCCCCTCCCCATATGAGGTGAGTCGACCCGATATTTACTATGCGGGCCCAGAGGGTAATGAAATAGTCTTCGTCGTCTGTATTGGGCCCATAGCTACATACCAACGTGACGGAAGCCGAGGCCAATTTTCCCCATGTGATGCAATATCTTCCTTGTGAGTCTATCTCAGACCCCTCCTCTATGTATGGCACCGTTTTTTTAATTAAAATGGCTGTTCCTCTAGAGAAGGTGGAATACAATGAGAAATATCTGTGCGAAGCCCACCGCGTGGCCCATTGAGGCCGCGTCTGAGGGGATGTGTGTGTTTCCTGTAACATAGCTATGCTAGCGTGATGGCGATCCAGATAAGCTAGAATATGACGTTTTTTCCTAGGATTACCCAATCCTCTAACGTTCCAGGTGAGGAGGGTAAGCCGCGGTGTCAGATTAGTTGTACGGCTGGTGTTCGCCATTCCCCTGTAACCCGTTTATATATGGTCTAATATGGATTTCCCAGTGTCCATAGCTGTGTGGTACCCATAGGAGCTGAGCGTCTGAGTCAGAGTGACGTATCATCTCTTGAGTAGTGTCTACCAGTTTACCCCAACCTCCCTCCCACACCGGCTTCCCCAACGTGCCGTGCATTGATCCCTCCCTATGTGTCCCCCCAAATTACCCCCAAACCTTCGGAACATGTTCATCACCATAACATTGCATATGTAGCACTTTAAGCTTGTTAATGAAGTATACATCGTACATGTCAGTTGTAACCCCCCAAATAGGTACTTAGCAGTATTATGCCATAGCAGTCTCAAGAGCTTTACTTTCTTGGGGCCATTTAGAGTCTCTGGTGACCATGTCCATAGAACAGAACAAAACAGGCACATGCCTAACAAAACAGTTCCCACTAGTGGGAAGTAGGGGTGTTCCCTTAGAGACGGGTGCCCCAGGGGGCGTAACGGCTCCTCCCACTCTATGTTGGCGTGTGGGAGGGGACCCTGAAATTACATTACAGTATCTGGCAGCGTCTCCTCCATCATAATAATAATAAGGACAGAAGTCCGCTGTAGAAAATTAGTTCTGCACCTGCATCATGCTGCGTTTTACCTTCATATTAAGGGCAGTGTCTGCAGTCGCAGGGTAACCGGGCGATTCGTTGGCATCTGCGTGTTCGGTTTCTGACCCTAATGTCAGTCATCGTCCGGTAGCACCCCGGCGCCCCCGCCGGCTGCCAGCGAACGTTCCGCTCTTCTGGAGTCCAGTACTACTTTTTTGAAGAAGTCTGCAGCTTGTTGTGGTGTGTTGCAAATCTGATGCTTGCCATCGTGGGTGATTCGTAGTCTCGCCGGATAAAGCATCGCATATTCCACTCCCTCCTGTTGGAGTTTTTTCTTGATGGGTATGAATTTTTTACGCGCTTCTTGGACATTAATAGTGAAATCCGGGTATAGCGAGATGGCGTTGTTGTCGAATATTACATCTTTCAATTCTCTTGCCTTGCGGAGCGCAGTGTCACGATCGCAATAGTTGAGCAGTCTCGCGACTATGGGGCGAGGTGGTGCACCCGGTGGGGGTTTTGGCGCCAACGTGCGATGCGCTCGTTCCACTATAAGCATTTTGGAGAAGGCTTCTTGGCCAAAGCACGTTGTTAGTAATCGCTCCACATAATCCTCAAGCCTTCCAGTGTTTGTGGATTCCGGGATGCCCGTTATGCGTATGTTGTTTCTTCTTGAACGGGCTTCGATGTCCTCGTTTTTAGCTGCTATCACTTTTAAGAGCTTGTCGATGTCAGTGATCTGCCCCGCTGCTTGTGCATGGTCATCTTCTAAGGTGATATCCGCGTTTCGGCCTCTTTAATTCTCCCGTCCTGTTTTTCAAGTTTGTGTGTAATCTGTTCCATTCTGGCGCACATAGAGTCCATCTTGCCCTCTATAGAGGCGAAGCTCGCTTTCATTGTATGAAGGATCGTTTTCATATCCACCTCGTCTGGACCACTCATCTCAGTGCTGGTACTATCGTGCTCAGGGTCAGGCTGTTGTCCTCTGGGTGTCTTACGGGTGTCGAAGCTGAGCTTGGATTGTTTGCCATCTGGTTTACCCATTTTCTTGTGCCGTGTGGTATGAGGGGGTTACCGGTGTCCGTGCGTCGCTGGCCAGTTGTCCGTTCGCTTTTCACGTTATGGACGGAATATGGATAGTCCTGGACCTAGTCAGCACGGGCACCTGTCCAGGAGCCCAGTGCAGGGGTCGGGGCTGCTCACTTTTCGTTTACTACCGTGAGCTTCGGTGTTGCGGCCGGGACTCCCCCAAATCGCCTCGAGTTGGCGCCAGTCGCATTCAGCACAGGGCCTTGTGTCAAGTGTGTTGTACAATTCACTATCCAGGCGCAGTGATCGCTCTGTCCGCTTCAGCGGTAATCCATCCCCGTTCCTCACTGCAGCAGTGGGGGGGTCCAGGGTTGGTCCACGGGCCGTGGGTGTTCAGGCAAAACAATTTCAGGCACTGGCCATACGTGGTGGTAAGGAATCGCAATGCCAAGATCTTGGTGAACCAGTCGCGCACCGCAACGTCTGCACCACTTCTGGAGGGTCCTCGAGGGCAGTTGTGCAGCTAGGCCCCAGGCAATGATGGCTGTCCCAGGGGGAAACAACAATGTGGCTCAGGAGAGGAGAGGGGAGGGATCGAGCAATTAGGCCCAGAGCGAAACATGATGGCCGCAGTTGTGCACAGCGAACTCCAGCTCGGCAGATTCAGGGCAAAATGCAGCAAGTTTAGGGCGCAGTTCAGCAGTCTCTATGCGGCGTTATCTGAAATGGCGGCGCATCTGGCATTTATCACCGGATCTGATCGCTCGTGCAGGTTGTTCCTACCGTAAGTTTGGAGACTGTATTTAGAGAGAGGGGCTCCCAGCAGGCGCCTCCGTGTCCTCAGATCTCTCGGGGGGCCGCCCGGGACTGTCCCGTTAACTCCCGCCGCACGGCAGGGCCCACGCCAAAGATCAACAGGTGCGGGGTAAAGAAGCCCGGGTGAATCGCAGGGGGCCCGTAGGCACTGGACAAGGTTCAGTGAGCCGCGAGGTCAGCTTCGCAGCCCCGGAGCAGCACTTGACCGGTCCTCTGTGGCGCCCTCCAGGCGTCGGCAGCGCCGGCCTCGGGGTGTTTTGTTTTTTCCTTTTATTTTCCCCTTCTTAGCTTGCGCAGGCCGCACCGTCAGGGATCATGAGGCGGTGTGCAGGGAAGAGGCATTGCGATCTTCGGCAGGTGTTGTGGTACCACGCCACTCCCGGGGGGTCCCCAGTGCCGCGCGGGACCATGCAGCCCTTCCCATATGCGCGGCGGGGCCCGCAGCGCACGGCCGGGTCCTCCGTCTCAGGCTGGGTCCCGATCCCCGGCAATGCGTACCTCAGCCTGGGTCCGCCCCCACAGGAGACCTCACTGCCGCGCTTACAGTTAAGTCTGTACCTTGAAGGTGGCTCTCACTCCCAGGCGCACACCCGTTCTTCCGCAGTCTGTTCCCTCTGGCTGGTGAATCGCCGCTGTGTTCTTATCCCCAGTGCCACGAGTCCGCTACCTAGATCGCGGCTTGCTGAATTGCGTAGGCCACTCGGTCCGCGATGTCGGACGTTCGTTTTTCGGGACTCTCACTGTGCGTGCTTTCTCACAAACGACGCGATCGGGTGCCAGGGTGTTTTCTGATTAAGCGGGTAGAGCTGATGGCAGGATTCGCTATCAGATTCAGGATAGGTGGTGGATGTTAGGTTCAGGGCTGACAGAGCCTCACTACAGTGCGGCCATCTTGTCGCACGCCCCCTAGCGTCTCCCGACCATGTTCCTTATGTAAGAATTCCGGACGTTGGTGATCGGCTGATTCCCAACGCGGACCGCAGAAATTCGTTGATAACAGCCGCACACGAAGGCTTGGCTTCAGCGCATGCTGGCGTTTCTGCAACTGTTTCACTCTTGCAGCAGCGTTACTGGTGGCGTGGTTTATATAAACAGACCCGTAATTATGACCTTTCTTGTGACATTTGTCAGCAGATTAAGCCCTCTACGGTTACACGTCCGCCACAAACACAGCTCTGCATTTCTAATAAACCTTTTGGTTGTGTATACCTTGATCACTGCGGTCCATTTTCTTCTGATACTGCATATAAATATATCTTAGTTGCAGTTGATTCGTGCACATGTTTCATCTGGGTTTGGCCACAACGCAGTGCTGACGCTCCAAATGTCATCAGGGATTTGCGTGTCTTTGTGGGAATTTTTGCCTGTGGCACCTTCCACTCTGACCAAGGTCCAGCGTTCGCCTCTAAGGCGTACAAGGACGCGATGAAGTCTATGGGGGTGCTGGTGCAATTTTCGTCTCCATACAGGCCTGAGGGCAACTCAATTGTGGAGCGAATGAACCGTTAGGACTCCTAACTTTACTACTCCTAAACTGAGAAAAATCCTAACTTTAAGACTTTCGGTATTCACAGAAGGCATTTAGGAGTCCTAAAGTTAGGACTACTAACGTCTGTGAATACCGAAATGAGTAAGTTCATTCTGTGAATACCAAAATGAGTAAGTGTATTCTGTGAATACCAAAAAGTACTAACT
The DNA here is from genome assembly GCA_963921515.1 of Calotriton arnoldi. NCBI lineage: Eukaryota > Metazoa > Chordata > Amphibia > Caudata > Salamandridae > Calotriton > Calotriton arnoldi. The sequence goes on along the minus strand of CAWUFW010001597.1, from coordinate 1,063,556 downwards.
TTACGTTTTTGACGTAAGTTAGTTCTGTGAATCAGGCCCGTTGTTTCAAAATAACTCATTTAATGTCTCTACACTAGATCGCTCAGCCTGGTTGGTGTGGCCCATAGCTTCTAATGCCTGCCAACTGCGTTTTCATAACTCTGCTCCTGGTTACAAACAGGATAGACCAGATCCACGTTTTTCTGATTCACGTTCAATCACAACATATTCTGTTGGTAAATTATGTAAACAGTGGTTGCAGCACTCTACCTTAGATTCTGTAAAACAACATTTATCCCTGCTCTCCAGCAACATCGACCTGGCCGATTTTGTTCTAGGACCTAGAGGTCCAAGACCTAAAAGATTTGTTTATTTGGAAGCTTTCACAAATAGAAGCTGATTCCCGTTTATGGGAAATAGATCAAGCGAATCTAGAAAAAGTGCTTGCTGTTGTTGACAATAGTATTAACACCCTGTCTTCCCGCATTTACACATTAGAGAATATTGTTTCGTCTGTTGTTGATATTGTACATGATGACGTGTTTGTGTTATATCATGGTCAGAATCAATTGCGTTCAGTAATGCAGTTTGCATGGACTTTACAGACACTGAAAATGGGGAAGGTTCCATGGCATTTCTTAAACACATCTGCCTTGTTCTTGCCATTTAATTTAACTGAGAAACAGCAGTTCATGTCCATGAAAGATGCAACATACACTCTCCTACATATCGAAAAAATAAATCCTTTACCATTCTCTGTGGCGGAGACTGACTCTGCAGTATGGTTAGTACACGGGGTTACCATTTTGCCTTTTTCTTTATTTGAATTCAGTTCATGCATGAAACATTATCCTGTTGGCCGTTTTGAACCTTTAGGCAGTGCCTTTTTGCATGAACTTTGGTCCCTACCTTTCACATACAGATGCCTTAGGGATGACAAGGAGGTATTTCTCACCGGAGAGTCTTGCGATTCTACAGTGGGTCATTCCCTTGTTTGTAAAAACATTAAATTGCACGGGGCTTGTAATGTTTCTGCCCCGAATCTTGCTTTTGTTTTAAAGGGCATACCTGTTCCAGTTATATCACCTACTTTCACTATGCTTGCTAATGGTAGCTATCTGCTTTTAAATAATCAAGACTGCTGTGGGTTTCAGGCAGGCATACCCTACATTGTAACAGTTTCACAGCGCGTCGTCTGCGGCAAAAATGTGCTTTTTCCACCCCCGCGTGGGAAGTTAGATAGTTACATTTGGTCTTACATACCTACTTTGAAGGTGGATTTCAATAAATTGAGCAGAATAAAGGCGCTATTATTAAACCAGGAGGTTATGCTAACTTCCGCACTGGAGACCTTCGTCCTCCAGGTGGCCAGCACCCACAGTGAAATACGGGCCCTTTTGAACACAAATCTCCCCCAGCATTTCGGTGAACTGATTCACCATATATTTAATGCATCTAATACCGAAGGTCTTGTACACTTTTTTAAAGTTGTGGGCTCTGGCCTTTTGACCTACTTTCAGACTATATTTGGTGTAATTCCGGCTTTTTTTCATTCTATTTTTTCCAGCGTCTTTGGTGGCTTCCCATTGATCCTGGCCTTAGCTGCTGGAATATTGCTTTTACTTTGTCTGTTGCGCAATGGCTGCACCTCTTGTGGGCCAACACAACCCAGGTCGACTGCGGATGCTCCGTGACCGCATGATTGACAGCTTCGGTGTCCTGCCTCTGGCGACACTCAGCGTGGCTTATGGTCTATCTTTTCGCTTTGCGTATTTCACTTGCGTGCAACCTGTGATGTCCTGCTTACAATGTCCGTTCTCTTGGTCCTTGGATATTTGCCTCTCCAATACGTCTTGTTCTGACCCGGATTTCGACCAGTTGATGGGCCCCTTAATGGCCCATGAACGGGAATGTTCCGGTGATGGATTGATGGCGCGTGCGGCTGCACTTGGAGTCTTGGCGCAATGGGATATCTGGGCGGCTGCTCAGAATCTCCTACAACAAAGTTATATTGAGTATCACGCAAGTTGTCCCGCAATGCTGATCGCTGCTCCCTATTATGTGGAGCATGAATGCAGTTTTGATGTGTTGAACTGGATGGCATCTCTTTTTTCAGACGATAACAATGATGTCTTTTTGGAAGGTGTTACAGTTTTCTGCGCATACACTCTAATGGATTAGTTGCATTGACTCTCAATGAACTGCATAGCTGGATTTTTTTATTCTCTTTGAGTGACCTCTTTTCTGGCCCTATCTCGAACTTTTTTTTCCACGTTTTTTTTCTCGTTTTTTTTCTCAAAAAGACATTTTCCACCAATAGATGTTTACATTCTGCTCCATCTATTTGAACTCTGTTTTCGTCCTATGTCTTGACCTATGAACTGACATGGGGAGGGTGTAGTGTGAATTGTGGCCTCATGGTCGACATTGCTAAGTTAGCTTAGGCCTAGCTGCCATGATGCCTCCTTTGCACACGTTACTCCGTGACTTTGTTTTTCCAGACTCTGCTTGTGACCTTTCACATTAGAACTGTCTGCATTTCTGCCTTTCACCTTTTCTGATGTTCTCTGTGGTTTTCGTCTGCACACAATGTACAAGGTCGAAAAACAACGTCCCTTGTAGTTACTGTTCTGGTCAGCCCCCCGCACTTAGACATAACATGAAATACAGCTGCACTGGAGACATTTGTGTGCTTTTAATATTGTGATCTCCCTGTGGGTGGCACTTGGAGAAAAACCTTTCCAGGGAGAAGAGCTGTGCTTGTCTGATGATGTAAACCTTGCATCTAGTTTTTGAGGTATGGGGGTCCCCCTGACAAAGCCCAGAGGTCTTCTATTTTTATAATAAACTAGTTACTAGCACGGGGAGGGTGGCAAGGCATTATAGTCCTTCATCCCCTGTCTTTATAAAATGTTGTCCCCGTTTGTATTCTATGGAATTGTAACAATGCTTACTATCTTGTCTTTATGCATTAGGCTGCTAGTACTGGCACGTGTCCTCTGTCTTAGAGCACGTTAGTTGAAATAAACATTTTAAACTATACTGGGTCTCTTAATACGCACGTTGTGGACAAGTTTGAGTGAGTAATGAAAGAGTGTTCTTGCTCCCGCGATTCCTGAAAGAGTCCGTGTTCTGGGATGTCTAATCATTGGTAGCTTCGCTGTAGTACGGAGAACGAATGAGACACTATAGCTAGTCGGATTGGGATTTTGGGCACTAAGGTGGATGGTTGGTACACCACTATACACCGAGGTCCTGTTTTCCTGCGCATAGTTCTGTATATGTGCAGAATCCCCGCAACAAGGCATTTCGCTGTGTTTTACACTAACTGTCTTCAATAAAGGTTTTTGAAAATCAAAAAAAAAAAAGACATGGTGAAATATTTATTATTGTTTTAAAAAAAATAATCCTGAACGGTTTTTTAACCCCTTCGCTGCTAGGCCTTTCCCCCCCCCCCTGTGCTAAGCCTTTTTTTGGCTATTTGGGGTAGTGCGCGCTTAGGCCCCTGTAACTTTTTGACAAACATAAGGTATCCACGCCAAATTTGCGTCCTTTTTTTCTAACATCATGGGGATTGTAAAGGTACCCAGGGTTTGTGGATTCCCCTGGAGGGGACCCAGAAATTAGCCAAAATACAGCAAAATTTGTTTTTTGGGGAAAAATGCGAAAAAAGGGCTACAGATGAAAGCGTCTTGTTTTTTCCCTGCAAATGGCATCAAAAAGGGGTTGTGGTGCTGAAATCACCATCTTCCCAGCTTTCAGGGACAAGCAGACTTTTGTCAGAAAACCAACTTTTTTACACAGTTTTGCCATTTTTCTGGGACATAGCCTTTTTTGCTATTTTTGTGCTTTCAACCTCCTTCCAGTTAATGGTAGAAATGGGTATGAAACCAATAATGGATCCTTAAAAGCCATACATTTCTGAAAAGTAGACAAAATTCTGAATTCAGCAAGGGGTCATTTGTGTAGATCCTTAAAGTTTTCCTTATAGAAACTAACAGTTAAATGAAGGAAAAATTGAAAATTAGTTGAAAAAAACAGCCATTTGTGTCAACGTTTTCACCTGTAACTTCTTCTAATTATGACAGCTATTTGAAAGCAATATACCGTTATATCCGCTGGACCTTTCTGGTTGTGGGGATATATAGGACTTGTAGGTTCACCAAGAACCCGACTGAACCCAGAGCCAATAACTGAGCAGCATCTTGCAATGGTTTTTTATTATATACCAGGTATATAGCAATTATTTTGGGAAAATGTATACATGGAAAAATTGTTATGAAAGACACCTATGTATTTCTTAAATGGGAACAAAATGTAGATTTTAGAAACAGTAGATATTTGCACATTTCCGAAATTGGGAGTACCCATACTAGCATGAGAATTATAGGTCATTTTTCAAAATGACTTATTTTTTACACATTGTCTTTCATTTGGAAGGCAGAAACGCATCGAAAGTCAATAGGTAATAACAATTGCTCTACAATTCTGTGTTACCCTAAGTCTCCCGATAAAAATGGTGGGTAGGCCTTGTGCTCACAACAGGAAATGGCTCAAAATGCAACGTGGACGTACCACATTTTCACAATGAAAAATTACCCTTTTTTTGCAAAGTGCCTAGCTGTAGTTTTTGAACCCTAGCTCTGCGGGCACTTAGGGAAACCTAGCAAACCTATACATTTTTGAAAACTAGACACCCAGGGGAATTGGTAAAAAAACACATTTTCCACAAAATTCTACCCAACCCGGGTTCCCCAAGGTCTTCCGAAAACAATGGTACCTCACTTGTGTGGGTAGGCCTGGTGCCCGCGACAGGAAGCAGCGCAAAACGCAACGTGGACGCACCACATTTTCACAGTGAAAAATGAACCTTTTTTTGCAAAGTGCCTAGCTGTAGTTTTTAACCCTAGCTCTGCCGGCACCTAGGGAAACCTAGCAAACCTATACATTTTTGGAAACTAGACACCCAGGGGAATCCAGGATGGGGTGACTTGACTGCCTCCCACCAGGTTCCGTTACCCAGAATTCCTCGAAAACCTAAAAAATTGTAAAAAAAAACACATTTTCCCCACATTTCTGTGGTGAAAAGTTCTGTAATCTGCGTGGATCCACAAATTTCCACCCACCCCGCGTTCCCCAAAGTCTTACGAGAAAAATGGTACCTCACTTGTGTGGGTCAGCCTAGTGCCTGCGACAGGAAACGGTGCAAACCGCAACGTGGTCACACCTCAATTTCGCAGTGAAAAATGACCCTTTTTTGGCAAAGTGCCTAGCTGTAGTTTTTGAACCCTAGCTCTGCCGGCACCTAGGGAAACCTAGCAAACCTATACATTTTTGAAAACTAGACGCCCAGGGGAATCCAGGATGGGGTGACTTGACTGCCTCCCACCAGATTCTGTTACCCAGAATCCCTCGCAAACCTAAAAAATTGTCAAACAAACCACATTTTCCCCACATTTCTGTGGTGGAAAGTTCTGGAATCTGCGTGGATCCACAAATTTCCACCCACTCCGCGTTCCCCAAAGTCTTACGAGAAAAATGGTACCTCACTTGTGTGGGTCGGCCTAGTGCCTGCGACAGGAAACGGCGCAAAACGCAACGTGGTCACACCTCAATTTCGCAGTGAAAAATGACCCTTTTTTGGCAAAGTGCCTAGCTTTAGTTTTTGAACCCTAGCTCTGCCGGCACCTAGGGAAACCCAGCAAACCTATACATTTTTGAAAACTAGACACCCAGGGGAATCCAGGATGGGGTGACTTGACTGCCTCCCACCAGGTTCTGTTACCCAGAACCCCTTGCAAACCTAAAAAATTGTCAAAAAAAACAGATTTTCCCCAAATTTCTGTGGTGGAAAGTTCTGGAATCTGCGTGGATCCACAATTTTCCACGCAACCCGCGTTCCCCAAAGTCTTACGAGAAAAATGGTACCTCACTTGTGTGGGTCGACCTAGTGCCTGCGACAGGAAACAGCGCAAAATGCAACGTGGTCACACCTCAATTTCGCTGTGAAAAATTACCCTTTGTTGGCAAAGTGCCTAGCTGTAGTTTTTGAACCTTAGCTCTGCGGGCACCTAGGGAAACCTAGCAAACCTATACATTTTTGAAAATTAGACATCCAGGGGAATCCAGGATGGGGTGACTTGAATACCTCCCACCAGGTTCTGTTACCCAGAATCCCTTGCAAACCTAAAAAATTGCCAAAAAAAACACATTTTCCCCACATTTCTGTGCTGGAAAGTTCTGGAATCTGCGTGCATCCACAAATTTCTACCCACCCCGTGTTCCCCAAAGTCTTATGAGAAAAATGGTACCTCACTTGTGTGGGTCGGCCTAGTGCCTGCGACAGGAAACAACGCAAAACGCAACGTGGTCACACTTCAATTTCGCAGTGAAAAATGACCCTTTTTTGGCAAAGTGCCTAGGTGTAGTTTTTGAACCCTAGCTCTGCCGGCACCTAGGGAATCGTAGCAATCCTATACATTTTTGAAAACTAGACACCCAGGGGAATCCAGGATGGGGTGACTTGACTGCCTCCCACCAGGTTCTGTTACCCAGAATCCCTTGCAAACCTAAAAAATTGTCAAAAAAAACACATTTTCCCCACATTTCTGTGGTGGAAAGTTCTGGAATCTGCGTGGATCCACAAATTTCTACCCACCCCGCGTTCCCCAAAGTCTTCCGAGAAAAATGGTACCTCACTTGTGTGGGTCGGCCTAGTGCCCGCGACAGGAAATGGCACAAAACGCAACGTGGTCACACCTCAATTTCGCTGTGAAAAATGACCCTTTTTTTGCAAAGTGCCTTGCTGTAGTTTTTGAACCCTACCTCTGCCGGCACCTAGGGAAACCTAGCAACCCTATACATTTTTTAAAACTAGACACCCAGGGGAATCCAGGATGCGGTGACTTGACTGCCTCCCACCAGGTTCTGTTACCCAGAATCCCTTGCAAACCTAAAAAATTGTCAAAAACCACAATTTCCCCACATTTCTGTGGTGGAAAGTTCTGGAATCTGTGTGGATCCACAAATTTCCACCCACTCCGCGTTCCCCAAAGTCTTCCGAGAAAAATGGTACCTCACTTGTGTGGGTCGGACTAGTGCCCGCGACAGGAAACGGCGCAAAACGCAACGTGGTCACACCTCAATTTTGCAGTGAAAAATTACCCTTTTTTTGCAAAGTGCCTAGCTGTAGTTTTTGAACCCTACCTCTGCCGGCACCTAGGGAAACCTAGCAAACCTATACATTTTTGAAAACTAGACACCCAGGGGAATCCAGGATGGGGTGACTTGACTGCCTCCCACCAGGTTCTGTTACCCAGAATCCCTTGCAAACCTAAAAACTGTCCAAAAAACACATTTTCCCCACATTTCTGTGGTGGAAAGTTCTGGAATCTGCGTGGATCCACAAATTTCCACCCACCCCGTGTTCCCCAAAGTCTTATGAGAAAAATGGTACCTCACTTGTGTGGGTCGGCCTAGTGCCTGCGACAGGAAACGACGCAAAACGCAACGTGGTCACACTTCAATTTCGCAGTGAAAAATGACCCTTTTTGGCAAAGTGCCTGGGTGTAGTTTTCGAACCCTAGCTCTGCCGGCACCTAGGGAAACCTAGCAAACCTATACATTTTTGAAAACTAGACACCCAGGGGAATCCAGGATGGGGTGACTTGACTGCTTCCCACCAGGTTCTGTTACCCAGAATCCCTTGCAAACCTAAAAAATTGTCAAAAAAAACACATTTTCCCCACATTTCTGTGGTGGAAAGTTCTGGAATATGCGTGGATCCACAAATTTCCACCCACCCCGCGTTCCCCAAAGTCTTACGAGAAAAATGGTACCTCACTTGTGTGGGTCGGCCTAGTGCCCGCGACAGGAAACGGCGCAAAACGCAACATGGTCACACCTCAATTTCGCAGTGAAAAATGACCCTTTTTGGCAAAGTGCCTAGCTGTAGTTTGTGAACCCTAGCTCTGCCGGCACCTAGGGAAACCTACCAAACACACACATTTCTGAAAAGTAGACACCCGGGGCTTCCAGGGAGGTATGGCTTGCGTGGATCCCCCAACGTTTCCTACCAGAATCCCCTGCAAACCTCAATTTTAGCTGAAAAAATCACTTTTTTCACACATTTTTATGTGGGACAGTGTGGCATCACTGGCCTCACACAAATTTCCTACCACCCAGCGTTCCCCAGGTCTCACGATAAAAATGGTGCCTCACTTGTGTGGGAGGCCCAAGTACCTGCGACAGGCAAAGGCCCAAAACGTAGTGAGCGACATCAAATTGCCTATCTCAAAACCACCTGGTTTTGCAAGGGGTCACCTGGGTTTTTGGCCCCGTGCTCGGCGGCCATCTAGGAAACCTACCAAACCCACACATTTCTGAAAAGTAGACACCCGGGGCTTCCAGGGAGGTATGGCTTGTGTGGATCCCCCAACGTTTCCTTACCCAGAATCCCCTGCAAACCTCAATTTTAGCTGAAAAAATCACTTTTTCACACATTTTGTGTGGGAAAGTGTGGCATCACTGGCCTCACACAAATTTCCTACCACCCAGCGTTCCTCTAGGTCTCCCGCTAAAATGGTGCCTCACTCTGTGTGGGAGGTCCAAGTAGCCGCGACAGGCAAGGGCCCAAAACGTAGTGAGGCGACATCAAAATTGCCTATCTCAAAACCACCTGGTTTGCAAGGGGTCACCTGGGTTTTGGCTCCGTGCTCGGCGGCCATCTAGGAAGCCTACCAAACCCACACATTTCTGAAAACTAGACATCGGGGGCTTCCAAGGAGGTATGGCTTGCGTGGATCCCCCAATGTTTCCTTACCCAGAATCCTTGCAAACCTCAATTGTAGCTGAAAAAATCACTTTTTTCACACATTTTGTGTGGGAAAGTGTGGCATCACCGAGCTCACACAAATTTCCTACCACCCAGCGTTCCCCAGGTCTGCCGATAAAATGGTGCCTCACTTGTGTGGGAGGCCCAAGTACCCGCGACATGCAAGGACACAAAACGCTTTGAGGCAACATCAACATTGCCTATCAAAAAATGTTTTGGGCCCTTGCCTGTTGCGGTTACTTGGGCCTCCCACACGAGTGAGGCATCATTTTTATCGGGAGACCCGGGGAATCGCTGGGTGGTAGGAAATTTGTGTGAGCCCGGTGATGCCACACTTTCCCACACAAAAATGTCTGAAAAAAGTGATTTTTTTCAGCTAAAATTGAGGTTTGCAGGGGATTCTGGGTAGGAAACGTTGGGGGATCCACGCAAGCCATACCTCCCTGGAAGCCCCCGGGTGTCTACTTTTCAGAAATGTGTGGGTTTGTAGGTTTCCTAGATCGCCGCCGAGCACAGGGCCAAAAACCCAGGTGACTCCCTTGCAAAACCAGGTGGTTTTGAGATGGGCAATTTTGATGTCGCCTCACTACGTTTTGGGCCCTTGCCTGTCGCATGGTACTTGGGCCTCCCACACAAGTGAGGCACCATTTTTATCGGGAGACCTGGGGGAACGCTGGGTGGTAGGAAATTTGTGTGAGCCCGGTGATGCCACACTTTCCCACACAAAAATGTGTGAAAAAGTGATTTTGTCAGCAAAATGTCAGGTTTGCAGGGGATTCTGTAAGAAAACGTTGGGGGATCCACGCAGCCATACCTCCCTGGAATCCCCGGGTGTCTACTTTTCAGAAATGTGTGGGTTTGGTAGGTTTCCATAGGTGGCCGCCGAGCCCCAGGCCAAAACGTCATGGGACCCCCTTGCAAAACCAGGTCGTTTTGTGAAAGGCCATTTTGAGGTCGCCTTAATACGTTGTGGGCCCTGCCTGTCGCGGGTACTTGGGCCTCCCACCCGAGTGAGGCACCATTTTTATCGGGAGACCTGGGGGACTCTGGGTGGCAGGAAATTTGTGTCAGCCCGGTGATGCCACAACTTTACCACACAAAATGTGTGTAAAAGGGATTTTTCAGCAAAATGTCAGGTTTGCATGGGATTCTGGGTAAGAAAACGTTGGGGGATCCATGCAAGCCATACCTCCTGGAATCCCTCGGGTGTCTACTTTTGAGAAATGTGTGGGTTTGGTAGGTTTCCCTAGGTGGCCGCCGAGCCCCAGGCCAAAACGTCATGGGACCCCCTTGCAAAACAAGGTCGTTTTGTGAAAGGCCATTTTGAGGTTGCCTCAATACGTTGTGTGCCCTTGCCTGTCGCGGGTACTTGGGCCTCCCACCCGAGTGAGGCACCATTTTTATCGGGAGACCTGGGGGGACTCTGGGTGGTAGGAAATTTGTGTCAGCCCGGTGATGCCACAACTTTACCACACAAAATGTGTGTAAAAAGGGATTTTTTCAGCAAAATGTCAGGTTTACATGGGATTCTGGGTAAGAAAACGTTGGGGGATCCATGCAAGCCATACCTCCCTGGAATCCCCCGGGTGTCTACTGTTCGGAAATGTGTGGGTTTGGTAGGTTTCCCTAGGTGGCCGCCGAGCCCCAGGCCAAAACGTCATGGGACCTCCCTTGCAAAATCAGGTGGTTTTGTGAAAGGCCATTTTGAGGTCGCCTCAATACGTTGTGGGCCCTTGCCTGTCGCGGGTACTTAGGCCTCCCACCCGAGTGAGGCACCATTTTTATCGGGAGACCTGGGGGAACGCTGAGTGGTAGGAAATTTGTGTCAGCCCGGTGATGCCACAACTTTACCACACAAAAATGTGTGAAAAAAGGGATTTTTTCAGCAAAATGTCAGGTTTGCAGGGGATTCTGGGTAAGAAAACGTTAGGGGATCCACGCAAGCCATAGCTCCCTGGAATCCCCCAGGTGTCTACTTTTCAGAAATGTGTGGGTTTGGTAGGTTTCCCTAGGTAGCCGCCGAGCCCCGGGCCAAAACGTCATGGGACCCCCCCTTGCAAAACCAGGTCGTTTAGTGATAGGCCATTTTGAGGTCGCCTCAATACGTTGTGGGCCCTTGCCTGTCGCGGGTGCTTGGGCCTCCCACCCGAGTGAGGCACCATTTTTATCGGGAGACCTGGGGGAACGCTGGGTGGTAGGAAATTTGTGTCAGCCCAATGATGCCACAACTTTACCACACAAAAATTTGTGAAAAAGGGATTTTTTCAGCAAAATGTCAGGTTTGCAGGGGATTCTGGGTAAGAAAACGTTGGGGGATCCACGCAAGCCATACCTCCCTGGAATCCCCCGGGTGTCTACTTTTCAGAAATGTGTGGGTTTGGTAGGTGTCCCTAGGTGGCCGCCGAGCCCCAGGCCAAAACGTCATGGGACCTCCCTTGCAAAATCAGGTCGTTTTGTGAAAGGCCATTTTGAGGTCGCCTCAATACGTTGTGGGCCCTTGCCTGTCGCGGGTACTTGGGCCTCCCACCCGAGTGAGGCACCATTTTTATCGGGAGACCTGGGGGGACGCTGGGTGGTAGGAAATTTGTGTCAGCCCGGTGATGCCACAACTTTACCACACAAAATGTGTGTAAAAAGGGATTTTTTCAGCAAAATATCAGGTTTGCATGGGATTCTGGATAAGAAAACGTTGGGGGATCCACGCAAGCCATACCTCCCTGGAATCCCCCAGGTGTCTACTTTTCAGAAATATACGGGTTTGGTAGGTTTCCCTTGGTGGCCACCGAGCCCCGGGCCAAAATGTCATGGGACCCCCCTGGCAAAACCAGGTCTTTTTGTGATAGGCCATTTTGAGGTTGCCTCAATACGTTGTGGGCCCTTGCCTGTCGCGGGTACTTGGGCCCCCCACCCGAGTGAGGCACCATTTTTATCGGGAGACCTGGGGGAACGCTGGGTGGTAGGAAATTTGTGTCAGCCCGGTGATGCCACAACTTTACCACACAAAAATGTGTGAAAAAGGGATTTTTCAGCAAAATGTCAGGTTTGCAGGGGATTCTGGGTAAGAAAACGTTGGGGGATCCACGCAAGCCATACCTCCCTGGAATCCCCGGGTGTCTACTTTTCAGAAATGTGTGGGTTTGGTAGGTTTCCCTAGGTGGCCGCCGAGCCCCGGGCCAAAACGTCATGGGACCCCCTTGCAAAACCAGGTCGTTTTGTGATAGGCCATTTTGAGGTCGCCTCAATACGTTGTGGGCCCTTGCCTGTCGCGGGTACTTGGGCCTCCCAACCGAGTGAGGCACCATTTTTATCGGGAGACCTGGGGGAACGCTGGGTGGTAGGAAATTTGTGTCAGCCCGGTGATGCCACAACTTTACCACACAAAAATGTGTGAAAAAGGGATTCTTTCAGCAAAATGTCAGGTTTGCAGGGGATTCTGGGTAAGAAAACGTTGGGGGATCCACGCAAGCCATACCTCCCTGGAATCCCCCGGGTGTATACTTTTCAGAAATGTGTGGGTTTGGTAGGTTTCCCTAGGTGGCCGCCGAGCCCCAGGCCAAAAACCCAGGTGACCCCCCTTGCAAAACCAGGTCGTTTTGAAATAATGTGTTGTTTATTTCTGCAGCGTGAACATTTTGGCACAATATTGCAAGGAAAATGTGACAGACATTTTGAGGTTTGCAGGACATTGTGGGTAACATAACTTGTTGGGATCCACAAGAGAGATATCACCATGTACTCCCATGGGTGTTTCGTTTACGACAATATCTACAGTTGGTAGGTTATTCTTAGACGGAATGTACACCTTGGCAGACAGACTAAAAAGACAAAGATTACTGCACAGCCATCTATTCCTCAAGCACACACACATACTGGTTGGATTTGGCACGAGGGCAAGTGATGGTTCAGTATATACAATTTTATTAACAAGAGATTTCACAAAAATGAAATGCACTGTCAATAATTGAAAGGACAAAAAACTGAACCAGTGACTCGCAGCTCGTGAGCTGTAAAGCCACGTCAAGGCCCCAACCGCTTTACAGGCCATTCACACACCTTTCATACGTGATACACACAAGACCATTCACACCACCAGGCACGAAATAAGCACATTACAACATTCACAAAAAGGGACAAGGTACACCCTGCTTGAGAAAGACAAAAAAAAAAATATTACTGCACAGCCATCTAATCCTCAAGCACACACACATACTGGTTGGATTTGGCACGAGGGTGTGTGATGGTTCAGTATATACAATTGTATTAACAAGTGATTTCACAAAAATGAAATGCACTGTTAATAATTGAAAGGACGAGAAACTGAACCATTGACTCACAGCTCGTGAGCTGTAAAGCCACGACAAGGCACCAACCTCTTTACAGGCCATTCATACACCTTTCATACGTGTGACACATACAAAACCATTCACACCACCAGCCGTGGGCCCATCACATTACAACACTCACACCAGCAGACAGCGCCATTCAAGGGCCCATCACTTTCACACGCCCACATTCCTAACACAGCAACCACACAAGCTGATGGATTGCGTGGAGTGTCGCTCGGCTAGCAGTGTGTGTAGTGACCAGCAGCAAGTCACTACTCACACACCGCCAGCCGAGCGCCAGTCCACGCACACCGCCAGCCAAGCACCACTACACGCACACCGCCAGCCAAGCACCACTCCACAAACACCGCCAGCCAAGCGCCAGTCCATGCACACCGCCAGCCAAGCGCCACTACACGCACACCGCCAGCCAAGCGCCACTGCACGCACACCACCAGCCAAGCGCCACTCCATGCACACCGCCAGCCAAGCGCCACTCCACGCACACCGCCAGCCAAGCGCCACTCCACGCACACCGCCAACCAAGAGCCACTCCACGCACACCGCCAGCCAAGCGCCACTCCACGCACACCACCAGCCAAGCGCCACTCCACGCACACCGCCAGCCAAGCACCAGCCTACACACACCACAATCACATTTAGAATTTTTTATACAAAAAGAAAACACAAACAAATTGCAAATAGATACAAATCTACTAACACAAAATCAGAAACTAAATACATTGCACTAATGCCAACCTTGAAACAGAACAACAATTCTTAAACATTACAGACCAGGCAGTTCACTTTACCACTCATGGTTGCTCCCAATAATTCTTTTGCTTGTGGTACGCTCTATAACAAGCAGGCACACACAGCCCAGGGTTAGAAGGACACTCAGGGCAGTACATACGAGTCTCCTTCCGCTCACCTCTTCGCCAACAGACTCTACATCTCCTAGTGGGAAAGTCTTTTGAGGGTGTAGGAGGAATGTGATCAGGAAAGTGGCGATCTTTCAATCGAGCCACATCCTCCACCACTCCAACTATAGGAACACTTGCCTGTTCCACAACAACAAGGCTGCCTATGACAGACTGCTGAAACTGAACAAAAGTCAACTTTGACGCAGGAGAACACTCCTTGAACACAACAAAAGCATTGAAAGTTGCTAAATTGAAGAGATGGATGGCCAACTTCTTATACCAAATGTAAGCCTTACGAATAGCAGTGTAAGGTTCCAACCTCTGATCTACTCTATCAACACCACCCATGTGCTTATTGTAGTCTAAAATGCACACAGGTTTGCGCACTTCAGCAATCTGACCCCAAACAGCCACAGGTGAAGTACTCTCATCATGGATGGTAGTCAGCATGTACACATCCCTCCTGTCCACAAATTTCACAGCTAGTAGTTCATCACTACGCAAGGAACTGCACTGTCCCCTCTGAAGTTTTTTGCAAACAAGCTCTTTTGGATAACCTTTACGGTTAGAGCGGATTGTGCCACAAGCAAAAGTGTCCACTTTGAACAATTCCTTAAACAATTGCACAGCAGTGTAGAAGTTATCAAGGTACAAATGGTGGCCTCTGTTAAACAGTCCTCTAGCAAGATCCCACACAATTTTCTCTGAAACTCCAAAAGTGGACGGACAACCAGGGGGGTCAATAGTGGAATCCCTACCAGTGTACACATGTCCTACAGTGTCCTACTCTCAGACAACATATACAGCTTAATTCCATAGCGTGCCCTCTTGCTAGGAATGTACTGCCTAAAAACCAAACGGCCCTTGAACAGGACCAAAGACTCATCAATAGATATTTCTTTCCCTGGAGTATAGATCTCTGAAAATCGATCTACAAAGTGATCAAGAACAGGCCAAATCTTAAAAAGACATTCAGGGTGATCTCGTGGCAACGCCAAACCATTATCAACAAAATGCAGCATCCGAAGCAAAAGTAAATACCGATCACGAGTCATAACTGCAGGAAATATGGCCGTTGCCATCAAGGGACTGGTAGACCAATATGAACCCATGGACGGCTTCCTTATCAAACCCATCATAAAAGTCAAACCCAAAAACTTCTTCATCTCTTCCAGATTTGTGGGACTCCACCGGGTAGCTCTAGAATGGGGCCTAAGTCTGGCACTGTTGTCCCTCAAAAACTGTTCAGCATACAAATTAGTCTGCTCAACAATCTCACCCAAAAATACATCATCCATAAACAACTGAAAATACTGTATAGGCAAATAATGTTCACAATCCACTCTACACCCTGCATAACCACTAAAGGCAGGCAACACCGGCTGCACCATGTCTGGATCAACCCAGAGTCCAGCACTTCCAGTAGGAAGCCTAGCAGCCCCAGGCTGCAATCCAGATGCCTCTTGCACCATCGGCACAGTAGTATCCTCCTCTAAAACAGGCACTTCATCTGCACTGAGAGTACCTTCATCATCCGATGATTCCATGTGGAGAGAAAACTCACTGCCTGAATCTTCCCCTCCCTCCTCTCCCTCAGACGCACTGTCAGTCTCATAATCCTGCTCAGAGGAAGATTCAAGAAGCAAACCAACCACCTGCTGAGCAGTCATTCTACGGCTAGCCATAATGCTTACTAATAAAGGTTACTTGTCAAACAAGTCAACAACAACAAACCCTTTGTAAAAAAAGAAATAAACAAAATGTAGCTTTATCACAAAGACCTATATACTCCAACACTATACCACTCACGTGACAGAAGAAGCTAGACTCACCACCACCTACTCTGCACAGACACAGTAAGGATCAACAATATCCCACTAAAAAAGAAGGAAAAAAAATTACACATAAGACAATGCAAAACATCGCAAAGAATTTCATGCTCTGAACACTAACAAATATGCTGCCATTATGACACCACTTACAAAAAAATTCATTCATGCATGACAATAATACTCATTTGGAGTACACACAACAAAAATATTTTTCTTACCAAATAAATGCAATTACGCAAAACTGCAGAACAACCACTGCCGAAACCGCAAAACAGGAATCAAAAGCTTTACACTAGAATAAAAAGGAGAAAAAAAACATTACAATCACATATGCAAATAATGCACCAGTCCACACACAATCCACCAGCCAAGCTAAGGGGTAGGTGGGCCAAAGAGTATAAATAAAATATTCACCCACATAAAAGGGGAGAAACCCTTGCCCTTTTGGCCACTCCCCACAAAAATTTAAAAAACCCTGGTGTCTAGTGGCTTCTGCCCTCCTTGGGGGCAGATGGGCCTAAAAACATACTGCTATTCTGCCACCCAAAGAGGGCAGAAATGGCCACAATCATCCTCCCATAAAGGGGAGCGACCCTTGCCCAAGGGGCCACTCCCCAACATAAAAAAAACCCTGGTGGCCTAGTGGACCTACAAAAAAACAAATCAGCCGATCTGCCCCTCAGGATGGCAGAAACGGCCAAATTAATGCTCCCCATAGGGGAGCGACCCTTGCCCAAGGGGCCACTCCCCTCAAACAAATCCCTGGTGGTCTAGTGGGCCCAATTTTAAAAAAAAACATGGCGATCTGCCCTCCTGGGGGGCAGACACAGCCACAAATATTGCCCCCAAAGGAGAGTGACCCTTGCCCAAGGGGTCACTCTCCACAAATAAATGCCTGGTGGACTAGTGGGAAGATACCTTTATCTTCCGCACACGATCTCTCCCTACTCAACTCTACTCTCAACTCTATTCACAACTGGATGTTAGCTCACCAACTCATTCTGAATCCCGCCAAAACTGAATTCCTCCTCCTCTCTACCTCTCTCTCACCTCCTCCTGTTCAATCTTGGATGGATCAGCTGAACCTACTCAACAACAAACCCATCATTGTCGACATTGAGACAAAAGACTCAACCTAATCTCCCACATCAACTCTATTGCTAAGAACGCACGTTACCAGTTGCGCCTTCTATGGGGGATCCGTCGGTTCTTCCCGGAAAAAGACTTAAAAACCTTGGTACAATCTCTGGTTCTCTCAAGACTGGATTATTGCAATTCTCTTCTGACGGGCCTACCCAAATCCCACCTCTCCCCTCTCAAATCCATCCTCCATTCAGCAGCTCGCTTCATTTCAGGGTCTAAACGAAGCGACCACGTCACTCCTATCCTGTCCTCTCTTCGATGGCTTCCGATTGAGGCAAGATCTATTTACAAAACTGCCTGCATCACACACAAAGCCTTACACACGTCCTCCCCTCGTTACCTGGCGAATAAATTGAAATTGTCCAGTGGCTCTCGCCCTTCTCGCAATGCGGAAAAGCTTCTGCTTGAGCCACCCCCGTCTTCAAAAGGGAAAGTTCGATGGCGCAATCCTTCTCAGGCAATGCGGTGAGAATCTGGAACTCGCTTCCCCCATTGCTCCGTGCCACCTCCTCTACCCGGATCTTCAAAGCTGACCTCAAATCTCTTCTCTTCCAAAGACACTTTCAGAACTAATACTTTCACTCTCAGCCCCCTCTAGGAAGTTAGCTCTTCATTGTAAATTTGTACTTTTTCCTGTACATTCCTCACCCTTGCGTGCTGTGCTGCATTTGTGTACCCTTCATTTTAAGTCTCCTGTTTAATTCACGCCCTCTCTACTCCCTCAAGGAAGTTCTTCCACTATAGGAAATTCTGTACTCCATGCCTATAGAAGTGCCTTCACAGTGTGTTCTGAGTGACTGCCACTTATTGCAGTATTATACCTCTATTTGTATTTTGTATCTCATGTATCTTGTAACGAATACCTCTTTTTGTATCTTGTTTGTTTTAATCTGCACAATTGTCACTTTTTCCTCATGTAATGTAACGCTTGCTTTTGTATTATGCTCACTTGTAACCTTCTCCTCATGTAATGTTACTGTTCCTATTGTGAAGCGCTCTGACACCTTCGGGTAAAGCCTGCGCTATTTTAAAAAAACTGCCACCCCCCCAGGGGGGCAGACCACCAAAAACATATGGCCCCCAAAAGGGGAGCGACCCTTGCCCAAGGGGCCGCTCCCCAAAACAGTATTTTCACTTTAAAAAAAAAAAAAAAAATTCCCTGGTGTCTAGTGGGCATTCCTGCTGCACGATCGCATGATCGTGCAGCAGGAATGCACAAAAGAGGCATCGGGGGAAAGGAAAACCCTTTCCTTTCCCTCGATGCCTCTTTTATTTGAAACCCCCCCTCCCCGGAGCCAAAACTCACCTTATTCCCCGACGCGCTGGAAGCAAATGGCTTCCAGCGCGTCGGGGAACAAAGGGAAACCCCCAATGACAAGGGTTAAAAAGGGCGATGCAGTGAACTTTCAAGTAGCGAATGCTTTGGCTTTGGTCCCAGAATTGGACAAGCCGCGCGAATTACTGAAAATCATTACCCAGGCTTACAATAGCCTGGGAAATAAGCCGTTTGCAAAACAGCAAACACAATCGCAACAACAACAACAACAACCAAAAACCCAATCTGAGAAGGATGAAAAACCAGTCTTCACTAAAAAGAGCTGGAGGTTGAAAAAACAGGGTAAGCAACAAAAGAGGCTGGGGTCGAGAGGCGCATCCCCGGTTTCAGTCTCTTCTGAACGCACTTATGATTTGCGCGATAGGGCGAGAATTAAATCTCCGGATAGGTTTCAGATCCCTGATACGCGTTCTCCTCGTTCTTCACAGGCACAGACAACTTCGCAGGCCAGTGGAGGAGATCGCCAGGATAGAGGAAGGGGTCGAGAGGCTCCACAGGGACGAGACCAACCTCGACAACAGGTCAGAGGGAAAGCAGAAGAATTTCAGCGTTCTCGCCCACAATTTCAGAAGAAGAAAGTTGCCGCTGTAACAGCGAGATATGCCACAGACGGTGAGAACGAGACTCCTGAATTGGACGTGGGCAGTGACCCTCCTAGACAGCGCCGCGGAAGTTACCATAGTGCGGGAGGCGCTACGTCCTCATATGGAGGCGACAGCAACTGAAACATTCATTACTGTCGAGACAGCAGACACCAGAGTGGCACCCCCTGACAGACTATATAATATTGTCATTCAAATCGAAGGTGATATACAGCGTGTAATTAAAGGGATTTTTTGGGAAAATCTGACCTCTTCGTACGACATTTTGTTAGCGGAGGCGGATTGGCCGCCCCCATTCGTACTTGCTGTGCGTAAAGGGGAGGAGGTAATCCTTCCGAGCTTTTCTCGACATGTCCCAAAGGACAAAGCGGAGGCTCTTGCAGCTGAATGGGCTGTGTCCCTGGCACCAGCGTTATACCGCAATCACGTGGGCTGGGATGAAGACTCTCCCCCCCATGAAATACCTTTGCGGTCCCTTCCACAGCCACAACCCCAATATCCCATTAAACGGGAAGCCAAAGGCCCCGTTTCCGAAATTCTGACTCAGTTGGAATATCAGGGAGTAATTGAAACATGCGTGTCACCTATGAACAATCCCCTTTTCGCGGTTTCTAAACCCGATGGATCGTACCACTTAGTTTTGGATTACCGGCATTTGAACTCTCATTGTCGGACCTTTGCGGTGCAAAATACCCACAGTTCTGCGCTTGTAGACAGTCTTGTTCGTAAAAAATATAAAACGGCACTTGACCTCTCCAATGGATTCTACACGCACAACTTAGCCCCGGAGAGTGGCCAATGGAGCGCTTTTACCTCTGGTGGTAAATTTTTCAAATTCAGGCGTTTACCTATGGGCTACAAGAACAGCCCCGGCGTATTCGCTGCCCGTGTTGTCTCTTTGTTAGACGGCATAGACCCAGATGCATGTTCGTACGTCGATGACATTTATCTGACGGACGACGAATTGTTCCCGCATCTGTCCTGAGTAGACCGCATTATTCTAGAATTTGCGGTTCAAGGTTACAAATTTAACTTTGCCAAATCTCATATTGCCGAATTTACCGTTTTGTTCTTGGGCTACGAGCTCAACAATGAAGGTAAGGGCTTAGCCCCCCATTTCCTAGAAAAATGTGCACTTTTGTGCCCTCCTACTACTCTGAAAAAACTTCAGTCTTTGCTGGGTTTTTTGAACTTCGGGCGTACTTACATTCCCGAATATGCCCAGCGTATCAAGCCACTGTATGCCTTGATACAACCTAACTTTTCGAGGTCATGCTGGCTTCCGGAGCATACCTCCATTCTGCAGTCTTTGCAGACAGACCTTCTTGAGTCTAAATACATGTTGACGCGTGATAACCACACAAACCTGGTGATTAGAATAATTCCGGGGGCAGTGGGTTTCACGTACTTAACCTTTAACGAAGGTGACACAGTTCCGATCGCGTACAAGTCACATCTTTACACTTCCGCAGAAGTGCGCTTTTCATCTGTGGAGAAAGTTCTGACTGCAGATGGCGATTCTAAAGGAACGCGCACTGGCACAGGGAAAACGCATTTTGGTGGTAACACCATATCCTGCCCTAGAGGCAGTAACAAAGGCGAGTGTCCCGAACTCTAAGGCGTTACACCCCCGTTGGATTCAATGGGCAACCTCTTTGCCGTCTCCGGATGTCACTTTCATCTTTGATTCATCTCTACAGACTCAGGAGTTTTTACAGTATGAATTCGTTCATCCTCCTCCTCTGTCATTACTCCCGCTTGAGGTTTACGACTGTGTGATCTACACCGATGGTTCGGCACAACCGGCCACGGGGTCCAAGCATGCTTATTCAGCCGCATGTGTTATTGTTGCAGGTACCTTTGTGAACGGAAAGTTCAAATCCACTGTAGTGCACACTCAGGCACTCGGGGACAGTACTGCACAATTGGCCGAGCTGCGCGCATTGGTGCTTGCGCTTGAGTTCGCTACTCCGGATGTGACCACTCTAATTGTATGCGATTCTTACTACTGTGTTCAATCTTACAATGACAATCTGTTCTTTTGGTCGCAAAATGACTATAGAGACGCCAAAGGTAGCACAATTAAGCATAAAATGCTTTGGGTTCGGGTGGCAGAATTGAGACAACGTCTGCCACTCATGCAGGTGGTTCACACCCTTGGCCATCAGCGGGTGGGCGCACACGCTGTTGGTAACGGTTTGGCAGACGAAGCTGCCAAATCAGCAGTAGTCACGTGTTCAGTAGCAGCAGTTACTAGATCCATGTCTAAAATTGATACTGATATTTTAGCAGCTATTGCTGCAACAAAAGAAGGTGCTAATTACCCTAGGGGATTTCCTTCCAAATATTCTTATCAGTTAGGTCCCGAACAGGCTCCTTATGTAACAATACCCAACGTTGGTGATCGGCTGATCCCCAACGCGGACCGCAGACTTTCCTTGATAACGGCAGCACACGAAGGCATGGCTTCGGCTCATGCTGGAGTGTCTGCGACCGTTTCCATCTTGCAGCAGCGATACTGGTGGCGTGGTTTATACAAGGACACCCGTGCTTACGTGCTTTCTTGTGACGTTTGTCAACAGATTAAGCCTTCCACGGTTACACGACCACCACAGACCCCGCTCTGCATTTCTAACAGACCCTTTGGGTGTGTTTACCTGGATCACTGCGGTCCATTTTCTTCAGACACTGCCTATAAATATATCTTAGTGGCAGTGGACTCGTGCACACGTTTCATCTGGATCTGGCCACAAGGAGTGCTGACGCTCGAAATGTCATCAGGGATTTGCGTGTCTTTGTGGGAATTTTCGCTTGTGGCACCTTCCATTCTGACCAAGGTCCAGCGTTTGCCTCTAAGGCTTACAAGGACGCAATGGGTTCACTGGGGGTGCAGGTGAAATATTCGTCTCCGTATCGGCCTGAGGGCAACTCGATCGTTGAACGAATGAACCGTGACTTAAAGCAATCCTTGACAGCTAGAGTCTTAGGTACTGGCAGGAACTGGCTGGCCCACTTGTATACTGTACAACGTGCGCTTAATAATCTCCCAAGAAGACCTCTGGGTGGGCGGACCCCATACGAAATGCTCTTTGGCATACGAATGTTTGTGCCTGACCTTGATGGTCTAGACATGGCGGCGCAATCCGCCATCTTTGATGTAGATAACCATTCCACTATGTTACAGGACTTACAAGAAGCCCGAGACAAACTTGCAATCGCACATTTACCTTCAGCCACAGACCCTGCACTGCAGATTCCGGTTGCCGGCTGGCTTCCGAAGATTGGCGACCTGGTTCGAGAGAAGGTGGAGAACAAGAAAGAATTCGGCCCCTCTTATCGTGCACCGGTTCCAGTCCTGGGCTTGAAGGGAACACGTACAGTCATCTTACCACCGCTTCCTGGTCGCAAGGAGAACAGATACATCTCAGTGGAAAATGTCAAGCTACAACATCTGGCCGATCCTGAATAGTGTTACACCAGCGGTCTCTTGTCCTGCCATTTACCGGACTTGTGTTCGTGGCCCTCCTGCCCGAACGGTCACTGATGTTGCAATTGAGATGGTTGATTTGCCTGAAAGTATACTCGAACACCCTGTTCCCCCCTGCATCGACGAGAACGAGTATACCTATCCCGATACTGAATCGGTGTCACACCTACCAACAACGCCACTGAGCCCATCACGTTATTCCTTTGACTCGGATTCCACCTCATCAATTGTCCCGTCCAAGTTCAGTATTTTTGTATCCTGGTTTAGAGACAATTTTTTGATTCCCCCCTGGACATACATCTGGTTGGTGCTGTTACTCATATTTTTGTTCATGTCCATTGGCTTTGTCACCGTGTTTTTTCTGCTCATCAATGGTCACTATTTACCAGAACGCTCTGCTGTGAACAGTGTTGCTGGAACTTTGGCTCCACATTCCTCATCTCACATCATGAAGCGTGACCACACATTTGTGAACATTTCAGCTTTTCCAGTTGCTGATGGCATTGTATGGGATGCGGTAAACTTTCGAATTCATGGACCGACAGAAATTATTAATGTACCAAATGTCCTTCGAGTTTAGATGGGTGATGTAGTCAAAAGTAATATTCATTCTGACGATTGGGATGTGCATGCAGTTGAAGCATTGTTTGCTGATTTAAAATATTATGCTTCCTTTAATGCTGAGGATTTGTATATGAATTCTGCGAATTATGCTGATTTGTATTGCTACCAGCATTGGGGCCACCACTTTGTCCATAAACCAAGTGCACTACGTAGTCCTTTCGCCTACACCCAATGGGAACATTGTCCAAACCCTTTACCGGGTAGCTCCCAGACTCTTAGAAATAAATTTACGTATTTCACAGATTTTAATAGGTCCAACCCTGGGTCCTATTATTTTAAATTGACCGCCACATCCACTCAGAAAATCATGTTGACCCACACCAAATTGCTATATTCGGGTTCCTTTTTGAGCGCCTTAGCTGTGGGTGGTTATGAGTACTGGAAGGACACTGTGGATTTGAAATCAATCTGGGGCTCAAAGCCTTGGCAGGTGCAAGGCACCGAGGCCTTGCACCGTGCCTGCCTTATCCCGGCCCAAATTGTTTTTCTAAATGCTTCCAACTATCAGACTACATGTTGGGGCTTGGCTACCACCAAACAATTAAACGCACCTTCCATTCCATCCCTGTCTTCCACTACAAACAATAGCTTGCACTTTAATTTGTCCCTTGCGAATTTGCAGGCTTTGTTTCAGAACAATTCGTTTAATGTTTCTACGCTTGTTCAGTCACCCTGGTTGGCTTGGCCCATATCATCTAATGCGTGCCAACTGCGTTTTCACGACTCAGTCCCTGGCTATAAACAGGATAGGCCCGATCCTAGGTTTTCTGACTCCCGTACTGTCACAACATATTCTGTTGGTAAATTATGTAAACAGTGGTTGCAGCATTCTTCCCTAGACTCTGTTAAACAACATTTATCCCTCCTATCAGGCAACATTGATCTGTCCGACTTTATATTGGGACCTCGTGGTCCACGACCGAAGAGATTCATTTATGAAGCTTATAATGAACTCTGGAAGCTGTCGCAAATTGAGACTGCTTCCCGTCTATGGGAAATAGACCAAGCAAATTTGGAAAAGGTGCTTGCTGTTGTTGACAATAGTATTAATACCCTGTCTTACCGCATTTACACGTTAGAGAATATTGTGTCCTCTGTTGTTGATATTGTACAAGATGATGTTTCTGTGTTGTATCATGGTCAGAATCAATTACGTTCAGTTATGCAGTTTGCGTGGACTTTGCAAACACTTAAGTTGGGCAAAGTTCCTTGGCATTTTTTGAACACCACTGCCTTATTTCTGCCTTTTAATTTAACTGACAAACAGCAGTTCATGTCCATGAAAGATGCAGCTTACACTCTGTTACATGTCGAGAAAGTGGAGCCCTTACCATTCTCTGTGGCGGAATTGGATTCTGCCGTGTGGCTAGTTCATGGGGTTATCGCTTTGCCTTTTTCTTTATTTGAATTTAGTTCGTGCATGAAACATTATCCTGTGGGCCGTTTCCAGCCCTTGGGTAGTGCCTTCCTGCATGAACTTTGGTCCCTGCCTTTCATGTACAGATGCCTTAGAGACGAGAAGGAAGTTTTTCTCACGGGGGAGTCATGCGATTCAACTGTGGGTCATTCCCTTATTTGCAAACACATCAAATTACACGGGGCTTGCAACGTTTCTGCTCCAAATCTTGCTTGTGTTTTGAAGGGTATTCCCGCTCCTGCTATCTCTCCTACTTTTACTTTGCTTACTAATGGTAGCTATTTGCTTTTGAATAACGAAGACTGCTGTGGCATGCAGGCCGGCATACCCTATATTGTTACGGTTTCGCACAGGGTTGTCTTCTGCAAGAATGTGCTTTTTCCTCCCCCTCACGACGTAGTAGATAATTCTATTTGGCCTTCCATTCCTACCATGAAGGCGGATATCAATAAACTGAGCAGAATAAAGGCGCTATTATTGAACCAGGAGGTTATGCTCACATCCGCCCGGGAGACATTCGTTCTCCAGGTGGCAAGTACCCACAGTGAAATACAGGCCCTTTTGAACATTAACCTCCCACAACATTTCGGTGAGTTAATTCACCGTATTTTTAACGCATCACGCACTGAAGGTCTGGTACACTTTTTTAAGGTTGTGGGATCCGGCCTTGTATCCACTTTCCAAACTATTTTTGGTGTGATACCGGCATTTATTCATTCGATTTTTTCCAGCGTCTTTGGTGGCTTCCCATTAATCCTCGCTTTGGCGGCTGGTGTCCTGCTGTTGGTTGGTTTTCTCCGCAATGGCTGCTCCCCAATGGGCCCTTCTCGACCCAGGATGCCTCCAGCTGTTCCGTGAGCGCATCCTGGCTGGTTTAGGCCTTCTGCCATTGGCGACACTGAGTGTGTCCTATACCCTTTCTTTTCGCTTTGCGTATTTCACTTGCGTGCAACCTGTGATGTCTTGTATCCGCTGTCCTTTCACCTGGACCATGGATTATTGCCTCTCCAATACGTCGTTGTCTGTTCCGGATTTTGTTCGGTTGGTGGGTCCCTTAGAGGCCCATGAACGGGACTGTTCCGTTGCAGGCTGCATGACGCGCGCGGCTGCACTGTGGATTTTGGCGCAATGGGATATCTGGGCGGCTGCTCAGAATCTCCTACAACAAAGTTATATTGAGTATCACGCAAGTTGTCCCGCATTGCTTTTGGATGCTCCGTCCTGTGAGGAGCATTTCTGCAGTTTTGATTTATTGGACTGGATGGCGTCTATGTTTGCTGAGGATTCCAATGATGTCCTCTTGGATGATATCGCGTTTTTCTGCACTTACACACTTTTGAATTGACGTGGCCTTCGTTCTTGTGAACTGCCTCGCTGGCTATTTTGTTTTCTCTCTCACATTCGTTGTCCTTCATGAGGACTACCTCCACTATAGGCGTTTCTGTTCTGGTCGGTCGATTTGAACTTTGTCTTGGCCGATGGACTGTCCAGGGGAGGGTATCTTGTGGTTTGTGGCCTCCTGGCTTGCCTTGCTACGTTGCCTTAGGCCTGGCTGCCATGATGCTTTTCTTTGCACACGTTACTCTGAGCCGTTGTTCTGCCGACCTCTGCTCCTGCCAAGTTATTTTAGAACTGTCTGCATTTTCTGTCTCTCACCTTTTCTCCTGTTCCCTTTGGGCTCAGTCTGCACAACATTTACAAGGTCGAAAAACAACGTCCCTTGTTCTTGCTGATTTGGCCAGTCCCTCGCACCTAGACATAACACTATGTACGGCTGCCATGGAGAAATTTGTGTGCTTTTAATATTGCGGTTTTCCCGCTTAAGAGACACTTGGAGAAAAACCTTTCCAGGGAGAAGAGCTGTGATTGTCTGCTAATGTAGTCTTTGCATCTAGAGACTGAGGTATGGGGGTTCGCTAGTCAAAGCCCAGAGGTCTTCTATTTTTATAATACACTAGCTACTAGCACGGGGAGGGTGGTAAGGTCATTTAGCCCTATAGCCACTGCTTTATGAAATGCTTTCCCCGTTTGTATTCTATGGAGTTGTAACTATGCTGATTATATTATTCTTATGCATTATGCTGATAGTACTGACACGTGTACTGTATCTTAGAGCACGTAAGGTGAAATAAACATTTTAACCTATACTGTGTCTCTTATTGCGCACGTTGTGGACAGGTATGAGTGAGTGACGAAAGGGTGTTCTTGCTACTGCGAGTCCTGAGAGAGAGATACCGTGTTCTGGGTTGTCTAAGCATTGGTAACCTTGTTG
The DNA here is from genome assembly GCA_963921515.1 of Calotriton arnoldi. NCBI lineage: Eukaryota > Metazoa > Chordata > Amphibia > Caudata > Salamandridae > Calotriton > Calotriton arnoldi. The sequence goes on along the minus strand of CAWUFW010001597.1, from coordinate 1,036,783 downwards.
CTAATGGGACGCTAAAGCTAGTCGGGTTGGGGTTTTAGGTGCTAAGGTTTATGGTTGGCTCACCACTATATTCCGAGGTCCTATTATCCTGTGCATAGCTCTGTGAGTGCAGAATCCCTATAACAGTGCCTTATTTGATCAGGTCCTTCAAGGGTTTGGTAACAGTAGTAGAGTAAGTACAGCATCCTTTTGTAGAGTTGGGCTTGTTTCACTCTTCATTTTGGAGGATTACAGGAAATAAGGTAGATTTGAATATCTTTCGGGAACAGCTTCAGAGCTGCTTGATGAATCTTGGGCACCAGGTGCTAGGAAGAGATACAGGAGTGCATGGAGTGTCTGCTTAGGTTGGTGCCTGGCAAGAGATGTGGATCCCATGGAGGTTGATGACAATTAAGAAATTCTGTTGGAGCAGGAATCAAACGGTTCAACAACTCTATCTTACTGAAACAGGGTTGATCCCCGCTCGGTGGTATTGGTGCTTCTCTGTGACAGACCTTTGCTATCGTATATATGAGAAGGTCAGGAGCTATGCATATAGCTAGTCTAAGTTTAGTCAATAATGAGAGTTAAGCATAAGTTTAAAGGGTTTTATCATTTCAAGTTTAGTAAATCATTTTTATTCAGAATCATAAGTTATATACATATTAGTTTAAAAAACCAATCTTTTACAGAATTGATAAAGAAATAATGGTTAATTCAATAAAATACAACACATGCTCCATAAAGTAAAGAATCCCTATTCTAAGAATCAAGTGAGAAATAGGTGTCAGTCAGAACCCATGAAGAGTTCTTGTCAGAGAGAGTGAAAGAAACATAAAGCTTCATAGGCCAATTCAAAATCAATAATCAATCAAAGCCGAACTTTCCATAAAGACAGGGTTCAAGGAAACTCAGTAGAGTCTCAAAGCAGCAAGGACTAGGGAAAGGAGATTTAAAAAAGCAGCAGCAGTAGCGGCTGCAAATAAGCATGACTAATGGCCAATAGCAAGAAGCAATGCGCAGGTTAAGAGTCTGATAGAATGGCTCTGAAAGTCTGAAAAACTTCTCTAGAAACATGCACTTTTATCGACAGGTGAATAATAATGTCACAGTCGTCATGTTGTTTCCTCTTCTTCTTTCGTCCAATCATCTTTTGATGCCCTCCCAGGAACAGAATTGCTCCTTCCTCTCTTTCTCACACTATGACAATAGAATAAAGACAGCAAATGTCAGGTTTGAAACATTTGTTGTAACACTTTTAGGTTCACATGGAATAGTTGCTAATTTAAAACAATTTTCCCATGTATAACTACATCTTCTAACCTTCTAATATTGCAAGTTGTATATTTTTCTAACAATGATCTGTATAGAAGTTGAAATATCTACAATAATGAAAAAGAAAACATTAGGCAGAAACCCATTTATAGGAAACACAAATTATGTCAAAAAGGTCAATACAAGTTTATGTGCTGCAATCCAATATGTGAACAACTTCTTTTCTCACTAAAAAGACAAAGCTTATTTTTACTTATGAATAGTTTTTGTCTAAGATGAAACATTTATGCATAAAAGAAAACATTTTCTGCACAATATCAATAAACAAACAGGTCAAAAGAGGTCAAGTTCAATGCTACATGCTGTGTATTATGTTCTCTTCATTATTTTACAAAAACAACATTTCTCATGACTTTAACATTCTTTTCTGTATAAGTAGAAACATCTAGCAGTGTTATCTGCAACATTTTGTTTTAATGGAAAATGTGATCATAGAAAGGTCAAGAGTTAAACATTTCTGTGTACTTCAGCAAAACTAGTGAATATGCTTGTCAAACATTATTGCTTCAGTCATTTTAAGGCATATTACATGTAAATGTGGATGCTTAGTGCATTACCCAAAAGTTTTAAAAGTGTTTTTTTTTCATTAAGCATTGTACATTAATTTATCTACGTTTATTTAACTCTATTATTTTCGTTTTATTGAAACTCCCCTCAATTCCTCCCTCTGATGGTTATCTTAATCATCACTTTCACATGTGAATCTGTCCTCAAAATCTTCAGTTGAGTCTTTTCTCTTTATCTGTTGTGTGTAAATGTTTTAGGTGCTAACGTAGACCTAATCTCCTTATTGGGTGTGAATTAACACCTTCCTAATACTATTATTGCTGCTAATACTCTAATTATGAAAATTGAACCAATAATAATTTTACATCTATTTCTAAGGCAACACATGTTTGTCTGCAATCAGATCATTGCAAGCAAAGTGTACAGCAACAGCTTAGTTAAGTGTTCAGCTCAGAGTTTTCTCCAAATACTGTCCTTGCAAATTGTTTGTTTAAATAGTCTCTTTTTCACAAAGTCTCTTTAAATTCAAGATCTTTGTATAGACAAACTTAGGCATACTCTGTGTACTTCTAAAATGTTATCCCTACACCTCTACTGCAACCTTGGGCCTAAGTAAATCTTCTTAAAACAAAAAATGAAATGAATAATTCTTTTCAGTCTATTAGCACTTTTCAGGCAATTTTAGTCTTTTGAGTGTCTTTCAGTATTTTCCAGAAATCTTCATCAGACAGCTTTATTCAATTTTTTTTTTGCAGTGGTGTCATGGAGGTTCAAACAGTTCAGATTTCACATCATACAGTTCATCCAATGATACATTCAGCACTTGGTCCATTAAATAAGTCCTTTCAGGTGCAGAATACCATCAACCCTAGCTTTTTTTTATCTTCTCTGTCCTTGTTGGTTTCCCTCTATGTCACTTCCACTGCTCATTTCTGTCTCCTCAGTGATAGTCGGTGGTATTTGATCAACTGACATGCTTGTCTTCAATCTCCTTTGACCATAGTGTTGTGGCCATTTAACGTTGTGGGTCTTTTTGTTTCTGTGCTCGTTCCTTCACCTGGATCCTCTATTTGTGCTGATGCTGTCTCAGTAGTTCTCTCAATTTGAGGTTTTTCTCTTTTTCATCGTCAGAGACCTCAATGCCACTTTGTAAAAATAACAAACAATTTATTTGCTGCAACTATGTGCTGATCTTCACCCTTCTCTTCTCCTCGCTGCTGTTGTGATCTTTGTGTCACATCTCTTTGTTGATGCTCAGCTCACGTGATGCAGTTACCAGTGCTCTTCATTCAGGCTCAGAGAACACAATTCCCTCATATGGATTTTTTACTCTTTTTATGTGAGAAGCATGCATCCAATTTGGTATTCCAGCACACTCAACATCAGAGTTCGCGACCAAGATCATTTGGAAGGGGCCTTACCATCTCGGTTCCAAACAAGTCTTCCAAACGGGCTTCTTGATCACGGCCCAATCTCTTGGATTGAAGCCGTGGCACTGTTGTCGAAGTGGATCAAGTGTGGCAGCTGCAACCTGGTGAGAGACAGAATGCACCACATCAGCCAATCCCTTGCAGTAATCGAGTATCATATCATCTGTGATGCTCACAAGTGCCTTTGCAGGTACAGCAGGCAGTCCCATATCACGTCCTATGAGAATCTCATGAGGTGATAAACCAGTTCTTCTATCAGGAATACTTCAAATACTCATCAGCACAAAAGGCAAAGTCTCAGTTCATTACAGTGATGTTGAGGCCCAAACCTTGGCCAATCGAGACATAATGGTGCCATTCAGCTGATCAACAATGCCAGAAGCTTCAGGTCAATAGCTACAGTGTAGTCTTTGCTCAATTTGCAGTGCTGTACATATCATTCTCAGGACCTCGTGGTTGAAGTGTGTCCCTCCTTCTGATTCCGGAGAAACCGGCATACTGTACCTGGGTATCAATTCACGCAATAACAGTTTGGCTACATTGAGACTGTTGCTTCTTCTGTTTGGGCAAGCTTCCACCCATCGTGACTAGATGCACACAATGACCAGGGCATATTTCAACTTGTTGCAAACAGGCATCTCAAGTCCATCTGCATTCGGTTGAAAGGACCACCTGATCGACCAATTCGACTCAGTGTAACAGGAGGTCTTTTCCCTACATTCATTTGCTGACATGTGACTCAACAATGACACAATTCTTCTGCAAGAATACAAAATCTGGGATTGAACCTAATTTGTCTAAATTGTCTGGCATGCCTCCCTAAATGTGTGTGTCCATGAATGTATTGTGTTATTGGGAACAACAAACTATCAGGTAACACTGGTCGACCATAGGCAGATATCCATATGTAATTTGCGTTTTTCTCACCTCCTGCTCTGATCCAACCATGCTGTTCTGCTTCTGAAATATTTTCTCATACCCTTTTCAATTCTTCCCATGTGTCAGCTATTGTTATCAACATAGAAAAGACAGTGTCCTCCTCAGATTTACATGCGAAAGTTCCATTAAATGTGCCACTAGCACACATTACCCTAAACTTTGTTGGTATATCTGTTTCCGACCGCACTGTAAATATTGCCACTACGGTGTTTCTTTTGCACATTTAACAACAGCAATTTCAGCAGGTAATTGGAGTGTGTAGGAAATTACCTCTTTTTGCATGGTTAGCCCCCACTTTTTGCCTGATGCATGACATAATTTTGAACTGTAAGTGCACTGGATCCCTGCTAACCAGGTTCTCAGTGCCAGATCTCTTATCCAAAAACTGTACCACATTTGGCACACCTTCAGCTACCCGTGTAAGTCATTAGTAAGTGGTACCCCTGGCACCTGGGGCATGGTTACTGAAGAGGGTCATCTGGGGCTACAGCACTGGTTATGCCACCCCAGGGCCCCCTCACCAAGGCTATACAATCTGCCATTGCAGGCTGCATGTCTGGGTCCAAGAAAATCCAAAGAGTCAACATGGTACACAGCCCTGTGTGCCATGCCACCCATACACTGCATAAGATATAGGTAAGTCACCACTACAGAAGGCCTTTAGCCCTAAGGCAGGGTGCACTATATCCTATGTGTGAACATATCAGCATGAGCAGATATGCCCCTATAATGTCCATTCCATTCTGTTATGTTTTAAGTGAACAGGGAAGCCAAAAAGAGTACATGGACTGGATACTTATCAACACTAGGTTCCTAGCTCCATGATAGTTTCACTGATTTCTAACATGGTTTCTTGTTTTAATAAATCCTCACTGACTTTTAGAGGGTCCCCTGAAACGTAACCAAACACTAGTGGGGTCTCTGGCCGGTTTTTACAAGCCTGCCACCACCAGATATGTTTTTGGTCTTATGGGGTGAGAGCCAGCGCTCTCAGAGGACAGAAACAATACCTGCTCTGGGCAGGGTGTTTCTCACCTCCTCCAGGACAGGATGGCATTCGCTGGTGGGAAGCTTCAAAGGCAATGCTGACTTTGAAATCCATCCCAGGAATCTCCAAATAGTGGGGGAGGCCAAGCCCCCTTTCCTGCTCCACTTTTGGCTGGAAGAAAGGCGAGAAAATTAGTTACATGAGAAGGAGGGTACCCCCTCAGCCTGCACCACCCTAGAGTGGGGCAGGCGAGGTAAACCCCTATCCTGAAATTCCTTTTTTTTTTATTAATCTCAGAGAGGTATTGCACATATAATTACACCCATTGATTATTCACTGTACTATGTCAATTACTTCCATTAACATCATAATTCATTTCCTATTATAAATAGAGAATCAAGTAATGACAGATCATGCATAAATACAAAATTCATTGTGAATCCAGTTTCTCACATTCCTGGTACATTTACCCTACCCCAAGCAGCCAGTTTGCTATTGGGAGCCATCCCCCATCTTTTAGCCTGATGACTCTTATATTCATAAAGTGCTTGTTCCAATTTATAAATGGCGATTAAGCGGCCCAGCCCTATCCTGAAATTCCACCATCTTGAGATGTTGAGAAACCTCCAATCAGGGCTAGGATAGTGCCTCTTCCCACAGGAGGTGGTCACATGAGGGTGTAGACACCCTAAAGGTAAGTAGCCAATTCAGTATTTAGGTGGATCCCCAAACCTGAACCTCAGATTCATTGGACCAAAGAAGACCAGGACAAAAGAAGACCAACTATGCGAGACCAGAAGCCTTGAAAGAAAAGGCGCCAAACTCTGTCAGCTGTGAGAAGGACTCAACAATCGCTGCAGCTGTGTCGTCCTGAACCGTGAAAGGACTTCAAGAACCCCGGAGCACATCCAGCATTTGAGATATGGCCAAGAAGCTCCCTTGTAGTGAAGGTATCACCCCCTGCAACCAGCAGGCACTGATCCCATGAAGTCTAGTTTGTCAACTTGCTGCTTCCCAATGACCTCGATGCAGCACCAAGGCAAGAAGAGGTACAATAGCTCCAGAGGGTTAGATCTGACTCTCCACCACGTTTGGAGGCAGCAGGACCTACTGGAGCTGTGGCGTAGTAATACCTGGGGTACCTGACCCCCGATAGTAAAAACCAAGAAGAAGAGTCCCCACCGGACTCCCAAAGTACCTGAAGCAAGTAACAGTTGAGGGATGTCGAGACACTCGAGACCCACTTCCTGAGTGGCCCAGCTGTCCCGAGATCACTTCTCCAATTTGCCTACTCCTGACTGTGAGAACCCTGAAGATGCACAATGCCCGGCTGACCTGTTTGCTCTGCACCCAGCCCCACTGGCCCCAGAACCGACAAACCAGCTCTGCTCCCGTGGTCCCCAGGCCCTTGCGACCTCCTCCCTCCAAGGATACCCACTGGACTTACCTGTAAGCCCACCTGCGCAGTTCATTTTCAAGTGCCCCCCTTCGTCTTGGCGCACCAGTTTCCAAGACCCTCAGCATTCTTTTCCCACCCAATCTGGGAAGCTCCCAAACTTCTCCTGCTGGAACTTTAGACCTGGTCCCGATATCGACCTAAAACAAGAAGGTGAACTTCGTGAAAGCATTGCCTGATTTTATATGTATTTTTCCTCTTTTTCCCCATTGTTTCCTATGGTGCGTAATTGTGCACAAAAGATATATATTTTCCAAACTTTGAAATTCGTAACTCAAAAAGTATTTACCTTAGAACTGTGTCCTTGGTCTTAAAAATACATAAAAATCGACTTTATTTTTATAAATTGGTCTCAGATGTATTCTTGAGTGCATGTCTCATTTATTGCCTCTGTGAGTACAACAAATGTTTAGTACCACCCTATGATAAGCCTAACTGCTCGCCCACACAACCACAAAAAGAGCATTCAAATGATCTGCTTTTACCTCTGTGTACCATTTGAGGATTCTCTGGACTCTCTGCACAGTGTACTTCTTTTTAGTACATTATATAGAGGGCCAGCTTCCTACAGAGTGCTTCGAAAAGATTTCTTACATGCTCTCCGTTCCTGACAGGGGTTCCAAATGAGGTCATGAAACCTCTTTGTGACCACAATTGCCCAAAGTCATGGACAACACCAAAGCTATACTGACTATCTGTAAATATAGTTACCATTAATTGGGCTGTCAACATGCAAGCTTTTGTAAGGGCAATTGTTGGAAAGTAGGTTATTGGTAGGGGTAAGTATGCACCCACCACTAGCACCCAAGTCCACTAACAAGGTATAGGGTCCAGTAAAGGTCTCAGTGAATTAGCCCCTTGCTCAACTCTTGGTAGCTGAAAATGAGCAGTCAGGCCTAACTTAGGAGTGTTAAGCATTTAAAAATGCCAATCCATCAAATACATAAGACACAACACACAAAAAAATCCCACACCAAGTTCTATAAATAGGACATAGTTTTATGAACAAATAGACACCAAAACGACAATGTAGGGAACTGGAGATACAAATTTCTAAAGATCAGTCACTTTATAGTGCTTAAAAGCCTATAGCGCCACTCTAGAATATCTCTTCATGCTTGAGCGGGACAAAATCAAAGTTTGAGGCCAACCGCGATGGAGCCCTGGTCTGATACACTAAGCAGGAGGCTCTGGTCAAAATATTTCCCTCAACACTTAGAAACTTTTTGGGAGCTTTTTTTTCCGATGTCGCTCAATCTTCTACAGCAGGCCGGATTCGGAAAGGTTTTGCCCGCTTGACTTTCCACGAGACCCTAGTGAAATCCTAGAAGCCAGTAGCTTTCAGCAGGACGAACCTGAAATTCTGGCCGGGTTGCGCTTGAAGGTAGTCGGCCTGACTCTCGCGGTCGTGTCAGTCACCTTATGGAGCTTATTCCCAAACGTTCTCCAAAGTTCTCCAAACTTCAGGAGGTGCTTCTTGAAGGTCTCCTTGTAGGTTCACAGGGTTCAAATCACCAATCAGCAAAGTTCTGGAATCTCCTAGATGATCTCTGGGATGTCTGGACCACACTTCCCACAATGCACCTGGCCAAATCCTTAAAAGCCTACTGGACGCACTCCAGGATGGGGACTCTAGTTGGAGATGATCCAGGTGGGCTCTGTTAACCTGTAGCTTTGAGGGAGGCCACTCCTTAATCCTTCTTGAAGCAAGGCACAAGCCCAAGGACTGTAGTACCAGATTGTGTGGCAGTTGCAGTCATTCAGAGTGCAGGCCTTTGGGTGCAAATCCAGATTCGAGCAGGGCAGCCCTTCTTTTCCTTGTAGTTTCAGGCAGCAGATCTGAGAAACTATGCAGCTCTCAGATATTTATTCAGTGTTCTGTGGTGACAAGCAGTGGGCACCTCTGTCCAATGAGATGTTATGTGCCACCCAAAAGCATGACAACTTCCTCGAAAGTATGGCATCTTCTTGTCCCACAAACCACTGCACTTCCAAAATCCAATAAGAGCTACCTAAACCAATCCACAGTGTAGCTTATTTCCATTAGCTTTCTTCCCCCTGACCTCTGCAAATTCCTGTTCTAAACCTGCTATTTGGCTGGGGCCCAGGATGTGGGAGTAGGTACGCCTGGCATTTTTTTACTGATCTGCTCTCTCTTTGAGCTCAGTTTGATTTACCCAGTCCCATCTGGAGGATCCATTCTCCCCAGCTGCAGCTCTCTCTCCACCAGATAATTTCTCCTCCTGCGACGCCACTTATCACCTAATCAAAGCAGCCTGGCTAAGCCTGTTAAGGGTGACCAATCAGCAGAGACCACTAGAAAGCTGGATTTTGGCTAACAGAAGAGAAAGCTCTATAACTTCTCTTCTGTACTAGTTATGATAAATTCAACAGTGGCAAGTTTTTGCATTTATCAACATCAATCTTTTAAGTCCTTGAATGATATTTATTCATTTCCTAGCAATATTTATAACTAAATAAAACATTGAAAAGTTAGCCTATGGAGCTAAGGGCCATATGTATTAAACTCCCCTTTTGCGAATCGCAAATTGCGATTCTTAGCGAATCGCTATTAGAGATTCGCAAAATGGTATGTAATCAAGAATTCGCAAAATATTAGCGAATCGTTAGAAATCGCAAAATGAATAGCGATGAGCCAAATAGCGAATCATTAGTAGCAAATTCTCTAATTAGCGATATTGCAAAATAGCAAATTCGCAAATTAGCAATTTCGCAAACTGCAAATCGGGGACTCAGGTGCAGCTTGATGACATCACAACCAGGAAGTGTGAATACCCATGCTGCACCTGAGTCTCAGAAGCAGAGTGAGAGAGTAGGAGTTGAGGTGAGGCATCACTGCAGTGCTACACACATTGGAGAGAGTGGAGACATGGCCAGCAAGGACAAGCAGCAGGGGGAGACCCCCAGAATAAGAAAACAAAAGTTCACAGAAAGTGAGCAGGAGGCCCTGATACAGGAGATGGTTGTGAGCCATGCGCTCCTGTTTGGCAAGAAGTCCCTGCGTGTGCCAGAGACACGCAAGAGAAGGATATGGGCAGACATCCAGCGCAAAGTCAACGCAATTGGCGTCACACATCGAAGCGTCAAAGAACTACAGAAGCGCTGGTATGATATGCGCGCGCGCTCAAAGGAGAAGGTTGCTGCCAGGTTGGAGGAGGCTAACAAGACCGGTGGTGGGACCTCCACTGCCACCGCTTCAACACCACTCGAGGAAATGGTTGAGGGGACCCTGCTTCCGGAGAGTGTAATGGGCGTGTCAGACCTGGACAGCTCCGACCACCCACAACCAAGACAAGGTAAGAAGCATGCCATCACACCCCTGATACCTCCCTACTTCCCCCACACAACCAGGAGAGACCCAGGGGAACAACAAAACTATAATTCCAGTGCAGGTACACAAGCACACACAGCAATGCATTATGGGAGATGTAGTTACATGCACCTAACAGTGGAGCAATGACACCCAGCCAGGCTCAAACAGTATGTGTGCATCATGAAAGTCAAAATACAGACAGACAGGACCCATGTAACTCCAAACAGTGAAATTTAATGCATGACAAATGCAAGGCAGGACAGTAAATTAATGTGTGCATTTATGTCCACAGCACCAGCAGAAACACAGGGAACAATCAGTGGAGGGGAGGTTGAATCCCCCAGCCCAGAGGCAACAGGGCAAGAGGAGGAGGAGGAAGAGGAAGACGAGGGCAGCCCAGTTATCCCTCCAATACGCCGCAGGCGGATTGCAGGGCCACCATTGCCCCCACTGGAGGAGGAATCCCAGGACACCGATGTCAATGTCCAACCAGTCCAGGGACAGTCAGAGCCACAACCCCGTGCTCAAGCACGTGCCGATCCAATACCCCCAATCCCATCCAGGCGCAGGGCACCACGTGCATCCACCAGTGCAGCAGTCACAGGAGACGACACAGTCTTCCAAGGGCTGGAGGGCCACATGTTAGAAGTCCAGCGCCTGTAAGCAAGAAACATACGGTCAATACAGAGGCAAATCAGGGTTGGCTTCATGGGCCTGACGGGTGCCCTGGAGGCACTCTGTGCTGAACTAAGGGCGGACCGTGCTGCTAGGCGCAGGGAGAGGCAGCGCCTACACACCCGCCTAGACCTCTACACCAGGGCGGTCAACCGCCTTTCCTCAGCGACCTCTGTGCTGTCAAGGCGCAGCATCAGTATGCAGCATGAGGTGGCACACTGCAGCCAGGACGTGGCCAGGGGTCTGGTACAGGTGACATGTGCTGTGGATCAGCTGCGGGCAGCTGCCACTGCTGGCCCAGGAGTCCTCACTCCAACAGACGAGGACGCCCAATCTAGCAGGAGCAGCATTACACCACCGCCCCCACCGGACAGGCGCCGTAGTGTGCGTCACGGCAGGGCTGCTGAGACAGGTGAAGAGGGCACTGTGCACCCACAGCGAGGGGCTACAGGCCGTCAGCGCCGCAGTTGAGGCGCTCAGACTTAGGCATGGATATGGGTGCATCAACCCAGTGCACACAGACACTTGGTCAAGATAGTCAATTTGCACTGTGAATCACACATGTGCGGGACATTGAACAATACATTGTGTGCCACACAGGCTGTGTGCCGATATATATCCTGTACTAAAGGAAATTAAACACAGTCTCGTATTAGATATTTAGCATTGTGTCATCTTTTCTTACCTAGAAATAGTTCTGTGTGATCTCATCTCGCCTCCGGCGCCCAGCAGCTGCACCAATTACACCGGCTGGCATGCGTCCTGGAGCTGGCCCCTCCTCATCTGATGATTCCGATTCGGTGAGCTCCACTGGTGTGCCTTTTCTGGTGGCGATGTTGTGCAGCATGGCACACACTACCACTATCTTGCAACAGGTCTGGGGGCTGTATTGAAGTGCCCCTCCACTCTTATGTAGGCATCGGAACCGGCTCTTGAAAGGTCCGCTCGATGGTAAATCTGGTTGCTATGTGGGCACTGTTGTACCTCCGCTCCCCAGCGTTGGCAGGATTAAGGTAAGGAGTGAGTATGTAGTCCCGGACCGCATACGCACTGTCACCTGTGGGGCGAGAAAAATATGGTTGAACACTGTCCTGCCACTGCTGTGCATTACTAGTGTGTCCTTCTTTCACATGCAATTACCTAGTAGGTATCCCTCACCAAACTCCCCACTTGTGAGTCGACAGTGTATCCCACTGTGGCGGAAGATGAATGAGTTGTGGGTGCTGCCTGGGTATTTAGCGACGATGTCGGTGATGATGTGCCTGGCATTACACACCACCTGTATGTTCAGGGAATGGTAGGACTTGCGATTCCTGAACACATACTCATTCTGGGAGGGGGGATATGGCGACATGGGTCCCATCTATGCATCCAATGACGTGGGGGAATTGTGCAATTTGATAGAACTCCTGCTTGGTCTGGTCTAGTGCCTGTGGTGTGCTGGGGAAGTGTATGTGGTTATGCAGCCTCTGTACCATGGCATCAAGGAACGCGTGGAAGAAGCACGACAATGCACTCTGTGAGACCCCTCCTGCTGTGGCTATCACCCCCTGGAAGCTCCCTGACGCCAAGAGGTGAAGTGAGCACAGGACCTGTATATGGGTGGGGATGGTGTGTGTCGTGCGTGTGGGGTATTCAAGTATAGGTTTGAGCTCTGCTATTAATTCCAGGATGCTCTCTTCATCCAGCCTGTAGGTTGTATGGATCTCCTCCTCAGTCCGCTGGAACAGGGTTATGCGCGCTCTAAAGATCCTTTCCTAGCGTCTCCTTCTCTGTGCAGCAGCTCTGAGTCGCAGCCTCCTGGCTATCACGTACAGCCCAGACATTGTGGCAAACATCAGTTGCATTGTGGGTCTCTTTAAATAGGTTGCACCTGGTTACCACCTGCTCAGACTTGGTGGTAATTGCGATTCTCTATTTTGCGAATTTCGTGTAATCGCAATTTGTGAATTATTCATGCATTCCGTTTAGCGAAATCGCAAATTGCGAGCTCGACAATTGCGAGTTTCGCTATTTTTTTGTCACAATTTGCGAATTCACAAATAGTTCGCTATTTGGTAGGATTCGCTAATTTGCTAATCGCTAATTTAGCGATTCGCAAATTAGCGATCGGAATGTGTCTCATACATAGCGGAGCGTTTTTTTGCGATTCGCAGTGTTTGCGATCGCAAAACAGCTTCATACATATGGCCCTAAGTATCTACAATGGAGAACAATTAAATGGGCAGTTTTTCCCTCACCAGGGCATAGAAAAATATTTTATAATGCCCCTGCTTATAGTTACATGACCCCCCACTCCTGGCACACCTAGGGGAGACCCTGGGGGTACCTAATATGTAAAAATAAGGTAGAGTGTGTCCTTATGTAATGCAACTGGTGCTATGTAAAGCGCTCTGATACACGATTTGGGTCAAGTTCGCGCTATATTAAACTCTGTAAAAAAAATGTTTTTTAAAAAAAGAGTATCACTTTTAAAGTGCCCATACCACCAAAGTCGAGTTTGCACACAAGTTTACGTTTAAAGACAGCCTGCAAGGCCAGACTGCCTTTAAAATGACAGCAGGCACTCAGCAGTGCACACATGCAAGTGCATAAAATCTGCTGGCCTCTAAACTTCCATAACCTATTAAATATTAGGGACTTATAGGTAGTTTGAACCCCTAGCCATATTATATACTAGGGACTAATAGGGTCTGTCAATAGCAATTTCGAGAATTTACTTTTAAAGACAGGCTGCAAGGCTGGATTGCCTTTAAAAGGACAACAGGCACACAGCAGCACACACATGCAAGTGCAGAAAATCTGCAGGCCTCTAAACCTCCATGCCCCATTATATACTAGGAATTTATAGGTAGATTGCAACCCCTGGCCCTGTTATCTAGGGACTTATAGGGTCTGTCATTGCCAATTGTAAGGGTACTCCATTACATGTACCTTTTTACACATAGCACTAGCTCTGTGCCTGGTTAGCAGAGGACAGGATACAATCAGAGTCAGTGAACACCATTATCCTTTAGCAACACAATGGGGGTGAGCAAGGCAAAAGGATGAATTTCAAACAGCAATTAATTCTGCAACTTTTGCTAATGTAATCCCTCAAAGCCGTGAAGCTTCTACGTCATCGATTGTGCAGGCTGCATAAGTCACTCTCAGGATACCTTCATGGTTTCTTAAACATGGGCTGTAAACAAAAATTATATAAATGGGCTCATTCAGGGGTTCATCTTTAAGTCAGGTCTTTGCTTTGTACATACATCCATGACATCTAGGCAATCATGCTCAACCTCATTATCAACATCATCAGTTATAGGAAACAAATTTGATAGAGTCAAAATCTGGCAACGTTTCAAAGTCATGATGTTGGCAGCTAGGATGTGTTGTTCATACTTTGTGAGTCTATTGTGGGTTAAGCACTCAGTTGTTGTTCGGGTCAACAATATTTCCACAGAGTGTGGGACCATTACAGTTAAAGGATGTCCCATCATTATGTCCTCGCTCCTCTCGATACTAACACACACTGCGGCGACTGCTTTAAGGCAGATGGGCAGTCTTGTGGCTACAGGGTCAAAGGTTGCACTGAGAGGGTGCACCCACCCCCCACTGAAAATAGTGCAAATTATTTACTGTAATCATGCATTCCTAGTGTCTGGGCATGACAGACACTTTCTCTCAGGTCTAGGAAAGCTTCCAAGCAATTGTTGTCCCATAGAAGTGGATCAGGCACATCTTTTTGTGTCAGCCTCAGTAAAGGCTTAGCCAATAGGGTAACGTTTGGTATCCACTGTCTGCAATAGCCAACCATTCTCAAAAACATCCAGACATCTGTCTGTGTTCAACGTGGTCATCTGAAGAATTGCTTCCACTCTCTCTGGTGAGACCTTTCTTGCTTCTTTCTCGAAATTGTGTCCCGATACTGAACTTCTTTCTGACAGTACTGCATTTTTCCTGGGGACATCTTGGGGGATAGTCACAACAGAAGTGGCGGAGTGAGGCGTTAGCCGTCATGGCTTAACGCCTCACTCCGCCACTTCAGAAACGCAAGGCTACACCATATTTACGAGAATATAGTGCAGCCTTGCGTTTCCCCCTGCGCTGCCGCTACACTTAGTGGTGCTTAATGCAGCACACATGGAAGTGACAAAATGTCATTTTTTTAAAAAGATTGTTTATGTGCAGGAAGGAGGACCTTCCTGTACATAAACAATCCAAGGCTTTTTGCTTTTCCCATGTGTGCTGCACAAGGCAGCACACATGGAAAAAGCAAAAACGGGGAGAAATAAAGCATTTCTCCTCGTTTCGCCAACTTAAGACCAGGTATTCGGAGGAAATCGGCACCATGCCAAAACTCTCTGATGAAACACAAATGAAAAGAGATACTGACTATCCTCATGCAATGGCACTGAGAAAAAGGCCTGGCAAAGATCAATAACAGTAAACCATTCTGCAGTGCACAGAATGTGGAAAAGTATAGTGGCTGTATTCGGTACCATAGGACAACATGTAATGACAATATTGTTAATTTTTCAAAGATCCTGCATTCTTCTGTTCTTCCCATTGGGCTTCTGCAAACCCATTATCAGAGAGTTGCATGGCCTTCCAACCAATTCTCTCAAAATCCCTTTACTCAGCATGTCTAAAATTTCAGGGGTTATTTCTGCAACTGTCTCTGCTGACAAGTTGTACGGTGGTGTTCTTGGATACACTTCATTTGGCTTTAGGGTAACTTGGACTGGTTCTACACCTTTGATTAGTTCAATATCTTTTCCTGTGAAATCCCATACATCTGGGTTCACTGTTTCTTTCAAATCAGGAGGTAATTCTTCAATGGTTCTCACTGGGAACAACCCTACAGCTGAATCGTGTTGAGCCATCTCACTCAACATCCTCATCGTGGATCTGAAATTCAACACCATCCGGTGCACAGTAAATTGCTCAATTCAACTTGCACAACAAATCTCTGCCTAGCAAATTCACAGGACTGGGGCACAAACAGCTTTCCTCAAATTAACCTATTTTTACAGGAACTTTCTCTGAAACTGGGTTTGTAATCTGTTTATTTGAGACTCCTACAATTTGGATCTTCTTTCCCGAGAGAGGTAGGTCTGGGACTTCCGCTGTTCCAACAGTGAATTTGGTAGCACCAGTGTGAATCAAAAATGACGTGGGGTAGCAACTCACCTCACCTTCCGTGAATGGACCACTCTGGTCTATCTCTAAGACTGCGCCAAGCACACAATCTTCCTCCCCCTTCATGTACCATCATTGGGAATTCTCGGAGCCAAAACTGGTATTTTCAAATACAAGAAACTGTTGAAATGGGTTGTGATTCTGGTTCTGGAAGGGGTTTAAGTTTGCCTTGGGCAACTGGTTCAAATTAAATTCGGGGTTTCCCATATTTTGTGGGGCCATCTGGGTTTGTGGGACTTGCATCATTGGGACTTGCTTCTGCATTGGCATTTGCATCTGTTGAACTGGCACAATTTGTATTTGATTTGCTCCCTGCATTTGCCTATTTCCTTTTTTTCTTTCAGAATTAAGTCTACACTCCCTCTTCCAATGCCTGATGTTGGTATCTTGTACCAGGGAGGCTGATGGGTGAAACTTAGGGGATTGAATGTACATTGTAAAATGTTTCTGGGTCTTAGCAGGACACGAGCTCCCTGGGATCTAATGCTGTCAGTTGAAGCAGTCACCTGGAGCTTATGGGTGGATGAGGTTTTAACCTGTATAACTTGACATAAGGCTTTTTGAATCAAACCGAAGCAGATCTTTTCTGCGTTGGCAACTAGGATCACAAGCCACTAAAAGATGTTTGGGGAAAAAAAGGCTTGGATGTGGTATTGGGTAGAATTTGTAAATGGGTTGTCTCATTACAGGAATATAACTTCTAAGTAAACTACATTCCGGGAGTAGAAAATCAGGTAGCAGACTGTCCATCAAATAAAGAAGAGAAGGAGTCAGAGAATAAGATGGAAGGGGGCCAGTGGGTTTTAATGATTGTAAGGTCTGGGAGGTCACCGGAGTTTTAGTAATGGAAGAGGAGTGGAAAGATCAATTGGTAAAAGATGGAGAGTTGAATATAGTAATGCAACAGGTTGAGAAAGGTTGGCATCAAGGTAAGAAAGCAGCACAAATGTGCTTACATTTTTGGGAGGTAAGACATGAACTGTCGGAACACCATGGTTTATTGTGGAGAGGAAACAAATGTATTCCTTAAGCAAGTCTAATGACTAAATTGGTGGCCCTGGCACATCAGGGTCATTCAGGAATCAGTAAAACCAAGGAGAGAATTAGGCTATATTACTGGTGGCCGGTGTTAGATACACAGGTGGAGAGAGCAATCAGGGAGTGCTTGGATTTTAGAAATAGTGATAAATGATCTGTCACAAGAACCCAACCCATGTTGGTGAGGACATAGGCAGAAAGATCATGGGAACAAGTGGCATTAGACATACTGGGGCCAGTAACCAATAAGACAGGCAGTAGTATGTATTGGTAATGATGGATTTGTTTTCTAGGTGGCAGAGACATGCATCACACAGGGAATAGAAACTAAGATTGTGGTTGCATTTTTAAAGGAGTTGTTTCCCAGAGAGGGCATTGCAGAATCTATTTTGACAGATAATGGGGTGCAATTGGTCTTGCAAGAAATAAAAAATGTCCTTTCACAAAGAGGGATTAGGCATAAAAAGTGTGCACTATATCACCCTGAATCCAACAGAGTTGTTGAGAGGTTCAATGGGGTTTTGAAAGGAGCAATTCAAATATCAAAACAAGATGCTAGGGGCTGGGGGGGAGGAAGATCAGACAAGGGTTGAGATATACAGCCTCACACCTCATTCAGTTAGAGGAAGGGTCCAATTCGAATTGTTTAGAGGGAGGCAACCCAACTCTTTCATGTGCCTGCCATGGATTGGCCAATTTAAGAAGAGTGTAATGAGTGATACAGATGGAAACATAACTAGGAAGTAAAAATGCAGTGGAGCAAAGATCTTTATGATAATAGGCAGGCTCTAAATCAGACAAAAGTGGTGGTGGAAGATTGGGTCGGAGTAAAATTACTGAGTGGGTCTCAACAAGGCTAAAAATTTGGTTCACCATTGAGGGTGGTCAAACTGTTTAAAAATGCACTCAAGTTGGAGGACAATCGTATTCGGAATGAAGACATACATAAAGATGATGGGAGGTGCCTTCAACATAGTAGCATGGCCACAAAGACACCTCTATATCTAAAAGACTATGGGGTATATTCACAAGAACGTGCGATAACTACCGCAAGAGTAGCGTAACGCAACTTTCAATATCGCAGCCTATCGCGGGAAAATAACCCCGTGTCAACGTGGAATTCACAACAAGGCGGTAGCATGCGATAGTCACCAGATAATGCGTCAAATGTCAGCGTGAAAATCAACGCCACGCCGGAAAAATGCGAAACGCGAATGCGAGAAATCATGCAAAGAGGCCAATCGCGGTACAAAAAGTAGCGAAAAGCAGCCCCAGGCCTGCAAATCCCACGCGTCTGGCAGGAAATTGCACCATAAAAACCACAGAAACAACACACCAGAAACAAGCCAAACCACATAGCAACATGGATTCACCCTGACCCAGCGCAGAGGTCAACACGAACCCCACAACCCCCACAGACCACCAGCAAGGAACAACGGGGTCGGGGAAGGCCAAGGAGAAAAGGGCGAGCAAGATGGGGTGCAGACCACAGGAAAACAAGACCAGCACCACGGAGTCACAGAACACTACCAGCAACTGACCCACAAGCAGTCGGAGTGCCGAGGAGGCCAATCCAGGAGGCCAAGAGGCGCCGCCAGGACGTGACAACCTAAACCAGGCACAAACCCGCTGCCAACAGGAATGCAGCAACGGCGACAGGAGGTGGCAGTCCGGCACCACAGGAGGAGCTGGAGGAAACCCAGGCCACAGTCATCAGTGTGGAGACGGTGCAAGGAGGTGGAAGTACGGACACAGCTCGACAAGACCTGACACAACAACAACAGGGTGAGGATCCAACAGGGACTGGGGGTGATGGGCACAATGGCACACATGCACAACGAGGTGTAGCACACTGCACACCCACAATTACCCAGGGACATGTCCCCCATCCCCGTGGCACACTGCAGCACACACATATAGCAATCCCAGCACATACCATGACAATGTGGCACAAAGTGCAACACCCACACTGCAGAACAGGGGACACAACTGGGTCCGCCCAGGCGCAGAAACAGAACAATCACATTGGACAGAGCAGGGAACTGTGAGATGCATATCTATGGCTACAACCCCACATCAGCCATGTAGGCCAAATGTACACTGTCCCAACTAAAATAGCCACCACCGCCCAAACAGTCACAATGTACATTGTCACACAGTCTGCATGTCGACAAGAACAAGGCGCCAACACAATGCCAACATGCACCTCCCCTTCACAATGCAGAGGGACAAACAACACCTCCAGCAGGTCAGAACAGACAACCCATCAGTGATGCCCGAGACGAACACCACACCTTCGACACCAACGCCCTACAACAGCCCATGGACATCCCACACAACCCACCACCAGGACCAGGGCAGACAAGCTACTCAGAGGAGAACCCAGCCCCTGCAACAGACCACACAGCATGAAGCACCCGCAATCACGGCTGGCTCACAACACATCACTGACCCACACATGGCACCCCAATGCCAGGTGTCAGAATGCCAAAAGGAGGTGGCCCAACAGGTGTGGGTGTTGCCGAACCCATGGAATGCGAACTAGAACACATACGTGGGTGTCCAATACCCTTCAGGGACCACCTACACCCCACAAAGGAGACCCACACTGCCATAGAGACACATGCAGATGCAAATACCCAGTACAGAACCACGCCCAGGGGCACGCACATATCAGTCACACACCCACGTTGGCTCTGCGTACGACGGCACAGTCCACTCCCCTTACGAATTGAGTGGGTGAAGACAAAGCTACATGTCCAGGTTCTAGCCCGCTGCCTGCGGTGACATGTCTGCGTCCGCTGTACACATCACAATGTAATGTCGTAGGGCCCAGGGCCCCCATGCATACAACAAGACCACAGGGACACATGCACATATCATGTTGAACTGGCTACGGGCACGTGCGCCCGGCCCCTTTATTGGCAGGGCCACATGTACAGTGACGCCTGTGCTGGATGTGTGTGGGGTGAGTATAAGCCAGCCCGCACGGAGTGCTTGGTGCTGCCAACAACCTGAACAGTGGACACCAGTGTAATGGAAACAGAAAACACCAGCATAACAGAGTCAACTGCAGAGCAACATGGAGGGATCCGGAGTAAGGACAGAGGTCACCCAATATTCAGTCAGGAGGCTCCGTGAGTTGCAGTGCACTGAGGTAGGGGCAATAGAGAAGAGCGCTCTCATGTGAAGAAATTGCTAGGATTGTGTCCCTTTGGGTTAGTCCTGATGCAGATGCAGTGGGGTGTGTTACACCTGCATCAACTTCCTCATCAACGTCCCAGGTCTCCCACACTGCCTGAGGTGACAGTTGCATCCGCAGTCCACAGCGCAATACCCAGCAATAGATCTGGGAGTGTAGCTTGACTACTACCACCAGTCAGCATTCCTGCCTTGGGGCTGTTGCCTCCTGCCCTCCCATTGTCTGTGCCTTCTCCTGTCCGCACACTTGACACATCTTCCTCATCATAGTCCCAGGTCTTCCCCACTGCATGAGGTGACATTGCTGCGCAAACTCACAACAGCACAAAACTCAATCAGTAATGGACAATGGCTTGCGGTGCACTGAGTCACTGGCACCTGGAGTGCTGAGCAGGGTATCAGGCCAATGATGGCATCCACGACAGGTCTGAGCAACTCTGTAGGTCTGTCAGGACCACTGTTTTGACTCTGGCAGATGGCGGTTGGAGGTGGTCCTTGCGGTGGCGGCGTGTGCCTCCTGCGGTGATGCGACGTCCGGGCCGGTCAAGACTCGATGCTATGCCACAGACACATGGCGTTGATGACCCCAAGACCATCGCTACAGAGGCCATTCAATGTCTCAGAAGAAGGGGTCCCAGGCCTGAGCAGCACAGAGTTAGTGGCCCCGGATGCACTGCGGCCGGCACAGGCACCCAGCCACGGGACGGTGACTTGCGGTTCAGTCAGATGGGCCATGCGACCTGAGTGGGTCCCCATCAATGTCTGAGGTGTATATTGCGGAGGGATGCGGGGGACAGTGGAAGGTGTCCACCAGGGCATGATGCTGAAGGTCTGATGTTATCTGGAAGCAGCAAATGGAGGAGCGGAAAGCGCAACCCTCGTTTTCACCAACAATTCGGTATCAGCTACATGAGGATGAAAACTAGCCCCTATTCCATAGACTCAAACGCCACCAATGTACGACCAGTGAGTGTCCATGAATGTCGGGGAACACACTTAGTGGCACAGGTGCTGAGAGGGGATGCGGTCTGCGATGATGCCGGTACACAGATGTGAACTCCAACATTGCCAAATCAAGACTCTGTGACCTACTGGACGGCAGTGTAGGCCGGAGGCAGCGGTCAGCATGGGCCCACAGACACGTGTCGTGTGCTTGTGATGCATTCGTTTGCTTCACTGATAGCAGGGAGTTTAGTGATATCACCACTGCAGTAGACATCTGGTCACTGCCATTCATGACTCAGGACAGTTTCACACATGGGACCTACTGGTCCGACGAGTGGGCCGAAGGCGGCAGTAGAGTGCGTCAACGAGAAAGGAGTAAGGCGGGCCTGTGTCGTGGAGGCCGTGATCGTCTGAGGAGGCTGCCAAGGTCACGGGCCTCGGGCTTGGAGCTTGCGCCGGCACGTGGTGGGCCCTCCTTGACACATGCTGGTGTCGGCAGGTGATCAGTGTGGCCTGGCTGCGCAGGGGTGGGCCGGACGGGTTCGTGGTCCAGCGTGCCGGGGTCCGACAGGTGCACAGCATCGCAGGCAACTCCGCTCACGAGGATGGCGTCGGCCTCGTGGCGGGGTGGGAGGCGCAACCCTGGCAGAGACGTGGGTCTTTCCGGAAGAGGACCACGCCCAGGCCTACGTGCTTTTTATTCACACCCCTATGTTGGCGTGGCGTACGCCGGGCCATCCCACTCCGCTGACGCTTAGGGGGGGCGTAACAGGCAACATTTCCGCGAGGTCACCCACTGGCTGGGGTGACATGGTGGCGTCCACTGTCCACTACACTCCATACACCAGCGGTGTATGTCGCCAAGGATATGGGTGTGTTCTGCATACTGCAGTGTGTCCAGCACATCTCCGCCACTCTTGGCATTGTGTACTTTCCCAATCATGGTTCTACTGCATCCTTCACACATACCTGGTTGCCACCTCACCCCACATTCGGCTATTATGTGGCTGAGGTGCCATGAAGTTGCTGGCTCATGTTCAGGGCTTGCCCATGTGAACATTGTAAGTTGTTCTGTCGTGTCTGGTGGGTGGGCATGTTGTTGTGCCTGTTGTATGTGATTTTGTGACGTGTGCATTGCCAGAGTTGTGAGTTGCATGGTTGTGGAGTTGAGGTGTGTGGGGTGTTCATTTGGATATTGCCAAGGGGCTGTAAATTTCCCTTGTTGCCATCATGGGAACGCTGGTTGAAGATGGACTGTCGGAGGATGAGGGTATCATGCACACTGGCTGTGTATTTGAAGGCGACATTGTTGGGTGTTCCACGGTGTTCTGTTGTTGCCTGCACATTGATGTGAGACGTGTGCTTCCTGTTGCAGTGATTGTGTGCTGTGTCACCAGGGGGCACAGGTGGTACATGTGTGCTGTGTATTGCCCCCAACAGGTGCGTGCATCCTGCTTGGGCGTATGGTCCTTGCTTGGTCTCCAGCGGATCCTGCGCATTGTGTTGTACGTATGGAGACTGGGGTACCAGGGTGATGGTGATGTCCAGGACAGGTGTGGGGGACTTGGATGTGGCTGGCTTTGAGACTCCTCCGACTCTGGCGGGTGTTGGTTGGGGGGTACCAGGGGCCAACAGGTGCAGCCAAGCCAGCAGCTTTGTGTGGGGTGGGATGTTGGTTGTCTGCTGTGTTGGTGCCGTAGGCCTGTTAGGCGATGATGGCCAGGATGCGTGGGATGTTTGTCACTTTCAGCCTGTAGTGGACGGTGACATTGTCAGATGTTGGGTCTGTGCAGCTGGTACGCTTCCTGGGGGTCCGCTGTCTTTGTCTGCGCTGCGTCTGTGTTGGTCCGGGGGTGGGGGTGTTCCGGGTGTGGGTTGGGGTCCTGGGGTGGTGGCGGTGGGTGTTGTGGCCCTCTTGGGTGTCCTGGCCGCATGATGAGTGGCTCCATGGCATCTGTTGCCCTTCGGATGTGGCCCTGGGCTGTGCTCCCTTTTGTGGTGCTGGCTGCCGTCCGACTTTACACCAGGTCAGAGTAGCTGTAAATTTCCTGGTGCTAACGCGCCTTATCGCCTGTTTTGTGTTCTTATCTCCGATGTGGCTGGTCGTTGTGAATGTTGAGGTGTGATGTTGTCTCGGCTTTTGGAACGGGAACGCCTACTCTGCATCTCATTAGCGATATTTGCGGGGGTCCTCTGTGGCGATGTTTTTTGCGGCTGCTATCGCGGTTAAACTGGTGCTGTGGGCTGTTAACACCGGCTTGTGAATGGGGACGTAAATTTATCACGACTTTGGCTGCGATAAAGTGCCATTAATTCGGCGATAGCTCCTTGTGAATATGCCCCTATGTGTGATGCGGAAGTTAGTCGATGTTCTGTGTAAGCAGTGGAAAATGTTATGTTGTTTCACATATTGTTTTGAAAAAATGTATATAAAGAAACTCGAATATGTTTTCATTTCAGAAATTGTTTTAAAAAAATGTATTTTAAGGAATTCAGATATGTTTTAATTTATGTATAGAAATGTATATATGTTTATAACTGTTAGAAATTGGGTTTCTGGTTGGCTAAGGTATATACTCAGGCAGAACCCACCACTCTAGTCAGGGCAAGCTAGATACACAACTGAGATGACATGTGCTCACCCTCTGGTAGTTTGGTGCAGAGCTGGCAGGCTTATCAAAAGAGGCAGTGTGTGAAGTATTTGTGCAACACACACACACACACACACACACACACACACAGTAAAACAATGAATACACCACAAAAAGACTCCACAAGGGTTTATACAAATAGCTTGTTATATTATAAACACACATGGGGGTTCTTCTCTACCT
Organism: Calotriton arnoldi; assembly: GCA_963921515.1. NCBI lineage: Eukaryota > Metazoa > Chordata > Amphibia > Caudata > Salamandridae > Calotriton > Calotriton arnoldi. The sequence continues at coordinate 1,012,935 of CAWUFW010001597.1, read as the reverse complement.
GGGCAGCGAACACACAGGTGTCCCTACCTTAGCCACTCACTTACCCTGAGCTGCACCTCTCAGACCTTACCCACGGGCTGCTTTGGTGATAGTGAAAGGCCCCTCAGGGTTGGCTAATGAGTGAGAAAGACCAACCTGAGAATGATACATGTTTGACAGGCTATTCAGGTGGGTGGCACAATCAATGCTGCATACCACTACTAGTCAGTGGAGTACCCGCCCTAGGTATGTTGTGTACATTTTTACAGGGCACTCATATGTACGGCACCAAAACCAATCAAGTAAGCACCCTTTCCTGTCAGGTGTAGGAAGGGCACGTGCACTTTCCCGCTGCAGTATAGTGGTAAAGCACCCAGAGTCCTAAGGTCATTAAAAAAGAGTTGGCAAAAACCAGGAGGACAAAAGGCAAAAATCTTTAGGGAAGTCCCCCTTTAGAAGTGCCATGTTCAACAGGTACTTTCAAGTGCTACTTCCTCGCATGTGTGGGGGCCAGATAGTGCTCAATGAGACACCATGCAGGGCTTTCAGGGGTCACTTGAGACCAGAGGATTTAGGCACTCCCGGACACCAACCGCACGCAGATCTGAAAGTGAGACCTCGCACCAAACAGTACCTGGGCTCCGGCTGGAGTAGCGGGAGCATCGGAACACATTGGGCGGCTCAAACGCAATGCAAGGGGCCCAGATGCATCGATCTCTGCAGGGCCCTCCCTTCTAAGGTGTGATGAGCGCTGACATCGGCATGCAGCTCGGCCTCAACTGATGGGGGCAAGCTGTTCCGATGCGATGTCACAGTGTATTCTCTTGTCAACATGTCAATGCTGGGGTGTGCACTGGAAGGCTTCCCTCAGCACAGCAGCACCGGTTAGAACACAGTGACGCAATCTCGATCGACGCACGATCGGTAATATGAAATTGCAGGTCAAAATCAAACGCTGGACCTTTGTAGAGCAAAGTGCTCGGTCTTTCTGTAGCGAAGTCTTTGATGGTCCTGAGACTTCAAGAACAGTGGGCAAGTCAGCAAGCCCTTTGGAAGTGCATTAGGTCAGCACAGCACAAAGGTAGCAGGCAGCAGGCCAGCACAACAAGGCTGGTAGCAAAGTTACAGTCCTTCCTGCAGCTCAACAAGCAGCACGCCAACACTGCAGAGCAGTTAGAAGAATGGCAGTCCCTCCTGGCAGCACAGAAGTCTTTCTGGCAATGTACAGATGTAGAGCCAGCGATGTCTGGTTACAAGTCCAAAATGTGTCTGATTTGATGGGGTCAGAGCCCCAGTACTTATACCCAAAAGTGCCTTTGGTGCAGGGGTTGACTTCAAAGGAGCCCTCTGAAGTGCACAAGGATCCCTTTCAACCCAGTCCTGTCTGCCAAGCTATCTGTGGGGGGTGATCAGCACCTTGTGTGTGGGCATGAGACTACTTATTCAAGTGGAGTGTGAGCCCCTCTCATCCCTACCAGCCCAGGAAAACCCATCAGAATGCAGATGAATGCAGATGCAGTTGAGTGTTCTGTGTTTTGGCTGTCTAGAGGGAATGCACAAATGTAGCTGTCACTCAGACCAGACTTGTATTGGAGACTGGCTGTCAGGCACATAAAGCAGCAAGTGCAGAGAAATGTCTACTTTCTAAAAGTAAACACAAGGAGATGATGGACGGAGCACTGAAACTTTTCAGACACTCACCCCCCAGTCACAGATCTGTGTTGAATCCATCATAGTTCTTTAGCTCACTTCGCCACCTTAGTTCAGACCCAGCTATATGCAAATCAGTCTTGACCCTGTGCCTCATGGGAACAGTCCAGCCCAAACTGCCAAGCCAGGTCTTCCCTGAACCAGAAACAAGCATCCTGGGACCGGTTTCGGGGTAACACCCCTCATCAGCCAGGCTAGCTTGAATCCAGTGGCAAAGTGAGCAAGGGATCCACGTCTGGGCATACCCTGCCAACTTAGGGCAAACAAAGCAAACACAAGGAGATGATGGACGGAGCGCTGAAACTTTTCATACACTCACCCCCAGTCACAGATCTGGGTTGAATCCATCATCGTTCTTTAGCTCACTTCGCCACCTCAGTTCAGACCCAGCTATATGCAAATCAGTCTTGACCCTGTGCTTAATGGGAACATTCCAGCCTGAACTGCCAAGCCAGGTCTTCCCTGAACTGGAAACAAGCATCCTGGGACCGGTTTCGGGGTAACACCACATATCAGCCAGGCTAGCTTGAATCCAGTGGCAAAGTGAGCAAGGGACCCACGTCTGGGCATAACCTGCCAACTTAGGGTGAACAAAGCAAACACAAGGAGATGATGGACGGAGCGCTGAAACTTTTCAGACACTCACCCCCAGTCACAGATCTGGGTTGAATCCATAATCGTTCTTTAGCTCACTTCGCCACCTCAGTTCAGGCCCAGCTATATGCAAATCAGTCTTGACCCTGTCCCTCATGGGAACAGTCCAGCCCGAACTGCCAAACCAGGTCTTCCATAAACCGGAAACAAGCATCCTGGGACAGGTTTCGGGGTAATACCCCTCATCACCCAGGCTAGCTTGAATCCAGTGGCAAAGTGAGCAAAGGACCCACGTCTGGGCATACCTTAGCAACTTAGGCCGATCAAAGCAAACACAAAGAGATTATGGATGGAGCGCTGAAACTTTTCAGACACTCACCCCCAGTCACAGATATGGGTTGAATCCATCATCTTTCTTTAGCTCACTTCGCCACCTCAGTTCAGACCCAGCTATATGCAAATCAGTCTTGACCCTGTGCCTCATGGGAACAGTCCAGTCCAAACTGCCAAGCCAGGTCTTCCCTGAACCGGAAACAAGCATCCAGGGACCGGTTTCGGGGTAACACCCCTCATCCGCCAGGCTAGCTTGAATCCTGTAGCAAAGTGAGCAAGGGACCCACGTCTGGGCATACCCTGCCAACTTAGGGCAAACAAAGCAAACACAATTAGATGATGGACGGAGTGCTGAAACTTTTCAGACACTCACCCCCAGTCACAGATCTGGGTTGAATCCATCATCGTTCTTTAGCTCACTTCGCCACCTCAGTTCAGACCCAGCTATATGCAAATCAGTCTTGACCCTGTGCCTCATGGAAACAGTCCAGCCAGAACTGTCAAGCCAGGTCTTCCCTGAACCGGAAACAAGCATCCTGGGACCGGTTTCGGGGTAACACCCCTCATCAGCCAGGCTAGCTTGAATCCTGGCCTGGCAGTTCGGGCTGGACTGTTCCCATTGGGCGCATGGTCAAGACTGATTTGCATATGGCTGGGTCCAAACTGGAATGGTATGGTGAGCATCAAAACGATGGATTTAGGCCCAGATCTCTGTATTGGGGTGAATGTATGATATTGCTCTGCATTCTGTCCATCAATTGTTTTTTTTGCATTTGTTACCCCGAGTGGGACAGGTATGCCCAGATGTGGGTCCCATGCTCTCCATGCCACTGGAGTCAAGCTATCCTGGCTTGTGAGGGGTGAAACCCCGAAACAGGTCCCAGGATGCTTGTTTCCAGTCCATGGAGGACCTGGCCTGGCAGTTCGGGCTGGACTGTTCCCATTGGGTGCAGGGTCAAGACTGATTTGCATATGACTGGGTCCAAACTGGAATGGCATGGTGAGCAAAAAAATGATGGATTTAGGCCCAGATCTCTGTACTGGGGTGAATCTAGGATATTGCTCTGTATTCTGTCCATCAATTGTTCTTTTTGTACTTTCTAAAGTGCATTTCTAAATCAGTGAGATTAAATCCAACTTCAAAAGTAAGGAGGATTTATCATTACCAATTCAAAGATATGAAATATGAAACAGCTACTCCTCTCTGACCTCTCTTGATTCTGTTCCGTAAACGTCAAATAGTATTTTGTCCAATCCTGTCAGAGTTTCTATTCTCAAAGCTCTTTAACCAATCTCAGTGCAGTATTGCCACTTTAAAAAGGTATAAGGGAATTCCCAATGCTAACATGCGAGAGGGGTAGGCCTCACATTAGTGAAAAAATGAAATAGGCTGTTTGTCACTATCAGGACATGCAAACCACAACAGTAAATGTTCTACTTTTTACCTACATAACACCCTGCCCTTAGGGCTACCTAGGGCCTACCTTAGGGGTGACTTATCAGTAATAAAATGGGAGGTTAAGGCTTGGCAATTAGTTTTAAATGCCAAGTCGAAGCAGCAGTAAACTGCACACACAGGCACTGCAGTGGAAGGCCTCAGACAGGTTTGAAAGGCTACTTCTGTGGGTGGCACAATCAGTGCCGCAGACCACTAGTAGCAGTTATCTTCCAGGCCCTGGGTATATGGTATACTACTTTACAAGGGACTTACAAGTAAATTGAAGATGTCAGTCAGGTATACACCAATTACACACATGTTTAGGGGAGAAGCACATGCACTTTAGTATTGATTAGCAGTGGTAAAGTGCTCAGAGTCCTAAGGCCAACAAAAAGATACAGCAAAACGTGGAGGTAAAGAGCAAAACTTTGCGGGAAGACCACCCTAAGGATGCCAGGTCTAACAAAACTATTGAATGTTTCATGGGAAAAAAAGAGAGATGTGTGGTATCTTGTAACAGGGAGGCTGATGGGTGTAAACTAGGGGATGGAATGTACATTGTACAATGTTGCTGGGTCCTGCTTGTACACCAACACCTTGCATACCATCTTGATTTCCTGCAAAAGACAAGTTCTGAAACCCTGTTTGAGCAAACTTTGTCTGGGCCAAAATGAATTTCTCCTTAGGCTGTTACTGCTTTATTTCTTTTTCATCACTACAATATTTCGCATACCGCAGGATTTTATCAAGCGATTTATTCTGCCACCAGATCGCACTTTGTTGTATAGGCACACTGATCTCTGGTCTTAACCCAATAACAAACTGAGATACAAAGAATCCCTTATCACTAGCATCGGGATGTTTCTTCCCACTGTGTTGCTGAAACACCTGAAGCAACTGCTCATAATAATCTTATACTGACTCTTCCGGTTCTTGTGAAGTTCTCATACTCTTTACCCAATCAAGATCTTTTGGAGGCTCCATGCCTTTCAAGAAAGTAATCACTGCTTCATACTTCTCCATAACTATAGGAGATGGTGCATTAGTGCGTATCTCTCTCCTTGACTCTTCACGTGGCCATTGCACAATGACCTTACATTCAGTCCACAGATCACTTGGCACTAAAATGTCAAAAGAAAGTATTCAAATAAATCTACAACACTTTTGAAATTTTGATGAATCTGTCAACTTGTGTGCATCACAGCATGGATTTGTCTCTTAATTTTGGAAAATTGTTTGTAAAATCTGCACATTCACCTCAGCTCCATGGGACATGGACATATACTCCACCATCTATATTTTGTGAATCTGTCAATCACTTTTTATTTCCCCCATCTACTTCTGATTGTTTCTTTTTTCCTTTCATGCTTCTTGGACCATTTAATTTCTAACCTTTTAAAATCACTCCACCTAGGGATGCACTTAACCAACTTAGTTATGTGAAAACGTATTCCTGAAGAACGCATTGTCTCCATTGCTCCATCATCTAATTAAACCCTGTAACTTCTCTGCAAAGGAAAACCTTTTGAAAGGTCAACATCATTTAGTCAAGCTAAATCACTCAATTAATCATGTGTGATTGCTGCACATCTTGTGATCTTATTACTCAGGTAGCCTTATTCTTTCTCCTGATACTGGTTCAAATATTCAAGACCAGACATCTCAAAATAATTTCAAGTTCAACCTTAAATTTTGAAACATTCAATGGTCTCCCTGTGTCAGGCTCTGGGTTAACTTGTCATTCTGCACTTTCTGTCTTTCTTAGTCCTACTGCTTCTTCAAAACCAGGGTGGAAAAATCCCATTCTCAAATAAATTTGAAATAGTAGTGTTGTAAACAAAGGGGCATATTCACAAGGAGCCATCGCCGATATAACAGCACTTTATCGCAGCCAAAGCCGTGATAAATTTACCCCCCCATTCACAAGGCGGTGTTAACAGCCCACAGCACCAGTTTACCCGCGATAGCAGCCGCAAAAAACATCACCACAGAGGACCCTCGCAAATATCACTAATGAGATGCAGAGTAGGCGTTCCCGTGACAAAAGCCGAGACAACAGCACACCTCAACATTCACAACCACCAGCCACATCCGCGATAAAAACACAAAACAGGTGATAAGGCGAGTTAGCACCAGGAAATCTACACCTGCTCTGACCTGGTGTAAAGTCGGACGGCAGCCAGCACCACAAAAGGGAGCACAGCCCACGGCCACATCCGAAGGGCAACAGATGCCATAGAGCAACTCCACATGCGGCCCGGACACCCAAGAGGGCCACATCACCCACCCCCACCACCCCAGGACCCCATCCCACACCCGGAACACCCCCCCCGGACCAACACAGATGCTGCGCAGACAAAGACAGCGGAACCCCAGGAAACGTACCAGCTGCACAGACCCAACATCTGACAATGTCACCTTCCACTCCAGGCTGAAAGGGACAACCAACCTACGCATCCTGACCATCATCGCCTAACAGGCCTACGGCAACAACACAGCGGACAACCAACATCCCAGCCCACACAAAGCTGATGGCGTGGCTGCACCTGTTGGCTCCTGAGACCCCCCATCCAACACCCGCCGGAGTCGGAGGAGTCCCACAGCCAGCCATATCCAAGTCCCCCACACCTGTCCTGGACATCACCATCACCCTAGTACCCCAGTCCCCATACGCACAACACAATGCGCAGGATCCGCTGGAGACCAAGCAAGAACCATACGCCATAGCAGGATGCACGCACGTGTTGGGGGCAACACACAGCACACATGTACTACCTGTGCCCCCTGGTGACACAGCACACAATGACCGCAACAGGAAGCACACGTCTCACACCAATGTGCAGGCAACAACAGAACACCGTGGAACACCCAACAATGTCGCCTTCAAATACACAGCCAGTGTGCATGATACCTTCATCCTCCGACAGTCCATCATCAACCATCGTTCCCAGGATGGCAACAAGGGAAATGTACAGCCCCTTGGCAATATACAAATGAACACCCCACACACCTCAACACCACAACCATGCAACTCACAACTCTGGCAATGCACACGTCACAAAATCACATACAACAGGCACAACAATATGCCCACCCACATGACACGACAGAACAACTTACAATGTCCACATGCGCAAGCCCTGAAAATGATCCAGCAATGGCATGGCACCTCAGCCACATACTAGCCGAATGTGGGGAGAGGTGGCAACCAGGCATGTGTGAAGGATGCAGTAGAACCATGATTGGGAAAGTACACAATGCCAACAGTACCAAAGATGCAGAACACACCCATATCCATGGTGACATACACCGCTTGCGTATGGAGTGTAGTGGACAGTGGACGCCACCATGTCACCACAGCCAGTGGGGAACCTCGCGGAAATGTTGCCTGTTACGCCCCCCCTAATCGTCAGCAGAGTGGGATGGCCCGGCGTATGCCATGCCAGCGTAGGGGTGTGAATAAAAACCACGTGGGCCTGGGCGTGGTCCACTTCTGGAAAGACCCACGTCTCTGCCAGGGCGGCGCCTCCCACCTCGCCACGAGGCTGATGCCATCCTCGTGAGTGAGCGGAGTTGCCTGAGATGCCGTGCGCCTTCCGGACCCCGGCACGCTGGTCCACAAACCCATCAGGCCAGCCCCTGCGCAGCCAGGCCACACTGATCACCTTCTGACACCGGCGTGTGTCAAGGAGGGCCCACCACGTGCCGTCGCAAGCCACAAGCCCGAGGCCCGAGACCTTGGCAGCCACCTCAGACCATCACGGCTGCCACGACACCGGCCTGCTTTATTCCTTTTTCGTTGACGTACTCCACTGCCGCCCCCGGCCTACTCTTCGGACCAGTAGGTCCCACATGTGGAACTGTGTCTTGAGTCATGAATGGCAGTGACCCCATATCCCGGACAGCGGCCACAGCACCAGACCCCCCCAGTTTCAGTGAGGCATAGTTCCATATGGGCATCTTGCGACACGTGGTGCCACTAACCCTGTTCAACGCCAGCCTGCTGCACGTGGTGCCACTAACCCTGTTCAACGCCAGCCTGCTACACGTGGTGCCACTAACCCTGTTCAACGCCAGCCTGCTACACGTGGTGCCACTGAACTACGCAGGCCGGTGGGGCCATCCAACCTATGCTGGCGACACTCAGTGAATGGGCCGTGCTGACCGCTGCCTCAGGCCTACACCACGGTCAGGTAGGACACACATTTGGAACTGAGTCTTGATTACACTATGGCAGTGAACATCATTTAAGGCAGAGAACAATACACTATACACCCTCCGATGTGGTGGCAACAAGTCTGTGCATGGCATCACAACCACACGTGTCTGTGGGCCTACGCGGACCACTGCCCTAGGCCTACGCTGCGAACGAGTGGGATCACTGATTTGTAACTGAACATCGGTAATTCAGAAGGCAGAATACATTTCCTCGCACGCACGGAGGGGTGTAAGAGGATGACACTTTGCAGTCCGGAGGGAACAGGATCAGCGTCATGGAGGTGATTGAACACTACCGACAACTGCCACTGTGTCACCAACTCTGTGCCTCGCGAGCCAACGACCCGTGGCTGTGGGCCACTGCTGACCGCTGCCTCGGGCCTACACTGCGGTCCAGTAGGTCACAGAGCCTTGATTTGGCATTCATGGAGTTCACATCTGTGTACGGGCATCATCGCAGACTGCATCCCCTCACAGCACCTGTGCCACTAAGTTTGTTCCCCGACATTCATGGACACTCACTGGTCGGACATTGGTGGCGTTTGAGTCCATGGACTAGGGGCTAGTTTTCATCCTCATGTAGCTGATCTCGAATTGTTGGTGAGGACGAGGGTTGCGCTTTCCACTCCTCCATTTGCTGCTTCCAGATAACATCAGACCTTCTGCATCATGCCCTGGAGGACACCTTCCACTGTCCCCCGAAACCCTCCGCAACATACACCTCGGACATTGATGGGGACCCGCTCAGGTCACATGGCCCATCTGACTGCACCGCAAGTCACCGTCCCGTGGCTGGGTGCCTGTGCCAGCCGCAGTGCATCCGGGGCCACTACCTCTGTGCTGCTCAGGCCTGGGACCCCTTCTTCTTCTGAGTCATTGAATGGCCTCTGTAGCGATGGTCTTGGGTTCATCAACGCCATGTGTCTGTGGCCCTACTCTGTCCGCCTCCTCCAGCCCCACCTGCGGTCCACCAGGGCCCACACATGGCATCGAGTCTTGACCGGCCCGGACGTCGCATCACCGCAGGAGGCACACGCCACCACCGCAAGGACCACCTTCAACCACCATCTGCCAGAGTCGAAACGGTGGTCCTGACAGACCTAAGGAGTTGCTCAGACCTGTTGTGGATGCCATCATCGGCCTGCTACCCTGCTCAGCACTCCAGGTGCCAGTGACTCAGTGCACCGCAAGCCATTGTCCGTTACTGATTGAGTTTTGTGAGGTTGTGAGGTTGCGCAGCAATGTCACCTCATGCAGTGGGGAAGACCTGGGACTAGGATGAGGAAGATGTGTCAAGTGTGCGGAAGGGAGAGGGCACAGACAATGGGAGGGCAGGAGGCAACAGCCCCACGGCAGGAATGCAGACTGGTGGTGGTAGTCAAGCTACACACCCGGATCTATTGCTGGGTATTGCGCTGTGGACTGCGGACGCAACTGTCACCTCAGGCAGTGTGGGAGACCTGGGACGTTGATGAGGAAGTTGATGCAGGTGTAACACATCCCTCTGCATCTGCATCAGGACTGATCCGAAGGGACACAATCCTAGCAATTTCTTCACATGAGTGCGCTCTTCTCTAGTGCCCCTGCCTCAGTGCACTGCAACTCAAGGAACGTCCAGACTGAATATTGGGTGACCTCTGTCCTTACTCCGGATCCCTCCATGTTGCTCTGCACTTGACTCTGTTATGCTGGTGTTTTCTGTTTCCATTGCACTGGTGTCCACTGTTCAGGTTGTTGGCAGCACCAAGCACTCCGTGCGGGCTGTCTTATACTCACCCCACACACATCCAGCACAGGCGTCACTGTACATGTGGCCCTGCCAATAAAGGGGCCGGGCGCACGTGCCCGTGGCCAGTTCAACATGATATGTGCATGTGTCTCTGTGGAGGTGTGGGTCTCCTTTGTGGGGTGTGGGGGGTCCCTGAAGGGTATTGGACACCCACGTATGTGTTCTAGTTAGCATTCCATGGGTTCGGCAACACCCTCACCTGTTGGGCCACCTCCTTTTGGCGTTCTGCCACCTGGCATTGGGATGCCATGTGTGGGTGGGTGAAGTGTTGTGAGCCAGCCGTGATTGCGGGTGCTTCATGCTGTGTGGTCTGTTGCAGGGGCTGGGTTCTCCTCTGAGTGGCTTGTCTGCCCTGGTCCTGGTGGTGGGTTGTGTGGGATATCCATGTGCTGTTGTAGGGCGTCGGTGTCTGGGCTGTGGTGTTCGTCTCGGGCATCACTGATGGGTTGTCTGTTCTGACCCGCTGGAGGTGTTGTTGTCCCTATGCATTGTGAAGGGGAGGTGCATGTTGGCATTGTGTTGGCACCTTGTTCTTGTCGACATGCAGACTGTGTGACGATGTACATTGTGAGTGTTTGGGCGGTGGTGGCTATTTGAGTTGGGACAGTGTCCATTTGGCCTACATGGCTGATGTGGGGTTGTAGGGGTAGATGTGCATCTCACAGTTCCCTGCTCTGTCCGATGTGATTGTTCTGTTACTGTGTCTGGTTGGACCCAGTTGTGTCCCCTGTTCTGCAGTGTGGGTGTTGCACTTTGTGCCACATTGTCATGGTATGTGCTGTGATTGCTATGTGTGTGTGCTGCAGTGTTCCATGGGGATGGGGGATGATCCAGCGCTTCCAATACAAATATTTTCTCCTACTATGCTTTTGGGTCATCCAGGTGCAATTATTTGTCTAACACACACACTATATCCATATGACGGTGGGGCCCATAACACCGCATATACATTAACTTACTCATTTATTTCCCTGGATTTTCCTCCGACATGAAACCTAGGAGAAAAACGATTTGCTGGAAGGAGACGGGATACCTCTTTTATAAAGACACAATAATTCTCATTTGCTTTTAAGGTATTCCGCTCATTGGTCGATGGACCAACTAGTAGGAATCAGTTGATGGTGATTAAGACCAGCTCAATCACAATGAACTCTTTTACCAAATCATTATTAATCATTATGCTAAAGAAAATCACTGAGTCATTTGTTTAAAGAATAATAAAGTTTATATAAAGTTTTGAATGCAGGAAATTCGAGATTAATTTATTATTCAGATCATTGCGTTTATCATCATTATAAGAATAGTTGTAATTGCATGACAATTTTATTAGACACAAATGAAGTTATCATACTAAGAACTCTATAGATCAACCTATCTATCTCTCTGGGAAATCCTAATAATTCTAATATAAATCTTATCAAATGCTAGTTCTCCTAAATCGGCATTTTATACTCAACTGGAAAAGGAAAATAACAGCAGCAGCATCAGCTCGTCAGCATCAGCAACCGCAAACTCTCCCATCTACAGCATCTAACTTCTTCAGCATTTCCCGCAGCATCCCGCAGCATTCTAACCCCCTCCCACCAAGAGTAGGTCTTCTTATACCCTAATTCTAGCTCACAACATAAAATGTTTCTTCTTACATGGTGCGATTCATTCTCATTGGTCCAAAACTCAGGTCCCTATACATTCTAATCAAACTTCCTGGTCTTAACTAGTTCCGTGAGGAATGTCCATGCAAGCATCGTTTCCCACAGTTCATGCACTTGCTCATCCGTTTCGATCAGTCCAACTTGTTTCTTTTTCTGCAACAAATTATATTATAGAGTTCTTTCTATTGATTCAACCAGGCTTCTCACGCTTCTTGCTGATCATCTTGGCACACATCTGCTCAGAAGGGTCACAGCAGCCTTGACCATACTTTCATCTTAGCCTCTCGGCATCAGCACGTGATCATCCCTTTGCAACAGCCTCTCTCCTCTATCACATGGTCGCATCCGCTCCTGCGCACTCTAGTAACTCGCGGCCATTTTATATTACTGCTCGGCAGGCCTAAGCGCACTATTTCTAAAGAAAACAAAATGTTATTAAAACAATGAAATATAAACCCTTTCGTTTCCCTCCCGTCTTTCTACGTACCCCAATTAGGTATTACCTAGCAGAAGCAACATAAAAAGCTGTCCCTTACTTACCATCGCTCTATTTTGCAACCACACATTTTATTCAAAGCACAAATCATGCATTTTATTATTATTTTAGTACGCAAAATATTATGTTATGTTAGAAACGTAAACAATTATTAGTTCATTATTTTGCACATTAACCTGCGTGTTATCCTTGACCCTTTACATACATTGTTGGTTATTTACTTGAACGAACATGTTTATTATTATTATACGGAAATATTAGGAGGTTAACATTTTTATATTTACCCTGCTCCATCAACTCCCCCTTTGGTGATTTTTAACATCACCACACAAACCTAAGTTATACAATTTTTTCAGACAGCATATATCTTTTATCCATTTGCTTTTGTTAGTTTTATACTTCTGTATCGCTTTCAACTTGTCTCTTTGTTTTCTTGTACATGTTCTCTTTTATTTCTTCTAACTCTATTTCACCTATTTCTCTCTCTCTCTCTTTGTTTATCATATTTTCTTTTTCTATCTTATTCTGCTTTCTTCTTCTCTTTATACATGTTACTTCAAGCTTCAATACTAATATTATTATTATTATTATCATGGTTGCTATTATTATAACTTTCCCTATTATTAATCCACTCATTCTTGTTAACCAATTCGTTACAGACGAAAACCCTTTACCAAGTTTTCCCCAAACACTTTCAACCTCCAGTGGTACTAGTTCTTTGTGCAAATTTGTAATATTTGTTATATACTTTAGGATATATTTTCGCTTTTATCAGGAATGTAAGTGCAACAATGTTGGATTTTCAGCATTCCACAGACTCCGCCCTCTTTTGCCAAAAGAATGTCAAGGGCAAGACGATTTTGCATCACCATAGCTCTCATGGCAACCATCTCGGTATTTACCATTAAGAACCCTCCAGCAGTATCTGTAGATAAACGATCTACTACTGTGGATAATTTCCGAATTCTGAATGCATTCAAAGATATTCCCACTGCTGGTATCAATGCACCAAAAATATCACCTACTATTTCTGAAAAACTTTCCCTTTTTCTACGTGTAAAGGTATTTATCATTTTGTGTGTTCCTTTTTCTTTTCTATCCACATGAAAGACCAGGCCTAAATAACATGATCCATACCAATGGTCCGGCAACCTATAATAAGCCCTATTCCCACAAACGTAATAAATCCCTGGAAATATTAGATCTTTTCCCCCTTTGAATCCCCATCCACCTATAATTTGGTAATTGTCATGGCAATTACTGGAACTCACAAAATAATTGTCATATCTTGTCTTATTTCTTCTAATGCACAACCTTCCCTGTTGGGGCCAATACAGAGTCATAGCTGCATTTATCTTTTTCTTGTCATGATGGTCTTCCTCAAACGCCCAAAGAGGTGTTTTTGTCTCTTCTATTACTTTTCTTTCAAATTTCACTCTTCTCTCCTCAACCATTTCTAGAAATACCTTTTCTTCCTTCTTTAACTCACAGGTAAGGTTGTACCTAAATATATTATCTAATGTTAAAATCTTATCTTCTAAGAAATATTCACCAAATATCTTTCCCTCTTTTATTTTATTAAGCTCGGGAACTACAGAAACCTTTGCAAAAATCCTATCTACATCAGTGTAATAATATTCTAATCTGCCTGTTTTATAAAATAAGCTTGCTAATACACTACATGTTATTCCATATGTCAAGGGAGGTGATGATAAGTCACACCCTCTGCTACAGATGCAGGCAACTGCATACAAACATAACAATCCCTTATATCCATTGTTTCTAGGTACTCATACAGTAATTTAGTAAACACATTCTTTGAAAAATCTGTTATTGATTTGTCCTTATGTAATTCTGCACTACTCCTTAAAATAACTGGCTCTTGAGTGTTAGCTCCTTTTTCTTTCTCAGTGTTATTAGACTTTTCCACTACAGCTAAACTAATAGGAATAGTTATTGCTAAAACTACCCATACTGTTATTAATAATCCTGTACAAAAACAGCACATTTTGCACCATCTTTTTAAAAACTTACATCTACATTTTCTATCTCTAATATTCTCCATTTTGTACTTGTTTTCTAGAAAATTGTGTCACTACACCTCAGAAATGACTTGCTTGCCACGCTGTACTTTCAAAATTTTGTCTTTGCTTGGTTCTTTCTTTTAATTCTTTCTCAGAATTCTTTCTTTGTCACATCCGGTAAATTCGTCAGTTCAGTGTTTTGTCAAATCCGGTAAACTATCTACAGAAACCACTTCAGGTTTGTTTCTTCAGGTTTGTTGCACTTCACTTTCTCCCATCAGGTTTCTTTGTTCTGGGTTTTCGTGAGTGTTCAATTCTTCTTTGTAACTAGTCAGAGCACGATACAACCATTCAGGTGATCTGTACTTCTGATTCACTTTCTTTATTCTTTTTGTTTTCTGCAAGTGTTTGCCACCTTGTTTTCCTTGCTCCTTTTGACTTGTTATTTCATTCACTTGTTCAGCACTTTTTCCATCCAATTTTACGATTCTGTATCTTAATTTTCTTACTTCGTTGGGCCAATTGTCTCCTTTTCTTGGCCTTTTTGCTTCACTTCCTTTTTCCTCTCTTTCTGTTTTCCAATTTCTTTTTCTCGTCTCTAGTTTTTCATTTCTTTCTTCTCCACTTTCTTCTGATTCTGTTTCTATCTTTTCGTTATTTCCTCTTATTTTGAAACTAATTATTTCGCTTTCAGCTACTTGTGGTTCTTTTCTTATCTTCCTTCGTTCACCTACTTCTGTCCCTCCTCGAGGTTCTTCCGGTTTTGTGTCAGTTTCTCCATCTGCTTCTAAATTTCCCTGTTCTTGTGTTTGACTATCTGTCCCTACTGCTCCTCGGGGTTTTTCCGATTTTCTAACTTTTGGTCTGAAACTCTCCCTTCTTCATCTATTAATATAATCTTCGAAGGAATTTTACCACTACTTGTACTTTGTTGTTTACTATCACTGTTTTCTGGCTCAGTTTCTTCTCTTATGCTTTCAAAGTTCCACTTAGTTTTTGAGATTTCTTCTCCTTCTGAATGTTCTGTATCAGATTCTGAACTAGTATCAGATATTTCCAGATGTCGACTTACAGGTCGATCTTCAAATTCTGGAACTTCAGCTATTTCCTCTATTTCCTCTTCTTCTTCTATCGTTTCACTTGTAATTGGGTCTTCCAGATGTCGACTTACAGGTCGATCTTCAAGTTCTGGCACCCTGTTTGTCTCCTCTTCTCTTTCTGATGCTGAACTGTTGTCTAATATTTCCAGATGTCGACTCATAGGTCGATCTTTAGGTTCTGGAACTCTGATGGTGTGGCTGGCATGTACCCAGTGTTTCACTCCTGCACACTTAACTGCGGTAGTCGTCACTAGGATCACTTGTCGTGGTTCGTCCCAGCGAGGAACCAAACAATTTCTTCTCCGGTGAACTTTTATTCGAACCCAATCTCCTGGATTCAAGTCGTGAGCTGGTTTTCTTTCAAGAGTGGTCGCATCCGGTCCAACCTGATGAAACACAGAACGCCCCACATCAGCCAATCCTTTGCAATAATCCAGTACTAGACCATCAGTTATAGTCAGTAGCTTGTTGACAGGTACTTGTGCTTGTCTCATTGCTCGTCCCATGATTATCTCATGTGGACTGAGTCCAGTCTTCCTTTCCGGAATACTTCTGATTGTCATCAGAACCAATGGCAAAGCATCTGGCCATTTCAGTCCTGTAGCTTGACACATTTTTCCTAACCTGTTTTTAATTGTTCCTTTCACTTGCTCTACTATTCCAGAAGCCTCTGGTCTGTATGCACAATGCAGTTTCTGTTTAATACTAAGGGCTTCACAAATCAGTTTAACTAATTCGTTTTGGAAATGTGTTCCTCTATCTGTTTCAATCGTGACCGGAAAACCATACCTCGGAATGAATTCTCGCAGCAAACGTTTTGCTACTGTGATACTGTCATTCCTTCTTGTTGGATATGCCTCCACCTAACGGGAAAACAAACAGACGACCACTAAAACATACCTCAATCTGCTGCAAGGTGGCATTTCTATGAAATCCATCTGCATTCTGGTAAAAGGACCCCCTTATCGTCCTATTCTTCCTAGACTCACTACTGTCTTCCTTCCTGGATTTAACTGTTGACAAGTCAGACATCTTTGACAAAGACTCTCAGCTATGGCTCTGAATTTTGGATTGTACCATGTTTGTCTAAAAAGTCTGATCATTGAATCTCTCCCAATATGGACTTGCCCATGGTACATCCGTGCCATGTCAGAAATCATGCTATCAGGCATAACTGGTCTCTCATCCCTGTAAACCCATACATCAGTTTCTTCATGTTTCCTACATCCTGCTTTTAGCCAAGTATCTTTCTCTTCATCTTCTGCAGCCTCTTGTAACTGTCTCACCTCATCCCATGTCTCAATTGAGTTAGTAAAAAGCAATGGACAAGAAATATGCCCTCTCTCGTGGCATTTATTCAAAGAAACCACATTCTTTGCACAGTACTGTGCCATTTCATCAGCATATTTGTTGCCAACAGTAATGTAGTCTTCCCCATTTTTATGTGCATTGCACTTCACTACAGCGATATCTTTAGGCAGCTGTATCGCCTCAAGCAACTTTTTCACAAAATCTCCATTCCTTATGGGTGTCCCTGCAGACGTCAAGAAACCCCTTTGTGACCAAATCTGACCAAAATCATGCACGACCCCAAAGCCGTACTGGCTGTCAGTCATAATCGTAACCCGTACATTTCTTCCCAACTTACATGCTTGAATCAGAGCTACTAATTCAGCAACTTGGGCAGATCGTACCCCTTTCAGACAAGATGCTTCCAATACAGTTGCTACTGTGCAAACTGCATATGCTGCACTTAGAACTCCATCACTCATTCTTAAACATGAGCCATCCACAAACAGAATGTAATCTGATTCTTTCAAAGGCTCATCTCGTATATCAGCTCTTGGTTTAGTACAGTATTCGAGCACATTCAGACAATCGTGATCTACTTCATCCATTTCAATCACATTCTCTTCATCTGGCAATGATGTTGAAGGATTTACATTCATACATCTGTCAATGGTCACATTATCTGCACTCAAAATTACCTTTTCATACCTAGTCAGCCGACTATGTGTCATGTATTGGGTTTTCGTTCTTGTCAAAAGAATTTCCACAGAATGGGGAACATACACTGTCAATGGATACCCCATCACTATGCCTTCACTC
Organism: Calotriton arnoldi; assembly: GCA_963921515.1. Classification (NCBI taxonomy): domain Eukaryota; kingdom Metazoa; phylum Chordata; class Amphibia; order Caudata; family Salamandridae; genus Calotriton; species Calotriton arnoldi. Next base: position 995,493 of record CAWUFW010001597.1, on the reverse strand, counting down.
TGTTCCAGACTCACACAAGTAGCAGCAACTGCTTTCAAACATCCAGGCAACGCTTTTGCTACAGGGTCTAAAACAGCTGAAAAATATGCAATTGGTCTTTTCATAGTTCCATGTCTCTGCACCAAAACTGAAAATGCACATCCATCTCTTTCACTGCAAAACAGCTCAAAATCTTTCTCATAGTCAGGCATTCCTAATGCTGGAGCCTCACACAATTTCTTTTTCAGCTCTCTGAATGCTTTCATTTCCTCTTCATTCATTTCAAAAGGATCTTTAACATCCTTCTTTGTCAGTTTCTGCAATGGTTTAGCAATTAGTGAAAAACCGCTTATCTATTGTCGACAATATCCAACCATTCCCAAAAACATTCTTACCTCTCTTTGTGTCATTGGAGCTCTCATTCCTTGAATCATTTTTATTCTCTCTGTCGTTACCTTTCGTACTCCTTTCTCAATTTTATGCCCTAAATACTGGACTTCTTGTTTACAAAACTGCAATTTTGAAGGGGACACTTTATGTCCTCTTTTTGCTAAATGATTCAGCAACGCAATCGTGTCATTAACACATGCTTCCTTTTTTTTTAATGCCACCAGTAGGTCATCAATATACTGAACCATTACTGACTTTTCTGGCATTTTTAAATCTTCCAACGATTTCTTTAGGATCTGATTAAAGATTGAGGGACTCTCTGTATACCCTTGAGGAATTCGGCACCATGCCAAAATACGCTCTCCAAACCTAAACGCAAATATTGGCTGGCTATCTGGATGCAATGGAATAGAGAAAAATGCATGACATAAATCAATCACAGTGTACCACTCTGCTTCGCGTGGAATCTGGTATAGAATCACGGCAGGGTTCGGTACTATTGGGCAACAAGGTACTACAATTTTGTTTACCTTTCTTAAATCCTGTACGATTCTATATGTTCCATTTGGCTTTTTCAGTCCCATTATTGGCGAATTACATGGACTGCTCATGATTTCTTTTAGAATCCCTTGTTCAATCATTTTATTTATTACTGGCGTTATTCCTTCAATTATTTCTGGAGTCAATTTATACTGGGGCGTATTTGGGTAACTCGTTCCTTCTTTTACTGAAATTTTTACGGGATCTACTCCTTTCATTAATCCTACATCTTCTCCTGTCAAGTCCCACACTTCTTCTTTTACTGTCCCTTTCAACTCAATTGGGATTTTCTCTGCATCAAATACAGGAAACAAATGATTTACTTCTGGTTCTAAATTTACCATTGTCATTTTGTACAGTACATCCTCATCTGGAGTCTGAAATGCAATTCCGTCTGGAGTACAATAAATTGTGCAATTCATCTTACACAATAAATCGCGTCCTAAAAGGTTAACGGGACTACAATCACACACCACAAATCGGTGCATTTCACTAAATGGACCAATTCTTACCTTTACTAATCTAGTAAGAGGCGTTTCAATTTGCTGATTGGAAACTCCAACCACTTGTATATGTTCACCTGAGAGAGGAAGATTTGGAATTTCCACTGACCTAACAGTAGAACGGGTAGCTCCAGTGTCAACAAGGAATGTTATATTTGCACCATTCACTTCTCCATCCACAAATGGACCTGACTGGTCTACCTCTAGAGTTGCGCCAAGCACGCACTCTTCCCTCTCTTTCAGACACCGTCATGAGCTTTCATACGACTCATCCTCACTCTGTCGTAACCAATATTGTGAGATTTCAGCTGCACGTGACAACTGTTTTACCTGTTCTCCTCCGTAGAATCCTGTTTCTGCACTGTACTTCTGTTGATTAGCACTCTTGGGAAGTGGTGGTTGTGGCACCTGACCTTGTTGAGTAACTACCTCACTCTGCACCTGTGAATTTAATGTTTGATTTTCTACATTAGGTTTAGGAGGAAATTTACACTCGTTTCTCCAATGCCCTAGCTTTCCGCAATTGTGGCATGGCCACTTTTTCTTCGCCTCATCTATGCTCATTTGTCCTTTTCCTTTACCTATATTAGGTCGGGATTTAAACTGTCCTGTTTCACTGCTAGTATTATTCAATTGAGCTTCTTGCTTCTCTGCAACTTTCACCTGTGCCCACATGGCTTTTTCTTTCAATTTACGCTGTTTACTCTCAATTTCATCACTGCAATACTTAGCATATCTCAAAACCTCATCCACTGTGCTATTCTGCCACCCTATCAAATGCTGCTTAATCCTTTCACTTATCTCCGGTGTTAATCCATACACAAACCTATATACAAAATGACTCATGTCCTTCTCACTTAGCGTCTCATAACCACTATACTGTTTGAAAACTAACAACAATCTTTCATAGTACGCATGCACTGATTCTTTGCTTTCCTGTGTTGTTCTGTCTATTTTCACCCAATCTGTTTCTTTTGGTGGAATTTTATTCTTCAAAAAGGTAACTACCTGATCATATTTCCGCATCACTTCTGGACCTGGCGCTCCTGTTTTGGCATCCCTTGGATATTCCACAGTTGGCCAATCAATTGTAATCTTACATTCCGTCCATAAATCAGCAGGCACTACTATGTCAAACAATCCATCTAGATCTATCCACAACACTTTTGACACTTTAACAAATCTCTCCACTTGTCTGTACCATTCTACTGGTTTCTCTCTCAATTTTGGGAAGTCATTTGTAAATGACAGTATATCCTGTCTGGTCCACGGAACATGCACATAACTACCACCTGGTGTTTCTCTCATTGGGTACTGTCTGGTAACTGGTTCCTTATCTGTCATTGCAAAAGCCAAAGATGCTTTATCTGTTGTTTTCTCATTCCTCTTTGTCCATCTATTTCTCCATCTATCCACATCACCCCACTTTCTCAATAAAACAATCAGTTCTTTTATCTGGGTCAATCTTCCTGATGTGTTCAAATTTTCTATGTCTTTCTCACAAAAATCTACTCTGTACGGTTTCTGCAATGTCCTCACTTTCACAAATTCCACTCCTAGTTCACCTGCAATCTCTTCCAATTTGTCATGTAAATTTCTAGCTCTCCATGTAAGACTCATACACAAAAACATAATCTCATCATCCTGATAATTCTTTAGTTTTTCCGTTCCAATTGTTCCCAATATCAACTCTTCCATGTCTATTTTTAACCTAATTACAACTAATGGTTTTTCTTCTGGTTCTTTTGCTTTTAGTGCTTTCATCCATTCATTTAACTCTTCTGGAGTTGGACCTACAGGTGTACTATTTAACTCAATCCAATCACTGGTTCTTTCTGGTGTTCCTGATGCGGACTCTGTCACCATAGGCATTCTTCTAACCTCACTCTCATTTATCGTCAAATTTGTAGGTGGACTTGGTCTACACGTACTAGCCGAATTGTGTGCACCTTCATTATTCAGTTCCATCCCTTCTCTTTTTCTTTGCACATGTGAATTCATTGGAATCACCAAAGAATGTTCATTTATTTTCTGATTTTCAAAAATTGGCATTACTGGACCTATCGTTACAGGTACAGTTACAGCTTCCATATTCTTTGTCAATTCTCTTATTTTCTCTCTCAATTCTTTTGTCGTTTTTGCTAGTTCAGTTGCATTGTCACTTTCTGTCTCATCATTTTGTGAAATTTTAAATGTTTCTTGTGACCTATTTATTTTATTTCTTCGTTTGAGTTTTTTATTCCTCCCAGTTTCCATTTGCGGTGCATTAGGTGTCACCACTACAGAAGTCTGTTGGTATGGAGGTGGATTTCTGTTTAAAATATCTTCCAGCAATTCGTCATCCGTTTCACTACCACCATACACATACTTTTCTACCACTACATGTTTCTTTTTCTCAGTACACTTTCTCTTTGCTTCTTCCTCAACCGCAAAAGCTGGAAACAAACCTCCTGCCATGTTAGCGTATCTCCAACGCTTTACTCTGTCCTCATGATTTATTCCCCACAACCTTCCAGGTATAAACTCATGATTCTTCAATCCTCTGGATCTCTCTCGTTCATACATCTCATCTTCCCATTCCGCTAAAGCTTCAAACTGTGTTGGTCTAGGTCTAGGTTCTAACATTACCATCTTTTCTCTCAAGTTCCGTAATACAGCTACATTAAATGAACCATTTTCAGGGAAAGCCAATGCTCCATCGTTCTTGATGTATTTTGTCCAATTTTCTAACCAAATGCATGTATGATATCCATATTTCAGCATCATATGTGAAGCTGGTGATTTCGGCGGAGGAATTATTTGTCCCTCTCTAGTCACTACCTTTTTGTCCTTCTTAAAAAAGTTTTTAACTTTCGACATCCAAGACGTTTTCTCTTTCCCATACTCATAATACGACATGATTCACAACCTTTTTTTCTCCTTCAACAATCGGCAAAACAACTCTGTTCCCTATGCTTTTATTTCAACCAATGCTAGAGCGACTCACACCAACACTCCAATCACAACGATTTCTGTCTACAGCGCACTGTCCAATCCCAGCGCGGCTTTCGTCTACGTCACTTCGCTCCTGTTCTCATGTGACTAGCGCCCTGTCCAATCCCAGCGCGGCTATTGTCTACGTCACTTCTGCTCTTGACCCCTCCTTTACAAAATTTATCGGCAATTTCTTTTTCAACAATTCTTGTTAGTTACAACATTTTATCCACATTTCCATTGTCTGATTCGCTAAACCGAAAAGATAGCTTTGACCATTCACACAAGAATTCTGTATTTTCCAGTAGGCAGCGCTTACCTCTACCCTACCACAGAACTTTCAGTTTCGTCGATAAAGTAGCACTTCCCTCTACCTTACCCTTCTTTCAAGCAAACGGTAAACCCGTTTCTCTGGGGATAAAACACATGTGGAGACTATGCTGCTCCTGAGAATTAAGGCCAGAGTTTCACAAGAAAACCGATCACTATTTCACTTACACACCTTTTATACACAAAATATCCCTAAATAACACAACCTGTGTTATTACCAAATTGAACTCAGACAGTGTAAAATTCCATGCGACTTCTCTTGCCACACGTGTTCCACTTCCTACTTCCCGGAAGCGTGAAAACTTACATATAACATAACGCGACTCAACAAAAAGTGTTAGACATAAACTTATCAATAATCTATAATCAAAATCAATAATCACCAAACTAATCTATAGTAACCATAACTCTGCTACCAAGAAATCTGATCCAGCGCTTCCAATACAAATATTTTCTCCTACTATGCTTTTGGGTCATCCAGGTGCAATTATTTCTCTAACACACACACTATATCCATATGACGGTGGGGCCCATAACACCGCATATACATTCACTTACTCATTTATTTCCCTGGATTTTCCTCCGACATGAAACCTAGGAGAAAAACGATTTGCTGGAAGGAGATGGGATACCTCTTTTATAAAGACACAATAATTCTCATTTGCTTTTAAGGTATTCCGCTCATTGGTCGATGGACCAACTAGTAGGAATCAGTTGATGGTGATTAAGACCAGCTCAATCACAATGAACTCTTTTACCAAATCATTATTAATCATTATGCTAAAGAAAATCACTGAGTCATTTGTTTAAAGAATAATAAAGTTTATATCAAGTTTTGAATGCAGGAAATTCGAGATTAATTTATTATTCAGATCATTGCGTTTATCATCATTATAAGAATAGTTGTAATTGCATGACAATTTTATTAGACAGAAATGAAGTTATCATACTAAGAACTCTATAGATCAACCTATCTATCTCTCTGGGAAATCCTAATAATTCTAATATAAATCTTATCAAATGCTAGTTCTCCTAAAGCGGCATTTTATACTCAACTGGAAAAGGAAAATAACAGCAGCAGCATCAGCTCGTCAGCATCAGCAACCGCAAACTCTCCCATCTACAGCATCTAACTTCTTCAGCATCTCCCGCAGCATCCCGCAGCATTCTAACCCCCTCCCACCAAGAGTAGGTCTTCTTATACCCTAATTCTAGCTTACAGCATAAAATGTTTCTTCTTACATGGTGCGATTCATTCTCATTGGTCCAACACTCAGGTCCCTATACATTCTAATCAAACTTCCTGGTCTTAACTAGTTCCATGAGGAATGTCCATGCAAGCATCGTTTCCCACAGTTCATGCACTTGCTCATCCGTTTCGATCAGTCCAAATTGTTTCTTTTTCTGCAACAAATTATATAATAGAGTTCTTTCTATTGATTCAACCAGGCTTCTCACGCTTCTTGCTGATCATCTTGGCACACATCTGCTCAGAAGGGTCACAGCAGCCTTGACCATACTTTCATCTTAGCCTCTCGGCATCAGCACGTGATCATCCCTTTGCAACAGCCTCTCTCCTCTATCACATGGTCGCATCTGCTCCTGCGCACTCTAGTAACTCGCGGCCATTTTATATTACTGCTCGGCAGGCCTAAGCGCACTATTTCTAAAGAAAACAAAATGTTATTAAAACAATGAAATATAAACCCTTTTGTTTCCCTCCCGTCTTTCTACGTACCCCAATTAGGTATTACCTAGCAGAAGCAACATAAAAAGCTGTCCCTTACTTACCATCGCTCTATTTTGCAACCACACGTTTTATTCAAAGCACAAATCATGCATTTTATTATTATTTTAGTACGCAAAATATTATGTTATGTTAGAAACGTAAACAATTATTAGTTCATTATTTTGCACATTAACCTGCGTGTTATCCTTGACCCTTTACATACATTGTTGGTTATTTACTTGAACGAACATGTTTATTATTATTATACAAAAATATTAGGAGGTTAAAATTTTTATATTTACCCTGCTCCATCAGGGACATGTCCCTGGGTAATTGTGGGTGTGCAGTGTGTTACACCTCATTGTGCATGTGTGGCATTGTGCCCATCACCCACCGTCCCTTCAGTCCCTGTTGGATCCTCACCCTGTTGTTGTTGTGTCAGGTCCTGTCGGGCTGTGTCCGTACTCCCTACTCCTTGCACCCTCTCCATACTAATGACTGTGGCCTGGGTTTCCTCCTGCTCTTCCTGTGGCGCTGGACTGCCAGCTCCTGTCGCCGTTGCTGCCTTCCTGTTGGCAGTGGGTTTGTACCTGGTTTACGTTGTCAGGTCCTGCCGGCGCCTCTTGGCCTCCTGGATTGGCCTCCTGGGCTCTGCGACTGCATTCCAGGCGGTCTGCTTGTGGGTCATTTGCTGGTAGTGTTCTGTCACCTCCGTGGCCTTGGTCTTGTTTTCCTGCGGTCTGCACCCCGTCTTCCTCTCCATTTTCTCCTTGGCCTTCCCCGACCCACTTGTTCCTTGTTGCTGGTCTGTGGGGGTTGTGGTGTTCGCGTTGCCCTCTGCGCTGGGTCAGGGTGCATGGATGTTGCTATGTGCTTTGGCTTGTTTCTGGTGTGTTGTGCCTGTGGTTTTTATGGTGCAATTGCCCGCCAGACGCGTGGGAGTTGCAGGCCTGAGGCTGCTTTTCGCAGCTTTTTGTACCGCAATTGGCCTCATCGCATGATTTTTCGCGTTTCGCATTTTTTGGGCGTGGTGTTGATTTACACGCTGGCATTTGACGCGTTATCTGGTGACTATCGCATGCTACCGCCTTGTTGCGAATTCCACGTTGACACAGGGTTATTTTCCCGTGATAGGCTGCGTTATTGAAAGTTGCGTTACGCTACTCTTGTGGTAGTTATCACGCGTTCTTGTGAATATACCCCATAATTGTTTCCCCATTTCTCAATGACTGAATTGCCGCTATGGTTTCCAGTCAGCGATCTTTGGATTTTGGGATGTTGGGATAAACCCTGATGTAACCAATCCTCCTACAGCTCCTTGAACATCTGGAGGCAGAACAATGTTTATTGTGGCTGTCACATGTGGGACAGTTACAAGTGATCTAGGCACTGTCTGCACAGTTGCAAATTGGGGTAATTGTATCGTGACAGTCATAATTGAAGTAGTAACACCAGGTGTAATACTCTGTTGGTGTTTGAATGACAGGTGGTGGGGTAATCTGAAATGTCTGCAATGGTCTCTCAGTCTGTATTATACTCGGTTCAAAAGGAGGAGTAGCCACTGTAGTACTTGCAGATACATTATTATTAGTTCTATTGTTAGTGTTCACAGAAGTGAGGGAAGCGCGAGTAACAGTTTTTCCAAAATATCATCTCCTTAATCACTGTCGGTCTCATCTCTCTATTTCCTTTTTCCCCTTATCCTTTTCTTGTATATTTTGTCTTTTTTGATTTCTCAGATGTCTCCGTGGTAATGGCTGGATACAGTGCTGGAATGGGTGAATATGATGTCAATGAATACCATGATATGTGCAGGCCCGACAACGGCAATACCAATAAATGCAATGTTAACGTGTGCCATAATCTGTGCCTGCATAACAAAATCAATACCTATAAATGCAACGTCAATGTATGCCATAATCTGTGCCTGCACAACAGTGTCAATCCTAGCAGTAACAATGTCGATGTACGCTTTGACAACTGTACTCACGATGTTGAGAATGTCAGTAAAAATTATATCAATGACAAAGCATGAGTAGGCCTCTTTATTGCTCTGATTCATTTAATCTATTCTTCTCCTATACTTTTACTTAGTTCAAATTAGTTTCCTTTTATCTTTCATCTCTTATTTCTCTCTCTTCTTCATTCCATAGATTAGATCAAGACTAGCCATTAGTGTACAGTATCTTGTATCATCTAATATTTCGTAGTCCACGCTTCTTGTAAATTGCTTGTGACAATATTTCCTGTTCTTCATACTGCTGAAGCTGTCATGTTTCTTCTCAGCTGATGTTTCATGTCAATTTAATATTTCTGTACACTATATGCCTTATATCACTCTTTTGTGTTTTTCTAGTGAAAATACCTAATAAAATCTTTTGAAATTAAAAATTATATCAATGACTGCCATAGTATGCTTGGAAGTTCCAATGAACTTTATCATTGCTGTCTGATTCACCCAAGTTGACCTCCCCATCAACCCCAAGGCAGAGATACGTGGTCAGACAGGTCCTGCGACCCCAACGCATGCCTATCGAGTGACAGGTGGAGTTTCACTTAGCGCAAAGACAAACGCGCACCCAGGGAAAACAATTTTTGATCCCACAGATAGATAGCTGCACCACAGACACGTCAGAGGAAATTGGCCCTAATAAAACAGGTTTGGCCAAAGGCGAATGTTCCACAAAATACCACAAAGCTAGATGCCACATGTAGATAGAAACACTCAGCCAATCAGGCCACAACATGCGCACCACACGTAGTGATCACACACTCTCCACACTGGAAATCTGGACACATACACACTAGCTCTCCCCAAGGTCGAGAGCTATCTGTGTCCTTATCAGATGCCCAAACATGTTAATTTATGACTGAGATGCTTTTTCAAGAATCCAGAATCATTTTATTGTACCTCACGAAGTGTGTATATTGTAGGTCTAAACTGTGCACAAATGAGAGACTTTCCTCAGACACACTCTGTCGAGACTCTCCCGGCTGCTGCGTTTAATTTTAATTAAACCAACGTGTACCTGTTTTGCCAAACACCTCGTCTTTTCATTTCTTTAAGGTATATCCAAGCAACAACAGTCTAGTTCCCTCAACTATTGCTTTCGTCCATCTCTGCTGTGCTTCATACCATTGAGCATACGCATTGCTCTTTTAGTCTTACTCAGTATTTCTCCCTTTCTTTGTCTCTTGCTACCTTCTCCCACATATTCAATGCTTCGTATTGTGTGAGTCTTTGCGCTGGCTTCATTTAAAAAACTTTTATGTCAATTTTTCAATAATTTTAAGCTGGAAGGTACCATATTTAGCAAAACTCAATTAACCTTGTTTCTCAGTAATATTGCACCATTGGCGAAGCCATAAACATGTGTTTAATCCCAATTTGGTTGTGATATAATGTGCAGATGTACACTAAAGAGGTACCTCTTCACTGTCCTGTACTGGATTTGTAACATCACTCCTCACAAAACTCTTAAATTCTTTAAGGCATTTCATGATTTTTGCAAAAATTCATCAATAATGAGTTCAAATAAATGTAATTTATTTCAACGTTTTGATTCTATTCCGTAAACGTCAAATAGTATTTTCTCCAATCCTGTCACAGTTTCTATTCTCAAAGATCTTTAACCAATCTCAGTGTAGTATTCACACATCAACTGACCTATCACAGTACAGCACTCTGTTTCATCATCCTCTAATCACTGTGCGAAAGTACACTAACCAACCTACCCCAGCCCAACACACTATGACGTATAATCACACTCCTTGCAGCAGTTCACACTCCTTTACAATTTCTCTCGTACACACAATTCTAACTTTTTAACAATGAAAAATAAACAATCTTTATCTGCTTCACTAAAGAAAATCAAAGACAAATCATAAATTGAAATATTAAGGCTTTTACACATTCAGACTTTTTACACAAAAAGATCTTTACATTCGCTAGTGAAAACTCGACCAGTGGGAGATCACACTAATCAATGTAGCTTCACCTTTTGCACAATCATGTTCTGCCAACATCAATCAATATTAGTTCAATCACACCAGTTTATCAATATCCCAATCTCAATTTGAGTAGTTGATGTCATTCTGAGTGTGTGTGCCAGGCATTGTTACATGGTTTTGTGCGGTAATTCTGGTAGCCGATTGTCAGCACCACAATAGTCCATACTGGGCAGTTTCCGCTTTGCATGGAAGGGTTTGAGATTTCTATCAGTTAACATTTGCGTAGCCTAAACTGTTGTTCAGTGATTGTGATATTGCAAGCATTTCCATTGTAGTGCACTTTTCTTCTTAGCTGGGACTTGTTGCAGCAGTGTTTCTCCCTTTTTTGCTGCTAAATTTGCAATAGGTAATGCTTACTTGTTCATTTTTATAAATTGCTTTGTGGGCATGTTTTCAAGAATTTGTTTCTGACATTCATGCTGTCTTTGAATGTTAATACAACTCTGGGGGTACTGTCAGATTTTCAGTTTTACTTGGTTAAAGTGTTTGTCTGGCTGACTGGCGCGGTATTGAAAATGTGGTGAAAAGTGACCACTTAGCATACTCTTTCCATAGCACTCTGCCATTGACTAAATTAGCTGAATGTGATGCTTGTTTTCCATTAGCTATTTCTCATTATTATCAAGTCTGTGTCCTTCCCGACAACTCATTAATTACATTTTCCTGCAATCACAGCTTAGCTTTACCTGACTCAATGTGCTAAATAAAAACAGAGGTTTAAATACAATATTGCTGTAGATTTCCACAATCTCATAAAACAGAAAGTGGAATTTCCACTAGGGAATGCATTCCCAGCTCTCGAGTAAAGATGTCTATACAGGAGGCTCTTAGGAACTAAACAACTTTTGAAAAACTCATAATCGCTCAATTAATTTTGAGTGTCTATTGAGCGGCCCTTAAGAAACTGCTCAATAATTCCAAACATTATTATCACGTTACATGTGTATTTGTACAGTGCATGTTCACCCATAACCATCTTGTTGCTGAATAATGGATGTTTATTGTAACCAAACTTAATGGTGCTCATTTTATTGACCTCAGATGGATAAAAGGCTGAATGGACCTGCCGGGATTTGAACCTGTGACCATAAGGTCAAACACAACCTCCTAAAGCGGATTCATTAGTCCACTGTGCCACTCAGTAGCTGTATAAAGCTGTTTATTTATGATTTTGTACCAACACAACCATTTAGGCATTTAGGGGCATATTATCAAGGGCCTTATCTCCGCTTTTTTGGCTTTAAAAGCCAAAAAAGCGGATATAATGTTTTCGCCCTATTAACAAGAGGGTGATAACATGCATTAGCGCATGTTAGCACCCTTTTACCCGACGCCTCCCTCTGCATCTCTAATGAGATGCAAAGTGGGCGTCACTGGGCAGAACAACCTTGTAAATATCGCTGATGTGCACATCGCGATATTTACAAGGAGGGCAGGCATTTTTGCAGACGTTAGTTTTTGGCGAAAACCGCGGTTTTCGCCAAAACTAACGTCTGCAAAAATGCTGACTTACCTATACTTAATATTGGAGATGGATTATGCTGATACGACCACAGGGTCGTATCAGCAAGGTTATCGCCGTTTACATGGAACATCGCTGGAAAACCAGCGATGTTCCATGGAAAACAAGCTATCGCAGGAATAATTATCGCCATTGCGCTATGCGTTGTTAATACAGCGCTAGCATGGCGATAATTATCAGCGATAGCCGGCGATGACAATTCTCACGCTGAGAACGGCCAGCGATAATTATCGCTGGCCGTTGATAATATGCCCCTTAATTTCTTGTATTACTAATAGAGGTAGAGTAGGGGATCTTGCCTCGTATTCCCTCTCCAGAAAGAGAAGCATCCAAGACTGAAATAAGTAAATCTATTTTTGCCATATGAGGTCTTAGGAAACGTCATGCCACTACCAGGGGTTCAGGAGTGATGTTCCCCTAAGCTCTGCTCTACTAGTATTTCTTTTCTTCCTCTACACCACTTCCTAAGTGACTTCATGTTGTCCATAGGTGTCATTATTTACCTCTTTTCCTATTTCAGACAGATATCTCACCATCGATCCATAACCTCTAAATCAAAAACTCTGACTAATTAACGGCCATTAGACATGGGATGGTACCCACTTTCGTATGCTTTAGTCTTTCAAGACAGATTTCATCTTCTTCCCTGAGTCCTCTGATCCTGTCACCCCAACTGCCCCAATTTTCTCTTGCTATGATTAACACTTACATGCTCCACATCCAACAAAAATATGACAATTTGCTGCCAGCATGAGACTGATGTTCATTGCCTCCACTGCCACCACTTTCCAGATAGTGGTCTGAAAATTTGCCCCAGCATGCACTTCTTGTGCATGTACATGACTCGCCAGGATGAGCCCCTACTTCAAGTAAGTGTTCCTCCAGTAGTGATCCCTCGTATACTTCCTAGCATCTCTCCAGTTCACTCTTCTTCCATGCAGAGCACACCAGCTGGCATCGTCGGGTTTATGCCAACACTCTCAGGACACTTAGGGGCATATTTACAGGCCCCTATCGCCACTACAATGTTACTTTTCAGGACATTGTAGTGGCGATAGGGGCTTTGCCTTATTTACAAGGCAGCATTAAGCCACTTAACGTGGCTTAAGTCTGCCTTGTAAATAAGGCACCCTTTCACGCTAAAGTTAGCGTGAAAGGGGAGGGCAGTGGGCGTTGCAGTGGGCGTTCCACCGCAACACCCATTGATTTTGACGCTGCCTCCTATTTACAAGGATGGCGTAAATAGGAGGCAGAGGCAAAATTAAGACCAGGCAGAACCTGGTCTTAACCTGGCGAAACGAGGACAAATATTTAATTTCTCATCGTTTTTGCTGTTTCCATGTGTGCTGCTTAATGCAGCACACATAGAAACAGCAAAACAACATTGATTGTTTATGTGCAGGAGGGGTGACCTTCCTGCATATAAACAATCATTTTAAAAAAATTACGTTTTGCAATTTCTATATGTGCTGCATTAAAAGCAGCACACATAGAAGTTACAAAACACCATTTAAAAATTGTTTATGTGCAGGAAGGGAGACCTTCCTGCACATAAACAATCTTCCCCTCAATGCAGACACCCTTGCACTATGGTGCAAGGGTGTCTGCGTTGGCGCTAGGCTGCTAAATTTAGCACCAGCGCAGGGGAAACGCAGGGCTGAACCATATTCTCGTAAATATCTTGCAGCCATGTGTTTCTGAAGTGGCGGAGTGCTGCGTTAAGCTAGAAAGGCTAACGCCGCACTCCGTCTCTTCTTAGTAAATATGCCCCTTATCCTCATGGTTTCTTCCTATCATGCACTAAAGCTGGAGCTTGCACCAATCAGAGAAGCCCTAACGTGTTATAGACCATACCAGTGAAAACGGTGCACTATAGGAATGGCTACTAATGATCATATTCAGGCTAAGCAGTCCTGGATACAATGCTTTCCTCCAAATAAAAGCATTTACTTATTTAATTCATGAAAAAAACCGAAGACACTGTTTCTGAAAGCCTCACTTTTCTAAACAAAGACATGCAAATATACATGCAGAAAGGAGCCAGAGAGGGTGGATGCATGTCTTGTAGATGTGCTGATTGCGTTTTGAGAATAGATACTGGTGGGCTCAAAAATGTGCATTATAATTAACTGTTGTTTTGCTTTAAACATGGCCTTGATATCAGTCATCTTTCATTCCTAAAAATACCCCCTGTGTGTTGAAGCATGCAATAGGCTACTTAGGCTAAGTGAAACTGAGCTTGGTAAATCTGATCGTATCGTCTAAAAATATACACAAATGTCATTTCGTGGGCTTTACAGGCATTCAAGCTCTAATAACCAGCCGCAGGCAATGTTTGTTTTGTATCCAAATGGACTGATTGCTCAATTACTGAATGCATGTCTCTGAGAATATGCCAGAAGAGGCCTTTTCCTGCTAAAGAGAAATAACAAAGAGAGCTACGGTGCACGGTAATGCCCTGAACAATCTGCCCATTTAGAACAAGGAAAGGACGGGTTTTTCACTATCCTGCCGAAGCAATAAAATCACAACGAAAAATTACATTCCATCTGTTAGATATATTTACATATTAGCCTAAAATCAATCAATCCATCCATCCATCCATCCATCCATCCATCCATCTATCTATCTATCTATCTATCTATCTATCTATCTATTTAGATACAGATATATCATACAAATGTACAAAGTCAGATTTAAACATTTTAAGCCAACACCCCTGGTTTGTAATCAGAGGTGCTGTGAGAAATTAATGTGTGTGGTAAGGTGCAGTGTCTCTGTGTGCTCACTGTCGCCCCCTGGTACATTCACCAAATGTGGTGGTGAGGCACAAGGAGCGGGAGCACTGGCCCGTCTGGCCCCCCTCTAGAAATTGCACAGCATGAATGTAGAACGTGTTTTAAAATTAGGTTATTCATTGTTTTTTGTTGTCGTTGTGCGCTTTCATAGACCAATATCTTTATCTTTATTTGGGAGGCCCTATGTAATAATGTGGAGGAAATCCTCCTTTTCTTCATGTTTACCCCCACCCAGTTATCACATTTTCCTGGATCCTGCTTTTAGTGGGTATTAGAACTCTGTGCACTGCAACACTCTCTTCAGTGTCACAGTGCATGTGCTCTGGTCCAAAAATGACACTGTCAAAATTGATTTCACTCAATTGGTCTATTTAACGTTCCTATAAGGCCATAGTAGATGGCATACAAATTGCACCAGTGATATGGAAGTTAAATGTCATAAGTGGGCAGTAATGTGTATTTACACCACCCACATAAAATGTATGGCAGCCAGGAGTACCACTGTGCTCTGGCTGAACTGCAGTTTAAAAGCTAGGCAGCAACACATAACATAACACTTGTATTTGTAAAGCGCACTTATCACCCATGGGTCTCAAGGCGCTGAATAACAGATGTTTATTGTTCATATTACACATGAAGGATTGAGTGCATTTTCCATGTAATAAAGCTATTCTAAATATTAATACACCACACTAGAGTATGCTATATATGCCCACAGGGCAAGGTGATTAATATATAAACAAAAGTAGCACGTTACGTATTGGAAACAGGCACCCTCACAGTGACTGAAGACCTTAACGGCCTTAAAGGTGTTTTAACGTTGTAAGATTAAGCTGTTTGTTTCAAAACAGGTCTAGATATATTTAAAACTATTACTGTGTATCTTGGCTTGTGAAATTCCTAGCCCAGAGTCAGTTTCTCCGTAGCTTGTAAAATGTGATTTAACGAGAAATCAAATGTTTGGAAAAACAAATTAGTAAAAATGTTATTTACGCTGTCTGAATCAAATATTGTTAAGAAGTAGAAACAGTTTTGCCACTCACCTCATCCCCAGAGGCAGAATACACGTTCTTGTAAGGAGTTCATGACCCTTCCCTCCATAGGACAATAGTTTGTCCTCTAGAACCAGGAAGGTAGGTATGTTATGGTATGTTGCTAACAACTCATCACCAAGCACAGATTTGCTGCATGGACGTTAAAAAGAACAGTTGGTAGAACAAAGGATACCCTTAGCTGTACCAAAACATGAAAAGTGGAGCTGCTTCCTTTCATTCCCAGAGACCTCTAAGGCTCTTTGGCCCCACCACAGCAAAAGGGGGGAACCTCAAAGGGGAGGAGACATCCTCTAAATATTGGAGTGGTTTTAGAGCGAGCAAAGGATGCTCATGGGAGAAGAAGGGCTCAACAATATTAGATTTAGTGCTGCTGGGAATTTGTACAACAAAGAGGAAGTGCTGCCACAGGTGGTGTACATTGGGTGAGAAAGCAGACAGGATTGGCTAGGGAAAAATTTCCAGTTACTGGCTAGTGCACAGGTTAAGGCTGTCACCTCACCACCACCTCAGAACATTCCGGGACATGAGAAGAAAATATCCGAAGAAGAAGAACCTGATGGAACATAGACAGTACTTGGCTTCTGCATGGCACTCAGCTCTCCTTGGGTCCGGTTGCTGAATTAATATTTGTCTGCTCCGGGGAGACTAAAAGCAGAAGTGCCCTTAAATCTAACAAGGCCCAGCTGTCAACAGTGGACTGAACCTGCAGGAGCCCTGACTTGAGAGAGGCCTCATGCTTAGATGGAGCGCTAAAACTGTTCAGACACTCACCCCCAGTCACTATTAGATCTGCATTGAATCCATCATTGTTCTTTGGCTCACTTCGCCACCCAGTTCAGACTCAGCCACATGCAAATCACTCTTGACCCTGTTCCTCATGGGAAACCGATGGTTTCATCTGGAGCTTGATAACAAAATATCCAACTCTGAGTGACCCTTGCCGGCTCCAGCCTTGAACCATGTGCCACAGGAGCATTCTAGCTTCCAGAAAAAACAATAAGTCACAAGGTAAAAGCTTTGACCAGGATGACCCTCTTGGTGTATAACACCTCTGCTCCATTGCAGTTAGTCTGAAATCATACCTAGGTACTGGACTACTATAAACTGTTACTCCTGAAATGGCACCACTTTATTTTTTCTCATTTTTTTGTCTCAAATCTTTAAAAATCATCCCTCCAAAGCCCCTAGTCCACTTTTAAGATGTTGGTGTCCTTTTGCTTATAAAAATGCTCTCTTCTTTTTTAAATTGATTTGTGAATTTTATTTTGTTGTGTTGTTTACTTTTTTATGTTTTTTGACATTTTACGGTTAAAGAGTTCTTTACAGTCAAGGCGGACCCCAAATACCAACAAGGAATGTATGTCATGCATTTATAGTAGCAGAACAGCAAAATCCATTTTAGCTAGTACTGTGGACAGGCCAAAGTGAGTTTTGCTGCCCAGTTTTCCAGCGCTCTGATGTGAACTGCATAAGTTCACATTTATGTTTTAAGGACAGTCTGTTCCATGTTTGTGGTTAGTGTGTGTCACAAGCACTCTTGTGGGAGTAGTCTCACAGCCCCCAACACACAGACCGCACCCTGCAGCCAGCTCCACCCATCCACCCAGAAATCCCCACCCTAGCATGCTGTTTTATACAGTTCCTTCGTCTCGCCCTGCCAGATATGCACAGAGCAGGCCCCACATGTATTTGTGACTGATTCTAGAAGGCATGAGTTTCCAATATTCTTTGAATTATTCCTAGCAATAGGACATATCTTTTAGTCAGCAGGTCACCGTCGGGCTGTCTCACCAGCCCCCATGCATTGCCACTCTTGTCTTAGCTAACAGTAGCATGATGGTATTAAGTTTGCAAATGTCGGCAGGGATGTCCTTTACTTACCCTAGTAGAGCCACCAAGGGCGATCTCCGCACTGTGTCCCTAACCACCTCTTCTATACAATCATCTACTGAATCCCAGAAGGTCGCCGCCCTGTTGCATCGCCATGCCAAGCATAGAAAATCAGCATCGGGCAAACCACACCTCAAGCAGGGGGCATCAGCTATTAGTCCTATCTTGTGTAACTTGGTAGGTGTATGATAGAACCTGTGGAAGAATTTAAGGTGTATTAGGTGCAGTCTGTAGTTAGGCAACAGCAGGTCCGCTTAGCGCAGCAGTATTTCCAACAGTGAATTATTTTCCCAGATCTGTGTGCCACTCATCCCATGCTGTTGCTTTAGCAACAGGGGCTTTATCTTGCATAAAAATGTACAGTCTTGTGATTAGTGTTTTAAGAGGGGTGAGCTTTATATATTGTCCAAAGCTGACAGGCTAACAGGCTCCCTCAGGAAAGAGCCATGAATCTTTCTGCAGCTGCTGTGTAGTCGGTGATAAAGATAAATACCCAGAGGCATGCAGTCTGTCCAGACCTGAATATCCTGCAGGGTGATGAAAGTTCCGGCAGGGTATAAGACCCCCATTGCCTTTAGTTGCATGAAGTGTCCCCAGTTGTTGCTTGGCCCCACTATCCCTAGTGAGAGGCAGCACCAGGTTCCATACCAGTTTCATTCCAGTAGAGTAAAGACAACCCATGCAAGCCCTGCAGCGCAACCAGTTCCAGGCCCACATCACACATTTGACAGTGTTGATCTCACCGATACAATGCATGGGGGAGCCCATACCATCATATCCAATGGGTAAGGGGTGGCATTGTCTGCCTCCACTGCAATATGTGGCTGCAATGGTGTGGTGGTTCCAGTAGTGCATATAGTGAGCCTGCCCACCATAACAGTATAATTCCATGTCCTACGCGTAGAGCCAACTCTGCTCAAGCTTCAGGGTTAGTACCTCCCAGGAGAGACGTGGCTGCCCACAGGCCCATACTAAGGTGACAAAGAGAGACCTGAAATGGCCAAAGAATGCTCTTGTTAGTGGAATGGGGATGTTCGTGGATGGATAGTGGAACCTGCTAAGGATCGCCATCTTTGAAATAGAAACCTTTTCTGCGAAGTACAAGTGCAGCCTGGACCAAATCGGGACTCGCTACTTGAGCCATGCAACAGTCCTGCCATAATGTTGCTAACATCTCTGTGTAATATTTCTGCTGACCCATATTCCCAGGTAGTGAACTGCAGAACCAGTCCATTTTAAGGGGAGTGCTAGTGCAATTTGGGTTGTGACCGACATTAAAGGGAAGATCACTGACATTGACTAATTGATGGTGAGCCCAGTGAAACCACCAAATTTAGCTAATTCACACAACATGGTTGCTAGGTTGACTTAAGGGTTCTGAGTCACATCATCCACGAACAATGACATGACTAGTCTCTGAGATGTGTAGTTTAAGCTGGGCTAAGCATGATGCTGTCTTAGTCTATCTTTGCGTGGCTCCATAGCAATAGCATACAAAATCAGGTACAGCTGGCATCCCTGTCAGGTGCCCCTGCTGATCTTGATACAGAGACTGTACCATTCAACAGAGTCTGACAGTAGGCACTGTATGCAACAACGCGATCTACTGACGAAACGATGGTCTAAACCCCATCCCGCGTAGAAGGGAAAACAGATATGGCCACTGTTGTGAGTCAAAGGCCTTCATTGCATCCAAGACAACTGCCAACCCCTACAGCTCTGGCCATATTCTGTGAAGCAAGGTTAACAGTATTAGGACATTATGAAAGGTCGAGTGTGTGGCTCAGATATGAATTTACCTTAAATAAATGAAAAGACAAGAGGTGTTTGGAGAAACAAGAACAAGTTGGTTTAATTAAACACTGCGGCTGGGAAAGCCTGGTCAGAATGTCTCTGCTCAAATTCTCTCGATGTACAGAGTTTTGGCCTCAATTTATACAGTTCATGAGATACAATAAAACAATTTTCTACATTCCCAAAAAGCTTCTCAGTTGTAAATCAACAAACGCGGGGACACAGATGACTCTCGACCTCGGGGAGAGCTAGTGTGGGTCAGTGTGTATGTTTCCAGATGTCTGGCATGAGAAGCACGTGATCACTACGTGTGGTGTGCTTGTCGTGTCCTGATTGGCGGAGTGTACCTATCTACATGTGGTATCTAGCTTTGTGGTATTTCTGGGAAATGTGAGCCTTTGGCCAAATGGGTTTAATTGGGGTCAATTATCTCAGACTTGTTTGTGGTGCAACTATCTATCTGTGGAATCGATCAAGGTTTTCTCTGGGTGCTTGTTTGTCTTTGGTTTATGGGGGACGTCATCTGTGAACTGTTACTCGACAGACGTAGGCTGGGTCGAGGACCTGTCTGACCATGTATCTCTGACTCTCGGTTGATGGAGAGGCCACCTCGGGTGAATCTGACAGCAATGATGTGAGTTCATCAGCACTCCTACAAATAATATGGCAGCCACTGGTATCCTTTTTATTGACATTATCAACATTATGCATACAGTTGTCATTTTGTACATTGATATAGTTTGTACTGGCATTAACGAAGTTTTTTGCTCTGGTCTGAATGTACATTGACATTGATCTTATTCGCAACAATAATATTATCGTATAAGCATGGATCACAGAATACATTGGCATCCTTAATGCTGATGTGGGCGCTGCTGTGCGGGCAGAAGTTATGGTATACACTGACATTGCATTCATAGGCATTGCATTGGTACAAACTGTGGCATACGTTGACAGTGCATTTACTGATATTGCTCGTCGGGCCTGCACATATCGTGGCATTCATTGAAATAGTATTCACCCATTCCGACAAGTGGACAGGATCGAATTCCCTCTGACCAGATTGGACAATGCCAGGAAACAAGGAAAGGAGCAAGTCTGCAAGGAGTTTAGCTGGTATCCTATTGTCTGTGTTAATCATGGATAAGGGCTGATATGAATCATACAATCTTGATGGCTTATTGAGCTTAAGTATGGTAAAAATCAGGGCCTCCCATGCAGTGGGAGGGAGACAACTAGTTCTGTGGGGCCAGTATTTCACCGTATTCCTTATAGAATTGTGCAGTTAGTCCATTAAGGCTGGAGGCTTTATTGCCAGGCAGGCTGCATTTGACATGGACTATGTTGTCTGCTTCAAAAGGAACATCTAGATGTTGTAACAGAGCGGTCTCTACCCAGATGATATGTATGGAGTCGAAATACCCCATAAATCTGTCCAAGGGCACAGCGTAGACTGGTAGAGAGCAGAAAAGAATTGTAGCATCATCTGTGCAATAACTGGTGTAGAGTTGTAGGTCTCATCTCCCACATCCCATGGCTCAGTAACATATGAGGTGCTCCACTTCTCTATCAGGGGAGCAGCCAAGGTTTTACCTGCCTTGTCTCCCTCACCAAAGCGTAGCTCTGTAGCATCTTTATGTAAGTAATAGGTTTGCTGTGTAGCATTCTCATCATATTCTGACAGCAGCTGCAGAACTATGCTAGGTATTGCATTTTGCCACAGGCAAAGTATTGAAGTTTGAATGTGTGGAGCCGGAGCTTTAGAGTATCTACTTGCAAGCGCAGAGCCCGAATGACTTCCAGTTGTTTTGACATGCAGGACTTGCAGATATAAGCTTTACAAGCTTTCCACAGCTTGCCAGAGGACCCCACACAGCTCATGTTGTGAGCAAACAATTCCACAATGTCGGTCTTGATTTCAGATTGAATCATGGGTTCTCAGAGGGTTTTTAGGGGAAGCCTCCATGAAAAAATATGATCTGATGCTTCAGACAGCGAGAGTGACAGCACTATGGATGCATGATCAAGGGAGGTGCTCAGTTGTTTCAGTCCAGGCACCAATACCTTGCGATATCAGCCAGTAATAAATGCGCTACCAGCTACCATTCGAGGTGGTGGTACAAGTGCCTTCTATTCTTCAGAGATGCCGCGATTGCAAAAATATCTATTAAGTCATGTTCATCCATGGGGTGTCCATGCTGAATGGGATTTATCTATGTCTGGGTTTAATACCACAATAAAATCCCCTCCTGCCCCCTCCCAGATAAACGTTGATTGCCCAGGGGTAATTTTGTTCTGACAGATTGCAGAAAACAGGTCAGGGGAACAGCTATAGTGCTCCCCCAGATAATACCACAGAGAATAAAAAATCTGCCATCTGTATCACATTGGGAGGAGAGAGTTTGCCACTACAAACCTTTTCTAATCACTATGGCAACTCTGCTGGCATATACAGAGAATGTGGAAATATGTATTTCCCAAATCCACCCCACCTGTAGCCTTCCCTTAGTGTGTTCCATAAGGTGTAGTTCCTGCAACTGAGCTATATCCACATTATGTCAGCTGAAACATACAAAGACCTGCCTCACCTTTCTGGGATCATAAAAACCTCTTATGTATCAGGACATCAGTGTTGTCCTTATCATCTCCCATGATGTAGTGAGGAATCCAAGAGTCAGAGGTAGTATTGGAGCCCATGAAGGACCCGTACTCCAGCTCAGGAATATCTAGCATTGCAAAATGAGATTTCGAAAAATGCATTAACAAACACCCAAACAACAGACCCCCCACACTTTAACATTCCCAGCCCATTGAATAATTGCCCTTTCGCTTAAAGACTCAAGACCACTTAAAAATAAAAGACCACAAGACTTTTTCAACAGCCAGATGGGATCCATCCAAGTGGTGGCACAGGGGCCGGTATTCACCCCAGCTAAGTGTGGAGACAAGTCGACTGGTTGAGACAGGTGAATAAATCAAACAAACATGCATCAGGGGATCTTGAGGGTCTTATTTATGGGTGATCTTTGCGATGGTAGTAGAAAAATTGTAGCATCAAGCAAATTAAACCAACTCTTCTAAACCTTGGCTGCAGCTAGTCATTTTCACTAAGATGTCTTCCAGGGTCATCAGCAGCAGCCACCCTATTTCCAGATGAGTTCAGCAGGTGTTTGCAGCAGATGTTTAGTGCCAGCTTTAACCTGTAAAAAGGTGCAGCTTTCCATCAACAGTGACTCAGAGCTTGGCCTGATAGATGAGGGTGCAGGACAAGCCAGCCTTTATCAGCAAGTGTTTGGCTGGAGGACCTTCCTGAGAACCGTCTGCACCGTCTGGGTGAAGTCCAGATACACCGAAATCTTGTTACCCTGATATTACAGTATTACCCTCTCACGGGCAAGGTGTAAGATGGTGTCTTGATCCCAGAAGTGCAATAGATGCGCCATGATGGGACGAGCCTGCTCTCCCGTGGGGAGGCCCAGGGAGCAATCTGCACGGTCCACCGAGAACTTGGTAGTTAAGTAATCTGAACCCTGAAGAGCATCTTAGGCAAGTTTCTACGTAGTCCTCAATCTTACCCAGAGTGGTGGATCCCAGCAGCTCAAGGACTCTAAGCTTGTTTCTCCTGTATCCTGCCTTGAGGTCTTCAATTTTGGTTTTTATTACACCAAGCAACCTTTCCATCTGCAAGAGTTGTTCAATTTGTGCCCCAGTGCCCTCTTCAGTGGCAGGCACCATCTGCTGTTGGTGGTCTAGCCTGTCACCGTGCTTGTCAAGCCGGTTGCTCATTCTCTTCACACGGTGGACAGAGCGTGGCCTATCGCTTTATAGTCAACAGTGTGGAGACTAGTACACATATCAGTGAGTAGGGCTTTAATGTTGGTGCCAACGATGTGTTCAGGCTGGCCTTATTCAGATGGATGGTCCCCCTCCACAGTTGCAATAGTTGTCCTTGAGGGGCACCCCTTCTCAAAGTTTGGTTTGGACTGACTATGATTATGTTTGCCCAGGGTGTGTGAGCGGGCACCGGGAGGTGCAGTAGGGGGTGATAGCTCCCTCACATCTCAGTTGGGGAGTCAGGCCCAGGAGAACAAGGGGCAGCCCGGGGAGGCATCAGCAGGCTGCCAGTAGGATCAGTACAATAGCACGGTATACCCAGCTCTCCCGCTCGCTCCGCAGCAACAGGAGGGGGATGGTTCCCCATGCGGGCCCGGGCCTGTGCTCAGCTCCTCAAATGCTCTGCAGTCTTACTTATCTGAATGTCTCAGATGGCGAATCCACCATGGGGAAGAGAGTGCCCCAGCACTAGCCTGACAGCTGCACAACAAGAGCAGAGGGGAGAAGGCTGGTGTGCCCGCACCTTTGCCCTATCTGAGGCCTCCAACCCATTCACCCATCTCACCTGCAGAATGGTATCCTCCGCGTGTTCACTCCTCTGAGCCCATTTGGGCCTCTCCCATCATGGTGTACAAGTCAGGCAGCGGTCCCTTGCTAAGCAGGTCACCATCCACCTTGAGGCATCCTTTATGCCATCTTTCAGGACCACCAGTGCTGCATGGCTTGAGACTCTCCTGTTTGGAGTATGTTGCTCGGATCTGTAACCTTCCACCAGCCTGATTATATTGGTGAATTTCAATATTCACTTGGGAGACAATTTAGAGCATCAGCCATAAGTTTTTCTTCCTTCCTGGCGGAGAATAATCTCATGTAATTCATACCCCACACCAAGCACCACAAAGGGTTCACATTATATCCACTCATTACCATTACTATCAAAAAATATCTTAATCGAATGGTGAGATTAGCTGAGGATTCCCTTTGTAATCGACTTCTCAAACGCTGACACTGAAAGACATCCAAATCTTAGTAGGGATGGAGCTGCATGTCTCTATTCTCAATCTCCATCCCCGGGCACCATGAATTTTATTACAAGTTACTCAAATAAGGCTAAAAATTGCCAACATGAGTGATCAGTTTGAAACTTTTCAAATATCATAGCTCTAATGGACAAAAGGTATACTCCCGGAAAAGCCATTTGCATTCGTCCTTCTCCCAATGGTAAAGCAGTGACAAATTATGGTATTATCCGAAGTGAGATGATCCCAGAGTTCCTAGAAAAGCAGGTCTGGACTATAATTCTATCCCATAGCTCATTCAATTTAATTTGTACTTTGAAGCTTCACTGTTAGACATTCCATTGCTGTCTCTCTTCCTTTGTCCACCAGAAATATCTGAAGGTCTGCACTACAGTAGTCATGATTCCTACAAAGGACACAGGCCTGAGGCTCCTTTTCCAGAACTTAGATCCTCTACCTCAGTACAAATGAAAGGCAATGTAAGAAAGTGAAGTCATTAGTTGGGATGAATGGAAGCCCGCTAAAAGCAATTAAACGCTTAATTCTAGGTTCGACGGACACGTTACTCCATCACAAATGTGGTAAATATCCAGTTTGCTGTATTACAAGTGCCATTGGAAACAGTGTTATTTTGGTCCCAGCCACTGGGGGAGCATGCCATTTCTAATGCCACACATGTTTCACTCTTAAATAATATATACTCTACCTTGTGGGCAGGGCGGTGTGCTTAGGGTTGACCTTTTAATATTAAAAATCTGGATTTCCTGCCTGTCAGAAGAGTGATGTGACAGGTTTGTGCAGCAGGGCTGAAGCTACTGCTGTCAGGCTACACAGGGTAACACTGACACATTGTTTTCCTTGTCACACTAGTGGATGGCATAATAAGTGCTGCAGTCCACAGGTGACATTTAACTTTCTATTTCAGAGGTATACTTCCTGCACCAATATATATACCATACCCTTATAAGAAAGTTAAATAAGCCAATAAGCGGTTAGCAAATGTTTACATATTTTAGGGGTCAGATCACATACAGTGGCCACTGGACCATAGGAGGTGGAAATAGGGGATAGGAAGGTGCTGCAGCTCCCCAAAAAATCCATGCTAAAGTTCAGAAGGTTAACAAGCAATAAAAATGCCTTTAACTTTTGCTTTTACCACAGAAGTCAAATGTTAGGCCCTGCTGTCTGACAAATTGCTGCTTATTCTTTTAACATGGAGATTGGTGTGTACTGTTCTTTCTCCCACTGCAAAGTGAGAGATGTTTGTAATGGGAGCTATAGGACAATATTGCTGAGTGTGAAAGGAAAGTTTGTAGGATGCTAATTGTTTTCTAAAATAAAACAAAACTTGAACTGGCAAATATTTCAAAATATATCAGCAATTAGATAAACCTAGATGAAGACCCTTTACTTGGTGGTGCACAAATGATAAATAATTGCTAAAACCCGATTTCCA
The DNA here is from genome assembly GCA_963921515.1 of Calotriton arnoldi. Taxonomy (NCBI): domain Eukaryota; kingdom Metazoa; phylum Chordata; class Amphibia; order Caudata; family Salamandridae; genus Calotriton; species Calotriton arnoldi. Next base: position 969,670 of record CAWUFW010001597.1, on the reverse strand, counting down.
CACATTACGTGCGTGTGCTCGTTATCTGTAAATGACAGTTCACTCCACAACATTCTTTATTAATATATTTACAACAGTGTGTTCCTCAATGCACCACCACTACCATGGCTGGACTGGGAACAAGTCTCTAGCCCTAGCAGATTGCTACTCGACCAGCCCCGGGAGCGGGGGGGTGAGTGCTAGTGAGAAGCACCGCTCCCGCTTTTGTTACAGTGCTGCAAAACCAGCCCCCAGTAACAAAACTGCCCCACACAGGTACAAAACCGCCCCCCCCACCCCTACGGCCCACCGGGGAAACATCCGGTGCTCGCTATGGCCAGTCGGGCCTGACCATACCACAGCCTTACTCCTTTTCTGCCTGAGGGTTTTGGTTCAGTTGCTACATTTGTTCTTTGGGTGATGCTTGAATTTTTCACAATGTATATGACTTCCATGATGTAACACTGATGGCAGCACCCCCACTCTGAAAGATTTTCCAGCACCACTGCACTGAACAGCAATAAAGTTAATCCGAAAATTGGACGGAGCATGCTAAAAGGGGCATTTTCTCAAGGGCATGTTGTACCATATTATGAGTCTTTCAGAGCCTGTCTTCATGTTTTCAGCAAAACCAATGCAATAACAGTTGCTAGTAAATAAAATGAATCACTGACATAATATCGACAGACACTATATCGACCTACCATAATATCGGGACAAAAATATCGAATACACTAATATCGACACACTATACTTATTTAAATAAATACACAAATATCGAGACCAAAATATCGTCATACACTTACATCGATATCAGTATTATCGAACACAAAAATATCGTTATAAGAAATATCGAACATGTTTAAAAAATATACAAGGCGTCAATAATATCGATAACCACAATATAGACACTAATAATATCATTAGAAAAATTATATCGACATGTTAAAAACATTTATAAACATACAATACTTACCCCAAACAATATATAATTATTAATAAACACACACAACATACAAAAGAAATCAATTAAAAAATGTTTTAAAGACAGTTAAAAATGTTACCATAAAATATATTAAATACACGCAATTATTTACTATTTGAAATATTATACCTAAATAAAAAGCACATATTATTTATCATCGAAAACAATATAATTCACATATAATATAATAAACCACTTTAAAATAAAAAAATGCAATCACTGAAACTTAATTAGTGTTTTCCATATATGGAGAGCAACCACCAAATCAATTAAAACAATAAATATCAACCAATGAAGTACACACACTATTAAAATAAACCAATTAAATTAAAACAACAATTAATTAAACACTATATAAACACACAAAAATTAAGCATTATTTTACACTTCAAACAAAAAAGAAGGAAAAAGGAGAAACTCTGCCGGATTGCTGCCATAACACTGGACTACATTACAGAAAACTCTGTTTCCTGCTCCACCAAGTAAGGGGGTCATTAGGATGTCGGACGGAAGGGCATCCGTACTGCTGGCGGAAAACGGAGAATTCTCTGCACCCCATGCGGTTATTGCGACCGCCACATTACAATGGGCCAACATAGGCCATTTACGTACCTCCGCGGTGTTTCTGCGTCCGCACGTGTTGACCTCACGTAAGGGTGGCGGACGGAGCCAATAGAGCAAGAACAGCGTGCGGAATCACGTCTCCACCGCCAACCACATTACGATGTACCAAACAGCCAATCCCACCGCTGCGGAAACCCCACCTCATCGCAGATGGCAGAAGCACAATAACAGCGAGGGAATATCCAAGCCCTATACACGTACACCACCAGAGCTGCAATGGATCCAGCCCTACAGGCCTTACTGCTGCTGTACCGGATGCATTACCAGCAGATCAGACGCTGCTGCGCACAACAGCAGAGGTACGTCCAACACCCATACACGCATGCAACCACGGTACAGCAACAACTCACTGCAAGCATGCAGGCAGGGCCTGCACAACCACGTCTGGGGAAAGATGGCTCCCCTATTCACATCAGTGAGACTCTCAGGGGCCAGAAGGTTGCCCTGTGCTGACGCCTCCTGCCGCTCAGCTCCCCTCACACCCACCCACCAGCACCACTCACATAGCTCCAATCCTGATCAAGGTGACAGATTAGCATTGGTGATGGGAGTGCATACACTGCAGACTGCAAAGTGACCAAGATGCCTGCCCAGGATGGCTAGCAGGCGCAAGGGAAACAGCTACACATTTTGCAAACATCCACTGCCACACAACCCTGGCAAACATTCATGCAGGAACAAGACAAAAGGACTGTGCTGCCAATCCATCTGTACTGTACCACAGCAACTATTACTGAAAGCAAGTAGGTACAAATATCACACATCACCCACTGAAACAGTGCCGCTGGTCAGCATGCCAATGGAAACAGATCATCAGCACACAGTACAGTGCCAGAACATGGAGGGGAGTGGAGGGTCAAACATGTGCATGGCAGCCACTGGCACAGGTCACAAATGAAGTGGTGTATACACCAGATCTGTACAGTTGAGGAGTGTCCCGAGCAAAAATCCATGTTTAAGTCTGACTCAATGTGCATGGCCAAATGCAATTACTGTCACAGCTATGAATCCAAACAACTCCAATTTGGGCACAGAAAGTGTCAAGTGACAGGTATGCCTGTGAGAAATCACATATCATGTTTGCAACCCACAGACAGGCAGCACAGTGCGAACAAAGGTAAGCAAGACCAAGGCCATATCCCAAGACACACAACACAGACATTGCACTGACACTCTGCATACTCACCAATGATGAGTCGAACATGCAGGTGCACCCTAGGCCTGCGAGGTCACAATGACACACAGCACACAGCTCCTGCAACAACCCCAACATGTCCACCAACACCCCACAAGGTGTCTGACCATGGAAACAAACAGGCATACATCACATGGATCATACATGAGTGAAAGGGCAATGCCCAAGGGCACACACACATCAACATCTCAGAGAATTACAGCACACTCACACTGTACGATGACTCCAATAAGAACATGTACCTCCATCCATCTGACTATGAAGCCATACCCATCCAAGATGACAACATACCCACACTGGTGTGTACACATCAAGATAGACCACACAGATATGTAGTACCCTGCCTACCCCTCAAGTCATCATGTAAATTGGAAGACATTCACATGATGGAGACCCAACCTGTGTTGAAGAAGGAGAGCACAGCCAACACAATGAACAGGACCAGAGTGGACCATCACTGACAAGTAGCCCGCCCCCATCAATACTCTGAGTCAAAACATGACAGCATTCTGCGGAACCCCTGGTAACCCCTGTAAGATCTAGTACAGTACATGAAAATAGCAAAGTGTGACTTCGGAGCATTGAACCCATGAACACATGCACATACATTGTACAGCAACATTTGTAAGGCCAGCGACAACGTCAAGAACATGAATAACTTCATTCAAACACAAACTCGGTATCAGCATGTAAAGTGCAAAACATGAAAGGCAACTGCCAGTCAAAACTCAAGTCCGCACATGTGTGCTTTGGAAATACACACAGATCAATGTAACACAGTCCACAGCCATGTAAACATCACCAGTACAGGGCTAGCAAATGGTCAGCTCAGGCACCGCTCAGGGAGGAATGGGCTGGGAAGAGGGACCAGCCATCAAATATGTGGAGAACTGGAAGTGTATGGGGGATGACTGTCTGGGGTAGTCTGAGGACTGGACCTGGGAGGGGAGAACTGCCACAGGCAGAGGGATCCCTGGATGTGGGAGCCTGAGGGCTGGCAGGACCCGGTGGAGTGCGTCGCACGTGGGAGGTGTTGACATGCACTGGTGATGCTCAGTGGCTGAGGTTGCATGTGGAGGGCTGGGATTCACTTGTTTGGGGATACGATAGCCCACAAGTGTCTTTGGACAAGGGATAGGTGAGGTGCCCACAGCTGCTCCCTTCCCCCCAGAAAGTGGAGCAGGTGACCATGGATCCTTTCTTGCAAAACCCTCAGACCTAGTTCTACGCTGGGGGGGGGGCTCCTACCCTGCCTCCCCTGTTGTGGAACAATCACAACCTCACTGCTTCTCTGTCCATGCTTACCAGGGGGGCTTTTGGTGGGAGTGGAAGTTCTGGGCACATGAGCTATGTGCTTAGTTGGAGCCCCACTTGAAGTCCAGGTGAACATATCCTCCGGCATTGTCAGCAAAAGTCAAAGTGATGGCTGCACTGCATTTTTTGGCAACTGGGTCTTTCCAGTACACTGTGTCCAGCGCTGGAGGGATGTCACAGCCTATGTCCAGCATGGTGTTGAGTGATGTCATGTCTGCATTAATGACATAAAAGATTCACTACATACAGTTCCCAAGGCGCAATGATTTGGCAGGTGTGAAGGGGGATTCCTATGAACTTGGACGCATTCCACATGTAGTGTGAGACATTAACGGAACCCACATTGGCCTAGTTCCACCACAGGCACGTGAAAGCATTTATACTAACCGAAAAAATTAACACTCCAGAAATGTGCAAGTGGTATGCCAAGTGGACCAGACCATTTCACACGTTTGTGCCAAGTATCCTGTGTCGGTACATGACACAGTCTTTCTGCGTCACAGCAGCATACCACAATTGATGGCTAATCTATACCCAGATTGGGCCTGGCTTGTTGGTGAGTGGGCTGTGTCAATGAGTGTGACATATGTTTGACATGCTGCTCCACTCACATGTCACAGTTACATTTTGATAAATGTGTTTATCCAGGATATGTGACTCTGGCTATCCCAATCGTCCCTGGGTGCTGAGCCCACTGTGGAATCCAACTACGCCAGGGGAGGACCAGTACAATGATGCCCATGGGAGAACACGTCGTGTGGTGGAGCGCACTTTTGCACTTCTGAAGTCGAGATTTAGGTGTCTGGCCAAGACTGGAGGGGCACTTCTCTACTCACCCAAGAAGGTGTGCCAGATAGTAGTCGCATGCTGCATGCTGCACAACCTGGCCTTGCGCAAGAGGATACCCCGGATTCAGGACGATGATGACCAGCAACAGCCCCTTACTGCAAACCCACACATGCCCACGGACGATGCTAGTGGTGAGGAAGAAGGTCTTGACCTGCGTGACCAGCTCATAGCCAACTACTTCCAATGAGTGTAAGTTATCATCATGCAACTATGACTGTGTCTGTGCGCATTGCTGTTGTCTCCCAAACTTGGTGGATTGTAGCTGTGAATCTGGACACATACACATGAAAAAGAACATGAATATGGGATTTGGGCAGGCAGTGGAAGAGTCAAACAAACAACTGGGTAAGCATTAGCACTGGCAACATTGTGTGTCCTGCCACAGTAGCTCTTTCACTCATCCACAGTGTAACAAGCGCCAAGACACCACATGACCCAACACTGCCTGATCCCTCTGTAATCCAGGTAACAGGACACACACTTTCGTCCTCACTCTCATACTGCTCAACACTGATCACAGTACAATACAAGTTAATGTGCGAAATGTTTATTACTATTAACGTGTCCTAACGTGCAAGATACGTGCCACAACATGCAGAACAATGCATCAGACCGAAACAGGCAGCATAGGAACGTGTTCAGTTGTCATGGAGGGAGATGTCACATTAATGAGCACTCAGGAGGGAGTACTCTGATCTGATCCCCCTTCCCTTGCTGGACAAGTCATGTGATGGATCACATTAGCTCAATGCCCTTTGTCAGAGGAGCCCACTCCTCAGCCCATATGATTTGACATGTACTGTACTCCAGGACAGCGCTGACTGAATGTTCTGCTGACAGTAATCAGGTGAAAGACTCAAACTAAGATACTTGCAGTACAACAAAGGCATGTAAGAACTAGCTCAACAGCTGCATGATGGCAGCAAGACTGGTACTAGGCGACAATGTCCACTACGGACAGGAGACAGCCTCACCTTGCACAGGTGTGTGCCAACAAGCGATGCATGCCGCAAAGGTAATCAGAGTCCAAGCGAATGCAGACATGTCCATTGTCAGTGCTAAATCTGTAATCAGTTCCGAAAGATGCAACTGTATGTTGATACATCTGTAATTAGTCCCAATCAGTTGTGGATGCAGGTAAGTAGTTACTCATCCAAAAAAGCTATTGCAGCTTCAGGGACAATCAGTTCCAAGAGTAGATTGTGATCAGCTTCAGCAAACAGGACGGCCGCCCAATCCAGTAATAAGAATGAACAGATGTGCTCCTCGCACCCGGTGTCCGTAAGGAGCATTTCAGGCCAATAGGGGAGCGGTTCAATGTAGTCATTGCACACGAGAAGTTGTGCAATCCCACATGACCAGCTGCCAGCACTTATGCCAAGTTGTAGGGCATCCCGTAGACGGGTATCCCGGGCACAGTCCCGGTCGTATACCAAGAAAAGACTCAACCACATGTCATAATCCAGTTCAGCAATCGATGTGTTGGATAGGCAGACATCCATGGCCCATTGAAAGGGGCAGCTGCGACAGTGGAACACAGGTTGCACACAGGTGAAATAGGCATAGTGGAAGCTTAGCCTATAACTGATGCGCCGCACAGCCAATGGCAAAGCTCCCAATATATTCAGCATTCGTTCACGGTACAGTTGCACATGACCGAAGAAGTGCAGGTCCACAGGATGTGCAGCCATTGCGTTGTAGCTGTTGTTGAACCTGCACTCTTCAGAACAGCGGGAGGAATGTTGCTGAAATGCCACATGTACGACAAAAAGTTGTTTGAGTGAGCACCTGTTGTACTCCTGAAATGGTCTGAACGGAAGTGACAAGGCCATTCCCCACAAGGGAAATTGTGATATGAGCAAGGACTTCTGTGTGTGGAGTGTATGAACCTTGGTGTATCAGTTGCACTGAACCTAGTGGGAGACTTGTATTCAGCTGTTACAGTATCTCGCAGGAGGTAACAGCCACCTTGTATTCGAAGGTCAGAGGGGCGGATGTGAGTCTGCCTTCTTGTTAATACAAATGGGCTTTCAGCCCTGTTGATACTTTGAAGTCTGCTTACATTGTTGGAATGTGAGCCCACAAATTACTGTTGACATTCACATATGGGGGAGTGATGAGTTGGACACGTTGAGAAACTCTTTCTGTGTACGTGAGCCCTGCACGGGAAATACCTGTTTGTGATGTACATGACTCGATCAGTTCCTTCTGGTACATATGAGGGGCGTGTGAGCCTGGTAGCTGGGACTGGTGTACATTGATGTATTTTGCCTACAATCAACTTAGATAGTTTACAATAGACGTGTGACTGTACTTGTCTTGCTGAACGCAATAATTTCCTCAATCTAGCTTTGACATGATTCGTTTGGTTCGTGCCTGTTTTTGGGACACTGCTGAGTGCTGCATTGTGATGCACTGTGTGAGTAATTGACACTGCAGTCATTCCCATGTGGATGGTTGTAGGGGGGTGGGAGGACACTGATTCACCTACCAGCACAGTACATCCCTTAGCATCCATGAACGTGCACTTAAGTCAAATGTGCATACTTGTGATGAAGCAGAAGGGTTTGACTTCAGTTTGACAGGGAGAGGTACAGGGAGCTGAGACAATGGCGGCTGCCTACTCACCTTACACCTATTTGCTGGATCTGTTCCCTACTGATGAAGGATGATATCCATGTACACATGTGACTTGAGACTGACAACACTAACCCGCTAATACCTTGGTGTATCACCAAGCACGGGAATCTAGTTGGCATTTAAGCTGAGGTGCATTTCCCAGGTTGCTAAGGTGTGTACTGTGCTGGGAGATGTAGTGCTGTGCTCCCATCCCCCTTCTGTCCATGTTGATGTAGTTGACCAGTGTAATATGGATTGCACATGTACAGTGTTGCCTGGTGCTGTGGTTTGGCTGTCATGCCATAATATGTCAACCACATGTCATGTTCTTGTGTCTTTCTAGGTACCTCCGCTCACACAATGGATTGTGGCATTCAAATATGGAGAGACATTGCAATGTGAGTTAACATGCTATTTACTCTGTAAAAAATGGTACTGACAGAAACGCTCAGTGTTGTGAATATTGTTTATTTGTACATGAGTGACAGGTGAGGGGTGAAGTTGAAAGTGCAGGCAAAAGAGTCATCAGGGTAGGACACACAATGCTGGTATGACACAGTCCAACAGTACACTGCCAACATTGTGGAAATGTGGGCTCTGATCTGCAACAAAGTCAATGCTGGAGGCAACACTGCTGACATCATAGTTGGCACATGGAACAGGTTTTGGGAGGTGCTTTGCCACGTGATCCTCCGTCTGTCTTCCTCGGATGTCCCCTCGACCGTTTGGCCAGGGGGGAACCTGCTGCATGCTCTGAGGTGTCAGAGGAGTCTGTGCCTTCTGCCTCACCCCTCCCTGGGGCCGCTGTTGTGGTGTTATTACTATCGTCACACTGGCCACTGGGTGGGCGGTTGGCTAGTTGAGCAGCATGGATGTCCCTCAGAACACCTACTAGCTGGCCCATGTAATCAGCAATAACACCCAAGCGGGTGTCCATGGACCGTTGCAGCCGGCGGAGTTCGCGCAGTTCTTCGATGACCTGGCCCATCTGTCCCTGGGTCTGTTGGTATGCACCCAGGACAGTGTTGACCGTGGCCAGGAGCTCAGTTTCGGTGTCATCCTGGGACTGTCCCAGGGGGGCCCTCCCACCTGCCCTGCGTACACGGACCTGTGGCGGAGCCTGTCGCTGCCCCAGCATCCTGGGTGTGGCTGGTGGGATTGGGTGCAACTGCCACGGGGACAGTGTTGGAGGCAGTGGTACTAGTGTTGGTGCTGGCTGGCACACAGGTCGTAGTCGCAGGGATCAGCGTTGTTGCTGCTGTTGTGGGAGTCGAGGTGCTGGTGGGGACAGTGAGGCCCGGAGACTGGGGTTGCCTGGCCACGCCTGAGGGGCCAGGTTGGTCCTCCTCATCCGAGGAAGGGAGCAAATCTGCATCCGTGAGTTCACCTTCATGGGGGGGGACTGGCTGGGCTTGTTGGTCACACTTCCGACAGGTGTTGTAATCGGATCACCTGTTGAATAGAGGTCATTATGTCAGCATGTTCAGTAGACAGCACAACTTATATGTTAATGTATTGCACATTTCTATTGAGATGACCAGACTTTTGACAGTGACATTACTTTGCATTGTCCACAGTTTTGCATCAGTCGAACATGATGTTGAGGTACATGATTTGTTCAGTTAGCGATGTGACATTGCGTGGGCAACAATTTCATATGTGTGGATCTTGTTTTTCAATGGACATTTCCTCGGGTATCAACTTGATGCACATCCACGGCAGTTTATGCTTGGACCTTTCTGACATTTATCTGACTAGCTGTCTACTGTGCCGCCACTTCATGATTGGTGTTGTTGGGTTTTTGACTGACTCTCGCGGTGGACGTGCTCCGCCACTGCGGTGCCAGGCATTGACACCAATTGATTTGTGCAGCCTTGCGATGGTCGCTTCCTGACATCCACGGTGCATCACCGCCTATGAGGAATAGCCATCAGCCAATGGGAACCGGCAGCGGTTTCGATTTTTTGAAACGCAAGGTGTACGTGCTCGCACACTGCGGTGCCAGGCATTGTGCGCTCTGGATGATATTGTTTTCTACTGGTTCAAAATTCACATGACTTATGTAAATTGGCAGTGCAATATTTCTGTTGTGCTGTTTTGTAGTGGCCTCCTCTGTATAGTGATGTGTGGCTGAGTCTCCATGTATGTGTGGAGTTGATGTGTGCCTTTATGCTTATGGACAATGTGACATTGCCATTTGAATGTGGTTCTTTGCGAATCTTGGATTGACTATGCAGTTACATGTGACTTCTTGGATGACAGTGTGATGAATGTGACCTCTTAATGGCATTAATTTGTGTATGCACTGGCTACAACTTATGTTGTTTTGCAGACTTGGTAAACATGTGCGTGATGTGCTGGGCATATGGCACCATACTATTTGGGAGGGAGGCCAGGGTACATGAGCTGACTATCTATGTGTGTAGTGCTGCAGAGGTGGGTGATGGCTGCCACGTGTCTCTGGGGTGGGAAGGGTGCCCCATGCTGTTTGAGAGGGTGGGCAGGGGGCCTTGTGGGAGTGGTGGTCTTGCTGTCAGGTCTCAATAACTCCCTCCACAGTGAGATGGCTACCTACCTGTTATGAGGCACTGTCAGGGGTAATGGCTGCCATGTCTCTGGGGTGGGGAGGGTGGGCAGGGGGCCTTGTGGGAGTGGTGATCTTGCTGTCAGGTCTCAACAACTCCCTCCACAGTAAGATGGCTACCTACCTGTTATGAGGCGCTGTCGGGGGTAATGGCTGCCATGTGTCTCTGGGGTGGGGAGGGTGGGCATGGGGCCTTGTGGGAGTGGTGGTCTTGCTGTCAGGTCTCAACGACTCCCTCCACAGTAAGATGGCTACCTACCTGTTATGAGGCACTGTCGGGGGTAATGGCTGCCATGTGTCTCTGGGGTGGGGAGGGTGCTCCATGCTGTTTGGGAGGGTGGGCAGGGGGCCTTGTGGGAGTGGTGGTCTTGCTGTCAGGTCTCAACAACTCCCTCCCCAGTAAGATGTCTGCCTACCTGTTATGAGGCACTGTCGGGGGTAATGGCTGCCACGTGTCTCAGGGGTGGGGAGGGTGCTCCATGCTGTTTGGGAGGGTGGGCAGGGGGCCTTGTGAGAGTGGTGGTCTTGCTGTCAGGTCTCAACGACTCCCTCCACAGTAAGATGGCTACCTACCTGTTCTTTGAGGCAGAGTGAGGAAATGGAGGTCTTATGAGACAATCATTTTTTTAACGCGCATTCTCCATGTGTTCGCTTGGGTCTGGCAAGCGAGGCTCACTTGTTGTGCACAACAGTACGTTACAGTGGTATGTGAACATTTACTTTGTACTTACCAGCCTCCTCTCCCCCCTCGATTCTGCTGAGACTCTCGGGATGCAGTATGGCAAGCACCTTCTCCTCCCATTCTGTGAATCTCAGTAGTGGAATGGGAGGCCCTCCGCCCGTTCTTTGAGCCAACTGGTGGTTCCTCTGTGCCCGTGCCTTGACCCGGAGCTTGAGGTCGTTCCACCGCCTTTTGATGTCACACAGTGTGCGTGGGATGTTCCCCACTGCATTGACTTTGTTGTAGATCCTAGCCCACATCTGATTTTTGCGCACATTGGGTGTCTGTTGGACCAGGTTTCCATACAAATGTGGTTTTACCCTGATGTTCTCATCTACCAGCACTTTCAACTCTGTGTCAGTGAATTTAGGCATTTTGCTGTTCGGCCGGTGCTAATGGATGTGAGGTGCAGGGTGAATATGTGGATAAGTGAGGTGTGTTCGGTGTGTGGTTGTGAAGGGGATGGTGTGTGGAGTTGTGTGGGTGTGATGGTGTGCTGTGTCCTCTCTGTGCTATTAGTTCTGGTGTCCCTCTCTCTCTCTCTCTGTGGATGCCCCTCTCTGTTCCTAATTTGCTAAGGATGCTGGTCCAGAAAGGGGTTGGTTTATATACTGTGGTGTGTGGGTGAGTCCACATGAGTGATGTCCACCTGGTGTGTCTTCCATGCTGTCCTTGGCTTTCATCTCCAGTATGCATTTGTGGTGTGTCATTCTTGCGTGTCTGATGTAATTGAGGGCTGATGATGATACAGGCACACTTTGTGACTTGTAGTGCATTTTGTTACTTCCGCCATTCTTTTGGCCTGTGCGCCACCGCTGCGGTGTGTACTGCCATGATCCTTACACCAGCTCCTCTTACTCATCGCAATTAGCCATGCGATCATTCCACGGGAGATGCGGACGTTTTAGTCCATAGACCAGCTTTCCCCGTCCGCCGAGGTAGCATTTTCAGCTATTGCCACCATTACGGAAGGTTTTTTCTGTATTTTGGCCGCCCCGGTGGGACGTTACGTGAGTTGCATCGTAATCTGACCGGCGGTATTGCCGCGGGACATGCGGACGGTCTTTTTCCGCATGCATGGCGGTCGGAGGTCTTTTCCGTCCGCCATCGTAATCGGGCCCTAAGTAAAATAACATTTAGAAAATAATACTACTGCTAATCTTCTAAAAGCACTATTTTTAGATACAAAATAATTAATATATGTTTTTTAAATTTATATCTCCTCTACAGATAATTCTAAAAAGATTCAAACACCTACAGAACACTGTGAAAAATCGAGTTGCAAATAAAGTAAGTATCAAACCGAAATAAATTAAAACAATTTGGTAAAATACCCAACAGAAGTCCAAGTTAATCCCAAACCCCCCCCCCTTAATACACAGTTAAACAAAATTATTAAAATTACTTTTTTTTACCAACAGGAATCTCAGCAAGAAAACCAAAGGCAAACAGTAAAGAAAACCCATCAGCATTGAAAACGACTTCAAATTCAATGTTGTAAGTATAAAACTGACAATGTATATATTTCAGTAAATAAAACAGTACAGGAATATTTATAGTAATTTTAATATACATTTTTCTTAGCATTTGAAACATCACTATGACTGAAGGCGCCCAATTCATAACTTCACAAAAAGGAACATTTTTACTATGTTATATGGGGTATGTGTACACCCAAGAAAAGCAAACAGGAGACAAAGTCAACTGGAAATGTAGTAAATACTATTCTAACAAATGTTATGGGAGGGCTGCAACAAAGGAAACAACTGTACTATATGTTAGGGAGCATAACCACCCCCCTAACGTTGCTGAAATTGAAGTTAGAAATGCATTAGACGATATAAAAGAAGCTAGCACTAGATCAGAAAAGTCTACAACAGAAATACTTAAAGAAATGCTCCACAAAATCCCACAACATGCAACTGGCCAAATGCCCTCCATCTCGTCCCTAAAAAGAACAATAGCTAGAACTAAAAAAGCTACTACCACCACCACAACTGTCCCCAAAACTTTTGCAGAAGTAGTAATTCCACCAGAACTCACAATTACCCATAATGAAGAACAATTTCTTCTTTATGATAACAAATCAACAGACAAAAGAATAATATTATTTGGAACTGCTACTAATTTACAAAAACTCCAAACCTGTGACACTTGGATGATGGACGGGACTTTTAAAATATGTCCCAAACCATTTTATCAGTTATATACTATACATGCACTTTATCAAAACATAAACATCCCTTTTCTATATGCTTTATTACCAAATAAGCAAAACTCCACCTATATTGAACTATTTAAAAAAATTAAACAAGAAACCAATAATTATTTTCCCCAAAAAATAATCATTGACTTTGAACAGTCAATGATACAAGCAATACTAAAAACCTACCCTCACACAGCAATTCAGGGTTGCTATTATCATTTTAATCAATGTATTTGGAGACACCGCCAAAAATCCACACTAAGGGGCTGATTACGATGGCGGAAGGACCGCCACTGCCAGCCGTGCGGTGGCGATCCATCCGCCATCGAACGTGGATTTACGTGGATTTACCGCCCGCCAGATTAGGATGGTTGGCGGATCCACACTGCGACCGTGGTGGACGCAAAGACCGTCCACCACGGAACCGCCACAGCGGTCTGCATGCGCAAAATGGTGGCGGTGCCTAGCAATCACCGTCCACCAAATAACGATGCAGGCAAAATCCAGCCTTTCCATGACGGCAAAACCGTGATGGAAAGGCTGGCGGGATTGGTTTCGGGGGCCCGTTGCGGGCCCCCAATGTGTTAGGGGAGGTGTTCTGTGCACTGGGATGTACCATGCACTAGTGTGGCAGGCACCGTGTGGTGCCTGCCACAGTACTGCAGTGAAATTCACAACATGCATTTTCAACATTGCGGCGGGTGCTGCTGTCAGCAGCACCCGCCGCAATGTTAAAATGCAAGATGTGACCACCATGGTGGCGGTCGCATCCTAATTTGGTGTGCGGAACCGCCGCATGCATTGCGGACGGTCCCGATCACCATCACGATGGCAGACGGACTCCAGTACGTCCGCCATCGTAATCGGCCCCTAAGTATTGAATATGCAACAAATAGCTCCTTTGCATATCAAATTAAAAAAATTATAGCACTGGCATACGTCCCAGTTACTGACATAGCCGAACACTACAATTTACTAATTGAAAGTGCATACTACCAGCAAAATGAGCAAAAACTAAGGGGCCTATTACGATGGCGGTCGGATGTCCACCGCCGGGCCGGCGGTAGACATCCGACCGCGATTGCAAGCCAGAAAAACGCCGGTCAAATTAGGATGGCGGTGGTGACCGCGGCGGTGGGAAATTCCGACCACCGCTTTTCCGCCGGTTGCCATCCGCACTCCTGCCTGGTGGATGGAGCAGGACCGGGATAATGGTGGCGGTGCAGAGCAGGCTCCGCCGGCAGGATTATGATGCCAGCGGTAGCCAGCCTTTCCACAGCGGTCAAACCGCCATGGAAAGGCATGCGGAGATTGTCTTCCAGGGGCCCATTGCGGGCCCCCAATGTGTTGGGGGGGTGTGGGTGCACTGGGGGGTACCCATGGTCCCCCCCTACATTTCCCTGTACCAGGTGGCAGGCACGCAGTGCAGGGAAATGCAGGACATGCTCCTTTCGGCATCGCGGCGGTGCTGCGGGCAGCAGCAACCGCCACAATTATAAGGCCCGCGATCAGACCGCCGCGGTCGGATTTTGACCGCGGGTCATCGTAATTCGACCGGCGGTGATGTCGCGGGCCATGCAGGCGGTCTTTTCCCGCTACCATGGCGGTCGGGGAGGTTTTCCGACCGCCATCGTAATAGGCCCCTATGTCCCATACTTGACTATTTTGAGGATACCTGGTGGGAAGGCTACACAGATCTGGACACAGAAGGCAACCTAAATACCACATTCCATGGTGGAATGTATATAACAGTACCCTAAACAAACAATGCTGTTGAAAGATGGCATAATGCCTTCCAAGCAACAACAGGCAGAACTCCACCAACTCTACATAAACTATTACTATCTATCCAAAAAGAACAGAGCTACCAACAACTAAGAATGGAGCAGTCTAACACAAATAGGCCCAAAACTTACCAAACAAACTAGACAAATGTTTGAGTACTTACAATACAAAGTAAGACTATATCCAACAACTAAAGGCCTAGAATACCTAGAATTAATAGCCAAATACCTACTTTAACTAAAAAAAATCTAAATACCCTAAAACTCATTACCAAAATCGAAACAAACAAATAAATATAATTTTTATATTTTAAAAAATATAATTATTTTGTCAAATATATTAATTAATATACAAAAAATATATAGACATAATAATTACATTTCATGAAATATAAATCACAATAACAATGTCTTTTTTAAACATTTCCCTCCCACAATAAATAATTTAAAATTACTTACTGTTTCCATAGCTGAAGAAACGGAATTCCAACTGCCATAAATAAATCCAGGTTTGTCATAATCCCAATAAGCAACAAAAATCCCCCCAAAAAATGGGAAAATCCAACTGTTGAAAAAGTAATCCACCGCAAATATACTCCACAAACGATAAACCATAACAATCCCGAAAAACGTATTTAAAAAAAGAATCGTTCCATGAAAACTCGAAAAATTAAGGAAGTGTAAAATAATTATTAGTTGTCTAAAACTAATACACACTTCCTTAACAAAAAAAAACATAATCTTCTCCCAACCGGAACTTCCAATCGACCAAAACCTGTAAAGAAACAAAACAATCCCACCCACACAAATATACACATAAATTATAACATAATACTAATAAATATACTAACACAGTAGTTTAAACATATTTTCACATATCTATATAATTCTAACATCGACCGATTAACAAACTGACGACATATCGCTAACACATAACTAAAACATACAATTCACCAAAACTTTAAAAACCTAACACTACACACACTCCCTAGTGCTTAACTACTTTCAAATTAAACTAAAATTAAACTTTAAATAAAGAAAATTAAACTTACCTTACCGGATGCGACGCATCTTCCAACTGCGAGCTTCTCCCCTCAGAAATGACCCACAACAAACTCGAGCGGTTACAAAATACAAGTCAGAAACAAATATGGCTGCTTTAAACATTAAAGATTTATCTATTTCTTTAATAAACTGATAGAACATTACAAATATATTGCTGTAAATTTTTGCAAAAATACTACAAAATAATATTTGTATTAAAAATTATTTCTTATTTTTTTGTAATGTAAAATTATAATAATAAATATTATTAAACATTTAATAATTATTATTATAATTCTATAAATATACATTTCATATCCAATGTATAATAAAAATCTGTACTATGTGAAATGAATGTTAAAAAAATGTATTAATGTTATAAAAAATGTTTGTATTAAAAAATATCATGTAATAATTAATATTATTTATATTTCAATTATAAATAATATTACTTAAAATATAACAATATATGTTAAAAAATGTGAAAGATTTCAAAAAAGTGTTTGTAATAAAAACATGTTAAAACATATATTAATAATAAATTACACTATATGTAAGTATATAATCAATGTTTACAATACAAATTAATAATGTAACTGTTATTAAAAACTAAGGGGTCCATTACGAGGGCGGGCGGACAAAGTCCGCCCGCCATCGCAACGGAGAAAGGGACCACCCACCAAATGTGCGGCGGTCCCGCTATTCGAATTAGGATGCGCCCGCCACACTGGCGGGCGCATCCCCATACTCAGCATTGTGGCGGGCGGTGCTCACAGCACCGCCCGCCACAATGCTGGAAATGCATGTTGTGCATTTGCATGCACAGGGTGACAGGCACCGCGTGGTGCCTGCCACCTTGTGCATTCAAATGCAGGGGGGTACCATAGGTACCCCCCATGTGCACCCCCCACCCCCCCAACATCCTGGGGGCCCGCAATGGACCCCCAAATGCGAATACCGCATGCATTTTCATGGCGGTAATGCCGCCATGAAAAGGCACCTCTCCGCCTACATCGTAATATGGATGGCGGTGTCTTGCAGACACCGCCACCATATTATGCCCCTTTTCCGCCCCTTTTCCGCCGGTCGACGGTTTTACCGTCCGCCGGGGTCCCCCCCGCCATAGTAATATGGCGGGGGGTAAATGTGTGGCGGGTGGAGGGAAATAGCGGGCAGATCGCCACCGCCATACGGGCGGTGGCAGTCCGCCCGCTATTGTAATGACCCCCTAATTTCTTTCTAAATCTTTTTTAAAAAGCAATGTAAAACTACATCATTTTATGTTTAAAAATGTACATAACTGTAATAAAATGTTTAATAATGTTTAAAACTAAGGGGCTTATTACGATGGCGGGCCGATCGCCACCGCTGGCCCGCCGTGGCGATTCGCCCGCTATCAAAAGGTGATTTACCCACCGCCATATTAGGATGGCGGTGGGAATCACTATTGTACCGCTGAAACACCGACCGCCACGGTTCCGCAAGGCGGTCCTTTTCCGCCCGCCTTGCGGAACCCGGGACCAGGCAATCATTGCGGCGGTGCCGTGTAGGCACCGCCGTAGTGATTACAATGGCCCTCTCTGCCTGTCTTTTTGCAGCAGATTCTCTGCCACAAAAAGGCAGGCAGAGACTGGCTTTGGGGGCCCGTTGCGGGCCCCCTCGGGGGGGGTCAGCTGTGCACTGGGGGGGTGCCCATGGTACCCCCCTCCATTTCCATGCACAAGGTGGCAGGCACCGCGCGGTGCCTGCCACGTTGTGCGGGGAAATGCACAACATGGCCATTTCACATTGTGGCAGGTGCTGCAGCCAGCAGCATCCGCCGCAATGTTAAATCGCCAGATGCGACCGCCCCGGTGGCAGTCGCATCATAATCAGGGTGGCGGGACCGCCGCATGGCAGGCGGGCTGTCCCGTTACCGCTAGGATGGCGGGCGGACTAAAGTCCGCCCACCATCCTAATCAGCCCCTAAGTTTGCAAAAATATTATATATGAAGGTATACATATGTACAAAATATATAATATCTGAAAAATAATTATTTTTTTCTCGATGTCTAACAATATATATTAAATATACTTTTAATAAAATAAAATGTTATTTCTTTTCATTAATAAATGTTTGAAAATAAAGAAACATATCAATAAAAAAATAACGTTTCATCATTTATTTGTTATTTTTTTAAACTTTGTATATGTAATAAAATATGTATTTTACATCAATGTACTTTATAAAATAATTTATTTTATAATTATTTATAATGATATATTTTTTATTAATACCAACTATGGGGCCCATTAGGATGGCGGGCGGATCGCCCCCGCCGGGCCGGCGGTAGCCACTGCTGGCCCGGCGGGGGCGATCCTCCCGCCATCCATGCCACATTGACCCTCCGCCATATTAGTATGGCTGGGGGGTCCGCGGCGGACGGAAAGACCATCCGCCACTTTTCCGCCGGTCGACTCGTCGACCAGGCGGAAAAGGGGCACAATATGGTGGCGGTGTCTGCAAGACACCGCCATCCATATTATGATGCTGGCGGTGATCAGCCTTTCCATGGCGGGAAAGGCATGCGGGTTTTGCTGTTGGGGGCCCGTTGAGGGCCCCCAGAGTGTTGGGGGGTGCACACCCTCATTGCAATGCACTACGTGGCAGGCACCACGTGGTGCCTGCCATGTAGTGCATGACAATGCTGTGCACAGACCTTTTACATTGCGAGTGGGTCTGCAGCCAGCAGATCCAACCGCAATGTAAAAGGCACAGGATGCGCCCGCCAGTGTGGCAGGCGCATCCTAATGCACATGGTGGGACAGCCGCAACTTTGGCGGTCGGTCCCTGGCTCCCTTGCGATGGCGGGCGGACTTTGTCCGCCCGCCATCGTAATGGACCCCTAAATTATTATTTTTAAATATTCCCACTGTACACTACATTAATTCTCACAAATTACAAAACTGTAAACATATATATTTTACTATTCCTACTCCAATTTCTATTAAGTCAGGGAATGTGCTGGACACTGAACATATATAATTTACTATTCCCACTCCAACTAATATTAAATCAGGGAAGGTGCTGGACAGTAAACATATATAATTTATTATTCCCACTCCAAACTATATTAACTCTGGGAAGGTGCTGGACGCTAAACATATATAATTTACTATTCCCACTCCAATTAATATTAAATCAGGGAAGGTGCTGGACACTAAACATATATAATTTACTATTCCCACTCCAAATAATATTAAATCAGGGAAGGTGCTGGACACTAAACATATATAATTTACTATTCCCACTCCAAACTATATTAACTCTGGGAAGGTGCTGGACACTAAACATATATAATTTACTATTCCCACTCCAATTAATATTAAATCAGGGAAGGTGCTGAACACTAAGGGGCTGATTCCGATCTCGGTCTGTAGCTCTCCGAACGGGATCCGGCCGGAAAAAGTAGGAGCCGTACGCTTGTTTTCCGACCGACTCGTACAGCTGTACGAGCGAGCGAGTACGATGCGATTGTACGCATGTGTCCCAACCGAACCGTTTCCGGATCCCAACCGCTCCGACCGACTCGTACAGAAACGAATCGCACCACGCAATGGAGACGTTATCCTACCGAGCGAGTACGATGGACGCGTCGGACAGCCGGATCGAGTCGGAGCGTCCGGCTCGAAAAAGCTCCCGGAGCCGGACTTGGGGGGTCCGTGCCGGACCCCCCTGCACCCGTAGCCGTACGAGTCAAACACAGGGGGGACCCAAGGATCCCCCCCTAAACATGCATGTACGGTGCGAGTTGCACCGACGTGTACACACTGTAGGGGGCGCACTTGTTTGCGACGTACCCATTGAGTCACTGGGAGCCCATGTACGCGTCGTACGACTGGCTCCCATTGACTTCAATGGGAGTCCGACCGAATCGAGTCCGGCAGCATGCGGCCGCATCGTACTCGCTCGGTCAGACTGTAGGAGTCCGGCTCGGTCGGAAATTTCTCCGGATCCGGCTCGGTCGGAGAGTTTTCCGACCCAGATCGGAATCGGCCCCTAAACATATATAATTTACTATTCCCACTCCAATTAATATTACATCAGGGAAGGTGCTGGACACTAAACATATATAATTTACTATTCCCACTCCAAACTATATTAACTCTGGGAAGGTGCTGGACACTAAACATATATAATTTACTATTCCCACTCCACTTAATATTAAATCAGGGAAGGTGCTGGACACTAAACATATATAATTTACTATTCCCACTCCAAACTATATTAACTCTGGGAAGGTGCTGGACACTAAACATATATAATTTACAATTCCCACTCCAATTAATATTAAGTCAGGGAAGGTGCTGGACACTAAACATATATAATTTACTATTCCCACTCCAAATAATATTAAATCAGGGAAGGTGCTGGACACTAAAAGTATATAATTTACTATTCCCACTCGAAACTATATTAACTCTGGGAAGGTGCTGGACACTAAACATATATAAGTTACTATTCCCACTCCAATTAATATTAAATCAGGGAAGGTGCTGGACACTAAACATATATAATATACTATTCCCACTCCAAACTATATTAACTCTGGGAAGGTGCTGGACACTAAACATATATAATTTACTATTCCAACTCCAATTAATATTAAATCAGGGAATGTGCTGGACACTAAACATATATAATTTACTATTCCCACTCAAATTTATACAAAATCATGAAATATTCTGGTCACTAAACATATATAGGGGCCGATTCCGATCTCGGTCGGAGGCACACCCAACACTATTCGGCCGGGAAAAAAGCCAGGCGAATGCCTGTTTCCCGACCGATTCGCACATTCTTCCGAACGAGCAAGTACGATACGCACAACTGCATAGATTCCGAACCCAGTCGTACTCACCCAATCCTGCTCCTGTTCACCGACCGAGCCGGATCCGTAAACGCAGAATCGAGTCGCACGGAAGCCAAAATGCAGCCCCGTCCGGCCGGACAAGTATGATGCGCTTTCCGTACGCGCCGAACCCGTCGCTACGCACGGCACGTCAAAGCATCCGGGAGAAGCGCACATAAGCTCCGATTCACGCCACAACACGATCCACGGCTACGAGACGAACACGCCAGCGATGAGGACGAGGCGAAGCAAAGAGAAAGACGAACGAGACGAACCAACTATGAATCCCATCGTGCCGATCCTACCAATACTCTACATCTACTACCGGAACAGGCACGGACGCGTACAGCGCAGAAGGTAAGTCAGACACCAAGCACAAAAACAAACTACACGTACCCGACATATCACACACACACAGAGGGATGCAGAAATTACTTACACCAGCAACAGCAGCACCATAGGGGCGGGATGGCCATCACCAATGCCACATATACACATAGGGGCCTGGATGCCCACCACCACTACCACCCCTACTCAGGGGATGCCAGATGCCTGTCACTACTCCCACCTCCACTCAGGGTGTGCCAGATGCCTACCACTACTACCACCCCTCCCCAGGGGGTGCCAGATGCCTACCACTACTACCACCTCTACCCAGGGGGTGCCAGATGCCTACCACTACTACCACCCTCCCCAGGGGGTGCCAGATGCCTACCACTACTACCACCTCTACCCAGGGGTGCCGGATGCCTACCACTACTACCACCTCTACCCATGGGGGCTGGATGCCTGTCACCACTACCACCTCTACCCATGGGGGGCTGGATGCCTACCACTACTACCACCCCTACCCAGGGGTGCCGGATGCCTACCACTACTACCACCTCTATCCATGGGGGCTGGATGCCTGTCACCACTACCACCTCTACCCATGGGGGCTGGATGCCTGTCACCACTACCACCTCTACCCATGGGGGCTGGATGCCTGTCACTACTACCACCTCTACCCATGGGGGGCTGGATGCCTGTCACTACTCCCACCTCTACCCAGGGGTGCCAGATGCCTACCACTACTACCACCCCTCCCCAGGGGGTGCCAGATGCCTACCACTACTACCACCTCTACCCAGGGGTGCCAGATGCCTACCACTACTACCACCCCTCCCCAGGGGGTGCCAGATGCCTACCACTACTCCCACCCCTACCCAGGGGGTGCCGGATGCCTACCACTACTACCACCTCTACCCATGGGGGCTGGATGCCTGTCACCACTACCACCTCTACCCATGGGGGGCTGGATGCCTGTCACCACTACCACCTCTACCCATGGGGGCTGGATGCCTGTCACTACTACCACCTCTACCCATGGGGGGCTGGATGCCTGTCACTACTCCCACCTCTACCCAAGGGGTGCCAGATGCCTACCACTACTACCACCCCTCCCCAGGGGGTGCCAGATGCCTACCACTACTACCACCTCTACCCAGGGTGTGCCAGATGCCTACCACTACTACCACCCCTCCCCAGGGGGTGCCAGATGCCTACCACTACTACCACCCTTACCCAGGGGGTGCCGGATGCCTACCACTACTACCACCCCTCCCCAGGGGGTGCCAGATTCCTACCACTACTACCACCTCTACCCAGGGGGTGCCAGATGCCTACCACTACTACCACCCCTCCCCAGGGGGTGCCAGATGCCTACCACTACCACCACCCTTACCCAGGGTGTGCCAGATGCCTACCACTACTACCACCTCTACCCAGGGTGTGCCAAGTGCCTACCACTACTACCACCCCTCCCCAGGGGGTGCCAGATGCCTACCACTACTACCACCCCTCCCCAGGGGGTGCCAGATGCCTACCACTACTACCACCTCTACCCAGGGGGTGCCAGATGCCTACCACTACTACCACCCCTCCCCAGGGGGTGCCAGATGCCTACCACTACTACCACCTCTACCCAGGGGGTGCCAGATGCCTACCACTACTACCACCCCTCCCCAGGGGGTGCCAGATGCCTACCACTACCACCACCCTTACCCAGGGGGTGCCAGATGCCTACCACTACTACCACCCCTCCCCAGGGGGTGCCAGATGCCTACCGCTACCACCACCCTTACCCAGGGGGTGCCAGATGCCTACCACTACTACCACCTCTACCCAGGGGGTGCCAGATGCCTACAACTACTACCACCCCCACTCACAGGATGGCTAATACATGACACAACAAGCACACACCAACATAAACAATGCAACATAAAGACATCCCCCAACACCATGACAAGCGTGTGTAGACTGTGTCAAATGGCTACAACACTGAACATGACTTTGAACATACAATGTGACCCCCTATCACATGTGCCACACATAAATGTGTGTGGCCCCCACAATGCAAGCAGACCATGACCACTGTGGCAATGGGGTCCAAACCCCATCATCACAGTGACCAAAAGGTAAGTGTGGGGTCCATAGCTGAAGCACATTTTGCACATTGTGGCAATGGGGTATAAACCCCCATCATCACAGTGACCATAAGGTAAGTGTGGGGTCCATAGCTGAAGCACATTTTGAACATTGTGGCAATGGGGTCCAACCCCCATCATCACAGTGACCAAAAGGTAAGTGTGGGGTCCATAGCTGAAGCACATTTTGAACATTATGGCAATGGGGTCCAACCCCCATCATCACAGTGACCAAAAGGTAAGTGTGGGGTCCATAGCTGAAGCACATTTTGAACATTGTGGCAATGGGGTCCAACCCCCACCATCACAGTGACCAAAAGGTAAGTGTGGGGTCCATAGCTGAAGCACATTTTGCACATTGTGGCAATGGGGTCTAAACCCCCATCATCACAGTGACCAAAAGGTAAGTGTTGACATTGAAAAAGCTGCAACTGCCAAACTGCATGGATGATTCCTGGTCACAGAACAACAAACACATCAGTGTCAAAGTAGTGCTTGTGTCCCATAGCAACATAGATTGGGGGAGGCAAACAGTGCAGTGCAAATAAGACATACCTTTGGCCATGTGCAGACAAACATCACCCAAGGGGGCTGACACTGTCAACATCCATCAATGACACAATGACAGAAGTGACCATCATAATGCAGACCCACATATTTGCACCAATGGGCACACTAATGTAGATACCCTGTGGAGACTGTAGATGTGAGGTGAACAAATAACATACCATGGTAGCAATGGGACACACAAACAATGATCATTGTGCTGACTGATGACCTAGGAGTCCCAGGGACAGCAGGTGAAACCCACCAAACAACATACAGCCAATAGCACACTAAAGATATGCCAATGCAGTGGTGCAGATGCACAAACAGGCATACCCACACTGCACATCAAACACAAAAGGTGAGGGGAGGTGCCAGTGTCCCCAGGCAACCACACAACACATGATGAGGCCTCAATACCAATTACAAAGATGCACATACAGTGCCACACAAAAGTAACTCATGGATCCAAATCCCCTATGTGGGCAATCAGGCATTGTTAGTTGAGAGGGAGCACAAATTACACATGTCACACAAGCTTGTAGGAACAGCAACAAACACAGCAAGAGACAGACCCACCACAGCACTACCCCCAGGGACCCCATATTGTGCTGACACTAGCCTGCATGATAATCACACTGTGATGACAATGTTAGATGTCGTTCACACTGTGAACCCCAGCCATGTGTCCTGAGCAACTAACTACCATCACACCTACACAAGCTCCAATCAATCAGCACGGCCTGCCAGCCAAGGCCAATATGGAGGTAGGGGTCTTGCCGTGGAACAACTCACTTTTGCACACACTCAACACCACACACCCTGATCTCCACCAATGTAAAGCAGTGAAGCTCACATGGACTGGTGACATTGCACATGCACCCATGACAATCCCATGGGTGGTGGTGGGAACCAAGGTGCAGAAACACATCACACATGGCCACTCAACAAGACCCTTGAATGTCTGACACACTGCACACTACGCTGTACATGGACATGACGGCAATACCACACCAACCAACGGGACCCCAGCCACAGTCCCACACCAATGAAGAAGCCAAGGTCACCCACAAAGAACACACATAGACAACTACCAACATTGCAGCCCTGACCCTGAGGAGTGACAGCAGTCACTCACACAACGTGTCACAATCACTGAAAGCTAACACAAACTGGAAATCACATGACAGGTGTAAACAACAAGTGCCAAGGGGAATCCTGACTGTGACCCATCTGCGTCTGCCCACAAACTCAGCCCTCACAGCCAACACACCTATGGGTGACACCCTGATGACCAGTAATGTGCCATGCAACCACATCACAGAGAACCCAGGGAGAAGACTTTGGGGGAACATAGGTTAACTCAGCAAGCATCACAAACAGAAACACCACTAGGGATCCCAGCATGCACAGCAAAATGGAAGTGAACACACAGACATGCTCATACAACACACACCTTGGGCGCAGGCGATGTCACAGGAGTACACACTGCCATGAGGGGACTCCACTCCTGTGTGAGGAAAGCTGTGCCATATGTTGCCACAGTAGGGCTCCATCATGTCAGCAGAACACTTGGTCACACAGTCAACAATTTGCACAAAATGAAGGCTCCCGTCACATCAGCCTGGTCATGGGAGTGTCAACGAAATCATCAGCACAGATCCAACACACATGCATAGCAAGTTGCACTGACAACACAGATGAGTCCTTCCCCATTGATGCCCAAACCTGCATGTCCAGTGGAGATGGCCACACGGTCAGGGAAGTAGAATAATTGAACAATGGCAAGCACAACAGATGTGCAGGGGTGGAAGCCACAGATGTGACATTGCTAATGTAAGTAGGAAATCCCATTGCCAAATATTGAAAATATGACACCCTCAGATGCTGCTAAGGATGACATGGATACACCACAGGATAGGACACATTCCCCCTGGACCCCATGGGTTCCTGAACAGTAACACTTCATTTTCATGAGACCAAATATCACCATCACTGCAGCAAGGGCATGGTTAGCATCATCAACATCATGTACATCAGAAGCAAAAGCACTAGAGAACAGAAAGTCACTTTATTCAGCATATGTGGGTTCAAAAGTTGAAGTCCAGTAAAAAGAAACAAAGGCCAATGGCCAGTCCATCCTGAAAGTCAAAACAGGGTGACAGTGGCAGATGTCACCCTACGCATGCCTGCACTGATAAAAACCAGGGACAATCCCCTCGGAGGGGTATACGGGGGGGCAGGCCAGGCACCGCAGGGACAGGATCAGGGCTCACCAGAAGGAGGCAGGGAAGGGGTGGTGGGTGCTGAAGAGCCACTGACAACTGCAGTGGAGGTGTCTGACATGGTGTGTGCCGGCACAACTGGGGGGCATGACACTGATGGTGTGGGTGCCGGCACGACTGCAGTGGACCGTGCAGATGGAGTGGACAGGTCCCCCACTGCAGTGCCCAAGTCAGACAGGGTGGTAGTGGACTCCACTGCAGTGCCTACCTCCAGGGGAGGAGAATGGGGATCAGGTAAGGTGGGCAGGACAGAGGGGGAGGACACCGTCTCCACACCAGTGGCACAGACAAGCGCAGTGGGGGTGTGGGGCCGGAAGAGCAAGTGGCAGGGGGAGAAGGCCGGATCTTTTGGGGATGGTATATCTGTGGGTGGGGGAACCTGGGGCAGGGTGTGGTGGTGGCACCTGTGGAGTGGGGGCCTGAGGGATGGAGGAAGGAGACTTGGTGCCTGAGCTGCAGGGCGGCGGCGGGGTCTTGCTCTTCCGGGTCCGGGGGGACTTGCGGATGGGGGCATCAGTCAGTCTGCTCCTGGGGGAGGGTGTCCGGGGGCGAGGGGCACTCCGCTCCGTGTGGGTGGGCTTCCTCTTCCCCCTGAATGCTGGATCAGCTGGATCGGAGGGGAAGAGGCTGAGGTCACTGAGGAAGAGCCGCTGTGTCTTTGGGGTTGCAGGTGAGGCAAGGGAGGGGCTTTGGAGGGAGAGGCAACTGAGGACTGCGCAGTGCTCGTGGATGCGTGTGTGTGTGCCTGGGCCCCATCCCCTGTGAGTGTGGTTTCAGTCCCCTGACTGTGCGTGCGTGTGCGTCTTATTTGTGGTGTGTGTGTCTGTGTGCTGCTCGTGTCTGTGCTGGTGTGTGCCTGTGCCGGTGTGTGTGTGCTTGGGACAGGTAAGGTGCTGGGGAGTGTGGATGGGGCAGAGGCAGGAGGGGTGAGGGACTGTTGGAGGAGGGACACTGCTGCCGTCAGGGAGGAGTCCATGGACCTATTGCCCCTCTGTAGGGCAGACATGCCCGATGAGATGCCCTCCATGAACGACACCAGCTGAGTCAACAGAGTGGTGTGTGCTTGGAGGACACTCAGCATCGCTGTCTGCCCTACATGGAGCTGGCAAAGGAGGTACACAGACTCCTCACTCAGGGCAGCAGGGGACACAGGGGCAGAGGGTGCGGTGCCTGGGCCGAAGGAGACATACTCCCGAACATGGGAGCCTCCACGGACCTCGGGAATGGGAGCCGATGGGAGGGCGGTGGTGGTGGTGGTGGTGGGGACAGCAACACTAGCTGGGGTGTGGTGGCTGCTGACACCCGCATCCACAAGGGAGTCATCCTCCGAGCTGCTGTGGTCCTCAGCTGAGGTGGATGGTGCTGAGGACTCCTCGGTGTGGCTCCCCTCGCCCTCCGTGCCACTGGGTCCCTCCGAACACTCCTCGGCTGCTGACCCAGTCTGGCTCTGCGGCTCCTCCTGGTCCGTGGAGCTGTCCCCTCCTGTGGCTGTGGATGTATCTGCAAACAATAGGGAAACAGACAGACATCAGTCACCTGCACCGAACGCACACACCACAGTAAGTACAGCACATTACAGAGCAAGCCCTGGCATCCTTAGTTGAACATTGCCAAAAGTGCCCAAACAGAATAGGAGTAGCCAATTGTCAGTCTGATGGTCAACCATGGCACTCACATCCCTCCTGGCCTTGCACACATCTGTCTGGTGTCTGTTGGATGGCAATACCCCAGTGTGGACACATGCACCACCTACACAGTAGTTGGACAGTGCAGAAAACACGGTGAAGCATGTGAACATGCACACATCACAACTCTTGCCACTGAGTCAGTACAGGTGTCCGGATGAAAGGGATGCCCAGAGTCAAATATGAAATGCATGTGATGCATACCAGCGACAGACACCATGATGCACCCATGTCCTGATAGCCATTGCAACAATGGTGTGCATGTAGCACATGTCACTCCCCTGCAGGATCACTCATAGGAAGTTACATGCAATGGCACAGGCATGCCTGCTAAGTCATACATCACTGTCTCCAGTCACATGGGCAGGGCAGCCAGACAACAACAGTCTGCACTGTGTCACAATAGTAGGTCATGGGGAATGCAAGTCCTGGAGCTGAACAAGTGCACATGTACATCTCCCACACACCACATCATCTGAACCCTTATCTGTCCACGTCATACCGATTGGACATATGGGAGACCTGTAACACAACCCTCTGAACCTGAGCACCTCACAATCTGCTGTGAATGGGAAACAGCTGCCTGAACTTCACATTCGCATACCCCAGTCTGCACGGTCAGGTGATCAAACACCTATGTGTCACCCAAGTATCGTCTACTATGGTCACATCTCCGGTGGCATGCTGAGCCCCAACCGAGAGACACCCCAGCAGTCATGACAAGGAAGCCACAGCACACTGACACAGAGGCAGACACCTGAGGGGACATATCACTGAGCACAACGTGTCAGCTGATACACGGGAGTGGGAGTACAGAGTGTATTGTATGGGCTGGAGTAGGCATGACTGTCCTGCCCCACATGAATGAGGGATGATCTCTGGGCAGTAGGCAGCTGGCTAAGTATGTGTGACACACGTAATATACACACTCCTGGGGCCCAAGCATTGTTCCCACCCGCAGCATGGGTGTGTGCCAGATACCCCAGGCACATGTGGTGGATCAGCTCAGCAATTGGACCACATATCAAAGTAACACGCAGATTACATGTCAGAACACAGGCATTGTGTAAGCAAAGGACCCACCCATGATACCCACCACAGAGTTAGGGGAACAGATGCTGTCCCCCACCTTGAGTCAAGCAAACTGCAAGGACACAGTACCCAAGTGACACAATTCCCTGACTGCATGGGCCACACCTGGGTATCAGATGAGGAGTGGGCAGTGCACAATCGAGGGACATGGGTCCTGGACCACATGACTGATGTACTGTGGAAGTTCAACCAGGCCAAAGGAGGGCACATAGCATGGCAGACAAAGTTCACAATGCAGTCATGGACTCACCCCCTCCTTGCTGCTCTCTAGCCTTCAGCTGCCCATCCAGATCAGGGAAGACCACCGCCAGGATCCTGAGCATGTGGGGGGTCAAGGTCCGGTGTCCGCCCCTCCTGCGAGGAGGCGACAGCTTCAGCTGGACCCGTGCGATCCTCCGGGTCCAGCCCCGAAGGTCCTGCCACCTCTTCTGGCAGTTGCAGATCCGGCGCTTTTAGTCCCCCACGGATATCACTGCCCGGACGATGATCAGCCATATCTTCTGCTTCTGGTGGGCATCAACCTGTGAGGAAGACAAAGTGAGAATTCCATTACTACACATGCAACATATCTGTGCATTACACAGTTGGATATACATGTCTCAATCACAGGGGCACATGATGTACACAGGCAGTGCAACGATGGCTATGGACAGTATGCCAGCAGTTACTACATGGTATCATTGCCTGGGAAGTAAAACCTTGTTGAAATGCACTGTCACTGCACTATACCTGTTCAGTGCATGTAACCACACACTATGGGGGGTGACAACTACTCAGTGAGCCTGCTAGCCAGTGGCGTGCAGACTGTTAGCCTTGCTAGTCAGACAACATGCACATTTAGTAAGGCAGTGGACAGCACACTCACCTGCTCCCCTGGTTTCCCATACAGCTTGCTGTACTGTGGAAGGAGGCTGTCCAGCAGGGCCTGGTTCTCCTCAGTGCTGAAGGCTGGGGCTCTCTCCACAGTACGTGCCATTGCAGGGTCCAGAGGGTGCAGATACAGCAGCAGTGGTGGTGGCAGATGTCGGCCAGGAGCATGTAGTGCAGGCAAGTGAGCTCTCAGGGGAACAGCCAGCATTATATGTGTGCTGCAGGGGCAGATACTATCCCATGTGTCCAAAGTGATAGGTCCAAGTCTTTAGCATCTTCTGAATCTGGCCAATCCATGGAATTGCACCACTTACACACGCCCACAGCGTCCTTCAAAAGTTCAACTTCATGAGACCCATGAATTTGCAACATTGTTGTGGGTGACCAACTGAATTTCCAGCATCAGACTCGTTCAAGATTTGAAAACGCGTCCGTTGCCAGGCCAGGCCATAGCCAATGGATGCGCACTGATCGGTCCATTGCTGTTCAATGTGTATTGCGGATACAACGCGTACCCGCTCACATTGAATGCAATGGTCCGGCTGGGCACACCGATCGGTCCATTGCTGTTCAACGCGTACCCGGATACAACGCGTACCCGCTCATATTGAATGCAATGGGCCGGCCGGGCACACCGATCGGTCCATTGCTGTTCAACGCGTACCCGGATACAACGCGTACCCGCTCAAATTGAATGCAATGGGCCGGCCGGGCACACCGATCGGTCCATTGCTGTTCAACGCGTACCCGGATACAACGCGTACCCGCTCACATTGAATGCAATGGGCCGGCCGGGCACACCGATCGGTCCATTGCTGTTCAACGCGTACCGGATACAACGCGTACCCGCTCACATTGAATGCAATGGGCCGGCCGGGCACACCGATCGGTCCATTGCTGTTCAACGCGTACCCGGATACAACGCGTACCCGCTCACATTGAATGCAATGGGCCGGCCGGGCACACCGATCGGTCCATTGCTGTTCAACGCGTACCCAGATACAACGCGTACCCGCTCACATTGAATGCAATGGGCCGGCCGGGCACACCGATTGGTCCATTGCTGTTCAACGCGTACCCGGATACAACGCGTACCCACTCACATTGAATGCAATGGGCCGGCCGGGCACACCGATCGGTCCATTGCTGTACAACGCGTCCCTGTACAAGTCACTGGCATATATCACCATGCCTGTCACAGGTGAATATATGCCAGCAACATATACTTCCCAGGGAGTGAGGGGCACACCTACAACACCACACCCTGTCCACACTGCATCCTGAGGCATGTAAGGCTGCATTACCTATTCCGTGTATGGGGGTGAACATCTTGTTCTGTGGGTGGCACTTGGGGGCAGCCACTCCCAGGCTGTGCACGTGTTCATGGGGACAGAATCCTTGGTGTTTCATGTACATGACCACTGTGATGTGCAACTGTTCATTTCTGTGCATGTGGCATGGTCACATTTCACAGTGGTGTATGTGTATGTCATGTCACATACCCCCTGAGTCCCATGTGTGACGGTATGTACGTCCCAGGGTGACCCATTGCCACAATGGTGATGGTCCTCCACAGTCTGTGTGCATGTTGTGTCTACAATGTCTCTGATTCCATGTGCACAATGGGAGACAGTCTCCACATCCACGTTGTTTGTGCATGGACTTTGATGTTGTACGTGTGTGTGTCACAGACGTCCATGTCTGTCCTGCAGAGGCAACAGGGACCACTACCTGTGGTGGTCATGGTTGTTTTGCTGTGGTGTATTCATGATACACCATGTCATGCCAGTGTCCATGTGGCAATACAGGGTCCCTGGGAATCTACCTGTCGTTGAGCTGTGATGCCTGGGGCACATCTGTCCTCACATGTCACTGTGGGGTGTGTTTGGAACGTGGCGGCAGGAGATGGGAACGGTGACACGGCCTCATGATATCCCATGGCACAACCTGGGACTTGTTGATGCCACTTGTTGAACTGTGATGTTAGATGTTGGCCATGCATGTGCCATACATGTCCTTACGGAACTGCACACATCATGTACTTGTGCCTCATAATGATGTATCATGTGATATTGAGTATGGTCAATGCCACATATGTGGGGTGACTGACAATCTTTCTTTCTTCACCTATGCACTGCAGGGCACCAGCTGTCCATAGACCATTCCCTGACCTTGCAACCATGGTGGAACGGGACTGCATCCGACGGTACCGCTTCACCAGGCCGCTGATTGAGGTGTTGACGGTGCGGTTGGCCCCACATTTGCAAGCTGGCCGGACATACCCTACAGCGCTGACCCCCAAGGTGAAGGTGATGGCAGCCCTACACTTCTTTGCCACCGGTACCTTTCAACACACTGTGGCGACTGCTGGTGGGATGTCACAGACCATGTTCAGCCGTGTGCTCCGCGATGTTTTGGAGGCTATGTTGATTTACCTGAACCAGTACATCTATTTCCCTAGACTCCAACAACTCACTGACGTGAAGAGTGACTTCTATGCCCTGGGGAGGATGCCGCATTATATTGGCTCCATTGATGGGACACATGTTGCTTTTGTACCACCACAGGCCCAAGAGCAGGCATACAGGAACCGCAAACACTACCACTCGGTCAATGCACTGGTGGTATGTCTTGCAGATATGAGCATCTTACACGTCTGTGCCCATTTCCCCGGTTCTGCACACGATGCCTACGTGATGAGGAGTAGTCGCATCCCAAGGATGATGTCACAGATGCAGAACCAGCGTGCCTGGCATGTTGGTGTGTACTGACTTAGTGCCATTGTGTGTGTTCTGCAATGTAGTGTTCCACCCTCTTTTCCAACTCAGCTAATGTGCAATTGTCTGTATGTAGGTGACTCCGGATACCCCAACATGCCGTGGTTGCTGACGCCCCTCAGGAACCCTGTGACACCAGGCCAGATGCGCTACAATGAGGCACATGGTCGGACCAGGAGAGTGATTGAGCGGACCTTTGGTCTCCTGAAGAGCCGCTTCCGCTGCCTGGACAAGACAGGAGGGGCCCTCCCATATGCCCAAGCAAAGGTGTGCAAGATTGTCATCGTCTGCTGCATGCTACACAACCTGGCAGTGCGGAAGGAGTTGCCTCTCATCCTGGATGACGATGACCAACATCCGCCACCTGTGGAGGATCCTGGCCTGGACCACGATGCCAGTGATGATGATGATGATGATGGTGATGTCCGCACACAGCTCATCACCAACTTCTTCAGCTGAATGTGAGTATCCAGAGATGTCATGTCGATGATGTGAGTATGCATGATATGTGTTGGTGGTGCTCTGGTGCTGTTTGAGTGTGTCCATGTGCTACATGACTGTATGCGTGTAGCGATATTTCCTTACAGGTAGTCTGTACTCCCCAACAGTGTTGACATGCTAACTTGGTTCTGGGTGGGTATCTTGTGACATGTATTGGGCATGAGTATTGTAGTTCTCTCCTGTACTTCAGTGCTTTTGACTGTGTTTCATTTCTGTCCTTCACAGGGTACTTTCAGAGTGGTTTGGGCAACTGTGATCCCCAACACCGTGATTCGACTTCCAGGGTGGTAGCTGTCGTGTCCCTACAGGTGATCTGTGCCACACCCATGGACTTCCTTCCTTCTACACTTGTTGACTGTGTGCCCGCTGCCAGGTGGGATTGCCTTGCATCTGTAGTGGTTACAACATGTTGCAAATGTGTAATAAACCTGTGCTTCACTTTGTGATGTGCGTTGTCTGTGGTCACACATCTGACTGACATTTGCTTACTGCACCAGTGGGCTAGTTGACAGAGACTGTGAATAGGTGTTGTGTCTGTGCATTGCACCGTATTTCCTGGCAACATCAGTGTAGGCGATGAGTCAGATGGGCTAGGTGTGTATATGTTGTGTAGCCCTGGTGGTGTGTCTCCCTCATATGTGTCACGTTGCCATAACTCACATGCCTGTGTTGTACTTGCTGTAGCAGTTAGCATGCACAGTGTAATTTCGCAGGTCATCATCTCCATGACAGGAACCACGTTGGAATCACAACAGAGGCAGGTATGGTGTATTAGTGTGTTTATTGTCATACATGTGTGTGTATAGTGCACAGGATGGTGGGTGCTGTACATTTTGATTTCAATCCTAAGTTCCTAGATGAATTGGAAGTCCTGGTAGCAGATATGTCCAGAATAAAGTCCACAGTCATCTGATACATTGGTCCAACTTGTACTCCCCATGTCATGTGGGGAGTTGTGTTGCAGTCAACAGGGTGAACAGTTTGCGCACAAAGGTGATTATCCAGTACAGGTTTTGGCTTCCTGGGGGTTGCACATGGCCATTGGCCTCTCACTTGCCCCTCCTCGGACGACCCCTTTTCTTTGGGGGGGGACCCTCAAGTGCAGGCTGCTGCGGTGCAGGGGACTCTCCGCCAGAGTCATCCTCCCTCCCTGTGGCAGTTGCAGTTGTTTCAGCACCAGATGTTGTGGGCACACAGGGAGGTGTTGACTGGTTGCTGCTCATCTGGCGGAGGCATTGTAATATGTCCCTATGCACCGCCGTCATCTCTTGCAGTGTGTCCCACTTGGACTCCATGCGGGACATGTGCGAGTCCAAGCGGGCATGATGGGCAGCCTGCTGCTGTTTAATGTCCCTGAGGAGACCCACTACCTGGCTGAGCTCTCCGGTGCTGGACTGGCACGCATCGGCTATGCGTACCAGTTGTGGGTCATCATGCAGTCCAGACCCCTCTGCGATCAGTGACCTATGTCTCCCACCCCTCCCACCACCCCTGGCGACATGTGCAGTACCTGAGGTGGCACACACAGGTGACCCTGGGCCCCCTTGGGGGTTGTTGGTGGTGTTGGTGTCCATAGCCCCACGTTGGTCCAGGGTCCCTGTGCTGGTGGTGGTGGTGCTCCTTGGTCTGTCCGTGTCAGCAGGGGTGGTATGTGTGTTGACAGTCATTGGAGGGGTGGGTGCAGGGGGTGCAGCTGGTGGTCCTGCTGGTGCTGCATGATGACTTGCTCCGGAGGTGCCAGGTAGGTCTTCGTCATCCGAGGAGGGCAGAGGCTGTTCCACACCAGTGAGCTCCGTTTCCCCTTGAGCCTGGGACAGGGACTCCTCAGCATCTGCTGCTGTGTCCCCATCATCACCTGTTTTTGGGAGACACACACAATGTATGTTATGTTTCTGCAGGCATGAATGGTTGACACACATGACAGTTGTGACTGTACCTCTGGATGCGGGCCTGTACATTGCATTGTCCTAAGTTGTCACAGTCAGAGGTTGATATTGGTGTAGCACATTGTCCTGCATACTTTGGGCATTGCTATATGAATGTTGGGGTGTGTACATGGTCTGCATTGGTTGTATTTGGTTGACATCCGACCCTCCTTCCCACCCAGCCAGATATCCCACCGTGGAACGTGCTTCCATTGCAGGGAGTGCAAGTTGTCTTTCAGGATGTCAGTCAGTGGTGTCCTGCTGTTGGTTGGTGCACAGTTGCCAGCAGGGCCTTGTGCTCCCCACAGCAGTACCCAGTGTCAGCCATCTTGTCAGTTCTTGTCCACTCCCTGTGATGTGCGCATGGTTCAGGGTGGTGTTGATGGGACAGTTGTGGGGGTGACCAATATCTGTGACTACCACTCCCATCATGCTATTGCCTCCACCCCACTTCCCAGCATGCCCATACTTACTTGCTTTTGGGTGTACTTCACTGTGTGTGAGTGTGAGAGCAATGGCAAGATGGCTGACAGTGGTGTCCTGCTGTTGGTTGGTGCCCAGTTCCCAGCAGGGCCATGTGCGCCCCACAACTGAGCACCAGTGTCAGCCATCTTTGAAGTGGCTTTTGACTCCCTGTGAGGTGTGCATGCTTGGGTGTGAGCTTGCTGGGCCATGTGGGTGGGGGATGTTGGGCTGTGACTACCACTCCCATCATGCTATTGCCTCCACCCCACTTCCCAGCATGCCCATACTTACTTGCTTTTGGGTGGACTTCACTGTGTGTGAGTGTGAGAGCAATGGCAAGATGGCTGACAGTGGTGTCCTGCTGTTGGTTGGTGCCCAGTTCCCAGCAGGGCCATGTGCTCCCCATAACTGAGCACCAGTGTCAGCCATCTTTGAAGTGGCTTTTGACTCCCTGTGAGGTGTGCATGCTTGGGTGTTAGCTTGCTGGGCCATGTGGGTGGGGGATGTTGGGCTGTGACTACCACTCCCATCATGCTATTGCCTCCACCCCACTTCCCAGCATGCCCATATTTACTTGCTTTTGGGTGGACTTCACTGTGTGGGAGTGTGAGAGCAATGGCAAGATGGCTGACAGTGGTGTCCTGCTGTTCGTTGGTGCCCAGTTCCCAGCAGGGCCATGTGCTCCCCACAACTGAGCACCAGTGTCAGCCATCTTTGAAGTGGCTTTTGACTCCCTGTGAGGTGTGCATGCTTGGGTGTGAGCTTGCTGGGCCATGTGTGTGCGGGATGTTGGGCTGTGACTACCACTCCCATCATGCTATTGCCTCCACCCCACTTCCCAGCATGCCCATACTTACTTGCTTTTGGGTGGACTTCACTGTGTGTGAGTGTGAGAGCAATGGCAAGATGGCTAACAGTGGTGTCCTGCTGTTGGTTGGTGCCCAGTTCCCAGCAGGGCCATGTGCTCCCCACAACTGAGCACCAGTGTCAGCCATCTTTGAAGTGGCTTTTGACTCCCTGTGAGGTGTGCATGCTTGGGGGTGAGCTTGCTGGGCCATGTGGGTGGGGGATTTGGGGCTGTGACTACCACTCCCATCATTCTATTGCCTCCACCCCACTTCCCAGCATGCCCATACTTACTTGCTTTTGGGTGGACTTCACTGTGTGTGAGTGTGAGAGCAATGGCAATATGGCTGACAGTGGTGTCCTGCTGTTGGTTGGTGCCCAGTTCCCAGCAGGGCCATGTGCTCCCCACAACTGAGCACCAGTGTCAGCCATCTTGTCAGTTCTTGTCCACTCCCTGTGATGTGCGCATGGTTCAGGGTGGTGTTGATGGGACAGTTGTGGGGGTGACCAATATCTGTGGCTACCACTCCCATCATGCTATTGCCTCCACCCCACTTCCCACCATGCCCATACTTACTTACTTTTGGGTGGACTTCACTGTGTGTGAGTGTGAGAGCAATGGCAAGATGGCTGACAGTGGTGTCCTGCTGTTGGTTGGTGCCCAGTTCCCAGCAGGGCCATGTGCTCCCCACAGCAGTACCCAGTGTCAGCCATCTTGTCAGTTCTTGTCCACTCCCTGTGATGTGCGCATGGTTCAGGGTGGTGTTGATGGGACAGTTGTGGGGGTGACCAATATCTGTGACTACCACTCCCATCATGCTATTGCCTCCACCCCACTTCCCAGCATGCCCATGCTTCCTTCCTTTTGACTCTGCTGCCCTGTGGGGTTGTGTGCCTGTGCTGACAAGATGGCTGACAGTGTTATCCTGGGGTTAGTTTTGCTACAAGTCCCATGTGTGTCCCTGTGCTTCACACTGCATGACCCAGGGTTGTGGTTCTTTGTGGGATATTTGATTAGAGTGTGAGGCAATGCATTCTCCCAGGTGAGTTGTGTGGAGTTTGTGTTAGGGGTGTGTGTGAGTGGAGCTGCTGGTAACTATGGTCAGTGCTGTCAGTCCTCCTTCCCACCCAGCCAGATTCTCCACCATGGAACGTGCTTCCGTTGCAGGGAGTGCAAGTTGTCTTTCAGGATGTCAGTCAGTGGTGTCCTGCTGTTGGTTGGTGCACAGTTGCCAGCAGGTCCTTGTGCTCCCCACAGCAGTAGCCAGTGTCAGCCATCTTGTCAGTTGTTTTCCACTCCCTGTGATGTGAGCATGGTTCATGGTGGTGTTGATGTGCGCATTGTGAGGGTGGGCAATATCTGTGACTACGACTCCCATGATGCTATTGGCTACACTGACTTTCCCAGCATACACAAGATTCCTTCCTTTCAGTGGGCTTCACTGTGAGGTGGTGTTGTAGTGGTGGCTACATGTCTGGATGTGTTTGTTAGTTATATTTGTGCCACTGCCTAGCTGTAGTTGTAGTTGTGTTTGTACATGTGATGACACAGTTACATATCACTATGAGATGGCATGTGTTGTGTTTATCTGACTGACATACACATTTTGGGATGATTCTGTTCTGGTTGGTGTGTATTTGCTTAGGGTGCATGGTTTGACTCTCCCCTTGACAGTGATGTGTGTGTATAGTCGCACAATATTGTGTACATTTGTTGTGTACTCACCAGGCTCTGGGATGTTTTCTAGTCCATAGACGCTCACTGGTGGTAGGATGGCCCGCACCTTCTCCTCCCAGGGCCTGAGGTATACTGGTTTGGCAGGAGGGCCACTGCCGGTGTGTTGGCTCAAGAGGTAGTCCTTCTTCAACAGCTCCCTGACCCTCCTGCGCACGTCATACCACCTGTTCTGGATGTCTACCTTTGTCCGCAAACATGGTGATTGTGCATTCACCCTGTCGACGATCCTCTCCCACATCTTGGTTTTCTGCGACATGGGTGTCTGTTGGACCAGTGTACCAAACAGCTGTGGCTCTTCCCTGAGGATCTCATCTACCAGGACTTCCAATTCACTATCTAGGAACTTATGATTCTTCTTTGGGGGCATGGTGATGGGTGGTGATGGTGAGTGATGTGTGTGTTGGTGTGCAGGTGAGGGTGTGTGAGTGTGTGTTTAGCTGGGTGTATGTGAGGGTGCTATTTGTTGAGGTGCTGATGGTGTGTGGCTTGTGTGATGGATGAGCTGTGGGTGGGTGTGTGGTTGCTGTCTGTTCAGTGCTGGCTGGTAATTTGAATTTGCAAAGGATCATGGTAGGGATTTGTGTCCTTTATATGGGTGGAGTTGTGGGTGTGTCTTTGTTCCCTGTCCCCCCCTCAGTATTTATTGCCTTTGTAATTGCTTGTTTGGCATTTTTTTGTGTGTTTTTCCCTTTGTACTTTTTGTGCATGTAGGAGACGTTCTTGTGACCGAGTCGGACCCTGCAGTTGTCTCGTACGAGCTTCTCCGAGTCGTTCATGCTGTGTTTGTGCTGTTTTCTATGCTGCGTGCGCGTCGGTCGCGGTGTATTGGGTTGCTTCTGCTCGCAGTTTTGTATGCGTGTCGGTCGTACGGCTTGGGCTCCGTGCGACTCAGTCGTGTTTTCCACGTGTTGCATCGTACTGCGCGGGTCGGACTTTGCGGGTACGTTTCGTTCGGGTTCATTCCTGGTGCGTGTCGGTCGGTTCGATTCGCGTGGTTTTCCGGCCGGATGGCTGTTTTCCGCGTGGCTCGGTCGTTCGGCTTGTGTTTCGTACGAGTCAGTCGGATTTTGCATGCTTCTCATCGTACTTTGCGGGTCGGCCTGCACCTGTATGTGTCGGTTGGTATTAATTCCGGCTCCGAGTCGGTCGGTACGTTTTCCGGCCCGAATCGGAATCGGCCCCTCAGTTTTATATTCACAATTCCAAAATCTAAAATTATTAAATTTAGTTACTCAGTATCAAATTTATAAATCATATTCATAAATTAAAATAAATCATACATTTTAAATTTAAAATAGTAAACACAAATTTTAGAACATCTTTCCATATATACAATATTTTTTAATAATTATAAAATATAAAACATTTTTATTAATATATTATCATAAATAATATATATTTTATTTAAATTTAAAAATTATTATTTTTTATTATTAGCAAATTTTGATACATAATTCATTAAATTTAAATATCTCTAATTATTTAAAAATTCAATTTTCAAAAAATGTATATTTAAATTTAAAAAAATTAAATGAAAATTAAACAAATGTATCCCCTATTAACACAACATTACGTTAATAAATTACAATATATATATTTTTTTAAATAATTAAAAATATATATTTTTTTTAATATTTTAAAAAATAATTAAATCCTTACCTTTATTCCCTATAAACACAACATCCCTCTCCTAAAAAACAACTTTAATTTAATTTTTTAAAATTGTACTTTTTTTTTTAAATTTAAAACACTACCCACCCTTATCCCCTATAAACCCAACATACCGCTCCTAAAAAACAATTTTAAATTATTTTACAATTTTTTTTTTTTAAATATTTTAAATCAAAATTTTTAAAACACTCCCCACCCTTATCCCCTATAAACCCAACATCTCGCTCCTAAAAAACAAATTTAAATTAATTTTATAAATTTTTATATTTTTTATATTTTTTAACAAATATTTTAAAACACTCCCCACCCTTATCCCCTATAAACCCAACATCCCGCTCCTAAAAATGATATTACAATTCAAAACCTTTGTAACATAAATTAACTATTATTATAACATTAACAAACATATAACAATAAAAAATATTACTATAACGATATTTTTGCATAACGATATTTTAACAAACGACATTTATGACAACGATATTTTTTACAACACACCAAATCGATATTTTGTACCTCGATATATTTAACATCGATATTTACTAATTTAGATATTAAAAACTCGATATTATTACACATCGATATTACATTTTCGAGATTATGTCTACTTACCAAATAAAATTAAGTAAGTAAAGTCTCAGGGGTCGATTCCGATTCGGGCCGGAAAACGTACCGACCGACTCGGTGCGGGAATTTATTCCGACCGACACGAACCGGCGCCGTCCGACCCGGGTAGTACGATGAAATGCATGTGAAACCCGACCGACTCGGATGGAATACAAAACGAACGACCGAGCCGGACGGAAACAAGCCATCCGGCCGGAAAAACACTCGAAACGAACCGACCGACACGCACCCGGATAGCGACCGAACAAAACGTACCCGCGAACTCTGACCCGCGTAGTACGATGCTATGCGGGCGAAACACGACCGACTCGCACGGAGCACAAGCCGTACGACCACACGCACACAAAACCCAGCCGAATCAACCCAATACTCCGAGACCGACTCGTACGCCGCACATG
This sequence comes from Calotriton arnoldi, assembly GCA_963921515.1. Classification (NCBI taxonomy): domain Eukaryota; kingdom Metazoa; phylum Chordata; class Amphibia; order Caudata; family Salamandridae; genus Calotriton; species Calotriton arnoldi. The sequence continues at coordinate 928,983 of CAWUFW010001597.1, read as the reverse complement.
AAACCAACCTGAAACACAGCGGGAACGAGTCGGACAACATCGCACCAGACAACAGCAGCGTCCGACTCGGACACAAGAACGACTCCTACATGCACCCAAAGCACCAAGGGAAAAAAGTAAAAAAAAATGGCCATACAAGCTACCACAAAGCCAATAAATACTGGGGGTGGGGGAAAAAATGCAACAAGGACACACCTCCAACCCCACCTACATAAAGGCCACAAATCCCTACCATGAGCCTTTGCAAATTCCACAGACCTGCCAGCAAACAACACCATCACACAGCAACCACAGACACACTCACAGCTCATACATCACACAAGCCACACACCATTACCACACTTACAAATAGCACCCTCACACACACCCAGCTAAACCTACACTCACACACCCCCACTTGCACACACACACACACACATCAATCACCACCACCACCCATCACCATGCCCCCAAAGAAGAACCACAAGTTCCTAGATTGTGAATTGGAAGTCCTGGTAGACGAGATACTCAGGGTAGAGCCACAGTTGTTTGGTACATTGGTACAACAGACCCCCATGTCGCAGAAAACCAAGATGTGGGCGAGGATTGTCGACAGGGTGAATGCACAATCACCATGTTTGCGCACAAAGGAAGACATCCAGAACAGGTGGTATGATGTGCGCAGGAGGGTCCGGGACCTACTGAAAAAGGACTACATCATCAGCCAGTGCACCAGCAGTGGCCCTCCTGCAAAACCAATATACCTCAGGCCCTGGGAGGAGAAGGTGCGGGCCATCCTACCACCAGTGAGCGTATATGGACTAACAGACATCCCAGAGCCTGGTGAGTACACAACTTATATACACAATATGGTGTGACAATACACACACAGCACCCTCAAAGGGATAGGCAAACCATGCACCCTTACCAAATACACAGCAAACAAAACATACTCATCCCAAGATGTGAATGCCAGTCAGACAAACACAATACCTGCCATCTCATAGTGACATCTAACTGTGTCATGACATCTACAAACCTAACAACAAATACAGCAAGGCAGTGGCACAAATAGAACCAACAAACACTCCCAGATATATTGACATCACTAGAACACCACCTCACAGGGAAGATCACTGAAAGGAAGGAATTCTGTGTATGCTGGTAAAGTCAGTGTAGCCAATAGCATCATGGGAGTTGGAGTCATAGATATTGCTCAGCCTCACAATTGGCCCATCAACACCACCCTGAACCATGCTTACATCACAGGGAGTGGAAAAGGACTCACAAGATGGCTGACACTGGGTACTGCTGGGGGAGCACAAGGCCCTGCAGGCAACTGTGCAACAACCAACAGCAGGACACCATTGACTGACATCCTGAAAGACAACTTGCACTCCCTGCAATGGAAGCATGTTCCATGGTGAGATATCTGGCTGGGTGGGAAGGAGGACTCACAGCACTGACCATAGTTACAAGCACCTCCCCTCACACACACCCCAACACTAACTCCACAGAACCCACCTGGGAGAATGCAATGCCTCACATTCTAACTCAAGATCCCACAAAGACCAACCAGCCGGGCTCATACTGTGTGAAGCACAGGGACACTCTTGGGACTGGTAGCCAAACAACCGCAAGGAGAACACTCTCAGCCAACCTGTCAGCACAGGCACCCCACCCCACAGGGAAGCAGAGTCAAAAGGAAGGAAGGATGGGCATGCTGGGAAGGGGGTGGAGGCAATAGCATGATGGGAGTGGTAGTCACAGATATTGGTCAGCCTCACAATTGGCCCATCAACACCACCCTGAACCATGCTCACATCACAGGGAGTGGAAAAGGACTCACAAGATGGCTGACACTGGGTACTGCTGGGGGAGCAAAAGGCCCTGCAGGCAACTGTGCAACAACCAACAGCAGGACACCACTGACTGACATCCTGAAAGACAACTTGCACTCCCTGCAATGGAAGCATGTTCCATGGTGGGATATCTGGCTGGGTGGGAAGGAGGACTCACAGCACTGACCATAGTTACAAGCACCTCCCCTCACACACACCCCAACACTAACTCCACAGAACCCACCTGGGAGAATGCAATGCCTCACATTCTAACTCAAGATCCCACAAAGACCAACCAGCCGGGCTCATACTGTGTGAAGCACAGGGACACTCTTGGGACTGGTAGCCAAACAACCGCAAGGAGAACACCCTCAGCCAACCTGTCAGCACAGGCACCCCACCCTACAGGGAAGCAGAGTCAAAAGGAAGGAAGGATGGGCATGCTGGGAAGGGGGGTGGAGGCAATAGCATGATGGGAGTGGTAGTCACAGATATTGCTCAGCCTCACAATTGGCCCATCAACACCAACCTGAACCATGCTCACATCACAGGGAGTGGAAAAGGACTCACAAGATGGCTGACACAGGGTACTGCTGGGGGGAACACAAGGCCCTGAAGGCAACTGTGCACCAACAAACAACACAACCACATTGTCAGCCATCTTGCCATTGCTCTCACACTCACACACACTGAAGTCCACTCAAAAGGAAGGAAGGATGGGCATGCTGGGAAGGGGGTGGAGGCAATAGCATGATGGGAGTGACAGTCACAGATGTTGCTCAGCCTCACAATTGGCCCATCAACACCACCCTGAACCATGCCCACATCACAGGGAGTGGAAAAGGACTCACAAGATGGCTGACACTGGGTACTGCTGGGGGAGCACAAGGCCCTGCAGGCAACTGTGCAACAACCAACAGCAAGACACCACTGACTGACATCCTGAAAGACAACTTGCACTCCCTGCAATGGAAGCATGTTCCATGGTGGGATATTTGGGCTGGGGGAGAAGTCGGCCCGGATGGCAACCAAATACCACCAATGCTGGTCAGGCACACACCTCAACATTCACATTGACATGCCACAGGTTGGCAGGACAATGTGCTACACCAATATCACTCTCTGACTGTCATAACTGAGTAGAATGCAATGTCCAGGGCCGCATCCAGAGGTACAGTCACAACTGTCCGGTGTTTTAACAATTGATGCCTGTAGAAACATACCATACAATCTGTGTCTCTCCCCAAAACAGGTGAAGACGGGGACTCAGCAGCAGATGAGGAGGAGTCCCTGTCCCAGGCTCCGGGGGACACAGAGCTCACTGGTGTGGATCAGCCTCTGCACTCCTCGGATGGCGAACAACAAGCTGGACCCTCTGGTGCCAGTCATCATGCAGCACCAGCAGGACCAACATCTGCACCCCCTACACCCACCCCTCCAACAACTGCCAACACACAGGCCACCCCTGCCAACACGGACACACCAAGGACCACAGGTGACAACAGCGCAGGGACCCAGGACCAAACTGGAGCCGCTGCCATCGAGCCCACTAACAACACCCAAGTGGGCACACGGTCACCTGTTGCCAGGGGTGGTGGAAGGGGTGGTAGACACAGGTCGCTATTTGCAGAGGGGTCTGGACTGCGTGATGACCCACAACTGGCACGCATTGCAGATGCGTACCAGACCAGCACCGGAGAGGTCACCCAGGTAGTGGGGATCCTCAAGGACATACAACATCAGCAGGCTGCCCATCATGCCCGCTTGGACTCCCACATGTCCCGTGTCGAGACACACATGTCTCGCATGGAGTCCAAGTGGGACACATTGCAAGAACTCACAGCGGTGCATAGGGACATACTGACATGCCTCCGCCAGATCAGCACCAACATGGCCTCACCTCCCTGTGCGCCCACAACATCTGTTGCCACTACATCCGCAACAGCCACAGGGAGGGAGGAGGACTCTGGCGGAGAGTACCCTGCACTGCGGCAGCCTGCACCTGAGGGTCCCCCCCCAAGAAGAGGTGCCGACAAAGGAGGCCAAACTGAGAGGCCGATGGCCAGCTACATCCCCCAGGAAGCCAACACCTGTTCTGGAACTTTTCCTCTGTGTGCAAACTGCACGCCCTGTCGATGGCAACCCAACTCGCCCACATGACATGGGGAGCTCTAGTTGTACAAATTCATCAGATGACTGTGGACTATACCCTGGACATTTCATCTACCAGGACTTCCAATTCACATGGGAACTTTGGATTCCAATTTCTATGTACAGCACCCACCATCCTGTGCACCATCCCCACACCTTTTGTAAATAAACTCACCAAAAACCATATCTGCCTCTGTTGTGATTCCAACGTGGTCTCTGTCATGGAGATGGTGATCAGAAATATGACACTGTGCATGCTGACTGCTACAGCAAGTCCAACACCGTCATGGCAGTCATGGCGACGTGACACATATGAGGGAGACACACCACTAGGGCCACACAACACATACACACCAGGGCCATATGACTCATCCCCTACACTGATGTTGCCTGGAAATACAGTGCAATGCACAGACACCACACATATTCACAGTCTGTGTCAACTACAACACAGGTGCAGTAAGCAAATGTCACTCAGATGTGTGACTACGGACAACGCACACCCCAAAATGTAGAACAGGTTTATTACACATTTGCTACATGTTGTTTCCACTACAAATGCAAGCTAATCCCACCTGGCTGTGGCCACAAAGTCAAACAATGCAGAAGATAGAAAGTCCAGGGGTGTGTGGCACATCACCTGTAGGGGAACAACTGCTGCCACCTTGGAAGTTGAATCATTGATTCGGGGGATTCAAGTTGTTCTAACAACTCCAGCAGCACCCTGTGAAGGACAGACATGACACACACTCAAAAGCACAGAAGAACAGCACAGAACAGCAATACTCATGTCTAATACCTGTCACAAGTTAAATACACAAAAGCAAGTCAGCATGTCTACACTGTTGGCAAGTACAGACCACCTGCAAGGACACATCTCTGCACGCATCCAGTCAAGTTGCACATGGCCACACTCAAACAGCACCAGAGCACCACACACACATATCATGCAAATCAAATTCATTGATAGTACAACACTCTGGATACTCACATTCAGCTGAAGAAGTTGGTGATGAGCTGTGTGCGGACATCACCATCACCATCATCATCATCATCACTGGCATCGTGGCCCAGGCCTGGATCCTCCACAGGTGGCGGATGTTGGTCATCGTCATCCAGGATGAGAGGCAACTCCTTCCGCACTGCCAGGTTGTGGAGCATGCAGCAGACGATGATAATCTTGCACACCTTTGCTGGGGCATATGGGAGGGCGCCTCCTGTCTTGTCCAGGCAGCGGAAGCGGCTCTTCAGGAGACCACAGGTCCGCTCAATCACCCTCCTGGTCCGACCATGTGCCTCATTGTAGCGCATCTGGGCTGGTGTCACAAGGTTCCTGAGGGGTGTCAGCAACCACGGCATGTTGGGGTATCCCGAGTCACCTACAGACAGACAATTGCACATTAGCCAACATTGAAAAGTGTGCGGAAAGCAACATAGCACAACACACACAATGGTACAAAGTCAGTACACACCGACAAGCCAAGCACGCTGGTTCGGCATCTGTGACATCATCCTCGGGATGCGACTACTCCTCATCACGTAGGCATCGTGTGCAGTACCAGGGAAACGGGCACAAACATGTGTGATGGTCATGTTTGCAAGACATACCACCAGAGCATTGACAGAATGGTAATGTTTCCTGTTCCTGTATGCCTGCTCATGTGCCTGTGGTGGTACCAAAGCCACATGTGTCCCATCAAAGGAGCCAATGACATGTGGCATCCTCCCCAGGGCATAGAAGTCACTCTTGATGTCAGTGAGTCGGTGACGTTGTGGGAAATAGATGTACTGGTTAAGGCATCTCAACATCGCCACCAAAACATCGTGTAGCACATGGCTGAACATAGTCTGTGACATACCACCAGTAGATGCCACAGTGTGTTGAAAGGTACCGGTGGCAAAGAAGTGTAGGGCTGCCATCACCTTCACCTTGGGGGTCAGCGCTGTCGGATACGGCCGGCCAGGCTGCAAATGTGGGTCCAACCGCACTGCCAAATCCTCAATCAGCTGCCTGGTGAACCGGTACCGTCGGATGCTGTCACGTTCCACCATCGTTGCCAGGTCTGGGAATGGTCGATGGACAGCAGGAGCCCTGCAGTGCAGAGGTGAAGAAGTCAAGATTGTCAGTCACCCCACATATGTGCCATTCACCATACTGTAGTTCACATGCTACATCATCAGCAAACACTAGTACTTGATGTGTGTCTCGTTCTGTTTGGACACATATGGCACCCACATGGACATCATGTAACATCTCTGTTCAACATGTGTGGACAACAGGTCCCAGGGTGTGCTATGTGAAACCATTTGGCTGTGTCACAGTACCCATTTACTGCTCTCACATTCCACACACATACCACAGTGACGTCTGGACAGATGCGCCACAGGCATCTCAACTCATTGACAGGTAGATTCCCAGTGACATTGACTTGCCACATGGACACTGGCATGACATGGCGTATCATGTACACAAAGGAAAAATCAAACATAACTCCCACAGGTAGTGCCCCCTGTAGCCTCTGCAGGACAGACATGGACGTCTGTGACACACACACACAACATCTAAGTCCATGCACAAACAACGTGGATGTGGAGACTGTCTCCCATTGTGCACATGGAGTCAGACATGTGAAACACAACATGCACACAGGCTGCGGATTGACATGACTATTGTGGCAATGGGCCACCCTGTGATGTACATGCTTTCCCACATGAGCCTTGGGGTATGTGACATGTCATACATATACACAACCTGGAAATGTGACCATGCAACATGCTCCAAAAATGAACAGTTGCACATCCCAGTGGTCATGTGCACGACACACAAAGGACCCTGTCCCCATTAACATGTGCACAGCCTGGGTGTGTCTGCCCCCAAGTGCCAGCCCAAAAACAACATGTACACACCCATACACAGATAAGGTCATGCTGCCACACATGCCTTAGATACAGTGTGGACTGGGTGTGGTGTAGTAGGTGTGCCCCAGAGTCCCTGGAAAGTATATGTGGCTGGCATAGGTTCACCATTGACCAGCATGGTGACACATGCGTGTGACCTGTACAGGGACGCGTTGTACAGAAATGGTCCGATCGGTGTGCCCGCTCGGACCATTGCACTGAATGTGAGCGGGTACGCGTTGTACAGCAATGGTCCGATCGGTGTGCCCGCTCGGACCATTGCATTGAATGTGAGCGGGTACGCGTTGTATCGCGGGTACGGGTTGTACAGCAATGGTCCGATCGGTGTGCCCGCTCGGACCATTGCATTGAATGTGAGCGGGTACGCGTTGTACAGCAATGGTCCGATCGGTGTGCCCGCTCGGACCATTGCATTGCATGTGAGCGGGTACGCATTGTACAGCAATGGTCCGATCGGTGTGCCCGCTCGGACCATTGCATTGAATGTGAGCGGGTACGCGTTGTATCGCGGGTACGCGTTGTACAGCAATGGTCCGATCAGTGTGCCCGCTCGGACCATTGCATTGAATGTGAGCGGGTATGCGTTGTACAGCAATGTCCGATCGGTGTGCCCGCTCGGACCATTGCATTGCATGTGAGCGGGTACGCGTTGTATCGCGGGTACGCGTTGTACAGCAATGGTCCGATCGGTGTGCACGCATTGGCTGGGGCCTGGCATGGCAACGGATGCGGTTTTTGAATTTTCAACGAGTCTGATGCAGTGAATTCAGTTGGCCAGCCACAACAATGTTGCAAATTCATGGGTGTCATGAAGTTGAATTTTTGAAGGATGCTGTGGGCGTGTATTGGAGCTGCTATTCCATGGATTGGCCAGATTCAGAAGACGCTACCGACTTGGACCTATCACTTTGGACACATGGGACAGTATCTGCCTCTGCAGCACACATATAATGCTGGCTGTTCCCCTGAGAGCTCACTTGCCTGCACTACATGCTCCAGGACGACATCTGCCACTACACTGCTGCTGTCTCTGCATCCTCTGGCTGCTGCAATGGCACGTACTGTGGAGAGAGCCCCAGCCTTCACCCATGAGGAGAACCAGGCCCTGCTGGACAGCCTCCTTCCACAGTACAGCAAGCTGTATGGGACACCAGGGGAGCAGGTGAGCGTGCTGTCCACTGCCTCACTAATTGTGCATGTTGCCTGACTAGCAGGATTTACAGTGTGCACACCACTGGCTAGCATGCCCACTGAGTAGTTCGCACCCCCCAAAGTGTGTAGTCACTTGCACTGAACAGGTACAGTGGAGTAACAGTGCATTCAAACAAGGTTCACTACCCATGCAATGATACCATGTAGTAACTGCTGGCAAACTGTCCATAGCCCTTGTTGCACTGCCTGTGTACATCATATGCCCCTGTGATTGAGACATGTATTTCCAACTGTGTGATGCACGGATATGTTGCATGTGTAGTAATGGCCTTTTCACTTTCTCATCCTCACAGGTTGATGCCCATCGGAAGCAGGACATCTGGCTGGACATCGTCCGGGCAGTCCGATCCGTGGGGGTCTACAAGCGCCGGATCCGCAACTGCCAGAAGAGGTGGCAGGACCTTCGTGGCTGGACCCGGAGGATCGCAAGGGTCCAGCTGAAGCTGTCGCCTCCTCGCAGGAGGGGCGGACACCGGACCCTGACCCCCACATGCTCCAGATCCTGCCGGTGGTGTTCCCGGAGCTGGATGGGCAGCTGAAGGGCAGACAGCAGCAAGGAGGGGGTGAGTCTAAGACTGCACTGTGAACTCTGTCTAACATGCTATGTGCCCTCCTCTGGCCTGGTTAAACTTCCCCAGTACATCAGTCTTGTTGTCCAGTACCCATATCCCTCTATTGTAACCTGGCCACTACCCATCTGATGCGCCAGTGTGCTCCTTACGCTCAGGATAATTGTGTCACTTGGGTACAGGGTCCTAGCATTTTGCTTTGCTCAAGGTGGTGACAGATTTTGTTCCCGTGACATTGTGTTTGCCTTCATGGGTGGGTCAGTTGCTCACACAATGCCTGAGTCGTGCTATGTAGTCTGGGTGTAACTTTGATATGTGATCCACTTGCACATCTAATTCACCACATGTCCCTGGGGTATTTGCCACACCCCCATTCTGCGGGTGGGTAAATTGTCTGGGCCTCAGGAGTATGTATGTCAAGTGTGTCACACATGCTTAGCCACCTGCCCACTGACCAGGGCTCATCCCTCTTGCAGGTGGAGCTGGACAGTCATGCCTACTACAGGGCATACAATACACTCTGTACTCCCACTCCCGTGTATCATCTGACATGCTGTGCTCAGTGAAATGTTGCCTCAGGTGTCTGCCTCTGTGTCGTTGTGCTGTGACTACGTTGTCGTGACTCCTGTGATGTCCTTCGGTTAGGGGTCAGCATGCCATCTGCTATTGGACCATGTGAGACAAGACTTCTGTGACTCATAGGTGTTTGATCACTTGACTGTGCAGACAGGTGTATGAGACTGTGACTTTCAGGCAGCTGTTCATCATTCACAGCACACTGTGAGGTGCTCTGGTTGAGGGAGTAGTGTTTCATGTCTCCCATTTGTCCAAATGGTGTGCAGTGTACAAATACTGGTTCAGAGGATGTGGTTAGTGGGGGATGAACATGTGCACTTGTCAGTTACATTACTTGCCTTCCCCATGTCCTAGGATAGTGACACAGTGCAGACTGTTGTTTGCTGGCTAACATGGCCATGTGACTTGAGACAGTGATGTATGACTTTGCAGGCATGCCTGTGTCATGGCATTAAACTTCCTAAGGGTGATCCTGCAGGGTGGTGACATGTGCAACAGGCACCCCATTGTGGCATTGACTATCCGGACATGGGTGCTTCATGGTGTCTGGTGCTGGTATGCATCACATGCATTTCTTTTTAGGCTCATGCCGTCCATTTATCCAGACACCTGCACTGACTCAGTGGCAAGTGATGTGAGGTGGGCATGTTCACATACTTCACCGTGTTCTCAGCAATGTCCAACTACTGTGTAGGTGGTGCATGTGTCCACACTGGGGTCTTACCATCAGACAGGCACCAGACAGATGGGTGCAAGGGCAGGAGGGGTGTCTGTTCCATGGCTGACCATCAGACTGACAATTGGCTTCTCCTAATCTGTGTGATGACTTTTGGCAATGTTCTACTAGTGATGCCAGGGCTTGCTCTGTGATGTGCTGTACTTACTGTGGTGTGTGCGGTCAGTGCAGGTGACTGATGTTTGTCTGTTTCCCTAATTGTTTGCAGATACATCCACAGCCACAGGAGGGGACAGCTCCACGGACCAGGAGGAGCAGCGGAGCCAGACTGGGTCAGCGTCCGACGAGTGGTCAGAGGGACCCAGTGGCATGGAGGGTGAGGGGAGCCACACCGAGGAGTCCTCAGCACCATCCACCTCAGCTGAGGACCACAGCAGCTCGGAGGATGACTCCCTTGTGGAGGCGGGTGTCAGCAGCCACCACACCCCAGCTACTCTGTCTGATCCCGCCACCACCACCACCGCCCTCCCATTGGCTCCCATTCCTGAGGTCCGTGGAGGCTCCCGTGCTCGGGAGCGTGTCTCCTTCAAGCCAGGCACCGCACCCCCTGCCCCTGTGTCCCCTGCTGCCCTGAGTGAGGAGTCTGTGTACCTCCTTCGGCAGCTCCATGTAGGGCAGACAGCAATGCTGACTGTCCTCCATGCACACACCACACTGTTGACACAGCTGGTGTCGTTCATGGAGGGCATCTCAACGGGTATGTCTGCCCTACAGAGGTGCAATAGGTCCATGGACTCCTCCCTGATGGCAGCAGTGTCCCTCCTCCAACAGTCCCTCACCCCTCCCACCTCTGCCCCATCCACACTTCCTACCACCCTACCTGTCCAAAGCACATGCACACCTGCACAATCACCCCAACACACAGACACGAGCAGCACACACACACCCAAAACCAAGGCAAGACGTGCACACAAGCATCCTCAGGGGACTGATTCCACACACACAGGGGATGGGGAACTGACACACACACAGGCAACCACAGTCACTCCGCAATCCTCAAGATCCTCTCCCTCCAAGACCCCTTCCCTTGCCTCATTTGCAACCCCACATACACAGCAGCTCTTCCTCTCTGACCTCGGCCTCTTCCCCTCCAATCCCGCTGATCCAGCATACCGGGGGAAGAGGAAGTCCACACACAGAGAGGAGAGTGCCCCTCGCCCCCGGACACCCTCACCAAGGCGCAGGCAGAGTGAGCCCCCCACCCGCAAGTCCCCCCGGACCTAAAAGAGCAAGACCCCGCCACCGCCCTGCAAGTCACCCACCCAGTCTCTCACCTCCATCCCCCAGGCCACCACTCCACAGGTTCCACCGCCACACCCTGCCCCAGGTGCCCCCACACACCGATACTGCATCCCCAAAGTGCTCAGGCCCTCCCCCCCTGCCACTTGCTCTTCCACCCCCAAACCAGACGCTCTGCCTGTATGTGCCACTGGTGTGGAGACCGTGTCCCCCCTCTGTCCTGCCCAGCTCTTCTGCTCCCCCTTCAACTCCCTTGGAGTCATGCACTGCGGTGGAGTCCACAACAACCCCATCTGACTCGGGCACTGCATTGGGGACCCAGCCCACTTCATCTGCCCAGCCCACTGCAGTGGTTGCAGCACCAACACCATCGGACTTGAGCCCTGCGGTGGTGCCGGCCCCCCCTGAGTCAGACACCTCCACTGCAGTTGCCGGTGACACTCCTGCACCCACCTCACCTTCCCTGCCTCCTTCTGGCATCCCCTGATCCTGTCTCTGCGGTGCCTGGCCTGCCCCTCGTATGCCCCTCCAAGGGGGATGTCCCCTGTTGGTACCTGTGCAGGCAAGCAAGATGTGACAAGTAGTCACACATCACCCTGTTGGGACTGTGTATTTGGACTGGACATTGGCCGTTGTTAATTTTGGACTTTTGATTTGAGTTGCACACTTGCTGAATAAAGCCTCTTTTTGTTTACTTGTGGTTAATCTTTGGTGGTACATGATGTAGATGTGTAGTATCATGCATTTGCTGTTGTAATTGTGTTCAGATCAGGTAAATGAAGTTTTGCTGTGATGGGCTCCATGTGGCCCATGGGATATGTGTCCTAATCTAGTCTGGATCTATAGCATCCCTTGCTGCAGTCTGAGGGTGTAATGTTCAGCATTTGACACAGGGATGTACGTTTAGCATTTGTATATTACCATCTTTGTCCTACACTGTTGCACATCTGTTGGGCTTACCACTGTCCAATGTTCCTAGTACCCTGACTGTGTGCCCGTCTCCACTGGACATGCAGTTTTACACATCAATTTTGGAGGACTCATCTGTGTATACAGTACAACTGGATTGCCACGTGTTTTGGGTGTATGCAGATGACTGACGTGACACTCCCGTACCCAGGCTGATGTGAGCAGAGGCTTCTGTGTGTTGTAGTTGTTGACTCACTGACGGAGTGTCCTGCTGATATGTTTGAGTCGTGCACAGACAAGGTTTGGCACAGCGGAGCTTCCACAGGAGTGGAGTGCCCTCATGGCTGTGTGTAATCTGGTGACATTGCGTGTGCCCGTGTGCCCGTGTTGTGTGAGCATGTCTGTGCATGTTCCCTTCCCTTTTCCTACACAGGCTGTGTCCCTAGGAATGTTCCTGTTTCTGATGGTTGCAGAGTTGGTATGTGTTCATCCAGCATCTTGGACCTGGTTTCTCCGTGATGTGGTTGCATGGCAAACTGATGTTCATGAGGTTGTCATCCCAGGTTGTCTTTGTTGTCAGGGCTGGGGATGTGGGCAAACGCAGATGGGACACATTCAGGATTCCCCTTGGCACTTGTTGTTTACACAAGTAATGTGATTTTGAGTTTGTGTTAGCTTTCAGTGATTGTGACGCATTGTGTGTGTGACTGCTGCCACTCCTCAGGGTCAGAGCTGCAATGTTGGAAGTTGTGTACGTGTGTTCTTTGTGTCTCACCTTGGCTTCTTCGTTGGTGTGTGACTATGGCCAGGATCCCATTGTTTGTGGTGGATTTCACATCATGCACATGTACGGCGTACTGTGCAGTGTGTCATACATAGACGAGTCATGTTGAGTGGGCATGTGTGATGGGTTTCTGCATCTTAGTTCCCCCCACCACCCCTGGGATTGTCATGGGTGCATGTGCAATGTCACCAGTCCATGTGAGATGAGGGTGAGTGGTGTTGAGTGTGCAAACGTGAGTTGTTGCACGGCTAGACCACTACCTCCATATTGGCCTTGGCTGGCAGGCCCTGCTGATTGATTGGAGCTTGTGTAGGTGTGATGGTAGTTTGTAGCTGAGGACACATGGCTGTGGTTCACAGTGTGATCAACATTTACCTTTGTCATCACAGTGGAATTGTCATGCAGGATAGTGTCTGCACAATGTGGGGTCCCTGGGGGTAGTGCTGTGGTGGGTGTGTCTCTTGCTGTGTTAGTTGCTGTTCCTACAAGCTTGTGTGACATGTGTAATTTGGGCTCCCTCTCATCTGACAATGCCAGATTTCCCACATAGGGGAATCCAATCCATGAGTTACTTGTGTGTGGCACTGTATACACATCTGTGTAATTGGGATTCAGGCCTCCTCATGTGTTGTGTGGTTGCCTGGGGACACTGGCACACACCCCCATCACCTGTTGTCTTTGATAGGAAGTGTGAGTCTGCCTGTTTGTGTTAGTGCATTTGCATCACTGCATTGGCATTTCTGTAGTGTGCCATTGGCTGTATGTTGTTTGGTGATTTTCCCCTGCTCTCCCTGGTACTCCTGGGTCATCAGTCAGCACAATGATCATGGTTTGTATGTCCCATTGCTGCCATGGTATGGTATTTGTTCACCTGACATCCACAGTCTCCACAGATTATATACATTTGTGTGTCCATAGGTGCAGATATGTGGGTCAGCATCATGATGGTCACTTCTGTCATTGTGGAATCGGCTGATTGTTGGCAATGTGATCCCCCATGTGTGATGTTTGTATGCACATGGACAAAAGCGATGTTTCTGTGACACTGCACTGTTAGCCTCCCCCAATATATGTTGCAATGGGACACAAGCAGTACTATGCCACATATGTTTTAGTTGTTGTGTGACCAGGATTCATCTATTCAGTTTGTCTTTGGCAGCTTTTACCATGCCTACACTTACCTTATGATCACCGTGGTGATGGGGCTTTAGGCACCATTGCCACACTGATCAAAAGGTCCATCAGCCTTGGACCCCACACTTACCTTTTGGTGACTGTGGTGATGGGTGTAGGAGAGTAGGATCTGCTTCACATGGGTACCCCCACTTTTTGCTGATGCTTCACTGGTTTTCGACATTAGTCTGGCTGGGGCCCTGCTATTCAGAACCCCAGCCTAGCTGTTTCCTCTTTAAAAGGGTCTCCATGTGCCTTAGGCACATCACCGATTGGGATCTGGAGTGCCCTTGTAAGTCCCTAGTATATGGTATACTATGTACCAAGGGCATAGGTACCTCAGAGGCCTGCCAGGGGCTGCAGCATGTATTATGCCACCCCTGGAAGGCCATCCAAACTGACACCACAGGTCTGCTACTGCAGCCTGGGTAAGGTGGTGCATGCACCCCTTGCTGTGGTATAGGTTACCTATATCACTAAATGCATACACACATATAAACCTATAAGTCACTCCTAAGGCAGGCCTTATCAATCCTAAAGGCAGAGTGCATGGTTCCTATGTGAGAGGGTGCCCCTGCGTGAGCAGGGCCCCTCTGCAGCGTTCGGAGACCATCTCTGATGCTGTTTGTAGTGCAGCCTGACCATATACTCTTAAACGCATTATATCCTCGCGGTAAAATGCTAACTATGGAATGGCTGCACCTAAACATGTCGTGTTTGGTGTCAAACATCTTGGAATACTACCCCCCGCCAATCCTGGCGGCGGGGGTAGCATTCCACCCTTCTAGAGGGAAAGGCATGTTAACTCTGACGAGTCCGGTAACTTCTTTCCAGAGCCCTGGCATCACAAAATGGATGCTGCTGCCACAGACACGAGTCTGGCCTCCTGCTGCTGGACGAAACTCCGGCAGGGGAGGCCTGGACAATAGGTTTCCTGTCCCAGGGAGGTGTGACCACCTCCCCAGACAGGACAATGTGTATTGGGGCTGGGCGGGAGCACTTTCTGGTGCTTTGAAGTCCTGCACTGGGGGCACATTTGGTGTCCCTGTGCATACCCCAGTTCAAACCGGATCAGGGGCTTGCAGCCCCTGCTTTGGCGTGAACTGGACAAAGGGAAAGGGGTGTAGCCACCCCTCGGCCCTGACCCACCCATAGGTGGGGCCACAGAGTAGTCCATCCCCTATTTTTAGAATAAAGGTAGGAACCCAGTCCTTAGGACTTTAGATTATACCTGGACGAAACTCTGACACTGAATCCTGGACCTTCGACGCTCTACGACAAGATTAGAGGACTGAAGAATCTCCCTTGGGGTCAAGGAGTGACCCCCCTGCTTGGCAGGCACCAAAGAAGCATCTGTCCGGTTCGCATCACTGAAGCTCCCGTCGGACGCCGAGGTCATCGCATCACCAGAGGTGGATTCTCAGACTTCCCCGAGGCTACCCTGAGTCCCCAGCAAAGCTGAGGCCCGTGGCTATCGTGGGTGACTTGAGACCGTGACCCCTGGACACCGAGCACACTTGCAAGTGCACCATCTTCTGGGTCTCCCAAGAAGTCGTGCTTTGGGCTCCGAGTAGCCCTAGCCTCCAGCACCACCTGCACCGAAGATCACTGGCCCCCACTCCACGAGTGTCCTGTAAGCCAGCTCCACGTGCGGCGTCACGAGGCTCCTTCGCGGTCGCTAGCCCGTTGGCTAGTAGCCCTTGACGAAGGCCAATCTTTTCTTTACTTGGCATCCTGGTTGCTCCAGGCCTGCCCTCACTTACCCTCGCTGGGTGAGTTCCCCAGACCTTGCTGGTCTGCATCATCGACGATCTACATCTTACTCGAGACTTGCCGTTGCCAAGGCTTGTTGGGTCCAATCCGGTCGCCGACACCTCAGCACTCGACAGACATCGAGCACCAGCCCGAATCCTGCTCCTGGTCGCCGACAACGCCTCCCGGACCTCGTGGCTGAAGAGTCAAGACGACCGTCACCGCACCTGAAGCACTCGACATCGGTGGGCATCTGTCCATCGCCTTCCTGGTCACTGGCTAGTGACCCAGACTCTGTCCCCTCTGCTTTCAGGTTCTTCAGAACTCCGATCCACTCTTGGATCCACCCGGACACTTTTCTCCTGGTCGCCAGCAGCACTTTGCAGCAGATCGCCATACGAAACGACGACGAAACCCGACCCCGAAAGGCACCTATGCACCCGGCTTCCCTGGGTGAGGTAACACGAGTACTCCGGTGCTCCTGTGGGTAGAGACTCTTCAAAGTCCTAGATCTCAAAGGGTTTTGTCCTAGTCCTATTTTAAGTGTCCCTTTCCTCTATTTTCCCGATCCCGACTTTCTCCATAGAAGTTAACGGCGTATCGCGGTTGTGTATTTACACTGCACGCGTCTCCCGTGGGTCCCCTGTGTCACTACCTTGGGTGGTTCCTTGTGGTCCAAGCACTTCTAGAGGCTCTAGGCCTAGTGTCTAGTTCAGTCGTGGTTCGCATACCACTTTATTGGTATATGGTTTGGTACGCCCCTAGGGCCCAAACGTGTATTTGTGCTATTATTGTGATTTAAGATCTTATAACCTATGTATTTCGAACTCTAGCCTCATAAAGAGACTAGAGGGGTGTGTTTAGTAATAAATACATATATTTTGAATATATACCTGGTGTGGTGCTCTTTCATTTGGTCACTCAAGAGATTATAGACTGGTAAAACAAGCTGCTTTACATTCCTTCAAGACTTAGCCTGAAGGCTGCTCTCCATAGCTACCACTAGGATAGCTTTCAATAAGGTTGTCTTTAACCTACCTACCATAAGAGTCGATTTGGACTGGTGCAAGGTGCCCACTATAATTAGTGGACAGCATATGCCAGGCCAACTTCTCACATTGGTGTGCAGCGTGTGGGATTCCAGCTTGCTATTGTTTTACCAGATAATCTCAATTGAATTGATCAACTGAAAACCACTAAAGGTACCTAAGGTACATATAATTTAAGCTTAGAATAACAGTAAGTTCTACTGAACTTAGAGTTGTGTGTTAAGGGATAGCACAACCCTTTCTACAACTCAAGAGAGTTTAGTAGGCCACACTAGAGTAGGTAGTGCATACACCACACCACACTAGTAATGTCTTTAAAAGCAGGATCCAAAGATGCCCTGCAGGAAGCCATTGAGCTTCCCCTCCAAGTATGACACACTCCCATTCTTGGAACTGAGAGCTTTGTGTAACGTGAGGAAATTAAGGACAGGCCAGAGTCCCACCACCCAACACCTCCAGGAGTTGTTGGTGGCTTATGATCTTAGTAAGTCTTCAGAGACTGAAGGGGTAGGAGCAGAGGGTGGGCCAGCAGATGAGGAAGGGGCCAGGGGTACCACAACCCCCAGCCCCCCTCTGAAACTGACCAGGAGGGTGACAATGACCCTGACCTGGAAAACCCAATCCCTTCTGGGGAAGATGAAGATGAGGATCTAGAGAACCACACCTTTGTCCCCCCAGGAAGGATTATGAGTGTGCTCAGAAAGTCTAGGTCTCCTTCTCAGGAGTCTAACCACTCTGGCACCTCCATAGGGAGCTCTGTTTCTTCTCACAGGAGGGAATCCTCTCATGAGAGAAGAAAGAGACTGGTCCAGTATGAGGAAACTCAACTGGAGATCAGGAAGAAGCAATTGGCTTTAGATAGAGAATCCCTAGATCTCCTTAGAGAGAGAAGAAAGTTGGGACTAGAGTCCCATGGTGGCAGCCATGTCCCTAGAGATAGGGAAAGGTCCTATGACCATAGGAACCTGAGCAAGATTGTCCCTCCCTACCAGAGTGGGGATGATATCCACAAATGGATAACTGCTTTAGAGAGGGCCTGTAAAGTACAGAAGGTCCCTCAGGAGCAGTGGGCAGCAATCTTGTGGCTCTCCTTTGCTGACAAAGGTAGAGACAAGCTCCTCACTGTTAGAGAGGAGGATGCTGACAATTACAAGGTCTTGAAGAGTGCTCTTATTGATGGGTTTGGCCTAACCACTGAACAGTACAGGTTGAAGTTCAGAGACACCCAAAAAGCACAGACTCAAGACTGGGTAGACTATGTGGATTGTTCTGCCAAGGCTCTGGAAGGCTGGTTGATGGGCAGTAAGGTGTGTGACTTCTCAGGATTGTATAATCTGATAATGAGGGAGCAGATTCTTAATAACTGTCAAAATCAGCTGTTGCATCAGTACCTGGTTGACTCTGATCTGACCTCTCCCCAAGAATTGGGAAAGAAGGCAGACAAATGGGTCAGAACCAGGGTGAAGCAGAAGGTACAGAACCAAGGTGGGGAAACCAAGAAGCAAGATGCTAAGAACTCTGACAAGGGTGGGGAGAAGGGTAAAGATCAAAAGTCTTCATCAGGCCCCCAAAAATCTTCTTCTGGTGGGGATTCCCAGTCTACCAAGGGTAAAGGCCAAAGAAAACCATGGTGCAAGGTCTGTAAGCAAAAGACCCACTGGACCAGTGATTGCACCAAGTCCAAAGACTCCAGTCCAGCACCCACCAATGCCCCTAAGGCACCTGTTCCCCCTAGTACAGTTGGTGGAAGTGCTCCAGCAAAGGGTTTAGTAGGGTTCACCCTGGGAACTGAGTTGGGCTCTGACCTAGTTAGAGAACTGACTCAGGCTGTGTTAGTCTGTGATGGAGGCATGGATGTGCCCTCCTCTATGAGTCCCAGTAATCTGGGCAAGTACAGACAACAGCCTTTAATCAATGGACGAGAGGCTTTGGCATTTAGGGACACAGGGGCAAGTGTCACAATGGTGACACAAGACCTTGTGCTACCTGGGCAAGTTATGCTTGGTGAAATGTACCAAGTGACCAATGCTAGCAATGTCAGAACAGACCATACTCTGGCAGTTGTTAACTTCTCCTGGGGAGGGGTAACTGGCCTTAAGAAGGTTGTGGTAAGTGCAAACCTACCAGTCGAATGCTTGCTTGGCAATGACTTAGAGACTTCTGCTTGGGCAGAAGTGGAGCTCAGGACCCATGCAGAAATGCTGGGGATCCCTGCAGATGTGTTTGCTGTGACCAGGTCACAAGCCAAAATGTCTAGCACTGAACAGGCCTTGGATTCTGGAAGAATGGACCAAGTGCCTTCCAAGAGGAGGAGTAGTAGGGTTAAGGCAGTGCCTTCCCCTTGGCTCAGGAGGAAGATCAGTCCCTTGAGGGGGATGATCTCAGCCCTGAAGAAGGAACTGTCCCAGAGGAACTTGAACCTGACCAGGTTGAGTTCTTGGGGACAGGGGGACCTTCTAGGGCAGATCTGAGCCAGGAGCAGCAGAGCTGCCCCTCCCTTGAACCCCTCAGACAGCAAGCTGCTGCTGAGGCTGCTGGGAAAGCTAGTGGTCCCCATACAGTGTATTGGGATGATGGACTCCTGTACTCAGAGAGTAGAGACCCCAAGCCTGGTGCTACCAGGAGGTTGGTAATACCTTTGAAGTTCAGGGGCTTCCTATTGACCCTAGCCCATGATATTCCCTTAGCAGGACACCTGGGCCAGAACAAGACTTGGGACAGAATTGTCCCTCACTTTCACTGGCCCCACATGTCTGAAGACAGTAAGGAGTTTTGTCGCTCCTGTGTAACCTGCCAAGCCAGTGGCAAAGCAGGTGGCACTACAAAGGCCCCCTGATACCACTACCTGTGGTGGGGGTGCCCTTTGAGAGGGTAGGGATTGACATTGTTGGTCCCATGGATCCCCAAACAGCCTCTGGGCACAGGTTTATCCTGGTGGTAGTGGATCATGCCACCAGGTACCCAGAAGCTATTCCCCTCAGGACCACTACAGCACCTGTGGTGGCAAGGGCCCTCCTGGGAATCTTCTCAAGAGTGGGCTTTCCTAAGGAGGTAGTATCCGACAGGGGTGCAAACTTCATGTCTGGGTACTTAAAAGCAATGTGGAAGGAGTGTGGAGTTACTTATAAGTTCACCACACCCTATCACCCACAATGCAATGGTTTAGTTGAGAGATTCAACAAAACCTTGAAGGGCATGATTAAAGGGCTCCCAGAAAAGCTTAGGCGTAGATGGGACATACTCTTGCCCTGCCTTTTATTCGCATATAGGGAGGTGCCTCAGAAGGGGGTTGGTTACAGCCCTTTTGAACTTCTGTTTGGCCACCCTGTGAGGGGTCCACTGTGCTTGGTGAAGGAAGGATGGGAGTTACCTCTCAAGCCCCCAAAGCAAGATATAGTGGACTATGTACTTGGTCTCCGCTCCAGGATGGCTGAGTACATGAAAAAGGCAACCAAAAACCTTGAGGCTAGCCAGGAACTTCAGAAGGCCTGGCATGACCAAAAGGCTGTTCTGACTGTTTACCAGCCAGGACAGAAGGTGTGGGTGTTGGAGCCAGTGGCCCCAGCAGCTCTCCAAGACAAATGGAGTGGACCCCACACTATTGTTGAGCAGAAGGGTGAGGTCACTTACTTAGTGGACCTAGGAACACCCAGGAGTCCCCAAAGGGTTCTCCATGTCAACAGACTTAAGCCATATGTGGACAGGGCAGACATGGGCTTGCTCATGGCTACTGATGAAGGGCAGGAGGAAGAGAGTGACCCACTCCCTGACCTGCTCTCACAGAACCCTGACGATGGGTCAGTTGATGGTGCAGCCTTGGCAGGCAGCCTCACTACCTAGCAACAAACTGATTGCAGGCAAGTCCTCAATCAGTTTAGGCATATGTTTTCACTGACACCCAGTCAGACCACCTGGTGCACTCATGAAGTGGACACTGGGGACAGTCTGCCTATTAAAAACAAGATTTATAGGCAACCTGACCATGTCAGGGACTGTATCAGGACTGAAGTCCAGAAAATGTTGGAATTGGGAGTGATTGAGCCCTCAGATAGCCCTTGGGCTAGTCCAGTAGTCCTAGTACCTAAACCTCACACCAGTGGTGGGAAAAGAGAGATGAGGTTTTGTGTAGACTACAGGGGTCTCAATGCAGTCACTAGGACTGATGCCCATCCAATACCCAGGGCAGATGAGCTCATAGATACTTTGGCCTCTGCCAAATATCTCAGCACATTTGACCTAACAGTTGGCTACTGGCAGATCAGACTAGCTGATACTGCAAAGCCCAAAACAGCATTTTCAACCCCTAGTGGGCATTATCAATTTGTGGTAATGCCCTTTGGTCTGAAAATGCACCTGCCACTTTCCAGAGGTTGGTGAACACAGTTCTCACAGGACTGGAGGCCTATAGTGCAGCTTATCTAGATGATATTGCTGTCTTTAGCTCCACCTGGGAGGATCACCTGGTCCACCTCAGGAATGTTTTACAGGCCCTGCAAAAGGCAGGCCTGACTATCAAGGCCACTAAGTGCCAGATAGGGCAGAGTCAGGTTGTGTACCTGGGCCACCTTGTGGGTGGAGGCCAGGTTCAACCTTTGCAGAGCAAGATCCAGACCATCATGGACTGGACTGCTCCCACTACCCAGACTCAGGTGAGAGCCTTCTTAGGCCTGACTGGGTACTATAGGAGATTTGTCAAGGGGTATGGATCAATAGTGACACCCTTGAATGACTTAACTTCTAAGAAAATGCCCAAAAAGGTTCAGTGGACAGCTAGCTGTCAAAAGGCATTTGATGACCTCAAGCAGGCCATGTGCACTGCTCCAATTCTGCAGAGTCCTGATTACTCCAAGAAGTTCATTGTTCAAACAGATGCATCTGAATTGGGGGTAGGGGCTGTACTGTCACAATTGAATGAAGAAGGTCAGGATCAGCCAGTAGCTTTTATTAGCAGAAGGCTGACCCCTAGAGAGAAACGTTGGTCAGCCATAGAGAGGGAGGCCTTTGCTGTGGTCTGGGCTCTGAAGAAGTTGAGGCCATACTTGTTTGGTACACACTTCCTGGTTCAGACAGACCATAAGCCCCTCTTATGGCTAAAACAAATGAAGGGTGAAAACCCCAAACTGCTTAGGTGGTCCATTTCCCTACAGGGGATGGACTTTACAGTGGAACATAGGCCTGGGAGTAACCATGCGAATGCAGATGGACTCTCTAGGTATTTCCACTTAGAACATGAAGACTTAACTGGGCAAGGTTAGTTTAATGTCCCTACGTTTGGGGGGGTTGTGTAGGAGAGTAGGATCTGCTTCACATGGGTACCCCCACTTTTTGCTGATGCTTCACTGGTTTTCGACATTAGTCTGGCTGGGGCCCTGCTATTCAGAACCCCAGCCTAGCTGTTTCCTCTTTAAAAGGGTCTCCATGTGCCTTAGGCACATCACCGATTGGGATCTGGAGTGCCCTTGTAAGTCCCTAGTATATGGTATACTATGTACCAAGGGCATAGGTACCTCAGAGGCCTGCCAGGGGCTGCAGCATGTATTATGCCACCCCTGGAAGGCCATCCAAACTGACACCACAGGTCTGCTACTGCAGCCTGGGTAAGGTGGTGCATGCACCCCTTGCTGTGGTATAGGTTACCTATATCACTAAATGCATACACACATATAAACCTATAAGTCACTCCTAAGGCAGGCCTTATCAATCCTAAAGGCAGAGTGCATGGTTCCTATGTGAGAGGGTGCCCCTGCGTGAGCAGGGCCCCTCTGCAGCGTTCGGAGACCATCTCTGATGCTGTTTGTAGTGCAGCCTGACCATATACTCTTAAACGCATTATATCCTCGCGGTAAAATGCTAACTATGGAATGGCTGCACCTAAACATGTCGTGTTTGGTGTCAAACATCTTGGAATACTACCCCCCGCCAATCCTGGCGGCGGGGGTAGCATTCCACCCTTCTAGAGGGAAAGGCATGTTAACTCTGACGAGTCCGGTAACTTCTTTCCAGAGCCCTGGCATCACAAAATGGATGCTGCTGCCACAGACACGAGTCTGGCCTCCTGCTGCTGGACGAAACTCCGGCAGGGGAGGCCTGGACAATAGGTTTCCTGTCCCAGGGAGGTGTGACCACCTCCCCAGACAGGACAATGTGTATTGGGGCTGGGCGGGAGCACTTTCTGGTGCTTTGAAGTCCTGCACTGGGGGCACATTTGGTGTCCCTGTGCATACCCCAGTTCAAACCGGATCAGGGGCTTGCAGCCCCTGCTTTGGCGCGAACTGGACAAAGGGAAAGGGGTGTAGCCACCCCTCGGCCCTGACCCACCCATAGGTGGGGCCACAGAGTAGTCCATCCCCTATTTTTAGAATAAAGGTAGGAACCCAGTCCTTAGGACTTTAGATTATACCTGGATGAAACTCTGACACTGAATCCTGGACCTTCGACGCTCTACGACAAGATTAGAGGACTGAAGAATCTCCCTTGGGGTCAAGGAGTGACTCCCTGCTTGGCAGGCACCAAAGAAGCATCTGTCCGGTTCGCATCACTGAAGCTCCCGTCGGACGCCGAGGTCATCGCATCACCAGAGGTGGATTCTCAGACTTCCTCGAGGCTACCCTGAGTCCCCAGCAAAGCTGAGGCCCGTGGCTATCGTGGGTGACTTGAGACCGTGACCCCTGGACACCGAGCACACTTGCAAGTGCACCATCTTCTGGGTCTCCCAAGAAGTCGTGCTTTGGGCTCCGAGTAGCCCTAGCCTCCAGCACCACCTGCACCGAAGATCACTGGCCCCCACTCCACGAGTGTCCTGTAAGCCAGCTCCACGTGCGGCGTCACGAGGCTCCTTCGCGGTCGCTAGCCCGTTGGCTAGTAGCCCTTGACGAAGGCCAATCTTTTCTTTACTTGGCATCCTGGTTGCTCCAGGCCTGCCCTCACTTACCCTCGCTGGGTGAGTTCCCCAGACCTTGCTGGTCTGCATCATCGACGATCTACATCTTACTCGAGACTTGCCGTTGCCAAGGCTTGTTGGGTCCAATCCGGTCGCCGACACCTCAGCACTCGACAGACATCGAGCACCAGCCCGAATCCTGCTCCTGGTCGCCGACAACGCCTCCCGGACCTCGTGGCTGAAGAGTCAAGACGACCGTCACCGCACCTGAAGCACTCGACATCGGTGGGCATCTGTCCATCGCCTTCCTGGTCACTGGCTAGTGACCCAGACTCTGTCCCCTCTGCTTTCAGGTTCTTCAGAACTCCGATCCACTCTTGGATCCACCCGGACACTTTTCTCCTGGTCGCCAGCAGCACTTTGCAGCAGATCGCCATACGAAACGACGACGAAACCCGACCCCGAAAGGCACCTATGCACCCGGCTTCCTGGGTGAGGTAACACGAGTACTCCGGTGCTCCTGTGGGTAGAGACTCTTCAAAGTCCTAGATCTCAAAGGGTTTTGTCCTAGTCCTATTTTAAGTGTCCCTTTCCTCTATTTTCCCGATCCCGACTTTCTCCATAGAAGTTAACGGCGTATCGCGGTTGTGTATTTACACTGCACGCGTCTCCCGTGGGTCCCCTGTGTCACTACCTTGGGTGGTTCCTTGTGGTCCAAGCACTTCTAGAGGCTCTAGGCCTAGTGTCTAGTTCAGTCGTGGTTCGCATACCACTTTATTGGTATATGGTTTGGTACGCCCCTAGGGCCCAAACGTGTATTTGTGCTATTATTGTGATTTAAGATCTTATAACCTATGTATTTCGAACTCTAGCCTCATAAAGAGACTAGAGGGGTGTGTTTAGTAATAAATACATATATTTTGAATATATACCTGGTGTGGTGCTCTTTCATTTGGTCACTCAAGAGATTATAGACTGGTAAAACAAGCTGCTTTACATTCCTTCAAGACTTAGCCTGAAGGCTGCTCTCCATAGCTACCACTAGGATAGCTTTCAATAAGGTTGTCTTTAACCTACCTACCATAAGAGTCGATTTGGACTGGTGCAAGGTGCCCACTATAATTAGTGGACAGCATATGCCAGGCCAACTTCTCACAATGGGGCTTTAGGCACCATTGCCACACTGATCAAAAGGTCCATCAGCCTTGGACCCCACACTTACCTTTTGGTGACGGGGCTTTAGGCCCCATTGCCACACTGATCAAATGGTCCATCAGCCTTGGACCCCACACTTACCTTTTGGTGACTGTGGTGATGGGGCTTTAGGCCCCATTGCCACACTGACCAAAAGGTCCATCAGCCTTGGACCCCACACTTACCTTTTGGTGACTGTGGTGATGGGGCTTTAGGCCCCATTGCCACACTGGCCAAAAGGTCCATCAGCCTTGGACCTCACACTTACCTTTTGGTGACTGTGGTGATGGGGCTTTAGGCCCCATTGCCACAGTGGCCATGGTCGGCTTGTATTGTGGAGGCCACACACTTTTATGTGTGACACGTGTTAGTGGGTCACATTGTATGTTCATTGTCATGTTTAGTGTTGTAGGCATTTGACATGGACTACACACGCTTGTCATGTTGTTTGGGTGGATGTAATTTTCTGTGATTCCTTATGTGGAAGTATGCTGGTTGTGTCATGCATTACCCGTCCTATGAGTAGGGGTGGTGGTAGTGGTAGGCATCCAGCCCCCCATGAGTGGGGGTGGTGGTAGTGATAGGCATACAGCCCCCCCTGAGTAGGGGTGGTGGTAGTGATAGGTATCCAGCCCCCCCTGAGTAGGGGTGGTAGTAGTGATAGGCATCCAGCCCCCCATGAGAGGTGATGGTGGTAGTGATGGGCATCCAGCCCCCCCTGAGTAGGGGTGGTGGTAGTGATAGGCATCCAGCCCCCCCTGAGTAGGGGTGGTGGTAGTGATAGGCATCCAGCCCCCATGAGTGGGGATGGTAGTAGTGATAGACATCCAGCCCCCCATGAGTAGGGGTGGTGGTAGTGATAGGCATCCAGCCCCCCATGAGTGGGGATGGTAGTAGTGATAGGCATCCAGCCCCCTGAGTAGGGGTGGTGGTAGTGATAGGCATCCAGCCCCCCTGAGTAGGGGTGGTAGTAGTGATAGGCATCCAGCCCCCCATGAGTGGGGATGGTAGTAGTGATAGGCATCCAGCCCTCCTGAGTAGGGGTGGTAGTAGTGATAGGCATCCAGCCCCCCATGAGTGGGGATGGTAGTAGTGATAGGCATCCAGCCCCCCCTGAGTAGGGGTGGTGGTAGTGATAGGCATCCAGCCCCCCCCTGAGTAGGGGTGGTAGTAGTGATAGGCATCCAGCCCCCATGAGTGGTGATGGTGGTAGTGATGGGCATCCAGCCCCCCTGAGTAGGGGTGGTGGTAGTGATAGGCATCCAGACCCCCCTGAGTAGGGGTGGTGGTAGTGATAGGCATCCAGCCCCCATGAGTGGGGATGGTAGTGGTGATAGGCATCCAGCCCCCCCTGAGTAGGGGTGGTGGTAGTGATAGGCATCCATCCCCCCTGAGTAGGGGTGGTGGTAGTGATAGGCATCCAGCCCCCCTGAGTAGGGGTGGTGGTGGTGATAGGCATCCAGCCCCCATGAGTGGGGATGGTCGTGGTGATGGGCATCCAGGCCCCCTGAGTAGGGGTGGTGATGGTGGCAGGAATCCAGGCCCCTATGGGTGTGTATGGCATGGGCGATGCCCATCCCACCCCTATGATTGTGCAGTTGCTAGTGTACGTCATTTGTGCATCCCTATGTGTGTGTGACATATTTTAGGTACGTGTAGTTAGTTTGTATTGTTGGTGTTTGACTTACCGTCTGCGCCGTACGCGTCCGAATCGGTCACGGTAATAGATGTAGAGTATTGGTAGGACCTGCGCGATGGGATTCATGGTTGGTTCGTCCTCATTCGGGTTTCACGTGTCTTCGACTCGTACTGCCGCTGGCTTGTTCGCCTCGTAGCCGTGGATCGTTTAGTGACGCGAAACGGAGCTTATGTGCGGCTCTCCCGGATGCTGAAACGTGCCGGACGTAGCGACGGGTTCGGCGCGTACGGAAGACGCATCGTACTAGTCCGGCCGGAAGGTGCTGTGTATTTGGTTCCGTGCGACTCGATTCGGCATTTACGGATCCGGCTCGGGCGGAGAAAAGGAGCTGGATTGGGTAAGTACGGCTGGGTCGGAATCTGGGCTGTTATGCGCATCGTACTTGTTCGTTCGGTAGAGTGTTCGAGTCGGTCGGGAAACACGCGTTCGGCTGGTATTTTTTCCGGACGAATACTGCTGGGTGCGCTTCCGGCCCGAATCGGAATCGGCCCCTCAGTGTTCAAAATAATAACACAATATAGTAGAGAAAAACTAAGGTGAACATGCCAGACTTTTCGTTTCATAAACATAAACAATAAATTGAGTTCTCAATCAGAAAATAAAGATGTAAACTATTCAACAGAATCAATAAACAACCATGATTGAGATCCAGCTTTTCTCAAAAGTCAAAAAATTGAAAAAAACAGCATGTTTCTCAAAAACCTGAATCAAGAGAGGAGTGCAGGGAAAAAGTTTAAAAGATCTGGAGACAAAGACAATTAGTACCTGTAAGAAAGGACAACATTTTGCAGCCTTCCCCTACTTCTTACTGACTTGCTCTTGCTAACTTTAGGACACTGTATGATTTGACTCTGTTAAACACTGTTACAGTGCATGTGTTTTCTACCTGACACATGTAATTTTGATGGGTTTCACATAATTCGTATATTTAACTTTCCGCTTTAGGACATTCTATGTGGTGCAGCAGGTGCATGCACCTGTGGTGTGGAAAT
Organism: Calotriton arnoldi; assembly: GCA_963921515.1. Lineage (NCBI taxonomy): Eukaryota > Metazoa > Chordata > Amphibia > Caudata > Salamandridae > Calotriton > Calotriton arnoldi. The sequence continues at coordinate 901,329 of CAWUFW010001597.1, read as the reverse complement.
TAAATGGCATATGTTGGCTGCAGCATGTATTTACACTATCCACATATGTGTAAAAAATGTTTGGAGAGAGAGAGAGAGAGAGAGAGAGAGAGAGAGAGAGAGAGAGAGAGCACCATTGTACACTGCCTAGACTGCAGTTTCACAGCAGTGTAGAATACGTTTTTTGTCATGTAGGAAACCCTATTTATATATTTTAGCTAAGTCACCTCAAATGTGTGCCTTGTAAACTCACAGTGCTGGATGCTTAATGAATAAAAGTGGGACATGTAAGATATTGTGGAAAAGAATGTCTTCATAGCTGACTTACATTAAGCTGTTTGCCACTATATAAGTACCACTTTATTTTATTTTGGCCTAGGAAAATGATAAAGTGGTCAATCAAACATATTTTCTGTTTAGATTTACATCAGTGGTGTAACGAAACTTGAGGGTGCTCCCTGCAACGTACATGGATGGGGACCCAGTCAGGAGCTCTCAGGTCAGGTGTCAGCCCCCCATGCATGGTGCCGGAGGGGGCCCTCTGGAGCTCGGGGGCCACCCCGCACCACGGCGCTGCATGGGCTAACGTTACGCCACTGATTTACTTATCAAACTCATTGTTGAAAGTAGATTCTACAGACATATGTTGTGCTTCCTGAGAGTAAATTGTTTTAGAAATGGCTTGCCTCACTAAATCTTCACTCATGGCAGCAGGAGGACAGGAGTGGTGATTTATCTTATGTATTTATTATTTATTCATAAATTTTATAAAGTGCTCTGTCACCAAACTGGTATCCCGGCGCTGGCCAATTACGATAATAAGAGGCACAGAAGAAATAGGGTAAAAAATACCTCGAAGAGAACGAAGTTAGAGCACCTAAAGATTAAACCAACTTGACTCAAGTTACTTAGGAAAGATCCAAGTCTTAAGCGCCCTTACTGAACTGCAATAAGTTGTTCATTGATCTTAATGAGAGAAGAAGTGAATTCCAGAGCTTGGCTGCACTGACCATGAAGGTCCGGCCTCCTTGCCTGGATTTCCTGAACTTAGGCATGCATTACAAATTGCCTGATGCCGTTCGAAGAGGTCTGTTGGGGATGTACCTTCTCAGCCTCTTTTGCAGGGGAACAGGGCCCATCCCCTGAAAGGCTTTAAACCCCAAAGTGATTCAAACAAGATTCTTTGCTTAAGCGGTAGCCAGTATAGCCAGTATAGCTCCTTCAATGCCAGGGAGTCAGAGGCTCTCCAAGGTCTATTCAGGGCAAGTTTAGCTGCTGCAACTTGAACCATCAACAGACGATGTAATAGATTCTCCGGTGCATCCAATAGAAGAGCATTACAGTAGTCTAGATGACTAAGAATCACACTATGGACTACTAAGGGGCCGATTCCGATTCAGGCCGGAAATCTCCCCGACCGAGCCAGACCCGGAGAGATTTCCGACCGAATCGGACCCTAGCAGTCCGACCAAACGAGTACGATGCGTTCGCATGCAATCGGACTCGATTCGGTCGGACTCCCATTGAAGTCAATGGGAGCCGGTCGTACAACGCGTACGCGGGCTCCCATTGACTCAATGGGTGCGAGGCGAACAAGGGCGCCCTCTACAACCGGTACGTGTCGAGGTGACTCGCGCCGTACAAGCACAGGTAGGGGGGACCCATGGGTCCCCCCTGTGTGCGACTCGCACAGCTACGCGTACGGGGGGTCCGACACGGACCCCCAAAGTGCAGCTCTGACTGCTCTTTGGAGCCGGACTGCACGAGTCGGTCGGACTGCTCGAGGCGCGCATCGTACTTACCCGGCCGGGGGACGTCTCCATTGCGCGGTGCGAGTCGTGTCCTTGCGAGTCAGTCGGTGCGGTTGGGTCCCGCGAACGAGTCGGTCGGCGATTTCGCGAGCGCTCGCATCATACTCGCTCGCCCGGACGCACGTCCGAATCGGTCGGGAAAGAGGGCTCCGAATCGGATCCGGTTAAGCCGAATCCGATTCGGAGCCCTACCGGCCGAGATCGGAATCGGCCCCATAGGCTCTGGAAGAATGGGGAGGCACTGGCAGGACCTTCAGTAGGATTCTCAAGAGCACAAAGCAAGTTCCTGAAGTTTTATTAACGTGACTCTCCATACTAAGTTTATTGTCAAACATAACTCTCAATTTCCGGACTGGTTTGACGGGAACAACATGCCCCTCAAATTACCTCGGCCAGAAATTGGAAGGTAGTGTCCATGGAACTGTTTGGGATTCACAGCAGTGTAGCTCTGTCTTGTCACCATTAAACTTTGGTGAGTTTAGACTCAGCCACTGAATAATACCTTTCATGCAGTTGTGAAAAGAGGAAAGTAGCTAATTGCTAGCCAATGAAAAATAAGCTGAGTATCGTCAGCATAATTGTTCAAAGTCACCCTATAGGACTTAATATGTCCGATCAGGGGGGCCATATAGATGTTAAACAGAATCGGGCTGATAGAAGAGCCCTGTGGCACTGCATGATTAGTGGCCTTAAGCTGGAAACGAAATGGAGGGAGAGCAACTGCTTGACTTGTGTCCAAAACATAAGAGCGGAACTATTCCAAGGCCACTCCGCCAACCCCAATGGTCTCTACCTGGGCTAAGAGCGTATTGTGACAGACCGTATCGAATGCGGCTGAGAGGTCCAATAAAATCAGCACAGCTGAATGCTCCTCATTGACTTGCATCCTTAGCTCGTCAATGGCTGTAATCAAGGCCGATTCGGTCTAATGGCCGGGCCTAAACCCAAATTGCTCTTCTTCCAAGCAGTTATTATTTTCCAACTATTGGGCAAAAAGCTTACTGATGTAATGTTTCAAATTTTTAACTGGGTAAGGCAGGAAAGAAATGGATCTATAGTTACTCAAAATAGTTGGATCCACAGACGGCTTTTTCAAAATGGGAGTGACAATCACATTTTTCCATGTGGGCGGCACCATGCCTGATTGCAGGGATTGGTTGCAACAGGGGAAACAAGACTTCCTCCTGTTCCTTCTAGATTTTAACTGGAAGGACATCCAAAGGTGAACTAGATGGAGTGGCCATGGCCAAAGAGTGAAAACATTCCACAGAAAGAGGTTCAACGTTGTCTGATTTACATTTTTTAAAACACATTTTATTAAGTTTTTGTTTCAAAATATGTCTCTTTGTTTACAGTTGAACATTTTTACCAGTGGATTAGTTATACATGAACAGCATAATACAGGGTGTACATTTATAGTAACATTATCAGGTTGTATATGACATTTTGCAAGAATACACTATTAGTGTCCATCTCCTGTTATCATGTCACCAGTCGCATCATAGTCCAGGATCCTATGTGGTGTCCTTATTTTATTCTACCTAACATTTATAAAAACAAACATTTGTGCCCCCCACCCACGTCTAACTGGGCAACACAAGGAGAAAATCTGTCCGTACACACTATGTACAACTACCTGCAATTAAGGATTATGTAGTATACATGAAGCGCTTTCATATTTGTTTTGATATGCACAAATATGGACAACCATGCGTTGTATTCCTTTCCCCACTGTATGTCTAGTGCTGGGTTGTATAGTATCTATTCTTACATATTCTAGTGGCTTAGGGGGTCATTACGATGTCGTAACGTTCGCCACCGCCGAGCCGGCGGTGGCGACCATTACGGCATCATAACGAGTAATACCCCTGCCATATTATAATGGTGGGGGGTATCGCGGCGAATGCAAATTGCGTCCGCCGCTTTTCCGCCGGTCGGCAATCGTTACGATTGCCGGCCGGGCGGACTTGAACCCTTATATTGTGGCGGTGCCTAGCAGGCACCGCCATCCATATTAGGATGCTTGCGGTTAAAGGCCTTTCCATGGCGGCGATGCCGCCATGGAAAGGCTGGCAGGGATTTGCTTTGAGGGCCCGTTGCGGGCCTCCGGGGGGGGGAGGTGGGGGGTTCACATGCAGAAGGTGGCATGCACAACATGTCATTTTGACATTGCGGCGGGTGCTGCTGTAAGCAGCATCCGCCGCAATGTTAATTTGCGGAATGCGACCGCCAGGGTGGCGGTCGCATCCTAATCAGGGCTGCGGGACTGCCGCATGTCTGGCGGCTGGTTCCGTTACCACTGGGATGGCGGGCGGACTAAAGTCCGCCCGCCATCCTAATCGGCCCCTTAGTTGGGTCACACGTCCGACCGCATGGCAGACTCCCCAGTCGCCTCATCAATTTGTTCCTCCCCCTCCCATGCTTTGAATGCCTCCAGCAGCATATCCCAGGACATAGCTATTGGGATCTTTAGAGCCCTCTCGCTCTCTCTGCGGATTTCCCCGCTTTCAGCCAAGCCCCATCGCTCCACCTCCTCCCTCCATACAGCAATTGTTGGTAGCTTCTTCGCTTTCCATCGCCTAGTTATCAACCTTTTTGCGATTATCATTGCCAGGTCTTCAAAACGTGCCTGTACCTTAAACCCTTTCGGGTGCGGATAGATTCCCAACAAACAGCTTTTAATTGTACACCACGTTTGACCACCCACTACTCCCGTTAGTGTCTGCGCAATTTTTGCCCAGTAGGCTGCTAGTGCGGGACAAGCCCAAAGCATATGAATAAGGTTTGTGTCTGTCTCCGTACACCTAGGACAGTTTGCTGCAGTCATAAGGAACATCTTGTGCAGTCGGTGTGGGGTAAGGTATGCTCGCAGTGAAATCATGTACTGAATGAATTTAAAGCGTACATTGCGTGAGACCGCTTTTGGGTAAGCTATGAGGGATGCCCATTCGCTATCTGTTAGTTCTTCTTCTTAGTCAGTATTCCACTTAGCGCACAGGGGGTCTAAGGGGGGGCATTGTCGCTCGTATACCTGTATACAACCACTTCATCAGGTGCCTGCCTGTCCCTATTAAGTATAGCATGTGTATCAGCTCATACGTTGTGGGTTCCATGCTGTCCGGGGCCCATGTATTCCTAACAAAGTGGGTAAGGCCAGCATGCAGTAGGAACAAGGTGTTCGGCAGACCCTGAGCGTGTATGAAATCAGTGTGCGACAGCAGGGTTCCTTCATTGAATAGTGCACCTACTGTAGTTATTCCCTCCTCCTCCCATTTTGTCAATTGGTCACGAGTCGGGGTGCCCGTGGGGACGGGACGGCCCAGCAATGGAATGTTTGGTGCGTATGGCAGCTTTGATGCTGTTTATCTCAATGCCTGCTTCCAGTATTGCAAAGCAACCCGCAATAACGGCGACAGGGCTCCTGCGACCGATCGTGTATTATGTAACAGGTTGTGCAGTTTCCCTTTGGCTATCATGTTGGTTGTATAGTCAATTTCGTGTAGATTGCGGCTGGCCAGCCAGTACGAGACAGACAGCTCACAAAATGTGGCAAAAAGTGCCGCTTTGGAGTGAAATCCACTGCACAAGTCTCTTACGTACAAGATAATATCGTCAGCATATAGTGATATTGAGTGCATCGTCTGCCCAATTGGTGTGCCCCATTCTCCGGCTGACTCACGTAGTTTTTGAGCCAAGGGTTATAGCACTAGGATAAAAAGCATGGGGGAGAGTGGGCAACCCTGTCTGGTCCCTCTATAGATCTTGTATTCATTAGAGATATATGCCCCTGTTCTCGCACGAGCTGTCGGAGCAGTATAGAGGAGTTTGACCCATTTCAAATATTCCATAGGGATTCCAAATTTGCCCAACATTGCCAGCATGTATTCCCAGCTTGGCGTGTCAAACGCTTGTCTGAGATCCAGGAATAGGCATCCTGCGTTTGAGTAATGTTCCGGGCGGGCCCACATCACCTGATATAGTCGACACACATTATGAGCTGTGCTCCTACGAGAGACAATACCACATTGGTCTGTGTGTATGAGTTTATTGAGATACGGTGTCAATTGAGTCGCTAGTATCTTACTCAATGTTTTGTATTCAGTACTCAAGAGTGATAGTGGTCTGTACGCCGAGTTGTCTGTGTGGTATCTCCCAGGTTTAGGTAGGGAAATCACAAGTGCCTGGCTTGTAGTCGGAGGCAGTTTGCCTATGTCCAGTGCCGTCGTATACAACTTTTCCAATTGGGGCCCTAATTTCTTAGTGTATGCTGCATTTAACTGTATGGGTAGACCATCCAGTCCCGGGGTTTTACGCGTTGCTTCCTGAATTTCAGTTGCTGTGATCGGTAGTTTCAGCACTTCTTGTTCCGCGTCTGTTAATGTGGGGAGTTGCACTTCCCAAAGGAAGTCCTGGATTTCCTGTGTGAGTGTATGTGTCGGGGTATTATATAAATGCTTGTAGTATTCCCTGAATGACTCATTTATTGCTAACTGTGTGACCGCTATAGCTCATAAAGGGGAGCGAATCGTTGTTATTGGGACTGCTGGAAGGGGGGGGTCTCATATTATTCGAGCTAATAGTGTGCCGGCTCTATCTGCCTCTGTATGCAGTCTTTGGACATATGTCCGATGATCTATCACGCGCAATCTTTCAAGTAGGTCTGCGTAATCTATGTGCGCCTTCTGCAATTTACCTGCACTGTCTGGAGACGACACTGCTTCCCTCACTAGTATGCTAAGCTGGGACTCTATTTCTGTTATGTTACGCACAATCGTCTTTCGCGCCCCCACTGTTGCGCCAATTGCTGTGCCCCGCACTACCACTTTGAATGCCTCCCATTCCACCAAGGGTGATGATGCTGTATTAGCATTAGTAGCGAAGAAATCATGTATAACGCCCTGCATCTGAGCTTTAAAGGTGCTATCCTCTAGGTATTGGGGGTTAAATCCCCATGTTGGAACTGGTGCCGGGACCCGACCCCATTTAAGAGTAAGCACCAATGGGCTGTGATCTGATAATGTTTTACCTAAGTATGTAGTGTCCAGAACTTGTGCTAATAATGCGGGGGAGCAGTAGATGTGATCTATTCGCGTGTGTAATGCATGCAACGGGGAGTAAAAGGAGTATATGCGTGCTACTGCATTTTTATTGCGCCACACGTCTTCCAGTGCCCACCCTTTCACCCAGGTTTCCAGTGCTTTAGCCTGTCGTGTGGATATTGCCCCTTTAAGTGGAGGGTGCGACCTGTCCAGTTGTATATTTAAAACCGCGTTATAGTCCCCCCCCAGAATCCATGGGTAATTTACTCAGCCAGCTAGGGCTGCGCTTACTTTCTTGAAAAAGATTTCTTACTCCGTGTTGGGGGCGTATATACTGCCCATTACCACTGATACACCATCTAGTTCTCCTCTTAACAGCACATATCTGCCTCCCCAATAATACGTTGCTCATGGAGTTTAAAAGGGACGCCCGCCCTAATCCATATCGCAGCACCCCTAGCAAATGCAGAATATGTAGTGTTGTACAATTGTCCTCTCCATTTTTTGGGGAGTTTGCCTGCTTCAGCAGCATTCAGGTGCGTTTCTTGTATAAATACTATTTGCACCTTACGTCTATTCAGTTGTGCGTAGATACGATATCTTTTAGGAACAGAACCCATTCCCCGCACATTCCATGTGAAAAAATTATATGATGCCCGAGTCGTCCTTTTTATGGCGTGCTAGCATTACTGACTGTCTCTGGTGTTTTGCGCTATTACTTTGCAGGTTCACTGCAGTGCCCAAGTGCGTGCCCTTGCTACTCCCCAATATATATACCCCAAAATTCCCAATACACCGGTCCAACCATAAACATATGCTCGATCAAACATAAGCCAAAAGCGGCAACAGTTGAAACATGATACTTGCAGTCTCCAGGGAGGGAAGCACTCCAGCCGTGTATCGTCTCAGTCCTGCACAGTTCTGATCTGCTGTGCTAGATATCTGTCCTATGTAAAATAACCTGGGGATAGAAAAAGATAATAGAAAGAGGAGAAATAGAAAAAGAAGGAAAAGAGAGTAATGGAGTTTGCGTTGTTTCACGTTTCTGGGGCCCGCACCCTCCCCATCTCATAGAGTCCACATTGTGTCCATATAAAATGACATCCGTGGCTACTGTTATGTTGGCGGGCGCTAGGCCCACATGTTAGCATAAATGATCACGCAGACACACGTAGTCATGGTGCAGAACTGGCCTCGAGCACGTGCACCCGGGCCCTTTTATTAACAGGCTCACGTCACTCGTGACGCCTGTGAGGGATGCATGTGGGGTGCAAGTGTGCCCACTCCCATAGGGGAGTGGCTACTAACTCTGTGCCTGTCGAGACACTAGAACGTGTCTCACAGGACACAACATTCCTCCCAAATTTTAATGAAAACAAAACCCAACCAGAGTTCAACCTGTGGGGATAGAACAACAACAAGATATACACCACAGGGTCTATCAGTTACTCAGGTCCGGCATCAGGAAGACGGCAGACACGGGCTGGTGAATTCGACTATGGCAGGACACTCTCCGCAGACATCCATCATTTAACCTGATCAGTCCAGGACACGAACTCTTGCTTGAAGATGTCATCTGCGCACTGGGAACGTGCCGATCTAAGTATGTCCTAGAGTCCCCCGCAACTTCCGTCCGCTGACCTGGATGATAGTATTTGGTGTGTAACAATAGTTCATTAACTGGGTGCGTCAGGATCATGGTGGGAGTCCATGGTGAAAGTACACTGGATTGTTTCTGGATCGCCTGAAGTCTCTTAGGCCGTCTTGCTGTGTCTGGTGACCTGTCGGTGGGGCCATGTCTCTTCCAGCTCTCCCGCCTGGGGAGGCCCTTCGTCGGGCTTGCCACGGGACTGCAGGTAGGCTGCGACTGGGGCTGCGTATGTGCCGGCTGGGGGCAGCTGCGAACCACCAAGGAGCCAGTTGCCAGTCTCTCGCACAAACCTCAAGGGTGTATGGGTCTTGGCAGGACATGCTCTCGCTACCGCAGTGCAGGTGCAGACCAGGTTAGCAGGTAGCCTCTGAGTCTTCTTGTTGGCTAGCTTGGCAATAGTGTAGGACTCCAATCCATGTGTATTCTAGATGATGTCGGTAGACGCACTTGATGAGGACTGGCATGGTGGCATTGCCAGCCGTGTGGTGAATCTGGACAATGGCGGGTGATGACTTGCCTTGATGGCTGCAGGCGTGTAGTCTGGAGTTGATCACCTGAGGCAGGGAGTGGCCAGGTACCTCCATGTTCTCAGGAGAGGCACTTGCATTCATGTCCTTGGACTTCTTGGGCTGTTGGGACTTTGATGACGGAGGAGTGATGAACACGCTGAGAAACGTAAGGCTTGAGACTCGGTTCGCGCAGGCTGTGCGACTTACTCTCGGACTCCCGCCTGTGCGGTTGCCAGTTCCTTCTCGGGTTATCCCCTCTTCCCTTGCTGTCGCTGTGTCAGGACTCACTCCTGTTTTAGCTTGGGCTTTCTTCATCGTCCGGCCCTGCCACTCACGACTTCCTCTTCTGACCTCAGTTGGTTGTCCGATTCTTGGTGTAGACCCTCCGGTTACACTTCCACGTCTCTTGCTGAGTGCGGTGTCATGCACATGGCACTGATGATGTAGCTGCCATCAGGCCTGGACAACAGGTGGTGATGGTTAACTAGGAGAGGAAGTTTCTGGATGGACGCCGTAGGCACGTGACTGCCTCTTCTGAATCTTGTCTTGCACCTCTGGCATTTGCGGTCAGGAGCAGGGATGCCACTCGACTCCAACTGCCGACACTCGGGCTGGACGGTCTCACTGTGAAGCGATGGGAGCAACGCGGTTTGCGCTTGCAGCGGCTTACGTGTGGTTCTCCCTTGGTGCTGTCGCCAGGTCCGTCGGTCTGCCTTGGTGGCTGTCTGGTGTCTTTGGAGGTGTTCTTGGCTTGTGTTGCTACGAGTCCTCGTGCTTCTCCTCTCGTTGTCTTTGACGCACCTGCGTTTGTCCAGCTCTTCTGGGTGACACGATTTCCACTCTTCTTCTTCGGGTGCAATGACATGCACCATGTTCTAACATGGCCAACGGGGCCGTTGAACTTCAATGGTCTCCGGACAACTCAGGCGAACCCTCCATCGCTCTTCTCGGCTGCATGGTGAGCAGCCACTCATCTTGGGTGCTCCTTCTTCAGGCAGCTTCTTGACGCTCCTCCTCCGAGCATTCCCTCTCCAGGGGATGGCTTCCACGGGCAGTGGTGAGCTGCAGCTTCTTGATGCTCCTACTCCGGGTGTTCCCTCTCCAGGGAATGGCTTCCACGGGCAGTAGTGAGCTAGTGGTGGCGGCTGGCCACTTGTGGTGTACGACTCTCCTCTCGTCAGCCTTGGGTCACTGACGACTCCTGCTTGCGGCAGTGTGAGGAAGGACGCTGTGCTGCGTTTGGCCCCTTCCGGGCTCCGTTGCTGCTGTGGAGATGTAGAGGATCTCCCTGCTGGTTTCAGCAGTGCTTCTTTCTTTGGAGAAATCTCTTTTCCTCCTGGGCGTGCACCTGTGCTGGCGCGCTTCTGGGGGTAAGTGGCACGCACCTCGGGCGGCGCACTCTTCTGGCACTTCGCGTGCCTGCTGGTCCTCCCTGCGGTGTTAGTCGTTCACTGCTAGGGGTGTGTGTCATGCTCTTCTCACTTGGGGTGGCGTTGGGCCACCGCTGATGGCGCGCTTTCTGCACCAGCATTTCTTTTCCCTTCGGCAGGGATGGCCACCTTGAGACTTGGGTGTCTTGTGGATCCTCAATCCTTGCTGGTGGTAGCGGTCGTTGGCGTTGCTGCTTTGGGGCTCCCTGTTTTTGCTTGACCTTGCGTGGCGGCGCATGTGAGCAGTCTCTCTTTGTCAACCTGACAGGCAGCCCATGTGGCACTATCTTGATCAGTTTATTACTGTGACGTCTTGAACAGTGCTAAGTGTAACAGCTGTTCCGGTGCTGCTGCACACTTGCTTGGTGCTGTGTTTCCCTTGCCATTTTCAGATGGAGCTACCTCTCCTTTGCAGTCTCCACATGTCCTGGCAGTCTTTCTTCCTGGGGTTCCTTTCTTGTATCTGTTGACACCCCGGTGCCTCTTGTTTCTCGTGCTGAGTGAGACTTGTTTCCTTCCCCCTCACAACTGTATGATAAAGTCTTGGGGTGGTGTCTGTCACTTTCCTCACCATTAACTTTGGGCTGCAACAGCTGTCCCTATGCTCCATTCACCTCATTTTGTCGCGCCTTTGCATTCCTGCCCGTTCATCTCCTGTTGCTTTTGGTGCAGACTTTGCTGTGTCTCCTTTCTGGCACACTGTATGTTGGTTAGCGGGTGCGGTACCGCTAAATGTCCACTTGGTGGCACTGCAGGCTAACTATTGTAGTCGTGGTCGATTACCTTCTTTCTGGAACCTCGCTCGGTTCCGTGGTGCTTGTCCTTGTGTCCTGCCCTCGCAGGGGTCCTTGAGGGCAGAGGAAATGGAGGGCAACTCGTGGCGGGTGCTGCCTTCTTTCCAAACCCGATGCCCTCGAGCTGCAGACACTTCTGTGCTCCAGTGAATGCTGCCTGGGATGCATTCACAGTTTCATTGCCAGAATCGGTCTCAGCAATTTGGCATTAGCTGCGGATCTCGCTTCTCTGGCGCTGGGCGAACCAAGACTAATTGGCCTGATTTCTTGACCCTGCCGGCCACGCGCTCTCTCTACCCACGGGCGGGGCACCGTTGCCGACACCCCGCAGGAGGCCCCTCACCGGGCAGCAGCACCTCCTCCCATCTCCCGGTAAGTTTCTCTTTCTTTCTTTAGTTCAGGCGGTGCGGGGAGGGAGGGTTAAACACACGGGTTCTTCAGAATCTGTGTACTGCTTAGTGCTTACACTCCTTAATCATTTCTGTCCCCTGACTTTTCGGCAGCAGCGGCCGAGAGCTGCACACTGTCCCTTCTCACTTGGCGCTGGGGCTGCAGGCGGGGATCCTCCCGTGCCTGGCCTCTGGACACAGAGCGCCGGTGCAGGTTCGATGCCCCCGGACAGTGAGCACAATTCACCAACCTGTCCGTGCCTCCTCGCACCACGCAGTTCGCTGCCCCACATGTCACAGGGGTGCACTGGGCTGCGCAACCTGTCTCCACACTTCAGGGGACGCCACACCTCTTCACCGGCTCGCACTGCCAGACGTTTCTCGGTGCTCTGGCTCGGACCCTGTGGCTCACCTCTGGCCCAGCGGTCAGTCGCTTCCGATGCGGGTGGGCTCTTCTCTTCCTTCGGTCGGATCGGATGCCGCCTTATGGTCTCGGGCAACGCAGGTGCGGGGTGGGCTCCCGATCACCTCTTCCACCCCGGGGCTCTTCACACGCCCGAGGGCGATCGGGCGCGTCCGGCACCTCTGCACAGGGGGTGCCTTTGACACGGGCAGCACTCTTCCCCTTTTGACCAAACTGCTGGGCTGCTGCACGCACGGGCACAGCCCCTCGTCGCCAATGTTATGTTGGCGGGCGCTAGGCCCACATGTTAGCATAAATGATCACGCAGACACACGTAGTCATGGTGCAGAACTGGCCTCGAGCACGTGCACCCGGGCCCTTTTATTAACAGGCTCACGTCACTCGTGACGCCTGTGAGGGATGCATGTGGGGTGCAAGTGTGCCCACTCCCATAGGGGAGTGGCTACTAACTCTGTGCCTGTCGAGACACTAGAACGTGTCTCACAGGACACAACAGCTACCAGTGCTGCTGTGACTTTTCCCATTACTTTTCATTAGTGCGGCAACGTAGTACGACCACTGTTTACAGCTAGTTCAGCCTGGTAATGGCTGCAACCAGATATGCTCCGCTGTCCAGTGCACACAATTCTGTTACACAGTCATTGTTCATGTAGGCTGTCGTCTCATTCCAGCATGTCTCGTGCAATTTGGGGGGTCATAGATGGGAATAGTGGATGACTGTTCTCAGAGTCAGTTAATGGCATTCCATCCGGGGATGAATCGTGCCTGCTGGTGAAACCCGTTGCTTTCAGTGCCGCCGCCGTCTGCAGCGCCGCTCTTTTACTTGCTATTTTTTCCTCCAGAGTGGGTGCCTTCTCCGTGCCCCAATGTGGTCTTCCAGTGGTCTTCTGCCCATTGCGTCGTAGTCTCTGGCTCATCCTCCAGGGCTGCCTGTGTTCGTCCAAGATCTCCAAGTCCGGGAAGTTAGTTTCTATCCATGACCAAGCAGCCTCCGCCTCTTCGAAGTGGCTAGTATTTCCGTGCACAATTTTGAATTTGTTCGGGGAATATTAAGGCATAGCGTAGGTTGAGCTGCTGTAGATGTTTCTTTACCCCAAAGAAAGTTTCTCTCTGTCTCTGTACTTGCACAGTATAATCCGGAAAGAGGGATATTCTGGTGTTTTCATACTGCAGTGGGGCACTCTCTCGTGCCTTTCTGAGGAGCGTGTCCCGATCCTTATAGTTCAGAATTTTCACCGCTATTGGTCCTGGTGTCAGCCCGGGTGGGCGATTTCCAGTGGGCACCCTGTGGGCCCTCTCCACACTGATCATATCTGACAGGCCTTCCGGTGCCACAGCAGTGCGGAGCCATTGTTCTATAAATTGCGTTGGGTCACGACCTTCACTTTTTTCCGGCATACCAATTATGCGTAGCTTATTTCTACGCATGCGACCCTCTGCATCATCCACCCTGCTTTGCAGCACCTTAAATTGCTGCTGCAGTTGCGTGACCGCTTCTGTCTGTGTTTTGTTCCACAGAGTTATCTCTGACAGGGTCAGTGCGTTCTTCTGAACTTTTTCTAACAGGTTTTTGTGATCGGCTCTTAGTAGGCTCACATCAGTTGTGAGTGTACCTAGTTGTTGCTCCAGCACAGCTCTAGATTCTCTTATCTCTTCAGGATAATGTCCAATTCATCTGAAGGTGGAGTTTCATGGGCAGGGGTGTCCGGGATCACTTCCGACGACAGTGGCGGGTCACTGGTAGTGTTTGTGCTAGAGTCTCCTGTCGGACCTTGTTCAGCCTGCTTTCCTTTCGGCCTACCCATCTTCACTCGTCAGGTTGCAAAATGGCCGCTACTGGTAATTCCTCCTTGAGCAGCAGAGGAGTACATTGCTCACACCCCACTGTGCAGCTATACTTTTTGGTTCCAGAGGAGGGGAAAGTCCATGCAACAAACCTATATGTAATATCAGTTACTGTACTATCCACTCCCGCATATACTGTTGCCCTTAATGCGTTATTTAATGCATGTATGTCTTCTTCTCTGCATGGCCCACGCCACAATAAACTTGGTACTGCACACTGTGGAACAAACCCCAGCTTACAGGTCTTTCGGAGAAGTACACCAGACTTTGCGGTTTAATCTGCGGCATTTGCACCGCTCGTAGTATCTGGTGGATGTCTCGTGGCACGCAGAGACCAATTTATAACATTGGGGGGAGGGATCTGTTTCAAGATCCCGCCGCGCTCCGCATTCAGCATTTTAATGTTCGTCACATCGGGGATAGGCCCCTCGCGTTGCGGCCTTCAGCGGCCTTCCTGTGTATCCCAAGCACCCGGGAGGAACCAGAGCACCTTGTCACACTGCAACTCTGCAGGGCACCAGCAGTCCTCAGCCCACCAGCCTCATTCCGTCATTCTTCTCCGAACTAGTAAGTCCGTGATGCTAGTAATTTCGTTGCCCAGTGTCTCTCAGCTCGTCAAGCTTGCATCGCACAGCAGGGTTCAGTGGACACACGCGCCCCCTTACTGCGTTATTTTCATGTGCATCACGGAGCTCCTCGCCTCGTCTACACCATATCCCGTGGCTTTCACCCTTGTCAGGATCGGACTTTCAGGCCGTGCTGTCCGACACTCGCATCGGTCGGCTCGGTCCGCAGGGTGTTCCGTTCTTTTTCCAGCACAGCTCGCACTTGTTGGCCGTACCAGGCCCAAGCCGCCGGCCTTGCTTACTTCACCCGCCCGGATTATCACAGGTGGGCTCAGTGGTGTCAGTGCACGACCGGAGACATGTCACCGTGCAGCATTTGGCGGCCTCTTGGCAGCTGTGTGCAGGGGCACCACAGATTGGCGGATATATGGGGGATGGAGGAGAGTTATCGCCCCGGTCCAGAGCCCCGCAATCAGGCGTCCGCCATCTTCACGGCTGGCCACGCCCCCGTTGTCTGATTTACATAAGGCTGGTTTAGAAACCTCGCCTGGCAACAGTGGATGTTGACTGTTCCTCTGAGCTTCCGAGG
The DNA here is from genome assembly GCA_963921515.1 of Calotriton arnoldi. Classification (NCBI taxonomy): domain Eukaryota; kingdom Metazoa; phylum Chordata; class Amphibia; order Caudata; family Salamandridae; genus Calotriton; species Calotriton arnoldi. The sequence continues at coordinate 886,303 of CAWUFW010001597.1, read as the reverse complement.
CGGCCTGTACCAGATTTGAGGAATTGATGTAATCTAAGATTGTATTTATCTTATGTTCAAAATACACTGCTAAGTCATCACAAAGACTTTGAGATGGCAAAGTGGCTTGACTTAAACAAGCAGGGTTAGACATTTCCCTCATAATATCAAACACTATCTTGGTACTATTAGGAGCCGCTAAAAGGGCGTTAGCGTAGAAATCCGCTTGAGCCTTTATAATACCTGGCTTATATTCATGTAAAACATCCTTGAGAGCTCTTTTATCCTCTTCCTTATAAACTGTATGCTATCTCCTTTCTAATTTTTTACATTGTTGTTTTAACAATCTTAATGAGGCGTTATGCCAAGAGCAGAGATTTTTCGTTCCGATTTGATTTCTTTAAGAGGAATGACTAAATCAAGAGTTTTCAAAATTTGATTTTTCCAGGGTGGAAAGGTTATCTTCCACTGAACAACCTGAGTCAGCGGCTGAAAAAGAAAGGGATGTAAGATTATCTAAGCAAGGCCTCCTAAGTTTGTTCCAGGCTCTGCCATAGCGTGTACTAGCTTGAGTTCCTTTGGCTTGATGAGCCTCTCTGCCCGAGAGTGAGAATACTATCAAGGCATGATCAGTCCAACAACGTGGTAAGATTTTACCCACAGTCGCCAGCCAGGGAGTACAAGAGATAAGATCAAGAATAAGACCCCCCTCATGTGTCGGGGCATGCACTAATAGATCCAAACCCAGAATGTTGTAAGTCCTAAAAGTTCTCTCAGTGCCGGGGTGGGATCTTTAGCCAACAAAAAGTTAAAATCACTCAGTAGGACAAATTTAGAGTGAGTTAATGCCATGTTGCTAAACAGCTCTAAAAGGGCCGGCAAGTACGAGCGAGATGGCCCCGGCGGCCGATACTATAGAATGCCAGAGCAGAGACAACCTTCACCGTTTTTTAGGGAAAAGCCTAACACATCAGGCCCAGACAGATCATCAAGACTAAGGGGTCGATTCCGATCTCGGCCGGAAGCGCACCTAACACTATTCGTCCGGAAAAAAACCCAGCCGAATGCGTGTTTCCCGACCGATTCAAACAGTCGTCCCAACGAGCAAGTACGATGCGCATAACAGCCCAGATTCCGAGCGAGCCGTACTTACCCATTTCAACTCCTGTTCCCCGCCCGAGCCGGATCCGTAAACGCCGAATCGAGTCGCATGGAACCAAATACACAGCACCTTCCGGCCGGACTAGTACGATGCGCACTCCGTACGCGCCGAACCCGTCGCTACGTCCGGCACGTCAGAACATCCGGGAGAGCTGTACATAAGCTCCGATTCGCGCCACAAGACGATCCACGGCGACGAGATGAACAAGCCAGCGACGACTATGAGTCGAAGCCACGAGAAAGCCGAACGAGACGAACCAACCATGAATCCCATCGCGCAGGTCCTACCAATACTCTACATCTATTACCGGAACAGGTACGGACGCGTATGGCGCAGACGATAAGTCAAACATCCACCACACAAACAAACGACACGTACCCAACATATGTCACACACACATAGGGATGCAGAAATGACGTACACTAGCAACAGCAGAACCATAGGGGCGGGATGGCTACCACCAATGCCATACACACCCATAGGGTGCTGGATGCCTACCACTACCACCACCCCTACTCATGGGGGCCTGGATGCCTGTCACTACTACCATCCCCACTCATAGGGGGATGGATGCCTACCACTACCACCACCCCTACTCATGGGGGCCTGGATGCCTGTCACTACTACCATCCCCACTCATAGGGGGATGGATGCCTACCACTACCACCACCCCTACTCAGGGGGCCTGGATGCCTACCACTACCACCACCCCTACTCATGGGGGCCTGGATGCCTGTCACTACTACCATCCCCACTCATAGGGGGCTGGATGCCTACCACTACCACCACCCCTACTCATGGGGCGTGGATGCCTGTCACTACTACCATCCCCACTCATAGGGGGATGGATGCCTATCACTACCACCACCCCTACTCATGGGGGCCTGGATGCCTGTCACTACTACCATCCCCACTCATAGGGGGATGGATGCCTACCACTACCACCACCCCTACTCATAGGGGCCTGGATGCCTGTCACTACTACCATCCCCACTCATAGGGGATGGATGCCTACCACTACCACCACCCCTACTCATGGGGGCCTGGATGCCTGTCACTACTACCATCCCCACTCATAGGGGGATGGATGCCTACCACTACCACCACCCCTACTCAGGGGGCCTGGATGCCTGTCACTACTACCATCCCCACACATAGGGGATGGATGCCTACCACTACCACCACCCCTACTCATGGGGGCCTGGATGCCTGTCACTACTACCATCCCCACTCATAGGGGGATGGATGCTTACCACTACCACCACCCCTACTCATGGGGGCCTGGATGCCTGTCACTACTACCATCCCCACTCATAGGGGGATGGATGCCTACCACTACCACCACCCCTACTCAGGGGGCCTGGATGCCTACCACTACCACCACCCCTACTCATGGGGGCCTGGATGCCTGTCACTACTACCATCCCCACTCATAGGGGATGGATGCCTACCACTACCACCACCCCTACTCAGGGGGCCTGGATGCCTGTCACTACTACCATCCCCACTCATAGGGGATGGATGCCTACCACTACCACCACCCCTACTCATGGGGGCCTGGATGCCTGTCAATACTACCATCCCCACTCATAGGGGGATGGATGCCTACCACTACTACCACCCCTACTCAGGGGGGCCTGGATGCCTACCACTACCACCACCCCTACTCAGGGGGGCCTGGATGCCTACCACTACCACCACCCCTACTCATGGGGGCCTGGATGCCTGTCACTACTACCATCCCCACTCATAGGGGGATGGATGCCTACCACTACCACCACCCCTACTCAGGGGGGCCTGGATGCCTACCACCCACACCACCCCTACACATAGGACGGGTAATGCATGACACAACCAGCATACTCCAACATAAGGAATGTCTGAAAAATACATCCCACCCACACCATGACAAGCGTGTGTAGTCCGTGTCAAATGCCTACAACACTGAACATGACATTGAGCATACAATGTAACCCCCTATCACATGTGTCACACAGAAATGTGTGTCTCCTCCACAATGCAAGCAGACCATGACCACTGTGGGAATGGGGTATAACACCCCATCATCACAGTGACCAAAAGGGAAGTGTGGGGCCCATAGCTGAAGCCCAATTGAACATTGTGGCAATGGGGTCAAAACCCCCATCACCACAGTGACCAAAAGGGAAGTGTGGGGTCCATAGCTGAAGCACATTTTGAACATTGTGGCAATGGGGTCTAACCCCCCATCATCACAGTGACCAAAATGTAAGTGTGGGGTCCATAGCTGAAGCATATTTTGAACATTGTGGCAATGGGGTCTAACCCCCCATCATCACAGTGACCAAAATATAAGTGTGGGGTCCATAGCTGAGGCACATTTTGAACATTGTGGCAATGGGGTCTAACCCCCCATCATCACAGTGACCAAAATGTAAGTGTGGGGTCCATACCTGAGGCACATTTTGAACATTGTGGCAATGGGGTCTAACCCCCCATCATCACAGTGACCAAAATGTAAGTGTGGGGTCCATACCTGAGGCACATTTTGAACATTGTGGCAATGGGGTCTAAACCCCCACCATCACAGTGACCAAAATGTAAGTGTTGTCATGGGAAAAGCTGCAAATGCCAAACAGCATGGATGATTCCTGGTCACAGAACAACAAACACATCTGTGGCATAGTAGTGCTTGTGTCCCATAGCAACATAGATTGGGTGAGGCAAACAGTGCAGTGCAAATAAGATATACCTTTGGCCATGTGCAGACAAACATCACCCATGGGGGCTGACATTGTCAACATTCGTCAATAACACAATGACAGAAGTGACCATCATAATGCAGCCCCACATATCTGCACCAATGGACACACAAATGTAGATATCCTGTGGAGACTGTAGATGTCAGGTGAACAAATACCATACCATGGCAGCAATGGGACATACTAACCATGATCATTGTGCTGACTGATGACCTAGGAGTCCCAGGGACAGCAGGGGAAACCCACAAAACAACATACAGCCAATGGCACACTAAAGATATGCCAATGCAGTGATGCAGATGCACAAACACAAACAGGCAGCCTCACACTGCATATCAAACACAACAGGTGATGGGGGGGGGTGTGCCAGTGTCCCCAGGCAACTACACAACACATGAGGAGGCCTGAATCCCAATTACACAGATGTGTATACAGTGCCACACAAAAGTAACTCAGGGATCGGATTCCCCTATGTGGGCAATCAGGCATTGTTAGATGAGAGGGAGCCCAAATTACACATGTCACACAAGCTTGTAGGAACAGCAAATAACACAGCAAGAGACAGACCCACCACAGCACTACCCCCAGGGACCCCACATTGTGGTGACCCTGGCCTGCATGATAATCCCACTGTGATGACAAAGCTAGATGCCGTTCACACTGTGAACCACAGTCATGTGTCCTGAGCAACAAACTACCATCACACCTACACAATCACAAATCAATCAGCACGGCCTGTCAGCCAAGGCCAACATGGAGGTAGGGGTCTAGCCGTGCAACAACTCTCATCTGCACACACTCAACACCACACACCTTGATCTCCACCAATGTGCAGCAGTGAAGCTCACATGGACTGGTGACATTGCACATGCACCCATGACAATCCCAGGGGTGGTGGTGGGAACTAAGGCGCAGAAACCCATCACACATGGCCAGTCAACAAGACTCGTGAATGTCTGACACACTGCACAGTACACCGTACATGGGCATGACGTGAAATCCACCACAATCAATGGGATCCCGGACACAGTCACACACCAATGAAGAAGTCAAGGTCACCCACAAAGAACACACATAGACAACTTCCAACATTGCAGGTCTGACCCTGAGGAGTGGCAGCAGTCACACACACAACGTGTCACAATCACTGAAAGCTAACACAAACTGTAAATTACATGACTTGTGTAACCAACAAGTGCCAAGGGGAATCCTGACTGTGTCTCATCTGCGTTTGCCCACAAACTCAGCCCTGACAGCAAACACACCTATGGATGACACCCTGATGACCAGTAATGTGCCATGCACCCACATCCCAGAGAACCCAGTGCGAAGATTTGGGGGAACATAGGTCAACTCAGCAAGCATCACAAACAGGAACATCACTAGGGATCGCAGCCTGCGTAGCAAAATGGAAGTGAACACACACAGACATGCTCACACAACACACACCTTGGGCTCAGGCAATGTCACGGAATTACACACTGCCATGAGGGGACTCCACTCCTGTGTAAGGAAAGCTGTGCCATACATTGTCTCTGCAGGGCTCTATCATGTCAGCAGAACACTTGGTCACTCAGTCAACAATTAGCACAAAATGAAGGCTCTCGTCACATCAGCCTGGTCATGGGAGTGTCACCGAAATCATCTGCACAGATCCAACACACATGTATAGCAAATTGCACTGATAACACAGATGAGTCCTTCCCCATTGATGCCCAAACTTGCATGTCCAGTGGAGATGGTCACACAGTCAGGGAAATAGACAAATTGAACAATGGCAAGCACAACTGATGTGCAGGGGTGTAAGCCACAGATGTGATATTGCAAATAAATGTAGGTAATCCCATTGGCAAATATTGAAAACATGACACCCTCATATTGCTGCAAAGGATGACATGGCTACACACCAGGATAGGACACATTCCCCCTGGACCACATGGGGTCCTGCACAGTAACACTTCATGTTCATGATATCAAAAATCACCATCACTGCAGCAAGGGCATGGTTAGCATCATCAACATCATGTACATCTGAAGCAAAACCACCAGAGAACAGAAAGGAGCTTTATTCAGCATATGTGTGTTAAATAGAAAGTCCAGAAGAAAAACAAAGGCCAATGGCCAGTTCAACAGTAAAGTCTGAACAGGGTGACAGTGGCAGATGTCCCCCTTTGCTTGCCTGCACTGCTACGGTCCAGGGACATTCCCCTCGGAGGGGCATACGGGGGCAGGCCAGGCACCGCAGGGACAGGATCAGGGCTCACCAGAAGGAGGCAGGGAAGGGGTGGCTGGTGCTGGAGAGTCACTGACAACTGCAGTGGAGGTGTCTGACATGGTGTGTGCCGGCACAACTGGGGGGCAAGAGTCAGATGGTGTGGGTGCCGGCACGACTGCAGTGGGCTGGCCAGATGGAGTGGACAGGTTCCCCACTGCAGTGCCCAAGTCAGACGGGGTGGTAGTGGACTCCACTGCAGTGCCTATCTCCGGGGAGTAGAATGGGGTTCAGGTAAGGTGGGCAGGACAGAGGGGAGGACACGGTCTCCACACCAGTGGCACAAACATGTGCAGCGGGGGTGTGAGGCTGGAAGAGAAAGTGGTAGGGGAGAAGGCCGGATCATTTTGGGGATGGTGTATCTGTGGGTGGGGAACCTGGGGCAGGGTGTGGTGGGGGAACCTGTGTTGTGGGGGCCTGAGGTATGGAGGAAGGAGACTGTGTGGTTGAGCTGCAGGGCGGTGGTGGGGTCTTGCTCTTCCGGGACCGGGGGGACTTGCGTGTGGGGGCCTTAGTTTGTCTGTGCCTGGGGGAGGGTGTCCGGGGGTGAGGGGCACTCCCCTCTGTGGGGGGTTGGAGATCCTCTTCCCCCTGTATGCTGGATCAGCTGGATTGGAGGGGAAGAGGCCGAGGTCACAGAGGAAGAGCTGCTGTTTAGGTGGGGTTGCAGGTGAGGCAAGGGAAGGGGTCTTGGAGGGAGAGGATTTGGAGGACTGCAGAGTGGCTATGGATGCCTGTGTGTGTGTCTGTTCCCCATCCCCTGTGGGTGTGGTATCAGTCCCCTGAGGATGCTTGTGTGCATGTTTTGCCTTTGTTTTGGGTGTTTCTGTGCTGCTCGTGTCTGTGTGTTTGGGTGATTGTGCAGGTGTGCATGTGCTTGGGACAGGTAGGGTGCCAGGAAGTGTGGATGGGGCAGAGGTAGGAGGGGTGAGGGACTGTTGGAGGAGGGACACTGCTGCCGTCAGGGAGGAGTCCATGGACTTATTGCTCCTCTGTAGGGCAGACATGCCAGATGAGATGCCCTCCATGAACGACACCAGCTGTGTCAACAGAGTGGTGTGTGCATGGACGACACTCAGCATTGCTGTCTGCCCTACATGGAGCTGGCGAAGTAAGTACACAGACTCTTCACTCAGGGCAGCAGGGGACACAGGGGCAGGGGGTGCGGTGCCTGGCACGAAGGAGACACGCTCCCGAACACAGGAGCCTCCACGGACCTCTGGAATGGGAGCCGATGGGAGGGCGGTGGTGGTGGTGGTGGTGTTGGCGGGGACAGCCATGCTAGCTGGGGTGTGGTGGCTGCTGACACCCGCCTCCACAAGGGAGTCATCCTCCGAGCTGCTGTGGTCCTCAGCTGAGGTGGATGGTGCTGAGGACTCCTCGGTGTGGCTCCCCTCGCCCTCCGTGCCACTGGGTCCCTCCGACCACTCATCGGCTGCTGACCCAGTCTGGCTCTGCAGCTCCTCCTGGTCCGTGGAGCTGTCCCCTCCTGTGGCCGTGGAAGTATCTGCAAACAATTAGGGAAACAGACTAACATCAGTCACCTGCACTGACCGCACACACCACAGTAAGTACAGCACATTACAGAGCAAGCCCTGGCATCCTTAGTTGAACATTGCCAAAAGTGCTCACACAGATTAGGAGAAGCCAATTGTCAGTCTGATGGTCAACCATGGCACTCACACCCCTCCTGGCCTTTGAAGTAGGGTTCTGTTCTGCCATATAACACAGACCTATGTACCTTTCTGCTCTGCCCATGAAACATGGCACTCCCATATAGGCCCCACCAGTCAGGCCCTGATAGATGACCTAAGTTGTCCATTTTTCTTTTAGCCTTTTAGTACCTGTCACAGTGGTCCACACCCCCTTAGATACATACACTTAGGCCCAAGCCCTCACAGTGGTCCACACCCCCTTAGATACATACACTTAGGCCCAAACCCACCTCCTTAGATGCACACACACATGTAGGCCCAAGAGGCCACTGCCTCTTGCTATCATTTTTTAATACAACAAATCTTGTAGGCCTTTCTGACCTGACAGCAGGGACCTGTGCCATCCACCGCGGCACCAGCCCCCCTTGTAAATTTCCACAGTCACAAGAATAAGGTTAGCCCACACGTACATGACACTCTGCTGGTACATCTTGCTCTTTCACAAGCAATGTTTGCAATATTTTAACTTATGAAACTTTCCACGCTTGCTCAACTGAAACTGAAAAGGCGGCTACGTGACAGAGAAATAATATGTGAAATCTTAATTTCTGAACATCTTACGGTAAAAGTTATCTTTTTCTTATCTTTGCGGTCAAGAGCACCGACAACCTGCTAAAAGCCCCTGTTTTCACCATGATACCACTTCTCTGTTTTTCAAAAAACTTTCCACAGTTACTGTAAGCGTGCGGTCAAGGACCCACGTCAGGGCCCACGTCAACTGTGGGTAGGAGTTCTGCATTAAGCCATATAAAAGGTTTGCACCCATGTCCACACCCTGAACTCTTCATACCAGTGCATGGCATCGGGAGGGTTCCCGGTCGGCCGTTCTCCTGATCTTGGGCCTAGAACTTCTACTCTCAAGGTGGTAATGCTCTTTTCTGATTGCTAGCCTTTTGGCTTTGTCAGCCTCTCTAATTTAGCTCATCCACACCCAAATCATTGCATTTATCCTAGCTTAAACTGTGTAGCCTTGGATGGTTCTTGCTCTCTGATTTAAGATTTGCCTTCTAGGCGCTTGCCTATTCATGATCCCTCTTTTAAGACTTGCCCCATAGGCTGTAGCTCACTGATAGATAGTTACATCGATCTTTGTGCTTCACTTAAAATATGATTTGTAATATTGTTGATGCTTTCATTTTCATCCTGCTCATGTGTTGACGAGCAGCATTAAATGAACAGTTCTCGGTGTTACTGAATTGCTTAACAAAGTGCCACTGTATTTCACACCGTTCTTCCTTCTTTTCAAGTGAACTAGCAGAGTGCGGGTCGTGCTCTCATGAGCCGGTAAGCAGAAGGGTGTGACCACCCATTTACCCTCAAACAGCTTGCACCCATCTGTCTGGTGCCTGTGGGATGGTAATACCCCAGTGTGGACACATGCACCACCTACCCAGTTGTTGGACATTGTAGAGAACACGGTGAAGTATGTGAACATGCACACATCACATCTCTTGCCACTGAGTCAGTACAGGTGTCCGGATAAAGGGATGGCCAGAGTCTAATTTGAAATGCATGTGATGCATACCAGCACCAGACACCATGATGCACCCATGTCCTCATAGTCAATGCCACAATGGGGTGCATGTTGCACATGTCACTCCCCTGCAGGATCACTCCTAGGAAGTTTAATGCCATGGCACAGGCATGCCTGCACAGTCATACATCACTGTCTCCAGTCACATGGGCAGGGCAGCCAGCCAACAACAGTCTGCACTGTGTCACAATCCTAGGTCATGGGGAATGCAAGTTCTGTAGCTGACAAGTGCACATGTCCATCCCCCACACACCACATCATCTGAACTCTTATTTGTCCACGTCATACCAATTGGACATATGGGAGACATGAAACACAACTCTCTGAACCTGAGCACCTCACAGTCTGCTGTGAATGATAAACAGCTGCCTGAACTTCTCAGTCGCATGCACCAGTCTGCACAGTCAAGTGATCAAACACCTATATGTCACACAAGTATCGTCTCTCATGGTCACATCTCAGATGGCATGCTGAGCCCTAACCGACAAACACCCCAGTAGTCCTGACAATGAAGCCACAGCACAATGACACAGAGGCAGACACCTGAGGGAACATTTCACTGAGCACAACGTGTCAGCTGATACACGGGAGTGAGAGTACAGAGTGAATTGTATGCCCTGGAGTAGGCATGACTGTCCTGCTCCACGTGAAAGAGGGATGAGCCCTGGACAGTAGGCATGTGGCTAAGCATGTGTGACACACTTGATATACATACTCCTGAGGCCCAAACATTGTTCCCACCCGCAGCATGGGGGTGTGCCAAATACCCCAGGCACATGTGGTGAGTCAGATCAACAATTAGAACACATATCAAAGTTACACGCAGATTACATGTCAGAACTCAGGCATTGTGTAAGCAATTGACCCACCCATGAAACCCACCACAAATGCTGTCCCCCACCCTGAGCTAAGCAAAATGCAAGGACACAGTACACAAGTGACACAATTTCCAGACTGTAAGGGCCACACATGGGTATCAGATGAGGATTGGGCATGTCACAATTGAGGGACATGGGTCCTGGACCACAAGACTGATGTACTGTGGAGGTTTAACCAGGCCAGAGGAGGGCACATAGCATGTCAGACAAAGTTCACAGTGCAGTCATGGACTCACCCCCTCCTTGCTGCTGTCTGGCCTTCAGCTGCCCATCCAGGTCAGGGAAGACCACCGTCAGGATCCGGTGCATGTGGGGGGTCAGGGTCCGGTGTCCGCCCCTCCTGCGAGGAGGCGACAGCTTCAGCTGGACCCTTGCGATCCTCCGGGTCCAGCCCCGAAGGTCCTGCCACCTCTTCTGGCAGTTGCGGATCCGGCGCTTGTAGTCCCCCACGGATCGTACTGCCCAGACGATGGTCAGCCAGATCTCCTGCTTCTGGTGGGCATCAACCTGTGAGGATGACAAAGGGAAAAAGGCCATTACTACACATGCAACATATCCGTGCATCACACAGTTGGATATACATGTTTCAATCACAGGGGCATATGATGTACACAGGCAGTGCAACTATGGCTATGAACAGTTTACCAGCAGTTACTAAATGGTATCATTGCCTGGGAAGTAAAACCTTGTTAGAATGCACTGTTACTGCACTATACCTGTTCAGTGCATGTAACTACACACTTTGGGGGGTGAGAACTACTCAGTGAGCATGCTAGCCAGTGGTGTGCACACTGGAAGTCTTGCTAGTCAGACAACATGCACATTTAGTGAGGCAGTGGACAGCACACTCACCTGCTCCCCTGGTTTCCCATACAGCTTGCTGTACTGTGGAAGGAGGCTGTCCATCAGGGCCTGGTTCTCCTCAGCGCTGAAGGCTGGGGCTCTCTCCACAGTACGTGCCATTGCAGTAGCCAGAGGATGCAGAGACAGCAGCAGTGTTGGTGGCAGATGTCGTCCTGGAGCATGTGGTGCAGGCAAGTGAGCTCTCAGGGGAACAGCCAGCATTATATGTGTGCTGCAGATGCAGATACTGTCCCATGTGTCCAAAGTGATAGGTCCAAGTCGTTTGCATCTTCTGAATCTGGCCAATCCATGGAATTGCACCACTTATACACGCCCACAGCATCCTTCAAAAGTTCAACTTCATGACACCCATGAATTTGCAACATTGTTGTGGCTGGCCAACTGAATTCACTGCATCAGACTTGTTAAAGCTTCGAAAACGCGTCCGTTGCCATTCCAGGCCGTAGCCAATGCGTGTGCACCGATCGGACCATTGCTGTACAACGCGTATTTCAAGGAACAATGCGTTCCCGCTCACATGTTATGCAATGTCCAATGCTTGCGCACCGATCGGACCATTGCTGTACAACGCGTATTTCAAGGAACAACGCGTACCCGCTCACATCTAATGCAATGTCCAATGCGTGCGCACCGATCGGACCATTGCTGTACAACGCGTACCCGCTCACATCATATGCAATGGCCAATGCGTGCGCACCGATCGGACCATTGCTGTACAACACGTATTTCAAGGAACAACGCGTACCCGCTCACATCTAATGCAATGTCCAATGCGTGCGCACCAATCGGACCATTGCTGTACAACGCGTACCCGCTCACATGTAATGCAATGGCCAATGCGTGCGCACCGATCGGACCATTGCTGTACAACGAGTATTTCAAGGAACAACGCGTACCCGCTCACATCTAATGCAATGTCCAATGCGTGCGCACCGATCGGACCATTGCTGTACAACGCGTATTTCAAGGAACAACGCGTTCCCGCTCACATGTATTGCAATGTCCAATGCGTGCGCACCGATCGGACCACTGCTGTACAACGCGTATTTCAAGGAACAACGCGTTCCCGCTCACATCATATGCAATGGCCAATGCGTGCGCACGGATCGGACCATTGCTGTACAACGCGTACCCGCTCACATCATATGCAATGGCCAATGCGTGCGCACCGATCGGACCATTGCTGTACAACGCGTATTTCAAGGAACAACGCGTACCCGCTCACATCATATGCAATGGCCAATGCGTGCGCACCGATCGGACCATTGCTGTACAACGCGTCCCTGTACAAGTCACTCGCATATCTCCCCATGCCTGTCACAGGTGAACGTATGCCAGCCACATTTACTTTCCAGGGACTCAGGGGCACACCTACGACACCACAGCCTGTCCACACGGTATCCTAAGGCATGTAAGGCTGCATTACCTTTTCTGTGTATGGGGGTCAACATGTGGTTTTTTGGGTGGCACTTGGGGGCAGCCACTCCCAGGCTGTGCACGTGTTCATGGGGACAGAATCCTTTGTGTGTTGTGCACATGACCACTGTGATGTGCAACTGCTCATTTCAGAGCATGTGGCATGGTCACATTTCCAGGTTGTGTATGTGTATGTCATGTCACATACCCCCTGAGTCCCATGTGGGATGGTATGTACGTCACAGGGTGACCCATTGCCACAATAGTGATGGCCCTCCACAGTCTGTGTGCATGTTGTGTTTACAATGTCTCTGATTCCATGTGCACAATGGGAGACAGTCTCCACATCCACGTTGTTTGTGCATGGACTTTGATGTTGTGCGTGTGCGTGTGTGTGTGTTTGTCACAGACGTCCATGTCTGTCCTGCAGAGGCAACAGGGACCACTACCTGTGGGGGTCATGGTTGTTTTGCTGTGGTGTATTCATGATACGCCATGTCATGCCAGTGTCCATGTGGCAATACAGGGTCCCTGGGAATCTACCTGTCAATGAGCTGTGATGCCTGGGGCACATCTGTCCTCACATGTCACTGTGGTGTGTGTTTGGAATGTGAAGTACATGGGTACTGTGACACAGCCTAATGATATCCCATAGCACAACCTGGAACTTGTTGCCAACACATGTTGAACTGTGATGTTAGATGTTGGCCATGTAGGTGCCATACATGTCCTTACAGAACGGCACACACATCAGGTACTTGTGTCTCGTAATGATGTATCATGTGATATTAAGTATGGTCTATGCCACATATGTGGGGTGACTGACAGTCTTTCTTTCTTCACCTATGCACTGCAGGGCACCAGCTGTCCATAGACCATTCCCTGACCTTGCAACCATGGTTGAACGGGACTGCATCCGACGGTACCGCTTCAACAGGCCGCTGATTGAGGAATTGGCTGTGCGGTTGGCCCCACATTTGGAACCTGGCTGACCATACCCCACAGCGCTGACCCCCAAGGTGAAGGTGGTGGCAGCCCTACACTTCTTTGCCACCGGTACCTTTCAACACACTGTGGCGTCTGCTGGTGGGATGTCACAGACCATGTTCAGCCGTGTGCTACGCAATGTTTTGGAGGCAATGTTGAGATACCTGAACCAGTACATCTATTTCCCTAAACGTCAACAACTCACTGACGTCAAGAGTGACTTCTATGCCCTGGGGAGGATGCCACATGTCATTGGCTCCATTGATGGGACACATGTGGCTTTGGTACCACCACAGGCACATGAGCAGGCATACAGGAACAGGAAACATTACCATTCGGTCAATGCTCTGGTGGTATGTCTTGCAGATATGTGCATCTCACACGTGTGTGCCCGTTTCCCCGGTTCTGCACACGATGCCTACGTGATGAGGAGTAGTCGCATCCCGAGGATGATTGTCACAGATGCAGAACCAGCGTGCCTGGCTTGTGGGTGTGTACTGACTTTGTACCATTGTGTGTGTTCTGCAATGTTGTATTCCACCCTCTTTTCCAACTCAGCTAATGTGCAATTGTCTGTATGTAGGTGACTCGGGATACCCCAACATGCCGTGGTTGCTGACACCCCTCCGGAACCCTGTGACACCAGCCCAGATGCGCTACAATGAGGCACATGGTCGGACCAGGAGAGTGATCGAGCGGACATTTGGTCTCCTGAAGAGCCGCTTTCACTGCCTGGACAAGACAGGAGGGGCCCTCCCATATGCCCCAGCAAAGGTGTGCAAGATTGTCATCGTCTGCTGCATGCTACACAACCTGGCAGTGCGGAAGGAGTTGCCTCTCATCATGGATGACGATGACCAACATCCACCACCTGTGGAGGATCCTGGCCTGGGCCACGATGCCAGTGATGATGATGATGATGAGGGTGATGTCTGCAATCAGCTCATCACCAACTTCTTCAGCTGAATGTGAGTATCCAGAGATGTCATGTCAATGATGTGAGTTTGCGTGATATGTGTTGGTGGTGCTCTGGTGCTGTTTGAGTGTGGCCATGTGCTACTTGACTGGAAGCGTGCAGCGATGTGTCCTTACAGGTAGTCTGTACTCCCCAACAGTGTTGACATGCTAACTTGGTTTTGTGTAGGTATCTTGTCACATGTATTGGGCATGAGTATTGCAGTTCTGTCCTGTTCTTCAGTGCTTTTGACTGTGTGTCATGTCTGTCCTTCACAGGGTACTTTCAGAGTTGTTTGGTCAACTGTGATCCCCCGACACCATGATTCAACTTCTAGGGTGGAAGCAGTCGTTTCCCTACAGGTGATGTGCCACACACCCCTGGACTTTCTTTCTTCTACACTTGTTGACTGTGTGGCCACTGCCACGTGGGATTACCTTGCATCTGTAGTGCAAACAACATGTTCCAAATGTGTCATAAACCTGTGCTTCACTTTGGGATGTGCGTTGTCTGTGGTCACACATTTGACTGACATTTGCTTACTGCACCTGTGGGCTAGTTAACACAGACTCTGAATAGGTGTGTTGTCTGTGCATTCCACTGTATTTCCTGGCAACATCAGTGTAGGCGATGAGTCCGATGGCCCTGGTGTGTATGTGTTGTGTAGTCCTAGTGGTGTGTCTCCCTCATATGTGTCACGTCGCCATGACTCACATGACGATGTTGTACTTGCTGTAGCAGTTAGCATGCACAGTGTCATTTAGCAGATCATCATCTCCATGACAGAAACCACGTTGGAATCACAACAGAGGCAAGTATGGTGTATTAGTGAGTTTATTTACATACATGTGTGAGTATAGTGCACAGGATGGTGGGTGCTGTACATTGGGATTGTAATCCAAAGTTCCCAGATGAGTTGGAAGTCTTGGTAGCAGAAATGTCCTGAGTAAAGTAGGGGTGGGCGGAATTTGCGTAGTCGCGCTACGCAAAGCTCCGCGAAACGGTAAAAAATCTCCGCGAGCACGCAAAAGTTCCGCGAACATGCGGAATTGCTTGTTCTGCCCGTTCGCGATGCTTTTTTCTTGTTCGCGAATGCTGTTTGCGTGCTCGGGGAGAAATATCTCGCGAACATGCATTTTGAAAGCGCGAACAAGCAAAAAATTCCGCGAAGTCTCGGATAGCGGAATTTTTGGTAATTCCGCGTTCTCCGCAAAACGCGAAATTACCCAAATTCCGCAAATTCCGCGAGCGGAACGGAATTTACTGTCCAGGCCTAGAGTAAAGTCCACAGTCATCTGATACATTGGGACAACTTAAACTCCCCATGTCATGTGGGGGAGTTGGGTTGCATTCGACAGGGTGAACAGTTTGCACACAAGGGAGAATTTCCAGAACAGGTGTTGGGTTCCTGGGGGATGTACATGGCCATCGGCCTCTCAGTTTTCCTTCCTCGGACGACCCCTCTTCTTTGGGGGGGACCCTCACGTGCAGGCTGCTGCGATGCAGCGGACTCACCGCCAGAGTCCTCCTCCCTCCCTGTGGCAGTTGCAGTTGTTGCAGCACCAGATGTTGTGGGCACACAGGGAGGTGTGGCCATGTTGGTGCTAATCTGGCGGAGGCATGTCAATATGTCCCTATGCACCGCTGTCAGTTCTTGCAATGTGTCCCACTTGGACTCCATGCGAGACATGTGTGTCTCCACACGGGACATGTGGGAGTCCACACGGGACATGTGGGAGTCCAAGCGGGCATGATGGGCAGCCTGCTGCTGTTGAATGTCCTTGAGGATCCCCACTACCTGGCTGACCTCTCCGGTTCTATTCTGGTACGCATCAGCAATGCGTACCAGTTGTGGGTCATCATGCAGTCCAGACCCCTCTGCAAACAGCGACCTATGTCTACCACCCTGCCCATCACCCCTGGCGACACGTGCGGGACCTGCGGTGGCACGCACAGGTGACCCTAGGCCCCCTTGGGGGTTGTTACTGGGGTCGTTGTCCGTTGCTCGACGTTGGGCCGGGGTCCCTGTGCTGTTGTCATCGGTGGTTCTTGGTCTGTCCGTGCCGGCGGGGGTGGTCTGTGTGTTGGCAGTTGTTGGAGGGGTGGGTGCAGGGGGTGCAGATGTTGGTCCTGCTGATGCTGCATGATGACTCACACCGGAGGGGCCAGGTAGGTCTTCGCCATCCGAGGAGGGCAGAGGCTGTTCCACACCAGTGAGCTCAGTGTCCCCCGGAGCCTGGGACAGGGACTCCTCATCGTCTGCTGCTGTGTCCCCATCATCACCTGTTTTTGGAAGAGACACACAATGTATGTTATGTTTCTACAGGCATCAATGGTTCACACACCTGACAGTTGTGACTGTACCTCTGGATGCGGGCCTGTACATTGCATTGTCCTAAGTTGTCACAGTCAGACGTTGATATTGGTGTAGCACATTGTCCTGCAAACCTGAGGCATTTCAATGTGAATATTGAGGTGTGTGCATGGCCAGCATTGGTTGTATTTGGTGGACATCCGGCCTTCCTTCTCCCCCCAGCCCAGTTATCCCACCATGAAGCATGCCACCCTTGTAGTGGGTTCAGGTTGACTCTCAGGATGTCAGTCAGTGGTGTCCTGCTGTTGGTTGGTGCCCAGTTCCCAGCAGGGCCTGGTACTCCCCACGACAGAGGACCATTGTCAGACATCTTAGAAGTGGCTTTTCACTCCCTGTGAGGTGTGCATGCTTCAGTGTGAGCTTGCTGGGCCATGTGGGTGGGGGATGTTGAGCTGTGACTACCACTCCCATCATGCTATTGCCTACACCCCCCTTCCCAGCATGCCCATACTTCCTTCCTTTTGAGTGGACTTCACTGTGTGTGTGTGTGACAGCAATGGCAAGATGGCTGACAGTGTGGTCCTGTTGTTTGTTGGTGCCCAGTTCCCAGCAGGGTCTTGTGCTCCACACAGCAGTACCCAGTTTCAGCCATCTTGTCAGTTCTTTTCCACTCCCTGTGAGGTGTGCATGCTTCAGTGTGAGCTTGCTGGGCCATGTGGGTGGGGGATGTTGAGCTGTGACTACCACTCCCATCATGCTATTGCCTACACCCCCTTCCCAGCATGCCCATACTTCCTTCCTTTTGACTCAGCTTCCCTGTGGGGTAGTGTGCCTGTGCTGAAAGGATGGCTGACAGTGTTGTCCTGGCGTTTGTTTGGCTACAAGTCCCAAGAGTGTCCCTTTGCTTCACACAGCATAACCCAGGGTGGTGGTTCTTTGTGGGATATTTAATTAGAGTGTGAGGCATTGCATTCTCCCAGGTGAGTTGTGTGGAGTTTGTGTTAAGGGGGTGTGTGATAAAAGCTGCTTGTAAATATGGTCAGAGCTGTCAGTCCTCCTTCCCACCCAGCCAGATATCCCACCATGGAACGTGCTTCCATTGCAGGGAGTGCAAGTTGTCTTTCAGGATGTCAGTCAGTGGTGTCCTGCTGTTGGTTGTTGCACAGTTCCCAGCAGGGCCTTGTGCTCCCCACAGCAGTACCCAGTGTCAGCCATCTTGTCAGTTCTTTTCCACTCCCTGTGATGTGAGCATGGTTCAGGGTGGTGTTGATGGGCCAATTGTGAGGGTGACCAATATCTGTGACTACCACTCCCATCATGCTATTGCCTACACCCCCCTTCCCAGCATGCCCATACTTCCTTCCTTTTGAGTGGACTTCACTGTGTGTGAGTGTGACGGCAATGGCAAGATGGCTGACGGTGTGGTCCTGTTGTTTGTTGGTGCCCAGTTCCCAGCAGGGCCTTGTGCTCCACACAGCAGTACCCAGTGTCAGCCATCTTGTCATTTCTTTTCCACTCCCTATGATGTGAGCATGGTTCAGGGTGGTGTTGATGGGCCAATTGTGAGGTTGACCAATATCTGTGACTACAACTCCCATCATGCTATTGGCTACACTGACTTCACCAGCATACACAGAATTCCTTCCTTTCAGTGAGCTTCCCTGTGAGGTGGTGTTCTAGTGGTGGCAAAATATCTGACTGTGTTTGTTGGTTAGTTTTGTGCCACTGCCTAGCTCTATTTGTTGTTGGGTTTGTACATGTCATGACACAGTTACATATCACTATGAAATGGCATGTATTGTGTTGATCTGACTTACATACACATCTTGGGATGATTATCTTTTGGTTGCTGTGGATTTGCTAGGGGTGCATGGTTTGACTATCCCCTTGACACTGATGTGTGTGTATTGTCACACAATATTGTGTATATTTGTTGTGTACTCACCAGGCTCTGGGATGTTTGATAGTCCATATACGCTCACTGGTGGTAGGATGGCCCGCACCTTCTCCTCCCAGGGCCTGAGGTATAGTGGTTTGGCAGGAGGGCCACTGCCGGTGCGCTGACTCAAGATGTAGTCCTTCTTTAGTAGGTCCTTGACCCTCCTGCGCACATCATACCACCTGTTCTGGATGTCTTCCTTTGTGCGCAAACATGGTGATTGTGCGTTCACCCTGTCGACGATCCTCTCCCACATCTTGGTTTTCTGCGACATGGGGGTCTGTTGGACCAATGTACCAACAACTGGGGCTCTACCCTGAGGATCTCATCTACCAGGACTTCCAATTCACTGTCTAGGAACTTTGGATTCTTCTTTGGGGGTATGGTGATGGGTGGTGGTGGTGATTGATGTGTGTGTGGGTGTGCAAGTGAGGGTGTGTGAGTGTTGGTTTTGCTGGGTGTATGTGAGGGTGCTATTTGTTGAGGTGCTAATGGTGTGTGGCTTGTGTGATGGATGAGCTGTGAGTGTGTCTGTGGTTGCTGTCTGATGGTGTTCTGTGCTGGCAGGTCAGTTGAATTTGCAAAGGATCATGGTAGGGATCTGTGGCCTTTATATGGGTGGAGTTGTGGGTGTGTCTTTGTTCCATGTTTTCACCCCCCAGTATTTATTGGCTTTGTAATTGCTTGTTTGCCCCTTTTTTTTGTATTTTTCCCTTTGTACTTTTTGTGCATGGAGGAGACGTTCTTCTGACCGAGTAGGACGCTGCAGTTGTCTCGTGCGGGCTTCTCCGAGTCGTTCACGCTGTGTTTCTGCTGTGTTTCATGTGTGGCGTACGCGTCGGTCGCGGAGTATTGGGTTGCTTCGGCTGGGTTTTGTATGCGTGTCGGTCGTACGGCTTGGGCTCCGCGCGACCCGGTCTGGTTTTCCACGCATTGCATCGTACTGCGCGGGTCGGATTTCGCGGGTACGTTTCGGTCGGGTTCATTCCTGGTGCGTGTCGGTCGGTTCGATTCGCGTGGTTTCCCGGCCGGATAGCTGGTTTCCGTGCGGTTTGGTCGTTCGGCTTGTGTTCCGTACGAGTCGGTCGTGATTCACATGCATTTCATCGTACTTCGCAGGTCGGGCGGACTAAATTCCCGTACCGAGTCGGTCGGTATGTTTTCCGGCCCGAATCGAAATTGGCCCCTAAGTGGGACAATATCCAAAACCCCCTCCTTTCCTGTCCCTCTGAGGTTTATGAAAAATGTTGTGACCAGGGGGAGAGGCCAAACTGAGATCGACCGAAGAGACTGAATGTATTCAACGGCAGACCAATTTCTGACACGTAGTTAGCTAAGGATCTCACGTTTAACAGCCCACACTTTAAGGCCCTCACTGGGGAGGCTGTGTTTCTGGCCGGGAAGTCGGGGAAGACAACCTCTCTCAGCGATGTTACATGGAGGGAGCAAGCGACTCACCAAAATCCAGTAGTTGATCTCTGAAATAGCAGCGACTAAGCTGCAAGTGTCCATACTTTCTTTAAATTTTCCAGCAGCATGGCTAGCGCTGTGTGCAGCCGGTGTGCGGATGGGCGCAGATGAGCTTGCCTAAAAGACTAGACCGATAACAAAAATGGCGGCCGAGTGTGCACGCTCTAACAGGCGGTACACCACTCAACTCAACTACACCCCCGTTAGGAACAAATAGAAAATTAAAAAGTAAAAATGTGCAAAGAGTGCAAATTGTAGTTACAATTTTTGAAAACACTAAATAGAATACCCGGTCTCACAACTCTCTGTTATGGCTGTGTGGTCGCGCTTACATCAGTCTTTAACAAAAATGGCATCCGAGGGTGATGGGCTCTAACAGGTGGTACACCACTCAACTCAACAACACCCCCATTAGGACCAAATAGAAAATAAACAAGCATTGGCATAGCCAATAGGTCTCGCCTTTGGGACCTTATAAGTGTTTAGCCATGCAACACTTGATGTTGCTGCACCAAGGATATTGTGCTGCATAACTAAATACTTATAAGGTCTCAAAAGCGAGACCTAATGGCTATGCCAATGCTTGTTTAGTATTGTTGATGGGTAGATGCGAGTGCACATACCCTGTTTGATTGTATAAGTAGGCGCATCCGTGTGCCCCTACACTTTTAAGTGCACTATAAGGGCGAGTTTGTGCATCCTGGTGTGTGTTTTTTTTTTTTTTTGCACAATGTGTGCTTGCGTGTTTATTTGTGTGGTCTATGCTTGTGTTTCCCTCCTTAGATATACGCATCCACTGATTAACAAGGCAGAACACCTAAGTGAACTCATACATTGTGAGTGTTTGAATTTTGTGGGTGAGCATGTACGTATTTGTTTTGCCTGTGAACTGTTTGCGTCTCTCCTTTAGAGTTTTGTATACAAACACACCTATTGTAACCAGGGAGTGTGCTTAAAGTGATAGAAGTCAAAGTGGGTGTGGGTGTGTGCGAGCGCGTGAGTGCGCACGTCAAAATACGTTAGTGTGTGTAATCGCCATTTGGTGAGTGTAAATGGGTGTTTTGATCTGTGTCTGTGTTGGAGAGTCAATGTTGTGCGCCTGCGCCCGCTGGTCTGCTGTTTTGAACAAGTCAATCTTAAGACACAACAAAACCATAACACATACCTGCGCGTCTGAAATTAGGACAGACGCACTGTTTCATTAGGTGTTCTTTCTGCCTAGGACCTTCTGAGAATTGCTCGAAAAGAGTGTATTTCTGAACGGATTCTCTCGCACGTGGGCTCCTCGAGTCAGGTCCGGTGCTTGTCGGAGGAGTAAGGAAGCAGTGAAATTCCGGTCGTTGTCCCAGGCACATCTATACTAAAAGTAAGACCAGTACGAATATGAGCCCTTCCTACGCCGCTTGTCAGTGGTGGATTACCCTGACGCTCAAGATTCCAAGTTGTCGACAAGCGAAGAGGATATACAAGTATAGTCGGTAGAATATGCTAATTACAAGATGTAGGACATGCCAAGAGAATCTGGGATGGGGGTTGGGGGGGTCAGTCTGAGATGTAAAGCATTTAAAAATTCCATTAGTTTATCTGTTAGAAAGTTGGTACCTCACAAGTGTGTCAGATTTCACTTATTCATAAGTGCAGTGCAAAGTTGTTTGTGCACAAGGCAACAACACGTTTTTGATATCCTACAGAAAAACACTAGGAGGGAAGCAGAAGTGTGCATGCAACGCTAGTATGGAGGGCTCTTGCAGAGAATTGTCTGAGCTGACTTGTACAATATTCAGACACATGTGTCCGTCCGTCGGTCGGCCGGGGTCTTCAGAGTCTCGAACAGGGGGTGGGCGATGAGCTAGACATTTGAGTTGGTTAATGCGCACAGTGCTTTTTGCTATTGAGAGAACTCGTCGTGATATACTGGAGCACTGCATGCATGTTTTACCTCTGTAACAATAGATTACCAATACACGCTGCAGTGCGCCGCCGGCACCACATCCATTCTCACTCGAGTTACAATAGGAGCACCGGCCGCACTGCACCACTTCGATACTACACACACGGACCACGACCTCCGCCCACTTTACCGTCAAATGGCTGTGATATTACATACGGGGTGGCAGAGAGAACGTGCTTTTGAGTGCACAGATGATAGACAGAGGGGAACAGAGTACTTGAGCACGAGTGGGGAGAGGCTAGAGAGACGGAGAGTATTGTGGGTGTTTACCTGTAGAGAGAAAAACAAGACGAATGGAGAAAAGAGTGGGAGAGTAACGGGAGAAACAGAAAATGCAAGCCAGAAAGAGACCGAAAATATACATGGAAGGAGAGATACAGCAATGAAGAGAGAGGATGCCCAAAGACACCCCCCAAATGGGGATAGCCAACATTATGGAGGGCTCAGCAGGACCCGGAGGCACAAGATGTCGGACCAACCAGCAGGTGATTCACCTACCTCGGGCCCGGCCTGCCATCTTATCCTTCATGGAGCTTGCAGAGGGG
Source organism: Calotriton arnoldi (assembly GCA_963921515.1). Lineage (NCBI taxonomy): Eukaryota > Metazoa > Chordata > Amphibia > Caudata > Salamandridae > Calotriton > Calotriton arnoldi. The sequence goes on along the minus strand of CAWUFW010001597.1, from coordinate 863,581 downwards.
TGGTGGGGGTGACAGGGTCCCTCGGCCAGAGTTGTCGATAGGCCTGGCCAGAGGGCCACACGGGTAAAAGGCGCAGCTAGGCAAACATCAGACTCTTTGCTCCAGCCCTGCTTGCCGCAACGACCGTTGCCTCCGCACAGCCTGACACCCGCAGTTAGAAGCTACTGCATGGCGAGGAATCTCTTCTTTACTCATCCACCCATCCCGAAGTTAGTAGACTCAGTTTGGTGTAAGTTTTACATGTTATGTTCTGTCAGGTTCCTTCTGTCAGAGGTATAAAGCTGTTGCGAGCTGCAGTTGTCTTTAACTATCCGTTTCTGCTTCAGGTAGATCCTATGTTCGTTATACTTTAATATGTTATGTTTTTTGTCATATTCGGGCGTGGTGAGTTAATTGTTGGCGGGTAAAATGAAGGTCCCCTTGGCATCTCAGACGAAGTTAGTTACAGAGGTCTCAAATGTCTCGCAGACCTCAAAGGGGGTGCTTTCCTCAAATGTTAAGGATTTTGCAGGGGTTGGACCAGTTGCTTTCTTGGTCCCTCACCACACATTTCAGACATGCGCAGTTGGCGCTTCGGGACAGTGACTTTTGGGGATGTTTTGGGGATGAGGCTGCGCCAGGGGACCATGGCCACGTTGCCTAGACTAGCTCTCCAGCGGGTGTAAGGGGTGCCCAGGTAGGGTTGCTCTGGGGTGAGCAGGCCTCCTGCACGAATATAAACAGCAAGGATTCCCCATAAGAACAGTTGTGCTACTCACGCCCTGAGTAGAACCCCTAGAGGGGTTAGGAAGGTCTGAGGTATTGGGGCGGAGTTGAAGGGTGAACCGTGAGTTCACAGAATGATTTTTGATGCACAGGGAAGTATAGAAGTTGTAGGTGACTCGATGTCTAGCGGACTATGTATTGCGGGGAAAAACTGTGTGGCAATATAAGAATGCTATACGGTGATGATGTGAATTTGTATTTATGTTTACTCAATAAATAGGGCTTCAGATTTCTATATCTCTAACCAAACAACAAAGTTTGGTCTCAGGCTGTCATTGGGAACGGGTGGGAGGTGTTTGTAGGGGGTGGTGATAGGAGGAGGCCATCGAGTGGATAAGGGACAAGGGGGTGCAGCAGAGAAAGCCAGCAAGGTTGTATATGTGCATGTGACTGAATCCTTATATCCTTATAAAAGTTGTATTACGGTTGTGAGGAATTCGTCTATTTTGCCTTACTTTAATTTTGTAGAATTTTGTGAGATTTCATGTGTTCAAAATCCATTTCCCTGGACTGTGCGCCTTTTCTTTGAGTAGGAAATGTCTTCCAAGAACAGTGAAATCACTAATGTGACATTTTGTACTGCCTAGTGATAGTAGCTCGCATTCGTTTTCAGACCACAATAATTTTTTATTTGAAGTGTAGTGCCGTTATGTACTAAAGTATTTATGACTCCCACTGACGACTCAACAAGATTCATTAACTAAAAATTGTAATCGCCAAAGTTTCAAAATATAGCTGGACGAAACTGCCTGGCAAATCTGAGGAAAAACAACTGCTTCTAAAATTGCGCTTCCGTCCTCGCACCCGTGTGGACACCTGTTTGAGAAGATGGTCGGAGGCAACCATCATTCCTTGGTGTCCTGACCCAGAACAATCTACTTCCTGCTGGACGGCTCACACCACCCTCAAACAGCCATCTAGGAGGGGGCAACCACCAATCTTAGACCTATCCCCGTACCCTGTAGACCGTAAGGATTGCAACTAGAGAGTCCAGTAATATATCCCGTGCTCTCTGGCATGAGAGAGAGGCTAATAACCTCGGCCTCAGCTGGGAAAGTTATGCAAGTTATTTCTCTTCTATAAGAATTCTTTTACAAAGTTCAAGATTGCAGAAAGGCAAATAGACCACTATAACCCCTCTACAAACGTAGTCCCCCTCATACGATCAAAATTAAATTTACACAAAAACCTCCCTATCCAATCAAATGATAAAAAGGCCGGGACTGCAAATTGAGCTAGCTGTTCGTGCGCCAAACGCAGTCATATAAAGCAGGACTCCTGGGTATGGACTGGGTGAAAAGCCAAAGATGGTGAACAGATTATGCCGATGGGCCGATACCCCAGCACCCAACCTCAGTGCCGGAAATTGCAGCATCATCTATGTCACCTCCGCCTTTTAAACCTGGTCCAGACCTCATGTTCCAGCTGGTCACCTGCTGGCAGACGTGACTGCGTTTCCAACCACCTCAAAGGTAGAGTCCCAAGTGGCTTTCGGTCGGGACAGTGTCCACCCCTGGCCTAATGTAAAGGAGGAGCTCCCTAGCTCTGGAGGTTGCTTTCTAGATTGAGAGAGGATATGAGAAGATAAAAGAGGGTACATTAAGAGCAGCAACAAGGGAGACGAAAAGAGTCAAAGACAGAGTGAGAAGGAGAGAATCAGAGCGATAGAGAGGCAGAGGAATACCAGGGCAGAAGCAGAAAAGGTGAATGAGGGCTACATATGGTCATGAAAGATCTGATACCTAATGTAGCCCACTAAAAGTGAAATTGGTTAAAAACGAATATTTTGTAAAACACATTGAGTGTGCATCATCACGTCCTTAGGCCGTAGAGCATTACCTGGTCCTGTTTCTCACTTGCTCTACCTCCTGAGTGCTGACTCTTTCTTTCTTCGCCTTTCTATCGCTTGCAAACAAACAAGTAAGGAAAGAAACTTCTGACTGTCCCACCCACCTGTAAAGCACCGAGTCCCCAACCTAGAACATACCATCCTCGACAGGGTAAATGGCCTCACTATAATTGTTCTGTTCGAGATCGTAGGACCATTTACAGAACTGTTTAAGCTCTGAATGTGAAACTGGAGTTCTCTCCATTTTCAGTGTTCATCGTAATCCAATTCCTGTCCTATTATTGCCCCATGTTATTGCCTGCAAACGCACGAGTCCTCGAGTGCAAGAAGATCCTGAACCTTGAGTGTGGATATATTCTAAATCTTTTATTTAGCTTTGATACTTCCATGCAACAGTTAAAATGTCATATTAAAAATAACTTCGTTGTGCTCTGCTGAAATGTAAGGTATTTTAAATTTGCGATCCTTTATATCAACATAGGGAAAGGAAAAATTAAAGACTTCATCCGAGTAGCAAACATTATTGGCAACTACACTGAAAATCAGCACAAGCGCGCGCTGCGCGGGGGGGGGAGGGGGAGGGGGGCTGCGCGATTCCCTTGCGGGAGCGTGCAGCAAGGACCATATGGCGCTGCGCGCTCCCGCAAGGTAATCGCCAGACGTGCACGCGTTGCCATTGCAAGCAATGCAACGCGTGCACGTTTTTGCCCCCAAAGCTGTGCCGATGGCTAAAGGTCTCTCCTAAGCAGCGCATGCGCGCTGCGAAGGCGAGACCTAAAAAGTAAAAATGTGCAAAGAGTGCAAATTGTAGTTACAATTTTTGAAAACACTAAATAGAATACCTGGTCTCACAACTCTCTATTATGGCTGTGTGGTCGCGCTTACATCAGTCTTTTTATAGTCAAAAGACTAGACCGATAACAAAAATGGCATCCGAGGGTGATGGGCTCTAACAGGTGTTACACCACTCAACTCAACAACACCCCCCCCCCCCCGTTAGGACCAAATAGAAAATTAAAAATTAAAAATGTGAAAAGAGTGCAATTTGCAGGTGCAATTTTTAAAAACACTAAATAGAATACCCGGTCTCCCAACTCCCCATTATGGATGTGCGGTGGCACTGGCAAGGTATTTTTATCGTCAAAAGACTAGACCAATAACAAAAATGGCAGACGAGGGTGATGCGCTCTAAAAGGCAGTACACCACTCAACTCATTAACACCCCCGTTAGGAACAAATAGAAGATAAAAAGGTAAAAATGTGCAAAGAGTGCGAATTGCAGTTACAATTTTTAAAAACACGAAATCGAATACCAGTGGGCATTTGCCAGGAATTAACCATCTGGGAAGGTGATAGGAACACTTTCATAGCTCTTCCTTTGACGTGAAAATCACAAGTGGGGCTGCCAGGAACTGAAACCATTCAGGCCAAGGTTCTCCCTAGACCTTCTAGTATGAGTGACCAGTGCAATCTTTTTCAGCAGTGCCTGCATTTTGGGACTTAAGGCTAGATGTATAATTATTCCATTTGAAAAAAGTGGCTGCAAAATGCGTACCGACTTTTGCCAAATGGAATAGTATTTTGCGAACTTTGTGAAAAGCAGCCGTGCTACTACATTCCCAAGGACTGCCAAAAGGATTCCCAAACAGCAAGGGATTCGAAGGGGACCCATTGCCCTTTGCAAATTAGTTACCACCCCAACTCAGGTATTTCACTCACCAATGGTTTGCGATCACAATTGGGGACGTAAACCATTGATTCATTCCTTTCCAAATTGAAAATAGGAGGATGCCACTTTCATGCCCCCTCTAATTTGCCTCTCTGAAAGAAGTTTCCAACTAGTAACAAGACTTATACACATAGAGAAAGGACCTTTTTCATTTCAGCATTCCGTTTCAGCATATAGGGTTTGGGATCAGCTTTGTACATCAGGCACTTAGAGGCTTTTTTTGATATTTGCAGGTGACTCACTGTTCCTCAGGTCATCGGAGATGATGTGTTCATTCCCCTGGCTGAGCACTTCCCACCATACTTAGGGGACCTCCCTGTCATTAATGGGGCCACCCTCGTGGTGGCTCCCACAGCAGTGAAGATTGCCGAGCTGGTGCCATGTTTAAAGCACCTACTTGAAAACCATTTTTTGTCTTACAAACTGGAGTTTGTTTGTCCTGATGCACAGGACAGGACGTTTTCTCCCTGCGCTTGTGGGTCATTATTATTTTTTCTTCCCTACATCACCTGGCGGACACAGGCACGAAAAAAGTGTGACTGTGGTCCGGCTCTTAATAGGGCGGGATGAACATCATAATGACCCGGCAGTCCCTTGAAGGACAGGCTGCCTAGTCAAAGGCTTACACCAGCAGTGCTAGTAAACCCATTGCTGTGCCCAACTTTAAATAGAGTGGAGGAACCCTGAGTTTGGTAAGATAGGAATTTGGTAGATTTACAGCAAGACTCCCATTTCACCACAGACTAAATGAGGGCCTTAGACATTTTAGCCACCTCCAGAGGACCGGAACAAGGTGCCAAGGCTTCCCCAGGGAGGGAATACCCTTGGCAGGAAGATTTCCAGGTTCTTTTCACTTAGAGCTTTTTGCTGCGAAGAATAGTCTTCAGCGTGACCTCGCAGAAAAGGTTTTGGGAATAGTAGCCCCACATCTAGCCACAACTGACAGCCTTGCTCCACTGGTGGATTATGAAAATCAGAAATGTGACAAAGGGCCAGATGTACGACCAATTTTAGCATGCGCAAACAGCTTAGCGACCCGTATGCGCATGCTAAAATTGGTATGGCCATGTACTAACACAATTTTGCGAGTCGCAATTGAATTGCGACTCGCAAAAAAGTGTTTAGAGACTCGCTATTTGGAAGGGGCATTACCTTCCAAATAGCAACTCTCTAACTAACCCATGTACTAATGTTTTGTGACCGCAATTGCGGTCGCAAAACACTCGCAATTACCACCTACTTCAAGTAAGTGGTAATGCATTTGCAAATGGGAAGGGGTCCCCGGGGGACCCCTTCCCCTTTGCAAATGCATGCGAAAATATTTTTTAAGGGCAGGCAGTGGTCCCAGGGACCACTGCCTGCCCTTAAAAAATGAAACAAAAACATTTCATTTTTATTTTTTTAAATGCATCCCGTTTTCCTTTAAGGCAAACGGGCTACATTTAAAAAAAAAACAGCTGCTTTATTAAACAGCAGTCCCAGACATGGTGGTCTGCTGATCCCAGCAGGCCACCATCCCTGGGAGGGCCAGCCATTCCCAATGGGGTCGCAAAATGCGAGTGCCTCATTAATATTGATGAGCCTTGCATTTTGCGACCCCATTGGGAATCGCAATCAGTGTCTCTGACACTGTTGTACATAGTAAATTGCGACTCGCAATTTGCGACTCGCAATCGAGCGCAAATTGCGAGTCGCAATTTACTAGGGTCGTACATCTAGCCCTAAATCCACAGGTAAAACGGTAGACCAAGTTTAAGAAGCAATTCTACGACACGGTTGATGTCCTGCTTTGTCCCGCTTTGAGCTTTTGTAGTGAATACAAATGCTTCAGGGGAGCTCAAACACAATGTATCTGTTAATATAAACATTTTCAATGTACCAGGATAGAAACGTTGACCAGTGTGCCACACTTAGCTTACCCAACCTCTGCTACATCAGCGTTAGCCTGAAATCATACCTAAGTCACGTTCAACCATGAATTGTTACTTTCAATTAGCACTTTGAGTTTCCAGGATTTTTGCTTTAAAAACCTTGAAAATTCAAATTTATGGATCCCCTTATCTGATTTTATTGGCTTAGTTGTCATTTTGACAATACATTTTCTTGATTTTTCTACATTGTCGTGGAGATTTTTTGTATTGTGTTTTTGACATTAATGTTGGTTGGTACTGCAAACTCAAAACACATTTCTCTGGGGAATCGCTAGTCGGGGTTGAACAAAGATTCTCTTAGAACTGTTTTGTGGTTACCAGGTTGCCACACTGAGGCCTCTTCATGTAGGCTATTTAAATGTGGAGATCTCCTCACATGTAGATATACACCTAGGGCTCCACACATATCCCTGGTGGATACTAAGGGGCAGATTTACAAGCCCCCTGGGCCACCAGTACGTCACTTTTTGTGACGTACTGGTGGCGTATTCTACTGCTCCATATTAACAAGGACAGGAAAAGCCACCCTGCGTGGCTTTTCCTGTCCTTGTAAATATGGCCCCTTTACACGCAGCACTTTGCGTGAAAGGGAAGTTCCATGGGTGTTACCACACAACACCCATGGAACAAGACACATTTCTGGAAATGCATGTGAATGCTACGCCTCCCCAGGGGAGGTGTAGGGAGGCGCAACAAGGAGAAATGTTTTCATTTCTCCTCGTTTTTTCCTCTTTCAATGTGTGCTGCATTCTACAGCACACATTGAAAGAGCAAATGCCTGTAGTGATTGTTTTTGTGCAGGAAGGTGCCCCTTCCTGCACAAAAACAATCTCCCCATGACGCAGGCATCTTTGCACCATGGTGCAAGGGTGCCTGCGCCGGCGCATGGCAGCTGTTTGTGCGCCAGCGCAGGGGAGAGCACAGGAATGCGACATATTATTGTAAATATGTTGCATTCCTGTGCTTTGGAAGTGCCGCAGCGTGGCGCAGCCAAAGGGCTTGGGTTGCCGCGCTGCGGCACTTCCTCGTAAATCTGCCCCTAAATTTTGATCCAGTAGCGGTGTGTATCCTCCTCCTTACATGATGGGACAGAGACTTGTACAACTAAACAATAACTGTAAAGATACTGATACAAATTTTATGACCATATTACAGGTGTATGCCTGTTGGAACTGATCTCCTCAGAGTAAGATCTGCAAATGATGCCCAATCCGTATTTAACTCCTGATTGAATTTACCTCTTGATTTGATGTTTTAATGCCTGCTTGCGGGCTTTCCGAAATTACACTAATTTAAACTAAATGTTTGTACTAAACTGCAGCAAGACTAATCATAAACACAAAGAAAACATGGCACATCCCATCTGTCTTGCAATCTAAAGTGGCTTACTGTACAGCATTGCTGCATTCTCTGGTCTGCTTCATTTATGAAGTAGAACATCACAAAACCATAAGCAAACAGAATATCCTAGGGGCGAACAGAAACTCCGGAAACAAAGTAGTGTTTGAAGTCCTAACATTAAAAAAAAAACTCTTAACCAGTCCTTCTTGGGGCAGCTACGAGGATTTGGAATAACATTTCTCCAGAACTGGGAACGATCCCTTATTACTTCGTTTTCAGGAGAGGAATGAAAACAATCTTTGGCAATTTTCTTCACGAGAACACACTACAAAGTAGTTGTTACAATCTGAATATGTAATTAGAAATGTATGTTTCTTTGACCTTTTTATTAATTCTCCGTGTCTATATCAATGTAAAATGCTCTGATGTACGCTGGGCGTAGTCCGCAGTGCAGAAAATCCAGAATAAATAAATTACAGCTGGAGAGTTAAAAATTAAAGCAAACTTACTAGGGATAGGAAAAATCAGGAACTCATCTGATGAGACTTTTTCACAAACTATTTTATGATCTGAAATAGAACAAACACTAAAGCTATCAGTGCCAATGACGAGAGGATTAGGTTTCGTAGCACGCACAGAAATTTAACATAAATATGTACACCCAACTACACAAGGCAACATTTTCGTCACACATAAAGGCATAGGAAATATACAAGCAGGCATACATGTTGGCTCACACAACGCTACAGACATACAACTCTTCAGGACTGGATATAGTGCACAGTGGCGTAACGAAACTTGAGGGGGCCCCCCTGCAAAGTACATGGAGGCCCTCCCCATTCTCCGCGCCAGACAAGAGCTCTCAGGCCAGCGACCCGCCATACTGCAGGGGCTGCAGGGCTTTTGTGACGCCACTGTTACCAATACAGCCGTTATAAGTAACCCTGGATGGTGGAGTTAATGGTTGGGCTTAGTCTGCCGGCAGTCTATCATAGGTGGTGGTCTATCCATTGCAGGGTCCTGCCATCAGTACGCCGGGGAAGTTTGCCCTATTTTAGGTGGGTTTCCTGATGCAGACTCCTGTCATGATATACAACATCGGGCCGACTCATCGTTAAGTTTTGCCAAAAGTGCATCCACTGCTCCTTCTCTTTCACACCTCCTTCTCCGTCTTGCTTTCTATTTCTTCCTTTCCATTATTTCTGAGCATCCTATCTTTTCTTCATTCTCATCCCAGCCTTTTTCTTTCTATTCTCTGTCACTTTTATCTCCAACTTTTTCTCTCCCATCCCGTCGAAATCATTCCACTATGCTTTCCTATCTCCTGTGCAGTATTTCTCTCCCTTTCTTTGCTCTTTTTATTCTATCTGCTTTGTATTTCCTTCGTCCATTTTCTCACCCTCTCCATCCCCTACCTCTATTTTCTCATTTCCTCTTTTATACCCCACCCTCTCTTCCTAAACAGCTTTCCAGCTGACCTTGTCCTTATAGCACCTCGTGATTTCTTTCCTGCATACTTTCTCACTGTGCCCCTTGATTAGCGCTTTCAGTGCATTCTTATCTATAACTATGCTCTTCATCAATCCTGTACAGACCTGGAGCCTGGATCTCTCATCTTGAGATCTTATTGCCCTTCTTCTTCCTAAAACTCTCCCAGAACCCTTAGCCTCAAAGGTTGTATTTATTTACTCCAGAGTCTTCACTGGTGTCTCTAGAGAGGCCAGATGGTGCCAGTTCCCCAGTGCTATTTGTCCTGGCTTCTGTAGTGCCCACCACTACAGCTGCTCAATGTATTGGGTGACGACACCGAAAAAAAAGACACTGCACCTTGTCACACACTTTAAATTGTCCAACTACCTTTTGTAGCAAATCAGTGTTGTTTGAATAAAATGTTTGAATCTCTCTCTCTCTCTCCATCTACATACACACGCACACACACTCACACACATACAAAAAGGCCACTGATGGAGGAGAGGATTTTGCTGGAGTGGGGGACACATCCTTACCTCTGACCCACCGCAAGCACTTTTTGTTTTGGACCATGTATAATAGCCTTGTTCAAACCCCTTCACTTCCCTTATCACACATACAGCATTCTTGTTGGTTTCTGTACAGTGACATAGAAATGTTGTTGTGGACTCTTATGCAAACAAAAAAAGCCCCCAGCATGTCAATACCTCATATACAGAGACATCCACATTGACACAACTCCCACAACCCCCCAGGCATATTCCCACATAGGAAAAGGTAAAAAAGGGTATAATGCATGAGGTGCACATTGTCTTAAAGAGGATGTACACTTTTCTTGTGGTCAAAGTATGTGTATTAACATTTTCCATCAGCTGTGACATTAGTAAACCTGGTCTTGGAATCTCTCCCTGATGCCTTTTTTTATTTTGCTAATTCATTTGTGTTCACACTCTGATAATAAATTGTAAAGACCAGGCAGGGCTAAGGTTTTTAACACATGCAACTGTCTGTTACCATTCTTGGACAGATGAATTTAAACAGTCCATTGTTGTATTTCCTGGATGCTTACAACTCGCTCTTGCTTCTTTTTCAACTTCCACGCCATTACCTCACAAAGCCACTTACTGATAAGCACCACTATCGATCAAGGACAAAATCACCCCAAAAAATAAGCTGTGTTCCAACTCCACACCGCCTTCCCAATAACTCACTTTAAAATACTCCGCAGAGGGCTGATCCATTTAATGTTTGACAACAGCCCTTGAAACAGACTTCCTGTAGAGCATCACAACCCATTCAACCTGCTACTGTTCAGAGAAAAACTCAAGGATCTCCTGCCAACACTCAAACTACCAACATGTGATGCCACTACTCAAGGCTCACTAGTTTCCCCAACTCCTGGTTTATTGATCATCAGCCCAAAACTAAGACCGATCTCTTTCTCCAACCTACTGTCCTGCAGAAACAATCCAAGGTGTCTTCCCCAAATTTCTCTAAATTGATAAAGATAAAGACAACCAGTCACAAACATAACCTTTCACACTGTGCAGCTTTCTCTTCCAGGGTGTCTGAGAGACTGACAAACAGGCACACATTCACTGTAGAGTGCGTCCCAGCACTTCTCTTGTCAATTGACAGAGACAAGGCATTTGATTGAGTGCACTGGCCTTTTTCTGTGAGAAATACTGGAGAAGGCGGGTCTGGGTCTAAGGAAAGAAACAAGGACCCCCTGCTAATACATGAGATTCCTAGGGCAGGGCAATAACACAGTTGAGGGTAAATCCCTAGGCAGTCACAAGGTCTCAGACAATCAACAACTGATACCAAACGAGAAAAATGATGAATTGAACTCAGTGTAAACTAAAATTGGATAATTTTTAGAATTTCATTTCTTTAATGGGAATTTGTTAAAAAACGTTTCTAAACAATAATTATGTCCGTGAATAATTCCGAACATATTTGACATAAGGATTGACACAGTAATTTTGTCGGAATCTACACATAAATAAACAAACTAACGCCAACAAATTAATACAATGAACTCAATTGGAAAATCACATGAATTATAAAATACATGATATATAAAAGACAAGGAAACATAATCCAATTTCGTGGTGGCTGTGTGATGGATCTTCAACACGCGTTTCGGCGCAAAAAAGCACCTTCATCAGCAAAGCCACAAAAAGTTCTAGATATACTGCTGTAGATGGAAAAGTAACTAGGGACACTAAAAAGTCAGCTGCCAGTCGTTGGAAGGTTATATCCAATCCTAATATAGGGAGTACCAATTAATGTGCCTCTAGTGCTGAACACTGTCAATATTAGATCACTGTGCGTGTTGTTCTTAGATCTAAAAACTATAAAGCATGTGGAGAATGAAAGTCAATTCAAAAAGGAATGTTTTCGCTCCAATTAACTGAAACCATGTTGTTTCTGAGATAGATGAGTACTTCTGCTTAGGTACTGATAATATATTGTTGCGGGGATTCTGCACATATACAGAACTATGCGCAGGAAAACAGGACCTCGGTGTATAGTGGTATACCAACCATCCACTTTAGTGCCCAAAATCCCAATCCGACTAGCTATAGTTTCTCATTCGTTCTCCGTACTACAGCGAAGCTACCAATGATTAGACATCCCAGAACACGGACTCTTTCAGGAATCGCGGGAGCAAGAACACTCTTTCATTACTCACTCATACTTGTCCACAACGTGCGTATTAAGAGACACAGTATAGTTTAAAATGTTTATTTCAACTATCGTGCTCTAAGACACAGTACACCTGCCAGTACTAGCAGCATAATGCATAAAGACAAAACAGTAAGCATTGTTACAATTCCATAGAATACAAACTGGGACAGCATTTTATAAAGACAGTGGATAAAGGACTAAAATGCCTTGCTACCCTCCCCGTGCTAGTAACTAGTTTATTATAAAAATAGAAGACCTCTGGGCTTTGTCAGGGGACCCCATACCTCAAGAACTAGATGCAAGGTTTACATCATCAGACAAGCACAGCTCTTTTCACTGGAAAGGTTTTTCTCCAAGTGCCACCAACAGGGAGATCACAATATTAAAAGCACACACATTTCTCCAGTGCAGCTGTATTTCATGTTATGTCTAAGTGTGAGGGGCTGACCAGAACAGCAACAACAAGGGACGTTGTTTTTCGACCTTGTACATTGTGTGCAGACAAAAACCACAGAGAACATGAGAAAAGGTGAAAGGCAGACAGTTCTAATGTGAACGGTCACAAGCAGAGTCTGGAAATACAAAGTCACAGAGTAACGTGTGCAAAGGAGGCAACATGGCAGCTAGGCCTAAGCTAACTTAGCAATGTCGACCATGAGGCCACAATCCACACTACACCCTCCCCTGGTCAGTCCATAGGTCAAGACATAGGACGAAAACAGAGTTCGAATAGATGGAGCAGAATGTAAACGTCTATGGCCGGGAAATGTCCTTTTGAAGGAAAGGGATAGTAAAAAAAAAACGTTGGAAAAAAAAAAATCTAGATAGGGCCAGAAAATAGGTCACTCAATGAGAATAAAAAAAATCCAGCAATTCAGTTCATTGAGAGTCAATGCAACTAATCCATCAGAGTGTATGCGCAGAAAACTGCAACACCTTCCAAAAAGACATCATTGTTATCGTCTGAAAAATGAGATGCCATCCAGTTCAACATATCAAAACGGCATTCATGCTCCTCACAATAGGGAGCAGCGATCAGCATTGCGGGACAACTTGCGTGATACTCAACATAACTTTGTTGTAGGAGATTCTGAGCAGCCGCCCAGATATCCCATTGCGCCAAGACTCCAAGTGCAGCCGCACGCGCCATCAATCCATCACTGGAACATTCCCGTTCATGGGCCATCAAGGGGCCCATCAACTGGTCGAAATCCGGATCAGAACAAGACGTATTGGAGAGGCAAACATCCAAGGACCAAGAGAACGGACATCGTAAGCAGGACATCACAGGTTGCACGCAAGTGAAATACGCAAAGTGATAAGAAAGTCCATAAGACACGCTGAGTGTCGCCAGCGGCATGATGCCGAAGCTGTCAATCATGCGTTCACGGAGCATCCGGAGTCGCCCTGGGTTGTGTAGGCCCACAGGAGGTGCAGCCATTGCGCAACAGACAAAATAAAAGCAATATTCCAGCAGCTAAGGCTAGGATCAATGGGAAGCCACCAAAGACGCTGGAAAAAATAGAATGAATAAAAGCCGGAATTACACCAAATATAGTCTGAAAGGAGGTCAAAAGGCCTGAGCCCACAACTTTAAAAAAGTGCACAAGACCTTCGGTATTAGAAGCATTGAATATACGGGGAATCAGTTCACCGAAATGTTGGGGGAGGTTTGTGTTCAAAAGGGCCTGTATTTCACTGTGGGTGCTGGCCACCTGGAGGACGAAGGTCTCCCGTGCGGAAGTGAGCATAACCTCCTGGTTTATTCTGCTCAATTTATTGAAATCAGCCTTCAAAGTCGGTATGTAAGGCCAAATGGAACTATCTAACGTCCCACCCGGGGGTGGAAAAAGCAAATTTTTGCATCACACAACGCGTTGAGAAACTGTTACAATGTAGGGTATGCCTGCCTGCATCCCACAGCAGTCTTGATTATTTAAAAGGAGATAGCTAACATTAGCAAGCATAGTGAAAGTAGGTGATATAACAGGAACAGGAATGCCCTTTAAAACACAAGCAAGATTCGGGGCAGAAACATTGCAAGCCCCGTGCAATTTAATGTTTTTACAAACCAGGGAATGACCCACTGTAGAATCGCAAGTCTCCCTGTGAGAAATACCTCCTTGTCATCCCTAAGGCATCTGTATGTGAAAGGTAGGGACCATAGTTCGTGCAAAAAGGCACTACCCAAATGCTCAAAACGGCCAACCGGATAATGTTTCATGCATGAACTGAATTCAAATAAATAAAAAGGCAAGGTGATAACCCCGTGTACCAGCCACACTGCAGAGTCAGTCTCCGCCACAGAGAATGGTAAAGGATCTATTCTTTCGATATGTAGAAGTGTGTATGTTGCATCTTTCATGGACATAAACTGCTGTTTCTCAGTTAAATTAAAAGGCAAGAACAAGGCAGATGTATTTAAAAAATACCATGGAACCTTCCCCATTTTCAGTGTTTGTAAAGTCTACGCAAACTGCATTACTGAACGCAATTGATTCTGACCATGATATAACACAGACACGTCATCTTGTACAATATCAACAACAGATGAAACAATATTCTCTAATGTGTAAATGCGGGAAGACAGGGTGTTAATACTATTGTCGACAACAGCAAAGCACCTTTTCTAGATTTGCTTGATCTATTTCCCGTAAACGGGAAGCAGCTTCTATTTGTGAAAGCTTCTAGATTTCATTGTAAGTCGCATAAACAAATCTTTTAGGTCTTGGACCTTGAGGTCCTAGAACAAAATCGGCCAGATCGATGTTGTCTGATAGGAGGGATAAATGTTGTTTCACGGAATCTAATGAAGAGTGCTGCAACCACTGTTTACATAATTTACCAACCGAATATGTCGTAACCGTACATGAGTCAGAAAACCGTGGATCTGGTCTATCCTGTTTGTAACCAGGAGCAGAGTTATGAAAACGTAGTTGGCATGCATTAGATGCTATGGGCCACACCAACCAGTCTGACTGATCCAGTGCAGAGACATTAAACAAATTATTTTGAAACAAAGCTTGCAAACTTTCAAGGGAAATATTTAAATGCAAGCTTCTGTTCGGCCAGGAAGACAACGCGGGAGTGGAAGGTGCATTCAATTGTTTGGAAGTTGCCAACCCCAAACAACCTGTTTGATATATAGTACTGTTTAAAAATAATATTTGTGTGGGGATAAGGCAAGCACGGTGCAAAGCTTCTGTACCGGGTACCTGCCAAGATTTAGTGCCCCAAATAGATTTCAAGTCGATGGAGTTTTTCCAGTGCTCATAGCCACCCACAGCTAATGCGTCCATAAAGGAACTATAATATAGCAATTTGGTGTGGGTCAACATCACCTTGGGAATTGAAGAAATGTTTAATTTAAAATAATAGGACTATGGATTAGATCTGTCAAAGTCTGTAAAGTAGGTAAATTTATTTATCAGAGTTTGAGAGCTACCTTGCAGAGGGGTCGGGCAATGTTCCCATTGGGTGTAATTGAAACTACCTCGAATTGTACTGGGTTTATGCAGAAAATGGTTGCCGTAGTGCTGGTAACAATACAAATCAGCATAATTAGCAGAATTTAAGTACAAATCCTCAGCGTTAAAAGCAGCATAATATTTCAAATCAGAAAATAACGATTCAATGGCATACAGATCCCAATCATCTGAATGAATATTCCTTTTTACCACATCACCCATGGAAACACGAAGCACATTAGGAACATTAATAATTTCTGTCGGTCCATGAATTTGAAAATTCACTGCATCCCATACGATGCCATCTGCAACCGGAAAGGCGGAAATGTTCACAAATGTGTGGTCACGCTTCATGATGTGAGAAGAAGAGTGCGGAGCCAAAGTTCCAGCTACAGAGTTCACCGCAGAGCGTTCTGGCAAGTAGTGACCATTTATAAGCAAGAAAAAAACTGTCACAAAGCCAATGGACATGAACAGGAAAATCAGGAACAGCACCAACCAGATGTATGTCCATGGAGGGACCAAAAAATTGTCTCTGAACCAGGATACAAAAATACTGAATTTGGTTGGGACAAATGAGGAGGTGGAAGATGAATCAAAGGAAAAACGAGTCGGGTTCAGAGGTGTTGTAGGTAAATGAGCCACTGATTCACTTGCGGGGTATGTATACTTGGTTTCCTCATTGCAGGAGGAAGTCGGGAGGTTGAGCAGGCGATCTGGCAAAGCGACCATCCCAATGGCAACATCAGCGCCTGTGGAGACTGGAGGGCCACGAACAGGATTTTTTGAAATTGCTGGACATGATACCGCAGGTGTTACACTATTCAGGATCGGCCAGATGTTGTAGTTTGACATTGTCCACTGAGATGTATCTGTTGTCTTTGCGACCAGGAAGCGGTGGTAAGATGACTGTACGAGTACCCTTTAAGCCAAGAACTGGAACCGGTGCACGATAAGAGGGGCCAAATTCTTTTTGTTCTCCACCTCTCTCGGACCAGATCTCCAACCTTCGGAAGCCAGCCGGCAACCGGAATCTGCAACGCAGTGTCAGTGGCTGAAGGTAAGTGTTCGCTTGCAAGTCTGTCACGGGTCTCCTGTAAGTCCTGCAACATAGTAGAATGATTATCTACATCAAAGATTGCGGCATTCGTCGCCAAGTCTAGACCATCAAGGTCTGGCACAAACATCTGTATGCCAAAGAGCATTTCGTATGGGGTCCGCCCACCCAGAGATCTTCTAGGGAGATTATTAAGTGCACGTTGCATGCCATACAAGTGGGCCAGCCAGTTCCTGCCAGTACCTAAGACTCTAACTGTCAAGGATTGCTTTAGGTCATGGTTCATTTGCTCCACAATTGAGTTGCCCTCAGGCCTGTATGGAGACGAAAATTGCACCAGTACCCCCATAGACCTCATCGCGTCCTTGTACGTCTTAAAGGCGAACGCTTGACCTTGGTCGGAATGGAAGGTGCCACAGGCAAAAATTCCCACAAAGACACGCAAATCCCTGCGTTGTGGCCAAACCCAGATGAAACGTGTGCACAAATCAACTGCAACTAAGATATATTTATATGCAGTATCAGAAGAAAATGGACCGCAGTGATCAAGGTATACACAACCAAAAGGTTTATTAGAAATGCAGAGCTGTGTTTGTGGCGGACGTGTAACCGTAGAGGGCTTAATTTGCTGACAAATGTCACAAGAAAGGACATGAGTACGGGTCTGTTTATATAAACCACGCCACCAGTAACGCTGCTGCAAGAGTGAAACAGTTGCAGACACGCCAGCATGAGCCAAAGCCAAGCCTTCGTGTGCGGCTGTTATCAACGAATTTCTGCGGTCCGCGTTGGGAATCAGCCGATCACCAACGTCCGGAATTCTTACATAAGAAACATGGTCGGGACTTAAGTGATAAGAGTACTTGGAAGGGAAACCCTGTGGGTAATTAGAGCCTTCCTTGGTTGCAGCAATAGCTGCCAAAATCTCATTATCTATTTTTGTCATGGATCTTGTAACGGCTGCTACTGAGCACGTGGCTACTGCTGATTTGGCAGCTTCATCCGCCAAACTGTTCCCGATCACAGGTGCGCCACACGCTGGTGGCCAAGAGTGTGAATCACCTGTGTGAGAGGCAGACGTTGTTTAAGATCTGCTACTCGAACCCAAAGCATGTTATGCTTAATTGCGATGCCCTTAGAATCTCTATAGTCGTTTTGCAACCAAAAGAATAAGCTGTCATTAAAAGACTGAACACAGTAGTACGAACCGCATACAATAAGTGTAGTCACATCCGGGTCTGCAAACTCAAGTGCGAGCACCAAAGCACGCAGCTCGGCCAATTGGGCGGTACTGTCTCCCAGTGCCTGCGTGTGCACAACACTCGATTTGAACTCACTGTTCACCATGGTACCCGCCACAATAGCACATGCTGCTGAGTATGCATGCTTAGAACCCGTGGCCGGTTGCGCCGAACCACTGGTGTAAATGATACATTTGTACTCCTCAAGCAGCAGCAAAGACAGAGGAGGAGGATGAACAAATTCATACTGCAGGAACGCCTGTGTCTGAAGAGAGGAATCAAAGATAAAAGTGACGTCCGGAGACGTCAGAGAAGTAGCCTATTGTATCCAATGGGGGTGCAAAACCTTAGAGTTTGGTACACTTGCCTTTGTCACTGCCTCCAGGGCAGGATAGGGTGTGACAGCCAAGATGCGTTTTCCCTGTGCCAGTGCGCGTTCTTTAAGAATCGCCATCTGCACTGCAGTCAAAACTTTCTCCACAGTTGAAAAACGCAACTCGGCAGAAGTGTATAGATGCGACTTGTAAGCAATAGGTACTGTGTCACCTTCGTTAAACGTCAAGTACGTGAAACCCACTGCCCCCGGCGCAATTCTAATCACCAGGTTCGTGTGGTTATCACGAGTCAACAAGAACTTAGATTCAAGTAGATCAGACTGCAAAGATTGCAGTATAGTGGAGTGTTCGGAAGCCAGCATGACTTCGGAAAGGTTGGTTGTATCAAGGCATAAAGAGGCTTGATACGCTGGGCATATTCGGGAATGTAAGAACGCCCGAGTTCAAAAATCCCAGTAAAGACTGAAGTTTTTTCAGGGTCGTTGCAGGGCGCAAAAGTGCGCACTTCTCCAGGAAGTGGGGAGCTAAGCCCCTACCTTCATTGTTGAGCTCATAGCCCAAAAACAACACAGTATATTCTGCGATGTGAGATTTGGCAAAATTAAATTTGTATCCTAAGACCGCGAACTCAAGAATAATGCTGTCTACTCGGGAAAGATGCGGCCATAGTTCGTCGTCTGTCAGATATATATCATTCACGTACGAATACGCATCTGGGTCTATGCTGTCTAACAAAGAGACAACACGGGCGGCGAGGACCCCCGGGCTGTTCTTGTAGCCCATTGGCAAACGCCGGAATTTTAATTGTTTTCCACCGGAAGTGAACGCGGTCCATTGACTGCAGTCCGGGGACAAATTGTGAGTGTAAAAACCATTGGAAAGGTCAGGTGTCGTTTTATATTTTTTACGAACAAGACTGTCTACAAGCGCGGAACTATGGGTATTCTCTACCGCAAAGGTTCGACAATGAGAGTTCAAATGCCGGTAGTCTAAAACCAAGCGGTAAGACCCATCGGGTTTAGAAACCGCGAAAAGGGGATTATTCATTGGTGACACGCATGTTTCAATTACTCCTTGATATTCTAACTGTGTCAGAATGTCGGAAACGGGACCCTTAGCTTCCCGCCGGAGGGGATATTGGGGTTGCGGCTGTGGCAGAGACTGCAATGGTATATCATGGGGGGGAGAATCCTCATCCCAGCCCACGTGATTACGGTACAGTTCCGGGGCCTGGGCGATAGCCCATTCAGCTGCTAACGCCTCCGCTCTGTCCTTGGGGACATGACGCGAAAAGCTCAGAAGGATGACTTCCTCCCCTCTCGGAGCAGCAAGTACAAATGGGGGCGTCCAATCTGCCTCCGCCAACAAAATGTCGTAAGAAGAGGTCAGATTTTCCCAAAAAATCCCTTTAATAACACGCTCAATGTCACCTTCAATTTGGAGGACAATATTAAATAGTCTGTCAGGGGGTGCCACTCGGGTGTCAGCTGTCTCGACAGTAATGAAAGTGTCAGTTGCTGTCGCCTCCACATGAGGACGTAGTGCCTCCCGCCCTATGGTAACTTCCGCGGCACTGTCTAGCAGCGTCACTGCCCATGTCCAATTCAGGAGTCTCGTTCTCACCGTCTGTGGCATATCTCGCTGTTAAAGCCGCAACTTTTTTCTTCTGAAACTGTGGGCGAGAACGGGGAAATTCTTCTTGTTTCCCTTTGCCTGGTTGTCGAGGTTGGTCTCGTCCCTGTGGGGCATCACGACCCCTGCCTTTTTCCTGGCAATCTCCTCCACCAGCCTGTGAGGTCAACGGTGCCTGTGAAGAACGAGGAGAACGCTGGTCAGGGACCTGAAATCTATCAGGAGATTTAATTCTCGCTCGGTCGCGCAAATCATAAGTGCGTTCAGAAGATACAGAAACCGGTGACGCAGCACGCGACCCTGGTTTTGGTTGTTGCTTTCACTGTTTCTTCAACTTCCATTTCTTTTTAGAAAAGAACGGCTTTCGTCTTTATCAGACTGAGACTTTTGTTGTGGTTGTGTTTGAGCTTGCGTTTTAGCAAAAGGCTTAACCCCCAAACTATTGCGGCCAATGGTTTTATAAGCCTGTGCAATAATTTTTGGTAATTCGCGAGGCTTGTCCAGCTCTGGGACTAAAGCCAGAGCATTGACTACTTGAAAGTTGACTGCATCACCCTTGACGTTTGCAAGGATTAGATCAGCCACTACATCGAACACTCCCACCAGTCACATCCCCAATTCCACAGCCGCTTAAGGGCCATGTTCGTCTTGTACACGCTTAATTATGGTGGGGAGGACCGTCATGGATGGAGTGCCGAAACACTTCGCATAAACTGCTGCGAATACCTTGCCCCAGTTGTTGCATTCTGTCAACTCGGGAATTAAGTCTTTTGGTAAGCTAATAGTCAAAATCCTGTGTTTTTCCATCACTGAATTAACCATGACGGGATTTATGGTCACACCGCCAAGCCCAGCTGGATGCGCCGCAACTCCAGGAGGGGCCATCTGGACGTTGCCTGTGACATATTGCACTAAAGCTCTATGCACACGGATCAAAGACATATGCAGCACGCACAGTTCATCTATTGGAACCGCTAAATGATGTGGATGTGGGGTATAACCGGCCAAAACAGGCCAAGCGGCCCCATCTATCGATAAGGGGCCTAAACGAATCGGGGTGACTGGATGTGGGAGGGCGCCATTAAACCAAACACGGTGTTGCCATGCCGTGAGCGGTACTTCAAGAGCCTGATAAGGCCGATAAACATTAGGAAGGGCGGTGGGAGCGTAAACGTGGAACAAATTGTCAGCTCCTTCCACCGCCGGAAAAGTGACCCATGAGTAAAACACCTCAAAGTGGTAAGCCGGATCAGCTTGGACCACAAAGATGAGGGCGACACCCGCGTCAGGCACTCCATACGCTGTCAAATGAGCTCGGAGCGCAGCGCGGCTCTGTGCCGGGATATTTATATTCACAGCCATTAGGACCAAGAATGAAAAACAACCTAGTGCGTGGCAGCGCAATAGAGGGTTAACATAAAAGAGAACACCTTTTAATACCTTCAAGCTTGAAATAACCTATAAAAACATCAATATAGGAGGTTACACCCTCACATATGTTTCCGGAAACATAAGTGAAGGGAATTGTGGACAAGCACAAGTACTACTCAAGCATCTCGCAGATAAGACGCCCCACGTTGGGCGCCATGTTGCGGGATTCTGCACATATACAGAACTATGCGCAGGAAAACAGGACTTCGGTGTATAGTGGTATACCAAACATCCACCTTAGTGCCCAAAATCCCAATCTGACTAGCTATAGTGTCTCATTCGTTCTCCGTACTACAGCGAAGCTACCAATGATTAGACATCCCAGAACACGGACTCTTTCAGGAATTGCGGGAGCAAGAACACTCTTTCATTACTCACTCATACTTGTCCACAACGTGCGTATTAAGAGACACAGTATAGTTTAAAATGTTTATTTCAACTATCGTGCTCTAAGACACAGTAAACGTGCCAGTACTAGCAGCATAATGCATAAAGACAAAACAGTAAGCATTGTTACAATTCCATAGAATGCAAACGGGGACAGCATTTTATAAAGACAGTGGATAAAGGACTAAAATGCCTTGCCACCCTCCCCATGCTAGTAACTAGTTTATTATAAAAATAGAAGACCTCTGGGCTTTGTCAGGGGACCTCCATACCTCAAGAACTAGATGCAAGGTTTACATCATCAGACAAGCACAGCTCTTCTCCCTGGAAAGGTTTTTCTCCAAGTGCCACCAACAGGGAGATCACAATATTAAAAGCACACAAATTTCTCCAGTGCAGCTGTATTTCATGTTATGTCTAAGTGCGAGGGGCTGACCAGAACAGCAACAACAAGGGACGTTGTTTTTCGACCTTGTACATTGTGTGCAGACGAAAACCACAGAGAACATGAGAAAAGGTGAAAGGCAGAAAGGCAGACAGTTCTAATGTGAACGGTCACAAGCAGAGTCTGGAAAAATAAAGTCACAGAGTAACGTGTGCAAAGGATGCAACAAGGCAGCTAGGCCTAAGCTAACTTAGCAATGTCGACCATGAGGCCACAATCCACACTACAATATAAAGCAGCTGAAACACTCCAAGACCGCGTTAGCGTGTCAGGACTTCACGATAGTGAGATACATCTGATGCCTGCTGTATGTGCGCGGTCTTCAAACAAAAGCGATTAGGCTCAGGAACTGGAAGAGGAAGGCGGGTCTGGGTACACGATTCAAAACATGGGAATTGTGCAACTCTTCTAGCCCCGCAGCTCGGAGGCTGAGCTGGACTTTCAGTTCATTCAAAAGAAATAGACTGACATACTACACTAAATGCACACCTCCTCATTCTGTGCCTCGGGAAAAGAAGCAATGCTTAAGATTACACACTATTGGTACTACACCCCAGCCAAAGGGTGAAATGGAAACTCAACAGTCCTAATGGCTGTTAATGCAACTTTGTCCACCCAGACCTACTGACTCATCTCCTCTGGCTCTGTCCCAAACTCAAACGCTACTGGTAGGCCGTGCTGAAAGATATCAATGAAATGTTTGCAACAGATATACCCTGTCTTTCTAGCTACGTCCTACTGAGACTCCCCAATGCCGACACACCCTCTACACTCTAACAAAGGGAAGGCAATGATAATGGCTTTGGCTTTGTGTGGGGCTAAACATGTCATCAAAGCCAAATGGGGCACAGGTACATTGTCATCTCACTTTGGCTGCATAAACTGTGGGACCTTACAGGGATGGAAAAGCTTACTGCCTCCCTGCAGAACAAGTTGCTACACATTGACAAAATGAGGGGCCCATGCATCCAATCTCTGGCACAGAACTTTTGGGAACTTGTCCTCTTTACTTATGAGTACCCCAGCTTACAGGACGAGGGGGCACGCCTGATCCGCAAGACAAAGACTGACCGCAGTGGGTACGATGCACTAAAAGGCCCAGCCTGCTGACATGGAATATGTTATGAAAGAGCTAATTCTGGCAAGAGGGGCTATGCTCCCTGGGTGACAACCCCTGATATTTTATCCCTCCCCTCCCGCCTTTCCCAGTCCCCCCTGGTATCCTCCCTTCCTTGCTTTCTATCTCCTTCTGTTCTACCACTGTTATGTCCCACTGTTCTACCTCATCGGCCTTTGGATTTAGGTAAGAATATTTGTTCCTGGATAAATTAATAAAAAGATCTGAACCACAAAAGATCAATGAGTTGGCAAAATATTTAAATTTTAACATTGTTAATATAATATTCCATCAACATAAGGTTTCTCAGATTTGTGGTCTTATATTTTCACTGTTACTCTCAAACACTGTAAACTTATTTCACTCTCCTTTGGTCTGCAGAACTCTCTGATAACCCTCTTCATCTCAAGGCACCACTTATAATAAAGTGTTTCTTTGTTCTGTATTTCTACAGTCTCAACGGCATTATTGTACAAATTTACCAACCTCAAAAAGATGAAACTATGACTCGGCCTAGTTGAGATTCGAATTCATGAACAACAGATCACAAAACATGTCTTCTCTTTTGATCTCACTGTATCTTCTCTCTCACTTTCTCCCTCTCTCAAAGTCTTCTTCTTCTCTTCTTAGTTCTCTCACCCTTCGTCTCTCTTTCTCTCTCTCTCTCTCTCTCTCTGCCTCACTTACTCTCATGCTTTCCATTTATCTCCTTCTAATTATCTTGCTTCCCCCCGTTGTCCGTGCCTTCTCCTCTCTCTCTGCCCTCCTGTTGTCTGTGCCTTCTCCCCCCGTTGTCCGTGCCTTCTCCCCCCCGCCCTCCCTCCCTTTGTCCGTGATGCCTACCATTTGCAATGAATAGGTCTTGCATAAATGAAAGACCTATTGCATTGAAAATGCTTGTTTATGCAGGGCATCAGGTTTGCCATTGCCCCGGTCCTTTCCCTTCCTCCCCCATCGGCAGTGGCACCATGGCTTTCATCAGAAAAGCTTGCCAGCGTGAACTGCATGTTGTGTACTTGCATCTGATACGACGTAGCTGACCTGATGATCGTCTGCTCTACCACACAAGAAATAAAACAATCTTGAAGGAGCGAGAGGTACACTTCACCCCACCCTGGCGCGAGGCTTCAGCTACGACTAGTCGTGGTCAGAAAATGTTTTTCGAATCTCCCCTGCTCTTCCCTTTCGAGGTTCGTCAACTAGAAACGTAGCCGGGGGAGGAGGTTACACTCTTCACACAAAAGGAATCACGTGTTGTGTAAAACATTTGCACAGTGTCACAGGGTTAATTCAAGTGGCACAGCGCTGGGCATGCAACGCTAACAGACATGGGCCCGTCGAGAGGGCACAGGACATTGAAGCAGACATGCAAGTGAAACTAGCTAGCGCAGTACATACGACCAGCAGGTCACTACACATACTACATGCTATACATGCCAATGTGGAACTCTTTGAGCATGGAACATACAACACACTAGGAGACGTGGATATGCCAATGTGAAATCCTTCGAACACAGAGCTCACTTAGACAGTGGAGACGTGCGTGCCAATGTGAAGCTATTTGGGCAGTCCTTCACATACCAATAGACAAGTGCACACCAATGTGAAACAATCTGGGCACAGGACATACTGCACATACAAGGCGACATACATGTTAACAAGAAACACATTGTAGGGGACGTGCATGACAATGAAAAACTATTTGGACACAGTAAAAACACAAGAAACGTGTGCATGCCATTGTGAAGCTATCTAGGCACAGTTAATTTTACACCTGCTAGAAGACATGTGCATGGCAATGAGAAATGTTCTGGGAAAAGTACACACTTCACATCTGAGGACAAGTGCATGTTAATGAGAAACTATCTGGGCACAGTACATACAGAGTTTACCTATGTGTATGCCAATGAAAAACTATTTTGTTGCAATACATACAACACTCAATAGGAGACAGCTTCTTGTCAACGTGGTACTATCTGGGCACATTACACATTGCACTCACTAGGAAAGATGGGTATGCCAATGTAAATCTATATGGGCACAGCACACGCAGTGCCTTGTGTGTGAATGCAAAACTATTAGGGCACAACACACACAGTGGCTTGTGTGTGCATGGAAAACTATTTGGGCACAACACACAGTGCCTTGTGTGTGAATACAGTGCCTTGTGTGTGAAAGTAAAACTATCTGGGCACAACACACACAGTGCCTTGTGTGTGAAAGTAAAACTATCTGGGCACAGCACACACAGTGCTGTGTGTGTGTGAATATACAACTATATGGGCAAAGCACCCACAGTGCTTGTGTGTGAATGTAAAACATTCTGCTCACGGTAAGTAGAGCACTCACTAGGAAAGCTGTGTGTCAACGTAACATTTTCTTGTCACAGATCATACAGAGTTCTCTAGAGAAGACGTGTGAATGTAAAACTGTCTAGACACAGCACAAACTGAGCTCTCTAGGAAAGATGTGTATGGCAATGTAAACCTATCTGAGTGCAGTGCATACAGGGCTGTGTGAGTTAATGTAAACCTATCCGGACTTGGTACATACAGAGCTCACTGGGAAAGGTGTATGTGCCAATGTAAAACTAATTGTGTGCAGTGAGTGAGTACATGGCTCACTGGGGATGACGTGTGCGTGCCGTGCATACAGTGTTGTGTGTGTCAATATAAAACTATCCGGGGGTAGTACATGCAGAGCTCGCTAGCGAGCAAGCAGGCAAATGACAAATATTTGTGCAAAGTACAACACA
The DNA here is from genome assembly GCA_963921515.1 of Calotriton arnoldi. NCBI lineage: Eukaryota > Metazoa > Chordata > Amphibia > Caudata > Salamandridae > Calotriton > Calotriton arnoldi. The sequence goes on along the minus strand of CAWUFW010001597.1, from coordinate 837,935 downwards.
AACTAGAACAAGCATTTGCAATTCAATAGGTCTCGTATTTTCAAAACTTTGACCTATTGGTATTGCAAATGACAATGCCTTTTATTATTGTGTTGTTTTTTAAACAAATAAATATTAGGCATTGTCATTTACAATGCCAATATCTACAAATCTCGCAATTGCGAGACCTATTGCATTGCAAATGCTTGTTTTTCTACCTGTCCTTCCAGTTTCTTTCTCTCCAGCGAGTGGAAACAGAGAGGTTGGTGCAGGGCAGATACGAGGAAAAAAACTCTGATCTGAGGAGCCAACAAGTAAAATAAATGCAGTCTCCAAGGCAAGATGCCCCCCCTCGCTCCTGAACCCCAGTGCCACTGCACTGGCTGCACCACTGATAGACCCCTGATTGTGTTCCTTCCAATGCGTCTGATCAGAGTCTGTTCCTGGAGGGAGCTGCAAACCTTCCGCTGCCTCGTCCCTTCTCAGAGGAGAAGTGCCCTATGGAGAATGCTCCCTCCGAGGGCCCCCACCCTTGTCAGAGTCCTGGCTCTGACTGAAGAGAAGCAATGTAAATTGTTACTTTGTCTCTCTTCAGTCTTGGGTCAGCGCGAGGAGCTCAGAGCAGGCTGCACACTGCAGCTGCTTTAAAGCAAGCCTCTCACAGCTCTCTACAGATGAGCTGAGGGGGCCCCCTTCACGTGCTGAAGACTGGGGGCCCCCCCACACTGCGGGGGCTGCGGGGGTGTTTGTTACGCCCCTGATAGTGCAGTCTTCTTTGTCTGGTTCTTAATCTACCCTTGTAAGGGGTGAGCTTTTCTGAATACACAGTCCTATACCACTAATATTTTCACGTGTGAGGCTCTCTACAAGACGGTCACAGTTTCTGGAAGAAAAAGCCAGTAGCAGAGAAACTTCCAGATATGGAAGATGAACATGAACTTATGATTCCAGGATTGAAGAGGAACTTCCAGGAGGACTTGCTCCAGAATCTAGCACCAGGCAGCACTGAAGAACCAGGTGCAGCTCCTCTATTATGGCGGCAGAGGAGCGTCGCCCCACTAAAAAATAAAATGATAAAAAAGCCACTTTATTATCATTTTATTTTACATTACTCCCAGCCGAGGATAGGGCGGGGTGGGGCCATCCTGCTGAGCGTCATGCTACAGGAGGAGTGTTGGGCACTTGTAAGTGCGCATGTCTGTTTGACTGGCCATCTCAGGCCGTCTTAACAGACATGCACACTCATGTTTCTCCAACCCAGCTGTGTTGCAACAGCTGGTTTGGAGAAAAGCCCTAGGGTCCCTGGGCTTGAGCAAGCGTCAAGTCAACCCACTCAGGCCAATCACGGCGCTGGTCTCATGCTGGATGGTGATTGATCCTTGGGAACCTTTGCAGCGTCACTAGCTTAGGAAGAGGAGCACCGAGGTGGTGGGTGCAGGAGCAGGTACGTTTTTTAAAATTATTTCCCCCTCACCCTTTATAACTTGAAAGGAGAATGCCAACCGTATACAGTGGAAAAACTTGAAAGAGGAAGTAACTAAAGTCACATACCTAGTCTTCATAATAGAAAGGGAAGAAACACAAGTGGAAAAAATACAGCTATCTTAGAGTGGGGAAAGAAAGTTCTGAGGACCTGATTTAGAGTTCAGTGGACGGGATACGCTGTCCCAAATGAGATGGATATTTTGTCTGGCGTATTAACAGTGCATTATATCCTATGACACTCCGAACTGTACGTAAGGCTGTATAACTTAACCAGGACTAAAGTAGACTTAAGGAATTACCTCTTAAAGGCTTCTGCAAGCCTTTAGACAAGTGATTGCCCTTTTTACTTAAGAAGGCAAAGGTGTCTCATTCCATTTCCCCTCCCCTAGGATTGACACACAGAGCATATTCATTGCCCTCGCACCCGCTAACTCAGCCCCTCTCAGCGCCCGCTGTGCGATGCCTATGATGCCATCCTCCGTTCACCTTTGACATGGGTTCTCCTACCTGTACTGACGCCTCCTTGGATGTCCATCCATCTGTCATGCCTCCTCACCCGACGCACTCCTCACCCCCGTCCCCCCTGCATTGCCCCACCACCCCAAAATTGGAACAGCTGCCACTGCTCAGAACTGAAGAAGCCAAAATAGGGTCAAAATAGACAATGAAGATGTGATGAGCTTGCTGAAAAATACTACAGCTGCACTCTGATATAACTTTAAAGGAGAATGCCAACCTATCATAGTGGAAAAACATGAAGGCGGAAGTAACTAAGGTCTCATAACTGGTCTTCATAATGGAAAGGGAAGAAACACAAGTGGAAAAAATACAGCTATCTTGGAGCGGGAAAAAAAGGACTAAGGACCTGATTTAGAGTTCAGTGGATGAGATACTCTGTCCCAAATGTTACGGATATTTCATCTGGCGTATTACCAGTGCATTATATCCTATGGCACTCCAAACTCTAAATAAGGCATTATAACCAGGACTGAAGTGGGCTTAAGGAATTTCCTCTAAAAGGGTTATGCAAGCCTTTAGACAAGTGATTGCCTTTTTTACTTTTTTACTTAAGAAGGCCAAGATCGGGGGGACTGAGACAAGATGGCGCCTGACTGAGATAGCCGCGCTGGTCGTCCCTTGAAGCCCGATGAATTGGAAGAATTAAACGGCTTCACAAACCCTTACTGACCAAACATATGCTTGCTTCAAAGACTCACCGGCTGGAGGCTCGTACCGCGGATGTTTTGCGGAGTCTCGTGGCAGCGGTGAGGGTGATCTTGGCAGGAGTACGGAGGACGCAGAGAGCGCTGCGGCTCGTGTCGGTGGCTGCCTCGGACTGGAGGAAAGGAGGGGCCGGAGCAACTGATCGGACCGGGTGGCTCACAGCGTGGGGTCGCGCCAAAGGAAAATTAGACGCGAGGATGCCTCCCAAACTAAGTCGTGCGGCACGCCTGCAGGCTCCTGTGGGGCAGGCAAGTGCTAGTGCAGAGGCAAACACCAGCATCATAGCTCACAGGTCTAAGGGAGGGAAGGCAGGGGTCTGCCCAAACTCCAGCAATAGGATATCCCTGAAGTCCAAACAAACCCAGGATAGCACCAAAAAGGGAGAAATGGAAGAAGCTGAAAGGCAAACTGAAACCTCAGAAGGCACCACTGTGGTAAAAAAAAAAAGACTGCCAAACAGAGTTTATACTACAGTCGCAACCACCACTACAGACGAAATCACAGCCTCAAGTACAGGTGTAGGCTCAGCAACAGCAAAGTATCACTGAATTCTTTTCTGCAGTTATTCCTCCCATCGCTGATGCTAATGATGTGAGGGTCACTTACAGAGAAGGTAAGATTCAGGCAACAAGCTTGGATAGTACGGGGGGGAAATACCCCAGATGCAAATCAAAAACTGCTAAATAGCGAGGCAACAATGCAGGTGGATGTCATCTACAATGAAATTGTCACCGCAAGACTTGAAAATATCTACAATCAAAGACCTATTCCACTATCTGCGCCTGGGCAATGTGTCCTACCCACCCCTGATTGCTATCAGGATGCATCTTACCCCTCACTGGCACAGGAACTAGCCCCTTTTAGCACAGCTTTAGACATCAGTATATTAGTCAAGGAGGCGACTGGACTGAAGGGGCTCGAAGACACTCAAGAGCTCTGTGATAAATTATTCTCCCTGACTGATGGCTCTGACATCAGCTTCTCTGACTCGGGAGACGGAAGTAATGTTCAGCTGTCCAGGTCAAGTCCGAGCAGCCAACAGGCTGGACCAGGCACAGTGGTAAGAAGGAAGAGGCTCTCTAAAAAACATAAAGACTCTCAACCAACGGAATGGCTGATTGATGAGAAAGCCAGGTCAAATCTAAACCCTGGCTTAAAATGGGATTACTCTGCTACGCAAAAAGTTTATCCAGACCTTCCGGGGCAGGAAGAAGCTATTGCCAATACAAGAACTCTACAAGATGAAGAACCCACCTTTAAATTAATCTAAGAATCCATTAAGCAATTTCAAGAAGAGACCTGTATGGATGGGAAGAAAAACTGCTTGGTAACGAAGAAGCTCCAGGGCGCTGTAAGGAAAATGGCTAAAGCCTGCACAGACATAAATTTGAGGCTGACAATGGTCGAAGAGAGAGAACTGCTACACTGGAAGATGATATGACCAGAGCCCAGGCACAGACAGAGACCCAGGCAGCTCAGTTCGCTGATTTCCAATGGAAAATGGAAGATTTCGAGAAACGGCAAAGGCGTAATAACCTACGGATACTCGGCATAAAAGAAGGTGCAGAGGGCAATGATATACGGGCCTACATGCTGAAGCTAATGAAGGGAGCCTTTCCCGAACTCCTGCACTGGAATTGGGAAGTAGAAGTACAACGGGTTCACCGGTTCCCATTGAGCTTAAAGAAGCCAAGCCAGCCTGGGAGAGACAGCACTGCCATGCTGAGGACAATATTAATATACTTCGGGAACTATCTACTCCAGGAGGAAGTATACGCAAAGGCCCGATCAATTGCCAGACGAACGGACGAAGACCAGTCCTTCTTCTCAAGACCAGATTTTTGCCATGTTACGGTGAAAAGGCGTTGGAGACTAAGGCAATTGATCCAACCATGCCAAACCTTAGGGGCAGAAGCTTATCTAATGAACCCAGCTCGACTGAAGATCATATTTAAGAACACTACAAGAGTCTTCACATCAGACATTCAAGCTAAAGAATATATTGATAAACTGAAAACTTAATGACGGTGATTTATCACCATCTATCCGGCCTGTTAGCCTGAAGCAGTAAGAGGGGTTTTTTGGGTTGATTTAAAGGGGATTGCACCGGGAGTCAACATCTGTCTATAAAAGTTCACATAGGGGCAACACTTTTAAAAGAAAAAGATAAAAAAAAGGATAATTTTGCAAGACGGTAGCAAGGGGGGGCTGACTCAAAGGCTTCATTACATAGACCTCCGGTCTGCTTGTCTCACAGTGTAGGTGGGGGAGGGGGTAGGTCCCGATGGAAGGGGGCTGGTGGGGGGCAGGGTAGCGGGAGGGTCGCCCTGAGGAGTGGGCTGGGGTAAAAAAACTAAAAACACCATTGGACGAGGAAACCAAGGAGGGCTGGCGAGGAAGGGAAACAGGGATGGAACAGGGTGGAAAAACATACTTAGCAAGCGAATAGCAACGATAAATATTTGCGGGCTGAATGACCCGGCAAAATGACGGAGAGTTAAGGAGCAACTCAGGATGCTGCATGCTGACATAGTCTGCATGCAGGAAACGCACATTAAGGAAACGAGGACAAATCTTCTAGAGCAGTTGGGGCTTCAATTGATAGCACATACTACACAGGGGACTAGAACGCGTGGGGTGGCGATATTGGCCAAGAAGGGAAGAATTATATTTAAAACTTCATCAGCTGATAGACTAGGTCATTGGGCAATTGTTGAATGCCAATTGCAGGGATTTAATTTATACGCTTTGTACGATTTATGGATCTTTGGGTGATGATCCCGAAGTGTTTGATTTTTTTAACTCAGATCTGGTTAAGTGGCCTCTTCCGATTATTGTATGTGGCAATCTAAATATAAATGAGTGTGGGGGGGCTATGGAAGGGGAATCCAAGTAATTATATAGGTCGGGAAAAAAAGTACATCGGGCCCTTATTCAAATGATGCAAGACAATGGGCTCACTGATGCTTGGGCACAACTTAACCCACAGGAGGGGGGTAGCACATATTTCTCTGCAGCACATAAAGCTGTATCGCGACTGGATTATTTCCTGGTCTCACACTGCCTCTTTACAACTTGTACGATTAAGAAATTCCCCCGGGCTATGTCTGATCACAATCCCTTGGTCTTGGAGGTAAGAGGCATAATGGCAGACACGCCAGTACGTAATTGGACATTTGAGAGGGCCCTGCTTCAAGATCCTAATTATATTCAACATATGAACAAATGGCTTGGGGAATTCTTGGAGGTTAATAGAGGCAGTGCGAGCTATGTTATGGTGTGGGATGCTCTTAATGCTGGGGTCAGAGGGGAAACCTTGAGCTACTCTTTGAATCGGAATAAAGAAGCAAGACAACGTTTAAATACCATGTACAACACAATGTTGGATATTGAAGAAGAGTTGGTTAGAGCTATTGCAAACGGGTTAAGTATAGAAAGGATACTCCAGAAATTGGCGGTAGTAAAAGCTGCGGCGGGAGAAATAGTGGCAGAAAGATCAGCAGAAAAATGTTTGGCCTGGCGGCAATCGTGCTATGGATATAGCGAACAAGTTGGGCACATGCTTGCCACTAGGACAACACAACCACAAAAAGAGAGGTAAGAGGAAGTAGTCCCAAGTCGCCCTCCTACAAAGCATTAAGTCACACAACAAAGAAAAGGGACTATCTTAAAATAAAAAAAAATAAAAACTAATGTAGTGAGTGAACAGAGGAGAGGTGTAAAACGGGACACGTACTGTGGAGAGGTGTAAAACAGGGCACACACTGTGTATATAAAACTGCCCTCACACACAGCAAGCTGTGTCATGCTTCATCATCGGGCCTGCTGACACACCTCCGCGCTAGCCAACGCTGGAGGTGGAGCAATAGGGAGGGGGAAGACAAACACCATATAAGAAGAGACGAAATAGTGAGGGATCAAAAAAGTGAAAAAGAATGGCAGAATAAATTGATAAAACTGGTCACAGTGTATCCCTGCTATACCTTTAATACTGGGTACACTGTCCAGGTGCAAGAGATGGTCTAATCCAGACCCGTGGATGGTGGTAATGGCTACTCATTAATAGAGCCCTACCCCTCCACTCTGCTGAGATGTCGACATGTTTCAGCCGGCACGTGATAATACCCCGGCTTTCTTCAGGACTTCCACCTGATCAATCCCAAAAGAAAAAGTTGCTGTCCCTACCTCCTTATAATCCAGGGGTGAGAAAAAAGAAGAGCACCAGATTCAGTGCAAAACTCTGGAATATGGTATGGTAGAGCCCTTTGCTCTCCATGAGGAACCTGCAGAAAGATAAAATCAAGAAAAAAGCAAAAAAGTGAAGTGCAGGGTGAAGTGGTGTTGTGCCCAATTTAAAAAGCCCAACATAGGAATGTGTGCCAAGACTCCTCTTAAAAATCATTATATACCCGTTCAAAATCCATAAGTTATGTAAACCCAAACATACTCTCCATAGTTTATCTAGTTCCACTACTGGTAATAAAACACTATCATTAGCGTAATGTACTACCCCTAGAGCACTTAGTGGGTGTGCCTAAGTGAAATGGTAGTGGAGGTAGCGTACACCACTATAATACTATTCAAGTATAGCAAATGTCTATGCACGAATAGATACCTAACTCATATACTCATAAATGCATTAATTCTTCATTCAGAGACAAACATCCATCCAGCTCCATTATTAGTCTCTTACCGAGTTTACCAAAAAGTAAAACACACTATGGTATAACAGGGTAAATTAAAAAGAAAAAGAAAACACACAAAGTAATGTGAGAAAGGTAGAAAAAATAGTAGGAAATAAACTGTCGAAAACGGAAAACAAAACTACATAAACATGGTTCAGCCGTTCTGTTTTTTGTCTTTAGTTATTGTCAAGGCCAATGGCCCTCTCTATCCGCAAGGACCGAGGAATTAAATAACATAATCTAAGATGGAAAGGAATGTCAAAGGAGAAATAGATAGATCAGAGCCCACGAGGAACATAAATTGTGTTCCCCGTAAACTCAGTGAGACTATCGAAAAAATGAGTAGGGGAGAAAGCTGCCAGCACCCATGGATGTCTTCCATGGCAGAATAAGTATGGCAAAAGCAAACGTCAAAGTAGCTCCAAAGGAACCCATAGTGGGTACACTTACTTCGTCAAGGTGAGCTCATGTGCACTTCCACAACACACTCCCGGCACCGCGAAGATTATCAAGTCCCGTTTCCCGGAGCCTTCTCAAAGGAAAAAACAACGGTCCCGCCCTGCGCGCGTCATCACGTGGCGCGTCACCACGTAGCACCGGCGCTCAGGGTGGGCGGGGGACAGAAAAAAACTAGACCGTCAACCAACAGGATGTCGGCGGTCGGGAGATCGTGGCCAGGAGTCTGCGCAGGAATCGTCCCCGTATTATACTGCATGTAGTCTGAAGTTAAATGTCTGGTATGCCTAATGGCACTTTTCAAAAAGTAAGGGACACGATTCACAATTATATATACACACAAAAACACATCCAAAGGAAAAACGAACTGTAAGAGTGATCTAAACAAAAGACCATAAACCAGAGGGAGAACCCCGCGACGTATCCTATGTGGGTGGTCCTTACATCAAATGGATCTAACTGTCCTCCAGACATTACAATGGTTCCTCATATAAGATAACAAAGAGGCAATATGACAGTTTGCTACATGAAAGCCCCATAGTAGCTCGGACATATGAGCAGATAGTCAACAGCTGCGCCCATTATAAAATTGATATCTGTCCACACATAATCAGGGTAAAGGTGTTAAAATATAGGCAAATGGAAAAAGGGGAGCAGGGGGAATAGCAGTAGTTATTAGTTCAAGCTATTCCACGGGATCTCATCATTTAGTCCCCGAATATGACTCCGTAACCTATAAACCCATTTCTGTTCCCTAATAAAAAGAGCTCTTTCTGGCCTATTGTGTGTCTGTCAATGTGTGGTTTATCAATCACTGTCCAGAAGAAATCCTCAGCCGAGTGATTTCTCTCTTTAAAATGGGTGGTAAGACGACTGACCGATCTCTGACATCTAAAAGTGGACCTGTGCTCCATAATCCTGACCTTAACCTTCCTTGTAGTCATACCTATGTAAATAAGTTCACATGAGCATTTGATTAAGTAAATGACATACGTAGAATTACAATTCGTATGTTTCCTTTGTTCCCACGGGCGGGGTAGGCCAATGTCTATAGTTTTGGTATTGGCGGTCAGGTGGCAGACATCACAGGAACCACATTTAGTGTGACCCGTAACAGGGGGTAGGATCCCAGGGAGAATGCTATGGGCCATGCTGTTATATTCAACATATGAACAAATGGCTTGGGGAATTCTTGGAGGTTAATAGAGGCAGTGCGAGCTATGTTATGGTGTGGGATGCTCTTAATGCTGGGGTCAGAGGGGAAACCTTGAGCTACTCTTTGAATCGGAATAAAGAAGCAAGACAATGTTTAAATACCATGTACAACACAATGTTGGATATTGAAGAAGAGTTGGTTAGAGCTATTGCAAACGGGTTAAGTATAGAAAGGATACTCCAGAAATTGGCGGTAGTAAAAGCTGCGGCGGGAGAAATAGTGGCAGAAAGATCAGCAGAAAAATGTTTGGCCTGGCGGCAATCGTGCTATGAATATAGCGAACAAGTTGGGCACATGCTTGCCACTAGGACAAGACAGAAAATTGCTGGGGGGGACATCATAGAGGTTAAAAACCAAAATGGCGAAGCAGTCACAGAGATCAGGGAAATACGGGTGGTATTTCAAAAGTACTATGAAAACTTATACGTGGAAGAGGGACATAAGGAGCCAAAATATATAAAGGAATATTTGGAATCGCTCACTAGTGAGATATTTTTACAGGAGGACTCAAAGGCCTTAGAACTTACATTCACAGATGAAGAAATTCGAAAAGCCCTCAAGGAACTCCCTTCCGGCAAGGCTGTGGGACCAGATCAAATACCATTAGAATTTTATAACGTTTTTTTCCCAGTTTTGGGGGATGATCTAAGACAGGTAATGCGTCAGGCACAGAAAGGGGAGGCACCCCCGGAATCATGGGCAGAAGCTAGCATAGTTATCATTTTAAAGAAAGGGAAGCCCCTAATGAGGCCCGATCTTATAGACCCATTAGTCTCATGAATAGTGACACAAAGATTTTTTCAAATATTTTAGCAAATCGCTTTAGTAACATTATTGGGAAAGTGATATCACCCCGACAGCATGGGTTCATCCCTGGCAGAGGAATGGCCGAACATATTCGCAGAGTTATTACTATATTTGATGCCACTGCAGTCACTGGAGACCCTATGGCACTCATCCTACTTGACGCGGAGAAGGCATTCGATAGGGTCTCATGGGATTACCTATGGGCCGTACTCGAGAATGTGGGGGTAAGAAAGGGGTGTATAAAGGCCATACAGACATTGTACAGAACTCCGCAGGCCCGACTCCAGTTAATGGGTGGACAGAGTGAACCTATAATCATCACACGGGGGACAAGCCAGGGATGTCCATGCTACCCCCTCCTATTTGCAATTTATATAGATCCCCTAATTAGGAAAATTGAGGCAAACATGGGGATTCACCCCATCCGACTGAACGGATTTGAAACTAAAAGTTTAGGGTATGCGGATGACTTGGCAATAACAGCTGTGAATCCGCTGGCGGCCTTAACAGAAATAGAACACGAGGCGGAATGCTTTGGGTTTTTTTTTTGGCTATCGGCTTAATCGGGAAAAGACACAAATAGTAATCAATAACAAACTTTCCTTATCGGACTCACGGGTGACTGAATGTGTAACATATCTTGGGGTCACGATAACCTCAGAATTGGGTGAAGTAGTGGAAAAAGACCTCATCCCAGTTATACAAAAAAGCAAAAAAGATCTGGAAAGGCTCAATAATTTGCATCTCTCGATTGTGGGACGATGTAACATTATCAAAATGATACTCCTTCCAAAAATTTTATATTTATTTAGAACGATACCCCTTGCGTTTGAGAACCATTGGTTTAAGGAAATGGATAATGTAGGAAAGTAGGATCTGCTTCTTATGGTTACCCCCACTTTTTGCTGATGTATCACTGTTTTTGGACTAGTCTGACTGGGATCCTGCTATCTAGGACCCCAGTCTATCTGCTTTCTCCCTTAAATTGATATGCATGTACTTTAGATACACTCCAGATTAGATACTGGGGTACCCTTATAAGTCCCTAGTATATGGTACACCATGTACCCAGGGCATAGGTCCCCCAGAGGCCTCCCATGGGCTGAAGCATGTATTATGCCACCCATGAGAGGCCATTCAAAATGACACAACAGGTCTGCTACAGCAGCCTGTGTAAGCTGGTGCTTGCACCACTTACTTAGATATAGGTTCACTATATCTATCTAAATCACTATACTTAAAAACCTATCAGTCACCCCTATGGCAGGCCTTATCAATCCTGAAGGCAGGGTGCTGGGTTTTACGTGAGAGGGTGCCCCTGCATGAGCAGAGCCCCTCTGCAGCCTTCGGAGACCATTCTCCAGGGTTGTCAGTGATGCAGCCAGACAATAGGTTAAGTTGCATTATAACCTTGCGGTAAATGCTAACTTTAAAACGGCTGCTTAGAAAAATGTCGTGCTTGGTATCAAACACCTTGGAATCATACCTCCACACCAGCAACTGGTGTGGGAGGTATGATTCCACCCTTCTAGAACCACTACTGTGGGTCACCGGTCTACCCGGTACCGGCTTTCTTGACCTGGGCAGCACAAAATGGATGCTGCCAGCCACAGACACGATTCTGCCCTCCTGCTGCTGAGCCAAGCTCGAGCCGAGGAAGGCATGACAATAGGCATCCTGTCACAGGGAGGTGTGACCACCTCCCAGACAGGGTTTAGTGTATTGGGGCTGGGTGGGTGCACTCTGAGAGTGCCAGAAAGTCTGCACTGGGGGCACATTTGGTGTCCCTGTGCATAGTCCAGCTTAAACCAGTTCTGGGAGCCACTGGTTCCTGCTCTGGCACGAAACTGGACAAAGGACATGGGTGTAGCCACCCCTCTGTCCTGCCCCTCCCCTAGGAGGGTCCACAGAATCTTTCCAACCCTCTCCCGTGGGTATAAAGTGGGATACCTGGCTACAGGACTTTGGATTTTACCTGGACAAGAATCTGCTAAGAAGAAACCAAGTACTTCAACTGTCTGCACGATGCTGGACGACTGAAGAATCTCCCTTGGAGTAAAGGAGTTACTCCCCTGCAGAAGCAGGCACCTAAGCGCATCTGACCGGCTTGCATCTCCAGAGCTCCTGTGGACTCCGAAGATTTCAGCAACACAAGAGTTGGGTTCCCGAAGGTCCCTGAGGTTGATCTGACCTCTCAGCAATTCTGAGAGCAGTATCCCTCGTGGGGACCGTGCAACCCGAACCCCTGTGCACCGCGTACATTTGCAGAAGCATATGCTTGTTGGTGATTCCTGGGCTTGTGCTTTGGACTCCGTATAGTCCTGACCCTGAGCAGCATTTGCATCAAAGATATCTGGCCTCCACTCACTGAGTGCTCTGTGGGCTAGTACTTTGTGAATTCGCTCGAGGTCTCCTCGCGATCCCTGGTCCGTTGGCCTGTGGGTCCTGGCGAGGGTCACCTTTTTGCTTCCCTGGTTGCTCCAGACGTGCCCTGACTCCCCATTGCTTGGAGAGTCTCCTGGACCTTGCTGGTCCACACCGTAACCTGCTTTCTCTGCCCGCGTGGGTTGCATTTGCTAAGGCTTGTTGGTGCTCCAGCCGGACACTGACCCCTCAGTCCTCGACATCCTTCGTGGGACAGCTCACCTCCAGACCCTGGTCATCCTCGACATCTCCTGGTCCCCGTGGCTGCAGAGTCAAGCATCCTTTCTTCACACCTGAAGCACCCGACATCGGTGGGCATTCGACTACCAAGCCCCTGGTCACCTGAAGTGACCCAGACTCTGTCCCCTCTGCTTTCAGGTTCCTCTCACCTAGAATCCAGGCTTGGATTCCACCGGACACTCCTCGCCTTCCTGGCAGCAGTACTTCTTCGCCGCTCTCTATTGAAAACGACGAGGGTTTCCGACACCACTTGACCCCTATGCACCCGGCTCCTCTGGAATAGGTAACACGGGTACCTCAGTACTCACTGTTGGCTCTAGAACCTCTTATGTTCCAAATGGTTTGCTTGAAGTCCTCGTAGAAGTGTCCTTAAACTGTAACTTTCCAACCGCGACTTTGCCATAGAGTTGCACGGAGCACGCAGTCGTGTTTCCTCACTGCACCCGTCCTCCGTGGGCGCCCTGTGTCACTGCCTTGGGTGGTTCCTTGGGGTCCCAGCGATTCTACGTGCTCTAGGCACTGTGTCTAGTCAAGTCATGATTGTTATACCATTTTTTTAGTATATGGTTCGGTCTCCCCCTGGAGCTCGCTGTGTATTGTGCTACTTACAATTGTTCTATTGATTCAGTATTGTGTGCTTTGTGTTCTAATCTCATGTAGAGATTAGTAGAGAGTGTTATATTAATAAATACAGATTTTTATATCACTACTGTGGGGTTCTCCTTTCATTTAGTCATTCAGGAGGTGATACTCTGGTAAAACAAGCTGCTTTACATTCCTTCAAGATTAAGCCTGAAGGCTGCTCTCCACAGCTACCACTAGGATAGCTTTCCAAAGGTTATCTTTGACCTCATACATCATAAGGGTCGTGTGGACTGGTACAAGGTGCCCACTTTAATTAGTGGACAGCATATACCAGGCCACCTTCTCACATTGGTGTGCAGCGGTTGGGATTCAAGCTTGCTATTGTTTTACCAGATAAATCTCATTGAGTGATTAACTGAAAACCACTAAGTATTAGGCACATATAATCAAGATTGGAATAAGTAAGTTCTACTGAACTTGGAGTTGGGTAAGTCAAGGGTCTAGCACACCCTTTCTCCAACCCAAGAGAGTTTAGTCTCCACTCGGTTAGGTAGGTGCCTACACCACATAACACTAGTATGTCTTCTAGAGGAGAAGCCAGTGGCTGTCTGCCAACTAGGTATGATGACCTCTCATTCCAAGAATTGAGAGCCATGTGCATGTCTAGGAAGTTGAGAACAGGGAGAAGTGCAAGCACCCAACGTCTCATTGAGATGTTGCTCTTGGATGACCTTAGGAAGACCCCAGGGTCTGATGAGGCAGATAGAGTGGGTGGGACAGGGAATGAGGAAAGGCCAGGAAGTGAAACCTTCTTTGACCTGGACTCAAACCCTGGCCAGGAGGATCAGAATGATTCTAACCTGGAAAACACAGATCTTCCTTCAGGTGGGGGAGAAGGCCCCAGTGGCCCTCTCTTTATTCTTTTATTCTTTATTCTTTTATTTTCAATCTGGCAAAACCTATTATGCCTGAGAGTGCCAGATACTATCTAAAAAGAAATTGGAAGAAACTGACAGCTGAATGCTTAAGTCCAAATCTGTTAGCCAGCCGCCCACCTTTATCTTTAGACCTTAATGTTAATACGATGGCTCTTCATAACTGGATTGCTGCCGCAGTAGAAGCTACGGCACCAGCCAGAATGACCAAATCCATGAGGAAATCGCCCTCTGCTCCATGGTTCTCTGAGGAACTTAGGGCTATGAAAAGCAAGTGTAAGCGCTTAGAACGGCAGTGGAGGGTGGATTATGATGCCTCTGTCAAAATGACATATAAAAAATCTTTGAAGGTATTGCATAAATCCATGAAGGAGGCCAGGAGATATTATATCATCAAGAGTATTGATAACTCCGATAGACCGGACAAGTCTGTTTTTAAGGTGGTTAATTCTTTTCTCAAACCCCGTGAACTGCTAATCGACGTCTGACCCTCCCTGGCACTCTGTGAAAAAATGTCTACCTTTTCGATGGAAAAATAAGCAAGGTCTACAACTCTTTTACTGCCACGATGGCTATGGTTAAATCTGATTTGGTAGCCAGGACAGCACCTCTGCCTCTCCTTTCTGAATTTAATCCTATTTCCCAGAAGGAAGTTTTATCTGCAATACAGAGTTGTAAGTCAGGCTCGCCGGACGACCCATGCCCTCCTAAACTATGGAAAGAGTTGGCAGACTCCACCTGCGAAGCTATGTCCATAATATGGAATAATTCACTCTCTTTGGGCATCTTCCCTGATTTATGGAAACACGCCATGTTACTTCCACTTAAGAAAAAACCCAATGTGGATTCTGGGGACTTGAACAACTACAGACCTATCTCTCTGCTGGCAGCCCCTGCAAAAATGCTGGAAAAGGTAGTACAGCGGCAATTGGCCAATTTTATCGAGAGCCACAATATCCTGCACGACACCCAATCCGGTTTTCGAGCTGGGTTTAGCACAGAGACAGCTCTATTAGAGGTAGCAGACTCAATTAGAATGGTATTGGACTCAGGGGCATCAGCTATGCTGGTGCTCCTGGATCTTTCAGCTGCATTCGACACCGTTGACCATTCTATATTGACTCAACGGCTTTTTGACAGTGGGGTGAATGGCACAGCCCTGGCTTGGCTAAAGTCCTTCCTCCACTTACGGACACAAAGGGTGGCTCTACAACCATATCAGTCCACCCGAAAGCATTTATGGTGTGGGGTCCCTCAGGGTTCGGCCCTAAGCCCACTGTTGTTCAATATATATCTGGCCCCTTTATTTACTCTGATAGCCAACTGGGGAATTAAGGCAATTTCTTATGCCGATGACACCCAGTTGGTTTTCCCTTTCAAAGATCAATCTGAAGATTCCTTTGCGAACTTTAAAGGCTGCTTAAAAGATATTGCAAGCTGGATGAATAATAATAAACTTAAATTGAATGCAGATAAAACTGAAGTTTTGTTCTTTGGCAAGATCCAGCCGCCGGCGGCTGACCTGTGGTGGCCTGTGGAAATGGGCTTGCCACCCGCGCCAATGAAATGCGTTAAAAATGTGGGTGTAAAATGGCAGGATGATCTATCTTTCTCTGCCCAAATTCAGCAGGTTACTTCTGCCTGTTTTAGCAGTTTGAGAAATTTGCGTAAGTTTATACACCTGCTGCCTGAGAGCTGCCGCGGACCGTAGTCCACGCCACAGTAACTGCCCGCCTGGACTACGCGAATGGTCTCTATATTGGATTACCGGCCTACCTCGTCAGGAAACTCCAAATGGTCCAAAATGCGGCTGCGAGACTAATCAAACGTGTTCCTTTTCGGCAACACATCTCTCCGCATATTCGAGAATTACATTGGCTTCCGGTAGCCAACAGAATTAAATTCAAGATCTTGACCCTCGCCTTCCGGGCCTTCCATGGTACGTGCCCCTCGTATTTAAAACAGAGACTGGGTGTTTACACGCAGACACGTGTTCTGAGATCTAACTCCCAGAAATTGCTTTGCACTCCACGTGTGAAGAAATCTCGACTGGGGGCAGATCTTTCATGTTGAGGGCGTCCAAATTATGGAATTCTCTTCCAAATTCCTTGCGTCAGATCTCGTCTGAGTCACTATTCAAAAAGGCAATTAAAACATGGCTTTTTAACCTGGCTTAACCTTTTGTTGTCCTGACCGCTGCTTGCCGCGCGCGTTGTTACTGTCACTTTAGCGCCGGGACACCTCCTTGGAGGTAGCTGTTCGCGCTTAACAAATGTCGGTATTATTATTATTATTATTATTTACTCCACCAGGAAGAGTACAGAGTTTACCTAGGAGATCTAGATCTCCCTCTGTAGAATCTCAGCACTCAGGAACTTCTATAGGGACTTCCATTTCAAATAAGAGGGAATCCTCTTATGAGAGACAGTGCCAACTTCTGGAGCTTGAGAAAATCAAGCTTAGGCTCAAGAAGGAGCAGTTGGCCCTGGACAGGGAATCCCTAGAGCTCCAGAGAGCTACAAAGAGATTGGGACTAGAGTCCCATGGTGGCAGCAACTGTGTCCCTAGGTGTTGGACTTGGCCCTTTTTCCCAGAAATTTTTCGTTTTTCCCCTAGCCGTTTTACCATGTGTGAAACTCACTCAAGATGGCTGCCACAGGCCCCTGCTACTGCAGAGGGGCCTTACACGCATACACACTAGTAGCCAGGGTCAGGCTGGGACATAGGGATACAGTATCCATTCCGTCCCCGCCTCTGGGCCACATAGCCAGGCATGTAGAAGGTTCCAGAACCTTCCGGGCTGTGGGAGGAGTTATGTTTTGCCGCCTTTGGGAGAGTCACCTGACCTAGGAGTATAAAAGGCTTGGAGGGAAAACTTTTAGTCAGTTGGAGTCAGTTGATGAGGCACCACTGAACCTGGGGAACCTCCGCCGGAGTATAGGCTTTAGGGCCTAGGGGGGGAGACCTACACTACTGCTGCTGACAGGGCTGAGGCCCTGCTGGAGTAAGATAGCTGAGGAACGCCCACCACCCACTGACCTTGCCCAGTGTGAGGGGACCCAGGGAACCACCTTCAGCGTGCGGGGAGGAACATCAAGCACTCCCAGACCACCAACTCATTCCCCCCCTCATGACAAGAAACTTCTGACAAGAAACTCTGACAAGAAACTTATACTAAGGAACTTCTGACAAGAAACTCATCACCAGAAGCGCCTAAGAAGCAACCAGGCTGGAGCAGACGCAAGACACCTTAATTTGAGGAGGCCTGACCGTCCAGCCAGGCCTGAAGCCTAAACTGCCCAACTGGGGATCACCAGGTAAAGCGCCGTACCCTGAAGCGCTAGACCTTCACCCCCTCACTATTCCTGCCTACTACTGGGCTGCCCCCAAGTACTTTTCCAGTCAGCCCTGCCCACAGGCTGCTGGTGCGTCCTGCTTTCTGGCACCCCCAGGTCACTGACCTTGTGTAGAGATCACCGCCGCGGCCGTCGCCGCCTGAGGAGAAGTGCCGTGAGGTGAGGTGCGCCGTCGCGCCCTCACCGAAGGGAGCGCTGAGGTGAGGGAAGCCCCTCGAGTTTCTGTGGTGAGGTGCGCCGTCCGCGCCTCACCGAAGCCTCCACAGATTGCCCCCATTGCCGCCGTCGCGGCCGAAGAAATTGCCACTGGGCCCTGGGCCCTCATCGCCGCCGTCGCGGCCGAAGAAATTGTCCCCGCCGCCGTCGCAACTGAAGAAATTGCCCCCGCCGCCGTTGCGGCCCAAGAAATCACCAGCGCGATCAACGCGGCCTCCAGGCCCCGCCGACGCCGTCTCCAGGCAACCGGGGTCGCCGGGCGTGATCCCAGGAAGGCCGCGCAACGATTGGGCGCCGGCCCCGGTCACGCCCCCAGCGCCGACGGAAGCCCGGGAAGAGCCCCGGCAGTGCAGAGGGAGACGGGGAGCCGGCCGGAGAGGACTGCCTGCTCCCGCTCCCTTCCCCAAGACCCCGAGCCTGCGCACAAGACCTTAACTGAACCCGGGGGCCGGAGGAAGGTGATCCCGGCCCCGCAACGTGCCGCAGCTGCATCCCCTGATCCCGGTGGCCGGAGGAAGGTGATCCCGGCCCCCGCAACGTCCCGACAGTCCGGCCTGAAGGCCGAGGCACCCGACCGGGCCCCGCCCTCCAGAACACGGGCCGGGCCTGGGGGAGTGCTAGTCGCAAAGGAAGCGCGACCAACGAACCAACGACAGGTGAGCCCAGGAGGCCCCTAGGGCCCACAAAACGCCACTGGGGGCCGGGGTCCACCATTAACCCTATAATTAATTGGGTACACTTTCCCCATGAGGCGAGGCCCCGGAGAGGAGTGGGCCTAGCCTAGAGTTAACCCCTAAGGGTCATAGAAGCCCCAGGATAACTGGACATGTCGAGGGGTTCCCTATAGTATTTAATAACTTATTGCAGATGCCTATTGTAATTACTGCCTAGGCCATGCTTTTAACTGCGAAGTCTTTTACCACAGGGGGAAAGTATTTGACTGAATTGAGTTGAAGTGTTTTATGTTACAGGTGTACTGGAATTGCGACGCCCACTGTACTGAATGTGGGCGCGCCTAGATTAATACAGGCCTATTTAAATGTAAAGTGAAAAGCCTTCTTTTAAGTAATTGAATATGCTAAAGTGAACTGCATGTCTAGGCCCCTGTTTTATTAACGTACCTTGAGATCATTATTAAGTGCTACGTGTAGGAGATGATTCCTGCGGCCTCTTAGTGGCCTACAATGTTGATGAGCTATGATGCTTTATTTAAAATGTGCACCAATTGAGTAATGCAATGAATTTGAATGTAGATCTGAATTAATCTGCCTCATCTAATGCCAACTTAATTTATTTATAAAAGATCTTGATTTTAAATACAAAAGCCTGGTGTGGTGTCATGTTATTGCGTTCGCATTTCTGAGTCAAAGTAAGAGTGTGCTGCACAACTGATTTACACATTGCCTTCGCGTGCTTTCCCGCTTTGCGCCATGCTACCGTGGCGGACTCGGTAAACCCGGTTCCAACATTTGGTGTTCAGCGGTTGGATAAGGACTGGTGTTTGTGCAGCACACTACAGTGACTCAGTGTGCGCCGCAATTAGACACCTATTGTAATGCAAGTGCTAGGAATTCTTTGGTAATTGCCGATTGTGTACATTCCTGCGTTAAACCTGCTACCTACAGTCTAGAACCCTTTCCCTAAATTGTCTGGGACCCCACCTAGGAGGATGGAGTTTGAGTTAGCCAACCTAGAAAGGTATACAGTGACACAGCTCAAGGAGTTCTGCCTAGAGAGGGGGGTGGCCGTCAAGCGAGGCGCCAGGAAGGAGGTGCTTCAGAAAGCTTTGAGGGCATGGGTAATGGCCCACCCGGAGGGAAGAGGGGACGAGGAGCAGGGGGAGGCAGACAACCCAGGAGAACTGGACCTACTGCACATTGATGTTAGCGAGAATGTGTTGCCAGGAAGACGTTCCAGGGCAGGCAGTAGTGCGTCAGGGGGGAGTTTGTCGGCAGAGGAATTTGAGGACAGGAGGGAGGAGAGGCAATTAACATTAGAACTTGCTAGGATGGAAAGGGAGCGAGAACAGGCAAGGCTAGCCATGGAGGAAAGGAAGCTTGCGCATGAGCTTAGCCTGAAGGAACTGGAGCTCCGAGCCTTGCAGATGGAGATGCAGGGCAAAGTGAATGGTGGCAGCGTACCTGCTGGGGTTCCACAGGAGCCCAAATTCTATTTATTAAGAGAGGTGATAGCCAGTTTGGGGAGTGATCCTGAAGGGAGTGGTGCAGGGATCTTCCAACCCAGCGAGGTGGGAGAGGCGGAGAATAGCCCAGCTAGGTCCCAGGATAGTGAGCGGGTTGTAGGGCCTCACATCCTATCAATCAATCAATCAATCAATCACGGCATTTATAGAGCGCGCTACTCACCCGGGAGGGTCTCAAGGCGCTGGGGGAGGGGGTAAGTTACTGCTCGAACAGCCAGGTCTTGAGCTGCTTCCTGAAGGCGAGATGGTCCTGGGTTCGCCGAAGGTGAGTGGGGAGGGAGTTCCAGGTCTTGGCCGCCAGGTAGGAGAAGGATCTTCCTCCGGCGGTGGTTCTGCGGATGCGTGGTACGGTGGCGAGGGCGTGGCTGGTTGATCGTAGCTGGCGTGTGGGCGTGTAGAAGGACATGCGGTCGTTGAGGTACTTTGGGCCCAGGTCGTGGAGGGCCTTGTGTGCGTGGGTGAGGAGTCTGAACGTGATTCTCTTGCTGACGGGGAGCCAGTGCAGGTCTTTCAGGTGTACGGTGATGTGGCTGTGTCGGGGGATGTCCAGGATGAGTCGTGCGGAGGCGTTCTGGATGCGCTGGAGTCTCTTTTGAAGTTTGGCTGTGGTTCCGGCGTAGAGGGTGTTCCCATAGTCCAGTCGGCTGGTGACGAGTGCCTGGGTGACGGTCTTCCTGGTTTCAGTGGGGATCCATCTGAAGATCTTGCGGAGCATGCGCAGGGTGTTGAAGCATGAAGATGAGACGGCGTTGACTTGTTTGGTCATCGATAGGGAGGAGTCCAGGATGAAGCCCAGGTTGCGTGCGTGGTCCGTTGGCTTGGGTGCGGTGCCCAGGGGCCGGGGGCCACCAGGAGTCGTCCCAGGCGGAGGGTGATGAGCCCAGGATGAGGACTTCCGTCTTGTCTGAGTTCAGTTTAAGGCGGCTGTTCCTCATCCAGTCGGCGACGTCTCTCATCCCGTCGTGCAGGTTGGCTCTGGCGGTAGTGGGGTCGTTGGTGAGGGAGAGGATTAGCTGGGTGTCGTCGGCGTAGGAGATGATGTTGAGGTTGTGTCGGCGTGCGATGGCTGCGAGGGGGCTCATGTAGACGTTGAAGAGGGTCGGGCTGAGTGAGGATCCTTGTGGAACGCCGCAGATGACTTCGGTGGCTTCGGATCTGAACGGGGAGAGGCGGACTCTCTGGGTTCTTCCGGCGAGGAACGAGATGATCCATTCCAGTGCTTTCTCTCGGATTCCGATGTTGCTGAGGCGCTTCACTAGGGTGCGGTGGCAGACGGTGTCGAACGCCGCGGAGAGGTCCAGGAGGATGAGGGCAGCTGTTTCCCCGTTGTCGGTTAGGGTTCTGATGTCGTCGGTGGCTGCGATAAGGGCGGTCTCGGTGCTGTGGTTGGCCCGAAACCCGGACTGCGAGGGGTCGAGGATCCATTCGTCTCGAGGAAGGCGGCAAGCTGTCTGTTGACGGTCTTCTCGATGACTTTGGCCGGAAACGGAAGGAGCGAGATGGGGCGGTAGTTCTTGAGGTCGGTGGGGTCCGCCGTTGGTTTCTTCAGGAGGGCGGTAAGCTCGGCGTGCTTCCAGCTCTCCGGGAAGGTGGCGGTGCGGAAGGAGGAGTTGATGATGTCCCGGAGATGGGGTGCGATGGTGGCGTCGGCTTTGTTGAAGACGTGGTGTGGGCAGGGGTCGGTTGGTGATCCGGAGTGGATGGAGTTCATCGTGCGGGTGGTGTCTTCGGAGTTGATCGGGGTCCAGTTGCAGAGGGTGGTGGTGGCGGGCATTGGTTCGGCGGTAGGGTGCGTTGTTTGTGCGTTGAAGCTGTTGTGTATGTCGGTGATCTTGCGGTGGAAGAACGCGGAGAGTGAGTTGCAGAGGTCTTGCGAGGGGGTGATGTCGTTGTTTCCGGCGCTGGGGTTGGAGAACTCTTTGACGATGCTGAAAAGTTCCTTGCTGTCATGGGCGTTGTTGTCCAGTCGTTCTTTGAGTGCCGACTTCTTGGTGGCACGGATCAGCTGGTGGTGTTTGCGGGTGGCGTGCTTGAGGGCGGTCCTGTTGTCTGTGGTCTGGTCGAGTCGCCAGGTTTTCTCGAGAGTGCGGCAGTTCTTCTTGGATTCCTTGAGTTCGTTGGTGAACCAAGGGGTTTTCTTGCTTCCGGGTCTGCTGGGAGGGTTTTTAGTGGTGCGAGGTCGTCGGCGCAGGCGGTCAGCCACTTGGCGAGGTTGCTGGCTGCTTCGTTTGGGTCCGTTGTGTCGGTGGGTGTGTTCTGGCTGAGGGAGGCGGTGAGCTGCTCGGCGGTGATCTTGCTCCAGCTCCGGCGGGGAGCCTGTTGCGGGTGGTGGTGGGTCGCAGTCTTTCTGAAGCTGAAGTGGACGCAGCTGTGGTCGGTCCAGTGGAGTCCGGTGGCGTGGCTGAAGGAGATGTGCTTGCTGGACGAGAAGACGGGGTCAAGCGTGTGGCCGGCGTAGTGGGTGGGCGTGTTCACCAGTTGCTTGAGTCCGAGGTTGGCGAGGTTGTCCAGCAGGGCGGTGGTGTTTCTGTCGTTGTTGTTCTCCAGGTGGAAGTTGAGGTCCCCTAGGAGGATGTAGTCGGCGGAGGGCATGGCGTGCGGGCTGATGAAGTCTGCGATGTCTTCGCTGAATAGTGTGCGTGGTCCCGGGGGTCTGTAGATGAGGGTGCCTCGGAGGGTGGTCTTGGGGTCCGTGTGTATCTGGAAGTGTAGGTGTTCGGCGGCGGTGAAGGTCTCGTCGGAGTTAGTCGAGATGCGGATGGTGTTCTTGTGTACGATGGCGATGCCTCCTCCCGTCTGGTTGACGCGGTCCTTCCGGGTGATCTTGTATCCATCCGGGATGGCTATGGCGATGTCAGGCGCTGAGGAGGCGTTCATCCAGGTTTCGGTGAGGAAGGCGATGTCCGGTGCTGTTGCGTCGAGCAGGTCCCAGAGTTCCACGGCGTGCCTGTGGACGGAGCGGGTGTTCAGCAGGATGCATTTCAGGTGGTTGCTGCTGTTGCTCGACTTGGCGGAGGTGGTGCACGTCAGGGGGCAGGTGAATCGGCAGGTTTGGCAGGTGAAGGGTCCGTGGGTGCGTCTCGGTGAGGCTCGGTAGCAGGCAGGGTTCCGGCCGGCATTGAGTGCGGTGAGTGTGGCGGCGTCGTAGGTCCGTCGAGTGGTGTTGCATCGGTGGGATCCAGGGGTTCTGGCGCTGGGCGCGGTCCAGTCGCGGACGGGCGCAGACGGGCTTGCCTTAGGCAAGCGGCGCGCCCGCTGCGCACGTCCGCTGCGCGGCCGTGCAGCGGCCGCCATTTATGGGGAGGTGGGAGGGAGGAGCAGCTGGGAGGCGGGAGGCAGGGGCAGCGAATGGGCAGTCAGGGGGCGGGGCCGCAGGGACGCAGCGGCGGGAATGGCGATAGGCAGCGAGGGGCACAGAAGGAAAACGGGGGGAAAGCAGGCAAATCACGGGCACAACAACAGTGGGGCAGCGAGGGGCACAGAAGGAAAAACGGGGGGAAAGCAGGCAAATCACGGGCACAACAACAGTGGGGCAGCGAGGGGCACAGAAGGAAAAACGGGGGGAAAGCAGGCAAATCACGGGCACAACAACAGTGGGGCAGCGAGGGGCACAGAAGGAAAAACGGGGGGAAAGCAGGCAAATCACGGGCACAACAACAGTGGGGCAGCGAGGGGCACAGAAGGAAAAACGGGGGGAAAGCAGGCAAATCACGGGCACAACAACAGTGGGGCAGCGAGGGGCACAGAAGGAAAAACGGGGGGAAAGCAGGCAAATCACGGGCACAACAACAGTGGGGCAGCGAGGGGCACAGAAGGAAAAACGGGGGGAAAGCAGGCAAATCACGGGCACAACAACAGTGGGGCAGCGAGGGGCACAGAAGGAAAAACGGGGGGAAAGCAGGCAAATCACGGGCACAACAACAGTGGGGCAGCGAGGGGCACAGAAGGAAAAACGGGGGGAAAGCAGGCAAATCACGGGCACAACAACAGTGGGGCAGCGAGGGGCACAGAAGGAAAACGGGGGGAAAGCAGGCAAATCACGGGCACAACAACAGTGGGGCAGCGAGGGGCACAGAAGGAAAAACGGGGGGAAAGCAGGCAAATCACGGGCACAACAACAGTGGGGCAGCGAGGGGCACAGAAGGAAAAACGGGGGGAAAGCAGGCAAATCACGGGCACAACAACAGTGGGGCAGCGAGGGGCACAGAAGGAAAAACGGGGGGAAAGCAGGCAAATCACGGGCACAACAACAGTGGGGCAGCGAGGGGCACAGAAGGAAAAACGGGGGAGAAAGCAGGCAAATCACGGGCACAACAACAGTGGGGCAGCGAGGGGCACAGAAGGAAAAACGGGGGGAAAGCAGGCAAATCACGGGCACAACAACAGTGGGGCAGCGAGGGGCACAGAAGGAAAAACGGGGGGAAAGCAGGCAAATCACGGGCACAACAACAGTGGGGCAGCGAGGGGCACAGAAGGAAAAACGGGGGAAAGCAGGCAAATCACGGGCACAACAACAGTGGGGCAGCGAGGGGCACAGAAGGAAAAACGGGGGGGAAAGCAGGCAAATCACGGGCACAACAACAGTGGGGCAGCGAGGGGCACAGAAGGAAAAACGGGGGGAAAGCAGGCAAATCACGGGCACAACAACAGTGGGGCAGCGAGGGGCACAGAAGGAAAAACGGGGGGAAAGCAGGCAAATCACGGGCACAACAACAGTGGGGCAGCGAGGGGCACAGAAGGAAAAACGGGGGGAAAGCAGGCAAATCACGGGCACAACAACAGTGGGGCAGCGAGGGGCACAGAAGGAAAAACGGGGGGAAAGCAGGCAAATCACGGGCACAACAACAGTGGGGCAGCGAGGGGCACAGAAGGAAAAACGGGGGGAAAGCAGGCAAATCACGGGCACAACAACAGTGGGGCAGCGAGGGGCACAGAAGGAAAAACGGGGGGAAAGCAGGCAAATCACGGGCACAACAACAGTGGGGCAGCGAGGGGCACAGAAGGAAAAACGGGGGGAAAGCAGGCAAATCACGGGCACAACAACAGTGGGGCAGCGAGGGGCACAGAAGGAAAAACGGGGGGAAAGCAGGCAAATCACGGGCACAACAACAGTGGGGCAGCGAGGGGCACAGAAGGAAAAACGGGGGGAAAGCAGGCAAATCACGGGCACAACAACAGTGGGGCAGCGAGGGGCACAGAAGGAAAACGGGGGGAAAGCAGGCAAATCACGGGCACAACAACAGTGGGGCAGCGAGGGGCACAGAAGGAAAAACGGGGGGAAAGCAGGCAAATCACGGGCACAACAACAGTGGGGCAGCGAGGGGCACAGAAGGAAAAACGGGGGGAAAGCAGGCAAATCACGGGCACAACAACAGTGGGGCAGCGGGGGCACAGAAGGAAAAACGGGGGGAAAGCAGGCAAATCACGGGCACAACAACAGTGGGGCAGCGAGGGGCACAGAAGGAAAAACGGGGGGGAAGCAGGCAAATCACGGTCACAACAACAGTGGGGCAGCGAGGGGCACAGAAGGAAAAACGGGGGGAAAGCAGGCAAATCACGGGCACAACAACAGTGGGGCAGCGAGGGGCACAGAAGGAAAAACGGGGGGAAAGCAGGCAAATCACGGGCACAACAACAGTGGGGCAGCGAGGGGCACAGAAGGAAAAACGGGGGGAAAGCAGGCAAATCACGGGCACAACAACAGTGGGGCAGCGGGGGCACAGAAGGAAAAACGGGGGGAAAGCAGGCAAATCACGGGCACAACAACAGTGGGGCAGCGAGGGGCACAGAAGGAAAAACGGGGGGGAAGCAGGCAAATCACGGGCACAACAACAGTGGGGCAGCGAGGGGCACAGAAGGAAAAACGGGGGGAAAGCAGGCAAATCACGGGCACAACAACAGTGGGGCAGCGAGGGGCACAGAAGGAAAAACGGGGGGAAAGCAGGCAAATCACGGGCACAACAACAGTGGGGCAGCGGGGGCACAGAAGGAAAAACGGGGGGAAAGCAGGCAAATCACGGGCACAACAACAGTGGGGCAGCGAGGGGCACAGAAGGAAAAACGGGGGGAAGCAGGCAAATCACGGGCACAACAACAGTGGGGCAGCGAGGGGCACAGAAGGAAAAACGGGGGGAAAGCAGGCAAATCACGGGCACAACAACAGTGGGGCAGCGAGGGGCACAGAAGGAAAAACGGGGGGGAAAGCAGGCAAATCACGGGCACAACGACAGTGGGGCAGCGAGGGGCACAGAAGGAAAAACGGGGGGAAAGCAGGCAAATCACGGGCACAACAACAGTGGGGCAGCGAGGGGCACAGAAAGGAAAGGGGAGACAAGCAGACAAAACTGGCACCGGGGCCACAAGCGGAGGGCGATCTTACCTACAGGAGCAGCGGGCAGACAGCACAGGCGGAGCTGTGTGGTGGGGGAGCGACCTACCTGGCAATCCTCACATCCTATCCATAGGAAGGAGTGAGACGGGGAGGTGTCCCGAGGTGCCCCAACCACAGTCTCAGGGCCTGGAGAGTTCCATAAGGGAACCCCAGGTTGGGAGCCTAGGCTGTCCCGATGGGCCATCCATGGTAGGGGATCCCCCAGTGACAGGAGAACCCGGGGCGTATGTATTCAGAGCTCCAGGGGTTCTGGGGTCTGCCCAGCCACAGGATTTAGATCCTGGGCTGGGATGCCAGGTTCAGGGGCTGCCTGACCTGGCGGGAGGGACGTCTGTAAGCAGTGTCCCTCCGGAGCTGACTCTCAGGGGTGCTTCTCCAGGTGGGAGGGTGCTGAACTCTGGGAGGGGGTGCAGAGGAAGGGAGGACTCGCCTCTGGCACCGGGGCAACCTAAGGGTTTAGACCCTGGGTTGGTGGATCGGATGCAGGGTCACGGCCCTGGAAGAGTGAGAGAGGGGTGGTCTGAGGGTGCCCCGCATAGGAGGAGAGGGCGGAACCCCAGAAGGAGAGGTAGGGGAGGAGAGCCTCGCCCCTGACTGCTGGTCAGCCTGAGGGTGCGGACCCCAGGTGGGTGGACCAGTGGCAGTTTGGAACTGCAAGGAGGAGAAGGAGAGTGGCCAACTGGCCTGGGGCTACTGCCCCCGCTCTGTGAGACCGCAAGGGCCAGAGACATCTGGACGGCTTAGCGCCCGGTCCTGGCTGCAGCCAATTAGGGAGCGCCAGTGGGGTGGCTTCATTGGTCCAGGGAGGTTTGAGAGAGGGAACCACCGGGTTCCAGAGTGGAGAAGGACCTGCAGGACCTTCCTGCAGCTGGGGAAAAGGCCCACGTCCAAGTTTTCTCGCCCGAAGCAGGGAAGCCCATCAAGGCATTGATCGGTCTACCCTGGCTTTTGGCTGGGAGGGGGTTGTGTTGGACTTGGCCCTTTTTCCCAGAAATTTTTCGTTTTTTCCCCTAGCCGTTTTACCATGTGTGAAACTCACTCAAGATGGCTGCCACAGGCCCCTGCTACTGCAGAGGGGCCTTACACGCATACACACTAGTAGCCAGTGTCAGGCTGGGACATAGGGATACAGTATCCATTCCGTCCCCGCCTCTGGGCCACATAGCCAGGCATGTAGAAGGTTCCAGAACCTTCCGGGCTGTGGGAGGAGTTATGTTTTGCCGCCTTTGGGAGAGTCACCTGTCCTAGGAGTATAAAAGGCTTGGAGGGAAATCTTTTAGTCAGTTGGAGTCAGTTGATGAGGCACCACTGAACCTGGGGGAACCTCCGCCGGAGTATAGGCTTTAGGGCCTAGGGGGGAGACCTACACTACTGCTGCTGACAGGGCTGAGGCCCTGCTGGAGTAAGATAGCTGAGGAACGCCCACCACCCACTGACCTTGCCGTGTGTGAGGGGACCCAGGGAACCACCTTCAGCGTGCGGGGAGGAACATCAAGCACTCCCAGACCACCAACTCATTCCCCCCCCCTCATGACAAGAAACTTCTGACAAGAAACTCTGACAAGAAACTTATACTAAGGAACTTCTGACAAGAAACTCATCACCAGAAGCGCCTAAGAAGCAACCAAGCTGGAGCAGTCGCAAGACGCCTTAATTTGAGGAGGCCTGACCGTCCAGCCAGGCCTGAAGCCTAAACTGCCCAACTGGGGATCACCAGGTAAAGCGCCGTACCCTGAAGCGCTAGACCTTCACCCCCTCACTATTCCTGCCTACTATTGGGCTGCCCCCAAGTACTTTTCCAGTCAGCCCTGCCCACAGGCTGCTGGTGCGTCCTGCTTTCTGGCACCCCCAGGTCACTGACCTTGTGTAGAGATCACCGCCGTCGCCGCCTGAGGAGAAGTGCCGTGAGGTGAGGTGCGTCGTCGCGCCCTCACCGAAGGGAGCGCTGAGGTGAGGGAAGCCCCTCGAGTTTCTGTGGTGAGGTGCGCCGTCCGCTCCCTCACCGAAGCCTCCATAGATTGCCCCCATCGCCGCGGCCGAAGAAATTGCCACTGGGCCCTGGGCCCTCATCGCCGCCGTCGCGGCCGAAGAAATTGTCCCCGCCGCCGTCGCGGCCGAAGAAATTGCCCCCGCCGCCGTTGCGGCCCAAGAAATCGCCAGCGCGATCAACGCGGCCTCCAGGCCCCGCCGACGCCGTCTCCAGGCAACCGGGGTCGCCGGGCGTGATCCCAGGAAGGCCGCGCAACGATTGGGCGCCGGCCCCGGTCACGCCCCCAGCGCCGACGGAAGCCCGGGAAGAGCCCCGGCAGTGCAGAGGGAGACGGGGAGCCGGCCGGAGAGGACTGCCGGCTCCCGCTCCCTTCCCCAAGACTCCGAGCCTGCGCACAAGACCTTACCTGAACCCGGGGGCCGGAGGTAGGTGATCCCGGCCCCCGCAACGTGCCGCAGATGCATCCCCTTGATCCCGGGACCCGGAGGAAGGTGATCCCGGCCCATGCAACGTCCCGACAGTCCGGCCTGAAGGCCGATGCACCCCGACCGGGCCCCGCCCTCCAGAACACGGGCCGGGCCTGGGGGAGTGCTAGTCGCAAAGGAAGCGCGACCAACGAACCAACGACAGGTGAGCCCAGGAGGCCCCTAGGGCCCACAAAACGCCACTGGGGGCCGGGGGCCACCATTAACCCTATAATTAATTGGTTACACTTTCCCCATGAGGCGAGGCCCCGGAGAGGAGTGGGCCTAGCCTAGAGTTAACCCCTAAGGGTCATAGAAGCCCCAGGATACTGGACATGTCGAGGGGTTCCCTATAGTATTTAATAACTTATTGCAGATGCCTATTGTAATTACTGCCTAGGCCATGCTTTTAACTGCGAAGTCTTTTACCACAGGGGGAAAGTATTTAATTGAATTGAGTTGAAGTGTTTTATGTTACAGGTGTACTGGAATTGCGACGCCCACTGTACTGAATGTGGGCGCGCCTAGATTAATACAGGCCTATTTAAATGTAAAGTGAAAAGCCTTATTTTAAGTAATTGAATATGCTAAAGTGAACTGCATGTCTAGGCCCCTGTTTTATTAACGTACCTTGAGATCATTATTAAGTGCTACGTGTAGGAGATGATTCCTGCGGCCTCTTAGTGGCCTACAATGTTGATGAGCTATGATGCTTTATTTAAAATGTGCACCAATTGAGTAATGCAATGAATTTGAATGTAGATAGATCTGAATTAATCTGCCTCATCTAATGCCAACTTAATTTATTTATAAAAGATCTTGATTTTAAATACAAAAGCCTGGTGTGGTGTCATGTTATTGCGTTCGCATTTCTGAGTCAAAGTAAGAGTGTGCTGCACAACTGATTTACACATTGCCTTCGCGTGCTTTCCCGCTTCGCGCCATGCTACCGTGGCGGACTCGGTAAACCCGGTTCCAACATTTGGTGTTCAGCGGTTGGATAAGGACTGGTGTTTGTGCAGCACCCTACAGTGACTCAGTGTGCGCCGCAATTAGACACCTATTGTAATGCAAGTGCTAGGAATTCTTTGGTAATTGCCGATTGTGTACATTCCTGCGTTAGACCTGCTACCTACAGTCTAGAACCCTTCCCTAAATTGTCTGGGACCCCACCTAGGAGGATGGAGTTTGAGTTAGCCAACCTAGAAAGGTATACAGTGACACAGCTCAAGGAGTTCTGCCTAGAGAGGGGTGTGGCCGTCAAGCAAGGCGCCAGGAAGGAGGTGCTTCAGAAAGCTTTGAGGGCATGGGTAAGGGCCCACCCGGAGGGAAGAGGGGACGAGGAGCAGGGGGAGGCAGACAACCCAGGAGAACTGGACCTACTGCACATTGATGTTAGCGAGAATGTGTTGCCAGGAAGACGTTCCAGGGCAGGCAGTAGTGCGTCAGGGGGAGTTTGTCGGCAGAGGAATTTGAGGACAGGAGGGAGGAGAGGCAATTAACATTAGAACTTGCTAGGATGGAAAGGGAGCGAGAACAGGCAAGGCTAGCCATGGAGGAAAGGAAGCTTGCACATGAGCTTAGCCTGAAGGAACTGGAGCTCCGAGCCTTGCAGATGGAGATGCAGGGCAAAGTGAATGGTGGCAGCGTACCTGCTGGGGTTCCACAGGAGCCCAAATTCTATTTATCAAGAGAGGTGATAGCCAGTTTGGGGAGTGATCCTGAAGGGAGTGGTGCAGGGATCTTCCAACCCAGCGAGGTGGGAGAGGTGGAGAATAGCCCAGCTAGGTCCCAGGATAGTGAGCGGGTTGTAGGGCCTCACATCCTATCCATAGGAAGGAGTGAGACGGGGAGGTGTCCCGAGGTGCCCCAACCGCAGTCTCAGGGCCTGGAGAGTTCCATAAGGGAACCCCAGGTTGGGAGCCTAGGCTGTCCCGATGGGCCATCCATGGTAGGGGATCCCCCAGTGACAGGAGAACCCGGGGCGTATGTATTCAGAGCTCCAGGGGTTCTGGGGTCTGCCCAGCCACAGGATTTAGATCCTGGGCTGGGGTGCCAGGTTCAGGGGCTGCCTGACCTGGCGGGAGGGACGTCTGTAAGCAGTGTCCCTCCGGAGCTGACTCCCAGGGGTGCTTCTCCAGGTGGGAGGGTGCTGAACTCTGGGAGGGGGTGCAGAGGAAGGGAGGACTCGCCTCTGGCACCGGGGCAACCTAAGGGTTTAGACCCTGGGTTGGTGGATCGGATGCAGGGTCACGGCCCTGGAAGAGTGAGAGAGTGGTGGTCTGAGGGTGCCCCGCATAGGAGGAGAGGGCGGAACCCCAGAAGGAGAGGTAGGGGAGGAGAGCCTCGCCCCTGACTGCTGGTCAGCCTGAGGGTGCGGACCCCAGGTGGGTGGACCAGTGGCAGTTTGGAACTGCAAGGAGGAGAAGGAGAGTGGCCAACGGGCCTGGGGCTACTGCCCCCCGCTCTGTGAGACCGCAAGGGCCAGAGACATCTGGACGGCTTAGCGCCCGGTCCTGGCTGCAGCCAATTAGGGAGCGCCAGTGGGGTGGCTTCGTTGGTCCAGGGAGGTTTGAGAGAGGGAACCACCGGGTTCCAGAGTGGAGAAGGACCTGCAGGACCTTCCTGCAGCTGGGGAAAAGGCCCACGTCCAAGTTTTCTCGCCCGAAGCAGGGAAGCCCATCAAGGCATTGATCGGTCTACCCTGGCTTTTGGCTGGGAGGGGGTTGTGTTGGACATGGCCCTTTTTCCCAGAAATTTTTCGTTTTTCCCCTAGCCGTTTTACCATGTGTGAAACTCACTCAAGATGGCTGCCACAGGCCCCTGCTACTGCAGAGGGGCCTTACACGCATACACACTAGTAGCCAGGGTCAGGCTGGGACATAGGAATACAGTATCCATTCCGTCCCCGCCTCTGGGCCACATAGCCAGGCATGTAGAAGGTTCCAGAACCTTCCGGGCTGTGGGAGGAGTTATGTTTTGCCGCCTTTGGGAGAGTCACCTGACCTAGGAGTATAAAAGGCTTGGAGGGAAAACTTTTAGTCAGTTGGAGTCAGTTGATGAGGCACCACTGAACCTGGGAGAACCTCCGCCGGAGTATAGGCTTTAGGGCCTAGGGGGAGACCTACACTACTGCTGCTGACAGGGCTGAGGCCCTGCTGGAGTAAGATAGCTGAGGAACGCCCACCACCCACTGACCTTGCCCAGTGTGAGGGGACCCAGGGAACCACCTTCAGCGTGCGGGGAGGAACATCAAGCACTCCCAGACCACCAACTCATTCCCCCCTCATGACAAGAAACTTCTGACAAGAAACTCTGACAAGAAACTTATACTAAGGAACTTCTGACAAGAAACTCATCACCAGAAGCGCCTAAGAAGCAACCAAGCTGGAGCAGTCGCAAGACGCCTTAATTTGAGGAGGCCTGACCGTCCAGCCAGGCCTGAAGCCTAAACTGCCCAACTGGGGATCACCAGGTAAAGCGCCGTACCCTGAAGCGCTAGACCTTCACCCCCTCACTATTCCTGCCTACTACTGGGCTGCCCCCAAGTACTTTTCCAGTCAGCCCTGCCCACAGGCTGCTGGTGCGTCCTGCTTTCTGGCACCCCCAGGTCACTGACCTTGTGTAGAGATCACCGCCGCGGCCGTCGCCGCCTGAGGAGAAGTGCCGTGAGGTGAGGTGCGCCGTCGCGCCCTCACCGAAGGGAGCGCTGAGGTGAGGGAAGCCCCTCGAGTTTCTGTGGTGAGGTGCGCCGTCCGCGCCCTCACCGAAGCCTCCACAGATTGCCCCCATCGCCGCCGTCGCGGCCGAAGAAATTGCCACTGGGCCCTGGGCCCTCATCGCCGCCGTCGCGGCCGAAGAAGTTGTCCCCGCCGCCGCCGCGGCCGAAGAAATTGCCCCCGCCGCCGTTGCGGCCCAAGAAATCGCCAGCGCGATCACACGAGGCCTCCAGGCCCCGCCAACGCCGTCTCCAGGCAACCGGGGTCACCGGGCGTGATCCCAGGAAGGCCGCGCAACGATTGGGCGCCGGCTCCGGTCACGCCCCCAGCGCCGACGGAAGCCCGGTAAGAGCCCCGGCAGTGCAGAGGGAGACGGGGAGCCGGCTGGAGAGGACTGCCGGCTCCCGCTCCCTTCCCCAAGACCCCGAGCCTGTGCACAGGACCTTACCTGAACCCGGGGGCCGGAGGAAGGTGATCCCGGCCCCCGCAACGTGCCGCAGCTGCATCCCCATGATCCCGGGGGCCGGAGGAAGGTGATCCTGGCCCCCGCAACGTCCCGACAGTCCGGCCTGAAGGCCGAGGCACCCCGACCGGGCCCCGCCCTCCAGAACACGGGCCGGGCCTGGGGGAGTGCTAGTCGCAAAGGAAGCGCGACCAACGAACCAACGACAGGTGAGCCCAGGAGGCCCCTAGGGCCCACAAAACGCCACTGGGGGCCACCAGTAACCCTATAATTAATTGGGTACACTTTCCCCATGAGGCGAGGCCCCGGAGAGGAGTGGGCCTAGCCTAGAGTTAACCCCTATGGGTCATAGAAGCCCCAGGATACTGGACATGTCGAGGGGTTCCCTATAGTATTTAATAACTTATTGCAGATGCCTATTGTAATTACTGCCTAGGCCATGCTTTTAACTGCGAAGTCTTTTACCACAGGGGGAAAGTATTTAATTTAATTGAGTTGAAGTGTTTTATGTTACAGGTGTACTGGAATTGCAACGCCCACTGTACTGAATGTGGGCGCGCCTAGATTAATACAGGCCTATTTAAATGTAAAGTGAAAAGCCTTCTTTTAAGTAATTGAATATGCTAAAGTGAACTGCATGTCTAGGCCCCTGTTTTATTAACGTACCTTGAGATCATTATTAAGTGCTACGTGTAGGAGATGATTCCTGCGGCCTCTTAGTGGCCTACAATGTTGATGAGCTATGATGCTTTATTTAAAATGTGCACCAATTGAGTAATGCAATGAATTTGAATGTAGATCTGAATTAATCTGCCTCATCTAATGCCAACTTAATTTATTTATAAAAGATCTTGATTTTAAATACAAAAGCCTGGTGTGGTGTCATGTTATTGCGTTCGCATTTCTGAGTCAAAGTAAGAGTGTGCTGCACAACTGCCTTACACATTGCCTTTGCGTGCTTTCCCGCTTCGCGCCATGCTACCGTGGCGGACTCGGTAAACCCGGTTCCAACACTAAGGTTAAGGAGTATACTCATGATCATAGTAACCTGAACAAGATAGTCCCTCCCTACCAGAGTGGGGATGACATCCACAAATGGATAACTGCACTAGAGAGGGCATGAAAGGTACAGAGGGTCCCTCAGGAGCAGTGGGCAGCTATCTTGTGGCTCTCCTTTGCTGACAAAGGTAGAGATAAGCTCCTCACTGTTAGAGAAGAGGATGCTGACAATTATTCAGTCCTGAAGAGTGCTCTCATTGATGGGTTTGGTTTAACCACTGAACAATACAGGATTAAGTTCAGAGACACCCAGAAGACACAGACTCAGGACTGGGTAGACTTTGTAGATTGTGCTACTAAGGCTCTGGAAGGCTGGTTACTTGGCAGTAAAGTGAATGATTTTAAGGGATTGTACAATTTAATTATGAGGGAGCAGATCCTTAATAATTGCCAAAATCAGTTGTTTCATCGGTACCTGGTTGCTTTTGATCTGACCTCTCCCCAAGAATTGGGAAAGAAGGCAGACAAATGGGTCAGAACCAGTGTGAAGCAGAAAGCTCAGAACCAAGGTGGTGACCCCAAGAAGCAAGATGCTAAAACTTTAGATAAGGGTGGGGAGAAGGGTAAAGACCAGAAGTCTTCACAAGGGGCCCAAAACCTGCATCTGGGGGGGAGTCACAATCTAACAAGGGTAAAGGCAAAAGGAAACCTTGGTGTCATATCTGTAAAGAGAAGACCCATTGGACAAAAGATGCCAATTGTCCAAAGGCCAAGGATTCCACTCCTACCACCACTGCCCCTAAGGCAACTGTCCCCCTAGCACAGTCTCAAGTGGTGGTACACAGAACAAGGGTATAGTAGGGTTAACCTTGGGATGTTAGATGGATTCTGGCCTAGTCAGAATTCCAACTCAGGCTGTTTTGGTCTGTGAAGGAGGCATGGATATTGCCTCCTTATTTGTAAGTCCCAGTAACCTGGGCAAGTACAGACAATAGCCTTTGATCAATGGTAAGGAGGCCATGGCATACAGGGACACAGGTGTAAGTTTCACCATGGTGACAAAAGATCTTGTGGGCCCTGACCAGATCATACTTGGTGAGATGTACCAAGTGACCAATGCAAGCAATGTCAGGACAGACCATTCCTTGGCAGTTGTGAATTTCACCTGGGGAGGGGTAACTGGCCCTAGGAAGGTTGTGGTTAGCTCAGACCTCCCTGTAGAGTGCTTGTTTGGCAATGATTTGGAGACTTCAGCTTGGGCTGAAGTGGAACTCAGGACGCATGCAGAAATGTTGGGCATCCCTGCAGATGTGTTTGCCATGACTAGGTCACAGGCAAAAATGTCTTCCACTGAACAGGCCCTGGATCCTGGAATAATGGACCAGGTGCCTTCCAAGAGAAGGAGCAGTAGGGGTAAGGCAGTGCCTTCCCCCTGCCTCAGAGTGAGGATCAGTCTCCTGAGGGAGATGATCTCAGTCCCTGTGAAAGAACTGTCTCAGAGGAGCTTGAACCTGACCAGGTTGAGTTCTTGGGGACAGGGGGCCCTTGCAGGGCAGAACTGAGCCAGGAGCAGCCGAACTGCCCCTCTCTTGAACCCCTCAGACAGCAAGCTGCTTCTGAGGCTGCTTGGAGTGCCAGTGGGTCCCACAGGATCTACTGGGATGATGGACTTCTATACTCAGAGGGTAGAGACCCCAAGCCTGGTGCTACCAGGAGGTTGGTATACCTCTGAAGTTTAGAGGCTTCCTATTAACACTGGCACATGATATCCCATTAGCAGGACACTTAGGCCAAAGCAAGACCTGGGACAGGATTGTCCCTCACTTTCACTGGCCTCACATGTCAGAAGACACAAAGGAGTTTTGTCGCTCCTGTATCACTTGCCAAGCCAGTGGTAAGGCAGGTGGTACTACAAAGGCCCCCTGATACCACTACCTGTGGTGGGGTTACCTTTGAGAGGGTTGGGATTGACATTGTTGGTCCCATGGATCCTCCAACTGCATCTGGACACAGATTCATACTAGTGGTGGTGGACCATGCCACTAGGTATCCAGAAGCAATACCCCTTAGGACCACTACAGCTCCTGCTGTGGCCAGGGCCCTCCTGGGAATCTTTTCCAGGGTGGGTTTCCCTAAGGAGGTGGTATCAGATAGAGATGCAAACTTTATGTCTGGTTACCTGACTGCTATGTGGAAGGAGTGTGGAGTGAATTACAAATTCACCACACCCTATCACCCACAATGCAATGGGTTAGTTGAGAGATTCAACAAAACCCTCAAGGGCATGATAAAAGGTCTCCCTGACAAGCTCAGGCGTAGATGGGATATCCTTTTGCCCTGCCTTCTCTTTGCCTACAGAGAGGTTTCTCAGAAGGGGGTTGTCTACAGCCCTTTTGAACTTCTGTTTGGACATCCAGTTAGGGGTCCCTTGTGTTTGGTTAAGGAGGGATGGGAGTTACCTCTCAAACCACCTAAACAGGACATAGTGGACTATGTACTTGGTCTCCGCTCCAGGATGGCTGAGTACATGAAGAAGGCATCCAAAAACCTTGAGGCTAGCCAGGAATTGCAAAAGGCCTGGCATGACCAAAAGGCTGTTTTGACTGTGTATCAGCCAGGACAGAAGGTATGGGTGTTTGAGCCTGTGGCCCCAGCAGCTCTCCAAGACAAGTGGAGTGGGCCCCACACCATTCTTGAGCAGAAGGGAGAGGTTACCTACCTGGTGGACCTTGGAACTCCCAGGAGCCCCCACAGGGTGCTCCATGTGAACAGGCTCAAGCCATATGTGGACAGGGCAGACATAGGCTTGCTCATGGCTACTGATGAGGGACAGGAGGAAGAGAGTGATCCACTCCCTGACCTCCTCTCACAGAACCCTGATGATGGTTCAGTAGATGGTGTAAACAAATAAACAACAGAGGGTCCCTGAAATCTCAATAAGGAGGAAGAGAGCAGGGAAATAAGCACAAGCAAAATACAAAATCTTCCTCCAACAATTTAAACAATATAGGTGATTCATCCAGGATACATATAAAATTGTCCCACAAAATCCTAGTATTCACTAGAATTGTTTTTTATATTTTTTATCAAATGTAACAGTCAACAATTTTTTGAAAAAATATACGATTTATTTTCCTTTTTCTCAAAAAACATGTATAATCGATTTTCATAAATACAAATATAAATTGTAACATAGGCCCACTATGACAAAACAAAAAATAAAAAAACATAAAAAATACACATACGATACATATAACCAAATATCACAAAACAGGGGAAATTACCATACATTAACAGTTGACAATGCAAAATTAAATCATATAATTAATACACCAAGTTAGAACCATAAACAGAAAAACAAGACAAAACGCCGACGCGCGTTTCGGAACAATACAACATATAAGTAATTCCTTCTTCAGGGCGTAGACTGTAAGTATGTTCAATTTATAGGGGCCTTCTGTATGGAGTGAGCAAACCACCGGATATGTGGTATAGAAGCTCACAGGGTACAAAGATTACATCTGTGGGAACAACAAAGCAAGAATTAAAACAAAATAGAGCTGACTTGAAAAAAACCACTAGGGTCAGAGCTTGACATGATCAAGGATTAACAAACAGCGAATAATACATAAACCGTATACCAGTGAAACAAGAGCCAGAATATCGAAGACCTAAGTATCCATAGTCTGTCACCAGAATAAGAAGACACCTCATAGAGTGAGACATGTGAGTAGAAAATCGGTAAGGTAGGTTAAAAAACAACAAGCCTAAAAAATAGAAAAGGGTAAAGTCTAGATTTCATATGAGATGGCTAACCTACTCAGATTAGAAGAGGTTTAGGGAAAAAGGCGAATAATCCTGCCCTCAACGTCATCCTAAACTCATGACAGTAGGTTCACAATAGACCTAGAAAGGAACATATGAAAACATAAGAAAAATTAAACACATCTCCCAGGAAAATAAATAATAAACAAAAATTAAGGGAGTTTTATACCAATCATCATGGTGAGGCAAGCTTCTGTCAAAGTTCCATTGGTACAGACAGAACCTCCAGTTGAAAAACGATGTAAAACCTCAAACAATCCAGAGATTACTTGCGAGTACTAAAAGAATAAAGAGCAACATCAAATAATAAATAAGAAAGAAAATAAATATAACCACAGCAGTTCATGGTGACCGAAAATTGCAAGACTAAAGATAGATAAATAGTTCACTAAGGGAATACGCTTAGTTAAAGAGATCAAATTACTTAAAAACGCGTTCTACCAATCGAACAAATGACAACATAGACTGTTGCCTGCAGATTCTACAGAATGATCATAAAGGCGATCACACTAAAGATTTAAACTAACATATCCCAAATATCAAGGGACATAAAAAGTCTAAAAAAACCTTTGAAATGTGTTTGAAAAAATGAAAAACTAAATAATATGTAAACAAGTCTAGTATAAGGTAGGGACATAGCCCATACTTACAGCGACTCGAGAAGTAAGAAAATCTACATCTGATAAGGATACTAGCAAAGATAAAACAGGGTAGACACGAGCAGGAAGTGCTTCGTAACCGAATAATCTCACTCTGAAATAGAAAGCGCATAGTCGCATAATTAACTAGATTTAAGATTCAAACCACAAATAATAAGCGAGTGAAACCTGTTATACAAAAAAATATAGTTTAAATCAACGCTTACCTCGATGGAGACCCAACGATAAAGGATACGTATGAAACCGCACTCATACGACGGGCATAATGACGGTAAGCTGAATGAGTGTCAAGGATATACAGCTGGGCGCCGGAATGGGGCGGGTTTTAGGAATGACTGGAGACCAAGACATAGACAAAGTCCTAGCAAGCATAGAACGCGCACCCCTAGTAAACAAGTACTTTTGGGCGCCATCTTGGGATCCTAACAAGGCCAATGTTAAGGAAACAAAGCACGTATATAAAAAGAAAAATACACAAAGAGAAAAGAGAATATTCTTTTAAAAGAATTAAAACCAATCCAATTGGTAAAAGACAGCAAGATAAATGTCAAAAACCACTAACAAGGTTGAACAGTGAAAATCAGCATAGGGAAATAAGTCTAAGGCTCCGAAAAACCCACAGACGCAGATGAAAATAAGTAATGAACGAAAGGACCTAGAGACCCAGCGAAATTATAATAGGGCATTCTCCCACGGCAAATAATCATTGAGCCCTGAGTTTACCGTTTGGAGAGTGTATATCCAATATACCTCTCTTTTTCGCCTTAGTCCATCTATATTCCCATCCTTTGGATTAGCTACTTTCTCCAGTATCATCCATTTAAGTTCTTGTTCAGAGTGTTGATTAGTACTCCAATGTTCAACAAGGGGTGCTCCAATCCGTCTGTTCCTTATGGCTGACTTATGTTCACTTAGTCTTACTCTAAATTCTCTGCTTGTTTCCCCAACATACCCTTGATTACACGGGCAGAGAATTAGGTAGATAACATTGGATGTTCTACAGTTGTTCATTTGTCTGAAGACAAATTTGTTCTTCCCCATTGTAGTTCTGAAGTGACCATAGCGGAACTGCACGCATGGCAGCTACCGCATTTATGTGTACCCAGAACAGGGTTACTACCTGTAATGGATTTCTGGACAAACTCTCGTTCTGGCTTGCACACAGATTTGACAAGAGTATTACGCAGATTCTTATTGCGACGAAACGCAAAAACTGGTCTAGGAAGTGGGGTACCTTGTCCACAGTTAAGTATGTGCCACTGGGACATAATAATTTGGCGAAGTTTGTTATTAATGTTAGAGTGTCTCGTGATGCAAACCAGTTTTGTATCTTTCGCCTGAAGACTAGTTTGCAGAAGGGCATCTCTGTTATAGTATTTCGCCCTCTTAAAGGCATCCCTAATGACCCTATTAGGGTACCCTCGATTGAGAAGTTTGTTTTTCAAAAGTTCCGCATGGGCCTCAAATTCCCTCATGGTGGTACAGTTCCTCCGAATTCTGAGGAACTGACTGAAGGGTATGCTGTCTTTTTGACACCGCGGGTGATAGCTTTCATAATGGAGAAGGGTGTTCCGGGCGGTGGGTTTGGTGTACAGAGATACCTCTATACCCTGATCAGTGGCTTGAATCCAGATATCAAGAAACTCAATTTTCTCCTTGCTGATATTGGGGATAAATTTGAGATGAGGATCACACAAATTAATCCAAAGGAGGAACTCAGTGAGGAGTTCATCTGAGCCCCTCCAAATGAAAAAAATAGATGGTAGATGGTGTAGCCTTGGCAGGCAGCCTCACTGAACAGCAACAGACTGATTGTAGGAAGGTCCTCAATCAGTACAGACATATGTTTTCACTGACTCCAAGTCAGACTACCTGGTGTACACATGAGGTGGACACAGGTGACAGTCTGCCTGTTAAAAATATGATGTACAGGCAACCTGATCATGTCAGGGACTGTATCAGGACTGAAGTCCAGAAAATGTTGGAACTGGGAGTGATTGAGCCCTCAGATAGCCCTTGGGCTAGCCCAGTAGTCTTAGTACCAAAACCTCACACCCAGGGCGGTAAGAGAGAGATGAGGTTCTGTGTTGACTACAGGGGACTCAATGCAGTCACTAGGACTGATGCTCATCCAATTCCAAGGGCAGATGAACTTATTGGTACTTTGGCCTCTGCCAAATTCTTAAGTACATTTGACCTGACAGCTGGTTACTGGCAAATCAGATTAGCTGAGGAGGCTAAACCAAAAACAGCATTCTCAACCCCTAGTGGGCACTAACAATTTGTGGTGATGCCTTTTGGCTTGAAGAATGCACCTGCCACATTTCAAAGGCTGGTGAATAAAGTTCTCACAGGTCTGGAAGCCTATAGTGCAGCTTATCTAGATGATATTGCTGTCTTTAGCTCCACCTGGGAGGATCACCTGGTTCACCTGAGAAATGTTCTGGAGGCTCTGCAGAAAGCAGGCCTCACTATCAAGGCCACCAAGTGCCAGATAGGGCAGAGTAAGGTTGTGTACATGGGCCACCTTGTGGGTGGAGGCCAGGTGCAACCATTGCAGAGCAAAATCCAAACCATCATGGATTGGGTTGCTCCGACTACCCAGACTCAGGTCAGAGCTTTCTTGGGCCTGACTGGGTACTGCAGGAGGTTTGTCAAAGGATATGGTTCCATAGTGACCCCTTTGAATGACTTAACTTCCAAAAGAATGCCTAAGAAAGTTTAGTGGACAGTTAGCTGTCAAAAGGCATTTGATGACCTGAAGCAGGCCATGTGCACTGCTCCCATTCTGCAAAGTCCTGATTATTCCAAGCAATTCATTGTTCAAACAGATGCATCTGAATTGGGGGTAGGGGCTGTGTTATCACAATTGAATGAGGAGGGTCAGGATCAGCCAGTAGCTTTCATAAGCAGGAGGCTGACCCCCAGAGAGAAATGTTGGTCAGCTATTGAGAGGGAAGTCTTTGCTGTGGTTTGGGCTCTGAAGAAGCTGAGGCCATACGTGTTTGGCACTCACTTCATTGTTCAGACCGACCATAAGCGCCTCTTATAGCTAAAACAGATGAAGGGTGAAAACCCCAAACTCTTGAGGTGGTCCATTTCCCTACAGGGGATGGACTATACAGTGGAACATAGACCTGGGAGTAACCATGCCAATGCAGATGGACTCTCCAGATATTTCCACTTAGAACATGAAGACTCAACTGGTCAAGGTTAGTTTAATGTCCTTGCATTTGGGGGGGGGGTTGCGTAGGAAAGTAGGATCTGCTTCTTATGGTTACCCCCACTTTTTGCTGATGTATCACTGTTTTTGTACTAGTCTGACTGGGATCCTGCTATCCAGGACCCCAGTCTATCTGCTTTCTCCCTTAAATTGATATGCATGTACTTTAGATACTCTCCAGATTAGATACTGGGGTACCCTTATAAGTCCCTAGTATATGGTACACCATGTACCCAGGGCATAGGTTCCCCAGAGGCCTCCCATGGGCTGAAGCATGTATTATGCCACCCATGAGAGGCCATTCAAAATGACACAACAGGTCTGCTACAGCAGCCTGTGTAAGCTGGAGCTTGAACCACTTACTTAGATATAGGTTCACTATATCTATCTAAATCACTACACTTAAAAACCTATCAGTCACCCCTATGGCAGGCCTTATCAATCCTGAAGGCAGGGTGCTGGGTTTTACGTGAGAGGGTGCCCCTGCATGAGCAGAGCCCCTCTGCAGCCTTCGGAGACCATTCTCCAGGGTTGTCAGTGATGCAGCCAGACAATAGGTTAAGTTGCATTATAACCTTGCGGTAAATGCTAACTTTAAAACGGCTGCTTAGAAAAATGTCGTGCTTGGTGTCAAACACCTTGGAATCAAACCTCCACACCAGTAACTGGTGTGGGAGGTATGATTCCACCCTTCTAGAACCACTACTGTGGGTCACCGGTCTACCCGGTACCAGCTTTCTCGACCTGGGCAGCACAAAATGGATGCTGCCAGCCACAGACACGATTCTGCCCTCCTGCTGCTGAGCCAAGCTCGAGCCGAGGAAGGCATGACAATAGGCATCCTGTCACAGGGAGGTGTGACCACCTCCTAGACAGGGTTTAGTGTATTGGGGCTGGGTGGGTGCACTCTGAGAGTGCCAGAAAGTCTGCACTGGGGGCACATTTTGTGTCCCTGTGCATAGTCGAGCTCAAACCAGTTCTGGGAGCCATTGGCTCCTGCTCTGGCACGAAACTGGACAAAGGACATGGGTGTAGCCACCCCTCTGTCCTGCCCCTCCCCTAGGAGGGTCCACAGAATCTTTCCAACCCTCTCCCGTGGGTATAAAGTGGGGTACCTGGCTACAGGACTTTGGATTTTACCTGGACAAGATTCTGCTAAGAAGAAACCAATTACTTCGACTGTCTGCACGACGCTGGACGACTGAAGAATCTCCCTTGGAGTAAAGGAGTTACTCTCCTGCAGAAGCAGGCACCTAAGCGCATCTGACCGGCTTGCATCTCCAGAGCTCCTGCGGACTCCGAAGATTTCAGCAACACAGGAGGTGGGTTCCCAAAGGTCCCT
This sequence comes from Calotriton arnoldi, assembly GCA_963921515.1. Lineage (NCBI taxonomy): Eukaryota > Metazoa > Chordata > Amphibia > Caudata > Salamandridae > Calotriton > Calotriton arnoldi. The sequence goes on along the minus strand of CAWUFW010001597.1, from coordinate 795,049 downwards.
GAAGTTGATCTGACCTCTCAGCGATTCTGAGACCAGTATCCCTCGCGGGAACTGTGCAACCCGAACCCCTGTGCACCGCGTACATTTGCAGAAGCATATGCTTGTTGGCGATTCCTGAGCTTGTGCTTTGTACTCCGTGTAGTCCTGACCCCGAGCAGCATTTGCACTGAAGATATCCGGCCTCCACTCACTGAGTGCTCTGTGGGCTGATACTTTGTGAATTCGCTTGAGGTCTCCTCGTGATCCCTGGTCCATTGGCCTGTGGGTCCTGGCGAGAGTCACCTTGTTTGTTCTTGGGCTTCCCTGGTTGCTCCAGCCGTGCGCTGACTCCCCATTGCTTGGAGAGTCTCCTGGACCTTGCTGGTCCACACCATAAGCTGCTTTCTCTGCCCACGTGGGTTGCATTTGCCAAGGGTTGTTGGTGCTCCAGCCAGACACTGCCCCCTCAGCACTCGACATCCTTTGTGGGACAGCTCACCTCCGGACCCTGGTCATCCTCGACATCTCCTGATCCCCGTGGCTGCAGAGTCAAGCATCCTTTCTTCACACCTGAAGCACCCGACATCGGAGGGCATTCGACTACCGAGCCCCTGGTTACCTGAAGTGACCCAGACACTGTCCCCTCTGCTTTCAGGTTCCTCTCACCTAGAATCCAGGCTTGGATTCCACCGGACACTCCTCGCCTTCCTGGCAGCAGTACTTCTTCACAGCTCTCTATTGAAAACGACGAGGGTTTCAGACACCACTTGACCCCTATGCACCCAGCTCCTCTGGAATAGGTAACACGGGTACCTCGGTACTCACTGGTGTGTTGGCTCTAGAACCTCTTATGTTCCAAAGGGTTTGCTTGAAGTCCTCGTAGAAGTGTCCTTAAACTGTAACTTTCCAACCGCGACTTTCCCATAGAGTTGCACGGAGCACACAGTAGTGTTTCCTCACTGCACCCGTCCTCCGTGGGCACCCTGTGTCACTGCCTTGGGTGGTTCCTTGGGGTCCCAGCGATTCTACGTGCTCTAGGCACTGTGTCTAGTCAAGTCATGATTTTTATACCATTTTTTTAGTATATGGTTCGGTCTCCCCCTGGAGCCCGCTGTGTATTGTGCTACTTACAATTGTTCTATTGATTCAGTATTGTGTGCTTTGTGTTCTAATCTCGTGTAGAGATTAGAAGAGAGTGTTATATTAATAAATACATATTTTTATATCACTACTGTGTGGTTCTCCTTTCATTTAGTCATTCCGGAGGTGATACTCTGGTAAAACAAGCTGCTTTACATTCCTTCAAGATTAAGCCTGAAGGCTGCTCTCCACAGCTACCACTAGGATAGCTTTCCAAAGGTTATCTTTGACCTCATACATCCTAAGGGTCGTGTGGACTAGTACAAGGTGCCCACTTTAATTAGTGGACAGCATATACCAGGCCACCTTCTCACAGATAACATGATCAACAGATTTGTTTGGGCACAAGGAAAGACTAGAAGAGCCCTCAGATATATGTCTTTACCCAGGGAAAGGGGGGGCTGGGCAGTCCTAGACCTAAAAATGTATTACTGGGCTACAGCAATCCAATACTTTCGAGGGCTATTAGAAGGGAAGGTTGTGGACTGGTGGAGAAGAGATGCTCCTCCGGATGTATACGAACTGTTATTAGAGAGAGAGGCTTCTAACTGGCTTTTGAGATTCAGTGAAGCCAGTTACTACAAAAATTTCAATTTAAGACTCTTGGTGCAGCAGCAGTAGTTTGGACCAGTGTCAGGAACAAGCTAGGGCTAGGAAGGATGAATTATTATACTTCTCTGTTTCGAAATCCATCACTCCTGGCAGTATTTCATGATGGGGTTATGTTGCGTTGGGATGCACTGGGGGTGAGGAAGATGGGGGATCTGCTTGATTCAGATGGCATAATTTCATTTGAGAAGGCTCAACTTCTTTTTAATCTTGATCGGAGGGATTTTTTTAAATATCTCCAGAAACGTAGTTCCATCGCAAGGAAGAAAGGGGGGGGGGGAGCCTTCTCTAAAGATCCAGTCATGGAGGCAATAAGAGACCCAGATGGCTGTACTATTACCCAGATTTATGGTGGGCTGAGGCAATTACTGGTTGACGATTTAGACAAGTATGGTGAGAAATGGCAGCAGAAGCTAAATATTGAAGGGGACGAGATTATGGCCTCACTCAAGCTTGGCCACACCGTATTGAGAGTAGCAGGACTACAAGCACAACATTATAATACAATCTTCGCATTATACTACACGCCAGCCAAGATTGCTCAATGGGGTGGAACGGAAGGGATTTTGTGTCCCCGCTGACATAGTACAGATGCAGATATAGTTTACATGTTTGCCTGGCTTTAGATCCTCTAAAGGGAGCCATAGAAGAATTCCTGGTGCAGACTTTGAAGATTCAAACCAAACTCACAGCTGAGTTGATGTTACTAGGCGTCACTAAGAAAGGAACGCCATTGGTACAACGCAAGTTTGTCTTCTTAGCTATGGCTTTTCTAAGAATTTGCATCTCATCCGCATGGGTGGATCCTGGACCCCCACTTTTCCACAATGGCTTTCACGGCTCTTAGCTATATATAATCTGGAAAAAGGTTTATATGAGAGGAAAGGATGGAAGGCTCGGAAGCTAGGGAATCTGATCTGGGCTCCTATAAAGGATTGGAAAACTAGAGTTGAAATCAATCCAGGCATTACTTAACGAACTAGGGATCTCAGGGTATCATGTTTATTATGTGAATTTGTTGTGTTCGCTTATACAGTGAAAGATATGCATAATGCTTTCTTTTTTGTTCCATTATTTACTCTATTTATAATAGAGAATGTTTCCCCGTATCTCTACTTATTTACAAATGTATTTCGCCGATGGTGGAAAAAAAAGAAGGCCAAGATATCTCCGTTGCCTTCCCCTCCCCTAGGATTGATACACCAAGTATATTTGTTGACCTGCATCCTTTAACTCCGCCCCTCTCAGCGCCCGCCGTCGATGCCCCTGATGCCATCCTCCATTCACCTTTGACATGTGTTCTCCGACCTGCTCTGACACCTCCTTGGATGTCCCTTCGTCTGTCATGCCTCCTACCCCGACGCAATACTTCGCTACCACTCCTGCTGCCACATTGTTTCCCCCTCCCCAAGTTCATTGTTTCAGATGTATCTGTACATAAACCCACCATGAAGGAACACCATCCTCCTACATACGCTTGGTCCAGACTGTACAGTCACCTCGCACTCATCCACTTCCATAGGCAATCTCTGTATGCTTTGCCCTCACCTTCATCTCCAGCATGTGTCAAATCTGTGCCCCACAATGGATTCCCCTCAGATTGTTCTGTTTTCATTGTTTTATGTCAATGTGTTATGTTAACATCATACTGCCTTGTTATTGTGTACTGGTGCAATATCTCAATAAAAAGAATTTGGGGAAAAAAGAAGGTCAAGGTGTGACTGGCGAGTCCCTGCCCCACCCACTATCACTCATGACCGTTGTCTTGCCTAGGAGCAGCACATTAAGGCTCACTGAGGACCCAAAAGCCAAGCTGAGGATCCAAAGGCCAATGAGAAGAAAAGCTTGTAAAAGTAGAAACAAGGGACACTGCATGATAGAGAACAAGCATTGGTACAGCCCACAAGTCTGGTATTGACTGCCAATATTTTGACTTTGTCAGTGCTTGATCTGTTTTGTCATGGCTTCTTAAACTGTACTGTTTAGAGAGCTGCCAGCTCTTCTCTAATAAATAGGAAAAACAAATTGGCTAAAAGCAAAATATACATTTTAGGTCAAAAAGTACACAATGCCATAGTGATCCCTGGCACCAAAGGAAACTACTTTGTGTTTGGATGTGCTCTTTTTGCAAGAGCGGAATACTGTCATTCATGGTGAAGTTAGCCAATGCCTAAAGTCGACTGACCCATAGCCCCATGGTGCATGATGTAGTGGATGGAACAAAATGGAAATGACGCAGGACCAAACCAATGGATGAAGAGGGCTGGCGAAAAGTCCCTTTAAGTAAGTATATCATATATCTAATTTTACTAAAATCAAAAGGTCGCGGCCAACACCTGACCTAAAAACAAACTACCTTATGTCAAGATAAACTGTCCTCACCACTATAGCTCTAAAGGGAGGTGTTATTGTGCTTAGATACAGTTATGAAAAATGCTATCAATGAGTATTGTGTGTGAGTGTTGTATGCTGTGATTGACTTTCGCAGGCAAACACAGCTGCTATGTCTGCTAGCAGTAGCCTACTAACAGGCAAACCTCTAATACTGCATTACCTCCTGATTCTTCCTCTTAGTTCCCATTCTTTACTTATAAGGAGGACCCTCCTTCCTGAAAACCATTTCCATATAACGAAAAATAAATCATTTTTTGTAACTCTTCCTGATACAACCTATAAAGGGCCAACCATCTCCCTCCTTTTTGTTTTGTATGACTGTGCAGACTTTCATGGTACATTTTTTAGGGGCATTCCTCTTACTGATTAATTCTTTGATCCTGCCACCAGAGCTGCGGGAAATGCACAGGCACTCTCTTGTAGTCTGCCTTTGTTTCCTGGCAGGTTAGGTGACTGAATGCGTATTGACAGGGAAATAGATTTTTTTCCCTGCTGTTTTCTAGGAGTGCCAGCAAGTAAAACGGTGCCTGGATGGTGACACCACCATGCGTGTCCACAATAGCAAAGCTTAATAGTGGATATTGGACTTCACCCCACCTGTTTTCTAAATTAGTTTTTGTGGGCACTAGAACTCTGTGCGCTTTACCACTGTTAACCAGTGCTAAAATGATTGTGCTCTCTCCCTAAAACATGGTAAAACTAGCTTACGCCTGATTTGCACATTTAATTTACTTATAAGTCCATGGTATATGGTACTACATGTATCCAGGGCCTGTAAACTAAATGCTACTAGTGGGCCTGCAGCACTCATTGTACCACCCACAAGAGAATCCCTTTAAAACGCCTCAGTCCTGCAATTTCAGCCTGTAGTGTAGTTTTAAACTGCCATTTCGACCTGGCAAAATAAACCTTTTGCCTGGCCTAACCTTTCCTTTTTAATTCATATAACCCACCCCTAAGGTAGGCCCTAAACAGCACATAGGTCAGGATGTAGTGTACTTAAATAAATTGCACATGTATTTTTAGGTTTTACATGTCCTGTTAGCAAAATACTCTTAAATTTGTTTTTCTCTACAGTAAGGCTTATCTTCCCTCATTGGATAACATTGGGTTACCTTATTACATTCAATAACTGATACTTTTTGATTGGTAGCAAGAAGAAATGCCATATTTGGACTCAAACGAATTGTAATTTCAAATCCTCTTTAATGATAAAGTCGGATTTTAGATTACACATTTGAAAACGCCACATTTAGAAAGTTGCAAATTTGCTACCCAAAAGCTTCCAAGTCTTTCTAGGAGTTTCCAGCTACCTGGGCCTGTTAATGGCTGAAGGCACGCCAATGGCAAGCCCATCTGCTCCCATCTGTGCCCGGACAGTGCCCAGCGCCACAACCCATGCCCGTTTTCCAGCAGAACAACCACACTTAGTGAATTACTCAGGGGAGCAACTCATGGCTTACAACTCGGCAAGCAAACATAGTAAGTGCTCTACATTTGACCCCCTCTGCGGTCCTATTAAATCTACTTTCTGCAAACTATCCATCACTAATAAAGGCATACAAGTCAAACAACGGGGAAAGGTCGAGGGCCCCCCACTTATAGCGATTGCTTTAGTCGCGCACTTGTTAATGCACAGTCCCTTGTAAAACATAAATTGCACTTTATGGAGATGGTAAGCACGCATAACTTCAACATCATTTTTGTCACGGAGACGTGGGCCGACCTGTCGTCAGAGCCAGTCCTGGTTCAAGCAATTCCTACTGGGTATCTAATTCTTAAAGCAGACAGAGTCTGCAAACGGGGAGGGGGGGGTAGACTGGCCGTGATGCGCAAAGACAACCTGGGAGTATTAAGGTCTTCAGACGGCAGTGGTGCAGACTGCGAAATGCTTGCATTTAAAATTGAACGAACCAGTACTTATACCTTTAGAAGTCTTTTGGTATATTGACCCCTTGGATCTAGAGCCTCATTTATAAATCACATAAGTCCCTTTATCGAATCCAGTATTGACGCTTTAGACTTTTCGGTCCTAGGTGATTTTAATGTCCATTTGAAAAAAATGAATGATGCTGATACAGCGTCCCTCGTTAATTTTAAGACCAACTTCCACCTAAACCATCTGGTGGACCATCCTACCCATTTAGCCGGCCACACCCTTGATGGCATTTTTACAAACAACACTACAATAGAGGTAACACAAGTATTGCTAATATTGTGGTCAGACCACAAAGTAGTAACTTTCAGAATCAGCACTCTACAACCCTTAGGAAGACAAACCAGCGCATGCTCTGTCACCCGAGGCCGAACATGGAAAAACATGGTCCCCAGTGATTTAGAATCACTTTTATTAAACTCTAAACCGGGCTTCAACCTGGATGTTTAGTCAGCAGTGTTTTCCTATTCCTCTTGGATCAAGAAAGCAGTTGACCTGCCAGCTCCAGTCAAGTCGTGCTCTAACCAGTGGAAAACCCCCTCTGAACCTTGGTTTTCAGACAAACTTAGAATGCAACAACAGCTATGCAGAAGGAGAGACCGACAATAGAGGTCTAAGTATGACCCACTAGATATATTGTCTTACTAACAATCTATAACTGATTATAAAAACCAAATAATGGAAGAGAAATGTAAATATTTTACTGAAAACATTTGCAGTACAAAACCTCCAATAAAGAGCTTTTCTGTATGGTGAAAAGCCTAGCAAAAGTACCAGAACCTATAAGTAACAACTGTGGTCAGGATCTCTGCAATGTTCCAGTAAAATTCTTCCAGGGAAAATTGGAAGATGTGTTTAATACATTTACAATCAATAGTTCAAAAGAAATAGCAGATCAGACAACCCTAGAAATGTGCCCTTATGGCAACGGTAAGGAGACCTTCTCTCCTTTGAACACAGAGTAGGTGCTCAAGCTGGTAACTACAACTAACTCAGACTCACCTTTAGATCCCTGTCCTCCTAGAATAATGCACCTGGCACCCAGAAATCATAAGTGACCATCTGACCATCTTACTTAATGAAATCATCAAAACAGGTCATTTTCCAGATACTTTGAAGATGGCTTCTATTCTTCCTATTTAAAAAAAAAAAACGGCATCATGATCTACTGGAGTCTAGCAGTTATAGACCTATTTCTAGGCTGCCATTCCCAGCTTAGGTTCTAGAAAAGGGACTTAATGCACAATTAACATCCTATATAAAAGCCAATAGAATCTTAGATTCTTCCCAATTTGAATTCAGAGAAGCTCACAGTACGGAGACAGCTCTGATTATGGCATCTGAAGAATTAAGATCTAGCCTAGACTCAGGAGGGAAGGTCACCCTGATCCTATTGGAACCAACTCTTAGAGGCAGGAATAAATGGACTAGCTCTGAAACTTCTTAAATCATTCCTAACATTTAGGTACAATATGTGCAGATGGGGGTATTCTCCTCGGAGCATTTCATGATGCTACTGTGCAGTGTGCCACATGGCTCCTCGCTGGGTCCTACTCTTTTTAATTCATATGTTGCTCTGCTGGCTAAGGTTATGAGGTCCTTTGGCTTTGCGGTCGTCTCGTATGCGGACAACACTCAGCAAATTGTCTTGGTATCCAGAAATGTGGAAGAGACAGCAGGAAGCTTTAATTCATGTATGGCCCAGATCAACAAATGGATGGAGACCAACTGCCTAAAGTTGAATTCTGGGAAACATTAGGTCCTTCTTATGGGGAACAATACTTCCCTCTGGTCAGAGAGCTGGTGGCCGACCGAGATGGGCCCCTTTCCATCCCCTGTGAAAAAGGTCAGGAACTTAGGGATCATCTTCGATGATAGACTAACTTACAAAGACCAGGTCCATGCCCTTACTTCAGCAGTGTTCTTCATCCTAAAGATGATTAAGAAGATCTGTCCCTTCATTCCACCAGATCTTCAAATAACAGCTGTCATTGCTTTGGCTCTGTCCAACTTGGACTATGGAAATGCCTCATTCTTAAACATAAAAAAAGGTCTTCTGCAGAAACTTCAAGTGCTTCAAAACGCAGCTGCACGACTGCTTTTGGGAATCCCCTGGCATCAATTGGTGTCCCAGGGCCTGGCCAAATTACATTGGCACCCAGTTTCCAAAAGAATTAAATGTAAATCACTATGCCTAGTCTATAAAGCATTGCAAAAGACAGGTCCAGATTACTTTATGAAGCAATTTGTCTGGTATACTCCAGCAAGAAATGTATGATCTTCTGCCAACAATCTTCTGGTGATCCCCAGAATAAAGAGAGCACACTAGGGAGGGAGGGGTTTCATCACAGGAACAGCAAAAATCTGGAACATGCTCCCCTTAAACTTAAAAAAACAGTTCCAACTTAATCACCTTTAGAAAATCTTTCAAAACGTGGCTATTTGACAACTAGTGGTTTCACTCTCTTATCTAGTACTATCTTTTGCATAATGCAGCGTCAAGACATCTCCGGGCATTTGAGCGCTTTTGAAAACTAAAAATCAAATTAAATCCCCATTAAGAATGTGTATTGAGGCTAGACAGTGAACAATAGAGGAGTGGGTGTGCACAAGATGGGCCATCCTGCCAGGTTGGTTAGGGTCAGAGCTTTTCCCTGCCCCACTTACATTTCAAAGGGCTTGCCTACACACACACAAAGGTACCCGGCACTAGCCCTTTGTCACCCTAGAATTCTTGAAGCCTAGGCAGGGGATGGAACTTTCCAGAACCAGATGTGGGGGAAGCCTAGAAAATTTCCTCACTTCAAAGGATGGATTCAGGTATGAATATTGGACCTCCTGAGTCAATCTTTAGTACACTCCCGGACCTGTAGACATACAGAAGGCCTGCCTTGTTCTCCAGGGAGCTGCCCTGGTGCTTAAGGCTTGCCTTGTTCCCCAGAGGACTGCCCTGTTGTTTGAAGCCTGCTTCGTTCCATAGAGGACTGCCCTGCTGCTACCAGAGGACTGCACTGCTGCTTGAGGCTTTCCTTGTTCCTCAGTGGACTGCACTGCTGCTTGAGGCCTGCATTGTTCCCCAGAGAACTACCCTGCTGCTTGAGGTCTGCCCTGCTCTCTGCAAAGAAAGACTGGACCTGCTCCCTTTACCTCAGGCTACCTCAGTGACTTTAAGGGTCAGTTGGCTGGCCTCCTGTTCTGAGCTTCATGGACACAATAAGCTCCAGAGGCCTCCCAGCAACTGCCCAGCTGACCTGCTACAACTGGACCTGTCTGGACCTGCAACTGGACCCGCCTGAGCCCTGCTGGCCTCTGCTAGAGTGAGTCCCTGATCTCCAAGGGGTGCCTTTACAGGTCCTAGACCCCTGGCTGGCATCAGAGTGCACTCCTCTACAAGGAAAGAAGAAATTCTGACGTTCTGGACTCTTTGTGCCTGATTTTGAGAAGGCAACTTTTTTCAGAGGGACTGACCTAGTCCCTGTATCTGGCCCGCGCTCCATCTGGGTCAGCCTAGACTTGTGACTTTTCCTGGTCTAGCACGTCCAGATGACTACGAGTAGGGCTTTGTGCTTTTAGGAGCTGTACCTACCTAAAACTTTAAAATTGCACATCTCTGGTTCTACTGGTTGGATTTTAGTCGTCTTGGTCTAATTTGATTTATTAAAATTTAATCTATTTTTCTAAATTGGTTTGGGATTTTTCTCATCTTGTGTGCTCACTTTATAACATTTGTGTGCTCCATAAATTCTTTACACATTGCTTCTAAGTTAAGCCTGAGTGCTTTTGTGCCAACCTACCGGAGGGTTAAGAACAGGTTAATTTAGTGACTTTTGTTGGTCACCTTGACAAAAATTGTGGTTGTTGCTTGAGTTTTTTTACCCCCCTCAATCAATACCCGATTTCTTACAGTGGCCCTCTTCCTTTAGGCAAAACAAAAGCAGTGAAAGTTCATTTACAAGGGAACCTACACCGAGATGAGTTGCTTGTCTGTGGTGTGTGTTGCATGACATCTTCTATTCTCTACTGGAGGTTGCTTGATCTTTTGTTAGACTGAAAGTGTTTTCAAAACATAGGATAGATACTTCTCCTGCTGTTAAGTTACATTTGCCTGAGGTTCCCCCTGTTCAGATGGATGCAGGGATGCATGAAGCTTGCTTTAAGGCCCTCATAAATGAAACATTTGCTGAATTGTTGGCAAAAGAAAAAGTGGGCAAACAAGATACGTTGGGCTCACCTGTTTCATCTCCTTGTTCATGTGCCTTTTCAGTGCATAAGAAAGGTTGGTGGTAATGTGGAACTCATATTTTTGGGTCATATTAAAAGCAATTTGAAAATGCCAGGGGAAGCAGTAGTGGAGCCTTGTCATAGTTCATTGTTCCATGCTCTTTTATCAGTTTCTAAACCTGCTCGTAAAACTGTTCCATTTAAAAAGGTAGTAAAATAAACTTTTTTATGTGAAAAGACAATCTTTCCTAGAATCATATCTTGAATCTATCCTGTAGATGACCTGGACCTTAATTGTCAGTTGATCATATGCTTGCTAATCTAGCAGGTTGTTCCACCATGCTTTCAGATGATGCTTCACTGTCAGAATTTGTGGCAAGAAGGTTGATGGTTTGCTCTGCTAATCCTACTCTGGCATCAATGTCACCAGGAGCATCTACATATTTTTCTCATGCTTCAAATAGCCTGGTGCAGCATTTTCAATCCTTGCTTATAACAATTCTAGCTGGAAAACATTCTGCTGATCTCCTTGTAAAAACGGAGTTGCAAACTCATTTGTAGGTTGATGCTTCCTCTGACACTCTCAGACCTGCTGCTATTTCCTCAGTTGCGTTATTAGTGGTCTTCACCACATATGGACCTCAGACTGGAAGCTAGGGGTCCACACACATTGCCAGTACTTATTCTACCATTCTTGGGTTGTAAAGTATTTGATTCACAGTTGAATTACATTACACAAGAAATCCTTCAAAAACTGTAAACATGCTTTACCCTTTACTGGAGGTAAAAAAGACACCTGAGACATCACAATAATGTAAAAAAGGTCAGTATAGACCTCATCAGCCACATCTTATATACTTTCCTATGGTGGAGACAACCAGTTTTTGGAAAGAACCAGGGTCAGCATTCCACAAGTGCTTCAGAACCACAAGCTAAACCCATTTATCATTCCTGACTATTCCTTCACTCTATATTCTATCCCAGTAGGAGGAAGAATCAAAAGGTTCCTTTACCAGTGGGAAAAATGTTTTTAAGGGTCTTGGACTCTAAGGATGCATCTGAATGGTTACAGAATCAAATTCTCCTCTCTTCCTTCAAATCCAGTATTAAGGACTCCTTTGCCTTGTTCCATAGACAAACACTTTCCAGATATGGATTCAGTCCTTACTGGGCAAGAAATCTGTTGCTTCAGTTAACCAGGAGAAGTGGGGTCTAGGAATTTACACTCATGTCTTGCTGTTTCCAAAGGTTTTGTGGGAGGGTGACTTATTATCAACGTGAATAATGTAAATCAGTACTCAGAGACAATCCATTCAAAATGAGCATGCTTCAGCGCATACATTAAGCCATTGATCAAACAAGAAATGTTTCTTCAGTGCTGGACCTGGCCAATCTGGCTGGCACATAGGAAATGTCTTCAGTTTACAGATATGACAGTTCATTTCCAGTTTGAGGTTCTCCCCTTCAGTCTGAAGTGCCCCAGAGTCTTTTCCAAGTATTTGGCTCTGGATGTGGCAGTAATTCACGATAGGGAAATTAGCATTCATCCTTACATGAACAACTGGCTCATTTATGTGCATACAAGAATGGTTCATATTCAAAGAGTTTGTCAGCTGTTGATTTCTTTGGAATTCCAGCAAAACAGCCACATTTAGGTTGTCCCTTGTAGAGGATCTTCAGAGTATTGGAACACAATTTTAGATGGATGTGGGTCAGATTTCAGTTTCCTTTGATCATTCCTGCTACATCCATGCTCATGCTCTCTTCTGTCCAGACAGATGGCCTCAGCCAGAAGATGGATGCAGATACATGGAGGCATGAAGAGCAAAGGTTTTTCCTTGGGGCAAACAATTGGGATTCTTCTGAGCATCCTTTAACTTTGTTGTTCTTTTATTTCTGTTCTATAGCTCTCATCTGTGTTTGACAATCCTTAAGCATAATTACATCTGAATCCAGAATCTAGGCATATCCTTCTTTGGTGGGAGAAATCATCTCAGTAACACGAAGGAAGGATTCCAGTTGAAAATGGCATTGCTAAGGAGTTGTGTTGGTGGTTGATTTCATCCCAACCAAAGTGGGGGTTTACTGTTCTGTCTCCAACTCCAGTAGTGTTATCAAGGACACTTCAAGTTATGGTTAGGGTGCAACTCTTGGGGTCTCTAGCAGTACAAGGCCTGTGGGACAAAGAGAACAAGAAATGGTCCTCAACTAGAAGGAACTGACTGCTGTCCTTCAACCCCTCCGGTTTTGCAAAACCTATGTCTTGGAAAACAGATTATTGTTTAGGGCAGGCAATCCCATGGCAAAGGCATATGTGAATCATTGTGGGTGGGAGGGGGTTCCAGCAGCAGAGGTCTAACAGGGATTGCCTTCCAAACAGGACTCTGAGCAGAAAGATATCTCCTATCCCTGAGAGCAGTTTACGTAAGAGTGATAGACAAAATTTAAGCTATTCATTAAGTTGGGTGTTTCCCGCATCCCAGAATTTGTGACTTTCTTGACAAATATTTCTTCAGGTGTTTGTCACGTTCAGCACCCCTGTGATAGATATGATTGCAAATGCTCAAAATATTTTACTTTCGAGGTTTTGCACAAGGGCCAGAGGAAGGGTCATGGGGATTTGATACTCTGACTTGTCAAGGGCTGAGGGGGGGGGGGTTGTTTAACTTCCCCTATTCCCTGTTATTTCCAAAATATTGCTGCAGCGGACCAGACTGAGTCAAGCAATGATATGGGTGTCTCTTGTTTGTCCTCGGAAGTCACTGTTTGCTCTTCTTTGCCAAATATAAGCCAAGTCAAATGTCTTCATTTTCTTCGCTCTTCCCCCCTCTCCAGTTGTTCTCTCTTCAGAGAATGCCCCTCATGGTGTGGCAGCTGAGAGGAGGGGTCTGACAAGGCTTGGGATGTCAAATCAAATTGCTCTTTCAATCCAAGATTCTAGACCTTTGTCTACTAGGAAGGCCTATTGCTATCATTGGTCTTACTTTCAAAAGTGATGTTCCGACAAACTTGTAGTTCCTTTAGAGTGTTGGCCAGTGTTGAATTTATAATTTCTTAAGAGAGGAGTTTTAGTTGGATTTATCCTCTTCTACTCTCAGGGTTTAGAGTGCTGGCATAAAGGAATTCAGAGACCATTGGGGACGCTTGCCGTCTACTGAATCAATCTCTTACTGCCCTTCTTCTAAAAGTTGTCTTGTTGACTCATCCAACTGATAGGAAAGGAAGTCCTCCTTGGTTTTGCCACTTGTACTTTTTGTGTTAGAGTCTGCTCTGTTTGAGGCTTTGCAGGAGGCTCCTCTGAAATGTTTTATCCTTCAAGACTTTTTTCCGGTGGTGAATGCATCAACTAGACCTCCTGGTGAATTGAGTTATTTAGTGATGCAAGTTCCATATCTAAAAATCCTTCATCACCAAATCATATTGAGAACAGGTTTCAGCTTTGTTCCCAAGGTGCACGATAGATTTCGTGGAAATTCAGAAGTGATACATTTTTTACTCAAATCCTGACCATCCATAGGGAGAAGCATTACATCCCTTGGATGTTTGTAGAGCTGTTTTTTCTTATTTACATCATTCATCTTCCGATTGTCAATGTCACTTTTTTCTTAACCTTTGGCTCAGTGCCTCAGGGACTAGATCCTTCTTCTGCATCATTCAGTTGTTGGAACAAATCCAACATGTCTTTGGCTTAAGATATCGCTGATGAGCATCTGCCTACTTCTAACCATGTTTGGTCCACCAGAGGTATGGCCGCTTCACTGGCAGAAGCATAGGGTGTCTCTATCAATGATGTTTTTGTAGGAGCCAACAGGGCTCCCCCTTTGATTTTGGTGAAACATTATTGATTCAACTTGGGTTCACTGAATGATTTGTCATTTGGCAGTTAAGTTTTACCATCTGTACCAAAGTTGAGTTGAAAATTAGATAGTGAGATTAAATACTGCTGGATGATTGTGTGTTGCATCCTACTGCGGTGTCCTGATCTTATTTTAATAGACTACTGCAATCCTGACCCTCCTGAGCTTGCATAAGTCATCATAAGTAAAAGACGAGGCTGAGGAGGAAGAATGAGGTAGTAATGTGCAGGTTACTTACCAGTACTCTCAGTACTCTAATTCCTTCTATCTCATCTAGGGTCTTGCTCATACTATCCTTCCTATTGACCCCCTATGGATAAGCAGGGGTAATTATGGATAGAGTGAACCGTTATGGTTTCAGTTTGGGGAAAATTAAAAACTTTTTATATTTCGTGCTGTGGAGTGGCAGTGAAGGAGGCGGGGACTCCTCATAAGTACAAACCTTAGTTGATAGTTGAGTAATAAGGACTCGGAGTGAATGAGGTTTGCGGTAGGTGACCTAGAATATAGAAGAGATGTACTGATTCTTTGTCTGGAGGTTCGGAACAATGCTGTACTTGGAGGTATACTTTTTTTTTTTGTTCCCTTCTTTGCTTCCTGCTTTGATCAATATAAAATGTGGCTCATTTGTAGATGCCTCAAGGATCTTTAAAAAATGTGAGAATGAAATATTTTGTTCAATAAACCCTTTAGGAATGGCTACAACTAACAAGTGGAAGATGGCCATGCTATCTTCCAAGCGGATGTACAAATTATAAAATATAATTTCAGTATGTTCCATTAAAAAGAATGCCACGGGATTTTACTGTAGAATTACTCCGCAATTTATAATAGCAATCCTGTTCCCGGGAGCAAAGCCATGAATCAGAGAGATAAGGAATGAATGGAGGCTAATTCCTGAGCTTTACAGTAGCTCTTATCTGTCTAATAACTTCCTGCTTAGTCCATTTCTAGAAAAAAAACGTAATCGTTTGACCTATTTTGCTGACAGGCATGCATCTTTTCAAATTAAACAAAACATCGCGTATTTCCGAAATCACAGCTTTTTTTCTTTAAATTGACATCAAATATCAAGATCCTTCCTGAAATGAAGTATAAAGAGGTAAAAATACTGCATTCTTTGGAATTTTCGATTTGCTTTTTTAGATACACCACATCTTGTCCAATACGACGCCTCGTTGTCAAAAGTGAAATTGTGTAAAAGGAGCAATTTATATATTCTGAAAAAAGCCAAACCCACCACCCTTAAATTCAAGAAATTGCGTTTTCCAGCTATGAAGTAGTGTCTAGTTGTCAATCTGATTTGCATTTTTTTCAATCTACATTATCAAACCATTTCCATTTGACTTAATTCATTATAAAGCCTGTGTTTCTCAAAATCGGAGTATATTTGGTATAAATGTGCTGAATGTCATAATTCTATGGATTACCTCTACAGTACATGAGCGTAAGCAGTAAAGTAAGCACTATACATGTATGTCCTTCATGCATCAATACATATATAATGGCTCATATATAAGCCAAAGAAGTGGGTATTTACCCAGCGCCCGGCAAAATAGTATATAAACTTTGATATTCACTTAGCTGCCTGCCTAACATCTTAAACTTCACTATTTACCCAGCCCCATGCTAAATAGCAGAGATTACGTACTATTTGACTAGCGACCTGATACATTTTGTCAAGGCAGTCTTTATATAGCAAGATTTAAAGAAAAAGGGACCCCGGCTATAAATAGCAGGGTAGTGGCTATATTCTAACAGGGTTGCAGGAAAGTGGGCGTAATATTTGAAACTAAGTGCATATATAAATGTATGTGTGTAAGTAATGTAGAAATCAAACTTTTGTTTAAGGATCTTCAGGCACACGTATTTTGTGAAACTGACTGGGTGCATTTGGCTGCCTGCATATGAATGTTTAACCCCTTCGCTACTAGGCCTTCCACACCGCCCTCCCACCCCCTCTGCTAAGCCATTTTTTGGCAATTTGGGGTAGTTTGCGCTTAGGCCCCTGTACCATTTTGTCCACATAAGGTATTTATGCCAAATTTGAGTCCTTTTCGTCCAACATCCTGAGGATTCTGAAGGTACACAGGGTTCGTGGACTCCCCTGGAGGGGACCGAGAAATTAGCCAAAATTCAGCAAAATGTTGTGTTTTTTGGGAAAAATGAGAAAAAAGTGCTACAAAAGAAAGCATCTGTTTTTTCCCTGCAAATGGCATCAAGGAAGGATTTGCGGTGCTAAAATCACCATCTTCCCAGCTTTCAGAAACAGGCAGACGTTTGTCAGAAAACCAACATTTTCTACACAATTTTGGCATTTTACTGGGACATAGCCTATTTTTCCTATTTCTTGTACTTTCAACCTACTTCTAGTTAGTGGTAGAAATGGGTGTGAAACCAATAATGGATCCTGGAAAGCTATACATTTCTGAAAGGTGAATAATATTCTAAATTCAGCTAAGGGTCATTTGTCTATATCCCTAAAGGTTTTTATATAGAAACTAACAGTTGAAATAAAAATAAATATTGAAATTTAGTTGAAAAAACAGCCAATTGTGCCTACATTTTCACCTGTAACTTCTTATAACTCTGCGTGATTTTTTAAAGCAATATACCGTTATGTCCGCGAGAGACTTCTGGTTGCAGGGATATATCAGGCTTATAGGTTCACCAAGAATCCGAGGTACCAGGAACCAATAACTGAGCAACACCTTGCAATGGTTTTACATTGTGTATCACGTGTACAGCAATTCATTTGGTAAAATATAAAGAGTGAAAAATAGCGGTCAAGGAAACCTATGATTTTCCGAAATGCGAACAAAATATGGAGTTTAGAAGAAGTGGTTATTTGCACATCTCCGAATTTGTGGGTACCCATACTTGCATGTGAATTACAGGGCATTTTTCAAAATGACTTCTTTTTAAACACTGTCTTACATTTGGAAGGCAGAAATGCATAGAAAGTCAATAGGTAATAATACTTGTTCTACTATTCTGTGTTCCCCTAAGTCTCCCAATAAAAAAATGACACCTCACTTGTGTGGATAGGCCTAGTGCCCACAACAGGAAACGGCCCAAAACGCAATGTGGACACCACATTTTTCAAGTGAAAACTGACCCTTTTTTCTCAATGTGCCTTGCTGTGGATGTTGGACCCTAGCTCAGCCGGAACCTAGGGAAACCTAGCAAAGCTGTACATTTTTGAAACCTAGACACCCAGGGGAATCCAGGATGGGGTGACTTGTGTGGCTCTCACCAGGTTCTGTTACCAAGAATCCCTTGCAAACCTCAAACTTTGTAAAAAAAAAACACATTTTCCTCACATTTCTGTGATGGAAAGTTCTGGAATCTGTGGGAGCCACCAACTTCCACCCATCCAGCATTCCCACAAGTCTGGTAATAAAAATGGTACCTCACTTGTGTGGAAAGACCAAGTGTCCGTGACAGGAAACGGCCCAAAACGCAACTTGGACACATCACATTTGTCCATTGAAAACTCACCCCTTTTTCGCAGAGTGCCTAGCTGTGAATTTCAGACGCTAGCTCAGCCACCACATAGGGAAACCTAGCAAACCTGTACATTTATGAAAACCAGACACCCAGGGGAATCCAGGATGGGGTGACATGTTTGGCTTTCAATAGGTTCTGTTACTCAGAATCCCTTGCAGACCTCAAATTTTGTCAAACAAAACACATTTTCCTCACGTTTCTGTGATGGAAAGTTCTGGAATCTGTGGGGAGCCACAAACGTCAATGAACCCAGCATTTCCCAAAGTCTTCCGATACAAATGGTACCTCACTTGTGTGGGTAGGCCTAATGCCCACAACAAGGAATAGCCCAAAACGCAGCGTGGACACATCACATTTTTCCAGTGAAAAGTGACCCTTTTGTTGCAATGTGCCTAGCTGTGGATTTGGGACACTAGCTCAGCCGGCACCTAGGGAAACCTAGAAAACCTGTACACTTTTGTAAACTAGACACCAAGAGGAATCCTGGATGGGGTGACTTGTGTGGCTCTCACCAGGTTATGTTACCCAGAATCCCTTGCAAACCTCAAACTTTGTGAAACAAAAAAACAAATTTTTCTCAGGTTTCTGTGATGGAAATTTCTGGAATCTGCTACGAGCCACAAACTTCCACCCACCCAGCATTTCCCAATAAAAATGGTATGTCACTTGTGTGAGTAGGCCCAACACCCATGACAGGAAACGACCCAAAACGCAACGTGGACACATCACTTTTTTCAAGTGAAAACTGACCCTTTTTTTGCAATGTGCCTAGCTGTGGATTTTGGACCCTAGCTCAGCAGGCACCTAACGAAACCTAGCAAATTTGCACATTTTTGAAAACTAGAGACCCAGGGAAATCAAGGATGGGGTAACTTGTTTTGTTCTCACCAGGTTCTGTTACCCAGAATCTCTTGCAAACTTCAAACTTTGTAAAAAAAAAACACATTTTCCTCAAATTTCTGTGATGGAAAGTTCTGGAATCTGGGGGGAGCCACTAACTTCCACCCACCCAGCATTCCCCCAAGTCTCCTAATGAAATGGCACCTCACTTGTGTGGGTAGGCCTAGTGCCCGTGACAGGAAATGGCCCAAAATGTACTATGGGAACTTCAAAATTATTGATCACAAAAGAGACTTGATTTTGTGAGGGAGTCACCTACGTTTATGGTCACAAGCTCAGTGGGCATCTAGGGAAACCTAACAAAACCAGATATTTCTTAAAATTAAACACCCAGGGAGTCGAGGGAGGTGTAGCTTGCATGGATCACCCAATTTTTTTCCTACCCAGAACCCCCCACAAACCTCACATTTAGCAAAAAAAAAATCACATTCCTGTGATGGAAAGTTCTGGAATCTGTGGGGAGCCACAAATTTCCACCCACCCAGCATTCACCCAGGACTCCTGAGAAAAATGCTTCCTCACTTATGTGGGTGTGCCATGTACCCACAACAGAGAAGCGCCCAAAACATTTTGTGGAGACAACAGAATTATCTATCACGAAACAACTTGATTTTGCAAGGGGGGAACCTACGTTTTTTGTCCGGGACTTGGCGGCAAACTACACACCTGGGGGAGTCCATTGAGGTTTGACTTGGGTGGATAACCCAATGTTTCACTACCCAGAATCCCCTGCAAACCTCAAATTTAGGTAAAAAAAATCAAATTTTCCTTACATTTCTGCCTAGGATCACCGCCGCGGCACAAATTTCCTACTATCCAGCATTCCCCTTGGTCTCCCAATAAAAATGATACCTCACTTATATGGGTGTCCAAAGCAGAGTCAACCTAAAATTCCCAGTCTCAGGCCCTTGGCTCACCCACACAAGTGAGGTATCATTTTACTCGGGAGAATGAGGGGAACACTGGGTGGCAGCAAATTCATGCCGGTGCAGTGATCCCACACAGAAATGTGAAAAAAATAGATTTTTTAGGTAAATCTGAGGTTTGCAGGGGATTCTGGGTAAGAAAATGTTGGGGCATCCGCGCAAGCCACACATTCTTGGACTCCACCAGGTGCATTCTTTTCAGAAAAGTTTGGTAGGTTTCCCTAGATAGCCGCCAAGTCTGGGACCAAAAACGCTTGTGCCCCCCTTGCAAAACCAAGTTGTTTTGTGATACATAATTTTGATGTCTCCACAATATGGTTTGGGCCCTTTCCTGTAGCAGGCACTTGGCCCACCCCCACAAGTGAGGTACCAATTTTATTGGGAGACCTAGAGGAATGCTGGGTGGTAGGAAATTTGTTTCGGCCCAGTGGTCCCACAACTTTCCCACACAGAAATGTGAGGAAATTGTGATTTTTTAGCTAAATTTGACATTTGCAGGGGATTCTGGGTAAGAAAACGTTGGGGGATCCATGCAAGCCACAGCTCCCTGGATCCCATGGGTGTCGAGTTTCAGAAATGCCTGTGTTTAGTAGGTTTCCTTAGATGGCCGCTGAGCCCGGGACCAAAAAAGCAGGTGCCCCCTTTGCAAAATCATGTTGTTTTGTGATCGATAATTTTGATGTCTCCACAATATGTTTTGGGCCCTTCCCTGAAACAGGCACGTGGCCCACCCACACAAGTGGGTTACCATTTTTACTGGGAGACCTGGGGAAACTGTGGGTGGTAGGAATTTTGTGTTGTCCCGGTGCTCCCACAACTTTCCCACACAGTAATGTGAGGAAAATGTGACTTGTTTGGCTAAATTTGAGGTTTCATGGGATTCTGGGGAGGAAAACTTTGGGGTATTCATGCAAGTCACACCTCCCTGGACTCCCCCGGGTATCTAGTTTTCAGAACTGTCTGGGTTTGGTAGGTTTCCCTAAATGGCCGCTGAGCCCGGGACCAAAAACTCAAGAGGGCAGAAATGGCTAAAATATCTGCCTTAAAAAAAGGGAGCGGCCTTTGACTATGGGGTCACGCCCTGACATGCCCATAAACATCTCCCTGGTGCCTGACTTTGCCCAATTTTTGGGGGGGTCATCAGCATGCCCCTTAAGGGCAGCCCCCACCTTTGCACAAAGAAATAATAGTTCCTAGTGCCTAGTGAGATTTCTGTCCTCCTGTGGGGTTGGATCGGGAGCTATTATCACAATATTCCCCCTTGAAGGGGCAGAAAGACTGTGCCCATTTTTTAGGGGGTGGGGTAATTGGCATGCCTATTCTGGGCAGGCCCCCAGCCCTCTTTTATTAAAAATGTCCCCATCTGCCCCTCTTGGGCAGAAAGACTATCCCTTTTGTGTTTAGGGGTGGAGGCATCGGCATGCCCATTTTGGGCAGCCCCCAACCCTAAGCATTCAAAAAAACAAATAATCCCTGGTTCCAAGTGGGCTTTCTGCCCCCCTTGGTGGGCAGATCAGGGGTAATAACCCCAAGGCAGAAAGAATATTTTATTTAGGGTCTCGTGGGTGGGGTTAATTGTCATGCCCATTGTGGGCAGCCCCCACCCCTCTTATAAAAAAAACAATAATTTCTGGTGCCTAGTGGGCTTTATTGGGGTAATAACCCCCATCTGCCCCCCATGGGGGGCAGACAGACTGTCCGTTTTGGTTTTTGGGCGTGGGGGCATTATGGGCAGCCCCACCCCTATATTTACAAACAAAATATTCCCTGGGGCCTAGTGAGCTTTCTGCCCTCCGGGGGTGGGGGGGCAGAAAGACTAATCTGGCCCAAAAATATCGAGGGAGCAAAAGCCCTTGCCCAAGGGGCCGCCCCCCTCCCTGGTGCCTAATGGAGTGTATCCCTGCTTGGGGATTGGCATCCTGCGGCGATCCCCAAGCAGGTATCCTCTAGGGAGATTCCCCCCTTTCCAAAGGTACCTCTCCCGTCTGCCTAGGTGGTCAGGGGCTGAGATAGGCCCACAAACACGTAGGCAGCGAAAGTGAAATGACCCGATCAGCTCATTTCATTTTCACTTTCAGTATAATGACGTCAGCATGCCATGCTTGTCGATCGTCATTAAACTGAATAAAAAAGGCTTTGGGAGGTTGGGGAAGCTCTTCCCCAGCTCCCGATAATGAAAAAAAGAAAAAGAAATCCCTCTCTTGTTTACAGCAGAGGTATTTGCCGGATGTGTGCAGAGGACGGAATGGTTCCGTCCTCAGCACATGAGCACAGTGGTGCATGACGGAATCATTCCGTAATGCACACACAAGTGGTTAAAGTTATGGCTGCAAAAAATATTGTGTATGTTTTCTTCACTCGTGAGAATACATCTTTTATTTTTAGTGCTTATGGTCCTCCTTCTAGTGATTTTTGAGGGTTGAATTCATTTTGTTCTTTTTATTGAAAATTCAGTCCTTTGTGCTTCTTTTAAAGTGGGAGTTTGCTCGTTAACTATTTCAACCCTGGCAACAAAACAGCATGCAAAAAGCAGCAGCAAACAGGGAGTGCAGAGACAGGTGATGTCTGGTCCATAGAGGGAGGGGCAAGTACATAATGCAAATGGTGCTAGTGGGCACTGTGCTTTGGGTCACTTGCAGGAGGTAAATTTGGCAGGGACACAAAAATGGGACTTCTGTGGAACAGGTGAAGTGAAAGCACGACGCAAGTAAGCAAAGCATCTGGAAAATTCACAAGGGAAGGGTTTATTTATTAATCTTACCTCTGAATAAAAATACTATTTTCGCACATGAACCTATCTCCTCTCTTCATTTTAGGTGCGCTGGGCAGCTATGTACAATATAAATCCCCGTAACAGAACATAACATTTTTCACCCAGCACAGTGAATTTCCAGCATTGATGTTTAGTGGTCCCATCTCATGAGTAGACACTGCAGCCACACTGGTATTTTATTCACCTGCTTGGGAATTATAGTTTCATTTTTAACATGCTGTTTTAAGTGGGCTGGGGCCTTTCTCTATAGGGCCCTAATTTCTATACTTGATAGTTTGTGTCAGCAAACAAAATCTGGCAGCAAAGATAAAAAATAATAACAGTCTGAGTGATAGTCGTAGAGGCTGTACCTAGCTAAAGTCATTGTGGAGGGGGTGGGGAAGGAAGGAGGAGACCGGTAGAAGGAGGATGATGACCAGTAGGAGGATAAGGACCAGGAGTTGGACAGCCAGGAGGATTAGGATTGCCAGAGCCATGAGGACCAGGAAGAACTAGGATCAGGGATACCTTATCCATAAGGACCAGGGTGATCAAGGTCAGAGCAGTCCAAGAACAAACAGACGGGGAGGAACAAGAGCAGGAGAAAAAGGATTATGGGTACCGGTACCAGAGTGAGAAGCAACCGACCTGGAGGACACTGGGGAGTAGGTTCAAAATCAACAGAATGGCAAGGGGTAAGAACATCAGGGGGCCCTGTACCACAGGACTAGGGAGTCTAAGAGCACCAACCAGGACCAGGGGGACAAGGAGGACCAGGTCGAGGAGTGGCAGCCCCAAGTGGCCAGA
Source organism: Calotriton arnoldi (assembly GCA_963921515.1). Taxonomy (NCBI): domain Eukaryota; kingdom Metazoa; phylum Chordata; class Amphibia; order Caudata; family Salamandridae; genus Calotriton; species Calotriton arnoldi. Next base: position 772,018 of record CAWUFW010001597.1, on the reverse strand, counting down.
CCCAGTAGGACGACAACCAGTAAAACAAGGGAAAGGAGGAAAAGGGGCAGGAGGACCAGGGCCACAGAGATCAGATCAAGGAGGACCAGGGGAACAGAAGTAGGATGACTAGGAATGAAAATACCATGACTGGAAAGGACCTTGGTACACAGGACCAGGAGCCCTTAGAACCAGGGACCAAGAGAAATACAAAGTACCAGGAATTCCAGGCACAGTGCAACCAGGATCAGAAGGTCTCTGAGCGTCAGACTCAGGAGGACCCTACATCAGGACAACAATGAGTACAAGGATCAGGGTGATCCGCACCATGGAAGCTTGGATGACCAGAGCCACAGGGACAGAAGAAAGCAAGATCAGAGCAAGGAGAGCAAATATTAGGAGAACCAGGATACAGGGGTACAGGATCAGAGGGACAAGAATAAGATGGAATGAGCAAACCAAGGTACCAGGAGGACTAGAAGGACTAGGATGGGACTGGAGAACAGGGTCACTAGGAGGGCTTGGTAGCCCAAGCCAATGTGACCAGCACCAGAATACTAGCACCAGGAGGATCAGACAAAGGAGTAAGTGATGCAAGCAGCCTGGGACTAAGTAGACCAGGGGGTCCAGGAGCAGAAGGACTGGAATAGGTAAACTTGGGGGGACTAGATAAACCAGAATATCAGGACCAGGAGGACTAGGGGACCAGAATTGGGATGAGGAGGATAAAAGGGTCAGGGCCGACAGCCTCTGAAGCAGGAAGGCCAGGATCCATAGGATCAGGGGAGGATAACTTGGGAATGAAAATCAGAAGGACCAGGACAGGTAAGGACCAGGAAGAACCAAGGTTAGCATGAAGAGGAGGCCATGGACCATTAGAACTAAAAAAAGACCAGAATGATCATTGGTGGACCGGGACATTATTGCAGAACAAGGGGACAAAGAGCAGAAGGGCTAAGTAAAATAGGGCTAGGAGAACAGGACCAGATTGAGGAGGACTGTAGGAAAGTGCCCTTTTTGACATGGTCACCCTGCACTTTTTGTTGGTATTTGATGTGATTTCGATTGGAAGTGCACAAGGTTCCTGCTAACCAGGTCCCCAGTGTCAGATGTCTTTCCCAAAACTGTGCAATTGGCGATACCTTTAGTATTCTCTGTAAGTCCCTAGTTAACGGTACCCCTGGTACCTAGGGCCTGAAGTACTAAAGAGGGTCCCCAAGGACTGCAGCATGAATTGTGCCATCCTAAGGGACTTCACACTGAGTTCATGCAAACTGCCACTGCAGGTTGCGTGTCTTCGTGTAGACAAAAGTGAAAACACGACATGGTACACAACCTGTGTGCCCTGCCTGCGGACACTGCATGCACTACAAGTCAGTTACTCCCACAGCAGGCCTTACTGCCCTAAGGCAGGGTGCACTATATTACATGTGAGGGCATAACGGCATGAGCAGATATACCCTCGTACTGGTCAGTCCAATTATTGCCAGTACAAGCGATCAGGGAAGGCATTTTAAAAGCATGTGCTGGACACTGGTGAAAACGAGTTCCCTAGCCACACAGCTTTACTGAAAATAGAGATGTTTGGTATCAAACATCTTGTATTAATAAGCCATCACTGACGCCAGTGTCGGATTTATTAATACATGCACCCAGAGGGACCTTAGAGGTGCCCCATGAAAACCGACCAGTTACTGGTGTGCTGACTGACTGGTTTTTGCCAGCCTGCCACCAGAGACGTGTTTCTGACCCCTAACAGTGATGGCCTTTACTCTCCAGGGGGCCATAAGCCAAGCCTGCTTGAGCAGGGGTTGCTTTGCGCCCCCGCCCACAGGATGACCTATGGATTAGCATTTCAAGGCCGAGGAGCTTCGAAGAGGCCCACTGCCTTTGGTATGCAAATCTGGCTTCTCTCTTAGGAGAGAAAAACAACCCCCTTTGTCCAGAGCCATTGGCACCTGGACAGGTGGGATAATTAGTTAGGTAAGATAGGCATGTCAACCCTCAGGCGAGCACCACCCCTGAACTGGGCTACCTGAAGTGGATGCAACTTTTAAGAAGTGACCATCCTAGTGATAGCAAATTTAGGATCTCTGGGACAGGGTTATGCCCACTTACCTCAGGAAGTGGTCATATAGGGGGTATAGTGATCCTAAGGGTAAGTAGCCCATTGGCTACTAGCCTACACTACCCTAATGCCCCTAAATTCAGTATTTAGGGGAGCCCTGGCACCAGGAAATCAGATCCCACTGACCAACAAGAAGAAGAAGGGCAGAAGAACCACAAAAGCAAGAACTGCAGCTAAATGGCACCAGCCCGTCTATTTGACTATTATCGACAATTGCACCAAAGTCGACTCGCCCTGCAAGCTGCTGTTCTTCCAAAGCCTGTGAGGACTGCCAGCACTTTTCCAAAGATTCAGGAACTCCAGTGGAACAGCAGAGCTGTTCCCCTTCATCTTGCAGGTACCAAAGAATGAGCTGTGAGTTTTCAAGACTGTGAAAACCCGAGACCGTAAAACACCACTGAATTTGAGCTGCCTAACTCAAGCTGTAGTGGGCCAACAGTGCCAACGTGGTCCATGATCCTGACAACCTGCGAAGAAGAAGTACACCAAAGAGCCGCGAAAGCAGAAGACAGAACAAGAGCTACTGATTTGGCACCAGCCCTGCTGACCTTTCTGCTGTCCCCGTCGAAAGTTTGGCAAAGATATCTCATCCTGCAGCTGTTGTGCCTCCCACATCAGGGAGGACAGTCTGCCTTAAATAAAGACTCAGGAATTCCAGTGAAGCAGCAGAGTTGCTTCTCTGCATCCTGCAGGCACCCCAAAAGAAGATTGTGAGTCCTTCGGACCGCAAAAATCTGACATTGCCAAATATCACTGCAACTGTGCTTCCTAGCCCCAAATGAAGTGGGCCAACAGTGCCAGCGCGGTCCTTGGCCCTCCAGAGACAAAGCCCCCTTTGGACTTGCCCTAACTGTGGACTTCCTAACGCCACCTGCAGCCTCTGTTTGCAGGCCCCTCTACTGTGAGTGCTCCTGGTGACGAAGTCTGATGCCTAAAGACACCTCTGCACCCATCTCCCCTGGCCCCTGGAGCAGAGGACCAAAGGTGTATCCATGTCCCCGAGCATCACAAGAGATGAGACCCCTAGTTGGATCAGCCCAACTGGTCCCACAGTCCAAGCCTGCAACCTCTTTTCCGACGGACCGATCTCTATAGAATTGAATAGGACACCCAACGCTGTAAGGCGCCTCTGCACAAGCCTCCCCAGTGCTGCCCAAAGTGAACAGGCTGACGTTTTTGAATCGAATCTGCCGCGCCGAAATGCCGGAAAAAGATACGGGTCTATTCTAAGATGTGGAGGACGGTTCCAGTTCCTTAGCACCGTTTGGGCTTTACTCTTGCCAAAACAGGCTCTCTGTTGGAGGAATTTTACTCTGCTGCACTATATTCAGGCTCTTCATTGGAGGAATATTACTCTCTAAAACTGTTTGCCAATATTGGACTATACAAAAGACTCTTGGCACATACAGTGTTGGTTCATCTCCCCTCACTACTTGTGCTGAAATTGAAAATGTATCTCCAGAGGAGTTTTTCTCCTTCTTGGACGCCCTGAAGAAGCCCGCCACAGGTGCAATGCGTTGGCTGTATTGGCTTTTTATCTCAAACATCAGAAATAAAGGATCGAAAACCTAAAGATTTCCTCTCGTCTCATGTGTATCTGTCTAAGCATTTGTGCTTTCAATACTTGAAAGTTTGTTTATGTTGCCTCTCAGAGCTTTCGTTTCACAAACTACTTTTAATAGTCATTCAAAGTTCAATTCAATTGTAAAGATGATTTTTTTAAATAAATATTAAAGACAAGTAACTTTTAGAAGAAAGTTACCTTTTCCCTGCCTGACGCTCTAAAAGGCTAATTTTTGCAATAACTGGGAGAAGTTTGGCTCTCAAACTTCTCCCAGCTATTGATTAGCATTTAAGTACTGAAAAAGGTGTGAAATCCCTCCCAGCAACGAATAATAGGCTGGCCTGAATGGGCAAGGATGACTCCTCTGAACCTCCCCGAATATGAAGGGTGAGGTGGTGAGCATTCTGTTTAACATTACAGTGCAACATCCTGCTCGAATGTCAAATCCTGCTTGATGGGTCTGCTAAGTTTACATATAACACTTTGCAGTGCACTTGAAAAGAAGGGAAACAGGCCACTAAAACAATTCTTGAGAATATACTGTCTGGTTGGTGGAAAAATCCACTTTTGGTATACCAGCCTTCTGTCTCTGTGTATTACATGAAAAATCCACTTTTGGTATACCAGCCTTCTGTCTCTATGTATTACAGATAACATTTGGGGCACACTTGAAGGAATGGAAAATAGGAAACAAAAGCAATTCTTATGTAACCACTGTCTGGTTGTTGTAATCCCTTCTTTTTGTTCCACCAGACTTCCGTCTCTGGGTTTACTGTGGGTACAGTGGCTACCCCAAACTGGATTTTAGTACTTGTTATATCTGACCCACTTTCCATTGTAGTCAGTGTCAAATTGTGCATAGGTCCTAGTCTATCGGGATCATTGGCACTTTATGCTTCTTTGTGTTATTCCTACTTAAAACCTTAAAAGCTCATACCTTGAACTTTTGTTATTTTAGTGCTATTTTATTTTTAAAATTTTATAATATTTTTCTTATTCAGTTGGGGATCTTTATGGTTTTGCATTTCAACTCTAATACTGTTTTGGTACTTCATACATTCTTTACACATTGCCCCGAGTTAAGCCTGTCTGCTGTGTGCCATAGTTACAAGGGAGTTGAGCTAAGGTTAATTTACTGACTTGAGGGTTTATGTTGATAAGATTTGCGGATATTCCTTGAAGTGGGTACCCTTTCAAATATTAGCCCAAATTATTACAGTAAATATGGGCTGAAAAATAACAGCATGCACAGTGGATAAAATGCCAGCACTGTCAGACTCTCAGCTCTGTGACAGTAGATGCTCCCTGATGCTGCCACAGTGGTCTGAGGGTAGATCAGGGGTTAGAGGAGCAGAAACTTGCCAGACCAGTTAAGGTGTTAAATGAATGGATGAAAATGGTTGTGGTCTGTGATAGATGGCAAAATGGTTTGACAAACTCAGATGGCTGAAAGCAGCAAAAATGGACGGTGCCTAACAGCAGGGAGAAAGGACTATGGCATTCAGCCAAGAGTAGCGTATGATCGGAAGAATGCTCTTATGAGCAGAAGAGGCGTTCAGGACACCTGCAGATAGATAGGCTCAGGTGGAGTACAGAGGACCTGCCTGTTGGATTGCCAGCTGTGTTTGCACTGAGAACCAAAACAAGCTTTGGTAGCTTCAGCACCAGACGAGTGGTCTTTGAAGTTATGAGGGCAAGTTGAAGGATGGTGGAGGTATGTACGCAGCAGTAGTCTTTGTAGGGCCTGCAAATTGGCTGTCAGTGACAAGACTGGTTGAGTAGAGTAATTCTGTGGCTTTCAAAGGAATTTGAAGTTGAATGGTGGGGTTTTAAGGCTGAAGAAAGGGTTGGAATGGCTGATTGTTAGATCTGTAGAGATCATGCAGAAGTAGTCTGATGCTGGCAAATGGGCTTTTAGGGCCATAAAAATAATCAGCAAGCCAAACTAGAAATGTTGAAAACAATAGTAACAGTAAGGCTGTGAGAGCCATATTAGGTGTTCTGTGGTAATCAAGGGGCAATAGACAGGCCATATGGTCTGTGAGGGCAAGCAAAGGGGTGAACACACTCTTGATGATCAGCAAGACTTGGGTCATAGAAGACCGTAAGAATGAAATCTGGTAAAATTGAGCACATGAGGGCAGAGTGCTGGAGGGCCACCTTACTGCCGAGATCAGAAATAGGGATCAGGGCTAGCCAAGTGGCTGTGACAGCCTTCTAAGGATGGTATGAAAAGATAGTATGAGCTGATCGGTGGCATTGTAATGTAACAACGGGAAGCAGGTCTAAGCACTGATGTAAAGAGTCAGAGTGGTTATAAAAAGAAGGTGTCTGAAGGTTTGAGGGCCAGCTGAAAGGTTGTGCTGCTGTCACAGAGGGCTGGATGAGTTCTTATATCGACAGAAGTGTATTGAGAATTCACAAAGATTTGCATATGGGTCTTTGAGGTTGAGGCTGGCAGCACTGAACTAAGTACTTGCTATAGGAAAGTACCCCTTTTGGCATGGTTACACCCCACATTTTGCCTGACTCTGATGCATCTTTGAGTGTGCACAGGGTTCTTGCCAACCAGGTTCCCAATGCCTGTGTTCTTTCTCAAAACTGTACCCTTGTTTCCACAATTGGCGCAATTCTGGCTCACATATAAGTCCTGTGTAAAAGGTATCAGTGTTACCCAGGGCCTTGTGACCAGAGAGGGTCTCTAAGGGCTGCAGCATGTATTATGGCACCCTATGAGACCCCTCACTAAATATGTGCATAAAGCCACAGCAGCCTGTGTGTTTTGGTGAAGATAAAAATGCTGAGCGAACTTGGCACACATCCATGTGTGCCATGCCTATTGGCACTGCAAGCAGCATAGGTAATGTCACCTCTACAGCAGGCCTTACAGCCCTAAGGCAGGGTGCACTATAGCTCATGTGACGGCATAACTGCATGAGCAGATATGCCCTGATAGTGTCTAAGTCCATTCGTAGACATTATAAGTGCACAGTGAAGCTATACTGAGTACATGGGCTGGGAGCTTGTCACTACGAGTTTTACAGCTCCAAGATGGCTTCACCGAATTCCAAGATGTTTGCTACCAGACACCTCAGTTTAATAAACCCACACTCATTCCAGTGTTGGATTTATTCAGAAATGCACCCAGAGGCCACCTCAGAGGTGCACCCTGAAACTCTACCAACTCGCTAGTGTGTGCCTGACTGGTCCCCCAAACACACACCCCTGGAGAATATCCATGGTAGGGATCTAGAGGAAATGGGGCTTCAAGGGTGAACTGGCCCCCAAACACAATGTTTTAAACACAACAGAGCCACGCAAGACTGTATTTTGCTTATTACATATTCCACATGATTCTACTCAAACCAATCTGCTCTTGGACATACACAAAAATGAAAGGGGATGTCCTCACACACCACCAGGTGTCATGCTACATCATAGGACACCCCACGCACTCCAAAAACCCAGTTTGATGGAGAGTGGGGCTACACCTGAAATCAGGAAGGCACTTCTACCTAAGAACGGACCTGTGATCTAAATAGACTAAAAATCAATGTGACATCCTAAACAGACCTTTATATTAACTAGAAATGTCAGTTGGTATTAAAAACCAAACATGGAGATAAGGGGAATTAGTACTCCATCACCACTGTACCGTCAACATGTTTATGCCTGATGGCTCATGTGAGTCCATGGCATTCTTCAGGATGGAAACACGGGATCCAGGTATGGCAAAAATACACTAGAACGCTGCTACTAACAAAAGGGTGCCCTTAGTCAACTTTTTATGTATCATGACCAACCCTAGTTGGGTTTCTCTATCTACTTCATCGATACCCGGCAGAAGAGGGTAGGTCGGCCGGCCTTTTGCGGACTTTGCAAAGCCACACAAGGAAATTCCTTGTGAGATACCTGCCGGGCATCGATGAAGTAGATAGAGAAACCCAACTAGGGTTGGTCATATACTATCAGGTACTACACATAGCATGTGTTAGGTTGATTTAAATGGGTAGATCACACCATACAACCACCCATGTGTAGATAGATTTGATTTTATTAGGTCCTGATGAATCGCCACCATATTGTTTAACTACCAGGCGAGAAACATGTTGACCGCACAATAGAGCGCCCTACCTGAGACATAATCTCAGACATGCGCTTTTGTTTCTTTTAATCAGGGTGGGAGACCCATTGATTAAAATAGTCTTCGCTGGTACTCCCTTACCTGTTTTACAATTTCTTTCAGGTTATACACCTCCACACCTTCATCTACACTAATTAGGCCCCTCACCCCCACAGCACCAAACGCATTTGGAATAAAAGATCTCCACCAAAGAGCCCCTCATAAGGAGCCCGTCAGGTATTGCAGCGTCGACCTGACGAGGAGCAGCCCATATGATGAAGCATGACACCTTGCCGGGTGTGTGAGGGCCCTATATTCCAAGAGGAGGAATCCTCATCCTCCTACACTTCATGACCACATAAAACCAGTTTTCCCTTGTCTCGATATTAGGAACAGCATACCTTTTGTATCTTCATTATTGTTAGGGCATGTATGCTGGACCTGTCTAAAAAGCCCTCAGTCCCTCCTTTGTGATTGATAGTATATACAGAGCCAGCTTTCTACACTTGCGGAAAGATTAGACAATCTCTGAGAGCCAGCATAGGGCTGGACAATCTAGAAGTGAGAGAGAGATGGAGGGGCCAAATAATCTTAAAGAAGTGGCAAGCGAGAGGGTCTGGAGGATTCTGAGTGGCAATGTTGAATGGCAAGGGGTTTCCGAGAGCCAGTGGCACTGACTGAGGGGCTGCAGAACAGCAAGGGGATTCAAAGAGCTAGTGACCAAACACCTAAGTACATATCAATTTTCAACCGTCTTTTATATGTTCTAAGTAGTGAGGTATTTGCTTATGGGGATTAAGGTGCTTGTAGAGCTTGACTGGTAGGTCGCTCCCCCACCACACAGCTCCGTCTGTGTGCCCTGCTGCTGCCCCTGATTGTGCTCGCTTTTTCCTTTCTGTGCCCCCCTTGCTGCCCCTGATTGTGCTCGTTTTTTTCCTTTCTGTGCCCCCTTGCTGCCCCTGATTGTGCTCGCTTTTTCCTTTCTGTGCCCCCCTTGCTGCCCCTGATTGTGCTCGTTTTTCCTTTCTGTGCCCCCTTGCTGCCCCTGATTGTGCTCGTTTTTTCCTTCTGTGCCCCCCTTGCTGCCCCTGATTGTGCTCGTTTTTCCTTTCTGTGCCCCCTTGCTGCCCCTGATTGTGCTCGTTTTTTCCTTTCTGTGCCCCCCTTGCTGCCCCTGATTGTGCTCGTTTTTCCTTTCTGTGCCCCCTTGCTGCCCCTCATTGTGCTAGTTTTTTCCTTTCTGTGCCCCCTTGCTGCCCCTGATTGTGCTCGTTTTTTTTTTCCTTTCTGTGCCCCCTTGATGCCCTGATTGTGCTTGTTTTCCCTTCTGTGCCTGTTTCCCGCCGCTGCGCCTGTGGCCCCGCCCCTCACTGCCTATTCGCTGCCCCATTCCCTGCTCCTCCCTCCCACCTCCCCATTTATGGCGGCCGCTGCGTGGTGAAGAGAGCGACCCCTGACCTTGACTGGTAGGTCGCTCCCCCACCACACAGCTCCGTATGTGTGCCCTGCTGCTGCCCCTGATTGTGCTCGTTTTTCCTTTCTGTGCCCCCTTGCTGCCCCTGATTGTGCTCTGTTTTTTTCCTTTCTGTGCCCCCCTTGCTGCCCCTGATTGTGCTCGTTTTTTCCTTCATGTGCCCCCTTGCTGCCCCTGATTGTGCTCGTTTTCCTTTCTGTGCCCCCTTGCTGCCCCTGATTGTGCTCGTTTTTTCCTTTCTGTGCCCCCTTGCTGCCCCTGATTGTGCTCGTTTTCCCTTCTGTGCCTGTTTCCCGCCGCTGCGCCCCTGCGGCCCCGCCCCCTCACTGCCCATTTGCTGCCCCATTCCCTGCTCCTCCCTCCCACCTCCCCATTTATGGCGGCCTTACTCAAGAAACCCAAGGCAGACCCCAAGGACCTCAAGAACTTCCGACCCATCTCTCTGCTCCCGTTCCCCGCGAAGGTCACCGAGAAAATCGTCAACAAACAACTGACCCGCTACCTCGAGGAGAACAACATCCTGGACCCTTCCCAGTCCGGCTTCCGCAGCAACCACAGCACCGAAACCGCCCTCATCGCCGCCACCGATGACATCAGGACCCTGCTAGACAACGGAGAAACAGCAGCCCTCATCCTCCTGGACCTATCAGCCGCCTTCGACACTGTCTGCCACCACACACTACGAACACGCCTTCACGACGCCGGGATCCAAGAGAAGGCCCTGGACTGGACCACATCCTTCCTTTCCGGCAGAACACAAAGCGTCCGCCTCGCCCCTTCCAATCCAAGGCCACCAAGATCATCTGCGGCGTACCCCAAGGCTCCTCCCTCAGCCCAACGCTGTTCAACATCTACATGGCACCCTCGCCCACGTCGCCCGACAGCACAACCTCAACATCATCTTCTACGCCGACGACACCCAGCTGATCCTCTCCCTCACCAAAGACCCTCACACCACCAAAGCCCACCTCCACGAAGGAATGAAGGCCGTCGCCGAATGGATGAGGACCAGCCGCCTGAAGCTGAACTCGGACAAGACGGAGGTCCTCATCCTTGGTTCCAACCCTTCAGCCTGGGACGACTCCTGGTGGCCAACATCACTGGGAACAGCCCCGCCACCCACCGACCACGTACGCAACCTTGGGGTCATCCTCGACCCCACCCTCTCCATGACTAAGCAGGTCAACGCCGTTTCCTCATCCTGCTTCAACATCCTCCGAATGCTCCGCAGGATCTTCAAGTGGATCCCCACCGAAACAAGAAAAACAGTCACCCAGGCCCTCGTCACCAGCAGGCTGGACTACGGAAACGCCCTCTACGCAGGAACGACGGCTAAGCTCTGAGATGGCTGCAACGCATCCAGAACGCCTCTGCACGTCTTATCCTCGACATCCCCCGACGCAGCCACATCACACCCCACCTGAGAGACCTGCACTGGCTCCCTGTCAACAAGAGGATAACCTTCAAGCTCCTCACCCACGCACACAAAGCACTCCACAACTCCGGACCAGCCTACCTCAACAGACGACTCAGCTTCTACACCCCCACCCGCCAGCTCCGCTCGACCAGCCTCGTCCTACACCCACCCACGCCGCCGGCCACACGCTCGACTCCATCTTTTCCGCAAGCCCACACGTCTCCTTCAACCACACCTCCGAACCCCACTGGACTGACCACCACTGCATCCACTTCACCTACAGGAAGCCCACCACGCACCACCGCACCGAACAAATGCCTCGCCGCTGCTGGAGCAGAGTCACGGAAGACCAGCTAACCACAACCCTCGCCCTGAGCCCACCCGCCGAACCCTCCGACCCCGACACCGCCGCCCGCAACCTCAGACAGTGGATCGACGACTGCGCCAACACCCTCGCCCCGCTCAAGAATCCGCCCAACAGCCACACCAGCAAGAAAGCCACCTGGTTCACCGAAGACCTCCAGGCCTCCAAACGAACATGCCGAAAACTGGAGAAGATCTGGCTCCACGAACGGACAGCGGACAGCTACGCCGCCCACAAGAGCGCCACCCGCAGTCGCCATCACCTCATCAGATCCGCCAAAAGGGCCTCACTCAAAGACCGCCTAGACAACAACGCACACAACAGCAAAGAGCTCTTCAACATCGTGAAGGAACTCTCCAACCCCAGCTCCAACACCAACGACATCCAGCCGTCGCAAGACCTGTGCGACTCACTGGCCACCTTCTTCCACCGCAAAATCGCCGACATCCACGACAGCTTCAACACCACGACCGCCCCGGCAACCACCGAGACCACTGCCCCCACAACCACCAACCGCCTGCTCTCCTGGACCAACATCAACGACGAGGACACCAGCGAGATCATGAACACCATCCACTCTGGTTCACCGCTAGACCCGTGCCCTCACCACATCTTCAACAAAGCCAGTACAGCCATCGCGCCCCATCTCCGGAAAATAATGAACATCTCCTTCGAGACAGCAACCTTCCCGGAAAGCTGGAAGCACGCCGAGATCACCGCCTTACTCAAGAAACCCAAGGCAGACCCCAAGGACCTCAAGAACTTCCGACCCATCTCTCTGCTCCCGTTCCCCGCGAAGGTCACCGAGAAAATCGTCAAATCGTCAACAAACAACTGACCCGCTACCTCGAGGAGAACAACATCCTGGACCCTTCCCAGTCGGGCTTCCGCAGCAACCACAGCACCGAAACCGCCCTCATCGCCGCCACCGATGATATCAGGACCCTGCTAGACAACGGAGAAACAGCAGCCCTCATCCTCCTGGACCTATCAGCCGCCTTCGACACGGTCTGCCACCACACACTACGAACACACCTTCACGACGCCGGGATCCAAGAGAAGGCCCTGGACTGGACCACATCCTTCCTTTCCGGCAGAACACAAAGCGTCCGCCTCGCTCCCTTCCGATCCAAGGCCACCAAGATCATCTGCGGCGTACCCCAAGGCTCCTCCCTCAGCCCAACGCTGTTCAACATCTACATGGCACCCCTCGCCCACGTCGCCCGACAGCACAACCTCAACATCATCTCCTACGCCGACGACACCCAGCTGATCCTCTCCCTCACCAAAGACCCTCACACTGCCAAAGCCCACCTCCACGAAGGAATGAAGGCCGTCGCCGAATGGATGAGGACCAGCCGCCTGAAGCTGAACTCGGACAAGACGGAGGTCCTCATCCTTGGTTCCAACCCTTCAGCCTGAGACGACTCCTGGTGGCCAACATCACTCGGAACAGCCCCGCCACCCACCGACCACGTACGCAACCTTGGGGTCATCCTCGACCCCACCCTCTCCATGACTAAGCAGGTCAACGCCGTTTCCTCATCCTGCTTCAACATCCTCCGAATGCTCCGCAGGATCTTCAAGTGGATCCCCACCGAAACAAGAAAAACAGTCACCCAGGCCCTCGTCACCAGCAGGCTGGACTACGGAAACGCCCTCTACGCAGGAACGACGGCTAAGCTCCTGAGACGGCTGCAACGCATCCAGAACGCCTCTGCACGTCTTATCCTCGACATCCCCCGACGCAGCCACATCACACCCCACCTGAGAGACCTGCACTGGCTCCCTGTCAACAAGAGGATAACCTTCAAGCTCCTCACCCACGCACACAAAGCACTCCACAACTCCGGACCAGCCTACCTCAACAGACGACTCAGCTTCTACACCCCCACCCGCCAGCTCCGCTCGACCAGCCTCGCCCTCGCCACAGTCCCCCGCATCCGGGAAACGACCTCCGGCGGCAGATCCTTCTCCCACCTCGCCGCGAAGACCTGGAACACCCTCCCCACCAACCTCCGACAGACCCAAGACCTACTGGCCTTCAGAAGACTCCTCAAGACCTGGCTCTTCGATCAGTAGCAGCACCACCCCCTTCTTCCCCCAGCGCCTTGAGACCCTCGCGGGTATGTAGTGCGCTTTATAAGTGACATGATTGATTGATTGATTGATTAGAGCTAGGAAACATAGGACCTCATTTACAATATTTTGACACACGGCGGTCCAGCCTGGGGGGGGGGGGGCATATTTCCATGCTGTGACAAGCCACCGGTGGTGCAATGGGCTTGTAAATACGCCCCCTTGAGTGGAACTTTGACTTATATATGACCTCCCATTCCGTGCAGTGTCTTATTGGATGTGGCCTAGTCAATACACCTTCTTATTCAACTGCCCCTTCTCTGTCTTCCCTCTTCCAAATAACATCCCCCCACAGTATCCTCTGAGGTGGGGTATAGTTCGTTAATGCAATACACACTGTACATTAGGAATTCTGAAGGACTTCAAGTGATGTGGACCGCTTTACTTTGTTTTACTTTACAACTCGCCTGTATATGACTCTGTCCCTTATTGTTTCTGTTTGCTGTGCATTCATGTTGTTGTCTGCACTATTTGTATGTTTTGCAAGTAGTAAACAAGTATTGATTTTATAATGGAGATATTTAGAAAATATATATATATTAAATGCAGTTTTTTGGACATCACTTTCAAAAAGAGCTATGATCCAAAATATGTGGTAACATGCTGAGCGATTCCTGCTTTCGCGTAATGAACTGTATCTGTGTAAAAAGTTTTACATTCTGCAACAAATGGTTCCTTTCTGCTAATGACTATTAACTGCAATAAAAAAGATACAAAGAGCTGAAATTCTAAATCTTGTTTTCAATGTATAAACCTTCTTCTGCTCAGTGGCCTTCCTTTCACAATATCTGCTGCCACTCACAGTAGGAACTGTAATGTTACAACACATCTCAGCTCAATAATCCAATTTCCAATTTGGAATGCTGGGATAGATTGCTGCTGTCGCTTGCGGGCCTCTTTCCCTGCTTTCCAGCTAGAATTATCAAAGAAGATAATGCCACATTAATGTTGAGAATTTGAGAGAGTGTGAACAGCCATAAATAAATGGGTCGCCCCAGACTCATAGGGGCATATTTACAAGGGGATATCGCCACCAGAACATCACTTTTAGTGATGTTCTGGTGGCGATATGCCCTTCTCTATCTTTACAAAGTGGAGTTAAGCCACTTTTTGTGGCTTAAGGCCATCTTGTAAATAAGGCCCCTTTACACGCATCACTTATTGTGAAAGGGGCGTGTAATGGTTGTTGCTGTGGGTGTTCCATCGCAACACCCATTTGTTTTGTACCTGCCCCAGATTTATAAGAAGGTGTAAATCTGAGGCAGTGCCAAAAACTAACGCGATTCAAGAGCAGGTGTTGCTATGGTGAAACAAGGAGAAATACTTTAATTTCTCCTTGTTTTGGCTTTTTCTATGTGTGCTGCATTTTGCAGCACACATAGAAAGAGCTAAATGCCATTAATGATTGTTTATGTGCAGGAAAATGTCCCTTCCTGCACTTAAACAATCATTAAATAATGATGATTTGCTACTTCTATGTGTGCTGCATTGTGCAGCACACATAGAAGTAACAAATCGCCATTAGTGATTGTTTATGTGCAGGAAGGCATACCTTCCTGCACATAAACAATCATACCCTGCAATGCAAGCCCCCTTGCACTATGGTGAAAGGGTGTCTGCATTGGCGCTAGGCAGCTAAAGTTAGTGCCATGCTAGGGAAAACACAGGGGTGCGCCGTATTCTTGTGAATATATCCACATCCTTGCATTTTGAAAATGTCAGAGCGCAGCATTGCCAAATTTGGCGCAGCTTCGCGCCCCAACATTTTCTAGTTAATATGCCCCATGGTTCCTCCTCCCAATTTAAAGGTGAAGGAATTTCAAGGACTCCATTGCCACTGGACCTCTATGTCATATTGGTCATAGCCATGGTTCCCCCACCCTATTTAGAAAGATGTGATTGCCATTTGATTTCACTGCCTGGACCTCCACATGCAGGGGGAAAAATCCCTGCACATCAGGGTAATTCATTTACTTATTTTTCAAGTACTATCTCCCGCTTTTGCGGTTTATTCTTGAAAAACAAAAAAATCTGCACCTGTCAGACAAACTGATCCCGTGATAGTTGCTCCATAGGTTTAGAGATTGCTGCCAGGCAGGTCATAACCTCTGCTGATCTGGGGGACACGTTTACCGTCCACTCAATGCTAAAAGGTTCAGATCTAATACAACTCTTAAAAGATTTACCTGATCCATCAGTTTCTCAGCTTTTTGTTCTTTTAATGATTATTTTATTAGTAAAATACTATGCATCCATCCATCAGTTTTCTGAGTCATGTTAAGAGCAGTGAATCACAGAGGCACAAAGGACCACTAAGGGCCTGATTCGACAGGCGGAGTGCTGTCTGTCAGAGTGGCAGAGGACATTAGGTCCGCCATTCTGATGGACAGCCATCTGCCAAATTTAGAGATCACTGCTAGCCCAGTGGTGGTTTCTGTACCCTGAGAGTAACTGCCGTAATGGATGTTACTCTTAACGTAAAATAAATATGGTGGATGGTGGCCATCTGCTTTGATCGTAATTCAGCAAACTTTAACAAAGTGTTTGTTTTTCAAAAGAAACGTCCCAATGTTGGAGATTGTTATTGAAAAACAAATAACTAATGACTTTCACACCCCAGGAGAATATGTACCTATGCAGCCCCAAATTTGTTTTAAAGATAGTATTAGGTACCTTTACAAGACTTATTTCCTGGTAAGTCATTTTTACAACTGCTTTATG
Source organism: Calotriton arnoldi (assembly GCA_963921515.1). Taxonomy (NCBI): domain Eukaryota; kingdom Metazoa; phylum Chordata; class Amphibia; order Caudata; family Salamandridae; genus Calotriton; species Calotriton arnoldi. The sequence continues at coordinate 756,109 of CAWUFW010001597.1, read as the reverse complement.
TGTGTATGTGTGTGTGTGTGTGTGTGTGTGTGTGTGTGTGTGTGTGTGTGTGTGTGTGTGTGTGTTTGTGTGTGTGTGAGAAGGTGATTCTGACCATCTGAGCCACCTGGATTTTTCACTTTTTCATAACCTGAGACTCACCCACAGTAAACTGATGGTAAAATGGACTGCCTGTGTTTTCCGCCAGTTTCTGCTTTGTGAGATAAGGCCGCTGCGATGCAGCCATGGTAGGGTGCACTAGGCTGGTTACAGGTGGACATGTGTGCACACATGCATGCCCATGTGTAAGGCTGTGCGGGGGATATTCCTCTTGTGCGCAGCCCAGGAGCTATGTACTGGTGGCCTGGCACAGTAGGGACTATGCATAGTTGAGCGGTGCCCTGGATTAAGCCTCATAATGTGGGTGTACACATATAGGGGCTAGTGAGTGTGCTTTACTGTTTCACTGTAGGAACATTCCATTATATCTGTACTGTTTAAGGGTCATCCAGAAATGTCGTATTCCTCTGACTCAGCTCAGAACCAGAGCCCTGGCCTTGTGTGCCCCTGCAAGGCTGGATTAATTATTTTCCTCCCCAAGCTGTAGCATCAGAGATCTAGCCCTTCACAGCAAGCATTTCACAGGGCTCTAATCAACTCTCCAGGAGGGAGAGATGGGTGATGCTGCTCGCCATCAATCAGCCAGCTGTCACCCATTGTCAGCTGGTCGGGGAAGTGGTCTTTTCAAAGGCCATGTGGCAGTGGCTTCTGGACGATGCCATAATTAGATATCCAAGAAGCCTGTGCAGGAAGGTGGAAACAGTGATGGAGAGGTGATGTGGCACCACAGGATAGGCCAGAGGTGCATTCCTGACAGCACTCTCCGCCCCCCCTTAAAAGGTCTTGCACAGACGGGAGAGCTCTTTGGGATGTGCTCTTGCTGAGGAACACTGAGGCTGGAGGCTGACGCCATGGCCAATTGGAAGGAGGAGCCCTCTGACTGTCTCCTGGACCAGAGTCTCTGCCTCTGATTTCCTCCAGGACTGGTGGAAGAAGAGCTGGGATTCCGCGCAAGGAGAAGAGAGGCACAGAAGGAGAGCAAGGTGAAAGTCTGACGCAGGGAGCCCGTGAAGCCGGCTCCCTGCCAAGCTCACCCTCTTGGGAGCCAGGTGGGCAGAGGAAAGAGCTCCAGATGGCTAGGACTGGCTACCAGGAGCAAAAAGAGATGAAGGACGTTGGGATCGGCCCACCGGGGCCCGAGATATGGCCTCCGGAATGTAGACTGAACTTTGACCTCTGAGGAGATCGACGCCGAAGCACGTGGGGCTCCGCCACCGCTCTCCGACGTGCCCCCCAGTGGTTCAGATCCTGGGGACTGTACCCAGTTGAAGCAAAGTTGAGGAGCGCCGTTGCACTCCCTCCCCGTGAAGTGTCCCCAAAGCAAAGTCAGGAAGTGCCGTTGCGCTCTCTGCAAAGCGGGAGGGGGACCTAGGATCCCATCCCTGGGCCCCCAAGAAGCAGTGGAATTTGGGGAGTGCCGTTATGCTCCCTGTGAAGGGGGCAGGGGACCCAGCATCCCATTGCTGGGCCCCCATGAAGCTGTCGGGGTGAGAGGGGAGGAGGGGGAGCGTTGCCACACTCTCCACAATGGCCGCAGGCCCAGCTGCCCACTTCACGTCTGTCTGCAGCAGCGGGCAGACCAGAAGAAGAGGGGCTGGCTCCTGTGGCAGCATGCGAGTGTGCAGCCCTCTCAGTGAGCCGGCGAGAGCAGCCAGGGGTGGGGTCACCAAACTGCTCTTCATCATCCTACCTGCATGCAGGGTGCCTGGGAGAGACCAGGCTCCCAGAGAATAAGTGAAACGCGGAGCAAGGTCACTGGAAATCCAGCACGGCTCGCCCCGGAGCAGCTGGGGACCCGCTCCTCAGGTATGCACGCTCACAACAGAGCGCCCCATAATGCCCTGCAGGGCCTGGCCCATTCTTTCACAAAAAACTGCTTGTTTGCGGCGTGTGGTTAACCCCAAGAGGATGGGGTCATTGCCAAAGTGAAGTAACAGTGAGGGGGGAGCTGCAGGAGTAGCACACACTCCCCCAAAACAGTTGGAAAGTCCCCAGCCTAAGTCTCTGGTTACTTTGAGACAATAACCCCCCAAGGGTTTTTGAATGTTTTTAAACCTTCCTCATGCAGGAAATTCTGTTTTACAGCTGGGACGAACGAAGGATATGGTTACATCCAGGTGTACCCTGGAGATGATTAATATGAGTGTTCATATTGGATACATCCTCTCGGGTGCAAAATGATAATTGCATAGGTGTGCTTTTACACTAATGTTGTCCCTTGGGGGCTAGGTTTCACATACAAGATGTTATGTTAAATGTGAGTTTAGAATATATGTTGTGAGCATTCTTAATGGTTGCCTGATAAAAAAAGTTTCACATGCAGTATGTTATGCTAACTGTGAGTTTTGTGTTTATGTTGCTAGCATCCTTTATGGGTGTCTGATTATAATTGCATAGCCATGTAATTATAAATGTGATGCCATTTAGGGGCTGTGATTGAATTGCTTTATTCTTGCTAACAGATATCATAAGTACACCACACTCCCAGTCATGCTTGTATGTAATTATTGCATTTATTCCCATAAGGAAATGCTTGTTGAAATAAAGCGATACAAATAAATAAAGCAGTGGGCAGCCACTAGCTTGGTGCCAGCGGTAAGGGCCCTCACTCCAAGTTTTGTTCAACTTCTGGAATTTAGGAGCAGTATAATGTCTACACATGTGAGTTGTGGTACTAGACCCCCCTCCTTGGGGAGGGGTAAGAATGTATACGTAATTCCATCAGCTTGTGTATATATGCACGGAGGGCTTTTTCTTGGAGTCACTGTCCTTTTCCTTGTACTGCACACCTTCGTGCATCAGGAGGGGCCTGTCTCCTACACCATGGGTGCCATGTAGGTTTGGTAACTCCAAGCATTTACTGACTATTGTGTTCAACATCATTTGTTTTTAAATTTTAATGAGCTAATTTTGTTTTATTTTAGATTTATATTACGTCGGGCTTGGGGGAAGCGGTCCCCGTTTTTTAAACTTATTTGAGCCACATTGTTATATTCACTGCGCTCACCACGCTTGCTATACACTGGCATGCCCCTTTCATGGGGGAATACTAAAGACACACCAGAACGCATCCGTGCAGTGGGTGCGCCGGGGCTAGCCCGTCTGCCCCGTCCATGCTCAGATCACGCTCAACGCCAGTCCCACTGGTCGTGTCGCTCCAAATTCCAGCCAGCTATTACAATATTTCAGCGAGGACCTCCACACATTCAATCCTAATGGTAAGTCCGCAGCCTACCTCCAAATATCTGTTGATACACTTTCTACGACTTCAACACTGCTGTGCCCAGCATGTGACTTCTCTCTCCCTAGGCTTTTTAATGACACGCACCACACCTATACTGGCGTCCAGGATAACATCCATAGCAAGCAGTTATCTAATCAGGCCTGACCATTACGCTGTGCCCTACTTAATTCCAGATATTTAGCTAAGCGCAGTCTTTATAGAAACCAATCATCTAGACTGCATATTTATTACCAAATCCTGGACAGACGTTGCTTACGGTCCTAGTTTGAAAGAAGCCACACCTTCTGGCTACACCATACACACTCTGAATGGAGTAGGCAAAAGAGGTGGCGGGCTGGCTATCATATATTGGGACCACTTTAAGGCTTCATTTTCAGTGACGCCTTCATTGGATTGCGAAGCGTTGTATTTTAGTCTTAAAATACCATCATGTTTTGATTTTAAAGGCATCCTCCTGTATCGTCCTCCTGGGCACAGGGGATCATTTATTCCTAATGTTTGTTCTTTGCTTGAAGATGGAATATGTTCCTCAAATTTCACCATTATGGGTGAATTCAATTTTCATCTAGAAAATGCCACAGACTCAGCACATCTAATCAACACAGTTGAAAGTCTTGACCTATGCCAATTGGTGGAAGGACCCACTAACTTGGCAGGTCATCTCTTAGATGGTATCTTTTTGAACCACCCTCTTCTAAGTTTTCAGGGGTTCCTGCCCCTTACTTGGTCCGAACATTCGGTAGTCCTCTTCAATCTCACAATCCTCCTTAATAACACGACCAGTAACCTTCAGGTTAAACCCATCAAGTTTTGCTCCTGGCACAAGATGGATCCTTTGTTTTTTCAGGAACATCTAGCTTCTTCTCAGCCTGTCTACCAAGATGATGTAAACGTTGGCACAGCTTCATTCATTAGCTTTTTGCCAGCAGCAGGCTCATCATTAGCTCCAGAAATCCTTAAGCTCCCTTGTCCAGCCCGACCCTCTGCCGCCTGGTACTCAGATACACTCAGAGCTCAAAAACTCACTTGTAAACAGTAAGAATGTTGATGGCACAAAGACTATGCCCCTGGGAAAGAAGCAAATACAAAATATGCCTAGCTATAAAACCCTAGTGATACAGGAAAAATTGGCCTTCTACACTAGCCAAATATTCAAAGCAAAAAATGTGTCCAAAGAACTCTTCAAAATAGTTAGGAATTTATCTTTCCCCAACTTACCCAAGACATCAAGCAGCCAGGAGCTATGTGATAAAATTGCCAACCACTTTCAGAATAAAGTTGAGCAGATCTTTCACAACTGTTGTCACTTACCAGTTCAGTCTACACAAGCTTCTTATCAAAAGCACCTGGAATCTTCCTCTGTTGACTGTTCAGTTCTGCCCTCTTTCCCCTGTTTTGAGCTCCTTTCCTTTGATCAAGTGCTGGATTTTCTCTATTCAACAAAGTCAGGATCCCCAGTGGATCCGTGTCCTGTCTCTATTTATAGGGTGATCCCTGACCTTATTGCAGAAAATCTTATAGCCCTTTTCAATCTCATTTTCAAAACCGGTATCTTTCCTTTCCCCTGGAAAACGGCCTCCGTACTACCTCTGCTAAAAAAAGCTAATCTGGACCCAAATGAACCTATTAACTATAGGCCAATTGCCAGGTTACCATTTCCAGCTAAAATAATTGAGAAGGCAATGAATCCCCAAATATCCTCCTTTATCCAAACATCGGGCCCCCTCAACGATACACAATTCAGCTTCAAAGGAGGCCATAGCACGGAGTCTGCCTTGCTAAAAACGGTAGAGGAAATCGGAGTAGCACTTGATGGTGGAGGTCAAGCCGCCTTGATCCTATTGGCTCTCTCGGCGGCCTTTGATTCGGTTCATCCCATTATCCTCTTGGACCGCCTTGCGTCCATAGGAGTGCAGGGGGCAGCACTCACATTACTGTGTTCTTCCCTTTCAGATAGGGTGCAATATGTCAAACTAGATTCCTTAACTTCCAAGTCCTTTTACCTCCCTTGTGGCATTCCGCAGGGGTCCTCTATCAGTCCAACTTTATTCAACATTTATGTCACTTAGGGGCCGATTCCGATCTCGGCCGGTAGGGCTCCGAATCGGATTCGGCTTTACCGGATCCGATTCGGAGTCCTGTTTCCCTACCGATTCGTACGTGCGTCCGGGCGAGCGAGGACGATGCGAAAACTCCGACCGACTCGTTCGAGAGACCCAACCGCACCGACCGACTCGTACACGAAAGCCGACCGCTCCGACCGACTCGCTCGGACACGCCTCGCACCGCGCAATGGAGACGTTCCCCGGCCGGGCAAGTACGATGCGCGCCGCGAGCAGTCCGTCCGACTCGCGCCGTCCGGCTCGAAGGAGCAGTCGGAGCCGTACTTTGGGGGTCCGTGTCGGACCCCCTGTACGCGTAGCCGCGCGAGTCGCACACAGGGGGACCCATGGGTCCCCCTACCTGTGCGTGTACGGCACGAGTCGCTTCGCCGCGTACACGCTGTAGGGGTGCCCCTGTTCGCCTCGCACCCATTGAGTCAATGGGAGCCCGCGTACGCGTTGTACGACAGGCTCCCATTGATTTCAATGGGAGTCCGACGAATCGAGTCCGATAGCATACGTGCGCATCGTACTCGTTCGGTCGGGCTGCTAGGGTCCGATTCAGTCGGAAATCTCTCCGAGTCCGGCTCGGTCAGAGAGATTTCCGGCCCGAATCGGAATCGGCCCCTAAGCTGTTCCCAATAATTAGATTTTTTGGGTTCACACTGATGTCCAATGCAGACGATACGCAAATTGCTGTTTCTATCTCTAAGGAAGACACAAATGTTAATAACCGCTTCCATGACTGCATGCTAGCGCCTGGATGGGCCAGAACTGTTTAAAACTAAACTCAGACAAAAGAGAGGTTGTTCTGTTTGTTAACAATCCCTCCTTCTATTCCCCTTCCTGGTGGCCGGCAGACCTGGCGCACTCCCTATCCCAGCCACAAAAGTAAGAAATTTAGGAGTTATCATGGACCATAGACTTACCTTTGGAGATCAGGTTAATTCAGTTACTTCCTCAACATTTCTCATCTTACGAATGTTAAGAAAAATCCTATTGTTCATACTGCTAGATGCCTGGAAAACCATGGTGACCTTGCTCATTCTGTTCAGACTAGACTACTGTAACAGTCTGTACATGAACATGCAGCAGCAACAGCAGCAACATCTTCACAGGCATCAGGTCCTCCAGAATGGGGCTGCTAGACTTCTTTCCGGAACTCCTAAATTCTGGCCCATTAAACGTGTGATCATGGTCCTTCATTGGCTCCCCTTCATAAAAAGAATTAAATATAAAGCACTCTGTATAGACGATAAGGCTTCCCAAAAGTTGGGGCCTGCCTTCTTCAGATGAAAGCTAGTCTGGTATCTTCCCAGCAGAACTCTTCAATCCTCCAGCGCAAAGCTCCTGACAGTCCCCAGACTCAAAAAAGCCAACTGGGGAGGTCGAAATTTCATCCTGGGCACTGCTAAAACCTGGAATGGTTTACCACTTTCCATTCATTCCTCCTCTAGTCTCCTGGCTTTTAGAAAGGCCTTAAGGACTTGGCTTTTCTCAAATTAGTTTGCCCAGGTTTGGTACTAGGAGCTAGCGCCGAGATGCCGTGGGGTAGCTGCGTGCTTTATAAAAACCCAATAACATTAACATTTGTAAATTGTTGCATAGTATTGAGTAGTGTGTTTGTAATAAATGTACTTTTCCTTTTTGTAAAGAAAATCACAGACTGGACAGTCATTTATTGAGTGTTATTATTGTGTATCTGTGACTGGTGATTACTAGCCCACACCACCTCACTTGAGCACGCCATGGACTGCTCTGCAACGCTACCCTATGGGAGTCAAGAGCTACAATGGGTTCTTTGGTTCCCAGTGAAGGACAAATGTAGACCCATTACTTGTGCAGGTCACACAACTAATGCTTCGTTTTCCAACAGTGGGTGTGTGTGTGTCTGTCTCAGAATTACTATTTACCATGGAATATGCATTGTAAAGGTAGATGTACTAGAGCAAGGTAATACATCTTGATGAAAAAGTAATCGCAGTGTAATTACTGTGATATAACCTATTGTGTTATAATGACCTGCATTGCAATAACTGATAATCAGGAAACCACATTGTTGAACCAGGAGTAGGGGGCTTATAGTCACCTAAATATTAGTGTTGATGACAGGAGAAGGTCCGGTCCTCAAAAGTGTCCTTGTGAAATTAGGGAGCAAGCATTCAGTCATAGTGCAGACAGGGAAGCTCAATGAGCAATGTTAGTGCAGTCACAACATGCAGGACACGTGTTACATTATGCAGTACATCAGTGGTACTCGACTATTAAAGAAGACTAGAGAATACCTTCAATTTTCATATTCATTGTTGTGTGTTTGTATGTAAACTCTTTTGCAGATGGGAGATGCTGCACTCTATTGGTGCCATATAGGGGTCTAGCACTCTTCTGGCCCACACAGTAGTTGATCAAGCACCCACTAATATTCAGAAGTAGGCCACACAGGCAACATTCAAATTACCCATACACAGATGTACCACACATGGAGCAGCAGTCACAACCACTGCAGCCCCTGTCTAGCTTCTAACTAAAGTTCCACCACCTGATGAATGGGTAATTAAGCTCCATAATCCTAGTAGCAAATAAATACATTGAGTATGCCGGGCAATGGCTTCCTCTCTGCACTATAGAGTTCCTCTACTAGAAGAATGAGCAGCCTGTAGTCAATAACAAAGTGCCATTATTCTGATACAGAACCATTTGCATCCAGGAAGCCACAAGCCATCCCTCTGCAGTAAGCTACCCTATTTAACAGGTAATTTGCATTGATCTTTCCTGTACATCCAAAGAGTCAGGTGGGTAGAGTCCCTGACTCCTCCATCGAATACACTTTTGACAGAAGCACAAGCAGTTCACTCAGTCACAGCTAATGTCAGCTGACTATCTAATATCTTCTTTATTTCATTGGTACTCACGGGCCTGCCTTTATCCAGGAGGCCAAAAAGTCATCTCCCCACACAGGATCACCACTGCTTCCGGAAGGCTGTGATGTAGGACCTAATTGTTGTGAGACACAGGTTAGATGGGTGACCTGCAAGCTCATGAGCAGCTCTTGCCACTGCTGGGTATCCGCAGGCTGATCCAGTAAAATCAGCCAGAGGTAAGGTACACGATCTTCACAAATGCAAACTCAGCATAGACGCTTCGGGTCGCTGCAAAATAGTTCTCCAAATTGTCCTCCCAGTCTGAGTGGCATATTTACAAGCCCCTATCGCCATCGGACTGTCACTTTTTGCGATGTTCCCGTGGTGATAGGGGCTTTGCCTTATTTACAAGGCAGCGTTTAGCCACTTAATGTGGCTTAACGCTGCCTTGTAAATAAGGCCCCCTTTCACGCTATGCTTAGCATGAAAGGAGTGGGCAGTGGGTGTTGCGGTGGGCGTTCCGCAGCAACACCCATTGATTTTGACGCTGCCCCCTATTTAGAAGGGCAGCGTAAATAGGAGGCAACGCCAAAATTAAGACCAGGGAAAACCTGGTCTTAACTTGGCGAAACGAGGAAAAATGCTTTATTTCTCCTCGTTTTTGCTTTTTCCATGTGTGCTGCCTTGTGCAGCACACATGACAAAAGCAAAACGCCTTGGATTGTTTATGTTCAGGAAGGTGACCCTTCCTGCACATAAATAATCTTTAAAAAAATGATAGTATGTAACTTCCATGTGTGCTGCATTAAGCAGCACACATATAAGTGACAAAACAGCATTTCAAGATTGTTTATGTGCAGGAAGGGGGACCTTCCTGTACATAAACAATCTCCCTCTGCGTGCAGACACCCATGCACTATGGTGAAAGGGTGTCTGCGTTGGCCCTACACTGCTAAGTGTAGCATCAGCGCAGCGGGAAATGCAGGGCTGCACCATATTCTTGTAAATATGGTGCAGCCCTGCGTTTCTGAAGTGGCGGAGCCTGTCGTTAAGCCAAGGAGGCTAACGACACGCTCTGCCCCTTCTGTTGCAAATATCCCCCTCAGTGCTTCTGGCAACAGCTTTTTGTGTTGCCTATTAAGCAATTTTTAGCACAACACTAATCATGGCTGAGCTATACTTTGTTTTTGAATGTCAGCTTCTGTCATACCCTGCTCCTAAACAGAACTATCTAAATAGTGTCCATACGCGTTTCTGATATCAAAATACCCCCCCAAATTAAAGAGGTTTATGGCGCTAACCTGATAAATGTCAAGAGAAGATGAGACATTTTCCTGTCACGGCTTTGGGATCATGCATCAACTTTGAAGTCCAATACTCTGTATTTACTAACAGATGGGAAATATAAGACGTAAAGATGTACAGCTCTTTAACTGAACAAGAAATGTACATTTTCTATTGTAATGCCTTCAGTATTAGAAGCTTGAGATGGATATAATGCCAGCATGACATTTACCGAGTTCAGACGAGTGCCAGGTGAATGTGAAATTGAATGAATAATTGAAATGCCGCATTTAATTTTTCAAGCCTTCTGTTCTCATTTAAAACTTCCCATTTCCAAAAATACATGTCCTAAAAGGTAATTTGTGCTTTCTGGGACAGTTGATCCCTTGGTAGAATTTAGTCTATCGTATTATATTTGAACATGGTAAAACCTGAGAACTGACAGGTTGGATGCATTTTCTTTCTCCAAAAAGGGTGTTTTGTCATTTTCTGGCAGACAAACTAGGATGTAGCTGAATTAATCTGAAAGTATTAATATTATCTGTGCTTCACCTGTTTTAATTTGTTATAAATGGACAACCTGTTTCATTTTGACAGAGACTTGATTCATTGCGTTACGTTCTACAGATGATTTAATGTCTTTAAGAATATTTAGATAATTAAAAATGAAAACAATCATTTAAAAAAGAGTCTAATGGATGTTCCAGTTCCTAGTAGCAGCCCTATCAAAACAGGTTTGAGTATAAGGACTCTTTGGGGAAGCTATACTAAGATTTTATGCCTGTGTTTGCGTCACTTCACAAAATCTCTTTGTAAGATTTTCTTTCCAGCGCTAAACTTGTTTAGTGCTGGAACTAACGTGAAATTAACGTGAAATTAACGCAAAGCAGCGCATAGCGCTGCTCTGCATTACTTAGCGCAAATGGGGCGTATCATGGGTGGTGCATGGATGTTCCATGCACCCACCCAAGGTTTCTGATGATAAACCCAATTTACTAAATAAAGTAGACAGGGTTTAGCGTCAGAAAAAAGTGCACCCTTCAACCAGGTGCTATGAAGGAGAAATGCTTTTTTTCTTCTTTATGTTCGGACCTCGCATGTCTGCTGCACTGTACAGCACACATAAAAACTAGGAAAATGTTAAAAATAATTATTTTGTACAGGAAGGGTACCCTTCTAGTACAAAACCTACGCTTGACTCATGGAGTAACCTTTGCACAATGACACAAATGTGTCAACGTGCCGCACGGCATTTAATTTCAGCACTGGCGCCACGGAGAGTGGCATATTTAATTAAATGTGGCGCTCTCCTGCTCTGTCCTTCTCACGCAGCACAGCGTTTGTGGCTGCTGCACTGCACTAGGTGAGAAATTGGTAAATCTGGCCCTTTATTTTATTTTATTTAAGGGACTATTCACAAACTGCTTTTTTCTATTAAATGATATATTACTACAGTAGTACTAATCACATACTACAAAATGCTATTCACTAACGTAAGGGGGGAGGTGTCCTTCTATCTTGTCTTTTCTGTGTGCATTTCTCTGCCACAGTGGAGGAGATCTCCACACTTGTACGTCTACGTTTTGGAAGTAAACATTGGAGAGATAAGGGTGAGTGGCTGGCAAAAGTGGAATACATATTACAGAATTATAGGGGTTTAGGTAAAAATAAGGAGGAGTTTAGGGAGGGACAGCCTACTGCAGACACTTAGCAGCAAAATGTATGCCTATTGCTACTGCCAAAGTCCCCCCTCAGCCTTAAAGGTGACAAAACAGTAGTACTTGTACCGCAGTCCAGCCTTTGAGTAAGTCATGCACCACAAAAGGCCATTCACAGGAACTGCAACACACTCCCATAGAAAATAATGGAGGCAGTGACTTCAAATAAAGCCCAAGAGGAAATAATGTTAGGTAAATAAAATCATTTTTATGTTAAAAATATATGTTAGCTAAAGAAAACGAACCTTAAAGCAAGCCTTTTGTGCAAGTGCTCCTATGCTATGGAGCAACATTCCTCCATCAATCAGATCCAAACCTCCTCTTGAATTCTTCAAAGCAGAAAACTCTACTCTACATACATTTCCTCTTTAATGGCCCTATTATCTTTTACTTATAGCTCAGTCTTCTCATTGAAATTCAAAATTAAGAAGGCCCAAACAATCAGAATGCCCGTTTTTTTTTTTTTGCACAGTACTCCAGTAGGTGTCCTGGGGAGTCCCATGGCCGCAAATATCTAGAAATCATTAAGCTTAATTTCTCTAAAGAAACTAATCAAAATTACACCAAATCACAAAAAGCATGCTTTCTGAGTAAAGATCTAGCTTAATGCCAAGTTTGGTTGAATTCTGTTCAGCCGTTTTTCCTGTATCCCACTCCATTTTTTCTATGGAAAATTAATTGGGGAATTTCTTTTTGGGACCCTTTCTTTTTCTCAGCTCCCCCTTGATGGATCACCTCAAAACTTTCCAGGAAGGAGCTGTTGTGGAAGAATATTTTTGGGGGAACACTCTTCATATGGGAATTCTGGCCTACCTGAACTACATACACAGTGGCAGCCACCACCTGTGGTCAGGCCCTGCAGCCAACCACCCACAGGCAGTCAACCCCATGCTGTGCTCAGTCTCCGAACATGCACAGCAGGGGGTTGATAACAGGGCCAGACCATGGCCAACCCACCCAGAAGCAGTCAACCCACTGTAGGTAGTAAACAAATAAGGAGCAAAAGCGGGAATATAACCTGGTTGTCATCCACTCATAGAATTCATACACAAATAACCTGGTTATGCAGAACACATCATAATCTTTATAAATTATACATAACAGGCATTTATATACTCCAAGGTATGGCTATGCTAAATTATCTAGTCATGTCTACCTCTAAGTGTTCCTCATTTAAAAATTATCAACCATCCCCAACTAATCTCACCCCACCAAGGAGAAAAAAGTGTGAGAAAAGTCAGATAGTGCCTCACGTAAGCACCATCCATGGAGCTGCTGGCTCGTACTCACCAGTTTGCTCATTCTGTCATCATTGGCAACTTTCTTGACAGAAAGGAAAAGTGTGTGCCCTAATCCTTAGGCTCATGTGAAGTGGTGAAAAAATATAGTACTAGCGTGCAAATGATAGTGTCATCTATTGTACATCTAAGCCCCGTCGTGTAAAGAAGTGAATAAATCTCCTAATTAAAAGTGAGTTATGAACATCTATTCCACACATACTTTATTTCCATTGGGCCCGATTCACAGAACTAACTTACGACAAAATCCTAAACTTACTACCATTTTGGTATTCACAGAATGAACTTACTCATTTTGGTATTCACAGAATAAACTTACTCATTTTGGTATTCACAGAAGACACTTACACATTTTGTGTAACTTACACATTTTGTGTAACTTACTCATTTTGTGTACCTTACACATTTGTGTAACTTACACATTTTAGTATTCACAGAAGGCACTTACTCATTGATGAGTAAGTGCCTTCTGTGAATACCAAAATGAGTAAGTTAATTCTGTGAATACCAAAATTGTTTTAAGTTCATTCTGTGAATACCCAAATGTGTAAGTTCATTCTGTGAATACCAAAATTGTTGTAAGTTCATTCTGTGAATATCCAAATGTGTAAGTTCATTCTGTGAATACCAAAATTGTTGTAAGTTCATTCTGTGAATACCCAAATGTGTAAGTTCATTCTGTGAATACCCAAATGTGTAAGTTCATTCTGTGAATACCAAAATTGTTGTAAGTTCATTCTGTGAATACCCAAATGTGTAAGTTCATTCTGTGAATACCAAAATTGTTGTAAGTTCATTCTGTGAATACCCAAATGTGTAAGTTCATTCTGTGAATACCCAAATGTGTAAGTTCATTCTGTGAATACCAAAATTGTTGTAAGTTCATTCTGTGAATACCCAAATGTGTAAGTTAATTCTGTGAATACCCAAATGTGTAAGTTCATTCTGTGAATACCAAAATTGTTGTAAGTTTAGGATTTTAACGTAAGTTAGTTCTGTGAATCAGGCCCATTGTGTCCACACTCAATTAAAAGAAGCGGCATGTTTAGACCATCTAAGCTTGAACGACCGACATGTTTCAATGCCCGAACACCTTTTGGCAATTTCATCAGGGCACGGGGATGCATCTACACCTCCCTGATGCTTTAAATCTGTAATGGTTGATAAGTAAAGGTATGATAGTGCCAGAGACAAGCAGAGAAGAACACAAACATTGTGAACGGTTATCATATGCTGACACACTTCAAAATGCGACACAACTCGTATTGTGTGTTTTCACATATTGCCATAATTACCGGGTGGTTGCCAGGTGGACTCCTACCAACCACACACCAAGGGGGGTGTAATCAGCCTCCACCGCTGGACACAGTACAGCACAAAACAACGCACCTGCGGATGGACATGAATATTTATTATACCTTCCTCGTCCCAATGCAGTACTCATAAACCATCTCTCACTACACCTCTGGTGTCATCTCGAGGGAAAAAGTACAATATGCAGTCAGATGTACACACTATCTGTATTTGTAACCAAAACACATCCATTCTTTTTAGAACACGTTCTCTGAGAAAATGGAGTGTAAAGCACTGTATGTCACACAAAAATCCCCATTTGTTTGGTCCACTGCTACATTCAAAAAGCATCCCGCTTCCCTGCTCATTAGAGTGAGACAAACGAGGTACCAGGCTGCCGTCCACAGTCAGATGACCTCCCCACTTACCGCTACACCGACAATCCACGCTCTGATACTCCACAGGCACCGAAGACTCGAGCGCTCTGTGAAGTACTGGACCGCGACCCGGTAGTCAAGAAGAAGCCCCTCCCCAATCCCCGGAAGGGAAAGAGGGGTGAATACCGGCTAGTTGCTTGACACAGGCAAAGGAGATAGTCTCTCTCTGTCTCCGAAAGTAGAACGAAAACCTTCAGTGCAAAAATACTGGCCTGCTTGTAGTCCAAATATACAATAAAGGCGGGGCCATCTTTCAACAGCCTCAAAACCGCTCAACCACATCCCGAACCCTGTATCATCAGTATATATCAAGATGCCAGGACATCACTCCGGGATGGAATAAGGACATAGTACCACACTGTGAGTGGAAGACCTTAGGAGACACGCTAGACTGTAGAGAGACGAGGCAAGGGAATAAAGGATATATCCTTCTTATTTAAGTTTAAGATGGAAATACACAGGTGAGAGACACTAAATGATCTGCCAACATACTCATGACCCAGTGGATACTCATCCCATGTCAATAGACATGCATAGGGGCCGTCCCCAGGTATAATCTCCCTGGCTTGCACATCTCGCACTCCAGTTCCACCCCTTAGAGGCTGATGTACCTCCAGCCAGCGCCAAAGGAATGCGTGATTTTCTTATATATACCTCTCTATTATATATATCACAGATTGACCTATAGTAGTGGTAGCTATGTGGTCTATTCTGTTATGTTACCCCCACAGGGGGACTCAGCTGGAAATTTCTATTCTATGTCAGATGTCTCTAATACCTCGGAGCCGGAGAGTCTTGAAGGTGACTGGGTAGATGACAGAAGTCTGACTAGCTCTGTGCCACCGGAGGAAGAGGAAAATACTTTGCTTACTTCTGGGGAAAGAAGTACTGTGCGAAAGGCAAAGGAAGCAAAGGACATTTCTAATTCACCATTTAGGGACGGATCAGGTAACGATGGGTCCCCTTTGCTCAATTATACTTCTTCACTACATCTTGGGGGGGTGAGCGACAGCTGGGGGGGCTCTGCTGAGGCACATGGAGGATCTGTTTGTCCTGGCGAATTGATAGAGAACGAGGTCACTCTAGCTACTATATATCAAGCCATAATGTCACACCGTGAGGAGACAAAAGCAGAAGGTTTGCGGATGCAGGGCGCAGTCCGAAGCTTCAGAATACGGTCCGCCGTGTCGTTAAGACTTCTACGGAGATGTTGGCCAGGATTGGGGTAGCGGAGGGTAGAATCTCCCTAATCGAAGATGAGATGGTGCAGCAGAAAACAGATGTATCTTCCTTACAATCTCTTCGGGACGATATAAATTGGAAACTAATCGATCTAGAAAACAGATCAAGGAGGAACAATTTGTGAGTACTAGGTATTCCGGAAGGTACGGAAGGGAAAGATATTCGTCAATTCATCATCGATTTGTTTTCGGAAGCCTTTCCCGAACTGCATCATTGGAAGTGGGAACTTGAGCTGCAGCGTGTTCATAGATTTCCTTTTCATATGCGGGGTGGTACTAGGGGGGTGGATGTTAAACCGAGAGCCATACTGATCTGTTTAAATAATTTTCTTCTCCGTGAATCTTTGTACGATTTAGCTAGGCCAGACCGAAAGAGAAGTGGGAAGGGTTGTGAATTTTTTGTGCGCCCTGATTACTGTCAAGCCACAGTTCAGCAGAGGTGGCATCTGCGTCAACTGATTCCGTTGTTTCAAGCAAAAGGGGCACAGTCCTATTTACTAAATCCTTCAAAACTTAAAATTGTCTATAAGGAAAAAACACTATTTTTCACTTCTGAGATCGCTGCAAAGGACTTTCTGGGCACTATTTAGGGGGACGGTTGTAGTATAGGTAATTTCGGCAATTTAGACAGCTTTTTTCTCTCTTTCTCAATCTTTTCTTCTTTTTTTTTCTGCCGGGGGGTTGGGGGATCAGTGGAGGGCACATAACCCTCTCTCTCCATCGTAATAGGGACTATTCAGTCCCTCTGCCTCATTTGGGTGGGTGTAAGGGTGGGGGGGAGGATTTCTGGGGTGATGAGGGTGGTGTGGGTGGTTGGGGAGGTGGGGCAAGGAATAGTAAAGATGGGTCTTTGTATCTGAGCGGTAGCAAGGGTTGTGAGAATATAGGTGTCACAAATGTAGTATTTGCATTAATATTATTAGGAAGTTTAATGGTAAAGGAGTGGCAAAGGGATTCAGCTATGCTAAAACGTTTTTGTTTGAGGATGGGTAAGTTTTCTGTTTGCACTTGGAATATATGCGGCCTGAACGACAGGAAAAAAGAGAGATTATGGCCCAGATTCTTAGATCAATGAGGGTGGACCTGCTTTGTGTACAGGAGACTCATATCGCTTGGAACAATAGGAGATGGTTAAAGGACTTGGGCTTGGAGCTTGTAGGCTGCACACGTCAAGGGTCAACAACGAGAGGGGTGGCAATTTTGAAAAGATTTGGGTGGGGGGATTCTAAACGGGTAAAAGAAGATCTCTGTGGCCGTTGGGTGATCATTGAGTTATTGATAGAGGATCTTTCTATGACTATTTGTTCAATTTACGGTCCGAACTCAGATGACCCTGAAATGTTGAATGGGCTTAGCATTGAGCTAGTCGATTGGCCATCCCCCTGATCTTATGTGGGGATTTTAATATCCATTTAGCAGGGAATGTTGATATATCAAGCAACTTTTTTTATGACGGGAAGAAAAATAAAGTGTTTAAAGCTACTCGGGGGCTTGTTAAAGAATTTGGGCTGGTAGATATATGGTGGCTCAAAGAAAGGGGTGCCCCAGGGAATACCTTTTACTCTGCACCTCATCGAAAGCACGTGCGGCTAGATTACTTTTTTGTCACTGCAGAGGTTGCTACTCAAGCCAGGATTGATATCCAACCCAAAATAATTTCTGATCACAATCCTGTCTTGTTAGAATTAGAAATCAGTTACAGATCTCCCATAAGGGCCTGCACTTTTGAACGGAAGTTGCTGGTCGATTCTGTTTATTGCGAACATATGTGTAAATGGATAGTGGAATTCTTTAATAATAATCGTGGATCTGCCTCCGTCCATATGGTATGGGATGCTTTTAAGGCAGATGTTCGGGGGGAGACGTTAAGCTATTCTGTGAATAAGCAACGTACACTGCGGGCGGAACTTTCGGTTGAAATGAATAAATTGCGGCTGCTAGAAAATGAGTTTACCGTGGCAGTTAGTAATGGCCAGGACGTTGAACAGATTTCAAGCGATTTGGCTATTCAAAAAATGAGGCTATATCAGAATTTTGCCACAAAGTTGGCAGCGCAAATCGCAGTTTATCGCTCCGAGATATATGAGGTGGGAGGAAACTCTGGCCGTATATTGGCTAAAAGACTACACCAAAAAGATGTTGCTAAGAGGGTTAATAATATTCAGGACGAGCAAGGGCAAATTTGGGAGAAGCCTACTGAAGTGTTAGAGGTCTTCGGGAAGTTCTATAGCCAACTGTATATGGATGAGGATATTTCGGGAGTCGAAGATAAAGGAGTGGAGTTTTGTGGCGATATTGAAATTTCTAAGTTGACACATGAGCAAAAGGATGAATTAGATCTCGATATTACTTGGGAGGAAGTGGAGATAGCAATTAAATCTTTGGCTGCAGGCAAGGCGGTGGGACCGGATGGCATTCCGCTTGAATTTTATAGAACTTTCCGGCATGTGCTGAAAGAGGAAATGCTGATGACCTTTGTGTCTGCACAAAAGGGGATAGTGCCACTCTCCTGGCGGAAATCTGTTATTGTGGTTTTTAAAAAAAAAAGACAAACCTCCCTTATTGCCGTCATCCTACAGACCTATTTCGCTAATCAACTCTGATAGCAAAGTCTATTCTAAAATTCTAGCAGCACGCTTATCGGGCATCATTTCTATGTTGGTTTCAAAATTCCAACATGGGTTTATTCCGGGATGTGACACCGCAGACCATGTTAGGTGCTTAATATCATTTGTGGATTGGGCTCAAGCAACCAATTCTACATTGGGGATAACCCTGTTGGATGCCGAGAAGGCATTCGACAGGGTTTCCTGGCCTTATATGTGGGAGGTTTTAAGGCTGAAGGGCTTCGGCCCTTTGATTCGGCAGGCATTGAAATCATTATACCTGCTCCCAGTTGCCTGTATTCGAATAGCTGGCCAAGAGTCGGGCTTGTTTACAATTAGTCGTGGTACACGGCAAGGATGCCCGTGTTCACCTTTATTATTTGCTTTATATATTGATTTTTTCTTGGTTAAGTTAAATCAGGCTATTGACATTAAACCGGTTCAAGTGCGGCATGTTGATTATCGAGCTTTGGCATATGCGGATGACATTGTCATTGTTACTAGTGATATTGTCAATGCTATACCTGCAATTGATGGATTAGCATCTAAGTTTGGGGTCTTCTCGGGGTATAAATTAAATATTTCTAAAACGCAGCTCTTTTTTATTGGTGAGGAACCTCCTGATAATATAACAACTGTCTCTGAAATCACATATTTAAGAATTAAAATTTCCCTACCAATTAGTAAGATCCCAGAGTTGAATATGAATCCCGTGCTTAGTAAAGTAAACGCAATGTTGGAGAGGATGGATCACTTACACTTATCTCTTTATGGTAGATCTAATGTTTTAAAAATGTTAGTTTTGCCGAAGTTTCTTTATATTTTTAGAACAATCCCATTGGAATTTCCAGTTTCGTGTTTTAAGAGGCTAGAGAGGATCAGCTCTAGATTCTTGTGGGGCTATAGACGTCAGAGAAGGGCGTATAAAAAGATGGTATTGCCGAAGAATCGTGGTGGCTGGGGTATTCCCAATTTTATTTTTATTATTGGGCAGCGGTTCTGCAATTTATTAGTCCTTTGGTATTGGGGGACCGGGTCAAGATTCTGTCATGCCATAGCCCATCAATTTATGAGTTTGGGTTGGGTGATGAGGCCAATGGCTGTCTGGTTAAAGTATTAGAACCCAGTTATTTTAAGAAAACCAAATTTAAAATTCTCAAAGCGGCATACTCTGTCTGGAGATCAGTTAAACGGCAACTTCGGGTTTCAAAGTTAAACGCATATACCCCATTATCAGCTACTGGGTTACTTCCATTGATTTTTCGTGACCAAACGTCTAATAGATGGCGCTCAAAAGGAATTCAATGTTTGGGGGATTTGTGGGATGATGGTCAGATGGTATCATTTGCCGAGTTACAAATAAAATATGGTCTGGCCAAACATGAATTTTTTAAACATCTTCAAATCCGTAGCTATTTGAATTCGTTAGGCCCTGATGTGGAATTTCAATTTAGAAAGCTCCCTCTTATTGAAAGGATGAAAAAACAAACATCAATCGGCCAATTTTATTCTCAATTGATTGATGTGCTTCCAGACGATGTTGTGGTATGTCAAGATAAGTGGGCAATGGAGCTCGGTCAAGACGGAATTAATGTTATAAAATCTCTAACCCTTGCGAACCAAGTTCTGATGTCCGGGAGGATGCGTACTCAGCATTATATGGCCATATATGATTTGTACTATACCCCAAGAAAGATCTCTAAATGGGGGACATCTGCTGGGACCAGATGTAATAGATGTGGTTTATTTGCAGCAGATGAAGTCCATATGTTTTTTTCATGCCCTAAATTAGCTGAATTATTTCTGTCCATTGAACGATTTTTAGGTTTAATAATGAGGTCATCAGTGTGTATAACTGGGGAATTGGTTTTGATAGGTTTTAATTCAGTCACTTCGGCTCATACAAGGTCAAAGGCATCGGGATCTTTTTTATTTATTTGTATGGCAGTGTTGCGTGCATGTATTACTAAGGACTGGATAAATCCTGATCCTCCGTCTTTCTCGAGCTGGCGGGCAAGATTACTTGCCATGTATAATTTAGAATCCGCTATATATAAGACTAAGGGGAGAAGGAAGCGAGCAATGGGCGCTAAGATCTGGGCCGCTGTCACTGAATGGATTTAAATTCTAATAATGGACTGTCACTGCCTTTTTTTTTTTCTCTCTCTCTTTTTTTTTTTTTTTTTGCAGAAATTTCTGTATGTGCTATGCTTATATAATTTGGCTTTTGATATGTGGTTACATATTGACTTGGTTGTGGATTCCTGTTTCCGCTGTTTTTATTTGTATTTCTATTCTTTCTGCTGACCTTATTCGTGATTGTAGAAGCTGATTTATATATTCCTTGCATAAAAGGGAAAAAAACTAATACATTTAAAAAAAAAAAAAAAAATGTTACCCCCACAGTTATATACATGTCATTTAGATATGACCTCCTTACACTGTGTCAGAACCAATGTAGCTGATATTACTTGCCCACCCTATTCCATTCGATAGAACCATTCAGACCCTCCTTGTCTGCTTTTTCAGAGAAAATCCAGCAAGCCAATCCCATGCTGTGCACTGCCTTTCATTGTGCATAGCATGGAGTTAGCCACAAGGCCTTGCTTACAGCCAGGCCCGGAGTTCAAGTCCCCGCAGGCAGCCAACCCCTGCTGCGCATGACCTTTGGCAGAGTGGGCAGTGGGCAGTTGGTCACAGGGCTTGGCCTACAGCTCCCCTGCCCTAGCTTTATGAGGGCCCGTGGACCCCATACCCTGAAGCCGCATGTTTTTTAAAAAACAGTGATGGCCACTGGCCACTCTCCCCAAGTCTATTTTGGCCCTGGGGACCCCATCCCCTGGGGCCAAACCAATAAAAAGAGGAGGGGCTGTGCAACCCCCCTCCCAGAGCCTTCTTGGGCCCCAGGGACCCCATCCCCTGGGGTCGTGGAATTTTTTAAAAGGGGAGGGGGCCACGTGGCCTTTCTCCCTAAGCCTATTTTAGCCCCTGGCACCCCATCCTCTGGGGTCTCCATGAATTATATTTAGGTGCCCCTGCGCCCTCCTGGAATACCCACCAAGGACCACGTTGGAGGGGCTATGGGGCCCCCCATTCCCAGCCAGCTCTCCAACTTGTGTGAGAGTCTCTTTTGCTTCTGCATGGAGGGAGCAGCTATTCATGCATGCTCACCCCAGAAGGGATATGTGTTTTGTTTCCCTGCCCACATCAGTGTGGGTAGGGAAATAGAACACAAGTCTGCTCCCAGTGGGTGGGAGCATTTTTAAATCTCCTACATCTTGGAGCAGATTTAGGTGTTTGCTTCAGTTTGAGGAGTGCTAATGCAGGCGGGAAAGCTACTGTGTCCCGGGGGTGGGCTCCCCAGAACACAGTAAGTGAGCAGGCCACAGGGGTTGGGTGGCCCTCCTCTCTTTTAATTATTGTTGTGGCTCTAGAGGATGGGGTCTCTAAGACTGTTATAAAGCTCAGGGAGGGAGGCCCAGTTGCCCCCTCCCCATTTTTAAAATTGGCCCCAGGGGATGGGGTCTCTAGAGCCTAAGTAGGCTCTGGAAACGGGGCCACGCGCCCCCCCTCCATTTAAAAAAAAAAAAAAACATCAGCAATGGATGGGGTCCCCGATGCCTTTACAGGCCCTGCAATGAGGGCCAGCATGCAATGAGGCCTCTCCTCTTTCCCCTTTCTTACAATTTTGGCTCCAGGGAAGGGTCCCCATGGTCCACCATTGGCTCGGGGAGGGGGGCAGCGTGTCCCCTTCCCCTTCATTACTATATACGCAGCCCCCAGGGATGGGGTCCCCAGGGCCCATAATGGGCTGGGGGAGGGCTGCTCTACACATGCCCCCTCCCTACAGGACTGCGGCAAAAAAACAAAATTTTATTTTTATTTTGGCCCAAGGGGGTCCATATAGATCCACCCCCACAGGGCCTAGGGGGCAGGGTATCACTACCCTGTCCACTTATTTTATTTGTTTTTAGCTTCCGGACAGGGTACTAAGTCCATGGGTTCTGTTATGGCTTCCAGCAATATTCTCTCATGTTGCTGGCAGCCAATGAGAGCGCTTGCTCCTGCAGGAGTCTGACTCCCATGGGAAGGAAAAAATGCACCCTGGGCCAATCAGAACACTCTATTTTTTAAAATTGGGTTTGAGGGACTCTCGCAAGAGTCCTTTGAACCCAGCGGTTCAGATATACATACATTTTTTAACCTTAATTATTCAAAAGTCTGTGAACAGATTTACACCAAATCACAAAAAGCACGCTTTCTGGACCAAAATCTAGCTTTGTGCCAAATTTGATGGAATTCTTTTCAGCAGTTGTTGTGGTAGCACTGTCTGCAAAAGTTTATGGAAAATACACAGGGATTTTGTGTTTTGTGTTTTAGGACTCCCCCTTTTTCTCAGCCACTGCTTGATGGATCACTCAAGGAGCTGAAGTGGATGAACTTCTTTTTGGAAAGTTTTGTGAAGGTTCATTAAATGGCGCCAAAGTTATTAGCAAACTAAAAAGCACTGTCTATGGGAAAGCAGACAGCAAATCTAACTATAACTAGCCAGTGGCAACTGCCACTAGGTAATAATATATATGTATGAATATATACATATGCATATATATAACTATATATTTTTTCACTGGAAAAAAAAGGTGAGCTAACTATAGCTCTCACCATCCACCACTTATAACCTATACCATAACCCATAACATATCATGACATGTTAAATGACATCATTGATGATATCACTTATGACATTTAAATGTCATCATTGATGACTTTTCTGATAACATCATCTAACAGATATGACTGTTTGCTGTATGCTTTGTGCACTGAAAGGTATTCAGTAACCTACACTTAGACCCAGTTTTGCATTAATACTGACATTCGTAACCTTTTGCAGCATGCAGGACATGAAGCATATCTGTGAAATCACCCACTTTTAGGAGATATTATACTTTTCTAAGATATTCAGGTGCAGAAGAAATATTATATCTCTGTAGACATTAGCATCTTAAGCTATTTATTAAATCGTCAGTACTGTTCGAAAGAGTGTTTGTTCTCTTGTTACCTTACTCAGAGATACCCATTAAAATTCTCATTTGATCTAGAATTTCATGTTAATGTCTTCATGTTTATGCATTAGCAACTGATATGGCATGTGCAACAAAGCACTATGGATAACCCTGCATAATTATTTAAAAAAATAACAACACGTTCCTAAAATGAGCAAAATGGAGCACACAGTTACAACAATGCTAGAGTTATATTATAAGTTAAACTGTTTGTAAGTGAGTCAACCATGCATTATACTTTTTTCAACAATGTGTAATATCTCAAAATGTTCACTGAAATTCTAGCCATAAATATCAATTTGTTATGAATCCCTACTTTATGAAGAAATTGTCAACAGTACTCCATGACTACTTTTTGACAACAGCATCTATGCAGAAATTCACAGATGAATAATGTATTGACAGAAGAGTCAAAATTTTCTCTTTCATATTTTTGGTAACTAGCCTTTGATTTTAAACACAATAGTTACAGTCAGACTCCACCTTCCTTAATATACTTGCATTTTAAACTTTACTGACCACAAAACTGTCCACCATATAACTTTTACCATACTGAATCAGACTGTGTCCAGGACTCATTTATTTATAGTTGGTACATGCACACATGTATGTATAATAAATATGTTCTGTGTATAATCGTGTGCCCTTGACTACCTACTTTTATTAGAATTATTTAACGTTTTATAGCTTAATTGGAGGAGGAGTAGTTCGGATGATTTCATGAGTGATATAATCAATAATGTAATTTGAGATGTCAACATTAATGTCATCAATGATGTCATTTAACATGTCATTAGTGATGCAATATGTGAAGTCATAAGCAGGGCATGGTGGGGACTCAGGTTTTAGTTAGCTCTCCAAATATAACCAGAGAATTTCAATGTTTTTTTAAAAATATTACTTTGTGTACAGGGCAACTGGAAATATGTGATTCTGTGGTGCTGTGCATTTCACATAATTATGGGTTTGCCGCATTTTCCACACAATTCATCCTCTGCTGCATAATCTGAAGACTTTAACAAAATAATGTTGTTTCAAGCACAAATTGAGAACACGTTACTAAAACATGACAACATGTTTTCTTGCCCTTTGCAAAGGTTTAATGGTCATCTTTTAGTTGTTTATTGGTGTATTTGGGTGGTAAACCGTTAGGAATAGGGTGAAATCTTTGCCCAGGCAGTGGTAATATGTGTAACAAGCATTGGCATAGCCAATAGGTCTCGCTTTTGGGACCTTATAAGTATTTAGTTATGCAGCATAATATCCTTGGTGCAACAACATCAACTGTTGCTTGGCTAAGCACTTATAAGGTCCCAAAGGCGAGACCTATTGGCTATGCCAATGCTTGTTTTGACAAAGTAGCCTTGATGTGACTGGAAGAAGCCCACCACAGACTCCGATGAGTACTCCGATTAGAATAAAAGAAAAGAGTAAAGTTATGATTCTAAAAACTACAAAAGACTTCTAGTCTTTTGTAGTTTATCGAATCATAATTTCAGGATTCCGCCTGTCTCCCCTTGCCCTCTCTGACTCCCTCCCCCTCAAGGGCCGACTTGAGCATTGGTGGTCATAAATTAATTAATGCCGGGCCTGTAAGCTTGCGACGTGAGGTGCAGAAAGATAAGACCCTCGGCCAACCAGACACAGTTTCAGTTTCATCATGATGAAACGGAAACTCTGTTAGCAGTAGTGCTCCTCCATCTCCGATTTATTGTAGTAAACGTCGAAGGTTTTTTCGATCGTTTTTGCTCCTGCGCAATTAATATCCCATTCACAGCAGTACTGCACAGTTTCTTTCTGTCTTATCTGTGAGTGTGCTCATGTTAGTATTGGTGCACTTGCTGCTTAGTTTACATGACTCATTGTAAACTAAGTGGCAAACGCTCCAATACTTCGGTCAAGTTCACGCTATAATAAAACTGCAAGAAAAAACAAGGAGACAGGATCCCGATGGAGGAACGGGAGAGATCAGAGATTAGGGAAGAAAGTGCAACTGGAAAGGGAACTTGGCCAACAAGAAGAGAGCGAAAAAGGTGCCGGTAATGGAAGACAAGAAGGCGTGGGAACGGCGACCGTGATGGGTAATGGCGGTGCGCATTTAGGTTCCGCGGGAGGAAGGAGTAAAGAAAGGGAAGACAGCAGAGGACAAGATGGGACCAAGAACACATCGGGCATTGATACGGCTTCGAACGAGCAGAGAGACGAAGATGGCAATGCAGCTTTTGGGAGAAAAGATGTAAGGAGAAAGGGGGGTAAAGAAAGAGCTTTGGGCCGAACAAGCACAGGAACTATGAACAAAGAAAACAGAGAGGCTGTTACTGATGACGCAGGAGATCGGATCTCAATGACAGAGGGAGACATGAGATGAGAGAGGCCATAGTACAGGAGACAAATGTGGAAGATGGAATGGCAGAGCATCCTCCATTAGTGGAGGATTAATCCGAATTCAGAACAAGCAATGGCCGCGCGGCCGTGAAACTGACAAGGCCGCGCGGCCGTGAAAGTGAAAGTAATCGCGAGGGAAGCCAGATGGCGAGGGAAGCCATATGGCGCCTGATCGCGCGTGCACGCTCGCATGAACGCAAGCTGGTCGCCAGCAAAAGCCACTGCTGTTTGCACTTCCAAAACCCGCTTACTAAAACTCTCGCCAGAGCAGCGCATGCGCTGGCTCAGGCAAGACCTAAAAATGATAACATTATAATGTAATGATATCACAAAATGTGGCTTTTCTTGCCCCGTAATTAAGTCAACACTCTCACATTATTTGGTCTACCCCTGCCACATAATTCCAGTGGGCCTAGTTGTGTATGTAACTTAACTATAGTATCACTTTAACCTTTGGTTTGTTCAGTGAATTTCTGTTTTTCTTTGCATAAGTTAAAGTCTTTTTTCCATTCATAAGTATAACTTGAGTTTAACCTTTGGCTTTTTCAGTGAATTTCCATACCTATCTTTAAACTTTGTTGTTTTCAATGAATTTCTGGTTTTTGATCATGCACAGCTAATTTGAAGATGCGTACAGCTTTCATCTGTGCAGAGTACAGGTTTAGTAGCAAGGCTCGGTGTCCAGCTATGCCCTGCACCCAACACCTCCATGAGTGGCCAACCAACTCATGCACACGGCCTTTTCATGCAACCGCAATATGTGGTTGTTTGCAGTAGGGAGTAAGATACTCATTTTTGTGTTGTTTTTTCACTTTTTTTTTTTTTAAAGTTTTCCGCTACTGCTTTTGTACATGTTTTGATATTGTTTTAGGCTTCTTTTTGTTTTTCACATTTTTTACAGTTTGTAGCTTCAGGTTTTGTATGTTATTTATATAATTTTAAAATGTTCTTTTATTTTTGATGAAAGGTTTGCGATCTGTTTGGAGATTCCGCTCCATGGACCTTGTTTATATTCTTTTAACTTCACCAAAAGCCACAACTTTATGACCATGTCTGCAAAATATGCCGAAATGGTGCATATTTACATCATTTTCTTGATTTTTATGTCCCACCACTTCCAGTGGTGCAGTGGTTTCTCTTTCTTCAGCTCAATTCTTCTGCATCTCTACATGTGCAATGCTGTTTGATGTATAGCCCTCAGTTGCTTCCACATTCCAGTGGTTTTCATTGAATACTGTCCAGTCTTTTGTTTATGCTGCACCTAATGGCACAAAGTACACGCAACCTCCTATGCATTTATATATTTTTGGGCTGGATAGAGATTTGAAAAATTGCCACATCAGTGATTTTGTTGCTGGCCTTGCTTGTTGTAGTGCTGTAGAAGTGCTTTTGAGAACACTGATGTTATTGCTTCAGATAGTGTGCCCTGCATAGTCCTGGTGGATGAAGTCCAGTTGTGCGTGACTCAATGATGGATTCCCATTGCATCTACTACAAACTGTCTCTGTTAATCACAAATCCTGTAATGTGATTAGCAAAATCATTTGAGGTTGTTTCTAAAGGTTGTGGGCTTTTTTTGATTAGTGTCAACTGAGCGGCCATTCAAAAGTCTGCTTTTATTTTTCATTATTTTTGACAACCCATAATATTTCCTGGTACTCCTATATGACTTATAGATCCAATGAACCCCACTTGGGTTAAACTTCTTGTTCCTGGTTCCGCAGGAATACTGCGGAACTTTGAACGTCTAAAAAAAAGTTGCATTTGCTATGAAGAA
Organism: Calotriton arnoldi; assembly: GCA_963921515.1. Lineage (NCBI taxonomy): Eukaryota > Metazoa > Chordata > Amphibia > Caudata > Salamandridae > Calotriton > Calotriton arnoldi. The sequence goes on along the minus strand of CAWUFW010001597.1, from coordinate 728,701 downwards.
GTCTTATTATTTAAACTTTGAGCATAGGTATTTTCTCACAGGCCCAAGTAAGAAAGCAGAATTGAAAGTATTAGTGAAACTTTTGCCTTTTTTATTACCTGAAAATATTATTGCAGTAGCTGGGACAAACAGAGAAAACATCATCTCATTGGCTAAGGCCATTAGTTTTATGTATAATCAGGAGGTTCTCACTCTCTCACTGTTAATAGGGCATGGCAGTTCACACTATGGACACTCTGTACAGTGTTGGCTGCTTTTATTTTTCCTTTTTGCTGATTTTTTTGTGTTTCAAGGGAAGAAAATGGCATCTGAGGGTCAAGAACCAAAATACCACTCAGGTGAAGAAGAGAAGCTTCAGGATGACCAACGCAGCACTCCCAAATCCATTATCTGGGAGTTTTTCACTATACCACCAGGTGAAAAGAAAGGATTTGCGAGTGATGTGGACTGCATACTCTGCAGCAAGTGGTTTTCTGGAGGTACTGAGAAGAAGTTGTCTTTTTGTACCTCTGGGATGTTAAAGCACTTGAAAGTGTAGCACAACAGGTAGCTCAATGATGCAAAGAGGAAGAGGATGAAGGAGCCTTAACATCAAGTGCCCCTCCGGATTCTGTGGCCAAACCCCTGCATTCAACCTTCAGCATTGTGTAGTGTGGGATTGGCTGCAGGACCTGCGCAGCACGAGGTTGGCCACAGAACCTGTGACCAACCCCCACATAGATATTCAATCCCAGTTTTCCCCTGCACAGGCCAGACCCTACATCCAACAACCTACACTTGGCCAACCCCCCACTATGCACAGCCTTTGGCCGTGCACAACCATGGATTGGCTGCAGGGGCCTGCACCCTATCCCACACAGACTTACAAATCACAGTTGTGCAGGGCCCAAGACTGTGTGGAGCTTGGGGTGGCATAAGACCTGACTTTCAGGCAGGCCATGTGCCCAGTCCTCCGCAGTCTGCCAACAATTCGGAAAACCCCCTCCCCATGGGTATATTTCGTTTTTTTTTACTGCATTGCAACTAGATATCAACTCCACAGTACCTCAGGACCCAACAGTGGGTTGGCTGCCTATGGGAGATTAGATGCATGGTCTGCACCTACACCCTACTCCTCATGGGTGAGGTGGGCAACAGGGCATGGCCACAGGCCATGCCCTTTTCTACACCCGGCAGGCAGCCAATTCACTGCGGACCCCCATCTCACAAACATATTAATTTGTTTTTAGTTTTTTGTATGACCTCCTTTGGTACCATGGACCTACCAAGGACTGTTCCAATATGCTACCAGAAGGGTTGAATTGAAGAGCACTCGCAGATGATGTGAGCTATGTTGCAGTGGGTGTTTTCGCACCGCCAGCATTTATCGTGGGGAAGGAGTCCTGCTCTGTTCAGTTTTGTCGGTGACCAATGCCAATCGGGGACAATTTTGAAAAGAACTTTAAGTGGGTCTCTCGTGTGCGCTTATCTAGAGCTTCCAGGATGTCTGCCCAATCTTCGTCCTCATACGAGGTCTGTAAGCGAGTTTGCCATTTGGCGTGAAGATTGCGTAAAAGAGGTTGTGAGAAAAGGTGGCTTGAGAGCGTGCTGTACAGTCCCGACATTGCTCCCCTATGGTGTTCCCACACATTCAGACAGGTCACCACAGGTGAGTACTTTAAGGAGGAGGGACGAGGACCCAAGCAGCACCTCAGGCAGTGCTGCAGTTGCATGTAACGCCAGATTTGCTGCAAGTGGAAGCCTCTCTCCTCTCTCAGCTGGGTGAATGGTTTTAGGTCACCAGCAAGCAAGATTTGGTCCAAGGTGCGTATGCCCACCTCTTTCCAATGGGTCCAGCAGAGGGTCTGACCACCAATGCGTAGACCATCATTGCCCCACAAAGGTGCTGTGTCTTGTAGTCATGGGTCTACCCCGAATAGGTAGTCCGTCGGGGTCTCGAGTACCCCCACACAAAGAACCGGATCTGGGAATCAATGAGGTGCAGTGTAGACAAAGGCACCAAGATGGGGAGCATACCAAGCGTGTAGGTAAAGCATGGAGGCGTGGACTTCTTTACTGCTTGCACCCTGCCCCACATGGAGAACCCCAGGTGGGGCCACTTCTCGAAGTCCAGTTTCATCTGGGCCAGCAATGGGTCCAGGTTTTCCGTGACCATCCCCTCCAAGCCCCCAGTAACCCTAGGTATTTGAGACATGAGGGCTGCCATCGGAAAGGGTAGCCGTGGATGGTCGCATTCGTGGTACCAGCCAAGAGTGGGAGGGCCTCGCTCTTGTCCCAGTTCACCTTGTAACCAGACAGGGCTGCGAAGCCATCAATGATTTCCAGCAGAGCTGGAAGGGAGTGGTTGAGGTCCATTAGAGTAAGCAGGACATCGTCCGCATAGAGATATATTTTGGAGGAGCTGTCCACGAGAGGGGGACCCATAATACTGAGTGAATTACGAATAGTATAGGCCAGGGGTTCCATGGCCAGGAGGAACAAGAGGTGGGAGAGAGGACATCCCGGGCGGGTGCCCCTCCGGATCGGGAAAGGGTCAGAGAGGAACCCCCCCACAATTAACTTGGGCCGTTGGACAGTCATACAGCAATCGCACCTTGGCAATGAATTGGTCTCACAGGCCAAATCGTTCCATGGTGGCAAAGAGGTAGTCCCATTCGATGCAGTCAAATGCTTTTTTGGCATCTAGTGAGAGGGCCATCGCATTAGCCAAAGGTCCTTGGCCGTCCAAAGGGTGTGGGCTAGGGTGTGGAGGTGGTTCCTGGAGGAGTGGCCTGGCATGAAGCCAACCTACGTGTGGTGTATCAGGGAGGGGATGACCTTGCCCAGGCGCACTGCCAAAACTCTGGCCAGGATTTTTATGTCGCAGTTAAGCAAAGAGTTGGGCCTGTAACTACTGCACAGGAGAGGGTCTGTCCCAGGTTTAGGTAGAACCGCGATCACCTCCTTGTTGGAGAGGGATCCCAGGGAAGTCATCTGCTCCGCCTCCTGAAAGGCAGCGTTAAGGGTATCAACCACCTACTCACCTGTAGAATTCCGCAGGGAAGCTGTCGTCGTCCGGGGCCTTATGATAGGGCAGTTTGGAGATGGCAAGCGCTATCTCCTCCTTGCTGATCTCCCATGCCAGAAGCTCTCTGCGCTTGTCCAACAGGCAGGGGAGGTCCACATGGTCTGCGCCATCCGGTCCCTTTGGAGTGTACAGCTTCTTGTAAAATGAGACAGACGCATTCAAAATGTCCTGGGCGTGGATGAGAACCTCCACCCTCTCCAAGTGTTTGGCAGGAATGGCCATGGTGGCCTTTTGTTGCTGCAGTTGGGCCACCAGCAGTCGGCGTGCCTTTTCCAACTGCTCGTAGTGTTGTCCTTTCAGACTTTGCAGTGCATACTCGGCCTTGGAGATGAAACGGCTTTTAAGCACCATGCGAGCCTGTTCCATACGTCAGCGAAAGTAGGATGGGTGGAGTAGAGGCAAGTAAGGGAAGCTATTTCCCTCTCTATCTGGTGGGTGGCCTCCTGCTTATTGGCCACAACAGCATCTCTCATAAGTTGACCCCTAATAGTTGTCTTCGTGGCAGACCAGAGTACTCTACGAGAGTCCATTGAGTTTTTTTTATCTGACAGTGCATAGAGATTTGAGTTTACAGTTGGTATTTGCCTTGAGGAGTGCGGTATCTGTATATTCAGGCACCATGGTTTGCGGCACGGGGAGGCCAAGCCCGTATCGAGGGACAAGAGGACCGGGGAGTGATCGTATAATGCTGCCTCCAGGATCCAAGACTCTCTGACGAGTGTCACGATTCTCTGGGAGATGAAAAAGCAATTCAATCTGGAGAGCGTGCCATGGACCGAGGAAACAAAAGTATACTCTGTATCCGATGGGTGACTGAGGAGTCAGTGATCCACCAATCCATGATCCGAAGCCACATCAACCAACAGTGTCCTGTCCTAGTCAATCACTTTATCCAGGGGACCTGTTCGGTGCAGAACCGCGTCCCAGGCGAGATTCCAGTCTCCACCCATAACATACTGCGAAGCCCCAATCTCTATGAGAAAACGGTTCAGATGAAGGAAGAAAGAGCGTTTTACCCCATTCCGTGCGTATATAGATCCAACGTAAAGGGAACTGTCCCCTAGACGCAGTTTGGCAAACGCCTTCCTGCCATCAGGGTTGGACCAGGTTTTCATAACGGTGACGGGCAGCGATTTTCGAATATGGATCGCGACTCCCCATTTGTGCAATCACCTCCTTGTGGGAGAGAGATCCCAGGGAAGTCATCTGCTCAGCCTCCTGAAAGGCGGCGTGAAGGGTATCAACCACCTCCTCACCTGTAGAATTCCGCAGGGAAGCTGTCCTCGCCCGGGGCCTTATGATAGAGCAGTTTGGAGATGGCAAGTGATATCTCCTCCTTGCTCATCTCTTACGCCAGGAGCTCCCTGCCCTTGTCCAACAGGCAGGGGAAGTCCACTCCCCCCCAAAAAGGCGGCCACACCGTCTGCGCCATCCAGTTCCTCTGGAGTGTACAGCTTCTTGTAAAATGAGACAAGCTCATTCACAATGCCCTGGGGGCAGATGAGAACCTCCTCCCTCTCCTAGTGTATGGCAGGAATGGCCATGGTGGTCTTTTGTTGCTGCAGTTGGGCCACCAGCAGTCGGCTTGCCATTTCCACCTGCTCGTAGTGTGGTCTCTTCAGACGTTGCAGTGCGTACTCAGCCTTAGAGGTGAAAAGGCTTTTATGCACCATGCTAGCCTGTTCCAGACATCGGCGAAAGTAGGATGGGTGGAGTAGAGGTGGGTAAGGGAAGCGATTTCCCTCTCCAGCTCTATCTGGCGGGTAGCCTCCTGCTTATTGGCCACAACATTGTCTGTCATAATTTCACCCCTAATAGTTGTCTTCGTGGCAGACCAGAGTACTCTGCGAGAGTTCACTGAGTTTTTGTTGTCTGATAGGTACGTGGAGATATGAGCTTTCAGTTGGGATTAGCCCTGAGGAGTGTGGTATCTTTGTATATTTATGCACCATGGTTTGCAGCACGGGGAAGCCAAGCCCCTATCGAGGGACAAGAGGACCGGGGAGTGATCGGATAATGCTGCCTCCAGGATCCAAGATTCTCTGACGAGCGCCACGGTTCTCTGGGAGATGTGAAAGTAATTCATTCTGGAAAGCGTGCCATAGACCGAGGAAACAAAAGTATACTCTGTATCCGATGGGTGACTGAGGCACCAGTGATCCACTAATCAATGATCCAAAGCCACGTCAACCAACAGGGTCCTGTCCGCGTCAATCACTTTATCCAGATGACCTGTTCTGTCCAGAACTGCGTCCCAGTGAGATTCCAGTCTCCACTGATAATGTACTCTGAAGCCCCAATCTCTATGAGAAAACAATTCAGATGAAAGAAGAAAGAGCGTTTCACCCCATTCGGTGCGTATATGGATCCCACACAAAGGAACCTGTCCCCTAGATGCAGTTTGACAAATGACTTCCTGTCATCAGGGTCGGACCAGGTTTTCATAACGGTGACGGGCAGCAATTTTCAAATAAGGATCGCGACTCCGCATTTGTGAGATGAACCGCTGTCAGTGGAAGGCGCTGTCACTATGCTGCTGTGCATTACCCTGCCCCCCCCCCCCAATCTCGGCGCAGCTTGTCGGATTCCAGGGTATCCAGGTGGGTCTCTTGTAACAGAGCCACATCTGCCCTTTTTGTCTGAAGATAAGTGAGTACTTTTTTTTCATTTCATATAGTGCGTGATGCCGTTGACTTTCCAAAAGTGGATGGGAAGTGGATGGGAAACGCACATAGATGGGGCAGGCGTGGGTAGTCCGGGGTCCCATCTATTTACCTTTGGCTCATTCATATTGACTCACATGAGATGTATAACACAGGGTGAAATATTTAACAGACAAATACCGTTAAAAGTTTTAAAGTTACTATATCTAGATCCCCTTGTTATTTCTCATAATGATTTATTGAGAAATCTGACATGGTGCCTTTAAGCCAAACATTTGTTACAGTGAATATGTGTGTATCAGGCAAGCTAGTGTATCTCTATTGGTCATTTGCAAAATGTATTTCTGATTTCCAGTAAAACGGTTGATACTGGAATTAAATCATTGTGGTTTATAATACTCACAGCTGGCAGGCTTGTTCAGCTATAGCTCAGGGTGGGAAACTATAACAATAGAGACATAGCACACAAATTATGCATTGAGTTGTGAGACAATATACACCGGGTTCTAACAACAGAAACAAATAAGTCACTCATCCGTTTTAAGCCTTTGTGCAGTTCTGTAAATGCAGAGTAAACTCTAATTCTGGATACATGTGGGTTACTAAACTGCAAACAGAGAGTTCTTTCTCCTTGTACGAGATGCATAGAGCAGGTGTGATACATGGTTGATGCCAGTTAAGAATGCAATGAAAATAAATTATGTTATATGTTACGTTTTGTTAAAGTGACTTCAAAAGCCCAACTGTTACCCAGAAAATGCATCCAAGCACAGGTTTCAATCAGACCGTACTGCACCTATCTCAAGCAATAATTACCGAAATATGAGCATTTTCAAAGCTTTCTGAAAGGGAACGTGGGTGTCAATTTATTTGAGCTTCCACGGATGTGTATTCCAGATCCTAGCTGCAAGATAACCAAATGCACAGCCCTTGCATTGGATTTTCTTGAACTGAGGCAGTACCAAGTTATGAGCTTGTTTCAATCGAAGTATGCAGAAGAGGATAGTACTTTTGAAATTTGTAGGCTCACTAATGTACCAGGTAAAAGGCCTTGAACCTGATTGTCTTTTCAACTGGTAACTAGTGTAAGTTCTTGCTATACGTAGACACATGAACATTTCTCCTCAACCCGTGCATCAAATCGACCCACCAAATTTGAAAGGGCCTGTAACTTGGCTTAGTAGGCTTTTGTCCTACCTTGATACATGCCATTGCAATAATCTAATCTTGATAAGATCGAACCCTACATTACTTTTTTCTATCCTCCTATCCAATTCAGTGGGCAGAGATTTGTTTACTTGGTCTTTAAAGGTCAGCATCATAAAACATTGGACCTACAGGTTTCTCACCCAGAACGAGCAATTCGTGGAGAACCGAGTGTTGCAATCAAAGAAGGGTCCTCTGTAGGCAGGTCACGTTGGTTTTATGATGAAGTTTATTAGTAGATAATAGTCTCTATTACAGGTTACAGATGTCATATAAATGTCACATTGTTAGAGTGTGGTTTTGCCACATAATTTAGCAAGGAAATATGCTATCTGAAATAACAAGACACACGTCTGAAAATGCAGGAATAGTCAGGAGTGACACTATTTATTCAAAGAATTTAGACAATAAATGTCAAAAACACGTCATTAATCAAAAATAACACCATGATATCTAGCAAGTAACAATGTGTCAAAGACACATCGCAGATCATGAGCAAAAACATGCAATCTAGTAAGTTTAAAATGACGGCAATCCAAAGAAAAAGAGAGAGCGAGAGAAAATGAATATCAAAGTATAATGAAGCATTACAACCTCAATCAAGAGCTAAATCAATCGGTTAACTGGGAACACCATCGTCGTGAAAAAATACACTGCACGAGGTGGTCAACGGATGGGCAGATAAGTAGCCCTTTTATACATTTGAAATGAGGAACCGTTGACCGCAAGATCTAACTTTGGCAGGTGCTTGACCGCAGAACATAACAAAGGTTTGAACTTTTTATCAAAAACACTTTGCGTCACCTCTCGGAAGCTTTAGGGTGGAATCTCCTTATTTGGTACATAGTGCATAGAAAGGTTATTGTCACTTTAAGGCATGTTGCCGTCTTAGTTTCAAAGGCAAGCAAAACATCAGGCGAGAAGCTATGGAAAGTTACAGTTAGCCCCCACCCTTACTCTTACCCCATCTTGTTCTTCCAGAGGACAAATGCATCCTGTTATTGCTACATCTCATTGACGTTCAGAAAGATGTGCACACATAGGACAGTGGCAGAGAGTGGGGGCCTGGTGACTTGTTTATCAAAAAAGCAGTGGACTGAGGTCTGTGGCCTTCACAGGAGAGATAACTGTAATCTTTTTAGATAGGCATGAGGCCTACCGTTTCAGTGAATGCTTAAGGCAGTTTGTACAATTTAGCACACCCTTATCTATTGCCTAACAGAGAAATTCAGGACTCTCATGCTTCAGGTGTGAAGAACAATAGCTGAGGCATTATATGGTAAAACTGGACCCTGCTTCAACATCAATGCCCCACCAGGAGCAGTCTTCTGCTGTTCAGCCTGCTCTCTCAAACTGATCCCTCAGGCATACATATACATACTATGACATCACACACAGAGGCTGCGCAGCAGGTATCATGCAACTAGGGAGAGAATGCATCATGTCAAATACAGGATATAACACCAAGGTCACTGGGCCTCCAGCTATCCGATCAGGAAGGTTTGTTAAGGCCAAAATTCAATACCTCAGTTTTATTGGAGTTTAGTTTGAATGCTTTTTTGTGCATCCAATTTGCAGTGGCAGAGATGCACTCATTGAGGGAGGAAGTGTTCTGCTTACCATCGTTATCTGTTATGTTATGTGTTATGTTAAGTCAATTTGTTGAGCGCACTTGGCACCCATAAAGGTATCCAGACACTTGAGCCGGTGTGTAAGTCATCAGTCTGGAAGAGATCCGTGGGGTTAGTTGAAGAGCCAGGTCTTCAGCTTCTTGAAGAAGTCAAGTAATGAGGATGAGCTCCTGATATGTTGGGGAGGTCATTCCATGTCTTGGCTGCGATGTAGGAGAAAGAGCGACCTCCGGCTGCGCTTCTGTAAATTCTCAGGATCTGTGCAATAGAAAGAGATGTTGATTACAGTTAACTTGTAGGTTGGTAGAAGTGTAGGCGGAGGTTGAGGTAGGAAAGTCCGATGTTGTGGAGGGTGGCGAATGCGTTTGTGAGGAGGTTGAATTGTCAGTGTTTCTGTATAGGCAGCCAGTGGAGCTCTCTGAGGTGAGGTGGATAAGGTGAGGGATGTGGATAATGAGTCTTGCAGTGACGTTCTGCATGTTTAGGGGTCTCTGTGTGAGGTGGGTTGGGATTATAGCATAGAGTATATTGCCCTAATTTAGCCTGCTTGTGAGTCAATATGTGTCTGGTATTTTGGGGTAGCCACTTGAAGATCTTGCATAGCATTGGAAGGGTGAGGAAGAAAAAAGTGGTGAAGGTGTTTACCTGGGATGCCATGGTGAGTTTATTATACAGGATGGTTTCTAGGTTTCTGGCTTGTTCTGATGGGATTTGAGTGGGTCCAAATTCCAATGGCCAGCAGGAGGAGTTGCATGGCGGCCTCTTGCTTCCGAAGATCAGAAGTTCTGCTTTGTCCATGTCAAGCTTTAAGCAGTTCTTTTTCATCCAGTCAGCTAGTTGGTCATGCAGTTTGTGAAGGAGTTTCTAGTGGTGTTGGCATTGTCTGTCAGAGATAGGATGAGCTGTGCATTGTTGGCGTAGGAAATTATGTTGATTCCATAGGCTCTGATAATGCCTGTGAGAGCTGCCATGTAGATGCTGAAGAGTGTTGGGCTAAGAGAGGAACCTTGTGGGGCTCCATAGATCTTGAGTTCTGAGGTGTATGGTGGGAGCCTGACTCTCTGAGTTCTGCCTGTCCGGAAGGAGACATACAATTTTAGAGCTGGTCCTTGTATTCCAGTGTGATGTAGTCTTGAGATGACGGTGTGGTGAGAGATGGTGCCGAAGGCGGCACAGCGATCGAGCAGGATGAGGGCTGCAGTCTCTCTGCGGTGAGGGATAGTCCAGATGTCATCGGTGGCAGCAATGAGGACTGTTTCTGTTGTGTGGTTGCTGAGAAAGCTTGATTGCATGCTGTCTAGAAGTTGGTGATGTCCTAGGTGGATGGAGAGTTGTTTGCTGATTGCCATGTCCATGACCTTAACGGGAAAAGGTAGCTGCTAGATGGGGTGATAGTTGCTGAGTTCACTATGGTCAGCCAATGGTTTTTTCAGGATTGCTTTGACTTTCGAGATTCCACACTTGATGGATGTGTTATTGATTGATGCGAGCAGGGAGCTGATTATGGATCCTCCTAAATTGTAGAAGTGATGGGGGCAGGAGTCTGTGGGGACTCCCGAGTGGTTAGAGTTCATAATTGCGGCCGTGTCCTCAATGGTGAGTGGTCTGTTAGCTGCTTGTCCTCACACATGGAGAGGTGTGGTGCAGCGGCCAGGGCAGCTGACTTCGGAGCACAGGGCTCACGGTTCGATCCCCGGCTCTGGCGGCAGCTCAGCTCAGCACCATGTGACTCTGGGCAATAGCTCACTTAATTTCCACGAAGGCCCCCAGCGCCTTGAGACCTGTAAGGGTGAGTAATTCGCACTTTACAAATACGGTTTTACATTTTTTTTTACACATGATGGTGGGCAGTTGGTCGAAGGTGTATTCTGGGTTGGCTGGGGGTTGAAGCTGCTTTAGATCTTTTTTGATTTTGTTGTGGAAGAAGTTGGAGAGGTTGCTGCAGAGTTCTTGCAAGGGTGTGATGGAGTTGGTAACAACTGCGTGGTAGGAATGGGTTGTAAACTCCGCTCCTCTGGTGGAGTTCGCGGAGGTTTGCCACTCTTCGCTTCACTTGGAGCATAGAGGTCAACAAAAACTCTCCCAATGCCGCGTGGCAGAGTTTACCAATGCCCACCCCCTAGCCAGAACAGAAGTCTGCCTGTCTCCATTATCATCATATACAGTAGTTTAGCGGGGATGCATGCATATGAGGAGGGGGTAAGGATTGGGCTTGCTTTGGGCTCTTTTACTAGTGATTGTGCTTGTTTTGGGCTACTTTTCAATGGAAATTGTGCTTGCTGTGTATTTGCTCATTTGAGCAAAGGGGAAGAAAGTGAAACACAAGAAGCATTGCACCGAGTGGCAGTCCTACGACACCGGTAAGCATGGCTCCACGGCAGATCAGTGTGTACTGGGGGCTTGGCCGGAGTGTTCACAAAATGGTAGAAGGTGATGCCAGTTGGATACATGGATCCAAGACTGAGAGTCCAGCTGTCATAGTGTTGCCCAGCATGTATAAAAATGTTTTGGTGCAGTGGCTGTGTTTTCAAAGGGAATAAGTACAAACGTGATTTCACAGAGTGAGGGAGGCATCTGTGAAGTTAGTGTTTGAATTCTCGTGTGTGTGGTCTAGCAAACCTCTCCCTAAAATCAGTACTTGTATCATTCTGGAGTGGCCGAAAGTGTCAGGGACATGTGGTCAGGCCATACAAAAAACTGGGGCATAATAAAATTGGGCACTTCTTTAAATTGGAGATGTCTGATGAGAGGGCACTGTTATGTTCCCCAACCTAGGTCTAAGTAGCAAAGGGACCTTTCACGTACATTTGTCCTACCTTGCTCTACATATTGGTCCAGCACTGACCTTTTACCCAGCTATATGCTGAATAAATGTCGATTTGTTTCCTTGAAACGAGCCTCATTTATTATGCATGAGGATTCTTAGTAAAATCCCCTGCACATGACGTATATAACAGGATTAACATTCTCTGTATAAAAGTCATGGTCATCTTCTTCCTAATCGACAGAACTACTTTGCATATTTGCAATTATTGATTTAGGCTCATTTACATAATCATACCCACAACATATCAATTGTGGTAGGAACCAATAGGCTATCTTTGTGGTATAAAAGAACCGTACCTTCACTAGGTAACCAGAGGAGACGCTTCCATGCTGACATAAGACACTGAGGTCCCTGCATGCTGAAGCTTCGACACACAACGGTCTGACATCCTTTGCAGGGTGTCCAAATTAACACCAAGATGTGGTCCTTCATTCTTGCCAATCAGGCAATAGGGTTGGCTCTTTCCTAGGGGATTCTTGGCTTTACACCCACATACATGCTAGGTACACTTAGGTAGGGTCCGCATCATAGGAGTATGCTTGATTACTGTCATGTTTATGTGCCTGCATATATTCACTGTTTTAGTACCATGGTATAATTCTACCTTATATTTACTCTGTTGTGCTTGTAATCTTTTACATTTGCTTCTGTCTAATGATTGTCACAGCAAACATGTTTATACTAGAATGACGCTGGTTCAATAAATGCTTATTGATAACATCCCCAACGTTTATTCCGTGTATCTCTCCGAGACTGAGTGAGCATGCTTGACTTAGCGAAAAGTACTGTACTGTTTCCACGAACCCTGAAGGATCAAGGGTTGTCATGTTCGATGGTTGCCAGAAACTGTTCGTTCCTTGGTAAGGTTAGGGGGGGTTAGGGTGGCACTGTTAGCTCGCTGGCCTCTAGGCTGACATATACTGTGGGGGTGTCCGGAATCAGTCTAGACACAAATCCCTCAGTTTATGTTGTCCAACAAACACGCAGATCCTATGTATTTGTGAGAACTACACGACATGGTGCCGCCAACTTTGGTTTGCTTTTTATTAACCATGGGCGTAAAATCCACTCCGCTTGTGGATTTTTGGCGAAATCCGCGTTCCGCGTAGAACGCGGAGTTACCGAAAAACTCTGTGCTCCGCAATGGAGCAGAGTTTTTTTGTGTTCGCACGCTCAAAATGCGTTTTCTCACAGGCGGGAGCGACTAACCGGGATGCCGGCATTCGTCAATGAGATTTCCCATCCGTTTGCGAGCGCCACGAGATTTGGTAGCCAGCCACACGGTCCCGCGAGAGTGTGCGATCGCGAACACGTCATTCGGGCGCGCCATCGGACTTCCGGCGGAAATCTTGTGAAGATCAATGTCCCGAACACATAGAATTTGTAATCTAGAGAAGAATCTCTCTCGAGCAGCATCAAAACCTTCCCGAAATGATGAAATATATTAAAAAAACTCCTAAGATTGACATTTGGCTGTACTTTTTTGTGCAAGGAGTCCTTTTAAAAAAAAATTTGGAAGAGGAACGAAGTGCAATGTCAAAAAAGAGAGGGGGGACCAGAAGCCAATTAAAGGTCCAGTGCCCGTGCTCCAAGCGCTAAACATGAAGTCAAAGAAGGGGGACACTGTTCCTGGGGAGTGGTGCGTGTGTCACTCACTCACTAAAGGAGGGAAAGAAAGGGGGAAGGATAGGGATCCTAGGTCTAGAACCCACTGCTGCGAGGGAAGAGCAAGTCTTGCCTCTTGTAGCCCTCACACACCCCGAAGGATGTCATGCTTCATCATCGGGCAGTTGCTCCTCATCGGGCCGGTGCTGCAATGCCCTACGGGTCCCCCGAAGGGTCGCTTTATCAGAGATCTTTTGGGAACTGCCGTATGGTGCATGCAGGTGTGTGGGGTGAGTCCTATGTGGAGGGTAGAAAAGTGCGTGCAAAGATTTTAAAACTGACTAAGGGTTACCAGAAGATGGGTGTTTTAATATGATGGTACCCTTGTCAGAATAAAAAACCCGTAGGTTAGATATTACCACTGAAGGCGCAATGTGCCCAGGTAACTAGAAGGTCAGGTCGACATGTTTCGCGCCTATGTGGTCACAGGGATCCGTGGCGCTTCATCAGGACCGAATGAACTGTGTGTGGGGTGTTGTGCACATGGGTAGTGATAAAAGGGGAGAAACCCTCTAAAGGATCAGGGCAGGCCAAAAACTGCGAAACCAATAGGCCCAGTGTCGTGTAGTTCCTATAAGACCTATATAGGATCTGAGCGTTTAGACAACATACACTGCGGGACTGGTGCCTAGACTGATTCTAGACACCCCCACCGGGTATGTTGGCCTGTGTACCAGCTAGCTCGCAATGCCACTATAACCTCCGCTTACCAAGGAGAGAATAGTTCTTGGCAACTATCGAACATGACAACCCTGATACCTCAGGACCGTGGAAACAGTAACTTACTTTTCGCTCAGTCACTCGTGCTCACTTGTTCTCAGAGAGATACACAGAATATTTTGGTTGGGACGTTTTCAATAAGTATTTATTGAACAGTCGTTATTCTAGCGTAAAATAAGTGCACTGAAATCACCAGTAGACAGTAGCATATATAAATGAGTAGCAGCACTAAGAAAGTAAACAGATGGTAGGTTTCTACCATTTTGCTAAAATCATAAATATAGGCGAGTATATAAAATACATGGCAATAAAATGCGTACTCCTACGATGCACCCTAACTAGATGTACCCAAGTGTACCTAGCATGTGAGTAGGTGTAAAGCCAAGAATCCCTCTAGGATAAAGCCAACCCCATTACCTGATGTTAGCCTGCGGAACCTCGTTCTGGTCTCGGGCTGAACACCCCTCGAGGGATGTCAGACCACTGCGAGCTGGAGTATCTGCATGCAGGAACCTCAGCGTCTCGCGTCAGAGTGTCGGCATGGAAGTCGTGATCTCCTCTCCCTATCTCAGCAAGATGTGATGTTTATATATCCTAAGGTATCCCCAGTGTCGGACTCAGGATGACGTCGGGAATGAACTTTATATACAGTTATTATGCAGGAGATGATGGTCCTGCTGTGATTCCAAGAAACTAAGAATCCTCATGCATAATGTATGAGGCCAGTGTCCAGGGAAAAACCCTACGTACTTGTGTAGTATTGCAACTGGGTACAAGGTCAGTCCTTCAAATCCGTTATGTATGTAGTATAGGAGAGAATGTAGGTGAAGGGCTATGATGTTACCTAGACCTATATCGGGGTACCTATGTGAAATATAACACCAGAGCTACTCATGGGTGCATGAAACACCTTTTTTGGGGGGTTTTCACTTTTTTCATGTGTGTTAAATAAATGCCTTTGTTGGATGTGTGTGCTTGTGGTGTAACTTGCAAACCTTTTTTAGCCCTGTGGATTTTTGTTTTTGGCATTGTTGTATTAAGGCTGTGTTGTTTAGCATGCCTCCTTTGTCTGGCCATTGTGTGAGTTTTTTTGTAATAGTGCGTGGGCCAGCATTTGCCTTGGCTGAGCCTCCTTGAGTTCATTGTTTTCCAGGCCGCCTGCTTGTGGTTGTTGTGAGTGACCATGTGGCTGGTGGCCATTTTTTGGTGGTAGTTAGTGTGCATTTGCCATAGGCCTGCATGTCTTTCCTTTGTTTCTCTTGGCTTATTGCTTCCATCCATTGTCAGCTGCAGCTCCCTTAATGCTGCATCCCACGTGATGCACAATGCCAAACCGGGTCCGTTACATTTGTATTTTTGTTTTTCTTCTTTCCTATCCTTCTTGAGTGTACTGTACACTACAGTACAGTACACAATCCATGAAAGCCTCCTCACTTCCTCTGCCCCTAAGATTTGGATGTGATGATGATTAGACTTTCAGGCACTAGGAACTATGGAGTAGAGTAGAAGTATTCTTCTTCTCTCTCTTGTTCAGCACAATTAATCTTGTAGGCATGCCAGCTCAGTCAGCTTGTGTTGTGCCCTAGACAGACATACTTGTGTTGCAGACTCATGTTACTTTACTACTGTCTGCATGAGGGGCAGCTGTACTACACAATTATATATTTTTCCATTACGGTCATACTCTGTTAAATCAATGGCAAATGCTCAGACAATTTCACTTTCACCCTGACTACTGCAATAAGGCACATGATGAAGATGACATGCTTATGAATAATGATATACGGCGGCACGACATCATGTCACTCACGTGATGATGATGATGACATACTGATTTGTAAGTACTAGTTACCATGCAGCCGATAGGCCACCCATGGCTGACACAGTCAAAAATTACATTGGTAGGGACTAGAGCGGAAGTGGGCCTCGGAGCCGGAGGGAGGCGATTGATGATGGGTGGGTAGGGTACATAATACTAGTCATGCACAATACATATGTTGTGCTTGCAAACTACTGTGAGTCAAGGGAGTATTCCATTCTGAAATACAACCTCAAACCTTTGAATCAAAAATCTTGCAAAAAAACAGTCCTTGTTCTTCCCAGGGCTTTTTTCATTTATCATTGCATTGCTCTTCTAGCATTATTATTTTATTCTTCACCCTTGGCTTTGGTACTCTGGCACGGTTTAATTTTCTTTTACATTCTCTTCATCCAGTCTGACTCTGTCTTTACCTACTATCTATGATACCATCCAGACATCCATCCATCCATCCAA
The DNA here is from genome assembly GCA_963921515.1 of Calotriton arnoldi. Taxonomy (NCBI): domain Eukaryota; kingdom Metazoa; phylum Chordata; class Amphibia; order Caudata; family Salamandridae; genus Calotriton; species Calotriton arnoldi. The sequence goes on along the minus strand of CAWUFW010001597.1, from coordinate 712,647 downwards.
ACAAGGCTATCATAAACCTTTCACCGACAACATACATTTGTCATAGATATAACCAACCACCACCCATGCGTCCTTGCTTGCCTTTGAGTTTGACCCCTCAAACCCCCCGGAGAATTCCTTTCACCCATACAGTTTCACCAACCCAGGCAGGCATCCTTTCTGCTTTGTTTCACCTTTCACCCATCCTTCAACTATCCATGCATCATATCATCTTCATCAGCCACCTATATGCATCCCAGGGCCCCTTCCTTCACCCGTGCAACCTTCTCTGCCAGTCATATATTATATGTCGTCTGACTGTTTGTCTTCGTCATAAAACTTTCTCTGCTGAGTTGAAGACAGAATAGAATAGGCCATTAGTTACTCAACCCCCGCCGCTAATGCTAATGTTAAGTAAAGTGTGTCTTCTTCAACTGTTCAGTGTTCACAACAACTTAGTCTCAGCAGAAGTACAGTGTACTACTGAGTGTACACCCTTACAGCGAGTGTATTCATCATTCTCAATAAGTAAGGAATATGACTTACCACTGCCCGCCACTGCTGCTGGGTCACCCCCTGTAGCTGCCGCATCCGCTCCCTCCGGAGTGGCACGGCCCTCACCGCTGGCCCCGGCACTGGTGGTCGGTATGCCTGGAAAAAACATTTCAATTTTTTTAGATGCCATATACGCCTCCCCTATTTATTTTTTTTATTAGCAAGATTGAAATTACATAATTATTAATACATACACCACACACATCACTTCACTATCTACAATTCGGATACTAGAGTAGAGTAGCCAGTATTGTCCTATCAAAGATAACAAAGTAATATCCGGTTGGGCATTTTGTTGGTGGCAATTTTTGAAAAGCCCCTCAAGAAGAGGACACCCCGAAGGACTGGACTCAATGGCTAGAGCTATTGGTGCATCTCATTTTTTGAAAAGAAGAAGGAGTGGTCAACTGGGCGGACATGACGTCTCTCTTAGTTGGAAAATAATGGTGCCGTCCTCCTACTCCTCATACTTCCTTCTAGCCATGGTGCACGGTAATCAGTTGTTCAGTGATCACCATCAACTGCAGCTAATAAAAAAAGTACTAGGCCTGGATTAGAAAAAGTAAAATACACCACTTTGGGGTGTCCAACGTGAGTGACCACCATTTACTGATTGAGCATGATGAGACAGTAAAAGAAACTAAAGCCTTCTCATCTCACAAACCTGCGTAGAATACCTTACTTGGGCATACAATCTGCACAGAAGATGAGTGCTACTAGTACTACTAGTAGTAAGGAGTCCTTACTACTACTAGTATTAGTAGTAGCCTAGGACCAATGGGTTCTCTGAGTCTTACAGTACCACTACTAGGCAATCCACATATAAGGGGCGAGGGAAAGCTGAGTAGAAAGAAACCCAGAAGAAAGCAAGCTACAGACAGACTAATACAGAGTCAGAGCAAAGGTTAGTCAGATGCAGTTTGATTTGATGTAAAAAAAAAAACAGACACTAGAAACAATGTTAGTAGTACTTAGTAGTAGGTAATGGAGCAAAAACAAGAATTTAGAAACAGATAGATTGAAGAGGATTTTGGCAAAATTAAAATTAGGAAATGGAAATAATAGAGCGGTAAAAGTTAGGGAAATATTAATATATAAAAACACCAGGAGGACTTACTGGGGCCAACAGCAGTGCTAACTGGGCCTGAGGCCGCTTCCTGCTGCTCCTGGGAGGCCCCTCCAGCTCCCGCACCCGCCTCAGCACTGCCAGCAGACCCAGTCTTCTTCTTGCCCCTGGATGCTGATCATGTAAGACATAATTAAAGAGACAAAAAATGATTTGTGTTAAATAAATAAATATAATTGCTCTAAAAATATTTTTAGACAGGAAACGGCAATTGCAATAACATTGACCTATCCTAAATCAGATCGACTTATTCGACTAGTAGTAGTCGACTAGTATGTATCGCAGTCGAGTACCATCCGATCATTATTATTCCACAGTTCAATTCCGATTCCTGAATCCTAAACATACCTAGCCCGCCTATTCCAGACTTTGGAATGAATTGCAAAAAAATCATATTTGCTTCTAAGTTCCGATCTCATTCCCAATCATCTCTCAGTCTCAACTTCAACCCCCTTTGACGGGCCAATTACTAAGTCTGCAATTATTCTTCTTAATGCATAGATGGACGCATGCATATTGCATACACTAAATTGGTTGGTTGCAATTCGCTCACTATACGAACTACAAAAGGTTCTACTAGGACTGAAGTCATGTGAGAAGAGGCGTCACGCAGGCCGCTAAATTGCCAAATAATACTAACTAACTAACTACTACCACTATCTTAGTGACAGGAGGCAGGACAGCCTGACAGGACAAAGGAAAGGACTGGAGTCTTAGCTATCTGCATTACCTAACTTAAATTCTCTAACCTCTCTTACATAACCAGTCCAAGAGAGCGCAAAGTTGCAAACAAGTATGATTAATTTTTAGCGCTGAGCACGAGCACGTGTCTGGAAGTAACAATCACATAATATAAGATTTTTAAACATAAGTTACCTGCATGTAAGCAGCAGCAGCATGTTAGCTATTTGCGAAAAAAATAATATTCGCAATAACACAGAACAGAAGAACACAATAGTAATATAAAAATGAGCTACTCACAAGCCCCGGGACCTCAACACCTAGCAGGTCTAGCAGGTCCTGCTCCCGGTCCGGGATGTCGGACCACCGGTGCGTCAATTGGTTATGGGTGCGCCGGGCCCAGGAGCAGCGAAACACTGCCCGGCACACCCTCACCCACGCCCGTTGACGCTCCAGGAGCCCGTACCTGGACCCAGGCCTGCAGCCTGCTGCCAGGGTTAAGGAGAGGTGGCGCTGGATAAAAAAAACCAGTGCAGCCACCTCCGCCTCACTGAATAAGGCCTGTGGCTGCACCCCTTATGGGCACCGCCTTCCACAAGGAAGGCGGTCACGGCTCTCACTCCTCGGCCTCTTCCCCTTAGTTTTTTTTAAGGCTCTTCGCCCATGGTTCTGGGTAGGCAGGGGGCGAAAAAGAAAACGTAGGAAGTAAGAAAGTAAGTAAAAGAAATTAAAAAAGCAAGTAATAGAAAAAGAGTGAAAAACGCACTAAAAAACACACAAAAAGTAGAAAAAAACGCAAAACATACAATCAGGAATAGAGAGGGATAGACAATAAAAAAAAAGATCAGAAAAAAGTTTCTAGAAACAAAGGATCGAAAAGATATAGGGAGGATAAAAAAGCAGGCCCAGAACCATAGCAAAAAGTGAGAAACAAGATGGCCGCGCCCATTGGTGACCGCGTGGTGAAGTTCGCACAATATTTCCCCCCGAGCACGCAATAAGCGTCCCTGAACACGCAACACGTGTTCCCGAATGGCAAAAACGCATCGCGAACTGGCGGAACAAGCAACTCCACGTGCTCGTGGAATTCAGCGTAGCTCGCTGAGTTTTTTTTTCAACTTTGCGGAATTCCACGTAGCACGGCTACGCGAACTCCACCCAGGTTTAGTTCTTATTAAACAGTCAAATCTGAGTAGTTCAGTAGTGCTTTCTCAGAGACCCCTACTCAAGTTTAACCAGAGATGTCTGGAGTGGGAAGGGAATTCCGCCGCAGCTGAGTAGGTATATTCTATGTAATGGCTGTAGGTTTGTTCAAGCTTGAAGGATAATAGTTCTCGCCATTGTGCAAAAATATTATCTCTTTTACTTACTACTTACTCCCACAATGTCGGTCACTCAAGATGGCATTGCTAATACAGGAGAAGAGGAGCATGAAGGTGCTCTTAACATTACAGAAAATTGCAGACATGCAGTTACTATAAAATTTATGGAATACAGTTCCTGGCAATGGGCGGTAGTGTTACCTTCGTGATTGAGGCACACAAGGCATTCAGAACAGAGGTGTTCTATTCTTGGGTCAAATTCCCGCCGGCAGATGCACGCACATGTTTGTTTCACACTTACATTGAAGATGAGACACCTGAAGAATACTTTCCTTACGTGAATGTAAAAGTCCTGTTTACCTACCAAGAGTATATTAATTGGTTTAAAGACGCCTTTCCCCACACCACAGAAAATGTGATACCCTGTCCACTCAGCAGAGAAGGAGCGACCTGGCTAGTCCTAGCTGATGTAGTTAAACTATACAGAAACCTTGCACAGTTTGTAATGTGAACACTTACAATTCAACCTGCGAGGGTTACTCAAACTGGTCAACCTTAAATGACTATGACAAATATCAGCCCACAAACGCTGACCACAATTATGGGAAGAATGCCCACCAAACGTGAGCAAATTCCCCACACTCATTGTGTGCGATTTGTTTTATTGTGTCCAGTCATTTAATGAATATCTTCACTATTGGGGCCAGAATGGGTTTACAGATTCCAAAGGTTGCGCAATAAAGCACAAGTTGTTTTGGGAACAGGTGGCAAAGTTGAAAAAATGCTTGCCACGGGCTCATGTAATTCACACATTGAGTCATCAGTGTGTTGGCGTGCACATTGAAGGGAAGTCATTGGCTGATGAAGCCGCCAAGGCAACAGTGTGAACTGCTGCCGTTGCTTCAATCACTCCTTCTAGCACGAGGATAGACGGACAGATAATGATAGCTGTGAACGCTAAGCGCAATAGCTCCACCTTGCCAAATGGTTTTCAACTCAAGTACTCCTACAACTTCGATGTGCAAAACACTCAATATGCTCAAATTTTAGGAGTGGGGGATAGAGTAATACCAAACATGGATCACAGATGAGGATAAATTCTGGCTGCGCACAAGGGTCTGGATTCAGCACCTGCAGGTATCGCTGGGACTGTTATTCTACTAAAGCAGCGTTATTGGTGGCCAGGTCTTACTAAACAGACCAAGGACTTTGTCCTCAAGTGCGACATCAGTCAGCAGATCAAAGGTTCCACCGTAGCACGTCCACCTCAAACACCACTACTGATATCAGACAGACCTCTTGCATGTGTCTATTTGGACCCCTGCGGCCCCTTACAATCTGACAGGGCTTACAAGTACATCTTGGTGGCATTTGATTTATGCTCTAGATTCCTGTGTGTTTGGTCTCCGCGCTCGGCTGACGCTGAACTGTTATAAAGGATTTGAGAGTCTTCATAGGGACATTCACAATTGACACATTACATTCCGACCGTGGCACTTGGTTTAGCTCATGGGCTGACAAAGAAGCTATGGGAAGTTTGGGAGTAGCATTGCAGTATTCCTCTCGGTATCATTCAGAGGGAAATTCGATTGTGGAGAGGAAGTAACAATCCTTAACAGCTGGTGTATTAGGATAGATTGGCAGTTGGGTCAGTCACCTATATGGGGTCCAGAGCGCACTAAACAACATGTCAAGAAAGTTCCCTGTGGGGCCATACTCCATATGAAGTCCTGTTTGGGATAAGAATGTGGGTACCAGACCTCTTCTGTGACAGCACAGTGGCGGATGAAAAACCATTTGATATCAATGATCGTTTGGCTGTTTTACAGGAACTCAATGAATTCCGAGCATTACAAAGCAACGTCCAAGTAAAACGCACCGCCATTGGAGGGGTAAAAACTGTTCTGGCAAGACCTCTCTGGGTCCCGAGGATTGGGGACCTGGTCAGAGAAAAGATAGTGGCCAAAAAAGATTTTGCGCCATCCTACCTGTCCTGTACAAAAGGGGATGATGGACGGAACGCTTGAGCCAATCAAACACTCACCCCCAGTCAACTGATCTGGGTTTAATCCATCATCATTCTTTAGCTCACTCCACCAGCCCAGTTCAGACATGGCCATATGCAAATCAGTCTGACCCTGTGCCTCATGGGAACAGTCCAGCCCGAACTGCCAAGCCATGTCTTCCCTGGACCGGAAACAAGCATCCTAGGACCGGTTTCTGGCATTCCAGACGTCATCAGCCAGGCTTGCTTGAATCCAGTGGCTGTCGAAAGAACAAGAACAGTACTTCTTCCGCCTTTTGCCAGCTGCAAAGAAAAGAGATTTGTCTCAATTGATCTGATCAAACCACACTATGTGACCAATACTCAACAGTAGGCGGTGTGGGTTCTTGGGTAGCCACCGATCTCCTCGCGCTACAATAAATGATGTTCAGATGGAAAGATTAATAGCTTTTGAAGACTCCACTTCGTGAAGTGAAGGAGTTACCAACAATGGAATGCAACTTGTACCTGTTGAAACTGAGCAACCTCAAACTACAAATGACACACAGATCTCAGTTTGGCCTAATACCGACGTCTATGTGAATATGTCTCAAACGGTGGCATCTGCTAGTTCCACAAAACTGAGCTACCAAAGATAGATCGAACTGCGTCTGGCTACTTCATCGATTTAGATGATTTCTCATCAGACCCAAATGAACCCAAGTTACCTGTTTCCCACAAACAACGAAACTGTGATTTCTACCTTTGGCTGAAAAAGACTTACTTTGTTTTTCCCTAGCTACAGCTGTGGATTGAAATTGGTCTACTGTTCCTAGTCCTTTTGATTGGTAAAGGTACTGTCTTCTTCTTGCTCCTGAATAGACATTATCTCCCAGAACGCTCTGCAGAATAAGCCCGGGCGGAGTTCGTGTAGACGCGCTGCGCGAACCTACTCGAAGCGGTAAAAAAACTCTGCAACGCTACGCAGAGTTCCGCAAGCATGAGGAGTTGCTTGTCCCGCATGCTCGCGCATGCTCGTGCATGCTCGCGAGATGTTTTCTGACGTTCAACAACGCGGATTGCGAGTTCGGGGGGAAATATCGCGCAAACTTCACCACGCGGTCGCCAATGGGCGCGGCCATCTTGTTTTTCTACTCTTTGCATGGTTCTGGGGCATGTTTTTCATCCCTCTCCAATCTTTTCAATCCTTTGTTTCTTACACTGTTTTTCTGATCTTTTTTATTTAGTATCTATTCCCCTCTCTCCCTAAGTGTATATTTTGCGTTTTATTTCTACTTTTACTGTGTTTTTGTACTGTTTTTCTATTACTTGCTTTTTATTTTTTTTACTTTCCTACTTCTTCTCCTGACTTTATTTTTTACTTCTACATTTTTCTTTTCCGCCCCGCCCCCCAGAACTATGGCTAAGGCTAGCCAGAAGGGGAAGGCCAAGGGTAGTGAGGCCAAGAGCCACCTTCCTTGCGGAAGACGGTGCCCGGAAGGGGTGCAGCCCCGGGCCCTATTCTCCGAGGTGGAGGTGGCCGCCTTTGTTTTTTTGTACAGCACCATCTCCCCTTAACCTTGGCAGCAGACGGCAGGCCTGGCTCAGGCTACGCTATCCAGGAGCGTCACTGCCGGTGGGCGAGGGTGCGCCGAGCAGTGTTTCGCTGCTCTGAGGTCCGGCACACCCACAACCAGCTGACTCACCGGTGGTTCTGCATCTTGGACCGGGAGCAGGATCTGCTGGACCTGCTAGGTGTTGAGGTCGTGGGGCTTGGTGAGTAGTTAATTATAGTAGTATTGTGTGTTCTGTTCTGTTATTGCGAATATTATTTTTTTCCCAAATAGCAAGAGTGCTGCTGCTTACATGCAGGTAAATTTCATTTAAAAATCTTATATTATGTGATTGTTATTCTTCTTGACAATAGACAGGTGCTCGGCGCTACTAATCTTACTTGTTTGTAACTTTGCGCTCGATTGTGCTGATTATGTAAGAGAGTTTAAAGAACTTAAGTTAGGTAATGCTAGAGAGACTCCTTTCCTTTGTCCTGTCACTAAGATAGAGGTGGTAGGTAGGTAGTTTAGTTACTTAGTATTAGTTGGTAATTTTTTAGCAGTCCGTGGCGTGACGCATCCTCCATCACGTGCTGCTGACTCCAGTCCTTAGTAGAACCTTTTGTAGTTTGTTAGTGAGTGAGTAATATAGCAACTCATCAGCACATCAGCAGCAACCAACCAACAATTTGGTGTATGCAATATGCATGCGCTCATCTATGCATTTTTGAGGACTAAAATAAATGGAAATGCAGACTTAGTGAACAATTGGCCCATCAAAGGGGGTTGATTCATTGATGATTTGATTTCGAATGAGATTGAAACTTAGAAGAAGCAAATATATTTTTGGGCAATATAATTCATTTCCAATGTCTCTGGAATAGGTGGGCTAGGCTAGGTGGTACTTACTTACAGGTTTAGGATTCTGGAATCGGAATGAAACACTGGATTAACAAATAATAAGAAGACGGACCGCGGTACTACTACTAGTCGATCAGAGCAGATAGGTACATTTTATTGAAATTGTTGTTTTCTGTCCAAAAATGTTTTAAAGTGTTTTTTAAAATATTTTATTTGTTTCTGAAGCGGGAGTAGGAGCTGGAGATGCCTCCCAGGGCCAGGATCACTCCTCTACTGAGGGCTCTGCTGCTGGCCCCAGTAAGTCCTCCTTTTGTTAATATTAATAATTATATTTCCCTAACTTATAATGTACCTTATTTTTTCCGAACTATTATTTCCGTTTCCTAATTCTTTTTTTTACCAAATCTTCTTCGATCTATCTGTTTCTAAATTCTTGTTATCCCTGCATTACCTACCTACTTAGTTATATTTTTTTCTAGTGTCTGTTTTTTTTTTTACATCAATCTAACTGCCTCTGACTCTGTACTACTATTAGTCGGTCTGTAGCTTGCCCAGTTGGCCACTCTTTATTTTTAAAAAGTTTGAAAACTCAAAATCACCAATTGCTCCAGCCACAGAGTCCAGTCCTTTGGGTTGTCCTCTTCTTAATCTTGAGAGGCTTTTCAGCAATTGCCACCAACAAAATGCCCAACCAGATATTTTACTATTTTTGATAGGATAGGACATACTGCTGTCTACTCTACTCTAGTATCTGATTTGTACTAGTGATGTATGTCGTATATGTATGTATCTAATGTATTTTCTCAATCTTGCTAGTGAAAAAAATAAAAAGGGGAGGCGTATATGGCATCTAAAAAATGTGTAATGTTTTTTTCTAGGCATACCGACCACCAGTGCCGGGGCCAGTGGCGGGGCAGGCGACGCCAGCCAGGAGGGAGCAGTTACAGCAGCTGCTGCAGGGGTGGGTGAGGCAGCAGCAGTGGCTGGCGGTGGTAAGTTGTACTTATATTCCTTACTTATTGACAATAGTTACACAGTCGCTGCAAGGGTGTACTGTTGGGAGAGACTAAGTTGTTGTGAACAATGGTTGAAGAAGACACCCTTTACTTAACATTAGCAATAGCATTAGCAGCGGGAGTTGAGTAACTAATGGCCTCTTCTATCTGACTCCAACTCAGCTGGGAAAGTTTTATGAAGAAGACAAAGAGTCATACGACCTTGATGGATGGGCTGAACGAAAGGGGAAAGAAGGATGGAAGGAGGAAGGATGGGCGACATATAATATATATATGACTGGCAGAGAAGGATGCGTGGGATGCATAGGTGGCTGATAGGAATCGGATGCATGGGTGGCTGAAGGATGGGTGGAAGGTGAAAGAAAGGATGCCTGCCTGGGTGGGTGGGTGAAACTGTATGGGTGATAGGAATAATGCTCCAGGGGGTTTCATGGGTCAAACTCAAAGGCAAGCAAGGAAGGATGCATGGGTGGTGGTTAAAGAAAAATTACAAATGTATGTTGTTGGTGAAAGGTTTGTTGAGAGATTATTTAAGAAGAATGATAGCCATGTTTACTTTAAAATGGATGGATGCCTGGATGGTACAATCATCATAGCATAGGTGGAGACTGTCACTGGATGAAGACAATGTAAAAGAAAAATAAACCGTGGCAGAGTAGCAAAGCCAAGGAGAATAGAATAAGAGATTCGAATTTAAAAATATAATGCTAGAAGAGCAATGCAATGATAAATTGAAAAATCGCTGGTAAGAGAAACAAGGACTGTTTTTTTCAAGGTTTTTGATTCAAGGATGTATTTCACAATACTCCCTTGACTCACAGTAGTTTGCAAGCACAGCATATATATTGTGTATGTATGTACCCATACCCACCCACCATTATCAAGCACCTCCCTCCATCTCCGAGGACCACTCCCTAGTCCCTACCTATGTCATTTTCGACTGTGTCAGCCTGCCATGGGTGGCCTATCGGCTGCCGTCGTCCCATATATAATCAATGATCATTTGGATCAGATATCATCTGCCTTGTTGTAGAGTCAGGGTGAAAGTGAAATTGAGCAGTTGCCATTGATGTAACAGAGTATGGCCATACTAGAAAAATAAGATAATTGTGTAGTTGTAGACTACAGCTGCCCCACCTGCAGACAGTAGTAAATAAAATAACGTGAGTCTGCAACACAAGTATGTCTGTCTAGGGCGCAAGCTGAATGAGCTGACATGCCTACAAGGTTAATTTAGCTAACCAAGAGAGAGAGAAGAGAAAGACATGTCTACTCCATAGTGCCTAGTAGTAGTGATGCCTGAAACTCCCACAAATGTTAGAGGCCGAAGAAGTGGGAGGATACCACAAATGTTATATACTGTGCTTGCTAGTGCTACTGTGCCACTATGTGTATAATTAGTTTTGTGCTACTGTTTTGCTAAGAGTATTGGCTACAATTGTCTTTTTTATTTCTTGATATAGCTACTCCTTCCCAACCAAACAGGAAGGAGTTAGCAGCCATGGTCCGGGGCCGGAAGCTGGAGGCCATCTGCAGAGAATATCGTCGGCTGGTGGCTCTGGCGGAGGAGGAGGAGGCGGCAGCAGCTGCAACCTCCTCCAATGCCCCGGGTGCCTGCCAGGCCCCCCCAGTGGTACGGCGCCGCGGTCTGGCAGCCGCCCGCCACAATTCATTTTCATTGAACACTGTTGCCCCCCCGTGGATGCAATTGTAGAGCATTCAAGCGCTGCATGCTCCTCCGGATGGCGCGCCTAGAGTAGCGGGTAAAGGAGGTCCTGGAGAATAACTGGCGATTGCGAGCCCGCCGCTAGAACTCCATCACCTTGCCCCAATTTTTAATTTTTTTGGGGTGGGTGGTTGGGCGTTGGGGAAAATTTGGGGTTTATATGGACAATGGACTTTTGGAGTGGACAATCTTTGGACATTGGTTTGGGTTAAGGAGAGGGGTGGGTCAGGTGTTGTAGGTTTTTCCAATAGTTTATTTTGTTAGGGGAATAAATTATTTATACTTACTTTACATACGATGTAAATGTTTTGTGGGGGGGTTACACTTTTACTTCACACGGTTTCCTTTGCTGCTGCAGGGCCGCACCCAGTTTTTGATTGAAATAATAATCTGCGATAGTGTAACACATCAACAGATAGATGCGGTACCCTCACTTGTGACTTGCCCTACTAGTACTGTCAGTCTCTGCTCCTAGACTATGCAGTCTGCAACTGGACATGGAAGGGTGTGGGTGTGTGAATTAATGAATTAATTTCCATATTAATTATGCCTCCACCAAACTTCTTCTCTTACCTGTGATTGATGTTTATTCTTACTTAGGCAAAGCGATGGCTGCATGGTGATGATGGTTTGGTTTCCCAAGATGCCATTGTGGTGGTGGTTGTTGTAGTAGACACTGACAGTGACAGTGACAGTAGCATTTGCAAAAAAAGAAGATGAGACAGTCAGTCGCCTGAGGGAGACTCGGGAATGAGTAGTAAAAGTATAGTACACATGAAGACTGGCAATCAAGAAACCATGCTGATGATAAGTAGTGCTAAAGTAAAATAAAACAAAATGGTGGCGGTGATACTGAAGTTGACTCGACCTATGAAGTGGACAAGAGTAACCTTTAGCGCTGGAAGGATGATGAATCGATGCCGGCAATTAATTATGATGGATTATGTTCCTCTGGAAAAAATTTTTACTCGCAAACACTGAGCATGGGTGGGCGAGCAGAAGAAGATCCTCGCCCTGCCTTGTTGAGTTAGTGTTGCTTTCACCACATCCACCCCAGCAACTGTGTGATCAATTATTGGTGTAAATTTAATTTTGTCACACCTCAATATAAATCACACAGCCCGGGGAAGAGGGTTAGGGTTTGATGAATGGTTGGGAAGGGGTATTTGAGGGAAAGGTTTGACAAAGACAAACAGTACACATGGACAACACACAATCTTGGCAGAGGACCATCATAAATCTGTTAAGGGAGAAAAAGGAAATGCATGCATGATGATGACATTGTGATGATGAGTAGTACAAGACTAGTAGTAGTACAGGGCAGCAGTATATATTATTAATTATTATTATGCAATTGCCATGCCTGTCTGCCCCCAGAGAGACTCAAAATACATACATTTTATGTTCTGTTGTACCGGGCTTCCTTTTAAAGCTAGAATTTTTTTTTAAAGAATATCTGAAGGAGTCAAATATAAGCAAACATAATAACAACAACACACACAGTCGTAATGATTGAAGAGAAAAAATGAATCAAATGAAAAGAATATGATACTAGTCTATAAATATGTTATGGTCAAATTGGAGTTGCATCTCGGCAGTCGGCATTCCTCTTGGTCCTTCCTTCCATGGACGCTCCCTCTGTCAATCTTGGGTGCCTGCCTGGCAGATGCAGATTAGTAGGGAGGTCTGAGTTGTTTTTCCCAGTATAGCAGAGGGACAGAGGGTAAAGGCCGGCCTGTAAGTGTAGATGGAAAAACAAAAGGGATGTTGAAAAATCAAGGAAAAAAGTAAAGTTAAACTGCATAAATTAAGGAGAAGTACAACAAGAAAACTCAGAGGCGGCATGGCTAAATCATGTCTACTCTTACTGTTTCCAGAATCTACAACATCACCAGGAGCAGGCACACGGCGCCCACCCAACCACCACTTAGCTTAGATTTTGAGCCAGACAGCACTGAGCAAACACAAATGCACAGCAACATAGCATTTTCCAAATTAAGTAACTAAATCAATGCACCGCTGTCAGTCATACCACTACACTCGCCTCCTCCACTACACAGACATGTAGGTCTGGTGTTGTTGTTGTTGACTTGTTTACCTTTTAGGCCACTTCATGAAACGCCCCGAGTTATTTCATCAATCATCTCCGATCCTACTGACTGACTGCGAGTATGGTCTGGTCATCATGGTGTCCAACTCTGTAGTGTACCGAGTGAGTCTCTAGAATCGAAAATGCAATGGATCGGCCTACAATTTTGTTATTGAACAACAAGAAGGGAAACATTGACTTGAGTCACTTTTTGTGTGTAGTTTAATACTAGTAGACATCATGCACAACAACAACACAAACACCAATCACTCAGAGTCAGCGTCCAATGCATGCCATCAGACATTTACCTGTTCTTATGGAGCAGTCCCCTAGGCTCAGAAAGGAGGATAGTTATATTCAGGTTCTTTGGAGGGACTCGACGAGGCAGGCACACATTTCACATTTCTTGTACTATTCTCCATCCAATGTCTGGCTTGAGGGAAATGGATTTAGGGCGAGTCAGGACTGGAGCAGGACTCGGAGGAGTGGACTTACTTCTTCACTGACTGCACACAGTTTCAACTCTGATCCGGCAATAAAAAGAGTAAGACGGTGGGGGTGGTTTTGTGAACCAGAAAGACAGTGACACACACAAATAATAAAGTAAATAATGTTACTTAGCTAAATCTTTTTTTTTTTTTTTTGGGGGGCGTCAAAGAAAGAAAGAAAGTAACTGGAAATTGAAAGAGCTTAGTTGTCAGGGAAGTAGAGCTTGTCCTCAAACTCTGGTTGTTCAACCAGAAGTAGGTCATCTAACACACTAATTCCATTACCTAAGTCGCCGTCATCATCTTCCTGCTGTGCTACTTCAGGTATGGTGTAATCCAGTGGTACAAAGTGCTGATTCATTTTGATCATGGTTAACCTCTCCACGTTTTGGGGCGAGAGACTGGTCCTTCTCACTGTCAGAACGGCACCAGCAGCACTGAAAACACGCTCAGAAAAGACACTTGTGACAGGACAAGCCAGATAGTTTATCGCTAGCCTGCTGAGCACTGGCCATTAGTGCCTTTTCCCATACCAATACAGCAATGGGTTTTGATCAATGAAGACCTCTGTTGGGTCATCCAGACAGGACTAGACCATCCGCTCAATGCTCAGGGGTGCTCCCCTTTGCTCGGCCTCTTTTGCCTTTGCCTCAGCACTGGACCTAACAAGCCCTTGCTGTAGAAACCATTCCTGTGCCGATTTTGGTGGGGCTGATGCTCCTGTTCTTGTTGTTGTTGATGTTGTTCTTGGTGTTGTTGGTGGTTTTGACTGCTGTGAGCCAACTGCACTGCCCTCAGGTTTTGAAGTTGAACTTTGACGCCGGCTGCCCTACAGTACTTGTTGTGGCCTGGAGTAGCAGGCCTCTAATTCCCAGCTGTTCTTTTTCTAAGCGACTGGCTTCCGCAGCTATCCAAGTTTTGTACTTGGCAACATCCCCTTCTAAAAAAGGAATCAATGTGTTCAGAACTTGTTTGTACCGTGGATCCAGAATTGTGGCACAAATGTAATGGTTGAATGACACAATGCCTCTTTGCACCCTTGTATTTTCAGATTAGCGAAGGTTTAAGCTCTCTACCAACTCATATGCTTCTTTTTTTCCCTCCACACCTACGTACATTGCAGACACCCCCTTCAGCTGTTCCTGTAGCATGTGCAACAATGGGATAGCTTGGCCCATAGTACAGTCCTCCTTTCTAACTTCACGTGTGAAGAGCTCGAAAGGAAGTAGCATCTCTGTCAGGCATTTAACTAGGCCACATTGGTCAATCTCAATGATCATGCCTTTCACAGTAACATCCCCTCTTTGCATGACATACTCATTGATTGGTCTGTACTGCTCAAACAGACGTTCAAGCATGTACTAAGTTGAGTTCCAATGTGTTGGCACCTCCTGGATGAGTGCTTTAACTGGCATTCTATGCTCACATTAAATGATCCTCAGCTGCTTCCGGGTTTTAAAAGAATGGCTGAAATGTGTGCATATTCTTCTGCAGGTGGTCAGTAAGTTGCTGACTCGGTCTTCTTTTTTCAGAAAGTCTTAAACAATGATGTTAATGCAGTGCGCCAAACAAAGGACCCTGAAATAGCCACCATCGAACATGGCCTTATCTATATTACTGCCATTGTCCGTGGCAACAAAACCAATGTTAAGCCCTCTTGGGCGCAGCCATTCAAAGATCTTGCTGTCAAAGTCTTCCAAAATGTTTGCAGCAGTATGAGAATTCTCCAGTGCGAACATGGCTACAGTTGCATGTTTCCGAGTGGCATTAAAAATCTCAGCAGTGTCAACATCACCTGCTGCAGATATCTTTTCTCTAACCCCCACAAAAGAGATTCAGTGTGCAGTGATGTACATGTAATCAGTGGCTTGGCAACTGATCCACATGTCTGTTGTCAGGTGAATAGTGTGAAAAGCACTCTGCTGCAAAGCTTGTCCAAGCAATTCCAGCACGTCGTGATGTAGTCCTGGAACAGCAACTGGGGCGAAATAGGACCGGCTGGGAACCTTCCATTTTGGGCAGATGGCTGTCACAAATTCAAGAAAACCCACCCTTTCCACAAAAGAAAAAGGGAGGAGGTCCAGCGCTAACGTTTTAGCCAGCTTTGCATTGTACAAACGTGCCGTTGCGTGGTTGCGTTCGTACTGCCCCTCCGACCTAAACATGCTGAGAATGGTAGGCTGGATTTTTTTCTTTTCTGGTGCCACTGATGCAGGTGACTTCTTGATGCCAGATGTTGTTAGGCTCAACGCATGTTTTTTCGTTGTGGTACTCTCTTGCCTGTGACCCCTTGGTGTCTCAGGCTGACTCTTACTCTTGTGCCACTGCGATGTTGCTGATGAGGATGTGGGCGGTACCACTGCACTGCTGGGGACAGGGCTACTTTGTGTACCAGAGAAAATGTCTCCCTCTTGTTCACCTTCCACCGCGATCGTATCTTCTACTTCTTCATCCCCACCAACAGCAATGGGTGCAATTTTTTGGCAGCTAAGGTGTGGCTCCCACTGGATCAAGTGGTGTTTTTTTCAGATGGGTGTTTGGCCTCCGGTACCATAGTTTGTACCAAGCTTACCCAGACTAACAGCTTGTCCACATATGGAGCATTTAGAAATGTTCACCTCCTTCGTGCTAACCGAAAAGAAGTCCCAAACTGGGGAGGTCAACTATCTAGCGCTGCTGATGGTGCCACTTGCAATGCTGGATGAACTGGTAGGTGGGCGTGACGTTTGACTCTCTGCAGTACCTACTTCTACTGAGGTGGTACTTGTGGTGGATGTACGTGGCTGCCGGCGGCATATGGAAGCTGGAGGTGGTGTTGCTGGTATGATCTGTGTTGGTGGGTTCTGTGCCACATCCCTCACAGCAATTTGGTATGGGGTAATGTCTGTCTTCACTGGGGCGGGACTAATGTCCATGATGATGACTGGCTCGTCATCATCCTCCTCTTCTACATCTACCTCCATAAGTCTAAGGCTTTCTGGAACCTTCATATTCCCTAGCCTTGTCTCGTGGCGTGTCTGACTCTCAGACTGAGATGGTGGGATCCAAGTGGCATCTAGATCATCAGAAGGGGGGCTTGCAGAAGAAGTTGATGAACTATCCTCCTTTTCCTTGCTTGGGATCTGGAAGACAATGGATCATCTGAAAGAGTGGCTTGCTCTTCTTCCTCTGCAGGATGCTCTATCTCCTGAACTACCCCTACTTTGGGAGGAACAACTACTATTGGGGGCGGTTGCGGCTGTTGCTGACCACTTATCTCAGTTCCCTGCATTGATTGGGTACTACTTTACGATCACGATAAGTCAATTTCAACATCAATGCTCATCGGCGTTGTCATTATTAGACTGGCTGCCCCTGCGACAGACATGGGTTTGGGCCTAGGTTGGTGGGTGGGTCCACTGATGCGGGTTTGCTGCTCCCAACTTGCCCCCGGACACCGCTGCTGCAATTTTTGGTTTCCCAAAAAATATCTTGGCCGGCACATCAGTCTTGGTAAGTGGCAGTTCCTTCTTCTCACTGGCAACTTTCTTGGTACTGGAGGACCTGGTACCTTTCTTTGGGGCCATCTTCTTCAGATGTCAGCAGCACGCAGTGGCACAAGTTGAAGAGATGTCTGTGGTCACACGTCACGTGACGTCGTGCGCTGCAGGACTTCTGTCTGGCAGTACAATGGGTGATGACGCCTCCTCCTCTTTTGTGCACCTAAAATCAAAGAAGCAAGAAGAACACCAGTGAAACGTGGAATTCATTGTTGTGGTTCAATTACTACTAGTACAAACAAACAAATATAATATATAACTTTGTGTTTGGTCACACCTTTTAATATTATTATTAAATGTATTACCTCAGTTATTAAAAAAACATAACAATAAAGTGTAGACATTTGTGAGACTGACAAAAACAAGGGGCCTTCATGGTTGGTGTACTAGTGTGTACAGTACACTGAGGAAGGATAGGAAAGAAGAAGAACAACAACAAAAACACAAATGTAACGGACCCTGTTTGGCATTGTGCATCACGTGGGATTCAGCATTCAGGGAGCTGCAGCTGACAATGGATAGAAGCAATAAGCCAAGAGGAAGAAAGGAAAGAGAAAGACTTGCAGGCCTAACGCAGAAGCATGCTGGCTGCCTTCACAAAATGGCCGCCAGCCACATGGCCAGGCAGGCCACAACTAGAAGCAATAAGCTAAGAGTAACAAAGGAAAGAAGAAGACATGCAGGTCTATGGCAAAAGCACTACCACCACCACAAAATGGCCACCAGCCACATGGTCACACACAACAACAACCAGGAGGCCTGGAAAACAATGTACTCAAGCAGGCCTATTATGGACACAGACTTTACAAAATGGCCTCTGGCCACACGGAGAGGCTCAGCCAAGGCAAATGCTGGCCCAGTATTACAAACAAACACACTCACACACTGGCCAGACAAAGGAAGCATGCTAAACAACACAGCTTTAATACAACAATGCCAAAAATGAAAATCCACAGGGCCAAAAAAGGTTTGCAAGTTATACAACAACCACACACATCCAACAAAGGCATTTATTTAACACACAGGAAAAAAAAGTGAAAAACTCCCAAAAAACACATTTTGCATTTCAATCCAATGCCATCCATGCCCTAACTGATGTTTAACCCCTTGACCGCGATCGGAATTCCGCTCGTATGCTGGACATTCCGATCGCGGGTGGGGTCGTGACGAGCTCAGCTCGTCATGCGCACAGCGCTACCGCGCAGCATGACGAGCTGAGCTCGTCATGAGCACGGAAAGGGTTAAAATCAACAGACGCCACAGAAACAGTTGTTTCATGCACCCATGAGTAGCTCTGGCCTGGGCTTATTGGTTGGAAAACCCATTTGCAGACTAGGCCACATAGTGAATCAAATCAAATCAATAATATTGCAAATTTATTAGAAAATGTAGTGAACTGTGCTACATTTTTTGGTGGATAAAACGTAAAAGAAGAAGAAATGGTATGCAAATTTTGCAAAACAACAAACAGCAAGAAGCCATGGCCACCACAAAGAAGGGTTGCAGGCCTAATGCAGAAGCACACTGGCTGCTCCTTCACAAAATGGCTGCCAGCCACATGGCCAGGCCACAACAACAAGAAAGGGAAGACAGACAATGCAGGCCCATGGCAAAAGCACACTGGCTGCCTTAACAAAATGGCCACCAGCCACATGGCCAGGCAGGCCACAACAACAAGAAATGGAAGACAGACAATGCAGGCCTATGGCAAAAGCAGTGCACACTGGCTGCCTTCACAAAATGGCCACCAGCCACATGGCCAGGCAGGCCACAACAAGAAGCAATAAGCAAAGAGGAACAAAGGAAAGAAGACATGCAGGTCTATGGCAAAATCACTACCACCACCACAAAATGGCCACCAGCCACATGGTCACTCACAACAACAAGTAGGAGGCCTGGAAAACAATGAACTCGAGCAGGCCTAATATAAACACAGACTTTACAAAATGGCCTCTGGCCACACGAAGAGGCTCAGCCAAGGCAAATGCTAGCCCACTATTACAAACAAACACACTCACACACTGGCCGGACAAAGGAGGCATGCTAAACAACACAGCTTTAATACAACAATGCCAAAAATGAAAATCCACAGGGCTAAAAAAGGGTTGCAAGTTACACAACACCCACACATCCAACAAAGGCATTTATTTAACACACATGAAAAAAAGTGGAAAAAAACTCAAAAAACACATTTTGCAATTCAATCCAATGCCATCCATGCCCTAAATGATGTTTAAATTCAACAGGCACCACAGAAACATATGTTTCATGCACCCATGAGTGGCTCTGGGCCTACTGGCTGAAAGGCCTATTGGCAGACTACTGGGCTAGTGAATTAAATAAATATTGCAAACTGATTTCAAAAGTTGGAGAAAATGTAGTGAACTTTGCAACGTTTCCTTTATAAAGGATAAATAGAAGAACAATTTCATACAAAGAAACAACTAGGCCCCTACTGAAACTACAGGCCACCCAACACAATACATTTAAAAAAACGATGAAAAGTAAAAAGAAATGTAGGTGTAATGCCCCAATCAAACAAACAACATCAATTTTCCAACTTAATTGTGAAATCTCAAATCCAAAAGTCTTCAAATCCAATGATAAATGATGCAGCAGACAAAAAAAGGGATCCTTCCAGCTCCAAATCCAAATGAAAAGTGAACAGGAGATGGACAAAGCACTGGGAGGAGCCTGCTGGACAGGAACAGGAAGTTGGGGACACTGGGGCACTTCCTTCCTCCTAACAAAAAAGTAAAAAAAGAAAAAGAACCCCTTGCACAAAAAAGTACAGCCAAATTTCAATCTGAGGAGTTTTTTTAATCCAAATCATAATTTCGAGAAGGTTTTGATGCTGTTCGAGGGAGATTCTTCTCTAGATTGCAAATTCTGCGTGTTCGGGATCGCGATCTTCACAAACTTCCACCGGAAGTCTGATGGCGCGCCCGAATGACGTGTTCGCGATCGCACACTCTCGTGGGACCGTGCGGCCGGCTACCAAATCTCGTGGCGCTCGTGAACGGATGGGAAATCTTTTCGGCGATCGCAGGCATCCCGGTAAGTCGCTCCCAAGCGCGCGAAAACGCATTTGGAGCAAGCAAACTCAAATAAAACTCTGCTCCGCTGCGGAGCATGGAGTTTTTGGTAACTTCGCGTTCTACGCAGCGTTGCCAAAAATCTGCAAACTCCGCGAGCGGAGCGGAGTTGTACGCCCAGGGTTATTGCAGAACCGCATGCATCATCACATCGTGAACGGAGGGACCTGTCCTAAGTGAACATTACAGCAGTTCCAGTTCCTGAAGGAATAGTATGGGACAGAGTTTCTTATGATGTGTATGGTCCTACTAAACTATCAAGAATACCACATTTATTAAAAATTTCTCTTAATGATATCATCACCTCTAGTACTCTCTCTGATAATTGGGACATTGAAACTGTGCATACTATGCTATCTGATTTAGAACAATCTGCTGCATTTTCAAATGATACATTGTAAGATGGTACCTCTAATTTTGACACCATGTATTGATACCAGCACTATGGTCACCATTTTTTGCACAAAGCAAGTATCCCACGTACTGTTTTCACTTACCATCAATGGGAACATTGCCCAACACCGCCAAAAGGTAGTTCAACCACATTTGCACAAAAGTTTGCTTATTTTTCTGGGTTTAGCACTTTAGACCCGACCTCTTATTACTATAAGCTCGCACCTACACCTGTAAAAAAAATATGCTCACTAACACTAAGCTGATATACACTGCTTCCTTAATTGCCCAACTGTCTGTACATGGGTTCAACTTTTGGAAAGACGCTTTAGACACTAAATCTGTCTAGGGACTAAAGATTGGCAAATTCAGGGAACTGAGGCCTTATTTAGGGCATGCCTCATATCTCATCAGATGATTTTCCTGACTGAGACAGTGCCAGAGACTTCCTGTCTTGGGCTAGCCAACATCAAGGACTTGAACACACCTCGTATTCCCTCACTTACACACTTTGAGGGTTGGCAAAATTACACACAACACAGTGAGGATACATTAGATGCCATACTATACTATGGTTCTTCCAATTCATCAGACCCCAATTGGAAGGAATGGTTGGTTCGGCCTTTCGATGCAAATAGGTGTCAGTCAAGATTTAGGGGTACCACCGAAGGGTTTAGTATCCATAGGCCTGATCAGCACTATGTACAATCAGAACACTCAGAGTGGTGACATCTTATAGTGTTGGGAAGTTATGCCTACAGTGGCTAAAGACCTCAACACTGTCCCAAGTGAAACAACACTTATCTCTTCTCTCAAATGACACAGATCTTAGGGATTTTTTGTTAGGTCTCCAGAAGCCATGTCGGAAGCATTTCTTGTATGCTATTTACAACGAACTATGGAAAATGCCTCAACAGGAGGCTTCTGAGAGACTACGTGAGATTGATAGGGTTAACCCAGAAAAGGCTTTGGCAGTGGTCGACAATGGTATGACCACACTATCATCTAAAATGTATTCACTGGATAACATTGTGTCTTCTGCTATAGATATAATAGAACAAGATTTGTCTATTCTACAGCACGGACAATCGCAATTAAGATCCATTCTATTATTGATCTGGATGCTACAATCATTGTGTTCTGGCCACGTGCCCTGGCGTTATATCAACAGCACAAGCCTGTTCTCTGTATACACGTCTAACGGAAAAACAGATGGTTATGGCACGCAGAGATGCAATAAATACCATGTTGCACATTGAAAAATTGGACCAATTACCTTTTACCGTGGCTGAGTCACCTTCCCCAGAATAGTTAACCCATGGCTATTTTACACTGCCAGTCACGACATTCCAATTTCAATACTCTCTCAAATACCATGATGTAGGCAGGCGCTAGGAGAAGGATACATACATGAGTACTGGGAATTACCGTACAGATTTAGATGCAGGAATGGGGACACTGAAGTCTTTCTCAGCAGTTCAAACTGTGAAAGTGCTTTAAGTGGATCTCTAGTTTGCAAAGACATTTCGCTTCACGGAGTCTGTAATGCTTCGGTTGCTAACTTGTCCTGTCACTTGAAGGTTTCCCCGGCTGCTGTGATTTATCTGGTGTTCGAGTTGCTCTCAAATGGGAGCTATTTGATGCTAAATGATCAAGGCTGTTGTGGGATGGTACAATTCATCGCCTATCTAGTTACAGTAAGTTCCAGGGTTACTTGTTGAATGTAAGTACTGTTTCCACCGCCCCATACAGTTAGGGAAGCAACGCAATGGCCTTCATTGAATGTTTCATTTATACTGTTTGTTTCTCTGAGCAGACTGAAAGCCATGCTTTTTCAGAAAGATGTGGCCTTCACCTCAGCCCGAGAGACGTTTGATCTCCTGGTTGCAAGGTCTTCATCTGAGATACAGGCACTAGTCTGTACGAACTTCCCGCTCCATTTCGGGGAAATGGTTCATCGTGTCTTTAACATGTCTTATACGAGAGGGATCATGATCCTATTTAAACGTGTACATTCTGGACTAATGAGCATTTTTCAAACAATCTTCAGAGTCATTCCAGCATTCATGCACTCCATATTGGGAAGTGTTTTTTTAGGACTTCCGCTGGTCCTACTACTTGTAGTGGGCATCCTGGTTTTGGTTTTCCTGCTACACAATGGACGACCCAGTTCATCGAGAGATGGAAAATCACTGCTGGAGTGACGGTGTCGTGAATGCATGGTACTCCATGTGGGCACACCTCGGCTTCGGGAGCTAAGCGAGCATTGGTTACTATCATTCAGACCAGTCTGGTTTGAATGGATCTTGCCTATGTTCCGCTGCCTATTCGGTGGATATGAATGCGTGTTGGACATGTGTCCGACCCTTCCATCGGTTGCGCCACCGAACATAGAAGTACTACTGGACCCCTTAAAGGTTCAAGTGTATCAGTGTCCTCAGCGTATTCCCATATTGATGACAGCATTCTTAGAGCCTCCACGTAATGCGTCAGTTCCTGTCGGAACAGACAACGGCTGTACAACAGGCTCACAGGTATCGAGTGTTTCCTCAGCAGCTGCTGTGGGAACCGAAGAAGATTACCTTTGATCTATTGACTTCATACAAGAGGTGTTAGAGGGACCGTCCTCTGCGAATGCGAGCAACAGTGATATTGCAACACCCACACAGGACACATACACATTTGGCTCTCCGTGTGATGGGAACAATTCAGCCTTTTTTCCAAAGCAAAATCAAATTGAAATTAAAGCATTGTTTTATTTTATTTTTCTGCTCTCACTGAGCACCATGGCTTTCGATGTGCTCAGTCTGTCTGATCATATATTGACTCTTTAGTGGACTTGTAGAGCTTTTGAATTTTTAATAGCATTTTTTTTGTTACATATAACATGTTTTTAGATGTTTTTAGACACTGGTATCAAGACAATCTTTTTATGCCTTTTTTAGAAGGCTTAATTTAGCATTCATTGACCTTATAGACCTTCGGATGAGGAGTGGGTGTTATGTTCCCCAACCTAGGCCTAAATAGTGTAGTGTAGCTCCTATTTCCCTAATAGGCTCTGCGCATTGGAATAATATATCCTATAGGTTTGACATAGGACTAAGGTCAGTATGTCCCTATATTAAACTTAATTACTTGTGCCAGCTAGCTCAGAGGCCACTAGAAACTCCTTGGATAACAAGAAGGGAGTAGTTTCTGGCAGCCGCAAAACATGACCACTTTGTTTCCCTTTAGAATCAGAACGTGTCCCAGAGTCGTGGAAACAATAGATAACTATTTCACTCAGCTCAATCGTGCATGCTTAGTTTTCTCCAAGTTACACAGAAAGAACAGACGGGCGTTTCAATAGACTCTCTGCGTGCAGGGATGACAGCGTCTTCTCAGTGCGTCAGGCCGGGAAACGGGCTCCTCTGAAGTCGAGGTCTCCTCTGATTTACAGGGGCTAGGGAAGGTATATTTATACCTGAGAAGTACCTAAGAATGTTAGTATTGACGTGAGTCGGACAGCGGAAGACGTCATGAATGAACCCCTAAGGAATAATGTTCATGCATAATATATGAGTCCTTGAAGAAATCAATAGTCCTGGGCTAGGGAAACTCTCGCAGCCTAAGGGTCTGTTCTTCATGAACTCGTTGTGACGTTAGGGTGGACGGATGTCAAAACCATGCCTGTATTTGGAGTGCACGGTTTAATGCCTAAATAAGGGCTGGGATTTTATGCCTATTTAAGGGCAGGGCAAATTGTGCCTATATAAGGACATGATACTGGAAAGCCCGTTTATGGACACCCTAAGAGGAATACAACACCCACTCCACTTTCGTGTGTACGATAATACTAAAATGCTAAACATTTAAAATGCGAAACATTAAATGGAGTACCGCATATTTAAAAATATTTCTTAAAAGCATTAAAAAACATAGTAAAAAATGCAAAAGGTACTGTACATCAGAAGCAAATGCTTTTCATTTCAGGCATAAAGTTCGAAAATAAATGCAATTTGAATGAAATAAGCAGTAATATTTACATGTGACAGAAAATGATCGATAAGTTGTTCAAAAATAAAAGTCATTTCATTTCATGAAAATTAATGAACTGTTTTAGACACACAAGATGACTAAGTGTCCGTGGAAGTACCGTTAAGTCTGTACTATAAGGCTAGTTCTACTTTAAGCTGATTGAAGTGCCATTTTCGTTCGAAAAATGGGAAAAAGTTCAATTTTGGTAGAGTTCCAAGTTTTTTGAAAATGAAGGCCAAATTGTTACTGCATCTCTGGAACACTGTATGCTGAATCAGAGTCAGTTTACGGGTCTGGTGTAAACATGAGATCATCTATTTCTATAGACAAAACGTCATCCACTGAAGTTGGTGTCAGTTGGAACACCTCGTGTAGTAGATTAATTGCACAGAGATGAGAAGCATTGCTTCCAGCATAGGTTGCCGCAGCAATGTTCGCGTCCGTTGTTACCTGTGTGCCTGTAGATCTTTCTCGTACCTCAGCAGGAGCCGGAAGCGTTTGTGAGATCTCAATGAATGCTGACAACAGGATTGGTAGCCTCTGGGGACAACACAGAGCATGGGCCGTTATCAGGACCAGCAGAGTTTCGACATCCGTTGGCGTAGCTGATGGAAATGTGAGACAAGTGTCTAACACGCATTCTTCACCGCATAGCAGGCATCGTAGAACAGGTAAGATGCAATCTTGCCAGATTGGTCTGAATGACAGGAAGCACGTGGTATTCAAGTCCCGTAGACGAGTCATGCCCAATAGCTGTACTATTCGCTCACGACACTTTCGTTCAAGGAGAGCTTTCTCCATTTCGCTCGGAGTGATGTCTGCGAATAGGCTGGCCATAGCGCAATAGCAGGAAGAGAAATAGAATTCCGGCAACAAGTGCTAGAATTAATGGTATGCCACCAAACACCGAATGTGCAAAGTTCGGGATGATTCTGAGTATTGCCTGGAAAGGTGCTAACAGACCGGAGCAGATGCTCTTAAATACATGTACAATTCCGGTTGTATCAGACATATTGAAGATACGTCCTATCATTTCTACGAAATGTATAGGGCAGTTTGTACGTATTATAAGTCTGTATCTCAGCCGAAGTCCTTGCTACTTGTAGATCATAGGTTTCTTTGGCCGAGGTCAAAGGCACTGTTTGCTGTAAAAGCATGGCTTTCATTCTGCTCAAAGTATCAAATCTTATAAAAGAGACGTTCAGCGAAGGCCATAGAGGCGACTCCCTGACTGTGTCTATTGGGGCAAACAATACTTGCATACAGCAAGTGACCCTGGAGTTGATCGTTACTAGATATGGGATGCCTGGCAGCATGCCGCAGCAACTCTGATCATTCAACATGAGGTAACTCCCATTAGAAAGTTGTCCAAACGTTGGATTAATCACAGCAGCTGATGTACCCTGCTGATGGCAAGACAAATTTGCCACAGAACCATTACAAGCCCCGTGTAAAGAAATGTCCTGACATATAAGTGAACCACTCAGTGCACGTTTACAGTGTGTACCGCTCAAAAACACTTCACGATCCCCACTCCAACATCTATATGTATATGGTAAATCCCAAGATGTCTTAATGTATTCCTTACCCAACCTTTCATATTTGCCTGCTTGCATTTGTCTGAGGCAATACTGAAAAGTAGTTACAGGTAATGTTATTTTGCCATGAATAAGCCATTCTGTAGCTGGTTTTTCTGCCACTGTGAATGGTAATTTTTCCAGTTTTTCAATGCTCAGCACTGTATACCTTGCTCCTCTTTGTGCCAATTCGATCTGTTTATCAGTCAGATTGTATTCTGCAAACAGAGCTGACGTGTTGATTAAACGCCAAGGCACATAGCCCGCTCGCAAAGATTGCAGCGTCCAGCTTAATAACACAATAGAACGTAATTGAGACTGACTGTGCTGTAACATCGCCAAAACTTGTTCTAGTATGTCGATAGCAGAGGATACAATGCCATCCAATGAATATATTCTGGGGGACAAAGTTGTTAACCCATTGTCGACCACAGAGAGTGTTTTCTCTAAATTAATACGATCAAGTTCACGTATTCGTTCTGCGGCCTCCATCTGTGATACTTTCCATGCTTCATTATAGGCAGCATAAATGCCGGCATATATGAAACGTTTTTGACGCGGTTTTCTTGGTCCAAGCAAGAATTCCCTAAGGTCTGTGTCCT
Organism: Calotriton arnoldi; assembly: GCA_963921515.1. Lineage (NCBI taxonomy): Eukaryota > Metazoa > Chordata > Amphibia > Caudata > Salamandridae > Calotriton > Calotriton arnoldi. Next base: position 686,044 of record CAWUFW010001597.1, on the reverse strand, counting down.
TTTTAAGTAAGGTTAAGTGTTGTTTCACATCCTGTAGTGTAGACTTATGCAGCCAATCGAGGCATAATTTTCCTACACTGTATGTTGTTACTACCCCCGGATGTTGTCTTTGGACGTATCTTGGGTCTGGCCTATTAATAGTAAAGCCCTGAGTTTTATTCAGGAATCTTTCCTGACAGTTATTCGTGTCTGTGGGCCAGATCAACCATTTTTTCCAATCAGGATTAGATCTGTTGAGTTGTAGTATATTGTCAACTGTCACCACTGCCTGTGTATCGTTATCACTTGCAGGTGCTGGTACAGAAGGTGTGTTCATCTCCTTGATCTTGGCTAATCCAAGACAAGGTGTTTGTTGGATGGTTTCATTCAAAAACATTATTTGTTCAGGGATGATACAGGCTCTAAATAAAGCTTCTATCCCCTGCACTTGCCAATATTTAGTACCCCAGACAGTTTTTGTGTCTATTGTATCTTTCCATAAGTCGAAACCCTGTCTAGACAGTTGGGCAATAAAGGCTGCAGAGTAAATCTGTTTTGTATTAGTTAACATCATTTTCAGTGCTGTATTGTTTACATTTCTAAAGTAAAATGTTTCTGGGTCAGATGTATTGTAACCTGAAAAATATGGAAATTTACTAGCAAATGTTTTTGAACTACCTTTAGGTGGTGAAGGACAATGTTCCCATTCGTTAAACATAAACACATTTCTTGGATATGCAGATTTATGCAAATAATAATGACCATAGTGGTTATAACAATACAATTGTTCATAGTCTGATGAACCCTCTAAATATTCATTTTTAGAAAATGCAGCAGATTTTTCTAGGTCATACATTATGTCGTTAACAGTCTCAAAGTCCCAATCATCAGAATAGGTACTGGACGAAATTAGATCACTTAGTGAAATTTTAAACAAATGTGGAATTGTTCAATTGTTCCGTCGGGCCGAAGATGTCAAAATCAGTTTTGTCCCACACTATACCATCCTGTATAGGAACAGCTGTGATGTTCACTGATGACAAGTCTCTTGCTTCACGATGGGAAGATTTATGAGGTTTCAAAAGTACGTTCACGCCTTTTCTTTCAGTATTCACATGGATGTATCTGCCACTTATAAGCACGCTCACAGTTGTAACCAAAGCTAGCCAGAGCAGGAAAACAAAAAGTCCAGATATAATCCAGAGTTCAATCCATGATGGAGAAACCAAATAAGTCTTTTTCAGAAAGTGAAGAAAGTCTTGTACTTGCTGCTTGAATTTGAATGATGCTGGCGTCGTTTCAGGTTCACTCGGATCTTCTGAGAACGTATCAAAGTTAATGAAATAGCCAGAAGCAGTTCTATCAATTGTTGGAATAGCATCAGGATTTGTAGAAATCACTGGAACCAGTTCATCACTTGCTACATTGGTGTAGACAGGTGTATTTGGATGAACTGTTACTTGGTGTTCAAGAGGGATGAGTTCCATAGCGTTATTGCTTAGTCCTCCATCTGTTACAGCTGAATTCTCGATTGTTATCAGTCTTTCAGTCTGAACCTCTTGGATAGTAGCGAGAGGAGTGCGTCTGCTACTAGGTCGGAGTCCACGAGGCCTACTATTTAGTATTGGCCACTTACTGTGGTTTGATGAGGTCGATGGACACAAATCTTTTCTCCTTTCTTCCAGCAAGGTGCGGCAGAAGTACTGTTCTTGTTCCTTGAACTGCTAGGACAGGTACTGGTTGTCTGTAAGAAGGTCCAAATTCCTTCTTGTTCGCAATCTTTTCTCTGACTAGATCCCCAACTTTTGGAATCCAGACAGGCCTTGCTGGGACCGCCGATTTTTCCCCAGTGGTGGTTGGCTGTAGGAATACGTTGCTTTGTTTCGTTCTTAACTCATTCAGTTCCTGTAAAACAGCCAAACGATCTTTGATATCAAACGGTTTATTTTCCACCACTGTGCCTACGTGTTCAAGGTCTGGTACCCACATTCTTGTCCCAAATAGGACCTCATATGGAGTGACCCCCCTAGAGAACTTCTTGGCAGATTGTTCAATGAGCGTTGGACCCCATTAAGGTGTTTGACCCACCCATCACCCGAACCTAATACCCTAGCTGTTATAGACTGCTTTATGTCCCGGTTTTTCCTTTCCACAACCGAATTTCCCTCAGGATGGAATGGAGAGGAGTACCGCAATGCAACGCCCAGACTGGCCATGGCTTCTTTGTCAGCCCGAGAGCTAAACGCAGGACCCTGGTCAGAATGTAGCGTGCCTATTGCGTATGTGCCGATAAAGACTCGCAAATCTTTTATAACAGTTCGAGCGTCAGCCGAGCGCTGAGGCCATATCCATAGGAACCTAGATTCATTATTTGTGGGAATGCCTTTGTCCAGTAGGACGCAGGTGCGTAGATAGTCTAATGCTGTCTAACAATGGTGTCTGTAGTGGTTTGCCGCATTCGCAGCATGGTGTCTGGTGGCTCTCTCGCTGTAATTTACAGTCTAAGCAGTTGTTGATGAATATGTGAATTTCTGTATTCATTCCAGGCCACCAGTACATCTCTTTTAACGTCAAAATTGTTTTAGAGATCCCTTGATGTGACAGACCCTCCCCCAAATGTGTTTCATAAATCAAGGCTGCTCTACGTTCCATGTTTGGAATTACCCTATCCCCCACTCCAGGGATTCGAGCAAAAGGAACGTTGTTTGCATCAATTACATAAGAGTACTTGAGTGGAAACTTTTTGGTAACGCTGCACTGCTGCCTTTGCTTGAAGCATTGACAGCCAACATTATCTCACCGTCTATTTTTGTTTTTGAACGAGTGATCACAGCTACGGAAGCCGTCTGCACAGCCCCCTTTGCGGCTTCATCAGCCAATGAATTCCCTGCAACGTGAACGCCATCACGTTGATGACTCAGTGTGTGGATCACGTGAGCCTTTGGTAGTTCGTTTTTCAACTGAACTACTTGTTCCCAAAGCCTTTTGTGCTTTATTGTGCCACCTTTCGCATCTTTGAAACCATTTTCAAGCCAGTTTTGTATATATTCATTATACGACTGAACACAGTAAAAGGAATCGCACACTATCAGTGTGGGGAATTCTCGATCTGTACTTTCAAGTGCCAGTTTGAATGCTTGTAGTTCAGCTCGCTGAGCTGTACAATCTCCTAGAGACTGAGTTTTTGTGACCATAGGTCTGAAGATGCCATTTCGCATGCGACCTTTAACGATTGCACACGCTGCACTGTAAGCTTGCTTACTCCCTGTTGCGGTTGTGCCGATCCGTCAGTGTAAATTTTGAATTCGTACTGATCGAGAGGCAGAATTTCAGTAGGCAGAGGACATTCTTGTTCATATTGCAGGAATGCTTGTGTTTTTAAATCTGGATCAAAAACGTATTCAACATCTGTTGCAGCAAGAGAATTAACCCATTGTATCCATCTTGGATGTAATGCTTTAGCATTTGGAATGCTTGCTTTTGTGACCGCTTCTAAAGCCGGTACTAGGGTTACGACAATAATGCGTTTCCCTTGGGCTAAGGCTCTTTCTTTTGCTACAGCGGTTTGAACTGCTGTCAGAATTTTTTCAGTTGAACTAAAGAGCATTTCCGCTTGTGTGTACAAATAAGATTTGTACGCGATTGGTATCTTCTCACCCTCATTGAAGGTTAAGTAGGTGAATCCGCATTGACCCGAAATTATTCGGATCACCAGGTTTCGTTGACTTACGCGTGTTTGTAAGTGATTTGTTGCTAACATGTTAGCCTGGAGTGAACGCAAGATTTCTGTGTGTTCCTGTGTCCAGTTTCTGATCGAAAAATCAGGTTTGATTAATGCGTAGAGAGGTTTAACCCTTTCTGCGTAATTTAGAATGTATGTTCTTCCAAAGTTTAGGAAACCTAGGATGGATTGTAAGTTTTTTAGCGTTTTTGGAGGTTGGAGCAGCGCACACTTTTCTAAAAAGTTAGCTGCCAAGCTCTTGCCTTCACTTGAAAGCTCATATCCTAGAAATAGGACATTGAGATGGGCAATTCTGGACTTTTTAAAGTTGAACTTGTAGCCCTCAGAGGCGAAACCCAGTATAATGGTGCTCACCCTGTTCAAGTGTTTTTCCAGGTCATCGTCTGTCAGATAGATGTCATCGACATAGGACAATGCATCATTGTCATAAATTTGTAGTAACTCCGTTACCCTCGCTGAGAATAAACCTGGGCTGTTCTTGAACCCTTGTGGGAGTCGACAAAAGTGACGCTGTGTCCCCATTATGGAGAATGCTGTTAAGTACCTGCTTTCAGGTGCTATGTTTTGACAAAAGAAACCATTTGAGATGTCTAATGTTGTTTTATATTTTTTACGCACAATGTTATTCATTAATGCTGTGCTATGTGCATTTTGCACTGCAAAAGTTTTAGAACAAGTGTTTAAGTGTCTGTAATCCAAAACTAGACGATATGTATTGTCTGGTTTGGAGACAGGAAACAAAGGATTGTTCATTGAGGAGGTGCATGTTTCAATCACCCCTTGGTATTCAAGTTGATCTAAGATCTCCCTGACCTGTTTTTTTGCTTCTTGCTTTATTGGGTACTGCCGTTGTGCAGTTGGGTCATGTTTCAGATGTATTTTATGGTGAGATGAGTCCTCATCCCATCCTACATGATTTTTATATAATGCTGGGGCCTGGGCCACTGCCCATTTCCTGGCATATGTATATCTTAGGTGAATTGGAATATGGTTGGAGAAGGCAGGCATAATAATGTCCTCACCATGTGGGCACTCCCTGACAAATTGTGGTGGCCAGTCCTTTTCTGCTAGAAGTATGTCATAGCCCTTTGATAGTCTTTCCCAAAAAAGTGCTGTCACCTGTCTAGGTTTGTCTCCCTCCATCCGGAGAGTTATTTCATATAACTTTTGTGGAGTACTAACCCTGGTGTCTACAGTCTCTACTTTAATGTACTCATTCAAGTCCACTATCTCCAGAAGTTCCTTCAGGTTCAGGCGAGCTATTGTGACTTCTGCTGCACTGTCCAGTTTGTCTGAGCCCATTCTCCGTTCTTGAGTTGTGTTCTCAGTATTCTCGGCATGTCTGATTTTTAGACCTGCTACTTTCTTTTGGAGAATTGAGGTTTTGCTTTAGTTTTTGGAGCGTGTTTGTCGTCTTTCGATTTCACGCGTTCTTCTCTATGTTCCGATCGTCCTCTTCTTTCCGAAGTCTGTGATGAGATCTGAAAGGGATGAGAGGAACGTGTATCAGTATCTTGATACCTGTCAGGCTTTCTCAAATTATCCCTACTCCTGAGGTTATACCTCCTTTCAGAGGGCTCCTTTTGAGGAGACCTACCTCGGGATTGAGAACGTTTCTCATTTGAATTTTGTTTATTAGTCTCCCACTTCTTTTTAGAAGATGTAGGAGTTTGTTTAATTGAGTCCTTCTCAGGACTTTCAGATAGCTTCGGCTTCACTGGTCTTCCACCCAAACTATCTCTGCCTAATTCTGCATAAGATTGTTCAATTATTCTGGGTAGCTCAGTTTGATGTTCTGTAACATCAAATTCCCTTAATTTTTGGCGGATCGCCACTGCTGCTGCCTCCACTTTAATATTAGATAATATTATTGTTGAGACCTGGTCGAAATTTTTCAGTAACTTCATACCTAAATTTAGAGCAGGCTCTGCCCCGTATTCGTTTTGAATTTGTTTCAGGACATCAGGTATTACCGCAATTGACGGAATGCCATGTGTTTTAGTATAGATGGCAGCAAAGACTGAGCCCCATGTGGTGCAGTCTTCCAGTTGTGGTGTGATCCCCATTGGTAAACTGATTGTTAGTATTCTGTGTTTCTCATACGGGCTAGTATTTGGAAATACTGCTTCGATTTGAGTAATTTTTGAGCTATCCAGAATGGAATTTGCTCACGTTTTGTGGGCATTTTACCCATGACTGCGTATAGAGTCTGTGGTGTAATTTTTAGTGTATTCCCCTGTTGGGGAGTTGGATTTGGAATTGTTAATGGTTGCTGGACTGTAAAAGTCTGCATGACATATTGGACCAATTGTCTGTAAATTTTTATTAACTCTGTGATTTGAGTAAGTAGTTCCTCGTTTGACATTTCTTCAATGTCAGGATGAGGTGTGTAGCCGGCTAGAATCGGCCATGTTGCTCCTGGTCTACCTAGTGGACCGAGCCTGGTAATGTTTTTGTGATGTTTTAGGGCGCCTTTAAACCAGAGCTGATGCTCCTGGTATGTTAATGGAATTTCAATATCCTCGAAAGGAATGTATTCCTCTGGTGGATCATCTTCTTTGTAGAAGTGAAACATGTGTGTTACTGGATTGGATTCAGGAAATATTACCCATGAATAGAATACCTCTGTCTGAAAGGATTCATGTGCCTCTATCACGAAAACTGCTCTACCTCCTCTTGGTGGTAGGCCATGTTTTATGAGTTTTAGAGTGATGGCTCTTCTTAAGTTTGGATGGATGTCTATAACACCCTCCTCGGTTTCATTTAAACCTGTAATGTTAAAAGCTGCTGCTTGGGCTGGATCAGCCGCAGCTCCACCGTTTCCGGTCTCAGTGTCGGAGCCAGGCATTTTGTTGTTTGAAAAATGTAGAACAAGTTTCAAGGAAACAAAGATAAGGTGCACAATATTTTGGAACACTGTATCCTTCAACGTTGAGCAAACCAAACAGCTAATATATAGGGTGTTTCCCAATGTAGCTGTGGTGGATACTTAACCCTGCCCACTCCAGACGTCTTTTGGAGTATATGGGTAGGGGTCTCTGAGAGAAAAAGCACGGCTGAGTTACTCAGTATCTAACGTTGAATTACCGCCTTACCAAACCATTGGGCGCCATGTAGTGTAGCTCCTATTTCCCTAATAGGCTCTGCGCATTGGAATAATATATCCTATAGGTTTGACATAGGACTAAGGTCAGTATGTCCCTATAGAGTATATTAAACTTAATTACTTGTGCCAGCTAGCTCAGAGGCCACTAGAAACTCCTTGGATAACAAGAAGGGAGTAGTTTCTGGCAGCCGCAAAACATGACCACTTTGTTTCCCTTTAGAATCAGAACGTGTCCCAGAGTCGTGGAAACAATAGATAACTATTTCACTCAGCTCAATCGTGCATGCTTAGTTTTCTCCAAGTTACACAGAAAGAACAGACGGGCGTTTCAATAAAAGATTTATTGAACAGTCTTGTTTCTGGTGTAAGTAAAATGTGCTGTTACGATCACAAGACAGTATGCGAGATAAATAATGTACAGTATGAGCAGTAGAAATAAATAATACTGCGATAGCATTATCTTTTAGTACATATGCCTTTACATAAATAACACAGACTAAAAATGCGAGTACTCATACGATGCGTTTCTAATCTAGTTCTACCCCAACGTACCTAACCTAACCTAGGTGTAGGGAGAGGTATGAAGTAGGTGAAGTATTCCTTACTATGGTATACTAAGAGTATGTTAAGCCTAGTATGCCTAGTATGCCAAGAGTCCCTCTAGGTTCTTGTCAGCTCCATACCTGAAGAATGAGAGAGGTAGGAATCTCTTTGCCAGACTCGAACTCCAACACCCCGCAAGGGAAGTCAGATCACTGGAAGCTGGACTCTCTGCGTGCAGGGATGACAGCGTCTTCTCAGTGCGTCAGGCTGGGAAACGGGCTCCTCTGAAGTCGAGGTCTCCTCTGATTTACAGGGGCTAGGGAAGGTATATTTATACCTGAGAAGTACCTAAGAATGTTAGTATTGACGTGAGTCGGACAGCGGAAGACGTTGATGCAGCGCGTACAATAAAAACTATTCTCCTCCTAGGTCATTTATAGGTCATCCAGGGGCAAACTATATTTTCTCACATCCACATGACGATGGGGCCCATAAACATCGCCTAACACACACACACACATACACCTGGATTTCCTTTACACCTTTACGAAAATCTGTATTCCTAGTAGAAGCATGAGAACTAAATGGAAAACACCATTTATGTACCGCTGGAAGGAGCCGGGATATCTTATTACCTTAACCTATTGCTTTCTTCTAGTTATTTCTTAAGATATTCCTGCTCATTGTTTTGTCGATGAATCATTCATGTAAAAAATTAGTTCATAGTGATTAAGACCAGCTGAATCACAATAACCAATTACTGGTGTCACAATTACTTAGGAAAATAATCACTGAGTCATTTGATTTAAAGAATCTTAATTTTTATATAATTTTAAAAGCATGAGAAAGAATTTAAAACTTTTATTCAATTATTCATTCATTATTAATTCAAATATTTATTAAGCATAATCAATTTATTGCAAAAAGGAAATCTTTTGTCATGAAGCAAAACCCTAATTACCTGCCTACCTTCCTAATTTAGCCTAATGATTTCTAACCTAAATTTAAGAATTAGAAATAACCTGATTCTCATACTCAACTGGAAAATTAAGACAGCAACAGAAACTTCAGCTCGTCAGCATCAGCTACCTGCAACCCGTCTCATCTAACAGTCTTTCAGCATCTCCCGCTCAGTAAGGGATCGATCAGGACCACCCAGCACTGGAAGCCACCAACACCAACACGACTCTCCAACTCCGTTCCTGACTGTAACTGCGACTGCGACTGCAACTGCAACTGCAACTGCAACTGAACCCCTCCCACTAAGAGTAGGCCCTCTTATACCCTAATTCTAACTTTGCTAACTAATTGTTGCAACATTAATAACACGCTTTTCTTTCATTGGTCCATACATGTCATCTTATTCATTCTTTTAATCAAGTTCTCTTGGATCCAATGGTCCTTGGATCATTTCCTTTCTCACAGTTCAAGACATGTTTCCATCCGCTTCGATCAGTACATTTGTAACTTCTTTCGATACATTCGAGAACTCTGCAGACATTGTCCTTTTCTCTTAAACTGGTTTCCCACGGGTCTCTGCTGATCACCACGGCACACTATCAGTTCAATTAGGTCACATCAGCCTTGACCATTTCTCGCATCCTAGCCTCTCAGCAACATCACGAGGTTAGCTTTTCTCCGACTTCTTTCCCGTGTCACATGTGTCCCTTGCGCTTGCGCACATCACCCACTGGCAGCCATTTTATATCGCCACTCGGTTATATTTTAGAAGCACTAATTTGAAATAAACAAAACATAATTAAAATAGAGAAAAATAGCCTTTTCGTTTCCCTCCCGTCATCTACGTACCCCAATTAGTTATTACCTAGCAGAAAGCAACATTTAAGCTGTTCCTTACTTACCATCACTATTGTTTTTGCAACGACACGTTTATTTCTATGAAGCACAAAATCATGCCTTTATTTTTAAATTAGTACGCATTTATTTTTATGTTATAATTAGACACATGGACATCCATTAATATATTATTCAGCACATTTATTTGCGTATTACCCTTCCCACACGTACAGTGTTGATTAATACATTTAAACGAACATTTTATTAATTATTTATAAAATTTGTTAGGGGTTAAAAAAATTTATTTTCTCTGCTCCATCAACTCCCCCCTTTGGTGATTTTTAAATCACCACATAAACCCCAAGTTATACTTCTTTTTCAGGCAGTATATGTCTTTCATCCTTTGCTTTTTGTTAGTTACACATCTGTTTCTCTTTCATCTTGTCTTCTTGTCTCCTTATACATGCTTTCTTTCATTTTCTCTAACTCAATTTCACCCATTTCTCTCTCTCTCTCTTTCATTATTCTGTTATTTCTTTTATCTTATTTTGTCTTACTTTTCTTTTTATACACGTTATTACTATTTTCAACACCATGGCTAACAGTATTACTACAGTTGCTATTATTATAACTTTCCCTATCATTAGTCTACTCATTCTGGTCAACCAATTTGCTACTGAAGAAAACCCTCTACCAAGTTTTCCCAAGACACTTTCAACCTCCAGTGGAACTAGTTCTTTGTGCAAATTTGTAATATTTGTAATATACTTCTGTATATTTTCACTTTTATCAGGAATGTAAGTGCAACAATGTTGGACTTTCAACATTCCGCAGACTCCACCCTCTTTTGCCAAAAGAATATCAAGGGCAAGCCGATTTTGCATCACCATAGCTCTCATGGCAACCATTTCGGTATTTACCATTAAGAACCCTCCCGCAGTATCTGTAGACAACCGATCTACTACTGTGGATAACTTCCGAATTTTAAATGCATTCAAAGATATTCCCACTGCTGGTATTAATGCTCCAAAAATATCACCTACAATTTCTGAAAAACTTTCCCTCTTTCTACGTGTAAAGTTATTAATCATCTTGTATGTTCCTTTTTCTTCTCTGTCCATATGAAAGATTTTGGAAAGACCAGGCCTACATAGCAAGTTCCATACCAATGGTCCGGTAACCTGTAATAAGCTCTATTCCCACAAATATAATAGATACCTGGAAATATTGGATCTTTTCCACCTTTGAATCCCCAACCTCCCAGAATTTGATAATTGTCATGGCAGATACTGGAACCTACAAAGTAATTGTCATAGACTGTCTTATTTCTCCTAATACACAACTTTCCTGTTTGCAGCCAATCTAATGTCATTGCTGCATTTATCTTTTTCCCTTCATGATTTCCTTCCTCAAACGTCCATAGATGTGTTCCTTCCTCTTTCATTGCTTCTTTTTGAAATTTCATCCTTCTTTCTTCAACCATTTCTAAAAATACCTTTTCTTCTTTCTTTAACTCACAGGTAAGGTTGTTACTAACTATTTCTTCTAATGTTAATTTTCTATGTTCTAAAAAGAATTCTCCTAAAACTTTTGCTGGTTTTACTTTGTTAAGTTCTGGTACTACTGGAATGTTTGCAAAAATCTTATCTATATCAGTATAATAAGATTCTAATCTACCTGTTTTATAAAATAAACTTGCTATTACACTACAGGTTATTCCATAAGTTAGAGGTAGGTGATGATAAGTCACACCTTCTGACACTGATGCAGGCAACTGCATACAAACATAACAATCTCTCACATCCATTGTTTCTACATATTCATAAAATAATTTTGTAAAAACATTTTTTGAAAAATCTGTTACTGACTTATCCTTATGTAATTCTGCACTACTTCTTAAAATAACTGGTTCTTTAATATTAGTTTCTTTTTCTTGTTTAGTATCATTCTTTGCTTCTATTACAGCTAAACTAATAGGAATTGTGATTGCTAAAACTATCCATATGGTCATTAATAACCCTGTACAAAAACAGCACATTTTACACCATCTTTTTATAAACTCACATTTATCTCTTCTATCCCTAGTATTTTCCATTTTGCTTTTATCTATTTGTTAGGTCTCAGAAAATTGTGTCACTACACCTCAGAAATGACTTAGATGCCACTCTGCTCTTAAAAAGTCTTTGCTTGGTACTTTCTTTTAATTCTTTCCAGAATTCTTTCGTTGTCACATCCGGTGATTTGTCACATCCAGTAAAATTTGTCACGTCCGGCAGAAGCACTATAAGTCTTCACTTCAGGTTTGTTGCATCTCACCTTTTCCTATTCGACTTCTTAGTCTCTGGTTCTCGTGAGTGTTTTCTTCTTCTTTGTAATCCGTCAGTGCGATATACAGCCACTCAGGTGACTTATATTTTGCATTCACCTTCTTCGTTCTTTTGGACTTTTGCAATCGTTTTCCACTTGGTTTTTCTTGTCCTTTTTGACTTGTTACTTCATTCACTTGTTCAGCACTTTCGTCTCCAGTTCTTATTATTCTATATCTCAATTTTCTTATATAGCTGTTGGGCCAATTATCTCCTTTTCTTGGCCTTTTGGCTTCACCTTCTTTTTCTTCTCTTTCTGATTTCCAATTTCTTTTTCTTGATTCAGTTTTTGCCTTCTCCTCTTCTCCACTCTCTTCAGTTTCTGTTTCAACTGTTTCACTATTGTCTCTTATTTTGAAACTTATGATCTCGTCATCTCCTACTGGTGGATCTGTCTTCTCCTTCTTGTGTTCCCTTATTACTGTCCCTCCTCAGTGTTCTTCCGATTTGGTGTTTTCCTCCCTTTCTACTTCTAAATTTCCCTGTTCTTCAGTTTCTCTATCTATCCCTATTGCTCCTCGGGGTTCTTCTCAATTCTCTAACTTTTTGTGTTTTTCTTTCCCTACTTCATCTATCAATATTATTTCTGAAGGATTTCCACCATAACTTGTACTTGGGTGTTCATCTAGATCGTTTTCTTGCTCAATTTCTTCTCTAATTGGTTTACAACCCCAAGTTCTCTTTCGGAATTCTTCACAGTTTGCAACTGAATCATCAGATCCTGAACTTGTGTCAGATATTTCCAGATGTCGACTTACAGGTCGATCTTCAGGTTCTGGAATTTCTGAATTTCTTTCTTCTTCTTCTTCTTCTTCTTCTTCTTCTCTAGAGGTGCTCACAGTTGGGGTTTCCAGATGTCGACTTACAGGTCGATCTTCAAGTTCTGGCACCCTTTCTCTTATCCTTGTTGTCCCAGCCGTTAAGCTTTTATCCCACACTTCCAGACGTCGACTCACATGTCGATCGGTAGGTTCTTGAACTCTGATTGTGTGGCTGGCATGGACCCAGTTCTTTACTCCTGCACACTTGACTGCAGTTGTTGTCACTAGGATTACCTGTCGTGGTTCGTCCCAGCGAGGAACTAGACAGTTTCTTCTCCTGTGGATTTTTATATGGACCCAGTCTCCTGGATTCAAGTCGTGGGCTGGTTTTCTTTCAAGAGTGGTCGCATCCGGTCCAACCTGATGAAACACAGAACGCACCACATCAGCCAGTCCTTTGCAATAATCCAGTACTAGATCATCAGTTATAGTCAATAACTTGTTGACAGGTACTTGTGCTTGTCTCATTGCTCGTCCCATGATCATCTCATGAGGACTAAGTCCAGTTTTCTTTTCAGGGATGCTTCTGATGGTCATCAGAACAAGAGGCAGTGCATCTGGCCATTTGAGTCCTGTAGCTTGACACATTTTTCCTAATCTGTTTTTAATTGTTCCATTAATTTGCTCCACTACCCCAGAAGCCTCTGGTCTGTAGGCACAATGTAGTTTTTGTTTAATACTCAATGCTTCGCAAATCAATTGGATCAACTCATTTTGAAAATGTGTTCCTCTATCTGTCTCAACCGTGACTGGAAAACCATACCTTGGAATGAACTCTCGCAGCATAAGTTTTGCTACCGTTGTTCCATCATTCCTTCTAGTGGGGTATGCCTCCACCCAACGAGAAAACAAACAGACGACCACTAGAACATATTTTAGTCTGTTACTAGGGGGCATCTCTATAAAGTCTAACTGCATTCTAGTGAACGGACCTCCTTCTCGTCCTATTGTTCCTAGACTCACTACCGTCTTTCTTCCTGGGTTAAACTGCTGACAAATAAGACATCTTTGACAAAGACTTTCAGCTATGGCTCTGAATTTTGGGTTATACCAGGTTTGTCTAAAAAGTCTGATCATTGCATCTCTCCCAATATGAGCTTGTCCATGGTACATCCGTGCCATGTCTGCAATCATGCTATCAGGCATAACTGGTCTTTCGTCTCTGTATACCCACACACCATTATTTTCCTGTCTTCTACATCCTGCTTTTATCCAGTAATCTTTTTCTTCATCACTTGCGGTTTCTTGTAACTGTCTTACTTCATCCCATGTCTCAACAGTATTAGTAAAAAGCAAAGGAGAAGAGATATGCTCCCTTTCTCTATTCTTATTCAGGGACACCATGTTCTCTGCACAATATTTGGCTATCTCATCAGCATAATTATTGCCGACGGCTATGTAATCTTCGTTTTTCTTATGCGCCTTGCACTTCACTACAGCGATTTGTTTAGGCAACTGTATCGCCTCAAGCAGCTTTTTAACAAAATCTCCATTTTGGATAGGTGTTCCTGCAGATGTCAAGAAACCTCTCTGTGACCAAATCTGACCAAAGTCATGTACGATGCCGAAACCATATTGGCTATCGGTCACAATCGTGACTCGTACATTTCTTCCTAATTTACATGCTTGAATCAAAGCAATTAGTTCCGCAACTTGTGCAGACCTTATTCCTTTCAGACAAGACGCTTCCATCACAGTTGCCACTGTGCACACTGCGTAAGCTGCGCTTAAAACTCCTTCTTTTGTTCTCAAACATGAGCCATCTACAAACATGACATAATCAGATTCCTTTAACGGTTCATCTTTTATGTCAGCTCTTGGTTTCGTGCAATATTCCAGCACATTCAGACAATCATGATCTACTTCGTCTTGTTCAATTATACTCTCCTCATCTGGCAATGATGTTGAAGGATTTACATTCATGCATCTATCTATGGTCACATTTTCAGCACTCAAGATGACTTTTTCGTACTTAGTCAGCCGACTATGTGTCATGTACTGTGTTTTTGTTCTTGTCAAAAGAATTTCTACTGAATGGGGAACATATACTCTCAGTGGATACCCCATCACTATACCTTCACTTTGTTCCAGACTTACACACGTAGCAGCAACTGCTTTCAGACATCCGGGCAATGCTTTTGCTATAGGATCTAAAACAGCTGAAAAATAAGCAATTGGTCTTTTCATTGTTCCATGTTTTTGTACCAGTACTGAAAACGCACATCCATCTCTTTCACTGCAGTACAACTCAAAATCCTTTTCATAATCAGGCATGCCTAATGCAGGTGCCTCACACAATTTCTTTTTCAATTCTTTGAAAGATTTCATTTCTTCATTGTTTAACTCAAAAGGGTCTTTTACATCTTTCTTGGTCAATTTTTGTAATGGTTTTGCAATCAAAGAGAAACCACTTATCCATTGTCGGCAATATCCAACCATTCCCAGAAACATTCTTACCTCTCTTTGCGTCATTGGTGCTCTCATTCCTTGAATCATTCTTACTCTTTCTGTCGCTATCTTTCGCACTCCTTTCTCAATTTTATGGCCTAAATACTGGACTTCTTTCTGACAAAACTGCAATTTCGAAGGAGACACTTTATGTCCTCTTTTCTCTAGATGGTTCAGTAAAGCAATTGTATCACTTACACATGCTTCTTTTGTTTTCGATGCCACCAACAGGTCATCGATATACTGTACCATTACTGATTTTTCTGGCATTTTTAAATCTTCCAGAGATTTCTTTATAATCTGATTAAAGATTGAGGGGCTTTCTGTATACCCCTGAGGAATTCGGCACCATGCCAAAATACGCTCTCCGAACCGGAACGCAAATAATGGCTGGCTATCTGGATGCAAAGGAATAGAGAAAAACGCGTGACACAAATCTATCACAGTGTACCACTCAGCTTCGTGTGGAATTTGATATAGAATTACTGCAGGGTTTGGCACTATTGGACAACAGGGCACAACTATTTTGTTGATCTTTCTCAAATCCTGTACTATTCTATATGTTCCATTTGGCTTTTTCAGTCCCATAATAGGTGAATTACATGGACTGCTCATTATTTCTTTTAGAATTCCCTGTTCAATCATTTTATTTATTACAGGAGTTATTCCTTCAATTATTTCTGGAGTTAACTTGTACTGTGGCGTATTCGGGTAAGTTGTTCCTTCTTTTACTGTTACTTTTACGGGATCAACTTCTTTCATTAATCCAATGTCTTCTCCTGTAAAATCCCACACACTTTCTTTCACTGCACTTTTTAGTTCTTCTGGAAGTTTTTCTGCATCAAATGCAGGAAACAAACCATTCATTTCAGGTTCCTGATTCATCAAAGTTACTTTATACAAGACATCTTCATCTGAGGTCTGAAATCCAATTCCATCTGGCATACAATAAATTGTGCAATTCATTTTGCACAAGAGGTCACGACCTAAAAGATTTACAGGACTACAATCGCACACTACAAATTTATGCATTTTGCTAAAGGAGCCAATTTTTACTTCCACCAATTCAGTAAGTGGTGTTTTAATTTGCTGATTTGCTACTCCTACTACTTGGATGTATTCACCTGAGAGAGGAAGGTTTGGAATTTCCACTGATCTAACAGTAGAACGGGTAGCTCCAGTATCGACAAGGAATGTTACATTTGCACCATTCACTTCTCCATCCACAAAGGGACCAGACTGATCTACCTCTAGAGTTGCGCCAAGTACGCACTCTTTCCCCTCTCCTGGGCACCGTCAGAATCTTTCATCCGGGTCATCCTCACTCTGACGCAACCAATACTGAGAAATGTTAGCTGCTCGCGGCAACTGTGTTACCTGCTCTCCTCCGTAGAATCCTGTTTCTGTACTGTATCTTTGTTGGTTAACAGTGTTGGGAAGTGGTGGTTGCGGCACCTGACTTTGTTGAACAACTACCTCATTCTGCACCTGTGGAGTTAATGATTGATTTTCCGGATTAGGTTTAGGTGGGAACTTACACTCGTTTCTCCAATGCCCTAATTTTCCGCAATTATGACATGGCCATTTCTTCTTTGCTTCTTCTAGACTCACTTGACCTTTTCCTTTACCTATGTTAGGTCGCGTTTTATTCTGTCCTGTTTCACTCTCATTATTATTGTCCAATTGAGCTTCTTGTTTTTCTGCCACTTTCACCTGTGCCCACATTGCCTTCTCTTTCAATTTACGCTGTCTACTCTCAATTTCATCACTGCAATATTTAGCATACCTTAGCACATTATCGACTGTGCCAGTCTGCCAATTAATCATATGCTGTTTAATCATTTCACTAATCTCTGGTTTCAACCCAAACACAAATCTGTATACGAAATGACTCATATCTTTTTCACTCAATTCCTCATATCCACTATACTGCTTGAAAACCAACAACAACCTTTCATAATAGGCATGTACGGACTCCTTACTTTCCTGTGTAGTTCTATCAATTTTCACCCAATCTGTTTCTTTAGGAGGAATCTTATTTTTCAAAAAGGTAATCACCTTATCGTACTTCCTCATCACCTCAGGACCTGGAGCTCCTGTCTTAGGATCTCTTGGATATTCTGTAGTTGGCCAGTCAACTGTAATCTTACATTCTGACCACAAATCAGTTGGTACCACTATGTCAAATAATCCATCTAAATCTATCCACAACACTTTTGAAACCTTTACAAATCTCTCTACTTGTCGGTACCACTCAACTGGTTTCTCTCTTAGCTTTGGAAAGTCATTGGTAAATGACAATATGTCCTGTCTAGTCCAGGGAACATGCACATAACTACCACCTGGAGTTTCTCTCATAGGGTATTCTCTAGCAACAGGTTCCTTTTCAGTTATCATAAAAGCCAATGAACCTTTGTCTGTAGTTTTCTCATTCTTCTTCGTCCATCTAACCTTCCATCTGTCCACATCACCCCATTTTCTCAACAACACAATTAACTCTTTTATCTGTGTCAGCCTTCCTGCCGTGTTCAAATTTTCAATATCCTTTTCACAAAAGTCTACTCTATATGGTTTCTGCAACGTTTTCACTTTCGCAAAGTCTATTCCAATTTCACTGGCTACTTCTTCTAATTTGTCATGTAAATTCTTTGCTCTCCATGTAATACTTTTGCACAGAAACATTATTTCGTCATCCTGGTAATTTTTTATCTTTTCTGTACCAATCGTTCCTAGAATTAATTCTTCCATGTCAATTTTTAACCTAATTACATCTAATGGTTTTTCTTCTGGTTCTTTTATTTTAAATGCCTTCATCCATTCATTTAACTCATCAGGAGTCGGACCTATGGGTGTATTATTTAGTTCTACCCAATTACCACTCTTTTCAGGGGTTTCTGTTGCAGATTCTGTTACCATATGCATTTTCCTACCATTGCACTCATTCACAGTTAGATTTGTAGGTGGACTTGGTCTGTAAGTACTAGCCAAATTACTTGTACTTGGACTTTGTTCCATTCTTTCTTTTTCTCTCTGAAATTGTGAACTCATGGGAATCACTAAAGATCGCTCATCAATTTTCTGATTCTCAAAAACTGGTATTACTGGACCTATTGTTACAGGCACAGTAACTGCTTCCATATTTTTCGTTAATTCTCTAATCTTCTCAGTTAGTTCTTTGGTTGTCCTTGCTAATTCGCTTGCATTGTCACTTTCTATTCCTTCATTTTGTGAAGTTCTCATTTGATCTTGTGACCTATTTATTTCAATTCTTTTCTCCGGACTTTTATTTCGCATTGTCTCTATTAGTGGCGCATTTGGTGTCACCACTATAGAACTCTGCTGATACGGAGGTGGATTTCTATTTAGAATATCTTCCAGCAATTCATCATCCGTTTCACTCTCATGCATATATTTCTCCTCCTCCATATGTTTCTTTTTCTGAGTACGTTTTCTCTTAGTCCCTTCCTCAACTGTAAAAGCTGGAAACAAACCTCCTGTCATGTTAGCATATCTCCAGCATTTTATTCAATCCTCATGATTTATTCCCCACATTCTTCCTGGCATAAACTCATGATCTCTTAAACCTCTGAATCTCTCTCGCTCATACATCTCATCTTCCCATTCCGTCAATGCTTCAAACTGTGTCGGTCTAGGTCTAGGTTCTAGATTTGTCATTTTTTCTCGCAAATTTCGCAAAACCGCTACACTAAACAAACCATTCTCAGGAAAAGCTAAAGCACCATCATTCTTCGTATACTTGGCCCAATTTTCCAACCATATGCATGTATGATATCCGTATTTCAGCATCATATGTGAAGCTGCTGATTTCGGCGGAGGAATTACTTGTCCCTCTATAGTCACAACCTTTTTGTCTTTCTTAAAGAAATTCTTTAATTTTGTCGTCCATGACGTTCTCTCCCTTTCATACTCGTAATACGGCATGTTTTCGATTTATTTTTCTCTTTACACTAGCGCTGTTCTGTGTACAGAACTTCAACCAATTACAGCGCGACTCACACTAACGTACCAATCAGCACAATTCCCTTCGTCCGCGAACCAACCAATCCTAGCGCGGCACTTTTCTACGTCACTCCTACTCTGGGTTCACGTGACTGGCGCACTATCCAATCCTAGCGCGGCACTGTTCTACGTCACTTCTGCTCTTTTACCCCTCCTTTACAAAATTTATCGGCAATTTTCTTTTCACTGTTTTCTCCGTTAGTTACAACAATTAAAACAATTCCATAGTCTGATTCGCTAAACAAAAGTGACAGCTTTGTCCTTTTACACAAGAATCCCGTATTTCCAGTAGGCAGCGCTTACCTCTACCCTACCACAGAATTATTAACTCTCGCCGATAAAGTAGCACTTCCCTCTACCTTACCCTTCTTTCAAGCAAACAATTTACTCGTTTCTCTGGGGATAAGACACATGTGGAGACTAGGCTCCTGAGAATTAAGGCCAAAGTTTCACAAGAAAACGTGATTTGCTATTTCAGTTACACACTTTTCGTACAGAAAATCCCTAACATAACACAACCTGTGTTATTACCAAAATGAATTCAGACCAAGTACCAAATTCCATGTGACTTCTCTTGCCACACGTGTTCCACTTCCTACATCCCAGAAGCGTGAAAACTCACATATAACATAACACGACTCAACATATAGTGTTAGTCATCAAAAATAATCAATAATCAATAAACAATAATCACTAAACTAATCTATAGAAAACCATAACTCTGCTACCAAGAAATCTGATGCAGCGCGTACAATAAAAACTATTCTCCTCCTAGGTCATTTATAGGTCATCCAGGGGCAAACTATATTTTCTCACATCCACATGACGATGGGGCCCATAAACATCGCCTAACACACACACACATACACCTGGATTTCCTTTACACCTTTACGAAAATCTGTATTCCTAGGAGAAGCATGAGAACTAAATGGAAAACACCATTTATGTACCGCTGGAAGGAGCCGGGATATCTTATTACCTTAACCTATCGCTTTCTTCTAGTTATTTCTTAAGATATTCCTGCTCATTGTTTTGTCAATGAATCATTCATGTAAAAAATTAGTTCATAGTGATTAAGACCAGCTGAATCACAATAACCAATTACTGGTGTCACAATCACTGAGTCATTTGATTTAAAGAATCTTAATTTTTATATAATTTTAAAAGCATGAGAAAGAATTTAAAACTTTTATTCAATTATTCATTCATTATTAATTCAAATATTTATTAAGCATAATCAATTTATTGCAGAAAGGAAATCTTTTGTCATGAAGCAAAACCCTAATTACCTGCCTACCTTCCTAATTTAGCCTAATGATTTCTAACCTAAATTTAAGAATTAGAAATAACCTGATTCTCATACTCAACTGGAAAATTAAGACAGCAACAGAAACTTCAGCTCGTCAGCATCAGTTACCTGCAACCCGTCTCATCTAACAGTCTTTCAGCATCTCCCGCTCAGTAAGGGATCGATCAGGACCACCCAGCACTGGAAGCCACCAACACCAACACAACTCTCCAACTCCGTTCCTGACTGTAACTGCAACTGCAACTGCAACTGCAACTGCAACTGCAACTGAACCCCTCCCACTAAGAGTAGGCCCTCTTATACCCTAATTCTAACTTTGCTAACTAATTGTTGCAACATTAATAACACGCTTTTCTTTCATTGGTCCATACATGTCATCTTATTCATTCTTTTAATCAAGTTCTCTTGGATCCAATGGTCCTTGGATCATTTCCTTTCTCACAGTTCAAGACATGTTTCCATCCGCTTCGATCAGTACATTTGTAACTTCTTTCGATACATTCGAGAACTCTGCAGACATTGTCCTTTTCTCTTAAACTGGTTTCCCACGGGTCTCTGCTGATCACCACGGCACACTATCAGTTCAATTAGGTCACATCAGCCTTGACCATTTCTCGCATCCTAGCCTCTCAGCAACATCACGAGGTTAGCTTTTCTCCGACTTCTTTCCCGTGTCACATGTGTCCCTTGCGCTTGCGCACATCACCCACTGGCAGCCATTTTATATTGCCACTCGGTTATATTTTAGAAGCACTAATTTGAAATAAACAAAACATAATTAAAATAGAGAAAAATAGCCTTTTCGTTTCCCTCCCGTCATCTACGTACCCCAATTAGTTATTACCTAGCAGAAAGCAACATTTAAGCTGTTCCTTACTTACCATCACTATTGTTTTTGCAACGACACGTTTATTTCTATGAAGCACAAAATCATGCCTTTATTTTTAAATTAGTACGCATTTATTTTTATGTTATAATTAGACACATGGACATCCATTAATATATTATTCAGCACATTTATTTGCGTATTACCCTTCCCACACGTACAGTGTTGATTAATACATTTAAACGAACATTTTATTAATTATTTATAAAATTTGTTAGGGGTTAAAATGTTTTGATTTCTCTGCTCCATCAACGTCATGAATGAACCCCTAAGGAATAATGGTTCATGCATAATATATGAGTCCTTGAAGAAATCAACAGTCCTGGGCTAGGGAAACTCCCGCAGCCTAAGGGTCTGTTCTTCATGAACTCGTTGTGACGTTAGGGTGGACGGATGTCAGAAACCATGCCTGTATTTGGAGTGCACGGTTTAATGCCTAAATAAGGGCTGGGATTTTATGCCTATATAAGGGCAGGGCGAATTGTGCCTATATAAGGACATGATACTGGAAAGCCCATTTATGGACACCCTAAGAGGAATACAACAATAGGAGAGCGTCCTTTTACCTACATTTACTTACCTTGCTCTACATAACGGCTGATGAGGGCTAATACCCCGAAATCGTTTCCAGGATGTTTCTTTCCGGTCCAGGGAGGACCTGGCTTGGCAGTTTGGGCTGGACTGTTCACATAAGGAACAGGGTCAAGACTGATTTGTACATGGCTGGGTCTACACTGGGGTGGCATGGTGAGTGTAGGAAAGTAGGATCTGCTTTTATGGTTACCCCCACTTTTTGCCTGGTGCTAAGCTGTTAATGACTAGTCTGACTGGCATCCTGCTAATCAGGACCCCAGTCTATCTGCTTTCTCCCTTAAATTGTTACGTTCAGTACTTAGGCACATAACAGATTGGATACTGGGGTAGCCTTATCAGTCCCTAGCATATGGTACTGAGGTACCCAGGGCATAGGTCCCCAGAGGTCCCCCATGGGCTGAAGCATGCATTATGCCACCCATGGGAGACCATTCAAAATGGAACTACAGGCCTGCCATTTCAGCCTGTGTAAGCTGGTGCTAGCACCACTTACTAAAGATATAGGTTTCCAAATCTAGGGTCACTGCACTTAAAATCTATAAGTCAGCCCTATAGCAGGCCTTTGCAATCCTGAAGGCAGGGTGCTTGGTTCTAAGTGTGAGGGTACATATGCATGAGCAAAACACCCTTACAGCCTACGGAGTCCATTCTCCCGGGTTGTAAGTGAAGCAGTCATATACTATATAGAGGGGCATTACGTAATTACGCGATGACCATCTCGAAATTGGCTGCAACTAATCCTATCATGTTTGGTATCAAACATGTTGGAATCATACCCCCACACCATAAACGGTGTGGGAGGTATGATTCAAGCACTGGAAGAGCCCTCCGTTAGGCTCTCAGTGCTTCCGGCTACAGTTTTCTAAACCCGGACAGCACAAAATGGTTGCTGCCGACCAGAGACACGATTCTGCCCTCCTGCTGCCGAGCCAAGCTCGAGCAGGAGAAGGCAGAACAATAGGCATCCTGTCACAGGGAGGTGTGACCACCTCCGAGACAGGATTTCGTGTATTAGGGCCGGGTGGGTGCACTTGCCAGCACCACTCAGTCTGCATGAGGGGCACATTTGGTGACCCCATGCATAGTCCAGTTCAAACCAGCTCTAGGAGTTGTTGGCTCCTGCTCTGCCGTGAAACTGGACAAAGGACATGAGAGTAACCTCCCCCCTGTCCAGACCCTCCCCTGGGAGGGTCCTGTGAATCGTCCCAACCCTTTCCTTAGGGTACTTAAGGGCTTACCTGTGGATGGGTCCCTAGATTCGTTGTGGGACAAGATTCAATTCAGACACCACTTCTACTTCTACCGTCTGGGCACTCAGGACTTCGCTGGACTTCGTTTGGGCTCTACTTCATCCCCCTTTCAGTCTGCTGCATCGTCTGTGCCTGTACACCATACAGGAACCTTCCAAGGCCTGTGGGCATCCAAGACACCTGGAGGAATCTCCCTTGAAGTGAAGGAGTCACTTCCCTGCATTCGCAGGCACCGCAACTAAGCTGACCAGTCTGCTGATCCTGAGCTCCTACGGACTCCGAAAAGTTTTTCAACACATGTGTGGTTCTACACAGCTCTCGAGGCCTGCCCTCTCCTCTCACCAAGTTTGAGGCCAGTATCCCTTGTGGGAGCTGCAGGAACCGAACCCCTGTGCACCGCCTTGACTTGCAGTTGCAAAGGCTTGTTGACTTCCTTCCACCAAGATCTTCGGGCTGCAAGTAGCCCCAACCTCAAGCATCACTAGTGACCAAAGTCTTTGTCCACATCGCATCGTTTGCACCATGGCCTGCATCTTTGGTGAGCTGCTCGAGGTCCTCTTGCGACTCCAGTGCCTCCGGCCTGGGGGTCTGGTTGAGGATCATCTTTGCTTCTTTTGGGCTCTCCTGATTGCTCAGGGCTTGCCCTGACACCCCTGCTTGTGGTGAGTCCCCTGGACTTGGCTAGTTCCGACATTGCACCTTCTTCAACTTCTGTATCGGTTGCATTTGCCAAGGCTAGTTGGTGCTCCCGCCGGACACCGACCCCTCAGCAGTTGACATCCGAAGTGGGACAGCTCGTGCATGGCTCCTGGTCTTCCTCAGCATCACCTGGTCCTCACAGCTGCAGAGTCAAGGTCTGAGTCAACTCTCCTGCAACTCCTGACATTGGTGGGCATTCGTCTTCTAGATCTTCTGGTCACTCCTGAGTGACATAGACTCTGTCCCCTCTGCTTGCAGGTACCTCTCAACTAGAAACCACC
Source organism: Calotriton arnoldi (assembly GCA_963921515.1). Classification (NCBI taxonomy): domain Eukaryota; kingdom Metazoa; phylum Chordata; class Amphibia; order Caudata; family Salamandridae; genus Calotriton; species Calotriton arnoldi. The sequence continues at coordinate 662,203 of CAWUFW010001597.1, read as the reverse complement.
TTTGGATTCTACCAGACACTTTCTCCTTCTTCAGCAGTGGCACTTTCCTGAAGTTGACAGCAGTTTCCAACACCACTTCACACCTATGCACCCGGATTCCCTGGTGTAGGTAACATGGGTACTAGGGTATCTACGGGTGCGGTGGCTCCCCAACCTTCTGTCTGCCACGGGGTTTCTTCAGGGTCCACTGGGAAGGGTCCTTAATCTTTAAAATTCCAACTGCAACTTACACGTTGATTTGTACGGAGCACGCTGTTGTGTTCCAACACTGCACACGCTATCCGTGGGGTTCCTAGTTACTCACCGTGGTTGGTTCCTTGGGTCCCCAGCACTTCTACATCCTCTTCAGGGCCAGACTGGCCGTAGCGGGCACCGGGCATTTCCCCGGTGGGCCGCTAGGGTGGTGGCCGGTTTTGGGCCCCTGAGGGCCATTTTTGTTACCGGGGGTCGGCCCCTGTAACAAAATCGGCCAAAACCGGCCCTCGCAAACAGCTCGGCTGCACCCCCCCTACCCCCAGGGGGGGCAGTCGAGCAGTTAGCCAGGGCCGGTTTCAGTTCCCAGTCCGGCCCTGATCCTCTTGACTTTGTCTTGACCCAGGTCGTGGTTCTTATAGCACTTTCTTAGTATATGGTTTGGTCGGCCGCTGGGGTCCACTCTGTATTTTGTGCTATTTACTTGATTTCTATACAAAGTATTGTGTGCATTGTGTATATCTCCGGGAAGGAAATATTTGTATGTGTTAGAGAGTATTATATAATAAATACATATTTTTTAGAAATACTTTGTGTGGTTCTTTTTCACTTAATCTATACATATAAGATTGCATTCTGGTAAAACAAGCTGCTTTACACTCCTTCTGGACTAAGCCTGAAGGCTGCTCTCCACAGCTACCACTTAGAGTGCTTTCTAAGGTTGTCTAAGACCTCTTAAATCACCATAAGGGTTGTCTGGACTGGTGCAGGGTGCCCACTTACATAAGTGGACATCATATACCAGGCCGACTTTTCACAGTGAGCAAAAGAACAATAGATTTAACCCAGATTTCTTGACTGGGGGTAAATGTATGATTTATGCAGCATTCTGTCCATCATTTGGTTGCGTAGCACTTTTCGCCCTAAGTTGGATGGGTATGCCAGTCTTGGGTCCCTTGCTCACTGTGCCACTGGATTCAAGCTAGTCTGGCTGATGATGGGTAATACCCCCAAACCGGTCCGAGAATGCTTCTTTCTCGTCCAGGGAGAACCTGGCTTGGCAGTTCGGGCTGGACTTTCCCCATAAGGAACAGGGTCAAGACTGATTTGCATATGGCTGGGTCTAAACTGAGCTGGCAAAGTGAGCAAAAGAACAGTGGATATAACTGAGATCTCTTGACTGGGGGCGAATGTATGATTTATTCAGCATTCCATCCTCATTTGTTTGCGTAGCACTTTTCACCCTAAGTGGGATGGGTATGCCCAGACGTAGGTCCCTTGCTCACTGTGCCACTGGATTCAAGCTAGCCTGGCTGATGAGGGGTAATACCCCGAAACAGGTCCCAGGATGCTTCTTTCTGTTCCAGGGAGGATCTGGCTTGGCAGTTCGGGCTGGACTGTTTCCATAAGGAACAGGGTCAAGACTGATTTGCAGATGGCTGGATGTAAACTGGGGTGGCATGGTGAGCAAAAGAATGATGGATTTAACCCAGATCTCTTGACTGGGGGTGAATGTATGACTTATTCAGCATTCCATCCATCATTTGTTTGCGTGGCACTTTTCGCCCTAAGTGGGATGGGTATGCCCAGACGTGGGTCCCTTGCTCACTGTGCAACTGGATTCAAGCTAGCCTGGCTGTTGAGGGGTAATACCCCGAATCCGGTCCCAGGATGCTTCTTTCCAGTACAGGGAGGACCTTGCTTTGCAGTTCGGGCTGGACTGTTCCCATAAGGAACAGGGTCAAGACTGATTTCCATATGGCTGGGTCAAACTGGGGTAGCATGGTGAGCAAAAGAATGATGGATTTAATCCAGATCTCTTGACTGAGGTGAATGTATGATTTATTCAGCATTTGTCCATCATTTGTTTGCGTAGCACTTTTCGCCCTAAGTGGGATGGTTATGCCCAGACGTGGGTCCCTTGCTCACTGTGCCACTGGATTCAAGCTAGCCTGGCTGATGAGGGGCAATACCCCGAAACCGGTCCCAGGATGCTTCTTTCCGGTCCAGGGACGTCCTGGCTTGGCAGTTCGGGCTGGACTGTTCCCATAAGGAACAGTGTCAAGACTAATTTGCATATGGCTGGGTCAAACTGCGGTAGCATGGTGAGCAAAAGAACAATGGATTTAACCCAGATCTCTTGACTGGGGGTGAGTGTATGATTTATTCAGCATTCCGTCCATAATTTGTTTGTGTAGGACTTTTCACCCTAAGTGGGATGGGTATGCCTAGATGTGGGTCTCTTGCAACTGTGCCACTGGATTCAAGCTAGCCTGGCTGATGAGGGGTAATACCCTGAAACCGGTCCAAGGATGCTTCTTCCCGGTCCAGGAAGGACCTGGCTTGGCAGTTCGGGCTGGACTGTTCCCATTAGGAACAGGGTCAAGACTGATTTTCATATGGCTGGGTCTAAACTGGAGTGGCATGGTGAGCAAAAGAACAATGGATTTAACCCAGATCTCTTGACTGGGGGTGAATGTCTGATTTATTCAGCATTTCGTCCATCAGTTGTTTGCGTAGCACTTCATAATGGTTCTAGCACTGCCCTTTTACCCAATGTCGATTGGTTTCCTTGAAACGAGCCTCATTTATTATGCATGATGATTCTTAGTAAAATCCTCTGCACATGAGGTACATAACAGGATTAACATACTCTGTATAAAAGTCATGGTCATCTTCATCCTAGGGCGACAGAACTACTTTGCAAAATTGCAATTATTGATTTAGACTCATTTATATAATTATACTCACAACATACCGATTGTGGTAGAAAACCCAAAGACTATCTTTAAAAGTATAAAAGAATCATAACTTCACTAGGTAACCAGAGGAGACGCTTCCATGCTGACACAAGACAGTGAGGTCCCTGCATGCTGAAGCTTCAACAAGTAGCGGTCTGACATCCCTTGCGGGGTGTCCAACTCATGACCAAGATGGGGTCCTTCATTCTCTCCCATCAGGTAATGGGGTTGGTTCTTTCCTAGGGGATTCTTAGCTTTACACCCACATACATGCTAGGTACACTTAGGTACACTTAGGTAGGGTCAGCATCATAGAAGTACGCTTGATTATTGTCATTTTTATATTCCGGCATATATTCACTGTTTAAGCACCATGGTATAATTCTACCTTCAATTTACTCTGTTGGTGCTTGTAATCTTTTACATTTGCTTCTGTCTAATGATTGTCGCAGCAAACATTTTTTATGCTAGAATGACGCTGGTTCAATAAATGCTTATTGAAAACATCCCCGACGTTTATTCTGTTGCATTCTTGACTGAGCGAAAAGTACTGTACTGTTTCCACGATCCCTGAAGGATCAAGCGTTATCATGTTCGATGGTTGCCAGAAACTATTTGCTCCTTGGTAAGGTTAGGTGGCTTAAGTTGGCACTGTGAGCTAGCTGGTCTATAGGCTGACATATTCTGTGGGGGTATCCGAAATCAGGCTAGGCACCAATCCCTCAGTTTATGTTCTCCAACAAACACGCAGATCCTATGTATTTTTAGGAACTACACAACAGCGCCTCACCGCTTCTTTGTCTTTGTTGGCAAACTTGCCACTGGTGACGTTATGGAGAGAAAGCGGATTCCTCTGAGACTCAGTTACCAGAGGTGTGCTGCTTCGCGTGCATTCACACATTCTCCCATTATTTGTTGAACTTATGCCACCGAACATTCCACTTGGAGTAATAATAATTAGAATTAGCTTTTCCACTGCATGCCTCCATTTCCCTCACAAACTGTAATGAAATGTGATTTTTGCAAAACTCTGTATTAAATTAGGCTTCATTTTATTTCATTTGATTAATATAGCTCCTAGACATGTGAAACCCCTGACAGTGAAGGATGTATCATTCTTATGATGTCCAACCTGAATTTACTCCCGTCCTGAGTCGAACTGCATGTAAACAACACTGGTCTCGTCCTCCATACTTTTTGTGCACGCCTTTCCTCCATGTGTGATTTTTCAGCTGAAATCTTTTGTTCTCTGTCTCCCTCTGGCCTGCTTTAAAGATATTGAAACTGGAAACACCATGCTCTATTTATTTTTTAATTTAATTTGGAGCCTTCACAAAGTACTTCATCTGCACTCTGCAAGCATCATTGCGTATCTGCACCTTCCAGCTGAAGATAGGGCTCTGTATTTTCTATTCTAGCACCAAGCTGTGCCCCTAGTACAGTCTTAAAAGTGCACCATTCACAATCGCCCTTGCCCCACTGTGCCAGCTGCCCGTGACCATGGTCGCATCTGACACACACCTGAGACCTATTCACTACATCCAATGAAAAGACCACTTCTTTTTTTAGCAGAAGGCAATTTTTTCACTCTTATTTTCCAAAGCCATGGAATTTAAATCATTCAGTTACTTTTATAGTGCTGCACTGGTACAAACCGCATAGGGTTTTATGAATGCAGCTAAATTACAGGGTGGGCGGAACTCCGCTTAACTGAACGGAGTTTTTATGCAACTCCGCGGAATTCTGCAGAGTACAATTCCACGAGTTCCGCCCACCCCTACTGCATGGTTGGAGAATTCCTTGACGATAGTGAAGAGTTGTTTGCTATTGTTGAAGCTGGTTTCTATCCTTAGAGTTGGGGCTTTTTTTCCTTCTTTTTGTCATTTAGTTGAAACACCACCTGTCTATTATCTGCATACATCAGAAACTGATGACCATAATGAGCAAGGGGTCACATATATAGTAAGCAGGTTTGGTCTAAATGGGGGCCCTTAGGGAACTTCATTCTTTAATATGATGAGTCAGGTTATGGCTGAATCAATGTTCACAACAAACAACAGTGTTGCTTGAACATGAAATACCTCGAAAAAACAAGAGACAAGAGGAGTTTGGCAAAATACATCTGCCAGTTAAAGATCAGGGCTCACTTTAAACATTATAGTAGATGTTAGGTCCTCCCATATAGGCATATCAACACCATGGAGGCTATGCACAAAGGAGCATTCTCTTGTAAGCCTAGGTTTTTTTTACACCTGCAAGGAATTCACAAATGGAGAAGGAGAACAAATCACATCCACATTTGGTAAAGGCAAAGAGCTTTCTCCATGGAAACAAGTGTTTTATGCAAAGAGAAAAGGTAATTTCCACAGGGAGGAGGGCTCCCTGCCCCCCTGTGTTTCTATTATGAAGAACAAGGCACAGTGGGTATAGGGCCCAATAGGATATGTCACAAAACATTCCTCGCAGGACTCTTGGAACCCTGAAAATAGCGCAGCGTTACAGACATAATCCTGGGAATGTTGGTAAAGAGAAAATCGGAAAAAGTAAATACATTCAGGTGGAGTATTAAATCTCTGTTCATATTGTTAGGTTTCTGGTTTGTGAATCACGTACACATTGTTAAATCTCAAAGTCGGTCCCTATGAGTCCTCAACAGTCAGTCAACACAGATAACTTGTTTATGGGTGTCCAATAAGGGTACCTAGCAGAAAAAAAAACATATGTACTATCTGACATCAACGGAAATGCAAATATTCATTTTTCTGATCAAATGCAAGCTTGGGAGGAATTACTACTGTATATACAAGATCTAACTTTTTAAGTGAGGGAGTTTAAACCCAACCAATAACAGGCCTAATCTCATTTTAACTACCTAAATACATTTACTGTTATTCTGTGAGAATTTGTGATCTCTAGTAATAGGTTTCCATTGGAAGGCCTACTCTAAAGATGAAGTCACGCAGCATACTACACAAACAAGACATCATTTGTTAATTGCACTAGAAATGTTTCTTCAACTGAGGGCTCATTTAAACACATGCGGATTTGGAACTGTCCTCTGAATAAAGCTAAGCTTCAAAAATAAGCACCTCATTTACTTTATTGACTGTCACACACCTGAACAGTGTTGGATGACACCACAAATAAATAAAGTCTCTTTCTGGCTAGATTGACTTCAACAAAATTACCACTTCCTTACATTTACACACTGGGAGTGCCACTAATTGCAGTCCAAGCAAATGCCATTTCTAATCATTTCAGCATTTAGAACAATTAAAACCTCCGCTTTGGCTTCATCTGATCTAGCAAGTCCTGTTTGAATCCACTCCTTACTGACTTTACTCTCTTCCTAGACTTAGAGAGCTTCCAGGAAGGAATGAAGGACGTCACTTCCTGGATGAGCAGCAGCTGCCTGAAGCTTAACTCAGAGAAGACAGACGTCCTCGGACCCTCCCCCTCTGCATTGGACAACACCTGGTGGCCCACCACCCTCGGCAGCCCCACAGACCACGCCCAGAATCTCTGCATCATTCTCGACTCGTCCCTCACCATGACCCGACAGGTCAACGCCATCACCTCCACCTGCTTCACCACCCTCTGCATCCTTTGCAAGACCTTCAAATGGATCCCCACCAAATCAAGAAAGACCGTCACCCAGGCACTCATAACCAGCAGACTGGACTACGGAAACGCCCTCTACGCCGGGATCACAAAATCCCTGCTCCGCAAGCTCCATACCATACAGAACACCGCAGCCAGGCTCGTACTCGGCATCCCTCGATGCGAACACATCACCCAGCACCTGCGAGACCTCCACTGGCTCCCCGTCGAGAAGAGAGTAAACTTCAAGATACTCACTTACGCCTACAAATGCCTCCACAACACCGGACCCCAATATCTCAACGAAAGAATTTCCTTCCACGTACCCAAGAGAAACCTCCGATCAGCTGACTTCGCCCTTGCCGAAACCCCGCGCATCCGCAGAGCTAGAACGTGTAGAAGAGCCTTCTCATACATCGTGGCAAAGCAAGGTTCCAAAGATCGGTGGCATATAACTAGATAAACTGGCGCCACTCAGGAGATGTCACACATATATTGACAGATAGAACAATATCAGATAACGGTGCTGCAAGGTGAAGAGAACCACCAACCTCCCCAAAATTGTGGCCTAGGCCAACACAACAAGTAAATACAATCCCCAGCACACGTCTTCAAGTCTAGAAAAAGCAAAAGTGATATGTGATAGTGCACGCAATTCAGAAACACAGTAGGCTTAAGCCTTTCTTTCTTTATTCTTTTCCTTTTTTTCCCGTTATTCAGAGAGTTCTTAGCCAGCCAACATGTGTTTTGTCGCCACACTGGGAAATTTTCCCGTGACTTTTTCAAGGCTCATATATCACTTGTCCAAATTTCTCTTGTGGTGATAATTCCATCCCACAGATTAAATATGAAGATATTCACTGTTCAAGTTCGATATCCCAAATCCAAGTCTGATGATGATCCAAATTAGATCCTCCAAGTCTATAATCACTGTGTATGTGGACGGGCAGAAAAGGTCCCCGTAGGTGTCCTTCTATCATCAGAAACCTCACGTCATGCTTATTGAATAGGTCGTCCGTCTCCCTAGCTCCAAATGTGTCCTCGAGTAGCTCGTACTCGGGGACCTTTTCTGTCCGTCCACATACGCAGTGATTATAGACTTGGAGGATCTAATTAGGATCATCATCAGACTTGGATTTGGGATATCGAACTTGAACAGCGAATATCTTCCTATTTAATCTGTGGGATGGAATTATCACCACAAGAGAAATTTGGACAAGTAATATTTGAGCCTTGAAAAAGTCGCAGGGCAATTTCCCAGTGTGGCGACGAAACACGTGTTGGCTGGCTAAGAACTCTTTGAATAATGGGAAAAAAAAGGAAAAGAATAAAGAAAGAAAGGATTATGACTACTGTGTTTCTGAATTGCGTGCACTATCACATATCACTTTTGCTTTTTCTAAACTTGAAGACGTGTGCTGGGGATTGTATTTACATCGTGGCAAAGACCTGGAACGAGCTCCCGATCAACATCAGACGCGCCCCTACTCTGCACATCTTCAGGAAGACCCTCAAGACCTGGCTCTTCGACTGAACAGAGCTGCACCCCCCCCAGTGCCTTGAGACCCTCACGGGTGAGTAGTGCGCTTCACAATTCCCTGATTGATTGATTGGAGAGAATGATTTAGCGATTGACTGATGGAGCAGTGCCTGTCGGGATGATGGAGGGTATTACTTCCACCATCCTGAGTGTTCTTCGTTTGCCAAATTTAGAGATGACAGTCTGCCTAGCGGTCATTCCTGTATACTGAAAGACACCACCGCAATGGTGGTTCTTTTTAATGTACTAAACTTTTGGTGGATGAGTTTTGAAAGTGGGAATTTGTTCCTGAAAAACAAAAATACTAATGACCCCCACACCCTGGGAGTGTGCTGTCAGGGTGCAGGGTAATTATAGTTTTTGTCTTGTCCCTAACTGCCTAGTTTTTTTCCTGGTGGTGAAAGACATTAAATCTTCCATCCTGAAGAGGGGAGTGGGCATAATGTCCTTTCTCTGTCGGCCCTAACTCCGTCTGCAATCAAAGGAGGTTTTCCATTGACGGAGCCAATGTGGATTCTGTCGACAGACTACTTAAGGTCCACCCATCTTTAAAAAGAATGGGTGAGACGACTTAACTGAGTATTTCGTGGGCAGGATACTCCTTCGTGTTTGAGACCCTGTACCCTGTACGCCAAACTCTAAATCAGGCCCTAAGACATATATCCTCATTACCCGTGAATCTTATTGCAGTGGTCCTATTTCTGCTAAAGAAACACATTGGTGAACACTGCACCTCTCCCAACTATTACCTCAGGTTCAGCTTCTGTGTATGATCTAAGACATTTGCTGGCCACACAGATTGATGCTTTGTGTATATTCTCAAAACCTCACTATGTTTCTTTTTGTTTCTGGCAGCTATGTAAGGTAGGAGCCTAAGACCATGGGGCATATTACTAAGGTCCGGCGATAATTATCGCTCAGCGCGCTTAGCGTGAGGATAATTATCGCCTGACTAACGCTGAATTTTATCACTGAGATAGTGTGCTATCAGCAAAGCTCATCTCAACAGTGATAAAATTGCAAGCGCTAACTGCCAAATGTGCGATTATCGCTGGAAATCCAGCGATAACCACACAACTTTTGGCGACAGCTTGCTGATAGGGCAGGACAGACTCAGCCATGATATCCACCTTCCATTGGATATCATGGCTAAGTCATACTGAGAGCAGACGTTAGAAAAGTAGCGCTAACCGCGGTTAGCGCTACTTTTCTAATCGCTCTGCATGTTCGCCTGCAGCTTGATAATAGGAGAAATGTCGGTTAGCGACATTTCTCCTGTTATCCTGGGAAGGAACGCCCACTTTGCATCTCATTAGAGATGCAGAGCGAGCGTGGGGAAAACGGGTGCTAACATGCGTTAATGCATGTTAGCACCGCCTTAGTAATAGGGCGGTAATATTATCTCCGCTTTTTTGGCTCTTAAAGCCAAAAAGCGGAGATAATGGCCCTTGCTAATATGCCCCCATTTTCTTACTTTATCTAATGACCACTTACGATATTTGTGGCACTAGAGGCAGGTTAGTATTTATCAAAACTAGTGAGTAAAGTATCAAACTAGGGGGCATATGTACAAGGAGTTAACGCCGCTACGGCGGCTTTTTAATTATCACCGTATTTACAAGTTGCAGCTAACCGCAGTTAGCAGCAGTTTTCTTGCGTAACCTTTCATTTTTTGGATCGGCACTTCTGTTAGCGGGACTTAACGAAAATGAGATGCAGGGTGGGCGTTCCCATGTAAAAATTCCCGCTAAGCCTACTTTGTGATATTTACAATGATTTTTTGTCCAGCGATACTTCAAAAAAACTCACGCTAAGGCCAGTTAGTTGCTGGATTTTAAGACCAGAAAAAAGCTGGTCTAAAAAATGGTGCAAACACACCTGTACATAAGGGAGACAATCCCAGACCCTCATTTGCTCACCTAATGATGCCATGGAGGTACTAGTCTTGCAGCTTGGAGCTCCAAGAAGACCACCACCACTACTGCCACCTCCACTAGGATCACCACAGAGGCAGCGCCAAAGAAGAGAGCGGGTCTACCATCAACGCATCACCCTGATAAACCTCCGGCCACAGGATGTGATAGCACACTACAGGCTGAAAAGGACCTCCATCTTACGCATACTCACACAGATAGCACCAAGGCTGCAGGCACCATCACAGTGCTGCACAAACATCCCTCCACAGACAAAGCTACTTGCAGTGTTGCATATGTTGGCCTCTGGTACCTTTCAACCAACCACTGGCAGAGTGGGTGGAGTCTCACAGTCATCCTTCTCCAGGTTCCTCCCCAAAGTCTTGGATGCCATATTCAGCCTGATGCCACAGTACCTACCCTTCCCCAACACTGCACAGTAACAACTTGACAACAAAGAAGGCTTCTATGACATTGCTGGTTTTCCGTATGTGTTGGGGGGAATTGACAGCCCCCATGTTCTACTTGTGCCTCCTGCAGACACTGCACATATAGACAGTAACAGGAAGCACACACACTCAATCAACGTTCAGGCAATTGTGGACCACCTGGGCCTGTTCATTAATGTTGTTGCTAAGTTCCCTGGGAGTGTGCATGACTCCTACATATTTCACCAATCGGTCATCAACCAGCGGTTTGAGAATGGCACACGTGGAAATGGACTGTTCGTTGGTAAGTACAAACTGAACACACCACACACCTCAAGTAGATAAGAATGTAGCTCAAATATGAGACAATGCACAGGTAGCCAATGTAATATGACATACCTTGGAACAGGTCCAAACAATATACACAAGCACACAATGCAAAATAATCAAGACATTTGGGAGACAGCCCAACAAGGGAAGAGCCATGAAAATCTCACACAAACCACTATGGCATTCTTGTAACATAGATTTAGCAGAACTCATCCTACAAAATTTAAATTAATCAATGTAGTACATGACACAGAACATATGCTTCTGCTGTGCCACATACATATTGAAATCAACACCTGTACCATATGTACAACAAGATGACAGATCACCCTGCTCTCACTTGTGAAAGTGCACAATTAGCTGACATGCAAAAACACAGTCAACCATGTACCATGCAGTGGGTGTACCTGCATCATGGGTCTGCAAGTAGTGCTGCATGAGGGGAGCACCAACTGCACACAAATATTCACCAAAGTATATTAAACATCACTCTGTGTCATTGTAGAATGGAGCATGCATAGGAAGATCATGCAAACGATCCAAATCACAATCTCACTACATGTTGTGCATGCATATGACTACCCTGGTGAGGTGTAGCAATATGATGCACAAAATCTGAAATGCAATATGTGTTGATTGTGAACTGACACACACTGAAATATTGATGGGTATTACTTCAACATGCATACATGCAGAGTCAAACTCAACCCATGCACAAGGACATCAATGCATATGTACGTTGTCATCACATGTCCAAGTAAGTTAATTGCACCAGGTAGCAGTGCCACTGTCACTTAAACACTGATCCACTTTGGGTGCAAGGTGGATGTAATTAGCCCACAATGAGTTCAACGTTTAGGAGACAAGGAATTTCTCTCTCAGCTACCCTCAGCACAATCACTCCCAATGAGGTATCTAGATGATGTTCCAACATAGTAATCGTCAAAAAGTTAAGGTGGATGGTGCACCCCCTAAAATATGTGCACAGGAGAGGATCAGTTTGTGCAATGGGCCTGTAAAGAAATTATAATCTCTTTTCTAGTGAAACATACATCCTGACAGTCACAACATGGAGGTAATACACAGGATCCTGACAATGCCAACATGGTGCTGTGTAGGCTGTCAAGTATACGCAATTTAATTTCAGTGATGCTGGTTAATTGTCTGAAGCTCCACATGACAAAGCAGAATGGCCAAAGTTGCACAATGCACACACACCTAAATAGACACTTTGCAAACACAGCAGGCACAAATACTAATGGACACATCTCTCCATTATCTGTTTCAGGTGATCAAGGATATGCACTCTCGCCATGGCTGATGACGCCCATCAAAGTGACACACACACAGGCACAGAGACACAACAACGTTGCACTGGGACGCACAAGGGCCATTGTTGAACGGACATTTGGAGTCCTCAAATCCAGGTTCCGGTGACTAGGTATATCGGGTGGCAGACTCCTGTACAGTCCTGAACTTGTATGCAAGATAATAATAGCATGTTGTATTCTGCACAATAGTTGTGTATGCACAAACACTCCATTGGATGAAGACCAGAAGGAGCAGGACAATCCAGAGGATGGCCCGGACGAAGAGGCAGATGCTAGACACAACCCAGCTTCTGCTGCTGGAACAGCAAGGAGGGATCAAATCATCAGAATTTTTTTTGCATAATCACAATAAACAAAGATGCCATCACATGGTTTCATCTGTGAAAAAAGCCACATAATCCTACTATGTGAAATAAAATATCACTACACAACATTCTTGTATGCATGGTAAATATCTGCAGAAGTTCATATATCTGTTAAGTGAAAGGTAAACAAAAAACCGATCCACACAGCTCTCATATATAGCAGTGGACATAACACCCATCAAACAAAGATTGGGGATGGAACAACGGATTGGGCCTAATACCTAAGTAATGTGTATGGTCCCTCTGTGAACAGAGAACAGACATACGCATGGGTGAAGTGCCACAGGAAAACCAATGATTACAGCGAAAGTTTCCCAGCAACATACTAACAATTACATCATGATTGGACAATGTTTTGGGTGAGATGGGCATGACAACAAATAGTAGCACCATGACATTGTCAAAAATGTCTGGGGATGGTCAATACAAGTTTACCAATGTCAATTGCATGATGTGTGTCATTTACTAATTTATTATAACTACACAAATATACATACACACACACCTGCAGTCACAGTTGAACACATAGACAAACATGCAACTTACAAAATGTGGCAATGTCACATTTTGTTGTATCACTCCAGGATTGTACAACATACTCTGTAGAATACAATGTTGGTGAAGATGGCCAGAAAACATATATGGAATGTGTTGCAGCCCTGTGTGGGCAACCGGTACCGCAACTCCAGTCATGTGTATGCTATCCCAAAACCTATCTCCGGACAGAACCAAGGGAAATCCACCATACACACCAGAGAAGCATAACATGTGATGATGAAAAACAGACACACATGGTTGTCTCCTGGATGACAACTTAAGAAAGCAAATTACATGTGAGACATTTCCCATGTAAGTCATGGTTGTACAAGCAGTGTGAACGTTTTTCTGGTGAATATGCCATTGCTGTGCCTCATCTGCTCCATATTAAACCATCTCACAACCATGGACAATGACACAAGGCCTCTAAACACAACACACTTTAATAATCAGTGAATCACCAAACTCAATCCTGGTCAACCGGGAGTACGCAAGCATGGGTGCATCTGGGCACTCTGAGTATGCCGGTGGAAACCACAGGTGCTGGATATACAAATGTGCCCTCTAAGTTGCACAGTCACAGGTACCCTGACATAAAACATTTCACAAGGTCAGGTGCCTCACCTTCACCAGCTAATGCTCTGCACAAAAAGATCATGCATGATGATGTGAAAAGGGGCAGGAGAAAATAGGATGTCTCCACTGTGTACTCATTGTTGTGTTGGTGTGTGCGATGCAATACAGAGTACCCTTTGTATATGATCATGTCCACCTTGATTGTTCACCCATACACGGTGCACCATTCCTGATTCTCCGGTCCGCAATGGGTCTACATCTGGCATGCCAGAGTTTGCCAACAGCTAAGTGTTGTTGATGCCAGTGCACACAGGCCTGTGGAAGACGCAGGCCTAGCCATCAAAGACAATTTGCATAAACACTGCAGTACCTGTGTCTGGCAATATGGGTCAAATACAAATGATACGGTGTTGAGTCAATTCAATGTGGACTGTATGTGCTTACTGGCATTGGACGTCATGCTGTTGTAAGTAGTGCACTATGTAAAGTGCTGCTTTGCTGAGGCCATCCAACAATGTCATGTCCCCCTTGGACACTGGCTCTACAACATGTTAACAGACGGCTTTGTGTGCTTTGTTGTCCTCTACATAATTTGCACACGGCTGACACATTCTGCATTCTGGTGCATAGATTTCTGCCAACAACATCAGCGGTGCTACCACAAGCTCATGCTGCGTACAGAGGCCAAAACATGACGTACTGTAGACACACATAAAATGGCTGGTGTGTCACCTTTCCAGGCATCATATTGTTATCAACTTAGCTTCAAGCTGTGTACCGCTGTCACACTAGACTGATGTGAAATTGTGTTGGACACAAACTGTCCAGTATGAGATGTAAGAATGTATTGCACATATGTAGCAGAAATTAGAAATCAAATGCCAAATATACACAATTTGCTCACATCATCAGATAATGTAAATCCCCATCGTGTCCCACAACCACATTGATTCATGCACATGACTGACTTTGCAGCTGTGTGTATAAATTGTACACATCTGCTAATCTAGGCTGCAGAATACCAAGTAGGAATCTGCGGTCAAGCCTTCACATTGTTTGAAGCATCCAAAATATGTTTTGCAAGTACTGGATGCTTGATGTTCATTTACATGTGTGTTGCAAGCCTGTCAAACAGTAGCAGACATCACAGCAATGAGTAAATTGACAGTCACTTATGTTGTCACACATCAGTGCTTAATTTGTAAAATATTAAGTGCAGGTGCTCACATTTTTCTAGGAGGCCACACCCATTTCCCGGCTACGCCCACTTCATCCACTGGCTCCACCCACTTCATTTATGTTATGTTATGTTATGTTATTAAGACTTGTAAAGCGCACAAATACCCGGAGGTGTCTTGGCGCTACGGACAAAATAAGCCACTGATGAGTCACTAGTTACAGAAGAGCCAGGTTTTTAGTTCCTTTCTGAAAGAGACAAGAGATGATGCATTTCTCAAATCAATCGGTAGGGAATTCCAGAGTTTGGCAGCGCAGTAATGAAAGCTGCGACCACCCCAGAGTAAGGTGCGAATTCTGGGCACTCTCAAGAGTTTAGCACCAGATGAACGAAGGTGTCTAGTTGGTTCGTACTCAAACAAGAAGATTTTGCAAAAAGGCTGGCCCTGTATGATTCAGGGCCCTGAACACCAGGCTAAGAGCCTTGAATTTTATTCGCTGCGCTACAGGGAGCCAATGCAAATTACGGATCTCACCAGATACTGATTTGAACCAAGGGGTGTTTGACAGAAGTCGAGCGGCTGAATTTTGCACGCTCTGTAATCTTTTCAGGCAGTGCTTCTGGACGTTTATAAACAGTCCATTACAATAATCCAATTTAGACTGGATTAATGAAGTGACTACAGTTCTTTTCGTGTCCTCCGGAAGATAAGGGAGAATCTTCCTGAGTTTCTTAATAAGGAAGTGGGCGGAAGAAACCACAGCATTAGTGTGTTGAACAAAAGAAAGTTTACTATCCACCCATACTCCCAGGTTCTTCACTTTAATTGCTGGTTCCCGTGGATCACCCATATCAACGGGCCACCACACACTGCCCCAACTAGGATGCAGATTCCCAAAAGTCAAAACTTCAGTTTTTCCCGAATTGAGTTTAAGGCAGTGTGTGCTCATCCAATTAGTGATGACACCCATGCAGTTCTTAAATTGCAGAGCAGGCGAAGTCTGATTTTTATATGCTGCTACTACAATCTGGGAATCATCTGCATACGAAGTGAGGCTAAAGCCAAAAATCCGGATAAGTGGGGCTAGTTCAGAGACGTATATATTAAAAAGGGTGGGGCTCAATGAGGAGCCCTGGGGCACTCCACAAGGGAGGAAATATGGCTCAGACTGGTATCCATCGATCGACACTACCAGTCTTCTGTCCTTAAGAAAGGAGGACACCAGTGCCAGTGCTGAACCCCCAACTCCCAGAATCTTCAGCCGTTGTTGTAGGAGGAAATGATCAACCGTATCAAATGCGGCTGATTGATCGAGGAGTATCAGGGCCGCTGACCCTCCCCCATCCATCACCGCTCTTATTTCCTCCGTGGCTTTGATGAGTGCCGTTTCGGTACTGTGTTCCCGACGGAAACCGAACTGAGAATGGTCCAACAGATCATGTTCACCAATAAACTGGGAAAGTTGGATATTCATAATTTTGTCAACTATCTTCGCAGGCAGCGGCAAGCGGGCTATGGGGCGATAGTTTTTGGGATCGGCTGCATCCAAAGTTGGTTTTTTCAGCAGTGGGAGGATAGACGTGTCCTTCCAAATTGCTGGGAAATTGCCAGAGGAGAACATGGAGTTGAAAATATTTGTTAACACCGGGCTTACCAAATCAGAGACTTCTTTCAGCAGCTCAGGTGGGCAAGGGTCCTCTGGGGAGCCCGATTTAGCCTCCAGAATGTGTTTTGCCACTGTATCCAATGATACTGGTGTAAAACTGAGCAGGGTGTTTGTACCCTGAGAGATCAGTGAGAGCGGCAGGGTGGTGGCATGAGCTAATGTATCCTCAAAATTTTTAAAGATGTCCAGAACTTTAGTTTTAAAGGCAGAAGCAATGGCATCACAGGACTCTTGACTATTTTCTGGCCCTGTACTATGAGGGGTGGTAAGTTTGTTCACTGCTGTAAAGAGAGCTTTAGAGGAATGTTTTGCCTCCGAGATTACTCTAGTAAAATATTCTCTCTTTTCCAATGTAAGAAGATTTTTATATTCTCTTAAAGCTAATTTATATGTTTCCCTCTCGGATGAATCATACTTAACGCGCCAGCGTCTTTCCAGCCGACGACATTTTTGTTTTTCTGCCCGTAAGGCATCTGAGAACCAAGGGCCTGAAGGGGTTCTCCTATTACCAGCAGTGCTTTTGGTGGGCACTGCGGCTAAAAACGCCGTATTTAACCAATCTGTGTAATTGGGGGCCGATTCGTCTGAGGGCCCACCTACCTGGGGGTGCGTCCTCTCTAGTATTGTACGAAGGAGGGATTTATCCAAATTACCCCAGTCCCTTTTGGTCTTAGAAGGGATTTTATAGGCCTGCGTAAGACCAAACAACATTATTGGTAGGTCGAATTTTATGAGTGAGTGATCTGACCAAACCAAGGGCAGGGTTTCTATACAAGAAAGACCCTGAACCGAGGAAAAAATGCCATCTAGAGTATGGCCGGCCTCATGAGTGGGGGTCTGAACCAATTGACTGACACCGACCGACCCCAGAGAATGTAGCAACGCATCTGTCTCACTATTTTCCTTGTCTTCTAGATAAAAATTAAAGTCTCCAAGGATGGTAAAATCGTCATTAATAAGGGTAGATTCTAGAAGACTGTCTAAATTAGATAAAAAAGTACTTCTAGAGTTGGGGGGCCGATACAATAAAATCCCTTTAAAAGTCTGCCTGGGACCAAGTTCAATCATAAAATGAAGGGCTTCGAATACAGGCGTGGAAGCGGACTGAAAAGTAATAGGAAAATGTTCTCTCAAAATAATAGCCAGTCCGCCGCCTCGTTTAACAGATCTATCAACCCTGAAAGCCCGGTAACCCGCTGGGGTAGCGGAGATGATATCGGGGTCAGAGGAAGCATCTGCCCAGGTTTCAGTCATAAAAAGTATGTCTATACCGTCAGCTAGAATCATGAGTGCTATTTCGTGTTTATGTTTGGCCAGAGATCTGACATTTACAAGTCCGCCCTTCAATTTAGCAGTCTCTGTGCCAAGGAGGGGGCTATGATTCAAGGGTTGTTTAAAAGGCTGGAAAGCGTTAGTGTTCAAAGATTGTGGGAGCAGAAAGCCGCAAGGGCATGCAACATCACCCTCATCCGGCTTGAGTCGGCGGCATGATGGCATGGGCGAATTAAGGCAAAGTAACTCCTTAGAGGTATAGGTATGAGCTTGGGTGACGGAATGGCCAGGGGCTTTGGCCCCAGGCCCGGAGCAGGCGCGGACGGGCGCAGACGGGCTTGCCTTAGGCGCGCCTTCGGCGCGTCCGCTGCGCGCCCTCACCATCTGTCCCCTAAATAGTATCTCCGGTGGACGAGTGGAGCACGTCCACACCGGAAGTGAATCCAGGCAACAGGGAAGGGAAGGGAGCAGTCAAGCCCCGGAGTGGAGTATCCGCCCTCCGCACAAACGGCACATCAGCCGCGGCGGAACAGGGTCAGACCACAACAACAGAAGGAGCGGATGAAAGTGCGCGAGTGCAGGTAACGTAGAAATACTTATGATACAACAAAACTAGTTATTAAAATGCTTAAAAGGTTAAAAGCACCTAAAAACATCGATTAAGAAATAGGAGCATGAGGGTCGCATAAACGTGGCAGCAAGATAAAAACACAAGGCAGTCACATGAAATATCGAGGCAACAACAATAAAACATAGGACGCGCCAGCCGGGCTTACTCTAGTCCGCTGCGCGCCCTCACCATCTGTCCCCTAAATAGTATCTCCGGTGGACGAGTGGAGCACGTCCACACCGGAAGTGAATCCAGGCAACAGGGAAGGGAAGGGAGCAGTCAAGCCCCGGAGTGGAGTATCCGCCCTCCGCACAAACGGCACATCAGCCGCGGCGGAACAGGGTCAGACCACAACAACAGAAGGAGCGGATGAAAGTGCGCGAGTGCAGGTAACGTAGAAATACTTATGATACAACAAAACTAGTTATTAAAATGCTTAAAAGGTTAAAAGCACCTAAAAACGTCGATTAAGAAGTAGGAGCATGAGGGTCGCATAAACGTGGCAGCAAGATAAAAACACAAGGCAGTCACATGAAATATCGAGGCAACAACAATAAAACATAGGACGCGCCAGCCGGGCTTACTCTAGTCCGCTGCGCGCCCTCACCATCTGTCCCCTAAATAGTATCTCCGGTGGACGAGTGGAGCACGTCCACACCGGAAGTGAATCCAGGCAACAGGGAAGGGAAGGGAGCAGTCAAGCCCCGGAGTGGAGTATCCGCCCTCCGCACAAACGGCACATCAGCCGCGGCGGAACAGGGTCAGACCACAACAACAGAAGGAGCGGATGAAAGTGCGCGAGTGCAGGTAACGTAGAAATAATTATGATACAACAAAACTAGTTATTAAAATGCTTAAAAGGTTAAAAGCACCTAAAAACGTCGATTAAGAAATAGGAGCATGAGGGTCGCATAAACGTGGCAGCAAGATAAAAACACAAGGCAGTCACATGAAATATCGAGGCAACAACAATAAAACATAGGACGCGCCAGCCGGGCTTACTCTATTGGCTCCATCCACATCCACAAGCCTCAACATATCACAGCCACCTCCTTACTTCTTGAGTTCCGCAAGAAGCTGAAGACCTGGCTCTTCATATAAGCACCTCGGGGACCTCATAGCTACACACCTGCCCAAGCTCCTGGATACCCTCTCGGGTGATTAGTGCTCTATACAAATTAATGTAACATAACATACGGAAAGCCTATGACAACAACTCAAAAGTGAACATAAATTAGAGAATGTGTGTACATCCCAAAATGCAGCTTCAGGAAAGATCATTTGAGGATTTCAGACAGCTTTGCAAACTAAACAGAATGTGCCTGTACTGTGCTGTTTAAAAGAAAGGAAGAGATGAAGGAAGGAAGGAGGAATTAAGAATAGAATGTGAAAGGAAGAAATGAAGGGATAGAAGGAGAAAGGAAGTGAACGATGTGTGATGAATAGAAAGAAGAAAGGAAACAAGGAAGAAAAGCACAAGGTAGGGTTGAGGATAATGAAGGAAGAAATTAAATAAGGGATGCAGGAAGCAGCAGAAAAAAGAAATTAAGCAACAAATGGAGGAAGAAGGAAGAAATGCACCAAGGGAAGAACGATGGAGAATGAATGACGATGTAAGGAAGCAAGAATGGAAAGAAGAAAGGAGGCATGGCTAGAGGTGCTGAGGAAGAGAAAAAGGAAAGGAAAAAAGGTGGGACGAAGGAAAGAAAGTCAGTGGAATGGATACAAGTATGAAAGGTACTGAGTCAAGATGGGACTGATGGAATGACGACAGTGTAATATTGCAAAGAAATTGAAAAACAAAAGATTAAAATACATTTCTGTGTCTTTAACACACCGTGTAGGTTTGTAAAGGACATATTCACCAGAGCGGGCCTTGACACCAAATTAAAAATGTTTTTATCCAGCTCAATGGCACTAATTTTAACAACCTCAGAAAGATGACTGAGTGCCCACACAAAGATTTAAGACCCTGAGATAAAACACAGATTCCTGGAGTGGAAATTTTTAAGATGTGTGCAAGAAAGAAAAACATAAAAGGGAGAGTGAGTAAGGAAGAGAGGTCTGAAGGCAAATATGGATAAGGTAGACAATGAATGTGTAGCGAAGTGGGGAAAGCAGAGATTGGGAGTGCAAGATTGGAGTGAAACATGATGAGAATGAAAAGAGGAGAAAGGCAAAGGAAGAAGAGCAGACAGCGGGGAGCAAGTGAAAAGAGAGTGAAAGGGAAAATCGGAAGGTGAAATATGAAAAGCAATTAGATAGGGGCAGCGATTAACAGGAAATGCGGATGTAGGGTACAAAGTGAAGGGAGAATGGAGAGAAGGGAAGGAGCGAGGTGTGAAGGGGAAGAACAGCAGATACTGAGGGAGAGCAAAAAAAGAGTACACCTCTGCTTTATCAATGTACAGTAATTAATTACGTAAAGTTGAGGGATGACAGGGATGTATCATTCTTGGGCCTGTTTCATCAATGCGTAGCTGTGCTGTCCAGGAATCAATAGCTATTCTTTAACTGTGTTAAAGTTGAGTGCCATCAAACGATGTTTTGTGGCATCACAATAGATATTTCTGAAGAAAGATAATTAAGTGTCAGTTATACCATCGGAATTAGGCTTGGATGGAGAATCTTTCTCTCATGCTTCAAACAAATTGTTCTATTACACAATCAGGCTATAAGACACAAAATCTCACTGCCACCTATTTCAATGAAGTCAGACATTCAACTCCATTCAGAGAGGCTTCCACATGCACTTTTGAACTAATAAAGCACCAATTTCAGCTGAGTCTGCTTCGCTCTTGTTGAGATGTGGGCATATAACACCCTCCCCACAAACTTCCACCCCAAATGTAATTGCCACATTCGCTGAACTTTCTAGGGTTGCCACCTGATCGGTTTTCTAATGGCACCAATGGTATTTTAATGTCCTGGCCAGGACAAAAATAAGGAGAATCACCTCAAGCTGGTATTTTTTTGCCCTTATCTGTATATATTCAACTAGCAAATATAACTAGTAAGCACTTTTGAAAGAGATGATTGCCGAGTTAAGGATCCTTGACTACTAATTAAGTAATAACAGACAAGAGTCAGGCTACATATGAATACATTCAATTTTGTTTAAAGTCCTATTTAGTATCATGTCTGGGTCTTTACAAACTTTTAAAACAACTACAAATGGCCTGTATTTTACGCTTGAAAATGTAGCAACCCACATGTTCCAAAAAAAGCCCCCCTATTCATGCAATCTAATTCACAGGTAGTTATTTCTACCTCTCCATGAAGAAAGCCACAATTTTTAAACCTCACAGAGGGGAACCTGAGTCCTGCACACACCTTTCTCACATAAAGCACTACATTTAAGCGTTGCATAATAAAGAATAGCAGTTCCCACCTTTGAAACAAAGCACAGTGCAAGGAGGCAGCAAAAATCACAGCGCCTCATTTTGTGCCACAGGCTCTGCCCAGATTCTTTATTGGTATGGCAATTCAAATACTGTCAAGGTTCACATATGGGGTGAACAAATGAGGTAAGATCACATGCATAGGCGAAATCTGGAAAGAGAAAGGATGAGAAGAGATCGGGATAGATCTGTTTGAAAGGGGTAAAACTCTCAAGGGCACATGTGAAATGCATGCAAGCAGAAAAGAGACAGGCGTGGACATGGAACGCCTGGCCTTTGTGGACCTGGAGCATGGTGATTTAGACTGCCCTGTGCATAGTGCCTCCGGTCGCCATCTGGTCATACCCTGCTCTGGTACTACATTTCAGAGAAACTTCGCTGCCAGTCATGGGGCACAACTAGCAGACTGAGCTGAAAGTGTACAATTTCTTTTTTTGTTGGTTGCATATGCATAAAAATCTGTAGAGATATTGGTCTGTCTGCTTGAACATGTGATTTCTGTTAATAAGCGCATCTATATTGTGTGCTTGCATGCATCTGTGGTTCCACTATTCAAAAGTCCAACCTATTGCTTTTGTCAGTGCTTATTTTGTTTTGCTTGATATAACAGAAGCCTAATTCCAAAGAGCAGTGAAACGCTGTACAGAGAACACGTATAGTAGTATTTGCTTCTCAAACACGAGGTGTAAGAAATGTGTGTGGAGCAGTAGAACCTGTACAAAATGAATCAGGCTGTAATCGGGGTAGTATCACAATTGTGGAAAATAAAGTGATTTGCTTATAGTTGCACAATGTTTAGTGCACAAGACAGGATAATAACGAGCAGTACTGATGCGTGACAGCAGAGGGTAAGAGGAAGATGGGAAGGGGTTTAATGGGGTGTAAAACAACGCCTGCAACAAGTAAAAAAAATGAATTAAAGCAGTTTAATCTTGAATCATTGGAATCAAGAGGGACGTTGTTGTCTTTAGGACTTTAATTGAGGCAGCTCCATGCACTCATCTGAAGAATGGTGGCCTGGGCCCAGCTTGCCCATGCCTAAAGCCGGCCCAGATCAGAAATCAGGTAAGGTCTCCATTCCAACCCTTCTCTCGGGCGAGATGGGGAAGACCAGTGAAGTTAGAGTTTCCCAACATTATCTCATTACCCTGAAAGTGCTTAAGGTGGAAGCCACACAAAAGAAAATTAATTAAATCATTCATTTATCGCTTCACAACTGTGCCTTATACTTTAACACTTACTCAATGTCTTTACCCTGAAAATAACCAGGGCGCATCGAGTAAGATCACACACAGAGGCTGAGGCCAGAAAAATGCCAGAAAACTAACGCACACAAAAAGGAAGGCTCCAGCGAGAATGGAGGTAGAACTGAAACGAAAAACACGTTTTTGACTCATTGGCCACCTCGAGTCCACGTGCCTCTGATAATTAGTTTGCGGTGTACACACACACACACCTTTACAACAGGTCAAAGAGGTACCCCTGATTTCCATACAGCCTTGCAGATTTATGAGCAACTGCAAAACCGTGCATTTAACTTTATTGCTTCTCGTAACAGACGTGCAGTGCTCATGGCTGTACACATCTTGTCATAAAAAAGTAATCAAAAATGTATACTTGATTGTATAAATATATTTGTGACATCCGCAGTACTCAATAAAGTTTGTGTTAAAAAAAAAACTTTATTGCTTCTCCATGCCCCTCAATTTATATACACGTTTAACATTATTCAAACTGAAACCCACTCATTTTCCTGTGAAGACGACTGCACAATGACTGACATTAAAGAATCCTATTCATTGGCCAAAACCTCGCACATCGTACAAAACGTGGTATATTTCCTTTTAAACGATCACTCCACAGCAAAGAAATATAACTCTTACTCCTCATTACCATGATGCCTGTGCAACTCAGCTTACAGGCGAAAGATTCATAATTCTGTCTGCACATCACACATACTAAGCAAGTGTAAATGACTAACTTCAGGAAATGTCGGTCTGAAACTGCACTGTGACCGAGAGACTGCACAGTGGACACCTACGCATAAATTGAAAACAACACAGGGGCTTTAGGCTTAGTATATGATATATTTATTGACAATAATATGTGGGAGACATTAAAATCCAAGGTATTCTCTGTAGCCATATGACATCTGTTATGAGGAAATGACACACCTCGTCGCTTGTAATAATTTACTACGTTCATTCACTAATGACGCACTACATTTAAGCATCACATATCAAAAGTGGCTGTTCCCACCTTTGAAACAATAACTCGCAGTGCAAGGAGGCATCAAAAATGACACCCACCTTAATCACTTTGTGCCTCTTCTCCCTCTCCTACCATTCAAAACATACCAATGAAACGGAACAATGGTTTCTTCTCTCCCTTTCTAGTATGCGTGCCCAAATATGCACAGTCATCGAGCAGCAGAACTTCTCTTCACGCCTCGGTTCAACTGCACGTTAACTCAGCTTCTGCTTCCGTTCCGAGCAGAGATAATATAGTGGGATGTTAGAAATAGAAAACAGACCATAATCAAAACAGTTTAACTACACTGCCATCAAGCATTGGCAAACACAACCAGTGTCCTGGAGAAAACTTCAATAGACCCGGCCCTGAGAAATAAGTGCTGGTGCTAAGCACCGGAAAGCACCGGCACAAATTAAGCACGGTCACACATACTAACTATGCCAAACATAATGACTACCACTGATGCATGCGTGTCTAATCACACATGAATCAATGTGGACAGGCTGCAATATTCGATCCAAGGGCATGTAGACAGCTATGTATAACTGTAAGCTTGACATTTCAAATGGACTGAAGTCACATACACAACACAGATCACATCACATAAACAAATGGTGTCAGCAGTCATGCAATTTCATGAAATCCTATACATCTGAACAACTTGCACTTTGCGTCCCAAATTTTGCTGCTTAAACACAAAAGCGATAATTGTTTCATAACCGCCATAGAAAATTATAGCAATATACATGCTACAACACTAAAAATTACAGCAAAAGCCAATATCGTGCAAAATATTATCGCATAGACAAAAAATGGGCTGCAAACACACAGGAAGTGATGTCACCATGCATCCTGTGTAATGGAGGAGGACTGTACACTTTCACTTTCTCTTTTGAGCACACTGTTAGTGACTGTGGAGAGTGTTGGAGGTGTTTTGAGTTGTGTGCTGGTTTGTTTGGAGTAGAGAGTGTTGTTGTGTCCTGTGAACTGTCCCTAGTGTCTCTGTGAAGTCTTGTGTACTTGTCCTTACGTGTTTTTTGCGAATTGTACTAAATCTAGTTGGGTGTCTGTCCAAGGGGTACTTCAATAATATTAATAGTTGCTGGGGTTTATTTTTGGGCTTTACTTTATTCCTAGTGGGTTTAGGGGTGTTTTGGAAGATGTTGGGTGTGGGTAGGGAGGGCAGGATGTCAGAGGGGGCATTGGGGGGCTTCCTCTGGCCTGTGAAATTCTTCCTGCCCTTGATGGTTGAGAGTGGGGGAAAGATCCTGCAGGGATATGCCGTATGTGTATGTAAGGTGAGGTGGGAGCATGTCCGCAGTCAAATACTGAGGATCTTCAGGGTGGACAGGACTGTCTGACAATGGAAGCACCGATGGCAGGATTGCGTGGGCCATGAGGGGGACATGTTGGAGTCATCATTGGCCTTCAAGGTGATAAGTGCAACCCCAAAATTCATAAATCATCTTTTTCTTTCCAAAATCAAAAATGTAGTCAGGAAATGCTGCAGGATGATGTCAGTCAGTTATGTAGTGTAAAGATGCCAGCTTCTACACAATCACACTTGCACAATTGTGCAAGGGAGACAGTGTTTATGAGGAGGTATGACCATGTTCAGGAATGTGTACATTCCTGCACACATAACATTAAGTGCTGTGTCAAGGTTCAAGGTGTGCTGCACAGTGCATCCTATGAAGATAGTGTATGAGGAGAATTGTGTGTGGACCCTTAATGTGAATGAGGTGGCCATGTGAGCTGCACAATGCAGGATACATGACAAAACACACTGCCTCATGTACAAACATGTCTGGCACCACTGTGCAAGGGTCTAATCACATGTTGACTCTTCACAATGTATGTGAAGTACCACATGACTGCAACACTGTCTCACAATCATAAATGCACTATGACATGGCTGATTTTGTGTAAGGTATGATGAGATTTGAAAATTTGCATTTGAAGAAATATGCCTTCTCTGGAATGTCCGTCTGCCACATACACAAGGTGCGATCAGACAACATCAATTGTCTTAAAACACCCTTGTGAGATCTGCAGGGATAATATTGTCTACAGACCATGGAGAACATGATGTTGTTGCGAGAAACGTGGCCTTGGGAATGTGTCACGCAAATAGTGTGTGCAAAATGAGCACATTTTCTAGCAGGATTGTCTTGTGTTTCACAATTCAGCATTGGTCATGTCTTGTGGGAACGACAGGCAAAGCACATACAATCATGTATGCAACCTGAACAGAGACAGTACTGTTACAGGGCATTGTTTTTGATGTAGATGAATCTGAGGATGAATAGCACACATGTGAGAATCCACGTCTGATACCAACACACGTTTCTTTTCATGTCTCACAGCTGGCAGACCACTGATTACTCAGGGGGACATCGACGCCTTAATGGACCCACACGCCACTGGTGAGTTCCTTCATTAAATATTGGCATTGTGAGATGGGAAGAATGTTTGTGTAAAATCCTGTATGTAGTTGTATGCAGTATGGGTGTGTATTACATGTACCTTGCCTCCAGTGTGATGATGTATCATAAAAGTGTGAAGTATGAACAATTCAGTAAGTTGAGATTGAGCACTGCATTTGTCTTCCTAATGTAACTTCGCACATCCCCAGTCAGTGATACCCAGGCCATAAATATCAAAGGGCTATGTTACTCCAGCCGATGCATGTGGATTATACAGCGTACAGACAGGAGAGGAGACATGTGAGTGATGTTGGTGATGGCTATGACCAGCCATGGAATGCGTGCACATCCTTGACTGAGATGACTGTCAATAATGATCAATTCTTTGTTGCACCAGGTCTCAGTCACAGGTACCAGTACAAAGAGTCAGTCACATCCACAATATGAAAGCTGGTGTACGTGATTAAATAATTATTGCTGCAGGATCCAGAGTCACACCTCCTTTGGATGTGTCGACATCACTGTAATGGATAGTTAGGCCCCAACCTTGGATTACCGCCAATAGTGTGTGTCTTTCCTCTGATGTGTTGTATCTTTGACATGTTGGTGCATTTTACAAGCACATCATTTACTCATCAACATTACATTGTACAACATTGTGGTAGCACAATTGCCTTAGCCTGAGTCACCATCCTGCGTTAGGCTGGCTGCCTGAGAATGAAGCCCAATAGTGCTCAATACCACCTTTTCACATCTTATCTTGTGTATTAATGTTGGGAGATGAATACATGCACAAACAACATATTAAATGTCTGGACACACTCTCCAAGACCAGCTTGAATGTGTTTGAGTCCATAATGTGTGATACCCCTGCCGAATTGTATATGAATATGCAATGTAATGAGAATTGTTCAATTGGTTCCCAACCATGCTGTTCCAATGTGTGCTGCGTTGTACTTTAAACATGGAAAGAGCAAGTCACCATTGATTGTTCAAGTGCATGAAGGTGCACCTTACATCACATGACAATCTGTGATGAAAATGTCATCATGAGTCTTCAATATGTGCTGCATGATGCAGCACACATCGAAGTGACAGGACATCATTTAAAGAATGGTTATGTGCAGGAAGGGGCACTCTCTGGCACATTCTCAACTTCCACAGCAACGCAGAGACACTTGCAAGTGGGCCTGAATAGACGCATGCAGCACGGGGGCAGACACAGGTCTGCACCATACTATTGTAGGTATGGTGCAAACCGGCTTTCCTGAAGTTGCAGGGCATAGCGTTAAGCCAAGGAGACCAATGGCACGCTCCACAACCACCTTGCAAAGATGGCCATATGTATTTAATTGGCATGCTTTGGCTCTGCGATGGTATTGTCAAGCTGTCTCCTTGGGCTCATTCCACTGGTAGACTCAGTCTGAGTATGTGACAGCACCATCATTTGACTCTGACAATTTGAAAATGTTGTGACACTACTCTGCCCTTGCATGTCCGATGCCATGCATTGTCAGGTCAGTGATACCATCAGGTTGTAATTGATCCTTAATTCCACATTGCATTGTTCAGGTCACTTTTGAACTTCACAATCTTTGGTTAGAGTGTAGGATCCATGTTTTCATGCCCTTGTGTTTCTGAGTTAAATGTAGAACATTGACATGATTATCAGGACTCACATATTGTAATTTTTTTATTTTACAGACAACATGTCGCCAGAGGAGGCACATGCATTCCATATCCGTAAAGAACGATATCTGCACATACGCCGGGTGGCCAAGGGATATCGTGCTATGGCTAAGAGGTACAGAGATGACCGGGCAGCTGGGAGATGGAAGTCTCTGCCTGAAGTTGCACAGCAAACATTGATAATGGACACACAGGCCATACCAGGCCATTCTAACGTGAGGCGTGGGTCCAGACATGCACACCGATCTGCCACTCAAGCTCAGGCACCACACAGCCAACATGCTGCAACTGGATCAGGCACAAAAGCAGGTGCCCCCTCACATCCACACATACAAGGGACTGCCACACTGCCATCTGCAGCACGGACACATGCTGCAGGGTTCACCAACAGGGACCGTCGGTGCATGATAGACATGAATGTGCGACTGGCACAAATTGAAAGGGATGTGTGGGACATGAGCACTCACTTCCAGGACATCAAGGGTGCCCTAGGGCTCCCATATTGAGCAGGCCATGTTGTGAGCCTTCCCCCTTTTCGACAGTCCCCCGATGGTTATTTTTCTAAAATGTTTATATTAGTGTAGGTTTTTAATTGTTAGGTAGTGTAGTTGTGGAGTAGACATAGTTAGTGTAATTTTTAGGTAAGTTTTTAGATTTTTTATTCTCTTAATGTAGTGTTCTGGGCTAAGTTTCCTTTTCCTTTGGGTGGGGGGTTGATGTATTTTTTGTTGTATGAAAAACTAAAAAAAAGAAAAAAATATATCTCTGTGTAGAATTTATGTGTAGTTAGTTCATATTTAGCTAAGATGTATTTGTCCTGGCTGATGATGTGCTTTAATGTGGGGTGAGAGGGGGTTGATGTCTCAGATATGTTGTTGCGTGTTTAGTATTAGTTAAGGTAGATAGTTTAGAGTAACATTTAGTTAGTACCAGTTACTTCAGAGTAGGTTAGTTGTAGTGATTAGTGTTAGTTTAGGGTAGGTAATTTTGTAGTATTTTAATAAATGGTTACTGGTTTTAAATTGTGGTTGCACTTATGTCAGAAATGATTTGACCTTGTATACAACTTGTTCAATCGTACAACAATTATTAGAATGTGTATGTGTGGTCATGACATGTTATTTTAGTGAACGGATAGTGTCAGGATACAGTAGTTTTGTGTTCAGGAAGCAAGCATGAATTTCAGGATGGCAATTAAGAGTTATGCCCTAGGATAGGGATACTCTTTTGAAACGTTTATCATATTATGTGTAACTCACAGAGTTGTACACCACATTGTTGGACATTTACAACACAATAGAGAAACTTGGCTTAATCTAACATTGAAATTGCAACGCTTATCTATCATGAGAATGGATGTATGCGCCGTGTTACCAAGAATGCTGCACCACCCTGCATTTCACATGAGCCTGGCACAGAGTCCAGCTGCCAAGCACAACTGCAGGCAGCCTTGCTACGTAGTGCAAGGGTGTCTGCATTTGTGAAATGGGATGTTAATGTGCAGGAAGGCTCACCTTCCTGCACATACAGAATGCTGCTCAAATGTGCGCTGCACAAGGCAGAACACATCTAAGCAGCAAACACGAGGGTAAAAGAAGCATTTCTCCCTGTAGTACCAGTGTTATACCCGCTTTTCCCAGGTGTTACTTTTAGCAATGCCTCCTAGTGATGCCACCCTTGAAATAGTGGTACAGCATCTGAATCTATGCTAATTGCAGTGCACTACACACCGCTAGACACATTGCCCTCCCCTTTCACAGTGAGCACAGCATGAGAGTGTTCCTTATTTTTAAAGCATTGTTAAGCCACTGTAAGTGGCTGAATGAGGACTTGCACTTTAGGAGAAGGCCCTATTGTCAACACAACGTCACTGAAAGTGACATTGTGGTTCCAATAGAGGCTTGTAAATATGTGCCTGTAGGACTTGGCCTTTTTGGCTAAAGTTCCCTAAACATTTTGCTTTCCCCCTAGACCATTTTCCTGACATAGAGTTGCCAATTTAGATGCTTTGGGTACTTTGCCACTGCTGATCAGTGTCAAAGCACAAGGGTTCCCTATGTAAAGTACAATGGTAATTGGTTGGCCATGATTGGTATGTTTGCCTTACTAGTAAAAGTCCCTAGTGATGTGCACTGTGTGTGCAAGGGCTAGTAATGCAAGGGCGCGCAGAGAAGGGAACTCAGGCCTTCAGTGTAGGGCCTGCGCGCAGTTTGCTAAGTTAGCATGTTGTCCTGACAAGTGCAACCACTTGTCAGGCCTTACTTTCCCTTTTGCGTACACTGTGGGCACCCCTGTGGTAGGTCCCGGGTAACCCCTGGGCAGGGTGCAGTATAGGTAAAAGGCAGGACATTTACTGAGGTGTGTGCTATGTCCTGACAGTGAAAAACACTCCATTTCGATTTCACTGGTGAAAGGCCATTCTGCCCATAGGACAGAATGGGGGAGGCTGGGTATGGTGTTTTGTTAGCCTTGTTTCCTATAAGTTTATAATGGAGAGGGGAAGTTTAGTATGTATGAACTCACAGTGTCATAACACATCTTTCTATGAAAGTGGTTTTGTCACTGTGTGTTCAGAAACCACTCTTTTAGAAAGTGGCTGATTTTTGTGCTTTAAGAATTTCTGTGTGTCTTTGCGGAATGTGGATTGACTGTCTGGATCTGAGATGAGAGGGGGTGAGATGGCACCTGGCTGACCTGCATCTGGAGAGTATGCGAGGAGAAACCCCGGGAGGTGTAGAGGCCTGGGTTGCAGCTATAAAACAATTGACCCATCTCCTGCTGAGTGATTAAGGGTCCAGACCCCCAGTATCAAAGGGAGAAAGGTGACACTGGGAGGGAGACACCCAGAACTGATTTAGGCAGGGGTCAGGGACCCCTGAGCACAACGAACTTCAAAGACATGAAGGGGTATAACTAAGAGAACTGTAACCCCTAGAATTTGGTGTAATTTTGAATGGCGAAATGGACAGGTCGAGTCTGCAAAGGCTTTGACCTCTTTCGTGGTCAAGAAGAACCTCTGCCAAGGAAGAAGTTGCTGAAGAGACTGATGGATAGGACTGACCCTTGCTTCGTGATCTGGGGCTGGCCTGCAGTTTGTAGCTTTTACTAAGGAAGAGACTGAAGGGACATTGCAGTGGGTGGTGTCCCTCCCTTCTTGAACAGGACTGTGCTTTGTGCTGTGCCCTGAACCCCAAGGGCCCAAGGTGAGCTGGCTCCCTGTTTGGAAACACATGAACATAAAAGTTTCCGGAGAAGTCCCAAGCAACGCGGTGTGCGCGTGCTTTTGCAGCTTGAGACCCTCAGAAGTTGTGCCTTGTGATCGTGGGCACGCAGGAGTAAACTGAGTCTCGGACGCACAGGGTGCGTGTCGGGGTGCAAGCCGAGGCATTGGTGAGGAGCGCCTGGTCATTGTGTGCACCGGGAGACGAGGTGAGACTCGGACGCGCAGGGTGCGTGTCATGGTGCAAGCCGAGGCATTGGTGAGGAGCGCCTGGTCGTTGTGTGCACCGGGAAAAATAGTGAGTCTCGGATGCGCAGGGTGCGTGTCGTGGTGCAAGCCAAGGCGTTGGTGAGGAGCGCCTGGTCATTGTGTGCACCGAGAGAAGAGGTGAGACTCGGACGCGCAGGGTGCGTGTCGTGGTGCAAGCCGAGGCGTTGGTGAAGAGCGCCTGGTCGTTTTGCGCACCGGGAGAAGAGGTGAGATTCGGACGCGCAGGATGCGTGTCAAGGTGCAAGCCGAGGAGTGGTGACGATCGCCTGGTCATCGTGTGCACCAGAGAAGAGGCGAGTCTCGGACGCGCAGAGTGCGTGTCGCGGTGCAACCAGAGGCGCTGGTGAGGAGTGCCTGGGTAGCGTGTGCACCGAAATTGAAGTAAGTCTCCACAAGTGCTGAGGGAGGATCTCGGTGTCCACTGAGACCGCCGGAAGGAGGGCCAGGTCATTGGGCCCTCGGAGTGCAACAGTAGCGGCCCGGACCGGCAGTCCCAGAGGAGCAGAGTCGCCGGCCCGAGCTCGCCGTGCCCATTGACGGAGTTCTGGATCAAGGCCCAAGTCACTGAAGGAGGTAAGGAGAGTGGGGTCGCGCCCCCCCAGGTAACGTGGATCACCACCTGGGGTGGGGTGCGGGCTCGGAGGGACACTCTCTCGGCCTCTCGCTCATGGCAGCGGCGTGAGCCTGTTGCTTCGGCTTGGATCGAGGCCCTTGCTGGCCCAAGGAGGGGCAGTACTGGGGCCGGAGTGAGAAGTGGTACTTTTGTGTCATCATTGATCCATGTCGGGGGCAACTGTTAACGGAGCACCGAGACTGTCGTATTACAGTTTGCATTATTGCTGCTAACGAACTATCGAACTGTCGTATGACGCCTGACTCTATTTGTGCCTGACGAACTACATGCTGGGTGCGCTAAGCACTGCGTTATTTTCCCTTGCAGAGTACATGATTGTAAGCGTGGCGCATTGCATTATTTCTTCATCGCACAGTACCTGATTATAACGTGGCGCATTGCATTATTTCTTCAGTGCACAGTACATGATTGTAGCATGACGCATTGCTTTGTTTCTTCCTTGCACAGGGCATGCTGGTGGTGATACCCATTGCATAATTCCTTCTATGGCAAAGTACATGACTGTGGCACTACGTATGGCATTGTTTCTCTATTGCACAGTTCAGGAGTATATCGTTACGCATTGCAGTATTTCGTTTCTTTTGCAACGTGTGTGATTCTAGCAATACGACCTACCTAACCTTTTGGAAACGGTTAGAAGTCAGCTTAACTGTTGGTTAGAAGCGGTGGTTGGGATTAGAACCTACCAATGCACCGGAAGAAATACTACCGATTATTATATGTTGGTTTTGTATCGTGTGGTCATATTGTATATCTTCTTGTATAAAGATTATACTTGTTTTATAAAAACTCGTGTGGAGTCTATTTGTGGTGACATCATTGGGTTGCTGTGAGTGTGGTTGCACATACTGTACACTCGTGCCTTGGAGATAAGCCTGGCTGCTCGTGCCAAGCTACTAAGGGGGTGAGCAGGGCTATCTCAGACGGTGTCCTTACTTAGCCTAACGTTGAAACAAGGGGTCCGGATCTCGCACCCGGCAACAGCGGTGTGGGCCAGGGACTCCCGCCTCCAGCATTTGGTGGCGGCGGTGAAGGATAAGGACTCCAACTTCCAACAGTGCCATTATGCTTTAGCATCTATGTGTATATGGTGTGTACTCTATCTTGAAATGTGACATGCCATGACACCCTTCACAACAAGCTTTGTCCACTTCGTTGAGTATGAGTAGATCTGCCAAGTAAGATTTGTTAGTGATTCTAGTTGAAGACACTTCTTGTGGCATGAGACTGACTTGAACATATTTCAGCAAGTGCCTATCCCCATCATGTACGTAGGGCAATGTTGAATTCTTGCAAGAATGTTGTATTTGAGCTATGAAGGCACGGCTAGTTCACACATACCCGGTCATCTCACTGCCTATCTGGGACACAAACTCAATATGACCATTTATCAAATGTCCCTCTGTGTAAGTTTTGATGGATTCACTGATCATACATTTTTTAACACTTCTATACTTGAATGGTCATAGGCAACACACATCTGTTTGACTTTACTTTCTTTATTTACATGTGCATTCACAGTGGTAGAAGACTGGCCCAAAACTTTGTCAAACAACCCCCACATTGCATAGATGCCCAGTGGAGGGCCAGACAGAGTCCTTTGGGGGTAACATGTCCAGGCACACGTTGAGGAAGAGGCAGAGTTCAGTCAGCAGGCTAATTGCAGTGTCAGTGGGAACAATGCCAAAATTGGCGGGCCTTATTGAAGACCAAGGTGAGTGTAGCAGAGTAATTCATAGGACAGTGGAAGCTTGTGTTCCGAGGCATGATGGTAAGCAAGATCCAAGTAGAAACTGTCCATTTGGCCCAGATGAATGCTACCGCTGACTTTTTCGCAGAAATGTGGATTCATGCACATCTTCCTCCTCTGATGTGTCATGCTCCTCCCGTGTGCATGATGGTGTATTGGCTGGAGTACTGTGAGGCAGTGACACATCAGGTGGGTGAGAGGTGGATGTGGAAGTAGCAGCAGCATTCATCTGTACCAAATGATGAGGCATCACTGCAGTGATGATAAGCTGCAGGGCTTGCAAGACTCCAGCAACATCTCTGTGGTATGCAGCCATGACTGCCAAGTGTGAGGCCTGCATCCGCTCCATGTTCTCCATGATCTTTCTCATTTCACGCAACTCCTTGGTGACATCACTTGAGACACTTTGACTGGACAGTTGTTCTTGTCTCTGAGTCAGTACTCCAGCGATGTCAGTCATGGAATGCTGGAGAGCATGAAGCGGACTGTGGGTGCCTGTGATGGACTCTAGGTGGTGCCTAATGGGACTGAGACACCCAGGGACCCCATCTAGTTTGGCTGCCAGGCTGTCAAACCCCACCCGCACCTGACCTGCCATCTCCTGCTGGACCTCTACCGCACAACGTTGAAATATTAGAAGTGGGTCCTCAAGGTCCTGGGAGACAGCTGTGGTGGTAGATGCTTGCTTCTGGGTGTTTTGGGCAGGGGGTGGAGCTTCCATGATGCTGCTGGATGTCCCCGCTTCCAGAGTTGGGCTGCCAATGGAGTTGAACAGCTCTTGGAGGCTGTCCTGGTCAATGGTTGAGATGTCTTCATCTTCATCATTGAAGAGTGGGACAGGCTGCTGTACAGGAGGTGATGTTTCTCTCTCTGCAATGTAGAGGGGAGATGCTGTTGTATGTGTGTCTCAAGTATGGTAATGCACAATGCAGTACACATGGACAGCTCAAAAGTGTTGGGAAATGAAGAATTCCTATTTATTTGCATGTTAGGGATCAGGTTTTTCCTTGCATACATTTCTTACTAGCCTCCTATTGTCTTCACCCTTGTGAGTATAGGGCAGCGTGTTTTTCTATGGGTGTTGTAGTGTGGACACACAACCCAACACCCATTACCCTCACCTCTCCCACCACGTAAAGTGTGTATGTGTGCCTTGATTACATGACAGTGGTTTACAGTGGCTTGTAAGTGATGGTACGCCAATATCACCACCCCAACATCACAGCAAGTGATATTGGCATGGGGATGGGTGCTTAGAAATATGCACCGCTGATGGACACATGGATGATACATGCAGTTCTGCTGAGGCTGATTGGATACCTTTGTTTATGTAAGGATGTTTACAGACATGACTGCCTATGCATTTGTTCACTGCTACTGGACATACTGTTGACTTTCCCCAAGGACTGCTTTCCATGCATGTCAATGTGTAATGGCCATCACAGAACTGTGATTTCTGTACAATACTGTTAACTACATGACACATGTAGATAGTTTGATGTGGATGACTGCATTTTGATGTATCAGGTGAAGGTGACATGTAGCAAGTTGAAATGCATTGGTGCAACATTGTGAATACTTCACTTGACATGCACCTTGACAGAGACTCTATGGTTCTGTGAGCATGTCACACACACAAAACATGTTTTAATTTTAGTGGGACACATTCCTGATATGCAGAGTGTTTACACTGTACTTTTGGATGCATTTCCCTTCTGCTCATAGTTGTACATCACATTAGCCCTCCAGTATGTTGAATTTGAAGAATATGGAATATGCACCTTTAAGGCACAAGGGTGCATATTTTCAAAGCATGGGGGATGCATGTGTTTAGGCTACAGAGACTCACAACATGCTTTGTCACTTTGGGAACACAGGGCTGCATCTCATGAACAAGCAAAGGGCATATTGACTGGAGAGGGTGCAGAGTGTCGCATTGGCCTCCTAGGCTCAACACCACGCTCAGCCAATTTGTCAACACAGGGCTGCATCTCATTGACCACAATATGATGCAGCCTCGTGAACCTCCCAGCTCTGGGGCATAAGTTCACAGGCCAACAACACCGGTGCCAGCACACATGCACCATTGTGCAGGGGTGCCTGTGTTGTGTGGAAGATTGTGTATGTGCATGAAGGTGGACCTTACTGGGTGTACAATCAGTACAGCAATAACATCCCAACAACATGCAACATAAGACAACAGGAATAGACATTTGTTTGGGTCATAGGGTCATGAAAATATTCGGTGCAGAGACAGAATATTGAGTCAAAAATATCGAATTGCACAA
Source organism: Calotriton arnoldi (assembly GCA_963921515.1). Classification (NCBI taxonomy): domain Eukaryota; kingdom Metazoa; phylum Chordata; class Amphibia; order Caudata; family Salamandridae; genus Calotriton; species Calotriton arnoldi. Next base: position 625,993 of record CAWUFW010001597.1, on the reverse strand, counting down.
ATATCGTGTCAAAAATATCGTGGGTCAAGAAAATCGACAGACGAATTCTCGTGGTCAAGAATGTCGATTTTAAGTAAGCATTATCGATTTAAATAATATCAAAGTGTTTAATGTCATTTGCAAAAATATAGATGTTAAAAATATTAATTTTTTAGTAATGTTATGTATTTTAGTATATATTTTATATGTGTGTGATGTATGTATTTTTTGTATAAGAATTGTTTGTATTTTTATTATATGTGTTAAAATTTTCGTAGTTAATACATTTTTTTAATTTGAATTTTGCAATTTTAGTTCCGTAGCGGGTTGTGGGTTTATAGGGGAATAGGGTGGGAAGTAAGTTAATCATAAAAAATGTATTGATTATTTTTAGTAGTTATTATTTTTTTTTATTTGAATTTTGCGTTTTTAGTTCCATAGCGTGTTGTGGGTTTATAGGGGAATAGGGTGGGAAGTAGTTTAATTATATTAAATTTACTGAATAATTTGTATTTATTAATATTTGTTGAATTGAGATGTTATAGTGTAAATTAATTTATTATTAATTATTTAATAATAAGTTGTTAATTAATTTTAATCAATTAATTGGCAAGTAATTATGTTAATTGTGTAATTAATTTTAGGTGTGTGTTGTGGTGTTTATAGGTGAAAATGGTGGGAAGGGTAAGAAGTAATTTATTTTTAATTGATGAATTAATTAGTTGTTAATTAATTTTAATTCATTCATTAGTAATTAATGATGGGAATTGTGTAAATCATTTTAGGTGTTTATTGTGGTGTTTATAGGTGTAAATGGTGGGAAGTAATTTATTTTTAATTGATGAATTAATAATTAGTTGTTAATTAATTTAAATTAATTAATTAGTAATTAATTATGGTAATTATGTAATTCATTTTAGGTGTGTGTTGTGCATATTCCAGTGTTAAAGAATCTGTATTCAATGAATGTTTATTATTTATTTTTATTAATATTTTTATTTAATTCATTATTAACTATGTTAATTAGGGAAATACATATAAATAAAAATGTTGACGTTTTTTTTGTATTGGTGTGGTGTTATAGGGTAGGAAATAAAATAAATACATTTATGTTTTAAATATTTTTTAATAAATGTATTTATTAAGTTATTTTAGATAATATTTGTATCTTTTTGTTATATGTAATTCATATATTTAATGTTAATGTTTAATACATTTAAATATTGTTTACTTATTTTTAAGATTATTTACATTTTCAAATTGTTTAAATGTTATTAGTAATTTTGTTTCTCTGCTATCCAACACTTTCCCTACTGTTGCACTCACTGGAGTGGGAATAGTAATTTTTACCCCTCCGCTATAGTAATTTTTACCCCTCCGCTATCCAACACTTTCCCTACTGTTGCACTCACTGGAGTGGGAATAGTAATTTTTACCCCTCCACCATCCAGCACTTTCCCTACTGTTGCACTCACTGGAGTGGGAATAGTAATTTTTACCCCTCCGCTATCCACCACTTTCCCTACTGTTGCACTCATTGGAGTGGGAATAGTAATTTTTACCCCTCCGCTATCCAGCACTTTCCCTACTGTTGCACTCACTGGAGTGGGAATAGTAATTTTTACCCCTCCGCTATCCAATATTTTCCCTACTGTTGCACTCACTGGAGTGGGAATAGTAATTTTTACCCCTCCGCTATCCAATACTTTCCCTACTGTTGCACCCACTGGAGTGGGAATAGTATTTTTTTACCCCTCCGCTATCCAACACCTTTCCTACTGTTGCACTCACTGGAGTGGGAATAGTAATTTTTACCCCTCCACTATCCAAAATTGTCCCTACTGTTGCACTCTTTGGAGTGGGAATTGTATTTTTTACCCCTCCGCTATCCAGCACTTTCCCTATTGTTGCACTCACTGGAGTGGGAATAGAAATCTTTACCCCTCCGCTATCCAGCACTTTCCCTACTGTTGCACTCACTGCAGTGGAAATAGTAATTGTTACCCCTCTGCTATCCAACACTTTCCCTACTGTTGCACTCACTGGAGTGGGAATAGTAATTTTTACCCCTTCGCTATCCAACACTTTCCCTACTGTTGCACTCACTGGAGTTAGAATAGTAAATGTAATTATTCTGCTATCCAACATTTTCCCTACTGTTGTATTTATTGTATTGCGAAATGTACGTTTTAATTTTTTTTAATAGTTAAATGTTTTAATTAATTATAGAATGGTTGTTTTTTTATTTTAAATTATTGATATATTTTATTTTTATTTAATTTAAAAGTTTAAAAATTAAAGCCAATAGTTAATACATTATTTTAAAGTAAATATATGTATATGTATAAATTATTATGTTTGTGTGTTTATATTTTTTTAAATTAAGTTTATTTTTTATATTTAGTTAAAATATATATTAAATTTAATTAATTTTGTTAAAGATTATATTAATATTTGATATATTTAACATATATTATTTTATTTTATTTATATTTTTAAATCGATATTTGTTACATCTATATTTTTAACTTCGATATTTTTTATTCAATATTTTTGTGCTTACCTGTTAAGGTATTGGAGTCGATATTTTTGTAGTCGATATATTTTTTTCGATATTCAGAACATCAATGTTTTTAGCATTGATGTTCTGTCAGTGAACCAAATTATTCATCAGAGCCCACAGAAGGTGCACCACCTACATCCGGATTATGACTGCATATTCACACATGGCATTTGTATGATTGGTGTACGTTTGCACTTCAGCACAACTATAACAATCAAAATAGCAACACTTCTGCAGGCACAGTTCAACACATAGACAAGCATGCTTCTAAGAAGAAATGTGTCCCATATCGTCCATTGAAAACTGTTAGGTACAAGCAGTCTTTTTCCTGGATATTCTGCAAATACAACCCCTGGCCCTCCTCTCCTTCACTCACAACCATTACTAACAACTCAATAATACAGCAGGCGTCAATACACAACACTCTCTCTGACTCACTGACTCAGCAAGCATAATCCTTGGTGAGCACAGATAATAAAATACAGGGTACCGCATGGTATGCAAACTATGCAATTCAAAATACTGATGCAGGGGATGCAATTGGACACTAATTTGCCTCATCACATGTCCCCTGCATCACAAGTCTTGTAGAGCAGATGGGCCTCATCCTTGACAGTGACGGGCAACATACTCTTGCTTAAATACGTTGAGAGGACATGCAAAGAGATAGGATGTCTACCCTGTTACATCAGTGTCCTCATGGTGTGTGTCCTGCAATGCACACTAACATTTGTACATTACCAGTAGCAGTCTTCAATTATCAGCACAACAAGTTGCACCATGCATACTTCGCATGTCACTGATGTTAAAACAATAACATGACAAGCCTTGCCATCAGGTAATGTTCATTGATCATGCAGGAAGGTCAAGAAAATAGGCCCACCATATCACGCACAATGCAGGCATTGTCATCCCTGTCACTGCTGTAATTCAGCAGTATCTGTGTCTAGACACCAGGGTCTCATACAAAGGCACAGTTTGATCCTCAGGCCATGTGGACTGCTTGTGCTAACAGGCATTGTTACTTTTGCTTTTGCAAGGACTGTGACATGCAAAGTGCAGCCTTGCCATTCCAAAGTAACAATGACATGTTCACATGTTAAGCTGGGTCTTCAACATGCTTGTAAATGGATCAGTGTGTCATGTAGAGCTATGCATAAATCTGAGGTTTCAGCTCCATTATGCTGTCTGTTACACACATTTAAGTATGCATTAGCTGAGCTGTCCCTCTAAGATCTTGTAGCCCATAGGGTAGTAATAATATGTATAGGCACAACACCAAAACTAACTTACAATGGTATCTGTCCAGTCATAACATATTTTAACATACCAGCTAATATTAGCTTATTGCTGACATGCTGGACTTATCTTGTGATGTTGCGTGCACAAGAACTTACTCATACCATGTAACGTCTTGGCTAGCATTTTTGGTAATGTTGGCAATGGAGATGGTCATTGCACACAGACCAGAGACCATGTCATGCATAGCACTGCATGAAATGCATAGACATATCTTGTGAAAATGAAGCCATGAGTGCCATAGCACAGACTGTCATTAATGTCCCCCTCTGTGTCTCCAGCTATTCATATACTCAGATGTGAATGTGCAGCCATAGCTGTGCATTGCATGTTGCTTTGCAAATATCATAGACAAGTAGTGACTGCCTGTTGGTCAAGTACATTTGTGTAGCAAGACCATCAAACTGGCACAAACATCACAGCAATGTGTGATGTTAGAGGCTCACATGTAGTGACACATACCACCAATGCCAACTGCAATGTGTGACACTCTGGCATGGGTCTACGTACACACATGACCAGTCATGAATAGACACCAATGTGAGTAAATAGTGCCTCCTTATGGCTCAGGACCACTAATACACGTACAGTACAGATACACCACACAAAAGTACAACACACAGATCATATCACAAATACATATTGTGCTGTAATTCCAGACAAATCTTCTGAAATGGTACATATATTGATCATGTATCAATAAGCGATTAAAAAAATAACACAAATCCACGTTTGCGGTAATATTTTCCATTTCCGGCATGAAAAATACTCGCTAAATACATATATAGACATGAAATCTTCCCGCTCAGCACTAGGCGTGTGAAATTTTGTCGCAAACCATGAAAACAGGAGTATAGTACACTTTCACTTTCTCTTTCAGCCACACTGTTACTGTCTTTTGTGAGTTGTGGAGGTGTTGGAAGGTGTCTGCTGGTCTTGGTGTTTTTTGAGAGAGTTCTGTGTGTAGTGTACTGTCCATACTGTCCTTGTTGAGTCCTGTGTCTCTGTCCCTACGTGTTAATTGCGACTGTCTGATTTTTTTGTCAGGTGTACGTCTCTGGGGTATCTTTGTATATTTCAATAGTTAATAGGGGTTGACTGTGTTTTTTTTTTTTGTTTGCCTGGGGGAAATATTGTATTTGGGATGTTGGGTCAGGGTAGGGATGGCATGTTAAATTTTACCTGCCCAGGATGGTAGATGCTGGGGGACGCATCCTACAGGGATATGATGTAACATTCCGTAAAGTGAGATGGGAGCAAATCCGGGAGAAGATGCTCAACATGTTTGGTGCAGACAGGACTGTCTAGCAGTGGAAGCACCGGTGGCAGGACTGTGTGGGCCGTGAGGGGGACCTCATGGATCACCTTGGACTCATCGTCGGGATGCAAGGTGGTAAGTACATGACCAACATCGTATCACATCAGAGGATGAATGCCCAGGACACCAATTAGGTTGAGCACAAGATATACGCCCACATCATAGAAATTGCCGTTTGGCAAAAAAGCATGCCTGTCATGACATACTGTGCCACCCTTACATGCTTTTCTATTGGTACACTTCACATGATCAACTGGCTGACAATCTCTGTGAGATACACAATGTGGGTCACCAACATGTCAAAGTTCATGACATACCTGTGCGTAGTGGAAAAACTGATTTGACCCTCAAACCTCAAACGTCACGTCTATTGAGGTGTGAGAGCAGATTTGACATTCATGAAGCAGTGGGACAGGTCATAGTATGTTATGTCACTTAGTTTGTGGCAGGGAAGTCCATTAGGCCAACAGTGTTAAATTGAAATGTGTTGTGGGTAAGACAGGCTCAGCAGATTGTAAAATGTATGTAATGTGGCAACAAACCTGACTATTACAATGACTGAAATTGTATCAATGAAACCATCAATGATGTATGTGAGTTTTGCAAAATGTGATGTCAATGACATTAATTGTACTTTCCACAATTTTTCCACAGCAGGAAGACCCTTGATCACACAAGGAGATGTGGATGCATTCATGGCCCCACACGCCACAGGTGAGTGCGTCGCCCCTAGCTTTGGATTGTATGTGTTGACATATACAAGCAATGCCACAGGCCCTGTATGTGCACAGTGTGGATGTGCATCAAATGAAACTCACCTCTGGTGTGATGATGCTGCATCAAGTCAAGAGTAATGCACCTCAGCATCATGTGATGCTGGAGGACAGAATTGCCATTTGGGACCTGATGTTGCAAGGCCTCATATGATTCACAACACCCTATCTATGTGCAAACACAGAGTCCATGATGTGGGTGATGTCATAGCCATGTCATAGAGCTGATCACACAGCATCACAAACATCTATGTGCCCTGACATGATTGTGCAAGGGTTCCAGATATGCAGCAGCCAATTTTAATTGGAGACTGTTGTATATGATGATATGTTTGTTCAACTGAGCATGTCACATCTGTTGTCGATTATCATTATGCAAAGTGATGTGGCATTCTGACATGAACTAGAGACAAAAACCCACATACAATCTTATTGTAAACTAACTAGAATGTACTATCATCACCATATGATTGCATGTCCACTACTACAACGGGTTTATTAAGTTCCCTTTGCATAGAATTATTTTACTGATGAATATGGTAGATAGTGAGCAACTGAATTAAGAGCCCAACGCTACAAACTTTGTGCATCACCCCAGCCATTGTAGGTACATCCCAGAGTGTACACACTTAGGAAGATACATTTGAGTAATGATGGAGATGTGTATGAACAGACCTGGAACACATTGACACACAGCACTGATGTGCATGTTGGTAATTGTCCTGTCTAATAGCAGTTCCAGTTGACACTGACAGTTATTTGTTCAGAGAGCATGTCACATTACCACAATGACACTGTGAGTACGTGTCACAGAGGGCTGAATGACATGATGAAACAGCAACAAGTTTCTCAGGAACACTCTTACAATGTGACTCAGATTGTTGGTAAATAAATCTGTCACATCAAATACTTGTGTATTTGATGAGGATTCCTGTGAATCATTTTCATGCTGATGCAAATAAGCAGGCATCTGTAGCCCTAGAAAGTTTTGTAGTCACAACATAGTCTTGGACAGACAATTGCAGACTCAGTGCCGAAGCATGCATGAGAAAATCAGCGTAGGGCAATCTCAACCCATGCATCAGACATCATTTCACACTGCATTTAGGTGTTGAGTGTTTGAAATTGTTACACTGCTAAGCCCACTCATCATCACACAGTACCATTCACACAGGGGCACCTTCAATATCGCGGAGTGTCTGATTTTCCAACTGTGTGTAAAATATGTCTATAATATCCTCTTTACGGTGACATGCTCAACAGTTCTCCAATTCACGTTACTAGTAGGTCATCAGAATGTGTCACAAATGAAAAATACAATAGTTCACTGATGGATCAAGTGCATGATGGTGATCTTTGCGTAACATTGAGTAACATGTGATCAAATCAGACAACATCGCACTGTTGGGCAAGGGTGCATTCCTTAGCACTAGCATACATGTGTTCACACTGCCACTGTTTGAAAAGCAGTGCAGACAAACTTGTGATTGACATGCAGCAGCTTTACTGTCCCATTGGGTCATTGCAATGAAATGTGCAGTGCTGGTCAATACTGGTACACAATGCTTCATGCAACATATGCCCTATTTCCTTGCATGCATGTCAAATTATAGGCATTGTTCTACAAATTGGCAAGTACATGTGTACATGATCTAATCTGGTCGTGTAGTTCTGGTGACACCTCCAAGGGCTCACTCATACAATGATTTTCAATTTCATCTATTTTACAACATGACTAACACTGTTGTGATTAGTCATCTGACATGATTCCAGACTGTGCAGCCTACTGTCTTTGTGCATTTGGAATGGCATGGTTTGCTATGGGCCTGTTATACTTCATACTTACTGTAATCCCCCCTGTTGGACTCTATTGTTGTTTTTTTGCACAGTCAAATTGCAAACAGCAATTCAACAACTGTTGACACTGCACTCTGTGCCAGCTTTGTCCAAGCACAGGAATAACCATGTTGCATGACCATCTTATACTGATTCTGGCTATGAGGTGTTTCTGATTTTTCAGGTTATGTGTTTAGTTGCATGTTGTTATTGATGATGTTCTCAGAACCTATGGCTCAATTGTTTTTGGTGTGGAAATTATGCATGATGCCATCATGTTCTTGTAGTCAGGAAACATGACATGTATCATTTTCTTTTTTCAGACAACATGTCCCCGGAGGAGCAGTGTCAGTTCGTCCAGCGGAAGGAATGTTACAATCACATCAGGCGTGTGGCTAAGTGATTCCACGCAATGGCTAGGAGGTACAGGGAGGAAAGGTCTTCTGGCAGGTGGAAGTTCATTACAGTCAGCACTAAGAAAGCTGGGAAAAAACACGCTACCCTGCTTGCCTCCACATCACAACAGAGCCAGCCCCAGCCAATACCTGCACAATGGTGCATGTGTGCCAGCATCAGTGGTGGCCTGCTATCTTTTGCCCCAGAGCAGGGTGGTTCACAGGGCTGCATCATATTGTTGTCAATGAGATGCAGCCCTGTGTAGCAAATTTGGCTGAGTGTGGTGTTGAGCCTAGGAGGCCAATGCAACACTCGGCTACCTCTCCAGTAATTATGCCCCTTTGCTTGTTCATGTTGCCCTTATTTTGTAGTTTGCAGTGTATTATTTTTGCTCTATAGTGGAGTATTTTTATGTGCAGAATTCAAAGTCAGTGGCACTACCATTATGTGTCTTTCTATATATTCAATAACTAAGGTGACATGTGTCTATACCCCCAGGGACCATTGTGTCTGGAAAGAGATCTGCAGACAGTGTTGGTGTTCACTGAGGGATATTTAGTTGGACAAGAGTGACATTGTTGCTCATCTCCCCTTCTCCCAGTCCCTGGTTGTAACTTACCCTGTTGCTAATGTAGCTGGTCATGTTCAGCACTATCCTGTCCCTGGACTCCAACCACCGACTCCTCGCAGATGACCCTGGACACCTGTTCCTCCAAGGCATCCAGCTCCTCCTGTGGCTCTGGACTCCCACGTCCGGTCTGCAGTCCTGCCTGGCGATTGTTGGACAGTTTCTGCTTGGTCTTGCGCTTAGCATCATGCCAGCACTTCTTGCAGTCGGTCACTGTCCTCTTGACCTCTCCTACAGCATTCACCTTGGCTAAGATGGACTGCCATACTGCATTTTTGGTCCCCAATGTCACTGTGGAGCTGACAAAAAGCTGGTGTTGTTTGTCTGTCACCTCCACAATCAGGATCTCATTTTCCTGCTGGCTGAACCTGGTTTTCCTCTTCCTCTTCGCCTGGGTCTCCGGCTGGTCCTCCTGGCTGTTTGAGGGGTTAGGGGGGTCGTTCTCTCCTGCATTACTGAGTCAAGCTTCCCCCATGTTTCTTCTGGTCTTTTTTTTTTGTGGCTGTTTTGGGAACTTCGTGGGCATTTTGTAGTTAATTTTCCAGTGAAACGTGAAAAACGTGGCGTCTCGCTGATTAGCGTGCAGTTTCTGACCGCTGACTTGCCGGCTGCCACTTTGTTCACGTTTGCGGCAAGATTTTTATTGCTGTGACACAGGTCTTAACATTGACAAATCCCGCCACGATGAGAAACTATCGCCATGTAGCAATGTATTGTAAATACGTCGGTACCATGGCGATAGTTTTCAGCGGTACAAGGTGGCAAAAAAATGACCGCTAACTAACGTTATTGTTAGTTTGCGGCAATTCTTGTGCATATACCCCTAAGTTCCTTCCACTTTATGCAGTTCGTCAGCTGAGGCATCTCGTGTAACACCGTTTTCTAGGTGTCCCTACCAACAGCAGCGGTCTGTGCAGGTAAGCGTGGTGGGGCGGTTGGGCTTGGCGGGGGGGTATGTCGACAGAATAGAAATTAATTATTTATTTAATTTTCCCTATTCCGTCGTCTGTTGACTTCCCCCTCTTCTGCCCATCCCGCCCCACCACGCTTACCTGCATGGACTGCCGCTGCCTACCAATGCGGTAATCTGGATGAGTTACTTGTGTTCCCATTGCTGCAAAACTAACATTATTGTAATGTGCGGAAAGGTGGTGATGCTTTGTTCTGTAAGCAAAAACATCCACTGATTCATATATGGTTCAGACATCAATTTGCTGTTCTCTCCTGCTGACGCTCCCGGTATGCGCGCCACCTAGGGGCAGAATGTCACATTTGAAACTCTGAAATCCGACCCAAGCTCTACACCACTCTTTTCAAGACAAGGCATGCTTGTTTTTGCCCAGCGCTATACGTGTGACCTATACCACTTTATAAATAAAAATGTAATAAAATAAAAATAAATGTTTCACACTGCGAATGAAAACGCTTTGCAATTCAAAATAAAACAGCTTAAAATGTTTTGGAAGCCACAAACTATAAAAAAATATTATGAAAAAAGCATTTAAACCCTAGTCCTGCACTCCATGAGACCAGGCAGGCCGACGGGTGGTTGTTTAAATTACAAAGCACTGTTGTCTTTTGTCACTGATTGGAAATGATTACAGTTTGCAAAAACGACAGGTACCAACGAAAAATGACTAATAAAAGGTAAAAAGGTGTTCTAGTATTTGGAACAGTGGGTATCTTGAATTGCTGTGCTTGGATGAACATGTCAACAAGAATTACTAAGAAGCATTCATATCGCTGAAGGTATTCGAAATTCCAGCTTCAAATGAAGGCAAGGTGTATGTGCAAGAATACATACTACAGTGCATTTTGGTTCTTCGCACATTGTTATGAAACTCTATACGAAGTTGGTGATAATTTTGCTTAAAAAATGTATTTTCTACTTAGATTATTGCTATCATTTGATTGTGGAATAAAAATAATAAGCATTTTTTCCTGGTTTAATCTCCTTGAGACAAGGCAAGGTGAACTAAAAAATGGGCCAGCATATGAATGATCCAGTCAGGATGCCCACATCACCAATAGAAGCAAAATCCTAACAGCTTCGCAGATGGCCTTGGACACCTCTACATGTAAAGAAGGTGAAGCAGTTTTCCCGCTGATCCGTACAGATGATCTGAATGATGCCGGAGCACTAATGAATGTGAGTTATAACTGTTCCACATTAGTACCAATTCGATTGATGCTTTGGGGGTATTATTGCTGAGATTACAGCTCAAAAGATAATGATCCAAGCCTTAGTCATCTCTTGGCTGGATTACGGTAACATCTGATATCTTAGTGTATCTTAGTCGCAGCTTATGAGACTCCAAGCGGGCCTAGATGGGCTCAACACTTGTTAAACTTCATTGGCACCCGGTGAAGAAGCGCCTTGCTTTTAAAGGTCTTTGCTATTGTTACAGAATTTTCACGAAGACTGGTGCGGCCTACCTGCATCCTCTCAATACACCTTTCTTCTCCTTTGAGACATCTCAGGTCTTCTGAGGCCTTGTTAGCTCAGGTTCCAAGGGTGAAGAAATTTCGCATGGGTGGGAGCTCTTTTAGCTTCCTTGCACCCAAGTTATGGAATTCTCTTCTTCAGCTGAGGCAATCCAGGACAGAAATCTTGTTCCGGAAAAATCTAAAAACTTGGCTCTTTAAATAGATGTCTGTCTCCTCAGGCTATCTGTGATTTCTGTTAGGAGCTTGACCTACTAGCGCTGGGACATCCCTGTCAGAGTAGCTATGCGCTTTATAAACGTCTTTACTATATTCTAATATTATAATAATACTCATATAGTTTATTTGTCCAGAGAAGGATGACTTGTGGCAAAAGGCGGCTTTTCAGCAGAGTACAGTAGTTGAAGTTACATTAATGAATCTAATGAAAACAATACAACTAACTGGAAATGTTGTCTTTGTCATGCCTTTACATACTTAGACAACATAGCTCTGTTACTATAGTAAGCGTAGTTATACACAAATGAGAGAATGTGAGCAATTTCCCATATATAATGGTTAAGGTTCTTTTAAGAAATTGGAGTATTAGTTGAGGAGGTGAGAGCCCACCTCAAATAATAATCACAATCCTTGTCAGGGTGTACTACTGAAGTGACCATAATAAACCTGTGCTTTAACCTTTTATAGTTTGGCAGCAAGCTGTCAGGCTTAACTTTGAGAAAATGTGTAAAATATTTCTGCAGTACTCAAACAGTAATAAAGTCAAAACACAATACAAGAAATCACAAACCAATTTAGAAAAATATAGACATTTTTATCAAATAAAATTATACCAAATGATAACAATTCAATAAGTAGAATCAGACATATGAATTTTTAAACTTTGAGGTAAAAATAGCACCAAAAAGCACAAAGCGCCAAACACTGTTTTCTGGTCATGCTAGACCAGGTCAAAGTCAAAAGTTAAGGCTGACTGCAATGGATTGGAAACTAGATTCCTCTTAGAAATGCTTATGAAGAAAAAGTGATCATCGCCGAATCTTCGACAGGGTAAGCTGGATCTGAAATGGGGCTTGACGAGGGTGGGTTGCTGAAGAGAAGGCTCCCACTGCGGTTGTTGACAAAGGCAGGAGAGCTTAGAGTGGGTGAAGCCCGAAGTCTGTGTTGAGGAATGCTTTGATGTTGATCGGTTTTAGCTCAGAGTTGGTCTTGGTGAAGCCTTCTACCTTCGGACTTAGATGTTTTCTGAAAGTCAGATCTCCTTCAAAAGAGTAAACCAGCAAGGTGAGGCTGACTGGCTATTTGATGTCAATGGCTGCACTTTCGATGGCGATCCCAGTCTCCATTAGTTATCTAGGCCGAAAGTGGGCAAAACGTTTCTAAGTCACAGATGTTGCAATTTAGGGACAATTTGAAGACCGGAGGAGTACACGTGAACACCAGCCATGGGTCTAGGACCTGTGGGGTACCACTTGGGAGTTAGGATTCACCCCAATAAAGGCCAACAGCAGGGTCCTGGGCAGTTGGGCAGTTGCAGGAAAAGGGCCTCTGGAACTTTGTTGTGTCCCTGTACCTCAACTAGGAGGTCAGCCAACTGATCCTTCCGGTCACTTCTGGAGTCCTGGGTTCAAGACAAGCGGGTCCAATCCTCCTTCAGGTTCCTCAGACAGCACTGCAGTCTGTCTTCTGATCCTTCACAGGCCAAGTAGTGTACTGAGGAGGGTACTGGGGATGCCACATTTATGCCCAGTGTAAGCCTGTGGTTGTGGGAAACACTTTGGTACTACCTAAACAATGGGCTGAAGGTTCTTAGGGATGACACTACCTACATTGCAGCACTTTCTGTGTGTTTTACTGTAGCCTATATCACAGTGCCTCTCTCAATATAAGTACAACATGGCAAAACCCTTCTTTCCCTGGTTCGGAGCTTTCTGTGCCAACCCAATTGTGTGTGATAATGGGCAAACCCTTCCTTGTGGCACTCCAAACCAGTTCTGGGGCAGCTTCCCCCTCCCATTGGGGTAGGAGCCAAGATAAAACAGAGGCAAGCCTAGGTGTGAGCTACATCTGACACTTACAGTGTAGGCATCATTTGAAGCTGAGAACGGGGCCTGGACACAGCTACCCAAGCCATCCCACTCAAGGAAGGAAAAACCTCTCCACACCCAGCCCTTTGTCCGTCCACTATCCAGGAGCAGTCTGAATATCACCACAGGGGAGCCATCAGCAGTCAGCTGATATTGGACATTGGCCGCAAGGCCCCTTTTGGCTTAGTCAGAAAAGTGTCATCTCCAAATCAGTAATATAAAATCTGCCTTGACCATTAAGTTGGAACTTATATTACCAATAAAATGAGTCCTTGAACCATTTTTCTAGCTGCTCCCAAACTGAATTAAACACTATAATTTGTTATAGTGTAGCCCAGTGTTTTCCTGTGATATGGTCAGTCTTGCTACAGTGAAAAATGACTTTGAAAGTTTTTCACTGTCAGACCATGTAAGACGATAAATATACATGCCCTAATTCTTAAATGCATCTTGCTCTATAGACATTTAGGGCTTACCTTAGGTGTGACATATAAGCATTAGAAAGGAAAGATTAGACCTGGCAAAAGATTTAATTTGCTATGTCGAAATGGCAGCTAAAACTGCACAGCCAGGCTACCTTGGCATGCCTGGAGACATGTTTCACAGTGCTACTTCAGTCTATGGCACAATGAGTGCTGCAGCCCAGTAGTGGTACTTAATTTATAGTCCATCTGTACATGCACTAGCACAAACAAGGGACTTATAAGTAAATAAATGTGCCAATAAGCTATTTGCCAATTTTGCCAGGTTTAAAATAGAGAGCACAGGCACTTTACCACTGGTTATTAGGAGATAATTGTGCAGAGGCCTGTGGCCATCTAAACAGCAGTAGGCAAAAGAATGTAAAAATCTAGGGGAATGCCATGCAAAAGATGGTAATTTCCAACAGTTCTTTTTTATTTTCGCAAAACTGCAAATAAATACAAACTCATATATAAAAGACTAACATCATTGTGACAAAATGCTGATGATTTTTGCCCTCCATTTCAGAAACTAAGTCAGAAGGTATAATTTCCAACCAAGATGAACGTGGCCTCTGAATCCATCATGCACCCCATCGCAGTCGGCCTTAAACCTTACCCTTGTCTTAATGCATCTGCATTAATAAGTGAGATTGGGCGATATGATCCACACTCGTCCGGTGGTTTATTCTTTTTAAGGAAGAAAACAATATTTGTTGTCTCCCAAGACTTAGGTGTATGGTGATAGCCATGTTCAAAGACCATACCTGTTCTTCCTCAAGCTTAGGTAAATCGCACTTTCTAATGTATTCAAAACATTTACTTTCATCAAACAAGCCAGAGTTACCATATACATTTTTATAATACCGGGCAAATTCTTCTACTATTAACTGTGGTTGTCTATGCGATTGACCACCTTCACCTTTAATCGTTTTTATCTCCCGCCTCACACTTATGTCAGAGAGTTGATGTGCTAAAACCTTGCCGACTTGTTCCCCATACTCATAATGCATAGCCCGATTTTAATTGTATCTAGCCGCTATTTTCTCCTTAAATATCTGCCCCAACGCCACCCTTTTTTCAATCAGAGACAGATATATAGACGAATGTGCCTGCTTCAGCCCTTGTATCCTGACCTCTGCAGCATGAGCTATTTCTAGCTGCAGGATCTCTTCACTAGCCAGCTTAAGAGCAGTATTTTAACTCTTATTCTGCCGAAAAATGTACTGTTGAGTGACCCCCATTATATGAGCCTTAAGTGTATCCCAGACTACCGAAGAGGAGGCAGTGCCCTCGTTGTCAGACAAAAAAACCCTGATACTATTTTTAACAAGTACAACATAATCAGTATCAGCCAGTAGATATCGCGGAAAAGAAAACAGGCGCGGTTGCCTACTGGCAAAGCCTAACGAAAATGACAATAAGATAGGATTATTATCCGATACAATTTTAGGGCATACCTCACACTGAGCCGTACTCAGAATTCTACTGTTAACAAAAGCCATATCGATCCTAGAATAGTGCTTATGTGGTGCGCTATAATAGGTATAGTCGGGCAGCGAAGGAAATAATGATCGCCATATATCTTTAAGATTAAGCAGACGCGTCATCTCTAAGATTGCTGCTCTGACTTTCCTCATCCTAATTGAAGCAGACCGATTAATAGAATCTATTTTGGGATCAAGAATACAAATGATATCGCCCATAACAATTAGCTCGCCTTGCCAATCTAACAGTTCAAATGCTAGGGTATCAATCATCTGAGGTTCATCAGAATCTGGTCCATAAATAGTGTAGCCCAGTGTTTTCCTGTGAGATGGTCAGTTTTGCTACAGTGAAAAATGACTTTGAAAGTTTTTCACTGTCAGACCATGTAAGACGATAAATATACATGCCCTAATTCTTAAATGCATCCTGCTCTATAGACATTTAGGGCCTACCTTAGGTGTGACATATAAGCATTAAAAGGGAAAGATTAGACCTGGCAAAAGATTTAATTTGCTATGTCGAAATGGCAGCTAAAACTGCACAGCCAGGCTACCTTGGCATGCCTGGAGACATGTTTTACAGTGCTAGTTCAGTCTATGGCACAATGAGTGCTGCAGCCCAGTAGTGGCACTTAATTTATAGTCCATCTGTACATGCACTAGCACAAACAAGGGACTTATAAGTAAATAAATGTGCCAATAAGCTATTTGCCAATTTTGCCAGGTTTAAAATAGAGAGCACAGGCACTTTACCACTGGTTATTAGGAGATAATTGTGCAGAGGCCTGTGGCCATCTAAACAGCAGTAGGCAAAAGAATGTAAAAAACTAATGGAATGCCATGCAAAAGATGGTAATTCCCAACAGTTCTTTTTTATTTTCGCAAAACTGCAAATAAATACAAACTCATATATAAAATACTAACATCATTGTAACAAAGTGGATTATTAGTTAGGGTGGATGGTAGTCCACCACAGTTAACTATGGCTCTGTTCCTTTTAGGTCCAGTAAAGGTTTCAGTAATTTAATCCTGAGCTCAACCCCTTGTAGCTACATCACAGAGCAGAAGGGCTTAACTTAGGAAAATGTGTAAAACATTTAGAAGCACTAAATCAATATAAAAGCCAAAAACAAAACACAAACAATCCCACTGTAATTTATAAAAATAGAAATTATTTTGATGAACACAATGATACCAAAATGACAAAAATCCAATAAGGGAAACTAGATATATGAATTTAAAAACTTTTAAATAAAAATAGTGCAAAAAGCATTAAACGCCAAGCACGGTCATCTGGTTGCGCTTAGCGGGGACAAGGGTAAGGTTTAAGGCCGACTGCGATGGGGTGCGTGATGGATTCAGAGGCCACGTTCATCTTGGTTGGAAATTATACCTTCTGACTTAGTTTCTGAAATGGAGGGCAAAAATCATCAGCGAGGCAAGGCAGAAGGCTGTGGCAAAGATGGATTCCTTTTTTTTTTTAATTTAAATTTTTATTTATCTCCGGGAATAGACAAAATATAAGACATTATTCCAGCAATACAAAAAAAAGAGTCATAAGAAAGCAAAAACGTACTGTTCAAGCAATTATAAATTCTCAACAGCATGAAAAATACAAATACTAAAAATTAAAGGGGAAGAGAAAAAAATAAATAAAAAGGAGATAAAGAGAAAAAAGAGAAACAAAAAGAGGAGAAACATAGCAATAACAGGCAGAAAAACAGTATAATTGCTAACAAATGATACACATAGCTACTCATTGAGAAGGTTAGCACCTAGAGATCTAGAGATCCAGTATTAACCATGGGTCCCCAAATACAATAGAATTTTTGCCCAGATCGGACCCCTCTAGCTTTGGCTATGGCTCTTTCCCTTTCACATATTTCATTTAGCATTACCCACCACTCTGATGCCCTGGGCGCCACTTTCAATATCCATGCTCTTGCGATACAAAGACAAGCTGTGACTATAATGACAGAGAGAAAATGTGTTAACCCCTGATCAGACATAATCTTATAACCAAGCATCCTCTCCGCCACGGTTAGTTGCAGGTTAAGACCCAGCCGATCAGTGACTATCTGATCAATCTCTTTCAAAAAAAGTGTAAAATCGGGACAGGTAACAAACATATGCAGGCTATCTGCAGCAATTAATCCACATTTAGGGCACTTAGCCTTAGCACTTATGATAGTACCCCTACCAGCTGACCATCGAGCTATTCGCTCCGGGGTATAATATAGCATTCAAATGGTTTTAAATTGCTGCAATTTTATATTGGTGTAACGCACAGCCTCATCTAACGTGCCCAATGCATTTTCAATATGTACAGGAGTAACCTGCTGCCCCAGTACCTCACACCACTTAGATGCCAACTTCAAATTATCATTGCTCCAAGTTTGAGAAAATAGCTGGTAAGCCTGGCTGATAGTTAACTTTGTTAATGAATGTAAGTAAGTCATTCTGTCAGATTCCACAAGTGCTCTTATAGCTCTGTGTCCTCGAAGATAGTCTCTGATTTGTAAGTCTTTATAAAACGACTGTTTGGGGAGACCGGCTCCCCTTTGTAGATCATCAAAAGTACGGAAACCATTTATATTGTATAAGTGCCCTAGTTGACTGAGCCCGTAACTAGCCCAAAGCTTCGCTTGTGTATCATGAAATATTTCCAGAAATTGTGGATTGCCCCACAATGGAACACTACCATGTACTTCGGTAGGGAGCAATTCAACACTATTTCTCGCCAGATATAAGCTATGTCTCGAAGAGTCTTAAATCAGACTCTTTTAAAGTAGTTCGAATTGTTGATCCTATATAAAAACATTCTACTGTCGGCGCCAATTGCAAGGTTATAGAGACAACTTTGAGTACCAGCAGAAAGAAGGCTACGAAGTCGCCCAGCAAAAGAGGCCCAGAAATAATATTTGAAATCTGGTAATTGAGGCCCTCCCTGTCTGTATGAGAATCTCAAATACTTTGTTGCACGGCGCAGTTGTTTGTAGCCCCAAATAAAGCTTTTGAGTGCCCCCTCTAATTTCCTTAAAAGGAATTCGGGCAAAATAATCATTTTAATAATGTTACAGCGCCCTATGATACTGATTGGCAATTTATGCCAATTCTTCATCTTTAAAACAGTCGACTTTAAGAGTGGATCGTAATTTAACCGTATGATTTGTTCAATGTTCGGAGAAATCTGCACTCCTAAGTATGTTGCGACCGAGCAAGCCCCAGAGACTACCTGGTTAGTATGAAAATTAAGAAGGACCTGCGTCTTATCTATATTTAATTTATAGCCGGAGAAGATGCCAAACCTTCTAGCTTCTACTTGAATTAAACCTACAGCTTCTATAGGCTTTGCAGAGAAGACAGCTATATCATCTGCATATGCCATTGTTTTCAGTTTGCCTGATTTTAATTGAACCGGAAGTATGAGTGAATTAGCCAGAAGCGACCTTATAAATGGTTCTATGTATAAAGCAAAAAGAAGAGGAGAAAAGGGACAGCCCTGACGAGTGCCCCTTAATATCGAAAAAGAAGTAGATTGTGTTTGTTGATAGACTAATTTTGCTTTCGGCTGCTTATACAGAGCCCTGACCCAAGTATAAAATAGACCATGAATAATAAACCCCGCTAAGGTGGCCCAGAGACATTCCCAAGTAACTCGGTCGAATGCCTTCTCCGCGTCGAGCATGACCATTCCCATTTCCAATTTTAACTTTTTCGCGGCATCAAAGGCTATTATGGTAGCGTACATAATATGAACTTTTGATCTTTAATCAAAACCTGAACGATTATCCACCTGCCTCTAATATCATCTGAAGCCTTAAGGAGGGTACAATCGAATGATTTATCTATCAGAATGGCAACTCCTCTAATAGAGACAGTCTGAGAGGTGAAGTCAAGTATCTTATAGCCTAAATGCCTTAAAAGATGTCTATCTTTGTGAGCTAGATGAGTCTCAGTAAGGGCAACTATATGAGGTTTGTAAATTCTAAGCTCCTCCCTGACCATCTGCTGTTTATTAGCTGAATTTAAGCCAGCCACATTCCAGCACAGACATTTAATCACCTCCATAAGGCATTAGATGAAAAAACCCCAAGAAAGAATATGCTTAACTCCCCAACTATCATTAATACCTGAACAAGAGATAATATTAACAGAAAATTTAAATCTAATTGAAAAATCCTGCTTAAAGCCATTTCAGCCATTACAATAATCAAACGTGAGTCCATTCCCTTTCATCTTTTTTTATTTATATCCCCCTCCTTCCCAACTCTATCTGTAACTGCAACCCTCCCTACCACCTCAAGGAGAACCTCCCCCCACCCCAGTTTCCTGAAGAAGAAATCACCCCACCCAAGCTGTTGATGACCTGACAGCTAAAAGAGAGAACAGAGATACCCCCCGTGCTACCCGTTATGAAGATTACCATCAAGGCGTGAAAAATAAAACCCCTCGACATCCCACATTACAGTCAGTTAATCCTTATTTCATGACCTAAAGTAAGGAAAAAATGGGAGGGATAGAAAGAAAATACCAGTGCAGGGAGGAAGGAAGATGGCGGATTGACGCCGCCACAGAGAGCATGTACCTCCTGTTGCTTCCGTTCTGAGGTTGCCGATCCTCGGCGTGGCTGCTTTGTCTGGGATCTAATGGCGATGCAGTAGCATTGCAGAGATTTTTTTTGGCACTGTAGCACTACGGCAGTACGGCGATATTTCTAAAGGAGGCTGGTGGGGACTCTCTGTGGATTCCATGTTCACGATACAGACGTGGGCAGCTCACTGTTTCTGGCAGACTACCAGAGCTGCAAGGTGGCTGATGAGACGATCTGCCCTCAACTACACTGGGCTGATCTTAGCGAGCGGTATAGCAGCTATGGCTCCACAACGTGGGAGGAGAAACCAGCGTGTAACTGGGGCAGCTTTTCCATTGCCGGAGAAAATTGACAAAGTCGACAAAGAGGTTATAGCCGCCCATGCAACTTGTGCAGAGACGGCAGGTCGCCGTGTAGCTAATGCGACAAAGGCACACAGCTCCCAGCTAGGAAAACCTATTTTAAAGTTGCTACACTCTGGGAAAGCTACCGATATTTTGCAGAACTGTGGTCTAACAGCACCTACTCTGGAGCAGACTGTGGGGGATGCTTTATTGGAAGCGGTTCAGCAGGAGGTCCCCGAGGGAGACAATGTTGCTACTGGTCTTTCTGGCAACAGGAGGGACATTGTGCTACAAGGTAACTCTTCTTTACAATCTGCCCCGATGTCAGATAGTACAAACACTGCTGCTATTAATGTAATAACTGTCCCTGGCAATTCCTCTTCGTTTGCTGACTCCACTGATTGCCGCGCCTTATCCACGCCCAGATGGATCTTACTATGGATGAAATAACTATTGTATCAGGCAAAGGAGGGCTTGTTCAGGTTACCCATGTCATTGCTGGTGTGAGCCTTGGGCTTGGCTGCCCACAGATTCCATGCATGAGGACAGGCTGGCATGGCTGTGAAGTCTAATCCTGAGAGTTGTGATAAGAACGAGGCAAAGGCAGGGGCTAGTACTAGTGCACAATTAAGTAGTTGGGGATCGGATTTAAGCAATGATTCTAATTGCAACAATAATGCTCTAGGTAAAGTCGGAATTTCATCTTCACCGACTTCAGCCTCTGACGCCCTGAAGTCCATATTCAATGTTTCTACTAAGTTAGATAATACAGAACTTGAGAAACTGGTTTGTATCTCCAACAGTGCTTCTAACAGTGCAGAGAGGAAATCAAATCCAAAGAAGTCCATTAGGGGCACAGGAAAAGGCAAGAATCACTCTGTGGTATCACGTGGAGCTTTAAAGGCACAGTTAGATGGAACTGATAAAGCGAGCCCTATCCACAAGTGGGTAGCTGGTAAAGGGGAAGTGAGAGATATAATATCAAGGCTGTCTGGCTCATCTTTCGACGTTGGCATTTCTACACCCGTAACCCCTGCCTCTATAACCTCCACTTCAGGAATTGAGTTTCATGGACAGGAGACACCTAATAGCTCCAAACTTGGGGATGGAGATGTGGTTTCTATCTGCCCAAAATCGACTGCGATCCCTTCTAATAATGAGTGTGGTAATGAGCCTTTGTTAAAAATGATTCTTCAGGCGCTTCATGCTCAGAGGACAGAGACACAGGAATACTGTAGCCAAGCTAAGGCGGATAGTAATTGGATTCAGCAAGTACTGTCTGAGGTATCAAGCAAAGTGGTCGGCCTGACACAAGAGATCTCAGAGTTACAACAACGTGTGGTATACACAAAAGACCAATGTGCAGCTACAGCTAAATCTGTTAGGTCACATGATGATCAACTGGTATTTCTTAAGGATAAGGTTGAGGACTTAGAAAATCGTCAACAAAGGCATAATCTGAGAGTGTTCAGTATACCGGAGGAGAAAGAGGGGGCTGACCCGCGGACATTCATTGTACAGCTTTTTCAGAATTCATTCCCTGACTTATCGGACTGGGATTGGGATTCACAGATACAGAGAGCGCATAGACTTCCACCATTTCTAAGCCATGAATCTAGAGCTAAGAGGCAACATCCGCGTCCCATGATCATTTACTTTGGCAATTTTTTGCAACGCCAAGCTGATTTTTTTCGGGCCCATCCCGGTATAGCCAGTTTGTTATCACTCTCTGTCAGGTCGGATCTCTGTAAGGAAACTATGGCACGGCACTGGAAACTTTGCCAGCTGATTGATCCTATGAAAGCGGCTGGGGCTCAAGTTTTCCTTCAAGAACCTGTGCGCCTAAAGGTTATACGAAATGGTCATACATGGACTTTATATTTGGCCGATGAGGCTCAGCAGATACTTAATGCTTGGGGGGTCCCCGGGTAGGAAGGACTTTTTGAAAAACTGGCTTCCGAATTATGTTTATTGATTATTATTTATTGGTTATTGGTTTAGCTTTATAAACTTCGAATTATAATGTTTACTAGAAGTTAGAAGCCAGAAGTGATACGGATGTATCAAAAGATGACTAAAGATTTAAGGGGATGATATGATGGGGGGCTGAGACCTGCAATGCAGGATTCCATGAGGCTGGATAGCCATAGAACAAAGTCCTGGTGTAACTGTTCACTTTTGGCAGGAATGCTCTGAGTAGTAGAAATTAAAATGTTGCACCAAAGGAAGGTCCCTCACTGGCCACACACTTTTGGTGCCTTTGCCTGGTTAACATTTCTACCTTTGGACTTCCAACAGAGCAAAACTGTAGGTTGTAGCCGACAAGGACTTCATGAGGCCAGATACCTTCTCCATGACGTGCCTCTGAAATGGATTTGCTGCTGTGGAAAAGCTCAGTACTGGAGCAACCTGAATCTTAGGTCCAATGGCAACGCACATTCATCAGAGTGACCTGGCGGGTTTGTCCCAGTCCTCAGTCAGTTTTGCATAAAAAGTCTTGAAAAGGTTTCTGAGTGCTAGTGTTTAGGGATAGGCAGAAGTACACTCTGACACTTCTAAGGGTCTCAGGATAATAGGGACACTAACTAAGGATTAGGACTCACTACAGTAGAAGCCACCAGCGGGGTCCAGGGCAGGTCCAGTTGTTAACTGGTTAGCTGGGCTCTTCGCGGAAGTTGGCCTTTTGCAGCTTTTATGTCCCTATAGCTTGGGAGGTCAGACAACTTCCCCTTGAGTCCAATTCTAGTTCCTGGGTAGAAGTGAAAGAAAGTTCAGCCCTTAGGATTCCCCTCATACTTTACAATGTGTAGTCCTTCTTCTGTCTTCTGTCTTCCATGGGTCCAGGAGTGTTCTGAAGAGAGTACTGCAGGTGCCATATCTATGCCCATTGCCAATCTGTGGATAGGGGCAGCTCCTGGCCACTACCTTACCAAGGGGTAGAGGTTCCCATGGGTGACCCTATTCACTATTGCAGCACTTCCTGTATGTTTTACAGTACACTATCCCACCGTGCCCTTCTTTACTGAAAGCCAACATGACAGAACCCTACTCACTGTGTTCAGAGATTCCTGTACCCACCCAGAGGTGTAGCTATGATGATGGGAAAAGCCTCCCATGTGACCACTTCAAGTCACTTTTGGGGGCAGCTCCCCTTCCACTAGGTTTGGTGCCTCGCTGGCTTGAAGGACAATAGAGGTGGCATGCCAGGATGTGAGCTGCATCTGCTGTGAAAAGATAGGCATTCTTTGAAGGTATTCAAGTCCCTGGGCACAGTCCAAATGGCCATCCTGTCATCTGTAGGTCACCGCTCTCTCTTTGTCTTAGGCCAGAAAACCATTTCACACCTAATCAAGGAGTGATTCAGCTCCTTGCCTGGTGACACTAAATACTGGCAGAAAGGCACATTCTGCTCAGGCGTGAAAATGACAACTTTCTACAATAGCAATATAAAATCTGGCTTAATCATTAAGTTTGATTTCAAATTGCTAATAAAATAAGTCCTTGAATTATTTCTCTAGCTACTACCAAACTGAAGTTATATAAGGTATTATAACGTAATCCGGTGCTTTCCTATTGGAAAGCTGTGCAAACCTATGATGGTTGGAATGCTGAACATATCAAACATTCACCATCAGTCAAGAGATTTGGGTTAAATCCATTGTTCTTTTGCTCACCATGCCACCCCAGTTTGGACCCAGCCATATGCAAATCAGTCTTGACCCTGCTCCTTATGGGCAAAGTCAAGCCTGAACTACCAAGCCAGGTCCTCCCTGAACTGGAAACAAGCGTCCCAGGACCGGTTTTAGAGTATCACCCCTTATCATCCAGGCTAGCCTGAATCCAGTGGCACAGAGAGAAAAGGACCTACTCCTGTGCATAACTTTCCTACTTAGGGTGAAACATTATGAGCAAACAAATGATGGACGGAATGCTGAACTAATCAAACATTCACCACCAGTGAAGAGATCTGGGCTAAATCCATTTTTCTTTTGCTCACCATGCCACCCCAGTTCGGATACAACCATATGCAAATTAGTCTTGACCATCCACCTCATGGAAACAGTCCAGCCCAAACTGCCAAGCCAGGTCTTCCCTGAACTGGAAACAAGCACCCTGGGACATGTTTCAGAGTATAACCCTCATTAGCCAGGCTAGCTTGAATCCAGTGGCACAGCAAGCAAAGGACCCACCTCTAGGCATACCTATCCCAATAGGGTGAAAAATGTAGTGCAAACAAATGATGGACGGAATGCTGAAGAAATCAAACTGTATCACTGGATTCAAGCTAGCCTGGCTGATGAGGGTGATACCCCCAAACCAGTCCCAGAATGCTTGATTCCGGTCCAGGGAGGAGCAGCTCTAGCAGTTTGGGCTGGACTTTTCCCCTGGGGAGTAGGGTCAAGAGTAAGACTGATTTGCATATGACTGGGTCCAAACTCGGGTGGCGTGGTGAGCAAAAACACAATGGATCAAACCCAGATTTGTGACTGGGGGGCAAATGTTTTATTTGTTCAGCATTCCTGTCATCATTTGTTCTTTTTTCTATTAGAAAGCCAACTTTGCACTGTGAAAATGACTGCTAGAACATGTAAAACGGAAGAATAAATGTCCAACGGACACCAAAATGGGAAACCAATAGAACAGATATGCATATGAGGATGCCAAGCAAGGCATCTGGAGGAACCACAAATAGTAAAAGTGTGGAACCCAATTTTTACCATCATGGATGGCACAATACGAATGAAGTATGAAGGTTGTGACAGAAAGGTGGTTTTGAAAGATTCTGAAGGAGACGATGTGTGGTTAAGCGACAATAAGGGCTTTAATAATTAATTCATTGAAACTGTTCTCAATGACAGTCAATATATCAGTGGAACAGCAGAAATGTATGCTCCTTCTTAAAGTTTGTAAAACATGGGTTAGTACATAGTGTTGGTGGACGTGAATTTCACATT
Organism: Calotriton arnoldi; assembly: GCA_963921515.1. Lineage (NCBI taxonomy): Eukaryota > Metazoa > Chordata > Amphibia > Caudata > Salamandridae > Calotriton > Calotriton arnoldi. Next base: position 600,828 of record CAWUFW010001597.1, on the reverse strand, counting down.
TTGGTGGTGCTGCTAGAGAAATCTTCCATTGGACTACTTACTGATTATTGCCCTTGTTTTCGTATCCCCTTTGTTCACTTTTATCTGCTTCTCCACCACTTGGGGGGATCCCTTGCTGTCTAGTCTGACACACTGAGAGCAATGGTGAAGGTCTATCTACCTCCAGTCTCCAAAATGTGACAAACTAAATGATTTTACAGGCAGCCACACCATGCAAATTCATTTGCAGAAAATACTAATGACAGATCAATTCCAGATGTATGCGGAAAAAATAGCATTGTTGAATTATATTCAGGCTAGATTTAGATCAGGAATGAAAGATTAGGGCCTGATGTACAAACTCTTTTGCAGGTGCAAAAGGTTTTGTGGTAAATTACAAAGTTTTGAGCAGCAAAAGGGCTTTTCACAATGTCAAAAAGTATTTTACAAACATTATGTTTGCTTTACCCACGCAGTCTTTAGCCCGCATTGCCTTTACCCCACAGTCTTTTCCCACAGCTAAGGTCAAAGCGGGTGAGTACATACAACTGGTTTTTACCTTTATCTCATGGGACTTTACCACACAGGTTAGAGTTGATCGACAATAAGGATTTATGTAGATGGGATTGGTAGCAGATCCCACTGGGGATACATTCACTCTATGCATGCATTTTTATGGGATATCTCTTTACAGAAAAGCATCACTAAAACAGAAGAACAATAATTTTTCTAATCCTTGATTAAGTCTGTGTTAGGGACAAAACATGTTGGCTGGGCTACTGCTGGATTTTGTAAAGAATAAGTTTGCTTTGAAATATCATGCCTTGGCTCCTGCATTATATTGAAATCTATGAGAAGAATCTCACTTTTTGAAGATCACTACATCAAGCCAAATTTGGAATAAAACTTTTTGGGCTTCCGTTCCGAAGCAATTTTTGTGCATTACTGGACCTGAAAGAAGAAGCTGCATGATTGGAATAAGAATTTGGACTGATATTGTATTGAGTTAATTTAAATTTTGATTAAAATCTTTTTTTGGACTTCCTAAGCACTCCCTTTTTACATATAATTGTTCATCTGAGATTCAAGAAGGCCTTGAAGACCTATCTGAACTTATGGATTGGCATATACACTAAGAGTATGAAGTGAGAAGCCAAACAATTAGCAGAAAGAGGAATATTTCATTGATATCAATGTGCCCCCACTCTGTTTTTCATTGTCTTCAATGTAGTGTGGTATATTCTGCCAACGCTGCAAGTTCACGTTCCAATACTTAACTGGAGGACAATATCAATTGTTCTCATATATATATATATATATATATATTCACTGAAAAAACCACAGGTTTCAGGGACGTTATAGTTAGTTGGACATTTCACTTGTACAAAACCAGAGAAATTCGGCCGTTATAGTTAGTTGAGCTAACTACAACTCGCGCCCCTGCAATGCACTGCTGATGACGGCACATATTACATCACTCATGACATGGTCAGTGACATCACTGATGACATCACTGATGACATCTCAAATGACATCACTGATGACATCATCCAGTGACTGTGTGTTTCTGTAAAGTTTAAATATGTATTATATATATATATATGCCAAGGTGTATTGAAGAATGAGAGGGTGTATGACTGTCTGAATGGATGATTTAGTAGGTGCGTGACTGACTGTATATGTGAGTGATTAAACGTGTCTTACTGAATGCATGGGTTTGTGACTAAACTGTGTGAATGTCTGTATCAGTCTATCAGTTGGTATGAGCGGGTGCATGGGTTAGTGAGTAGCTACATGAGTGTCTATATGGGTTATTGATTGGTTGTCTGAGTATCTGTATGGGTGCCTGAGTGTTTGGGTGGGTGGGTGGGTGGGGGGGTGTGACTCTGTGCATAGATGTGTGAGTGGGTGATTCCCTGGGTGCATGGGTTCAAGAGTGTATCTGTGAAGGGCTGTATGGGTGGGTGAGAGTGTGTGTGGGTGTTTTGGTGAGTGAATAGATGTCTCAGTGGTATATGTGTGAGTAACTACATATGTGAAACGCAGTATTTGTGAGTGTTGGAGTATATAACTGACTATATGTGAGAGTGAGTGATTGTGAGAGTGGCTGTATGGATGAGTGTGTGCTTGTGTTATTGATTGTATAAGAGAGTAAGTATGTGTTAGTATCTGTATGAATAAGTGAGGTGGTGTGTGTATAACTGTATAGGTGAGTAAATGGGAGTGTGATTTATTCTTTGCATCACTGACTAGCTGTGTGAGTAACTCTATGGGTGAGTGGTGGTGTGTAAGTGTCTGTATAGGTGTATGAGTGCATTTGATAGTGCTGTATTGATGAGTGACTGCATGTATGAGTGACTGTATGGGTGAATGAGTGGATGTGTGTGTAGACCTAGAAATCAGCGAGTGGGTATGTAGTAACTGGTATTGCTGTGTCTATGGTTTCAAAAATGGTAGTCTGCATTTTAGAGTGGGTGTATCAACGGTTATATTAGGGTGTGAGGAGGTGCATCAGATTATCACGTGGATGATGTCATCAGTGATGTCATTTGAGATGTCATCAGTGATGTCATCAGTGATGTCACTGACCATGTCATCAGTGATGTAATATGTGACGTCATCAGCAGTGCATTGCGGTGGCGTGAGTTATAGTTAGCTCAACTAACTATAACGGCCGAATTTCTCTGGTTTTGTACGAGTGAAATGTCCAACTAACTATAGCGTCCCTGAAACCTGTGGTTTTTTCAGTGAATTTCTAAGGTTTTTCGAATGCTAATTTCAACTTATAACGTCCCTGAAACCTATGGTTTTTTCAGTGAATTTCATGGGTGTTGTAAATGCTAATTTAACTCTATAACGTCCCTGAAACCTATGTTTTTTTCAGTGAATTTCTAAGGTTTTTAAATGCTAATTTCTAACTATGCCTACAGAGGTAGGACATGTGCAGAAAGAGGAAGAAAGGCGCAGAAAGAAGCAAGAGAAATGCAGAAAGAGGCAACAGAAGTCCAGAAAGAGGACGAAAGGTGCAGAAAGAAGCAAGAGATATGCAGAAAGAACCAACAGAGGTGCAGAAAGATGCCTTGTTGCAAAGTCATCCTGTACCCTGGGCACCCCCCAACTTTTTGCTGACTGGTACTGGTGGTAACTGACTGTGACTGATCCTGGGCTCTGCCTAACTAGGCCCAGAGCCAGTGCTATGCTGAAAGACACTTAGAATGCAGTGAAAACACCTACATACACTAGGGTACACTGTGGGTTGGGGTACCCCTGTGATTGGCATGGCCTCCCCTGTAAGGCCCTAGTACATAATAGGGCAGGTGGATTAAAACTGCCTCTAAGTCCCTAGCATATAATGGAGCATGGCAGTTTAGAGCCCAGCAGCCTTTTTCTACACTTGCATGTGTGCACTGCTGAGCCTGAGGTCAGTTTAAAAGTAGCCCTGTGTGTGCAGAAAGAGGCAAGAGAGGTGTAGAAAGAGGCAAGAGAGTTGCACAAAGAGAGAAGAGGGGTGCAGAAACAGGCAAAATGGGTGCAGAAAGAAGCAAGTGAGGTGCAGAAAGAGGCAAGAGAGGTGCAGAAAGATACAAGAGAGGTGCAGAAACAGGCAAGAGAAGTGTTGAAAGAGGCAAGAGAGGTGCAGAAGGAGACAAGAGAACTGCAGAAAGAGGCAAGAGAGTTGCAGAAAGAGGCAAGTGAGGTACAGACAGAGGCAAGAGAACTGCAGAAAGGGGCAAGAGAGTTGCAGAAACAGACAAAAGGGGTGCAGAAAGAGGGAACAGGTGGGCAGACTGAGGCAAGAGAGGTGCCGAAAGAGAGAAGAGGGATGCAGAAAGAGGCAAGAGGGGTGCAGAAAGAAGCAACAGAGGTGCATAAAGAAGCAAGGGAAGTGCAGAAAGAAGCAAGAGGGGTAAAGAAAGAGGCAAGCGAAGTGCAGAAAGAAACAACAGAGATGCAGAAAGAGGCAAGAGAAGTGTTGAAAGAGGCAAGAGTGGTGCAGAAACAGGCAGGAGAGGTGCAGAGGTGCAGAGAGAGAGGCAAGAGGGATGCGGAGAGAGGGAAAAGGGGAGCAGAAAGAGGCAAAAGAAGACCAGAAAGAAACAACAGAAATGCAGAAAGAGGCAAGAGAAATGTAGAAAGAGGTAAGAGTGGTACAGAAATAGGCAGGAGAGGTGCAGAGGTGCAGAGAGAGAGGCAAGAAGGGTGCAGAAAGAGGCACAAGGGGTGCAGAAAGAAGCAAGAGAAGTGCAGAAAGAAGCAACAGAGGTGCAGATAGGGGGACGAGGGGTGGAGAAAGAGGCAAGAGGGGTGCAGAAAGAAGTAAGAGAGGTGCAGAAAGAAACAAAAGAAGTGCAGAAAGAAGGAACAGAGGTGCAGAAAGAGGCAAGAGGAGTGTAGAAAGAGGGAAGAGGGGTGGAGAAAGAGGCAAGGGGTACAGAAAGAAGCAAGAGAGCTGCAGAAAGAAACAAAAGAAGAGCAGAAAGAAGGAACTGAGGTGCAGAAAGAGGCAAGAGGGATGAAGGAAGAGGGAAGAGGGGTGCAGAAAGAGGCAAGGGGTGCAGAAAGAAGCAAGAGAGGTGCAGAAACACCCCTTCACATGGTATGGGACTCATATAAGGCTTTCTTAAGAGGTATCTTAACAACTCTCTCTATTGCTCAAACTAAGAGAGTGAGAGATGAAATTAGAGCCCTAGAAGCTGTAGTATACACCAATCAGGAAGCGTTAGAACAAACCCCTGATAATCTGAAAATCTCACAAAATTTAACAGCAGCAAAACATAAGCTCGCGGATTACCTTGAAGCAATAATTAAAAGAAAGTGGGACGCTAGCAGACTGTCTCACCACGAATACGGGGAGGGGTGTGGCAAACTCCTTGCATGGAAAGCCAAGACGGACCAGTCCAGAAATTTGATAAAAGACCTTAGATGTTCGAACTCTGGAAATATCATTACTGACGATTCTGGGATTGAAAATGCTTTGTTTAATTTTTCCAAGGTCTCTATGCAGAGGACTTAACATTAAGTGAAAGTTTTATGGAGGAGTTTCTTCTAGATCTGGATCTCCCCTCACTCCAGATTTCAGAAAAACAAATTTAAGTCACCCCATAACTTTGGAGGCAATCTCTCAAACGATTAGTACCCTAAAAAAAGGGAAAGCCACTGGTCCCGATTCCATCCCAAAAGAGATTTATGTTATCTTAAAGGAAGAGCTTGCCCCATTTCTGCTCCAACTGTTTAACTCTGCTTTCATATCTGGTCAAGAACTACCCTTATCTTGGGGTGAAGCCACCATAACTATTCTCTTAAAACCAAAAAAGAATCCGAGATCCTGTGAGTCTTACAGGCCTATCTCGCTCCTAAATAGTGACCACAAACTATATACTCAGATTATAACTAAACGCCTGGATAAGGTAATGGAACTATTGATACATCCTGACCAGAAAGGTTTTATGAAAGGGAGGCAGCTTTATGAATTAACGCATGACCTAATTGGGGCAATAGACATGGCAAGAACATACGAGATCCCACTAGCAGTAATGACTTTTGACGCTGCAAAAGCATTTGACAGGGTCAGTTGGCCTTTCTTATATAAAATGATTCAGTGCTTTAATTTAGGGGAAACTTTCTTAGCAGCAGTTAAGGCCCTATATAAAAACCCATCTGCCAAGGTCCTTGTTAACGGAAATCTCACAAGGTCACTAAAAATAGGTAGGGGGAATAGACAGGGATGCCCTCTTTCCCCTCTCCTCTTCAAAATATATATTGAACCATTGGCATGTAAATTAAGAGCTTGCCGGAACATTCACCCTTTCATTTGTAATGGTTGGGAAAAGAAAATCGGGCTATATGCAGATGATCTTATGATTTTGACTGGGGATTTAGAGCAGTCACTTCCTGCAATTTGGGAGCAGTTGGAGAGTTTTGGGAGGGTGTCTGGATACTTGATTAATCAACAAAAAACTGAGTTAATGAAATGGAACACTCACTATAGGAGTGACCCCACAAAGCAAGAAATTAGATACCTAGGAGTCCAAATAGTCCATAACATCGATAAGATAGCACAGGTTAACTTTGATAAAGTAACTACGACTGTCAAATCACAGTTACAAACATGGGGGGTTCTTCCACTTTCTTTTTTGGGTAAATCGAATCTTTTAAAAATGTCAATTCTCCCTAAATTCACCTTTTTGTTTAATTCTATCCCGTTAGAGTTTCCGAAGATCTGGTTCAAGAAAATTCAAGGTTTTTTTCTAGTTTTATTTGGGGAAACCAAAAAACTAGAATATCCTTAAAGAAACTTAGAAGAAAGAAAGCTCATGGAGGCATTGCCACCCCAGATCTATACCTATATTATTGTGCCTTCCATCTAAAGAACTTTCGGCAACTACTGATGGGTAGTTCGGCTTTCTCCCTGCTCTTTAAGGCTCTTACGGCTAGTGTTCCTCATCAAGCAGAGTCCTTTCTTCTAAAATTTGTTCAACCTAAGTTTTTCAAGAAGGTAAGACTGAAGGTTCTTGTGGCAGCAGCTAAGCTCTGGTCTTATGTGAGACGGTTTCTAAAAATACCCTATTATAGCGACGCAGCACCTATCTGGGACTCTCCAGGCTCTCCGACCTGATTGATGGACGCCCTCACCGTTCCGCTTCGATCCTGTGGCATTCTCCTGTGGGGGCAGCTCATTGTGGATTCTGAGTTAATCTCATGGCAACACTTCTCAGGGATCTGCGAGAACTCGGTTTCGAAATTCAAATATTATCAATTATCAAGCTGGGTAAAATCTTTAGGGGAGGAGCTCGAAGGGAAAGGGGACTTGGTGTTAAAGATCTGTAAACGTCCCACAGTTCGGAAAGAAGTCGCAGAATGGTACTGGATGCTAACTCAAATGGAGAAGATACGCAAGATCCATTCACAGAGATCTGGAAGAGGGACCTGCCGGGTGAAGATCTTGAAAAATTAGGGCAAGTATCTATGTCTTTTTATGGTCATATGTGAAATCTGCACCGTTAAAAAAGAATCATCTTTTCACAGTCCATAAGGCATATTGGACCCCACAGAAACTATCAAAAATGGGGAGTCGAGAGATCAAGAAATGCCTGAAATGTGGAGAAGACAACGCAAACGAGGACATGTGTTCTGGCTGTGTCCCTCAATCCAGCCCTTTTGGCAGAAAGTGGGTAAGACCATGTCAGGTATTATGGGTCAAGAGATTAAGTTGACTATACCCTCTGTGATCTTTGGGGTATTTCCAGGGGGGGTAGTCAACCAAAGCCCAACTAAAAATCATAAAGCTCTTTTCTTTGCCCTGATTCTTCTTGCCCGGAGGGAATTGTGTGTAAAGTGGATTCTTTCCTGTCCCCCCACGGAGGATGAATGGATTAATTCCATCCAGAGGGTCTGCCGACTTGAGCGTGCAAGTAAGCGGGCCAAGGAAACTAAATTTTGGGAAATTTGGGATGGTTGGGTTAAGACATTTGTCTCTAACGTAGTTCACTAATATAGTACTTTCACAATCTCTGCATTTATTTATTTATTACCTGGTCTTGTCCCCCTTTTTTTTTTTTTTCGAACTTAATTTCTTGGGTCCTTAGGATATACTTTTGTTGTTTGTGTTTTATGGTCCAATGATTAATAATATGCTACACAGGCTGCTTTAGTGGCGGGGCCAATTTATCTATAGCACCTGCCTACAAAAGAATAGGTGTCATTTTCCAGCCAAGAGGGTACATTTCTGTATGACCCGGGGATAAAATTGTATCTTTCCTCCTTTGTGGAGTGACCGGGAACCACATTGCCTCGTTTTGGTCTGGTTTTATGCCCTATTTTTTCGAAACTAAAGCATAATTTGATAAATGAGGACTAAAAAAAAAAGAGAGGTGCAGAAAGAAGCAACAGAGGTGCAGAAAGAGGGAAGAGGGGTGGAGAAAGAGGCAAGAGAAGTGCAGAAAGAAGCAACAGACATGCTGAAAGGGGGAAAAGGGGTGGAGAAAGAGGCAAGAGGGGTGCAGAAAGAAGCAAGAGAGGTGCAGAAAGAAACAAAAGAAGTGCAGAAAGAAGGAACAGAGGTGCAGAGAGAGGCAAGAGGGATGCAGAAAGAGGGAAAAGGGGCAGAGAAAGAGGCACGAGGGGTGCAGAAGGAAGCAAGAGAAGTGCAGAAAGAAGCAACAGAGGTGCAGAAAGGGGGATGAGCGGGTGGAGAAAGAGGCAAGAGGGGTGCAGAAAGAAGCAAGAGAGATGCAGAAAGAAACAAAAGAAGTGCAGAAAGAAGGAACAGAGGTGAATAAAGAGGCAAGAGGAGTGCAGAAAGAGGGAAGAGGGGTGGAGAAAGAGGCAACGGGGTGCAGAAAGAAGCAAGAGAGCTGCAGAAAGAAGCAAAAGAAGAGCAGAAAGAAGGAACAGAGTTGCAGAAAGAGGCAAGAGGGGTGCAGAAAGAGGGAAGAGGGGTGCAGAAAGAGGCAAGGGGGTGCAGAAAGAAGCAACAGAGGTACAGAAAGAAGCAACAGAGGTATAGAAAGAGGAAACAGGGGTGGAGAAAGAGACAAGAGAAGTGCAGAAACAAGCAAAAGAGATGTAGAAAGGGATAAGAGGGTGGAGAAAGAGGCAAGAGGGGCGCAGAAAGAAGCAAGAGAGGTACAGAAAGAAACAAAAGAAGTGCAGAAGAAGGAACAGAGGTGCAGAGAGAGGCTAGAGGGGTGCACAAAGAGGGAAAAGGGGTACACCAAGAGGCATGAGGGGTGCAGAAAGAAGCAACAGAGGTGCAGAAAGAGGGAAGAGGGGTGGAGAAAGAGTCAAGAGAAGTGCAGAAAGAAGCAACAGACATGCAGAAAGGGGGAAGAGGGGTGGAGAAAGATGCAAGAGGGGTGCTGAAAGAAGCAAGAGAGGTGCAGAAAGAAACAGAAGAAGTGCAGAAAGATGGAACAGAGGTGCAGAAAGAGGCAAAAGGGGTGCAGAAAGAGGGAAGAGGGTGCAGAAAGAGGCAAGGGGGTGCAGAAAGAAGCAAGAGAGGTGCAGAAAGAAACAACAGAGGTACAGAAAGAGTCAAGAATGGTGCAGAAAGAGGGAAGAGAGGTGTAGAAAGAGGCAAGAGAGTTGCACAAAGAGGGAAGAGGGGTGCAGAAACAGGCAAAAGGGGTGCAGAAAGAAGCAAGTGAGGTGCAGAAAGAGGCAAGAGGGGTGCAGAAACAGGCAAGAGAGGTGTAGAAACAGGCAAGAGAAAAGTTGAAAGAGGCAAGAGAGGTACAGAAGGAGGCAAGAGAACTGCAGAAAGAAGCAAGAGAGTTGCAGAAAGAGGCAAGTGAGGTGCAGACGGAGGCAAGAGAACTGCAGAAAGAGGCAAGAGAGTTGCAGAAACAGGCAAAAGGGGTGCAGAAAGAGGGAACAGGTGGGCAGACTGAGGCAAGAGAGGTGCAGAAAGAGAGAAGAGGGTTGCAGAAAGAGGCAAGAGGGGTACAGAAAGAAGTAGCAGAGGTACAGAAAGAAGCAAGGGAAGTGCAGAACGAAGCAAGAGGGGTACAGAAAGAGCCAAGAGAAGTGCAGAAAAAGGCAAGAGTGGTGCACAAACAGGCAAGAGAGGTGCAGAGGTGCAGAGAGAGAAGCTAGAGGGATGCAGAAAGAGGGAAAAGGGGCAGAGAAAGAGGCACGAGGGGTGCAGAAGGAAGCAAGAGAAGTGCAGAAAGAAGCAACAGAGGTGCAGAAAGGGGGATGAGCGGGTGGAGAAAGAGGCAAGAGGTGTGCAGAAAGAAGCAATAGAGGTGCATAAAGAAACAAAAGAAGTGCAGAAAGAAGGAACAGAGGTGCAGAAAAAGGCAAGAGAAGCGCAGAAAGAGGGAAGAGGGGTGGAGAAAGAGGCAAGGGGCTGCAGAAAGAAGCAAGAGAGCTGCAGAGAGAAACAAAAGAAGAGCAGAAAGAAGGAACTGAGGTGCAGAAAGAGGGAATAGGGGTGGAGAAAGAGCCAAGAGAAGTGCAGAAAGAAGCAACAGACATGCAGAAAGGGGGAAGAGGGGTGGAGAAAGAGGCAAGAGGGGTGCAGAAAGAAGCAATAGAAGTGCAGAAAGAAGCAACAGAGGTGCAGAAAGGGGAAAGAGGGGTGGGGAAAGAGGCAAGAGGGGTGCAGAAAGAAGCAAGCGAGATGCAGAAAGAAACAAAAGAAGTGCAGAAAGAAGGAACAGAGGTGCAGAAAGAGGCAAGAGGAGTGCAGAAACAAGCAACAGAGCTGTAGAAAGGGGTAAGAGGGGTGGAGAAAGAGGCACGAGGGGTGAAGAAGGAAGCAAGAGAGGTGTAGAAAGAAACAAAAGAAGTGCAGAAAGAAGGAACAGAGGGGTAGAGAGAGGCACGAGGGGTGCAGAAAGAAGCAAGAGAAGTGCAGAAAGAAGCAACAGAGGTGCAGAAAGATGGAAGAGGGGTGGAGAAAGAGTCAAGGGAAGTGCAGAAAGAAGTAACAGACACGCAGAAAGGGGGAAGAGGGATGGAGAAAGAGGCAGGAGGGGTGCAGAAAGAAGCAAGAGAGGTGCAGAAAGAAACAAAAGAAGTGCAGAAAGAAGGAACAGAGGTGCAGAAAGAGGCAAAAGGGGTGCAGAAAGAGGGAAGAGGGGTGCAGAAAGAGGCAAGGGGGTGCAGAAAGAAACAAAAGAAGTGCATCCAGGGGAGATCCGCAGGATCTGTATGCCATCGGATTTTGGATCAGATTGTTGATTTATCTGAAACATGTAGATGGGCCATTATTGGGGCAGCAGATTCTTCGATGGCAAAAATGGCAATGCTCTGTAAAGGACTACACCACTGGTTTAAGTCCATCGCTTGGAATCCTTGCATTAGTCTTCTATAGCAGCAGCACTTTGATTTCTATAGATGTGGTTAATTTGGAGATAAGGTACTGTAGATTAAAGTGGGACTTGATGGTGAAGCTTTTGCTATTGGTTTTAAAGGAGATGGAACTGAGAGAGGTAAGGTCATTCCATCCACTGCTGTATCCCTCCAGGTTGTATGAAAGTTTTAACAAACATCACAAGGTGAATATTTGACCGATTTGTAAGTTCATTCAACCAATCACAGTCTTCTCAATGATGTCCTGACTGAAACCCAAATCTTTATCTGTTGGGAAAAGGCGTGGCTAGCCAGGGTGCAACATGCCCTAATGCAACCAAGGGAAGTGGGCTTCTGCTGACCCTAGTTGAGGACCCATGCACATGCTACACTATTTATAGTTACACCCTGCTCTGCCGGTAGGAGTAGAAAACCCAGATACTGATTGTGGACTCAGTGAACAGTCAGTTTCAAGGCAATTCAATTTCTTGTTTTTAAAACTCAAATGTGAAATATGAGGGTGTAATACATAGAATCTACTTTGTACAGGACTTTTCTATCAGTTACCCATGGCAAGTCATCATGAACTTAAACTGCATTTCAGCATTTATCCAAGCTGATTAATAACCTCATACCTGGGAAACAAGGCTCATTTTCTGAATTGAAAGTGGCAGATCAATAGCGCCCCTTAACCCCCCTGTTTCCATTGCACAGTTTGAAGACATGGCACGTTTTGGACAAAGGCCTACTTTCTGGGAGTGATGTTGTGTTATAATCCCTCCAGCAGTATCTTCTGTCTCTCATGTCAGTGCGTTTTATTCATCTGCATTGATCAAATTAAGGTTTTGAGTTTCCGATTAAGAGCATCAGGATTGGACTGAGGGCACGGTTTACATAAGGTATACATAGTGTTCGGTAGGCTGACACCCTGCCCCTGAATTCATCCCTCTGAGCGTAGCGAGTTAAAAGTGTAGACATAATTTACTGCTTCAGAGAAATATTGCTCCTCATTACAGGTCAAAAGTGGAAAGGATGTGGCCAGACGGCCAGGGCGGTCAACCTCGAAGCGGGGGAACCGGGTTCGAGTCTCGGCAGGGACTCTCAACATACTGTGATTCTGGGCAAATCCCTTAATCTCCCCGTGCCTAACAAAAAAAAAATAATGAACGTGTCAGTCTGTAACGCAACTGGTGCTCATGTAAAGCGTTCTGATACCTTCGGGTCTAGTTCGCGCTATATAAATTTCAAAAAAAGAAAAGTACTTTAACATTTCTTGAGCTTCTCTTGGCAGCTGCCTAGAAAACCTATGATTGTTAACAACATATCTGAACGATTTCCCAACGAAATGAATTAGTTATCCTTATATAATGAAGCAGTGGAGTCGGCCATCAAACGCCCATGACTGTGGTAAAGCAGGTCTGACTTGCACACTAGGTGAATACACAGAGTAAGTCCCTGTGGGACCCCCTGAGCAGGCCTAGAGGGTCAGGGTGTATCTACCCTGCCCCCTTTTCTTCATTTTAAACATTTTTTTACCTTTTTCTTGTGACTCAGTTCTACAGAGTCACAAGATGGTTGCCAACACTTTTTGGTTTGGAGTGTTGGCAGCCAATCAAAATGAAGCTCGTGCTCGGGAGGGTTCGCAAATCCTCCTCGGTGCCCAGATATCGATATTTATATTTTTTGAATTTCTCAGCAACTACTGAATGGATTTACACCATTTAACAAAAGGCACGCTTTCTGAACCAAGACCTACCTTTTTGCCAAATTTGGTGCAATTCCGTTCAGAAGTTCGGGCTGTAGCTTTGTCTAAAGTTTCCTATGGAAATTAACATGGGGAAAAAGTGTTTTGGGACCCCCCTTTTTTCTCGGCCCATGCTTGACGAATCACCCTGAAACTTTTAAGACAGGAGCTGACCGGAGCTGGTCATTTGTTTGGAAAAGTTCGCGAAGATTCGTCAAACGGCGCCAAAGATATTGGCAAAAGAACAAACACTTTTTGAATAGAAACAAGGGCCTAACTATAACTACCTACTGGCGACTGCAGATCAAAAAAGGGGGAGATAGCCCATCCAGGGCTGTCTGTTTGCGAGGACACTCCCATTCAGGGTAACATTAGGATACACCTAAGATGGCGCCCGCAACAGCACAGTGAATCAAGCATCCCTTCCCTCTCTAGACAGGAAATGACATGGTGATTGAACACCTTGAAAAGAGAGTCTGCAAAAAACCTGTGTGTATTTGGACGAGCATTGAGAAAGGCAATCGCCGAAACGTGTCTGCTCTTTGAAATAAATCATCCTAAAACCCCGTGAGTGCTGACACTTTCTTTTGGAAGTAGGAGCGTTTATATATATATATATAAATGGACTTCAAAATTGGGGTCTATTATCTTAAGAAATTAAGATGTTCAGCTCCATAAATCTAATGCCCTAAATAAATGTAGTGTAACTGTAAGAAATTGGGTTAGTAGTTGTGCAGGATGTGAGTCATGCGCAAGTAACAGGTCCACAATTGTCTCCTTACTGGGAAAACAAATATCCTAATGTAGTACTTGCCTCTCTCAAAGAAGTGAAGCAGAGCAGTCTAAAGCCTTCTCATGGGATATAGTGCGAGCTAACAATCCCAATTCACAGGCACACAACAACAACACTCAATAACTCATTGTCCTGTCAGTGATTTTTTGTTTTGACAAAGGAATAGCAAATTTATTACACACACACACTACTAAATACTATGAATTAAAATTCCAATAAAGACATAAGGCAGATAGCAATACCTTTGGTGACATTCTGATATCACATTTAACCCAGTGAGTCATGACCCTGATAATCACAGTCCAACCCCACCTATTCCAGATGCCACATCACAATATAAGGGTGCTGTCATTTTCAATAAAGCAGGCTGGTTGACTTTGTCAAGGGGTCACCACATCAATAGAATAATACGCACAGGTTAAGACAATCCATTTAAACCAATTACTATGCTATAATGCATTTGTCTTGATTAGAATCATTGCAATGTTCCTCAATATTCCTTGTCAATGAAGCACTTTAATAAAAGCATTGCACATGGAAATACCATATGTCTCAGTCTTTATTTTACCGCTTCAGGCCACATAAAATGCAGTCATTAGGCCAACGTCTAGGAGGTCCTGCAGTGCAGAGCTGTAGCGCATCAAGTCGCAGCTGCAGGACTGCTTGGATATAGGTTGAAAAGACTCCCCAGGTCATGCATCTTATGACCTGGGAGACACAGAATTAATGTTTCTTATACACTCGTTGGGGGCTGCTGCACTCCCTGCAACTCCCCGTAACACTTTGCAAATATGTTGATGGTGCCCCTGCCCCACCTTGGGGCACCACAACCAAAAGAAAAATGCAATTAAGCCCCATTGCAGGGCATTATGGGGTGCTCTTTGTATTGAGTTGTACATATTTTATTAATGGGTTTGTCCGCTGGTGTGTTTATACATGTGGCATCATGCCACGCATTACTTACAGCTTGTCTTTTTGAAAATTAGTGCCCCAATCTCTCTCAGAGCAGCCACAGCAGTGGTAATTATTTGAGGACAGAATGGAGTGCCCAGGTGGGAAAGTCGTCAATACATTTTTTTATCAGGGCAGCAGGAAGTACTTCATGGGGGGCATATAGATCTGCAAAATATGAGGCGAAGTGGTCTGCATTGATGGATGGGTCTGTAGGAGCTGTCCCGTCTGGGCCCCGTATACTCGGGGATGTCTGAGGGCATAGTGTCTGCTGACACAAGCGATGCAACAGAGCGCTGGATTTGTCCCCCCATTGGTATATCCGGCTATGTGTGGCAAGCCAGTAAAGTCGGGCTTCGTTTAGGAGTTCACTGGCGTACGTCTGTTGCATATGTAGCAACTGTCTGCGCGCAATCTGCCCCATTGCGTCCCTGCTAGCACGGTCTAGCTCAAGCAATTGGGCCTCGATTTTAGTCGGTTTATCACGTCTCTGTCTGCGTCGTGCGGTGCAGAAGGCGATGTCTGCTCCCTGAGAGTGGGTTTCATTGCCTCCCACAGGGTGACCGGAGACTCCACCATGTCTGTATTGAGTGATAGATAGTCCGCTAAAGATTTGTGAATATGCGCCCTATAGTCGTTGTCTCGCAGCAACCATGGCGAGAAACGCCACCGAAATTGGGAACGCCTGGGATCTAGGGACAGGAGAACGGACACCGGTGAATGGTCAGAGAGCCCTCTGGGGAGGATCACAGCTTCGATTAACCTATGAGTGTGGGTCCCCGAGAGGAAGATGTAGTGTAGAAGAGAGAAGGAGGAATGGGCTCCAGAAAAATATCTGTAGGCACGCGTGTCAGGGTGTACAGTTCTCCACGAGTCAACCCACCCTAGGCCCTGAACCAGGGGTAATAATTTGGAGTCTGAAGGCTCTTGAGCTCGGGGCATGGCGCGCCATCTGTCTTGTGATGGGGACATAACATCATTCCAGTCCCCTCCAACTAAAGTCAACCCTGACGGAAGGTCAGTCCAGAGCAGGGTCAACTTTTCAACTAGGGACCATGAGAGGGGGGGAGGAGCATACACACTACCTAGAACAATAGGTTCCCCATAAAGAGTCCCGTATACCACAATGAATCTACCCTGTGGATCTGACCACGTACGGCTGTGAACGAAGGGGACGCTGCAATGTATGAGGATTGCAACTCCTCGGGAACCTCTAGTAAAGCCAGCGTGATACGTGTGTGCGAAGCCAAAGCGACCCAAACAAGGGTCTCCTGTAGGAGGAGGACATCTGCCCTGTGTCTCTTTGCTTGGTGCAGCACGGCCCCACGTTTAATTTCATCAAGCAGACCATTGACATTCCAACTAAGTGTGCGGAGTTCTCTACTTCCGGCCCCTGCTAAGGTCTGCGACATAGACTGTAGTGACATGTAAAGAAAAAACTAACGAGATGAGTGACAGTGGCAACCCCAGGAATATATATAGCGGAGAGACTAGTGGCAGTGGCAAAGAACATCAAACAGTTGGAAAAACCCATCCCATCCCCTCCAACACCCACCCCACCCAATACCTCAAAACAATAGAAGTATCTGTCACGGTGAGTGTCGTATCATCGCCCCAACGGGGGCAAGGCATGGCACCACACCAACGGTTCCCCATAGAACTGTTCCCAAAACAAATAGTAAATTCCTCAGATACTGAGAAAAGAGGAATGGGGGGAAGGCCTCACGTAGGCCCATGCATAGTGACATCAGCGTAATGAATAAACAAGTCTCCACTCCCAAGTCCCAATACAATGTCATCTAGTATAAAGAGGTGAAGAGAACAAGGCGAGTGAGGCAGAATTCACCGGCCCAACTGATCTGCACAGGGACGTTGCCTGTGGTCTTCAGTCTCCATGGGGCGACGGTGATGAGTTTCGTGGATCTCTGGCCGTCCGAAAGCTGGAGGTACCCTGAGAGTGCGAACGGCGCCGTGAGCGTGATCTTCGATTTGGTTTCCCTTTAGGCTTGGGAAGCTGTCGCACGGCCTTGCCAGAGGACAACTCCGAGTCGAAGCGCGGCGGGGTGTGTGGTTTGAGTTTCTGTCTTTCGTCTGCCCAGGCAAAGACCTCCTCAAGGAATCAAAGAAAAGTGCACGTGAGTTGTAGATGACTCTCAGTCGGGCCGGAAAGAGCAATGCATATTGGAGTTTTAGATCACGCAGCCGGGCTTTAGCAGCCATAAACGATTGTAGACGTTGCTACACCAGTCTCGTGTAGTCAGGAAAGATTAGAATGTGATGGGAATCATGCTGGAGTTTACCCACCAACCTGGCCTGCGTGAGGATCGCATCACGGTCATGAAAGTTTAGAAACCGGGCTATAATGGGTCGCGGCCTGGCCCCTGTTGGAGGTTTTTGCATCAAGGCACTGTGCGCGCGTTCAACAACAAAGCACTTAGATAGAGACACTTGAGGGATCCAGCCCATGATCCACGTAGTAAGGAATTGTTCAGCATTGTTGCCCTCGCAGCCCTCAGGAAAGCCAACAAACCAGAGGTTATTCCTCCGAGCCCTGCCTTCGGCATCCTCTGCCCTAAGCGCTAGACCTTTGGTGATAGTTTCCAGAGCAGACACCTTCTTGTGGAGGGATGCAACCGTATCTTCCGTGACTGAAATCCGGGTCTCTGCCTCCGTAATTCTGTCCACCGCCTTGCGGAGATCTTGGCGGATCAGCATCACGTCCAACCCCACTGCCCTGATTTTGGCCTCCAGAGCATCTCGTGACTGCGTGATTGCCGCCATCAGTGCGGCGTTATCCGGACCAGAAGCAACCTGACTCGGAGGATCCGCTGACTGCGCACCAGAGCCGGCATAGCGATCGAGCGTGCTCTGCTTGGTGTTCTGCAGCTTGTCGCGAGTCATGATTGGCAATAACAGAGAAGCCCGCAAAGTGCCAGTCAGGATTGGTAGAGGCCGGCAGGCGGCACATCCGCACCCAAATCAGCGGTCACGGAGGCAGAAGCACTGGAGAGGCAGAGAAGGGTAAGGGCACCCCACAGCAATTAGGTAGTTCAGATATTGCGCGGCTCTCCGGCGGGCAGGGAAGCAGGTGCGGAGCCAACCCACACACAAGCCACACCGGGGCCTAGCCCGGCCGCCTCCGTACGTAGGTGACACCTCGCCCCCCTAGTGGGTGCCACTGCCAGGCCGGAGCACTGCTGCACTGCGTGAATTGTAGGTGGAGGGGCACTTCACAGGAATTGCAGCGAGAATACAGTGTTCCTTGGCAAGCAGCAGCACTCCTTCACGCCACACACGGTGAGCAGGGGGGGCAGGTCCCTCGCAGGATCGTCAGTAGAAGGCGACTGCACAGCGAGCGCAGCATGGGCTAAAGATCCACCCCGTCGCCCCAGCCTTGCCACAGAATTGTAGAGGGGTCCAGGCCTCAGGAGTCGCCACCAGCCCCAGCAGTAACGCACACAGAGGGCCTCAAAGTAGGGATTAGGCTGTGGGGGGGCTCCTGTGCATCTGATCTAACGTGGCACTAGCTGCGCCCCACCACCGCCCCGCCAATAGGCCGCAGCACAGAAGAAGGCCCCCCAAGGGCCCGATGGGTCCAGCAATCAATGCAGATAGGGGGGTTTCAGGCAGGAGCATAGGACATCAGGGAGACAGCCAAGGGTCCCCGGGGCAGAATCAAGGCCAGGGGGCCACACACTAACCTCGGGAAAAAGTCCTCTGTTGTCTCAAACAGCCGCACCGCGCGGCGAAGGCCACCGCTCGTTCAGGCCGCCGGTCCCAGCGTCACCAATCTCCAAGTCTGCCGGCCGCAGCGCTTCTCAACCAAGGCCCAGCCCGGCCGTGGCGCTTCCCTCGGGTGTCCGCACACAGCCAGCTGAGGGGGAGACAGGTCGCAGCCACCCCCGTCAGCGGGGCCGCCGAGTAGATAAGCGGCGCGGAGGCGAGTCGCAGGGAGCACACATGCGCAGGCCCCCGGCCCCAATCCCTCCATCACACGGGGCCAGAGAATATCGCCTCAGCTCCGACGCAGTCCCCAGGCGGTCCTCGGAGCCGGAGTATCGCACTCTCCCCCCGGGTCGTTCCCAGGGAGTCTCAGGGGGTTTGCTGGTGGACCCTCAGCATAGGCAGGGCGCCGTGCGTCGGTGGAAACAGGACGCAGGAGCGCAAGGGCCTAGGCGACAGGCGGCGATTAAGCAAATGGCTCTGTTGGCTGGCCGCATCGACGTCAACTCGGCCATCAAACACTGCCGTGGGACGGCCGGCACAGTCAGGCAGAGTGTAGGGAAGTCTGGGGAGAAAGAAATAAGCTGATGTCCCAGGATAATAGGCGAATGTTAAAGCGGGCGTCCGGAGCTCGTCTAAAGCGCGTCTGCCATGTTGGACCGCTTGGCCACGCCCCGAAAGTATACATTTTAATGAGCAAATACACACCAAAACACCACAAATCAGATCAGAGGAACCAGAGATATGATTTTTTATTTATTTTAGAGTTTTCTAGCACCAAAAAGTGCAAAGCACCAATCACAGGTGTCTGTTGCACTAGACCGAGTGAAAGTCATAAGTTAAGGCCAACCGTGATGGAACGTGGGTCGGATACAGGGGCCAGGTTCGTCCTGGTAAAACGTTTACCTTCTGACTTAGTCTTTCTTCTGGAAGAATTTTCTCATTGGTGGGGCATGCTTCCGGCTGTCCGATGGAGGTCTCAATGATGGCAGTTTCCTGCTCGGCATTGGTCCCAGTGAAATCCTCCACGTTGGGACTTAAAACATTTCTGGAAGTAGAGCTCCTTTCAGCAGGCAAACCAGCAAGTTGAATCTGGGTGGCAAAGCGACAATGGTGGCTGCAGTTTAGCAGTGGTCCTGTGGTAGCCTCTGGTTCTTTTAAAAAAAGTTCAGAAAAAGTTTCTGAGTGTCCACTTTTGCAACCTTGAGGGGGAGAGAGTTCACCAGCCTAGGATCCAGGACCTTTTGCGCACCACTCGGTAAGTTAGGACTTAATCTCCCAAAAGCTACCAGCAGAGTCCAGGGCAAAGCCACACAGAACTGGTCAGCTGGGATCCTCTTTGTTGCAAGCTTATTAGAGATTTTGTTTTCCTGGAGCTTAGCAGAAGGCTAGCCAACTAGCCCTTGGAGTCCGCTCTTCTATCCTGGGTTCAAGTAGGAGTAGGTCCAGCCCTTGGGGTTTCTCTCCACAGATAAAACAGCAGGCTCAGTCCTTCAGATTTCCAGTCCTTTGGTTCCACAGGTACAGTCCTCATTCCTTTTTCCACAGGTCCAGCAGTGCTCCAAGGAAAGTAGCCAGGGTGTGACTTTTATGCCTGGCACTAGCTTGAGGGTGAGAGAGACTCCCTAACCAATAAGAAAAAGGTTCCTGGAACAACTCTACCCACTTTGACATAATTAATTGGATGTTTGGCCTTAAATAATCCCACAGTGCCCTGCTATGCCAAAATTCAACATGGCAGAATCTTTCTTCCATTGGTCAGAGCTATAAGCACACCCCTGAGGCGTGTCCAGTATAATTAACAATTCCCATGCAAAACCAAGTTTGGAACAGGTTTTCCCCCCACTGGTATTGGTGCCACTGTTTCTACTTAGACAATGGCAGGGGCGGGCCTAGGTGTAGGTTACATCTGCCTCTGAGAGGAGCTGTCCACTTGAAGCCTGTACAGGTGGTGGCCACATTCCCCCCAGGCCACCCTATCAGGAGGAGGTCATATCACCTCTGAGCCAAGGCCCTTTTGTTCCCTTTCCTGAGAGCAATTCACACCTCCCAGCAGTCTGCCAGGTGACAGTTGGGGATTATCTCAGAAACAGCTACTATTGGCTTTAGGCAGGAAAATGCCAAAATTCTAAAAGTGGCATTTTCCAAACAGTAATTTAAAATACCACTTTACTATTAGATTGGATTTTATAATCCTATTAATTTGAGTCCTTGAATCATGGGTCTACCTATTCCCAAACCGAAGCTTTACATCATAAGATGATATAATGTGACCTAGTGCTTTTCTATGGGTGAGCCAGCCTTGCCACAGTGAAAAACAACGTTGCAGATTTTCCACTGGCAAGACAACTGCACAGTTAGGCCAGAGTGGCTGGTCTAGAGTCACGGTTTCACTTGTCACTTTATTGGTGGCACAATAGGTGCTGCAGTCCACTAGTGACATCTAACTTAAAGGCCCTCAGTAAACTGAGTAACATATACTAGGGACTTATAGGTAAGTTAAATATGCAAGCAGGTATTAGCCAATTGCACACATACTTTAGGGGTCAGAGCACATATATTGGACTTCAGCGCCCCTGTGTTCAGAGTCAGTAAACCAGCACCAAACTTAGCCAACACCAAACTCCTTCCCTACAAAAGTAGTTTGTGACATTTCATGTAACAAAATACCTATTTGAAGACTTTAATATAAATAAATAACAATTCACCCCTAACTGCCTATTGACTTAAACATATGATGTTCATAATCAATATGTTAGTCCTACTGCATTTATCATAACTTTTCATAAAAAACAGATCAAACCTATGGCACCAGAAATAATATTTCCTAGTGAGTCAATCAGGCCTCTAGCTGTTATCATTTGTTTGTCACGATATACAGCTGAGGCCTCCAGTACTGAGCTTAATCTTTCTCACCAGGCAACCATCAGACATACAGTCATAGAATTACATAGTATTCAAAATTACAGTTGACAAGGCAAATTGCTATGTCACCAAGTGGTCCTTTTATGGATTCTAACAGTTTAAATCATCTATACCCACGGTTTGTCAGCGGGGGTAACCAGCACCAAAACCCTTACCAACTACAGTAATGTGTGCGATTCCATGTAACAAAATACCTATCTGCAGGCTTTAATATAGAATAATAACAATCTACCCTTAATTGCCAATTGACTTTAACAAATTCTTTTCACTATCAACATGTCAAGCGTACTGCCTTCATCGTAATGTTTCATTATAAACAATCAGGCCTTTAACCCTTATCACTGGCTTGTCAGCATAGCCAGCTCAGACCTACTATGTTGGTCATAAGCCTTTCCACAAGGTACATCAGGCACATCATGTGTACAAATATGTACAAAATATAGCTGTATCTAAACAATATAAAATCCCTACTAATATAACCTAAGGACTACCATAGTGCAAATAGTCTACCCCTATGATTTGTTTAAGTGGGTTGCCAACACCAAAGTACTTGCCTTCTATGGTAATCTGTAAGCTCTCATGTAAAATGCCTGCCTACAAGCTTCAGCACAGTGTAATACAAATCCACACTTAAAAGCCTTAGCTAATTTAATACATGAGTTCACAATAAGAAAGTAAGGCCTACTTACTTTGTTGTAACCCAATTTGCCCTGGCCACCGTCCCACGGATTCACAAGACCAGAACAGGAGGAAGATCCTTCGTCTACCTCACCTCCAAGACCTGAAACACCCTGCCCCTCCACCTCAGGCAATCACCGTCGCTGGCCGAATTCAGAAAGGCTCTCAAGACCTGTCTCTTCGACTGAACCTTCATGCCCAGACGGAAAAGCAACCCCCCCCCCAGCGCCTTGTGACCCTCATGGGTGAGTAGCCACACAATAAATAGTCCTGATTGATTGAGTAATCTGAGAAGCCCTTTAGCCTTTACTAGTGGCTTAACACTATATATAACTCATGTCTACTAAAGTGTGCAGAAACTGGTAACTACCAGGGATACATTTATAAAATGTAAAAATGTACAAGATTATAGTTGACAAAACAATATGTAATCCCTCTCAATAGGGCCTGCCAAGAATCATTACAGTAAAATTCCACTTTCCAGGGTTTGATAGAGCAGGCCACCAACACCAATACTCTTCCCTACTATGGCAATCTGTGAGATTATATGTAATCAAATACCCTTGTACAGCCTGTAACATAATGTGATAACAATCGAGTGTTAGAGGCCGACTGGCTTTGCCATAATGTTTTTCACAGTAAATAACCCAGGCCTACTGTCTTTATAATAACTTTTCATTATAAACAGACGAGACCTATGGCGTAGGCATGACATTTCCCTGCACTCCAATGAAGCCTACAACTGTTTTTGTTATTTTTTCGGAGTTTTATATAGCGCGAACTTGATCCGAAGGTATCGGAGCGCTTTACATGAGCACCAGTTTCGTAACAGACGGACACATTCATTTTTGTTAGGCACCGGGAGATTAAGTGATTTGCCCAGAATCACAAGAT
This sequence comes from Calotriton arnoldi, assembly GCA_963921515.1. NCBI lineage: Eukaryota > Metazoa > Chordata > Amphibia > Caudata > Salamandridae > Calotriton > Calotriton arnoldi. The sequence continues at coordinate 578,344 of CAWUFW010001597.1, read as the reverse complement.
GTCGCTGCCGAGACTCGAACCCGGTTCCCCAGATTTGTGGTCGCCCGCCCTAGCCGTTAGGCCACATCCTCATCTTTGCAATAAAACCAACTCAGGCCTACTGTATGTGTGTCAACTTTCCTACAAGGCAACCAACAGGCATACAGTCATAAAATTGCAAATATGTACAAAATTACAGCTGGCAAAGAAAAATACTATTCACTTCTTACAGGGTTAAATAAGGATTCCCACAGTGCAAATCTTCCATGTTCATAGTTTGCCTACTACATTAATCTGTGAGATTTCATGTAGCAAAATATTTTCCTCTATGCTTTCGAACAGTGTATTAATAATCCATCCTAAACAGTCTATTGTCTTTAACGCATGATTTTCTTTACAAGTAGGTCAGGCCTATTGGCTTTGTAATAATGTTTAATAATGGATCAAACCTATGAAATCTGGCACAATGTTTCCCAATTATCCGATAAAGCCTATACTATTTACCATTGGATTTACAATTTACACAAATCGGCCTATTCAAGTGCACATAAGCTGGCAGCCTTCATGCACTTATAGAGTTGCAAATTTGTAGAAAAATGCACAATGCATAACAATGGGAAACATCCTTTACCATGAAACCATTACAACGCGGTATGGTTACATCATTCAATCAATCAATCAATCAATCACAGAATTTGTAGAGCGCACTACTTACCCGCGAGGGTCTCAAGGCGCTGGGGAGAGAAAAAAGGGGGGGGGGTGCTGCTACTGGTCGAACAGCCAGGTCTTGAGTAGCCTCCTGAAGGTCAGCAGGTCTTGGGTCTGTCGTAGGCTTAGTGGAAGGGTGTTCCAGGTCTTGGCGGTGAGGTGGGAGAAGGATCTGTCGCCGGTGGTTGTTCTTCGAATGCGAGGGACGGTGGTGAGGGAGAGGTCGGCGGAGCGGAGCTGGCGGTTGGGGACGTAGAAGAAGAGTCGTCTGTTGAGGTAGGCTGGGCCAGTCTTGTGGAGTGCCTTGTGTGCGTGGATGAGGAGTTTGAAGGAGATTCTCCTGTCGACGGGGAGCCAGTGCAGGTTCCTCAGGTGGGGGGTGATGTGGCTGTGGCATGGTACATCGAGGATCAGGCGTGCGGAGGCGTTTTGTATGCGTTGCAGTCGCTTGATGAGCTTGGCCGGGGCTCCCGCGTAGAGGGCGTTCCCATAGTCAAGTCTGCTACTGACGAGGGCCTGGGTGACTGTTCTTCTTGTATCTTTCGGGATCCACCTGTAGATCTTGCGAAGCATGCGGAGGGTGTTGAAGCAGGAGGAGGAGACTGCGTTGACTTGCTTGGCCATGGAGAGCGTTGAGTCGAGGATGACTCCCAGGTTGCGTGCGTGGTCGGTGGGTGTCGGGGCTGCTCCCAGTGTCGTTGGCCACCAGGAGTCGTCCCAGGCTGAGGGGTTGGAGCCGAGGATGAGGACCTCTGTCTTGTCCGTGTTCAGCTTTAGTCGGCTGATCTTCATCCAATCGGCGACGGCCTTCATTCCTTCATGGAGGTTGGATTTGGCGGCGAGGGGGTCCTTGGTGAGGGAGAGGATCAGTTGAGTGTCGTCGGCGTAGGAGATTATGTTGAGGTCGTGCTGTCTGGCGATGCGTGCGAGCGGGGCCATGTAGATGTTGAACAGTGTTGGGCTGAGGGATCATCCCTGGGGTACGCCGCAGATGATCTCGGAGGCTTCGGATCGGAATGGTGGGAGGCGGACTCTCTGGGTTCTGCCGGCGAGGAAGGAGGTGGCCCATTCCAGGGCCTTGTCTCGGATCCCTGCGTCGTGGAGGCGTGCGCGTAGAGTGCAGTGGCAGACAGTGTCGAAGGCGGCGGAGAGGTCCAGCAGGATGAGGGCTGCGGTCTCACCGTTGTCCAGAAGGGTCCTGATGTCGTCAGTGGCGGCGATGAGGGCAGTCTCAGTGCTGTGGTTGCTGCGGAACCCTGATTGGGATGGGTCGAGGAGGCTGTTTTCTTCGAGGTATCGGGTTAGCTGTTTGTTGACGATCTTCTCGATGACCTTGGCTGGGAACGGAAGCAGGGAGATGGGCCGGAAGTTCTTGAGGTCTCTCGGGTCCGCCTTGGGTTTTTTGAGTAGGGCGTTGATCTCTGCGTGTTTCCAGCTCTCTGGGAAGGTTGCGGTCTCGAAGGAGAGATTGATAACGTTGCACAGGTGGGGTGCGATGGAGCTGCTGTCTTTGTTGAAGATGTGGTGCGGGAAAGGGTCTGACGGGGAGCCGGAGTGTATTGTGCTCATGGTCTTGATGGTGTCATCGATGTTCACGCTGGCCCAGGCTGGCAGGGGGTCGTGGTCGATGGTGTGCGGCGGGTCTGGTGCATCGATCTTAGTTGGGGCTGTCTGGGTGTTGAAGCTGTCATGGATGTCGGCGATCTTGCGGTGGAAGAAGGTGGCGAGGGAATCGCACAGGGCTTGCGACGGCGGGATGTCGTTGGTGTTGGAGCTGGGGTTGGAGAGTTCCTTCACGATGTTGAAGAGCTCCTTGCTGTTGTGTGCGTTGTTGTCGAGGCGGTCTTTGAAGGAGATTCTCTTGGCGGACCTGATGAGGTGGTGGTGGTTACGGATGGCGTCTTTGTGGGCTGCGTGGCTGTCCGGTGTCTTATCACTGTGCCATTTCTTCTCTAGTTTCCGGCAGGTACGCTTGGAAGCTAGGAGTTCCGGGGTGAACCAGCTGGCTCTTTTGGTGGTGTCACTGTAGGAGAGTTTTTTCAGCGGGCGAGGGTGTTGGCACAGTCGTCTATCCATCGTCTAAGGTTGCAGGCAGCGTCGTCGGTGTTGGATGGGTCGGAGGGAGGGCTGAGAGCGAGGTTTGCCCGTAGTTGGTCTTCGGTGACTTTGCTCCAGCAGCGGCATGGGATCTGTTGGGTGCGGTGGTGTGTGGTGGGTTTCTGGAAGGTGAAGTGGATGCAGCGGTGGTCGGTCCAGAGGAGTTCCGTGGTGTGGCTGAAGGAGATGTGGGAGCTTGAGGAGAAGATGGGGTCGAGCGTGTGGCCGGCGGAATGGGTCGGTGTTGTGACGAGCTGTCTCAGTCCGAGGTTGGCGAGGTTGTCGATCAGGGTGGAGGAGTTGCTGTCGTTGTTGTTCTCCAGGTGAAAGTTCAGGTCTCCGAGGAGGATGTAGTCGGTAGAGGTCAGGGCGTGCGTGCTGATGAAGTCGGCGATGGAGTCGCTGAACTGGGGTCGGGGCCCAGGGGGTCTGTAGACAAGGGTGCCTCTAAGGGTGGTGTTGGGGTCCGTGTGGATCTGGAAGTGCATGTGTTCGGCGGTGCAGAGAAAGTCGTCGGTGCTGGTCGAGACCCTGATGGTGTTCAGTGGACGATGGCGATTCCTCCTCCTACTCTGTTGATGCGGTCTCTGCGGGTGATCTTATAGCCGTCTGGGATGGCTATGGCGATGTCGGGTGCGGAGGAGTCGTTCATCCAGGTCTCTGTCAGGAAGGCGACGTCTGGTGATGATGTGTCGAGCAGGTCCCAGAGCTCTACGGCGTGTTTGCGTGCGGAGCGGGTGTTCAGTAGGATGCATCGGAGGTGGTTGAGGTCCTTCTTGGCGGGCGCTTCGGTGGCTCTGAGGCTGGTGTAGCTGCAGTTCCGGCAGGTGAAGGGACCATGGGTGCATTTCGGGGCGGCCTTGAAGCAGTTGTGTGTCCGTCCGGGGTTGAGAGCGTGGAGTGTGGTGGCATCGTATCGGCGTCGGTCCTCGAGGCTGGAGCGGGGGGCGCACGGCCCAGGGGTTCTGGCACTGGGCGCGGTTCAGGCGCGGACGGGCGCAGACGGGCTTGCCTTAGGCGCGCCAGCGGCGCGGCCGCACAGCGGCCACCATATATGGGGAGGTGGGAGGGAGGAGCAGCTGGGAGGCGGGAGGCAGCGGCAGCGAATGGGCAGTCAGGGGGGCGGGGCCGCGGGGGACGCAGCGGCGGGAGTGGAGAGAGGCAACGAGGGGTACAGAAGGCAAAATGGACACAGAAAAATGGGGGCAACGAGGGGAAACAGAAGGCAAAATTGGGCACAGAAAAATGGGGGCAACGAGGGGAAACAGAAGGCAAAATTGGGCACAGAAAATGGGGGCAGCGAGGGGAAACAGAAGGCAAAGTGGGCACAGGGAAATGGGGGCAACGAGGGGAAACAGAAGGCAAAATGGACACAGAAAATGGGGGCAACGAGGGGAACAGAAGGCAAAATTGGGCACAGAGAAATGGGGGCAACGAGGGGAAACAGAAGGCAAAACGGGCACCGAGGCAACAAGCAGAGGGGCGAGCTTACCAGCAGCAGCAGCGGGCAGGACAACACAGGCGGAGCTGTGTGGCGGGGGAGCGACCTACCTGGCAAGGTCAAGGGTCGCTCTCCTCACCGCGCAGCGGCCGCCATATATGGGGAGGTGGGAGGGAGGAGTAGCTGGGAGGCGGGAGGCAGGGGCAGCGAATGGGCAGTCAGGGGGGCGGGGCCGCAGGGGACGCAGCGGCGGGAGTGGAGAGAGGCAACGAGGGGTACAGAAGGCAAAATGGACACAGAAAAATGGGGGCAACGAGGGGAAACAGAAGGCAAAATTGGGCACAGAAAAATGGGGGCAACGAGGGGAAACAGAAAGCAAAATTGGGCACAGAAAAATGGGGGCAACGAGGGGAAACAGAAGGCAAAATTGGGCACAGAAAATGGGGGCAACGAGGGGAAACAGAAGGCAAAATGGACACAGAAAAATGGGGGCAACGAGGGGAAACAGAAGGCAACATTGGGCACAGAAAATGGGGGCAACGAGGGGAAACAGAAGGCAAAATTGGGCACAGAAAATGGGGGCAACGAGGGGAAACAGAAGGCAAAATTGGGCACAGAAAATGGGGGCAGCAAGGGAAACAGAAGGCAAAGTGGGCACAGGGAAATGGGGGCAACGAGGGGAAACAGAAGGCAAAATGGACACAGAAAATGGGGGCAACGAGGGGAACAGAAGGCAAAATTGGGCACAGAAAATGGGGGCAGCGAGGGGAAACAGAAGGCAAAGTGGGCACAGGGAAATGGGGCAACGAGGGGAAACAGAAGGCAAAATGGACACAGAAAATGGGGGCAACGAGGGGAACAGAAGGCAAAATTGGGCACAGAGAATGGCGGCAACGAGGGGAAACAGAAGGCAAAACGGGCACCGAGGCAACAAGCAGAGGGGCGAGCTTACCAGCAGCAGCAGCGGGCAGGACAACACAGGCGGAGCTGTGTGGCGGGGGAGCGACCTACCTGGCAAGGTCAAGGGTTTTCGTGGTTTTCACAACGCAAGTCGTTACATTGACTTGCACTGGAGGGCGCTCTAGACTAAGGAATAGTGTGAATTACTATTCAAACACCTTCCCTACTGTATGTAGACTGGAGTTGGAATAGTAATTCACACTATTCCTAAGTCCAGCGCCCTCCAGCGCAAGTCGATGTAACGACTTGCGTTGTCAAGACCGCGATGTAACATACCGCGTTGTGATGGTACGCGTTGTATCATCATACATTCCATAGCAATATCAAACCCCTTTCAACAGGGTCTAACAAGAATCATCACAGTGAAAACCCCAGTGTTTGTCAGAGTGGGTGGCGAAGCCAAAAATACTTGCCTACAACGGAAATCTCTGAGATTACATGGTAAAATACTTGTCTGTAGCTTGTAACACAATGTGATAATAACCCACTGTTGAAGGCTTACTGGCTCTAACAAACGCTTTTCACAATAAATAAAGTAACCAACCACCTGTTTCATGCTGTTTCATTCATAGTAAGCAGACCAGGCCTATGATACTGGATATAACATTTCCCAGTCTACCAATCAGGTCTTCAGCTTGTCATCATACCCAACCCAAGCCTACGTTATTGAGCCTAAACTTTTCTTCAGGGTACAGACTCACAGTCATAAAATCAGAAAGGTACACAAAAAGATATCTGGCTAAGCAATATACTGTTTCTCCTAAGAGGACCTAGCAAAGATTCTCACGGAGCAAACCCACTACATTCATGGTTTGTCAAACTGGGTGACCAACAGCAAAACCCATGCCTAATAAGGTAATGTATGAGATTCCATGTAACAAAAATACCTATCGCTAGGCTTTGATATGGACAAGTAACAATAAACGCTTAAATGCCTATTAACTTTAACATATGATTTTCAGAATAAATATGCCAGGTCTTGTACATTTATCATAGCATTTCATAATTAGCAGATGAAACCTATAGCCAAGATCATCGTCTTGCCATCATAACCAACTCAGTCCTGCTGTATCAGGTATAGGTTTTGCCACAAGTCAGAAAGTACAATACAAGCATGCTTTATTAGTGGAAGCAAACACATTTCACCCTATCACAATCTGTACTCAGGGGAAGCAACATGTGAGTAGAGACTAAGACTCAGTAGTACTCTGAAAGCTCTGGTTTGATGACCAACTAAGGTCAGGTGACATCTGCACTATCCAACCATACCTAAAACATTTAAGTAGATCAGTGCAGCCCTGGGCATCCCACACTGCTCTCAAACACAAAGTTGCACTCTCAAGTCTAAAGTTAATGATGGAAGAGGGGGTGGTAGAACTACAATACATTCCTTATGATAGCCCTCCCCCAATCAGTGCAACTTCCAGAGAAAACAAACATCATAAATTATCTACTTATTATATTGCCATTTGTGCTCCTCCAAAAGTTAACCCCTTCGCTGCTAGGCCTTTTCCCCCCCTGTGCTAAGCCTTTTTTTGGCTATTTGGGGTAGTTCGCGCTTAAGCCCCTGTAACTTTTTGACCACATAAGGTATCCACGCCAAATTTGCGTCCTTTTCTTCCAACGTCATGGGGATTCTAAAGGTACCCAGGGTTTGTGGATTCCCCTGGAGGGGACCCAGAACTAAGCCAAAATACAGCTACATTTTGTTTTTTTGGGGGAAAAATTTGCTGCAAATGAAAGCGTCTGGTTTTTTCCCTGCAAATGGTATCAACAAAGGGTTTGTGGGGCAGAAATCACCATTTTCCCAGCTTTCAGTGACTGACTTTTGTCAGAAAACCAACATTTTTTACACAGTTTTGGCATTTTACTGGGACATAGCCTATTTTTGCTATTTTCAGTGCTTTCAACCTTCTTCCAGTTAATGGTAGAAATGGGTATGAAAGCAATAATGGATCCTGGAAAGCTATAGATTTTGGAAAAGTAGACAAAATTCAGAATTCAGCAAGGGGTCATTTGTGTAGATCCTTCAAGGTTTCTTTATAGTAATTAATAGTTGAAAAAAGGAAAAATTAAAAATGCGTTGAAAAAAACAGCAATTTGTGCCAACGTATTCACCTGTAAATTCTTCTAATTATGACAGATGTTTAAAAGCAATATACTGTTCCATCCGCTGGACCTTTCTGGTTGTGGGGATATATAGGACTTGTAGGTTCACCAAGAACCAGACGAACCCAGAGCCAATCACTGAGCAGTGTCTTGCAACGGTTTTTTATTATGTACTGGGTATATAGTAATTCATTTGGGAAAATATATACAGTGAAAGATCGGGATGAAAGACACCTATGTATTTCTGAAATTGGAACAAAAGATAGAGTTTAGAAACAGTAGGTATTTGCACATTTCCGAAATTGTGAGTACCCATACTAGCATGAGAATTATAAGACATTTTTCAAAGTGACTTCTTTTTTACACATTGTCTTTCATTTGGAAGGCAGAAATGCATCAAATGTCAATAGGTAATAACAGTTGCTCTACAATTCTGTGTTACCCTGAGTCTCCCGATAAAAATGGTACCTCACTTGTGTGGGTAGGCCTAGTGCCCGCGGCAGGAAACGGCCCAAAACGCAACTTGGACACAACACATTTTCACAGTGAAAACCGACCCTTTTTTTGCATAGTGCCTAGCTGTAGATTTTGAACCCTAGCTCTGCCGGCACCTAGGGAAACCTAGCAAACCTATACATTTTTGAAAAGTAGACACCTTGGGGAATCCAGGATGGGGTGACTTGACTGGCTCTCACCTGGTTCTGTTACCCAGAATCCCTTTGCGAACCACAAACTTTGTAAAAAAAAACACATTTTCCTCACATTTCTGTGGTGGAAAGTTCTGGAATCTGCGTGGATCCACAAAATTCCACCCATCCCGCATTCCCCAAAGTCTTCCAAGAAAAATGGTACCTCTCTTGTATGGGTAGGCCTAGTGGCCGCGACATGAAACGACCCAAAACGCAACGTGGACACACCACATTTTCACAGTGAAAACCGACCCTTTTTTTGCAAAGTGCCTAGCTGTAGATTTTGAACCCTAGCTCTGCCGGCACCTAGGGAAACCTAGCAAACCTATACATTTTGAAAACTAGACACCTAGAGGAATCCAGGATGGGGTGACTTGACTGGCTCTCACCAGGTTCTGTTATCCAGAATCCTTTGCAAACCTCAAACTTTGTCAAAAAAACACATTTTCCTCACATTTCTGTGGGGGAAAGTTCTGAAATCTGCGTGGATCGTCAAAATTCTACCCACCCTGCATTTCCCAAAGTCTTCCGAGGAAAATGGTACCTCACTTGTGTGGGTAGGCCTAGTGGCCGCGACAGGAAACGGCCCAAATTGCAACATGGACAAACCACATTTTAACAGTGAAAACTGACCCTTTTTTTGCAAAGTGCCTAGCTGTAGATTTTGAACCCTAGCTCTGCCGGCACCTAGGGAAACCTAGCACACCTATACATTTTTTAAAACTAGACACCTAGGGGAATCCAGGATGCAGTGACTTGACTGGCTCTCACCAGGTTCTGTTACCCAGAATCCCTTGCAAACCTCAAACATTGTAAAAAAAAACACATTTTCCTCACATTTCTGTGGTGGAAAGTTCTGGCATCTGCGTAGATTCACAAAATTCCACCCACCCCGCATTCCCCAAAGTCTTCCGAGAAAAATGGTACCTCACTTGTGTGGGTAGGCCTAGTGGCCGCGACAGGAAACACCCAAAACGCAACGTGGACACACCACATTTTCACAGTGAAAACTGACCCTTTTTTGCAAAGTGACTAGCTGTAGATTTTTAACCCTAGCTCTGCCGGCACCTAGGGAAACCTAGCAAACCTATACATTTTTAAAAATTAGACACCCGGGCAAATCCAGGATAGGGTGACTTGACTGGCTCTCACCTGCTTCTGTTACCCAGAATCCCTTGCAAACCTCAAACTTTGTCAAAAAGCCCAAATTTTCCTTAATTTTCTGTGGTGGAAAGTTCTGGAATCTGAGTGGATTCACAAAATTCCACCCACCCTGCATTCCCCAAAGTCTTCCGAGAAAAATGGTTCCTCACTTGTGTGGGTAGGCCAAGTGACCGCGACAGGAAACGGACCAAAACGCAACGTGGACACACCCCATTTTCACAGTGAAAACTGACCCTTTTTTTGCAAAGTGCCTAGCTGTAGATTTTGAACCCTATCTCTGCCGGCACCTAGGGAAACCTAGCAAACCTATACATTTTTGAAAACTAGACACCTAGGGGAATCCAGGATGGGGTGACTTGACTGGCTCGCACCAGGTTCTGTTACCCAGAATCCCTTGCAAACCTCAAACTTAGTAAAAAAAAACACATTTACCTCACATTTCTGTGGTGGAAAGTTCTGGAATCTGCGTGGATTCACAAAATTCCACCCACCCTGCATTTCCCAAAGTCTTCCGAGAAAAATGGTACCTCACTTGTGTGGGTAGGCCAGTGGCCGCGACAGGAAACGCCGAAAACGCAACGTGGACACACCACATTTTCACAGTGAAATCTGACCCTTTTTTTTGCAAAGTGACTAGCTGTAGATTTTGAACCCTAGCTCTGCCGGCACCTAGGGAAACCTAGCAAACCAATACATTTTTGAAAACTAGACACCTAGGGAAATCCAGGGTAGGGTGACTTGACTGGCTCTCAGCAGGTTCTGTTACCCAGAATCCTTTGCAAACCTCAAACTTTGTAAAAAGAAAAAAACTCACGAGCGTTGTTCATAAAAAGATTTTCAAAAAAAACCTTTGTAAAAAAAAACACATTTTCCTCACATTTCTGTGGTGGAAATTTCTGGAATCTGCGTGGATCCACAAAATTCCATGCACCCCGCATTCCCCAAAGTCTTTTGAGAAAAATGGTACCTCACTTGTGTGGGTAGGCCTAGTGGCCGTGACAGAAAACAGCCCAAAACGCAACGTGGACACACCACATTTTCATAGTGAAAACTGACCCTTTTTTTGCAAAGTTCCTAGCTGTAGATTTTAAACCGTAGCTCTGCCAGCACCTAGGGAAACCTAGCAAACCTATACACTTTTGAAAACTAGACACCGAGGGGAATCTAGGATGGGGGACTTGACTGCCTCTCACCAGGTTCTGTTACCCAGAATCCCTTTCAAACCTCAAACTTTGTAAAAAAAAACACATTTTCCTCATATTTCGGTGGTGGACAGTTCTGGAATCTGCGTGGATCCACAAAATTCCACCCACCCCGCATTCCCCAAAGTCTTCCAAGAAAAATGATACCTCACTTGTGTGGGTAGGCCTAGTGCCCGCGTCAGGAAATGGCCCAAAACGCAATGTGGACACACCACATTTTCACAGTGAAAACTGACCATTTTTTGCAAAGTGACTAGCTGCAGATTGAACTCTAGCTCTGCCGGAATCTAGGGAAACCTAGCAAACCTATACATTTTTGAAAAGTAGACACCTAGGGGAATCTAGGATGGGGTGACTTGACTGGTTCTCACCAGGTTCTGTTTCCCAGAATCCCTTGCAAACCTCAAACTTTGTCAAAAAATCCACATTTTCCTTACATTTCTGTAGTGGAAAGTTCTGGAATCTGCGTGGATCCACAAAATTCCACCCACCCCTCGTTCCCCAAAGTCTTCCGAGAACAATGGTACCTCACTTGTGTGGGTAGGCCTAGTGGCCGTGACAGGAAACGGCCCAAAACGCAACGTGGACACACCACATTTTCACAGTGAAAACTGACCCTTTTTTTGCAAAGTATCTAGCTGTAGATTTTAAACCCTAGCTCTGCCAGCACCTAGGGAAACCTAGCAAACCTATACACTTTTGAAAACTAGACACCTTGAGGAATCTAGGATGGGGTGACTTGACTGGCTCTCACCAGGTTCTGTTACCCAGAATCCTTTGCAAACCTCAAACTTTGTCAAAAAAACACATTTTTCTCACATTTCTGTGGGGGAAAGTTCTGAAATCTGCGTGGATCCTCAAAATTCTACCCACCCTGCATTTCCCAAAGTCTTCCGAGGAAAATGGTACCTCACTTGTGTGGGTAGGCCTAGTCGCCGCGACAGGAAACGGCCCAAATTGCAACATGGACAAACCACATTTTAACAGTGAAAACTGACCCTTTTTTGCAAAGTGCCTAGCTGTAGATTTTGAACCCTAGCTCTGCCGGCACCTAGGGAAACCTAGCAAACCTATACATTTTTAAAACCTAGACACCTAGGGGAATCCAGGATGCAGTGACTTGACTGGCTCTCACCAGGTTCTGTTACCCAGAATCCCTTGCAAACCTCAAACTTTGTAAAAAAAACCACATTTTCCTCACATTTCTGTGGTGCAAAGTTCTGGCATCCGCGTGGATTCACAAAATTCCACCCACCCCGCATTCCCCAAAGTCTTCCGAGAAAAATGGTACCTCACTTGTGTGGGTAGGCCTAGTGGCCGCGACAGGAAACACCCAAAACGCAACGTGGACACACCACATTTTCACAGTGAAAACTGACCCTTTATTTGCAAAGTGACTAGCTGTAGATTTTTAACCCTAGCTCTGCCGGCACCTAGGGAAACCTAGCAAACCTATACATTTTTGAAAATTAGACACCCGGGCAAATCCAGGATAGGGTGACTTGACTGGCTCTCACCTGCTTCTGTTACCAGAATCCCTTGCAAACCTCAAACTTTGTAAAAAAAACACATTTTCCTCACATTTCTGTGGTGGAAAGTTCTGGCATCTGCGTGGATCCACAGAATTCCATGCACCCTGCATTTCCCAAAGTCTTCCGAGAAAAATGGTACCTCACTTGTGAGGGTAGGCCTAGTGGCCGAGACAGGAAACAGCCCTAAAACGCAACGTGGACACACCACATTTTCACAGTGAAAACTGACCCTTTTTTTGCAAAGTGCCTAGCTGTAGATTTTGAACCCTAGCTCTGCCGGCATCTAGGGAAACCTAACAAACCTATATATTTTTGAAAACTAGACACCCGGGGAAATCCAGGATGGGGTGACTTGACTGGCTCTCACCAGGTTCTGTTAGCCAGAATCCCTTGCAAACCTCAAACTTTGTCAAAAAACCCACATTTTCCTTAATTTTTGGTGGAAAGTTCTGGAATCTGCGTGGATTCACAAAATTCCACCCACCCTGCATTCCCCAAAGTCTTCCGAGAAAAATGGTTCCTCACTTGTGTGGGTAGGCCAAGTGACCGCGACAGGAAACGGACCAAAACGCAACGTGGACACACCCCATTTTCACAGTGAAAACTGACCCTTTTTTGCAAAGTGCCTAGCTGTAGATTTTGAACCCTATCTCTGCCGGCACCTAGGGAAACCTAGAAAACCTATACATTTTTGAAAACTAGACACCTAGGGAATCCAGGATGGGGTGACTTGACTGGCTCGCACCAGGTTCTGTTACCCAGAATCCCTTGCAAACCTCAAACTTAGTAAAAAAAACACATTTACCTCACATTTCTGTGGTGGAAAGTTCTGGAATCTGCGTGGATTCACAAAATTCCACCCACCCTGCATTTCCCAAAGTCTTCCGAGAAAAATGGTACCTCACTTGTGTGGGTAGGCCAGTGGCCGCGACAGGAAACGCCGAAAACGCAACGTGGACACACCACATTTTCACAGTGAAAACTGACCCTTTTTTTGCAAAGTGACTAGCTGTAGATTTTGAACCCTAGCTCTGCCGGCACCTAGGGAAACCTAGCAAACCAATACATTTTTGAAAACTAGACACCTAGGGAAATCCAGGGTAGGGTGACTTGACTGGCTCTCAGCAGGTTCTGTTACCCAGAATCCTTTGCAAACCTCAAACTTTGTAAAAAAAAAAACTCACGAGCGTTGTTCATAAAAAGATTTTCAAAAAAAACCTTTGTAAAAAAACACATTTTCCTCACATTTCTGTGGTGGAAATTTCTGGAATCTGCGTGGATCCACAAAATTCCATGCACCCCGCATTCCCCAAAGTCTTTTGAGAAAAATGGTACCTCACTTGTGTGGGTAGGCCTAGTGGCCGTGACAGGAAACAGCCCAAAACGCAACGTGGACACACCACATTTTCATAGTGAAAACTGACCCTTTTTTTGCAAAGTTCCTAGCTGTAGATTTTAAACCGTAGCTCTGCCAGCACCTAGGGAAACCTAGCAAACCTATACACTTTTGAAAACTAGACACCGAGGGAATCTAGGATGGGGGACTTGACTGCCTCTCACCAGGTTCTGTTACCCAGAATCCCTTTCAAACCTCAAACTTTGTAAAAAAAAAACACATTTTCCTCACATTTCGGTGGTGGAAAGTTCTGGAATCTGCGTGGATCCACAAAATTCCACCCACCCCGCATTCCCCAAAGTCTTCCAAGAAAAATGATACCTCACTTGTGTGGGTAGGCCTAGTGCCCGCGTCAGGAAATGGCCCAAAACGCAATGTGGACACACCACATTTTCACAGTGAAAACTGACCATTTTTTTGCAAAGTGACTAGCTGTAGATTGAACTCTAGCTCTGCCGGAATCTAGGGAAACCTAGCAAACCTATACATTTTTGAAAAATAGACACCGAGGGAATCTAGGATGGGGGACTTGACTGCCTCTCACCAGGTTCTGTTACCCAGAATCCCTTGCAAACCTCAAACTTTGTCAAAAAATCCACATTTTCCTTACATTTCTGTAGTGGAAAGTTCTGGAATCTGCGTGGATCCACAAAATTCCACCCACCCCTCGTTCCCCAACGTCTTCCGAGAAAAATGGTACCTCACTTGTGTGGGTAGGCCTAGTGGCCGTGACAGGAAACGGCCCAAAACGCAATGTGGACACACCACATTTTCACAGTGAAAACTGACCCTTTTTTTGCAAAGTATCTAGCTGTAGATTTTAAACCCTAGCTCTGCCAGCACCTAGGGAAACCTAGCAAACCTATACACTTTTGAAAACTAGACACCTTGAGGAATCTAGGATGGGGTGACTTGACTGGCTGTCACCAGGTTCTGTTACCCAGAATCCCTTTCAAACCTCAAACTTTGTAAAAAAAAAAACATTTACCTCATATTTCGGTGGTGGAAAGTTCTGGAATCTGCGTGGATCCACAAAATTCCACCCACCCCGCATTCCCCAAAGTCTTCCAAGAAAAATGATACCTCACTTGTGTGGGTAGGCCTAGTGCCCGCGATAGGAAATGGCCCAAAACGCAATGTGGACACACCACATTTTCACAGTGAAAACTGACCCTTTTTTTGCAAAGTTCCTAGCTGTAGATTTTAAACCGTAGCTCTGCCAGCACTTAGGGAAACCTAGCAAACCTATACACTTTTGAAAACTAGACACGGAGGGGAATCTAGGATGGGGGGACTTGACTGCCTCTCACCAGGTTCTGTTACCCAGAATCCCTTTCAAACCTCAAACTTTGTAAAAAAAAAACACATTTTCCTCACATTTCGGTGGTGGAAAGTTCTGGAATCTGCGTGGATCCACAAAATTCCACCCACCCCGCATTCCCCAAAGTCTTCCAAGAAAAATGATACCTCACTTGTGTGGGTAGGCCTAGTGCCCGCGTCAGGAAATGGCCCAAAACGCAATGTGGACACACCACATTTTCACAGTGAAAACTGACCATTTTTTTGCAAAGTGACTAGCTGTAGATTGAACTCTAGCTCTGCCGGAATCTAGGGAAACCTAGCAAACCTATACATTTTTGAAAAATAGACACCGAGGGGAATCTAGGATGGGGTGACTTGACTGCCTCTCACCAGGTTCTGTTACCCAGAATCCCTTGCAAACCTCAAACTTTGTCAAAAAATCCACATTTTCCTTACATTTCTGTAGTGGAAAGTTCTGGAATCTGCGTGGATCCACAAAATTCCACCCACCCCTCGTTCCCCAACGTCTTCCGAGAAAAATGGTACCTCACTTGTGTGGGTAGGCCTAGTGGCCGTGACAGGAAACGGCCCAAAACGCAACGTGGACACACCACATTTTCACAGTGAAAACTGACCCTTTTTTTGCAAAGTATCTAGCTGTAGATTTTAAACCCTAGCTCTGCCAGCACCTAGGGAAACCTAGCAAACCTATACACTTTTGAAAACTAGACACCTTGAGGAATCTAGGATGGGGTGACTTGACTGGCTGTCACCAGGTTCTGTTACCCAGAATCCCTTTCAAACCTCAAACTTTGTAAAAAAAAAAAAACATTTACCTCATATTTCGGTGGTGGAAAGTTCTGGAATCTGCGTGGATCCACAAAATTCCACCCACCCCGCATTCCCCAAAGTCTTCCAAGAAAAATGATACCTCACTTGTGTGGGTAGGCCTAGTGCCCGCGATAGGAAATGGCCCAAAACGCAATGTGGACACACCACATTTTCACAGTGAAAACTGACCATTTTTTTGCAAAGTGACTAGCTGTAGATTGAACTCTAGCTCTGCCGGAATCTAGGGAAACCTAGCAAACATATACATTTTTGAAAAGTAGACACCTAGGGGAATCTAGGATGGGGTGACTTGACTGGCTCTCACCAGGTTCTGTTTCCCAGAATCCCTTGCAAACCTCAAACTTTGTCAAAAAATCCATATTTTCCTTACATTTCTGTAGTGGAAAGTTCTGGAATCTGCGTGGATCCACAAAATTCCACCCACCCTGCATTCCCCAAAGTCTTCCGAGAAAAATGGTTCCTCACTTGTGTGGGTAGGCCAAGTGACCGCGACAGGAAACGGACCAAAACGCAACGTGGACACACCCCATTTTCACAGTGAAAACTGACCCTTTTTTGCAAAGTGCCTAGCTGTAGATTTTGAACCCTATCTCTGCCGGCACCTAGGGAAACCTAGCAAACCTATACATTTTTGAAAACTAGACACCTAGGGGAATCCAGGATGGGGTGACTTGACTGGCTCGCACCAGGTTCTGTTACCCAGAATCCCTTGCAAACCTCAAACTTAGTAAAAAAAACACATTTACCTCACATTTCTGTGGTGGAAAGTTCTGGAATCTGCGTGGATTCACAAAATTCCACCCACCCTGCATTCCCCAAAGTCTTCCGAGAAAAATGGTACCTCACTTGTGTGGGTAGGCCTAGTGGCCGCGACAGGAAACGCCCGAAAACGCAACGTGGACACACCACATTTTCACAGTGAAATCTGACCCTTTTTTTGCAAAGTGACTAGCTGTAGATTTTGAACCCTAGCTCTGCCGGCACCTAGGGAAACCTAGCAAACCAATACATTTTTGAAAACTAGACACCTAGGGAAATCCAGGATGGGGTGACTTGACTGGCTCTCAGCAGGTTCTGTTACCCAGAATCCTTTGCAAACCTCAAACTTTGTAAAAAAGAAAAAACTCACGAGCGTTGTTCATAAAAAGATTTTCAAAAAAAACCTTTGTAAAAAAAAACACATTTTCCTCACATTTCTGTGGTGGAAATTTCTGGAATCTGCGTGGATCCACAAAATTCCTTGCACGCAGCATTCCCCAAAGTCTTCAAAGAAAAATGGTACCTCACTTGTTTGGGTAGGCCTAGTGCCCGTGAAAGAAAACAGCCCAAAACGCAACTTGGACACACCACATTTTCATAGTGAAAACTGACCCTTTTTTGCAAAGTTCCTAGCTGTAGATTTTAAACCGTAGCTCTGCCAGCACCTAGGGAAACCTAGCAAACCTATACACTTTTGAAAACTAGACACCGAGGGGAATCTAGGATGGGGGACTTGACTGCCTCTCACCAGGTTCTGTTACCCAGAATCCCTTTCAAACCTCAAACTTTGTAAAAAAAAACACATTTTCCTCATATTTCGGTGGTGGACAGTTCTGGAATCTGCGTGGATCCACAAAATTCCACCCACCCCGCATTCCCCAAAGTCTTCCAAGAAAAATGATACCTCACTTGTGTGGGTAGGCCTAGTGCCCGCGTCAGGAAATGGCCCAAAACGCAATGTGGACACACCACATTTTCACAGTGAAAACTGACCATTTTTTTGCAAAGTGACTAGCTGTAGATTTTTAACCCTAGCTCTGCCGGCACCTAGGGAAACCTAGCAAACCTATACATTTTTGAAAATTAGACACCCGGGCAAATCCAGGATAGGGTGACTTGACTGGCTCTCACCTGCTTCTGTTACCCAGAATCCCTTGCAAACCTCAAACTTTGTAAAAAAAAACACATTTTCCTCACATTTCTGTGGTGGAAAGTTCTGGCATCTGCGTGGATCCACAGAATTCCATGCACCCTGCATTTCCCAAAGTCTTCCGAGAAAAATGGTACCTCACTTGTGAGGGTAGGCCTAGTGGCCGAGACAGGAAACAGCCCTAAAACGCAACGTGGACACACCACATTTTCACAGTGAAAACTGACCCTTTTTTTGCAAAGTGCCTAGCTGTAGATTATGAACCCTAGCTCTGCCGGCATCTAGGGAAACCTAACAAACCTATATATTTTTGAAAACTAGACACCCGGGGAAATCCAGGATGGGGTGACTTGACTGGCTCTCACCAGGTTCTGTTAGCCAGAATCCCTTGCAAACCTCAAACTTTGTCAAAAAACCCACATTTTCCTTAATTTTTGGTGGAAAGTTCTGGAATCTGCGTGGATTCACAAAATTCCACCCACCCTGCATTCCCCAAAGTCTTCCGAGAAAAATGGTTCCTCACTTGTGTGGGTAGGCCAAGTGACCGCGACAGGAAACGGACCAAAACGCAACGTGGACACACCCCATTTTCACAGTGAAAACTGACCCTTTTTTTGCAAAGTGCCTAGCTGTAGATTTTGAACCCTATCTCTGCCGGCACCTAGGGAAACCTAGAAAACCTATACATTTTTGAAAACTAGACACCTAGGGGAATCCAGGATGGGGTGACTTGACTGGCTCGCACCAGGTTCTGTTACCCAGAATCCCTTGCAAACCTCAAACTTAGTAAAAAAAAAACACATTTACCTCACATTTCTGTGGTGGAAAGTTCTGGAATCTGCGTGGATTCACAAAATTCCACCCACCCTGCATTTCCCAAAGTCTTCCGAGAAAAATGGTACCTCACTTGTGTGGGTAGGCCAGTGGCCGCGACAGGAAACGCCAAAAACGCAACGTGGACACACCACATTTTCACAGTGAAAACTGACCCTTTTTTTGCAAAGTGACTAGCTGTAGATTTTGAACCCTAGCTCTGCCGGCACCTAGGGAAACCTAGCAAACCAATACATTTTTGAAAGCTAGACACCTAGGGAAATCCAGGGTAGGGTGACTTGACTGGCTCTCAGCAGGTTCTGTTACCCAGAATCCCTTGCAAACCTCAAACTTAGTAAAAAAAAACACATTTACCTCACATTTCTGTGGTGGAAATTTCTGGAATCTGCGTGGATCCACAAAATTCCATGCACCCCGCATTCCCCAAAGTCTTTTGAGAAAAATGGTACCTCACTTGTGTGGGTAGGCCTAGTGGCCGTGACAGGAAACAGCCCAAAACGCAACGTGGACACACCACATTTTCATAGTGAAAACTGACCCTTTTCTTGCAAAGTTCCTAGCTGTAGATTTTAAACCGTAGCTCTGCCAGCACCTAGGGAAACCTAGCAAACCTATACACTTTTGAAAACTAGACACCGAGGGGAATCTAAGATGGGGGGACTTGACTGCCTCTCACCAGGTTCTGTTACCCAGAATCCCTTTCAAACCTCAAACCTTGTAAAAAAAAAAAAAAATTTCCTCATATTTCGGTGGTGGAAAGTTCTGGAATCTGCGTGGATCCACAAAATTCCACCCACCCCGCATTCCCCAAAGTCTTCCAAGAAAAATGATACCTCACTTGTGTGGGTAGGCCTAGTGCCCGCGTCAGGAAATGGCCCAAAACGCAATGTGGACACACCACATTTTCACAGTGAAAACTGACCATTTTTTTGCAAAGTGACTAGCTGTAGATTGAACTCTAGCTCTGCCGGAATCTAGGGAAACCTAGCAAACCTATACATTTTTGAAAAGTAGACACCTAGGGGAATCTAGGATGGGGTGACTTGACTGGCTCTCACTAGGTTCTGTTTCCCAGAATCCCTTGCAAACCTCAAACTTTGTCAAAAAATCCACATTTTCCTTACATTTCTGTAGTGGAAAGTTCTGGAATCTGCGTGGATCCACAAAATTCCACCCACCCCTTGTTCCCCAAAGTCTTCCGAGAAAAATGGTACCTCACTTGTGTGGGTAGGCCTAGTGGCCGTGACAGGAAACGGCCCAAAACGCAACGTGGACACACCACATTTTCACAGTGAAAACTGACCCTTTTTTTGCAAAGTATCTAGCTGTAGATTTTAAACCCTAGCTCTGCCAGCACCTAGGGAAACCTAGCAAACCTATACACTTTTGAAAACTAGACACCTTGAGGAATCTAGGATGGGGTGACTTGACTGGCTCTCACCAGGTTCTGTTACCCAGAATCCTTTGCAAACCTCAAACTTTGTCAAAAAAAAATAATTTCCTCACATTTCTGTGGGGGAAAGTTCTGAAATCTGCGTGGATCCTCAAAATTCTACCCACCCTGCATTTCCCAAAGTCTTCCGAGGAAAATGGTACCTCACTTGTGTGGGTAGGCCTAGTGGCCGCGACAGGAAACGGCCCAAATTGCAACATGAACAAACCACATTTTAACAGTGAAAACTGACCCTTTTTTGCAAAGTGCCTAGCTGTAGATTTTGAACCCTAGCTCTGCCGGCACCTAGGGAAACCTAGCACACCTATACATTTTTTAAAACTAGACACCTAGGGGAATCCAGGATGCAGTGACTTGACTGGCTCTCACCAGGTTCTGTTACCCAGAATCCCTTGCAAACCTCAAACATTGTAAAAAAAAAAACATTTTCCTCACATTTCTGTGGTGGAAAGTTCTGGCATCTGCGTGGATTCACAAAATTCCACCCACCCCGCATTCCCCAAAGTCTTCCGAGAAAAATGGTACCTCACTTGTGTGGGTAGGCCTAGTGGCCGCAACAGGAAACACCCAAAACGCAACGTGGACACACCACATTTTCACAGTGAAAACTGACCCTTTTTTTGCAAAGTGCCTAGCTGTAGATTTTGAACCCTAGCTCTGCCGGCACATAGGGAAACCTAACAAACCTATATATTTTTGAAAACTAGACACCCGGAGAAATCCAGGATGGGGTGACTTGACTGGCTCTCACCAGGTTCTGTTAGCCAGAATCCCTTGCAAACCTCAAACTTTGTCAAAAAACCCAAATTTTCCTTAATTTTCTGTGGTGGAAAGTTCTGGAATCTGCGTGGATTCACAAAATTCCACCCACCCTGCATTCCCCAAAGTCTTCTGAGAAAAATGGTTCCTCACTTGTGTGGGTAGGCCAAGTGACCGCGACAGGAAACGGACCAAAACGCAACGTGGACACACCCCATTTTCACAGTGAAAACTGACCCTTTTTTTGCAAAGTGCCTAGCTGTAGATTTTGAACCCTATCTCTGCCGGCACCTAGGGAAACCTAGCAAACCTATACATTTTTGAAAACTAGACACCTAGGGGAATCCAGGATGGGGTGACTTGACTGGCTCGCACCAGGTTCTGTTACCCAGAATCCCTTGCAAACCTCAAACTTAGTAAAAAAAACACATTTACCTCACATTTCTGTGGTGGAAAGTTCTGGAATCTGCGTGGATTCCCAAAATTCCACCCACCCTGCATTTCCCAAAGTCTTCCGAGAAAAATGGTACCTCACTTGTGTGGGTAGGCCAGTGGCCGCGACAGGAAACGCCCAAAACGCAACGTGGACACACCACATTTTCACAGTGAAAACTGACCCTTTTTTTGCAAAGTGACTAGCTGTAGATTTTGAACCCTAGCTCTGCCGGCACCTAGGGAAACCTAGCAAACCAATACATTTTTGAAAACTAGACACCTAGGGAAATCCAGGGTAGGGTGACTTGACTGGCTCTCAGCAGGTTCTGTTACCCAGAATCCTTTGCAAACCTCAAACTTTGTAAAAAAAAAAACTCACGAGCGTTGTTCATAAAAAGTTTTTAAAAAAAAACCTTTGTAAAAAAAACACATTTTCCTCACATTTCTGTGGTGGAAAGTTCTGGAATCTGCGTGGATCCACAAAATTCCATGCTCCCCGCATTCCCCAAAGTCTTTTGAGAAAAATGGTACCTCACTTGTGTGGGTAGGCCTAGTGGCCGTGACAGGAAACAGCCCAAAACGCAACGTGGACACACCACATTTTCATAGTGAAAACTGACCCTTTTTTTGCAAAGTTCCTAGCTGTAGATTTTAAACCGTAGCTCTGCCAGCACCTAGGGAAACCTAGCAAACCTATACACTTTTGAAAACTAGACACCGAGGGGAATCTAGGATGGGGTGACTTGACTGCCTCTCACCAGGTTCTGTTACCCAGAATCCCTTTCAAACCTCAAACTTTGTAAAAAAAAACACATTTTCCTCACATTTCGGTGGTGGAAAGTTCTGGAATCTGCGTGGATCCACAAAATTCCACCCACCCCGCATTCCCCAAAGTCTTCCAAGAAAAATGATACCTCACTTGTGTGGGTAGGCCTAGTGCCCGCATCAGGAAATGGCCCAAAACGCAATGTGGACACACCACATTTTCACAGTGAAAACTGACCATTTTTTTGCAAAGTGACTAGCTGTAGATTGAACTCTAGCTCTGCCGGAATCTAGGGAAACCTAGCAAACCTATACATTTTTGAAAAGTAGACACCTAGGGGAATCTAGGATGGGGTGACTTGACTGGCTCTCACCAGGTTCTGTTTCCCAGAATCCCTTGCAAACCTCAAACTTTGTAAAAAAATCCACATTTTCCTTACATTTCTGTAGTGGAAAGTTCTGGAATCTGCGTGGATCCACAAAATTCCACCCACCCCTCGTTCCCCAAAGTCTTCCGAGAAAAATGGTACCTCACTTGTGTGAGTAGGCCTAGTGGCCGTGACAGGAAACGGCCCAAAACGCAACGTGGACGCACCACATTTTCACAGTGAAAACTGACCCTTTTTTTGCAAAGTATCTAGCTGTAGATTTTAAACCCTAGCTCTGCCAGCACCTAGGGAAACCTAGCAAACCTATACACTTTTGAAAACTAGACACCTTGAGGAATCTAGGATGGGGTGACTTGACTGGCTCTCACCAGGTTCTGTTACCCAGAATCCTTTGCAAAACTCAAACTTTGTCAAAAAAACACATTTTCCTCACATTTCTTTGGGGAAAGTTCTGAAATCTGCGTGGATCCTCAAAATTCTACCCACCCTGCATTTCCCAAAGTCTTCCGAGGAAAATGGTACCTCACTTGTGTGGGTAGGCCTAGTGGCCGCGACAGGAAACGGCCCAAATTGCAACATGGACAAACCACATTTTAACAGTGAAAACTGACCCTTTTTTTGCAAAGTGCCTAGCTGTAGATTTTGAACCCTAGCTCTGCCGGCACCTAGGGAAACCTAGCAAACCTATACATTTTTGAAAATTAGACACCCGGGCAAATCCAGGATAGGGTGACTTGACTGGCTCTTACCTGCTTCTGTTACCCAGAATCCCTTGCAAACCTCAAACTTTGTAAAAAAAACACATTTTCCTCACATTTCTGTGGTGGAAAGTTCTGGAATCTGCGTGGATCCACAGAATTCCATGCACCCTGCATTTCCCAAAGTCTTCTGAGAAAAATGGTACCTCACTTGTGAGGGTAGGCCTAGTGGCCGAGACAGGAAACGGCCCTAAAACGCAACGTGGACACACCACATTTTCACAGTGAAAACCGACCCTTTTTTTGCAAAGTGCCTAGCTGTAGATTTTGAACCCTAGCTCTGCCGGCACCTAGGGAAACCTAACAAACCTATATATTTTTGAAAACTAGACACCCGGGGAAATCCAGGATGGGGTGACTTGACTGGCTCTCACAAGGTTCTGTTAGCCAGAATCCCTTGCAAACCTCAAACTTTGTCAAAAAACCCAAATTTTCCTTAATTTTCTGTGGTGGAAAGTTCTGGAATCTGCGTGGATTCACAAAATTCCACCCACCCTGCATTCCCCAAAGTCTTCCGAGAAAAATGGTTCCTCACTTGTGTGGGTAGGCCAAGTGACCGCGACAGGAAACGGACCAAAACGCAACGTGGACACACCCCATTTTCACAGTGAAAACTGACCCTTTTTTTGCAAAGTGCCTAGCTGTAGATTTTGAACCCTATCTCTGCCGGCACCTAGGGAAACCTAGCAAACCTATACATTTTTGAAAACTAGACACCTAGGGGAATCCAGGATGGGGTGACTTGACTGGCTCGCACCAGGTTCTGTTACCCAGAATCCCTTGCAAACCTCAAACTTAGTAAAAAAAAACACATTTACCTCACATTTCTGTGGTGGAAAGTTCTGGAATCTGCGTGGATTCACAAAATTCCACCCACCCTGCATTTCCCAAAGTCTTCCGAGAAAAATGGTACCTCACTTGTGTGGGTAGGCCAGTGGCCGCGACAGGAAACGCCGAAAACGCAACGTGGACACACCACATTTTCACAGTGAAAACTGACCCTTTTTTTGCAAAGTGACTAGCTGTAGATTTTGAACCCTAGCTCTGCCGGCACCTAGGGAAACCTAGCAAACCAATACATTTTTGAAAACTAGACACCTAGGGAAATCCAGGGTAGGGTGACTTGACTGGCTCTCAGCAGGTTCTGTTACCCAGAATCCTTTGCAAACCTCAAACTTTGTAAAAAAAAAAACTCACGACCGTTGTTCATAAAAAGATTTTCAAAAAAAACCTTTGTAAAAAAAACACATTTTCCTCACATTTCTGTGGTGGAAAGTTCTGGAATCTGCGTGGATCCACAAAATTCCATGCACCCCGCATTCCCCAAAGTCTTTTGAGAAAAATGGTACCTCACTTGTGTGGGTAGGCCTAGTGGCCGTGACAGGAAACAGCCCAAAACGCAACGTGGACACACCACATTTTCATAGTGAAAACTGACCCTTTTTTTGCAAAGTTCCTAGCTGTAGATTTTAAACCGTAGCTCTGCCAGCACTTAGGGAAACCTAGCAAACCTATACACTTTTGAAAACTAGACACGGAGGGGAATCTAGGATGGGGGACTTGACTGCCTCTCACCAGGTTCTGTTACCCAGAATCCCTTTCAAACCTCAAACTTTGTAAAAAAAAAACACATTTTCCTCACATTTCGGTGGTGGAAAGTTCTGGAATCTGCGTGGATCCACAAAATTCCACCCACCCCGCATTCCCCAAAGTCTTCCAAGAAAAATGATACCTCACTTGTGTGGGTAGGCCTAGTGCCCGCGTCAGGAAATGGCCCAAAACACAATGTGGACACACCACATTTTCACAGTGAAAACTGACCATTTTTTTGCAAAGTGACTAGCTGTAGATTGAACTCTAGCTCTGCCGGAATCTAGGGAAACCTAGCAAACCTATACATTTTTGAAAAATAGACACCGAGGGGAATCTAGGATGGGGTGACTTGACTGCCTCTCACCAGGTTCTGTTACCCAGAATCCCTTGCAAACCTCAAACTTTGTCAAAAAATCCACATTTTCCTTACATTTCTGTAGTGGAAAGTTCTGGAATCTGCGTGGATCCACAAAATTCCACCCACCCCTCGTTCCCCAACGTCTTCCGAGAAAAATGGTACCTCACTTGTGTGGGTAGGCCTAGTGGCCGTGACAGGAAACGGCCCAAAACGCAACGTGGACACACCACATTTTCACAGTGAAAACTGACCCTTTTTTTGCAAAGTATCTAGCTGTAGATTTTAAACCCTAGCTCTGCCAGCACCTAGGGAAACCTAGCAAACCTATACACTTTTGAAAACTAGACACCTTGAGGAATCTAGGATGGGGTGACTTGACTGGCTGTCACCAGGTTCTGTTACCCAGAATCCCTTTCAAACCTCAAACTTTGTAAAAAAAAAAAACATTTACCTCATATTTCGGTGGTGGAAAGTTCTGGAATCTGCGTGGATCCACAAAATTCCACCCACCCCGCATTCCCCAAAGTCTTCCAAGAAAAATGATACCTCACTTGTGTGGGTAGGCCTAGTGCCCGCGATAGGAAATGGCCCAAAACGCAATGTGGACACACCACATTTTCACAGTGAAAACTGACCATTTTTTTGCAAAGTGACTAGCTGTAGATTGAACTCTAGCTCTGCCGGAATCTAGGGAAACCTAGCAAACATATACATTTTTGAAAAGTAGACACCTAGGGGAATCTAGGATGGGGTGACTTGACTGGCTCTCACCAGGTTCTGTTTCCCAGAATCCCTTGCAAACCTCAAACTTTGTCAAAAAAATCCATATTTTCCTTACATTTCTGTAGTGGAAAGTTCTGGAATCTGCGTGGATCCACAAAATTCCACCCACCCTGCATTCCCCAAAGTCTTCCGAGAAAAATGGTTCCTCACTTGTGTGGGTAGGCCAAGTGACCGCGACAGGAAACGGACCAAAACGCAACGTGGACACACCCCATTTTCACAGTGAAAACTGACCCTTTTTTTGCAAAGTGCCTAGCTGTAGATTTTGAACCCTATCTCTGCCGGCACCTAGGGAAACCTAGCAAACCTATACATTTTTGAAAACTAGACACCTAGGGGAATCCAGGATGGGGTGACTTGACTGGCTCGCACCAGGTTCTGTTACCCAGAATCCCTTGCAAACCTCAAACTTAGTAAAAAAAAAACACATTTACCTCACATTTCTGTGGTGGAAAGTTCTGGAATCTGCGTGGATTCACAAAATTCCACCCACCCTGCATTCCCCAAAGTCTTCCGAGAAAAATGGTACCTCACTTGTGTGGGTAGGCCTAGTGGCCGCGACAGGAAACGCCCAAAACGCAACGTGGACACACCACATTTTCACAGTGAAATCTGACCCTTTTTTTTGCAAAGTGACTAGCTGTAGATTTTGAACCCTAGCTCTGCCGGCACCTAGGGAAACCTAGCAAACCAATACATTTTTGAAAACTAGACACCTAGGGAAATCCAGGGTAGGGTGACTTGACTGGCTCTCAGCAGGTTCTGTTACCCAGAATCCTTTGCAAACCTCAAACTTTGTAAAAAAGAAAAAACTCACGAGCGTTGTTCATAAAAGATTTTAAAAAAAACCTTTGTAAAAAAACACATTTTCCTCACATTTCTGTGGTGGAAATTTCTGGAATCTGCGTGGATCCACAAAATTCCATGCACCCCGCATTCCCCAAAGTCTTTTGAGAAAAATGGTACCTCACTTGTGTGGGTAGGCCTAGTGGCCGTGACAGAAAACAGCCCAAAACGCAACGTGGACACACCACATTTTCATAGTGAAAACTGACCCTTTTTTTGCAAAGTTCCTAGCTGTAGATTTTAAACCGTAGCTCTGCCAGCACCTAGGGAAACCTAGCAAACCTATACACTTTTGAAAACTAGACACCGAGGGGAATCTAGGATGGGGGGACTTGACTGCCTCTCACCAGGTTCTGTTACCCAGAATCCCTTTCAAACCTCAAACTTTGTAAAAAAAAAACACATTTTCCTCATATTTCGGTGGTGGACAGTTCTGGAATCTGCGTGGATCCACAAAATTCCACCCACCCCGCATTCCCCAAAGTCTTCCAAGAAAAATGATACCTCACTTGTGTGGGTAGGCCTAGTGCCCGCGTCAGGAAATGGCCCAAAACGCAAAGTGGACACACCACATTTTCACAGTGAAAACTGACCATTTTTTTGCAAAGTGACTAGCTGCAGATTGAACTCTAGCTCTGCCGGAATCTAGGGAAACCTAGCAAACCTATACATTTTTGAAAAGTAGACACCTAGGGGAATCTAGGATGGGGTGACTTGACTGGTTCTCACCAGGTTCTGTTTCCCAGAATCCCTTGCAAACCTCAAACTTTGTCAAAAAATCCACATTTTCCTTACATTTCTGTAGTGGAAAGTTCTGGAATCTGCGTGGATCCACAAAATTCCACCCACCCCTCGTTCCCCAAAGTCTTCCGAGAACAATGGTACCTCACTTGTGTGGGTAGGCCTAGTGGCCGTGACAGGAAACGGCCCAAAACGCAACGTGGACACACCACATTTTCACAGTGAAAACTGACCCTTTTTTGCAAAGTATCTAGCTGTAGATTTTAAACCCTAGCTCTGCCAGCACCTAGGGAAACCTAGCAAACCTATACACTTTTGAAAACTAGACACCTTGAGGAATCTAGGATGGGGTGACTTGACTGGCTCTCACCAGGTTCTGTTACCCAGAATCCTTTGCAAACCTCAAACTTTGTCAAAAAAACACATTTTTCTCACATTTCTGTGGGGGAAAGTTTGGAAATCTGCGTGGATCCT
The DNA here is from genome assembly GCA_963921515.1 of Calotriton arnoldi. Classification (NCBI taxonomy): domain Eukaryota; kingdom Metazoa; phylum Chordata; class Amphibia; order Caudata; family Salamandridae; genus Calotriton; species Calotriton arnoldi. The sequence goes on along the minus strand of CAWUFW010001597.1, from coordinate 550,816 downwards.
CAAAATTCTACCCACCCTGCATTTCCCAAAGTCTTCCGAGGAAAATGGTACCTCACTTGTGTGGGTAGGCCTAGTCGCCGTGACAGGAAACGGCCCAAATTGCAACATGGACAAACCACATTTTAACAGTGAAAACTGACCCTTTTTTTGCAAAGTGCCTAGCTGTAGATTTTGAACCCTAGCTCTGCCGGCACCTAGGGAAACCTAGCAAACCTATACATTTTTAAAAACTAGACACCTAGGGGAATCCAGGATGCAGTGACTTGACTGGCTCTCACCAGGTTCTGTTACCCAGAATCCCTTGCAAACCTCAAACTTTGTAAAAAAAAACACATTTTCCTCACATTTCTGTGGTGGAAAGTTCTGGCATCTGCGTGGATTCACAAAATTCCACCCACCCCGCATTCCCCAAAGTCTTCCGAGAAAAATGGTACCTCACTTGTGTGGGTAGGCCTAGTGGCCGCGACAGGAAACGACCCAAAACGCAACGTGGACACACCACATTTTCACAGTGAAAACTGACCCTTTTTTTGCAAAGTGACTAGCTGTAGATTTTGAACCCTAGCTCTGCCGGCACCTAGGGAAACCTAGCAAACCTATACATTTTTGAAAATTAGACACCCGGGCAAATCCAGGATAGGGTGACTTGACTGGCTCTCACCTGCTTCTGTTACCCAGAATCCCTTGCAAACCTCAAACTTTGTAAAAAAAAACACATTTTCCTCACATTTCTGTGGTGGAAAGTTCTGGCATCTGCGTGGATCCACAGAATTCCATGCACCCTGCATTTCCCAAAGTCTTCCGAGAAAAATGGTACCTCACTTGTGAGGGTAGGCCTAGTGGCCGAGACAGGAAACAGCCCTAAAACGCAACGTGGACACACCACATTTTCACAGTGAAAACTGACCCTTTTTTTGCAAAGTGCCTAGCTGTAGATTTTGAACCCTAGCTCTGCCGGCATCTAGGGAAACCTAACAAACCTATATATTTTTGAAAACTAGACACCCGGGGAAATCCAGGATGGGGTGACTTGACTGGCTCTCACCAGGTTCTGTTAGCCAGAATCCCTTGCAAACCTCAAACTTTGTCAAAAAACCCACATTTTCCTTAATTTTTGGTGGAAAGTTCTGGAATCTGCGTGGATTCACAAAATTCCACCCACCCTGCATTCCCCAAAGTCTTCCGAGAAAAATGGTTCCTCACTTGTGTGGGTAGGCCAAGTGACCGCGACAGGAAACGGACCAAAACGCAACGTGGACACACCCCATTTTCACAGTGAAAACTGACCCTTTTTTGCAAAGTGCCTAGCTGTAGATTTTGAACCCTATCTCTGCCGGCACCTAGGGAAACCTAGAAAACCTATACATTTTTGAAAACTAGACACCTAGGGGAATCCAGGATGGGGTGACTTGACTGGCTCGCACCAGGTTCTGTTACCCAGAATCCCTTGCAAACCTCAAACTTAGTAAAAAAAACACATTTACCTCACATTTCTGTGGTGGAAAGTTCTGGAATCTGCGTGGATTCACAAAATTCCACCCACCCTGCATTTCCCAAAGTCTTCCGAGAAAAATGGTACCTCACTTGTGTGGGTAGGCCAGTGGCCGCGACAGGAAACGCCAAAAACGCAACGTGGACACACCACATTTTCACAGTGAAAACTGACCCTTTTTTTGCAAAGTGACTAGCTGTAGATTTTGAACCCTAGCTCTGCCGGCACCTAGGGAAACCTAGCAAACCAATACATTTTTGAAAACTAGACACCTAGGGAAATCCAGGGTAGGGTGACTTGACTGGCTCTCAGCAGGTTCTGTTACCCAGAATCCCTTGCAAACCTCAAACTTTGTAAAAAAAAACACATTTCCTCACATTTCTGTGGTGGAAAGTTCTGGCATCTGCGTGGATTCACAAAATTCCACCCACCCCGCATTCCCCAAAGTCTTCCGAGAAAAATGGTACCTCACTTGTGTGGGTAGGCCTAGTGGCCGTGACAGGAAACAGCCCAAAACGCAACGTGGACACACCACATTTTCATAGTGAAAACTGACCCTTTTTTTGCAAAGTTCCTAGCTGTAGATTTTAAACCGTAGCTCTGCCAGCACCTAGGGAAACCTAGCAAACCTATACACTTTTGAAAACTAGACACCGAGGGGAATCTAGGATGGGGGACTTGACTGCCTCTCACCAGGTTCTGTTACCCAGAATCCCTTTCAAACCTCAAACCTTGTAAAAAAAAAACAAATTTTCCTCATATTTCGGTGGTGGAAAGTTCTGGAATCTGCGTGGATCCACAAAATTCCACCCACCCCGCATTCCCCAAAGTCTTCCAAGAAAAATGATACCTCACTTGTGTGGGTAGGCCTAGTGCCCGCGTCAGGAAATGGCCCAAAACGCAATGTGGACACACCACATTTTCACAGTGAAAACTGACCATTTTTTTGCAAAGTGACTAGCTGTAGATTGAACTCTAGCTCTGCCGGAATCTAGGGAAACCTAGCAAACCTATACATTTTTGAAAAGTAGACACCTAGGGGAATCTAGGATGGGGTGACTTGACTGGCTCTCACTAGGTTCTGTTTCCCAGAATCCCTTGCAAACCTCAAACTTTGTCAAAAAAATCCACATTTTCCTTACATTTCTGTAGTGGAAAGTTCTGGAATCTGCGTGGATCCACAAAATTCCACCCACCCCTTGTTCCCCAAAGTCTTCCGAGAAAAATGGTACCTCACTTGTGTGGGTAGGCCTAGTGGCCGTGACAGGAAACGGCCCAAAACGCAACGTGGACACACCACATTTTCACAGTGAAAACTGACCCTTTTTTTGCAAAGTATCTAGCTGTAGATTTTAAACCCTAGCTCTGCCAGCACCTAGGGAAACCTAGCAAACCTATACACTTTTGAAAACTAGACACCTTGAGGAATCTAGGATGGGGTGACTTGACTGGCTCTCACCAGGTTCTGTTACCCAGAATCCTTTGCAAACCTCAAACTTTGTCAAAAAAAATAATTTCCTCACATTTCTGTGGGGGAAAGTTCTGAAATCTGCGTGGATCCTCAAAATTCTACCCACCCTGCATTTCCCAAAGTCTTCCGAGGAAAATGGTACCTCACTTGTGTGGGTAGGCCTAGTGGCCGCGACAGGAAACGGCCCAAATTGCAACATGAACAAACCACATTTTAACAGTGAAAACTGACCCTTTTTTTGCAAAGTGCCTAGCTGTAGATTTTGAACCCTAGCTCTGCCGGCACCTAGGGAAACCTAGCACACCTATACATTTTTTAAAACTAGACACCTAGGGGAATCCAGGATGCAGTGACTTGACTGGCTCTCACCAGGTTCTGTTACCCAGAATCCCTTGCAAACCTCAAACATTGTAAAAAAAAACACATTTTCCTCACATTTCTGTGGTGGAAAGTTCTGGCATCTGCGTGGATTCACAAAATTCCACCCACCCCGCATTCCCCAAAGTCTTCCGAGAAAAATGGTACCTCACTTGTGTGGGTAGGCCTAGTGGCCGCAACAGGAAACACCCAAAACGCAACGTGGACACACCACATTTTCACAGTGAAAACTGACCCTTTTTTTGCAAAGTGACTAGCTGTAGATTTTTAACCCTAGCTCTGCCGGCACCTAGGGAAACCTAGCAAACCTATACATTTTTGAAAATTAGACACCCGGGCAAATCCAGGATAGGGTGACTTGACTGGCTCTCACCTGCTTCTGTTACCCAGAATCCCTTGCAAACCTCAAACTTTGTAAAAAAAACACATTTTCCTCACATTTCTGTGGTGGAAAGTTCTGGAATCTGCGTGGATCCACAGAATTCCATGCACCCTGCATTTCCCAAAGTCTTCCGAGAAAAATGGTACCTCACTTGTGAGGGTAGGCCTAGTGGCCGAGACAGGAAACGGCCCTAAAACGCAACGTGGACACACCACATTTTCACAGTGAAAACTGACCCTTTTTTTGCAAAGTGCCTAGCTGTAGATTTTGAACCCTAGCTCTGCCGGCACATAGGGAAACCTAACAAACCTATATATTTTTGAAAACTAGACACCCGGAGAAATCCAGGATGGGGTGACTTGACTGGCTCTCACCAGGTTCTGTTAGCCAGAATCCCTTGCAAACCTCAAACTTTGTCAAAAAACCCAAATTTTCCTTAATTTTCTGTGGTGGAAAGTTCTGGAATCTGCGTGGATTCACAAAATTCCACCCACCCTGCATTCCCCAAAGTCTTCTGAGAAAAATGGTTCCTCACTTGTGTGGGTAGGCCAAGTGACCGCGACAGGAAACGGACCAAAACGCAACGTGGACACACCCCATTTTCACAGTGAAAACTGACCCTTTTTTTGCAAAGTGCCTAGCTGTAGATTTTGAACCCTATCTCTGCCGGCACCTAGGGAAACCTAGCAAACCTATACATTTTTGAAAACTAGACACCTAGGGGAATCCAGGATGGGGTGACTTGACTGGCTCGCACCAGGTTCTGTTACCCAGAATCCCTTGCAAACCTCAAACTTAGTAAAAAAAAACACATTTACCTCACATTTCTGTGGTGGAAAGTTCTGGAATCTGCGTGGATTCCCAAAATTCCACCCACCCTGCATTTCCCAAAGTCTTCCGAGAAAAATGGTACCTCACTTGTGTGGGTAGGCCAGTGGCCGCAACAGGAAACGCCAAAAACGCAACGTGGACACACCACATTTTCACAGTGAAAACTGACCCTTTTTTTGCAAAGTGACTAGCTGTAGATTTTGAACCCTAGCTCTGCCGGCACCTAGGGAAACCTAGCAAACCAATACATTTTTGAAAACTAGACACCTAGGGAAATCCAGGGTAGGGTGACTTGACTGGCTCTCAGCAGGTTCTGTTACCCAGAATCCTTTGCAAACCTCAAACTTTGTAAAAAAATAAACTCACGAGCGTTGTTCATAAAAGTTTTCAAAAAAACCTTTGTAAAAAAACACATTTTCCTCACATTTCTGTGGTGGAAAGTTCTGGAATCTGCGTGGATCCACAAAATTCCATGCTCCCCGCATTCCCCAAAGTCTTTTGAGAAAAATGGTACCTCACTTGTGTGGGTAGGCCTAGTGGCCGTGACAGGAAACAGCCCAAAACGCAACGTGGACACACCACATTTTCATGGTGAAAACTGACCCTTTTTTTGCAAAGTTCCTAGCTGTAGATTTTAAACCGTAGCTCTGCCAGCACCTAGGGAAACCTAGCAAACCTATACACTTTTGAAAACTAGACACCGAGGGGAATCTAGGATGGGGGGACTTGACTGCCTCTCACCAGGTTCTGTTACCCAGAATCCCTTTCAAACCTCAAACTTTGTAAAAAAAAAACACATTTTCCTCACATTTCGGTGGTGGAAAGTTCTGGAATCTGCGTGGATCCACAAAATTCCACCCACCCCGCATTCCCCAAAGTCTTCCAAGAAAAATGATACCTCACTTGTGTGGGTAGGCCTAGTGCCCGCATCAGGAAATGGCCCAAAACGCAATGTGGACACACCACATTTTCACAGTGAAAACTGACCATTTTTTTGCAAAGTGACTAGCTGTAGATTGAACTCTAGCTCTGCCGGAATCTAGGGAAACCTAGCAAACCTATACATTTTTGAAAAGTAGACACCTAGGGGAATCTAGGATGGGGTGACTTGACTGGCTCTCACCAGGTTCTGTTTCCCAGAATCCCTTGCAAACCTCAAACTTTGTAAAAAAATCCACATTTTCCTTACATTTCTGTAGTGGAAAGTTCTGGAATCTGCGTGGATCCACAAAATTCCACCCACCCCTCGTTCCCCAAAGTCTTCCGAGAAAAATGGTACCTCACTTGTGTGAGTAGGCCTAGTGGCCGTGACAGGAAACGGCCCAAAACGCAACGTGGACGCACCACATTTTCACAGTGAAAACTGACCCTTTTTTTGCAAAGTATCTAGCTGTAGATTTTAAACCCTAGCTCTGCCAGCACCTACGGAAACCTAGCAAACCTATACACTTTTGAAAACTAGACACCTTGAGGAATCTAGGATGGGGTGACTTGACTGGCTCTCACCAGGTTCTGTTACCCAGAATCCTTTGCAAAACTCAAACTTTGTCAAAAAAACACATTTTCCTCACATTTCTTTGGGGGAAAGTTCTGAAATCTGCGTGGATCCTCAAAATTCTACCCACCCTGCATTTCCCAAAGTCTTCCGAGGAAAATGGTACCTCACTTGTGTGGGTAGGCCTAGTGGCCGCGACAGGAAACGGCCCAAATTGCAACATGGACAAACCACATTTTAACAGTGAAAACTGAACCTTTTTTTGCAAAGTGCCTAGCTGTAGATTTTGAACCCTAGCTCTGCCGGCACCTAGGGAAACCTAGCAAACCTATACATTTTTGAAAATTAGACACCCGGGCAAATCCAGGATAGGGTGACTTGACTGGCTCTTACCTGCTTCTGTTACCCAGAATCCCTTGCAAACCTCAAACTTTGTAAAAAAACACATTTTCCTCACATTTCTGTGGTGGAAAGTTCTGGAATCTGCGTGGATCCACAGAATTCCATGCACCCTGCATTTCCCAAAGTCTTCCGAGAAAAATGGTACCTCACTTGTGAGGGTAGGCCTAGTGGCCGAGACAGGAAACGGCCCTAAAACGCAACGTGGACACACCACATTTTCACAGTGAAAACCGACCCTTTTTTTGCAAAGTGCCTAGCTGTAGATTTTGAACCCTAACTCTGCCGGCACCTAGGGAAACCTAACAAACCTATATATTTTTGAAAACTAGACACCCGGGGAAATCCAGGATGGGGTGACTTGACTGGCTCTCACAAGGTTCTGTTAGCCAGAATCCCTTGCAAACCTCAAACTTTGTCAAAAAACCCAAATTTTCCTTAATTTTCTGTGGTGGAAAGTTCTGGAATCTGCGTGGATTCACAAAATTCCACCCACCCTGCATTCCCCAAAGTCTTCCGAGAAAAATGGTTCCTCACTTGTGTGGGTAGGCCAAGTGACCGCGACAGGAAACGGACCAAAACGCAACGTGGACACACCCCATTTTCACAGTGAAAACTGACCCTTTTTTTGCAAAGTGCCTAGCTGTAGATTTTGAACCCTATCTCTGCCGGCACCTAGGGAAACCTAGCAAACCTATACATTTTTGAAAACTAGACACCTAGGGGAATCCAGGATGGGGTGACTTGACTGGCTCGCACCAGGTTCTGTTACCCAGAATCCCTTGCAAACCTCAAACTTAGTAAAAAAAACACATTTACCTCACATTTCTGTGGTGGAAAGTTCTGGAATCTGCGTGGATTCACAAAATTCCACCCACCCTGCATTTCCCAAAGTCTTCCGAGAAAAATGGTACCTCACTTGTGTGGGTAGGCCAGTGGCCGCGACAGGAAACGCCGAAAACGCAACGTGGACACACCACATTTTCACAGTGAAAACTGACCCTTTTTTTGCAAAGTGACTAGCTGTAGATTTTGAACCCTAGCTCTGCCGGCACCTAGGGAAACCTAGCAAACCAATACATTTTTGAAAACTAGACACCTAGGGAAATCCAGGGTAGGGTGACTTGACTGGCTCTCAGCAGGTTCTGTTACCCAGAATCCTTTGCAAACCTCAAACTTTGTAAAAAAAAAACTCACGAGCGTTGTTCATAAAAAGATTTTCAAAAAAAACCTTTGTAAAAAAAACACATTTTCCTCACATTTCTGTGGTGGAAAGTTCTGGAATCTGCGTGGATCCACAAAATTCCATGCACCCCGCATTCCCCAAAGTCTTTTGAGAAAAATGGTACCTCACTTGTGTGGGTAGGCCTAGTGGCCGTGACAGGAAACAGCCCAAAACGCAACGTGGACACACCACATTTTCATAGTGAAAACTGACCCTTTTTTTGCAAAGTTCCTAGCTGTAGATTTTAAACCGTAGCTCTGCCAGCACTTAGGGAAACCTAGCAAACCTATACACTTTTGAAAACTAGACACGGAGGGGAATCTAGGATGGGGGGACTTGACTGCCTCTCACCAGGTTCTGTTACCCAGAATCCCTTTCAAACCTCAAACTTTGTAAAAAAAAAAACACATTTTCCTCACATTTCGGTGGTGGAAAGTTCTGGAATCTGCGTGGATCCACAAAATTCCACCCACCCCGCATTCCCCAAAGTCTTCCAAGAAAAATGATACCTCACTTGTGTGGGTAGGCCTAGTGCCCGCGTCAGGAAATGGCCCAAAACGCAATGTGGACACACCACATTTTCACAGTGAAAACTGACCATTTTTTTGCAAAGTGACTAGCTGTAGATTGAACTCTAGCTCTGCCGGAATCTAGGGAAACCTAGCAAACCTATACATTTTTGAAAAATAGACACCGAGGGGAATCTAGGATGGGGGGACTTGACTGCCTCTCACCAGGTTCTGTTACCCAGAATCCCTTGCAAACCTCAAACTTTGTCAAAAAATCCACATTTTCCTTACATTTCTGTAGTGGAAAGTTCTGGAATCTGCGTGGATCCACAAAATTCCACCCACCCCTCGTTCCCCAACGTCTTCCGAGAAAAATGGTACCTCACTTGTGTGGGTAGGCCTAGTGGCCGTGACAGGAAACGGCCCAAAACGCAACGTGGACACACCACATTTTCACAGTGAAAACTGACCCTTTTTTGCAAAGTATCTAGCTGTAGATTTTAAACCCTAGCTCTGCCAGCACCTAGGGAAACCTAGCAAACCTATACACTTTTGAAAACTAGACACCTTGAGGAATCTAGGATGGGGTGACTTGACTGGCTGTCACCAGGTTCTGTTACCCAGAATCCCTTTCAAACCTCAAACTTTGTAAAAAAAAAAACATTTACCTCATATTTCGGTGGTGGAAAGTTCTGGAATCTGCGTGGATCCACAAAATTCCACCCACCCCGCATTCCCCAAAGTCTTCCAAGAAAAATGATACCTCACTTGTGTGGGTAGGCCTAGTGCCCGCGATAGGAAATGGCCCAAAACGCAATGTGGACACACCACATTTTCACAGTGAAAACTGACCATTTTTTTGCAAAGTGACTAGCTGTAGATTGAACTCTAGCTCTGCCGGAATCTAGGGAAACCTAGCAAACATATACATTTTTGAAAAGTAGACACCTAGGGGAATCTAGGATGGGGTGACTTGACTGGCTCTCACCAGGTTCTGTTTCCCAGAATCCCTTGCAAACCTCAAACTTTGTCAAAAAATCCATATTTTCCTTACATTTCTGTAGTGGAAAGTTCTGGAATCTGCGTGGATCCACAACATTCCACCCACCCCTCGTTCCCCAAAGTCTTCCGAGAAAAATGGTACCACACTTGTGTGGGTAGGCCTAGTGGCCGTGACAGGAAACGGCCCAAAACGCAACGTGGACACACCACATTTTCACAGTGAAAACTGACCCTTTTTTTGCAAAGTATCTAGCTGTAGATTTTAAACCCTAGCTCTGCCAGCACCTAGGGAAACCTAGCAAACCTATACACTTTTGAAAACTAGACACCTTGAGGAATCTAGGATGGGGTGACTTGACTGGCTCTCACCAGGTTCTGTTACCCAGAATCCTTTGCAAACCTCAAACTTTGTCAAAAAAACACATTTTCCTCACATTTGTGTGGTGGAAAGTTCTGAAATCTGCGTGGATCCTCAAAATTCTACCCACCCTGCATTTCCCAAAGTCTTCCGAGGAAAATGGTACCTCACTTGTGTGGGTAGGCCTAGTGGCCGCGACAGGAAACGGCCCAAATTGCAACATGGACAAACCACATTTTAACAGTGAAAACTGACCCTTTTTTTGCAAAGTGCCTAGCTGTAGATTTTGAACCCTAGCTCTGCCGGCACCTAGGGAAACCTAGCACACCTATACATTTTTGAAAACTAGACACCTAGGGGAATCCAGGATGCAGTGACTTGACTGGCTCTCACCAGGTTCTGTTAGCCAGAATCCCTTGCAAACCTCAAACTTTGTCAAAAAACCCAAATTTTCCTCAATTTTCTGTGGTGGAAATTCTGGAATCTGCGTGGATTCACAAAATTCCACCCACCCTGCATTCCCCAAAGTCTTCCGAGAAAAATGGTTCCTCACTTGTGTGGGTAGGCCTAGTGGCCGTGACAGGAAACAGCCCAAAACGCAACGTGGACACACCACATTTTCATAGTGAAAACTGACCCTTTTTTTGCAAAGTTCCTAGCTGTAGATTTTAAACCGTAGCTCTGCCAGCACTTAGGGAAACCTAGCAAACCTATACACTTTTGAAAACTAGACACGGAGGGGAATCTAGGATGGGGGACTTGACTGCCTCTCACCAGGTTCTGTTACCCAGAATCCCTTTCAAACCTCAAACTTTGTAAAAAAAAAAACACATTTTCCTCACATTTCGGTGGTGGAAAGTTCTGGAATCTGCGTGGATCCACAAAATTCCACCCACCCCGCATTCCCCAAAGTCTTCCAAGAAAAATGATACCTCACTTGTGTGGGTAGGCCTAGTGCCCGCGTCAGGAAATGGCCCAAAACGCAATGTGGACACACCACATTTTCACAGTGAAAACTGACCATTTTTTTGCAAAGTGACTAGCTGTAGATTGAACTCTAGCTCTGCCGGAATCTAGGGAAACCTAGCAAACCTATACATTTTTGAAAAATAGACACCGAGGGGAATCTAGGATGGGGTGACTTGACTGCCTCTCACCAGGTTCTGTTACCCAGAATCCCTTGCAAACCTCAAACTTTGTCAAAAAATCCACATTTTCCTTACATTTCTGTAGTGGAAAGTTCTGGAATCTGCGTGGATCCACAAAATTCCACCCACCCCTCGTTCCCCAACGTCTTCCGAGAAAAATGGTACCTCACTTGTGTGGGTAGGCCTAGTGGCCGTGACAGGAAACGGCCCAAAACGCAACGTGGACACACCACATTTTCACAGTGAAAACTGACCCTTTTTTTGCAAAGTATCTAGCTGTAGATTTTAAACCCTAGCTCTGCCAGCACCTAGGGAAACCTAGCAAACCTATACACTTTTGAAAACTAGACACCTTGAGGAATCTAGGATGGGGTGACTTGACTGGCTGTCACCAGGTTCTGTTACCCAGAATCCCTTTCAAACCTCAAACTTTGTAAAAAAAACACATTTACCTCATATTTCGGTGGTGGAAAGTTCTGGAATCTGCGTGGATCCACAAAATTCCACCCACCCCGCATTCCCCAAAGTCTTCCAAGAAAAATGATACCTCACTTGTGTGGGTAGGCCTAGTGCCCGCGATAGGAAATGGCCCAAAACGCAATGTGGACACACCACATTTTCACAGTGAAAACTGACCATTTTTTTGCAAAGTGACTAGCTGTAGATTTTGAACTCTAGCTCTGCCGGAATCTAGGGAAACCTAGCAAACATATACATTTTTGAAAAGTAGACACCTAGGGGAATCTAGGATGGGGTGACTTGACTGGCTCTCACCAGGTTCTGTTTCCCAGAATCCCTTGCAAACCTCAAACTTTGTCAAAAAATCCATATTTTCCTTACATTTCTGTAGTGGAAAGTTCTGGAATCTGCGTGGATCCACAACATTCCACCCACCCCTCGTTCCCCAAAGTCTTCCGAGAAAAATGGTACCACACTTGTGTGGGTAGGCCTAGTGGCCGTGACAGGAAACGGCCCAAAACTCAACGTGGACACACCACATTTTCACAGTGAAAACTGACCCTTTTTTTGCAAAGTATCTAGCTGTAGATTTTAAACCCTAGCTCTGCCAGCACCTAGGGAAACCTAGCAAACCTATACACTTTTGAAAACTAGACACCTTGAGGAATCTAGGATGGGGTGACTTGACTGGCTCTCACCAGGTTCTGTTACCCAGAATCCTTTGCAAACCTCAAACTTTGTCAAAAAAACACATTTTCCTCACATTTGTGTGGTGGAAAGTTCTGAAATCTGCGTGGATCCTCAAAATTCTACCCACCCTGCATTTCCCAAAGTCTTCCGAGGAAAATGGTACCTCACTTGTGTGGGTAGGCCTAGTGGCCGCGACAGGAAACGGCCCAAATTGCAACATGGACAAACCACATTTTAACAGTGAAAACTGACCCTTTTTTTGCAAAGTGCCTAGCTGTAGATTTTGAACCCTAGCTCTGCCGGCACCTAGGGAAACCTAGCACACCTATACATTTTTGAAAACTAGACACCTAGGGGAATCCAGGATGCAGTGACTTGACTGGCTCTCACCAGGTTCTGTTAGCCAGAATCCCTTGCAAACCTCAAACTTTGTCAAAAAACCCAAATTTTCCTTAATTTTCTGTGGTGGAAAGTTCTGGAATCTGCGTGGATTCACAAAATTCCACCCACCCTGCATTCCCCAAAGTCTTCCGAGAAAAATGGTTCCTCACTTGTGTGGGTAGGCCAAGTGACCGCGACAGGAAACGGACCAAAACGCAACGTGGACACACCCCATTTTCACAGTGAAAACTGACCCTTTTTTTGCAAAGTGCCTAGCTGTAGATTTTGAACCCTATCTCTGCCGGCACCTAGGGAAACCTAGCAAACCTATACATTTTTGAAAACTAGACACCTAGGGGAATCCAGGATGGGGTGACTTGACTGGCTCGCACCAGGTTCTGTTACCCAGAATCCCTTGCAAACCTCAAACTTAGTAAAAAAAAACACATTTACCTCACATTTCTGTGGTGGAAAGTTCTGGAATCTGCGTGGATTCACAAAATTCCACCCACCCTGCATTTCCCAAAGTCTTCCGTGAAAAATGGTACCTCACTTGTGTGGGTAGGCCAGTGGACGCGACAGGAAACGCCGAAAACGCAACGTGGACACACCACATTTTCACAGTGAAAACTGACCCTTTTTTTGCAAAGTGACTAGCTGTAGATTTTGAACACTAGCTCTGCCGGCACCTAGGGAAACCTAGCAAACCAATACATTTTTGAAAACTAGACACCTAGGGAAATCCAGGGTAGGGTGACTTGACTGGCTCTCAGCAGGTTCTGTTACCCAGAATCCTTTGCAAACCTCAAACTTTGTAAAAAAAAAAAACTCACGAGCGTTGTTCATACAAAAATGGCCCAAAAGGCAACGTGGACACACCACATTTTCACAGTGAAAACTGACCCTTTTTTGCAAAGTGCCTAGCTGTAGATTTTGAATCCTAGCTCTGCCTGCACCTCGGGAAACCTAGCAAACCTATACATTTTTGAAAACTAGACACCCGGGGGAATCCAGGATGGGGTGACTTGACTTGACTGGCTCTCTCCAGGTTCTGTTACCCAGAATCCCTTGCAAACCTCAGACTTTGTAAAAAAAAACACATTTTCCTCACATTTCGGTGGTGGAAAGTTCTGGAATCTGCATGGATCCACAAAATTCCACCCACCCGCATTCCCCAAAGTCTTCAGAGAGAAATGGTACCTCACTTGTGTGGGTAGGCCTAGTGCCCACGTCAGGAAATGGCCCAAAACGCAATGTGGACACACCACATTTTCACAATGAAAACTGACCATTTTTTTGCAAAGTGACTAGCTGTAGATTTTGAACTCTAGCTCTGCCGGCATCTAGAGAAACCTAGCAAACCTATACATTTTTGAAAAGTAGACACCTAGGGGAATCCAGGATGGGGTGACTTGACTGGCTCTCACCAGGTTCTGTTACCCAGAATCCCTTGCAAACCTCAAACTTTGTCAAAAAAACACATTTTCCTTATATTTCTGGGGTGGAAAGTTCTGGAATCTGCGTGGATCCACAAAATTCCACCCACCCCTCGTTCCCCAAAGTCTTCCGAGAAAAATGGTACCACACTTGTGTGGGTAGGCCTAGTGGCCGTGACAGGAAACGGCCCAAAACGCAACGTGGACACACCACATTTTCACAGTGAAAACTGACCCTTTTTTGCAAAGTATCTAGCTGTAGATTTTAAACCCTAGCTCTGCCAGCACCTAGGGAAACCTAGCAAACCTATACACTTTTGAAAACTAGACACCTTGAGGAATCTAGGATGGGGTGACTTGACTGGCTCTCACCAGGTTCTGTTACCCAGAATCCTTTGCAAACCTCAAACTTTGTCAAAAAAACACATTTTCCTCACATTTGTGTGGGGGAAAGTTCTGAAATCTGCGTGGATCCTCAAAATTCTACCCACCCTGCATTTCCCAAAGTCTTCCGAGGAAAATGGTACCTCACTTGTGTGGGTAGGCCTAGTGGCCGCGACAGGAAACGGCCCAAATTGCAACATGGACAAACCACATTTTAACAGTGAAAACTGACCCTTTTTTTGCAAAGTGCCTAGCTGTAGATTTTGAACCCTAGCTCTGCCGGCACCTAGGGAAACCTAGCACACCTATACATTTTTTAAAACTAGACACCTAGGGGAATCCAGGATGCAGTGACTTGACTGGCTCTCACCAGGTTCTGTTAGCCAGAATCCCTTGCAAACCTCAAACTTTGTCAAAAAACCCAAATTTTCCTTAATTTTCTGTGGTGGAAATTCTGGAATCTGCGTGGATTCACAAAATTCCACCCACCCTGCATTCCCCAAAGTCTTCCGAGAAAAATGGTTCCTCACTTGTGTGGGTAGGCCTAGTGGCCGTGACAGGAAACAGCCCAAAACGCAACGTGGACACACCACATTTTCATAGTGAAAACTGACCCTTTTTTTGCAAAGTTCCTAGCTGTAGATTTTAAACCGTAGCTCTGCCAGCACTTAGGGAAACCTAGCAAACCTATACACTTTTGAAAACTAGACACGGAGGGGAATCTAGGATGGGGTGACTTGACTGCCTCTCACCAGGTTCTGTTACCCAGAATCCCTTTCAAACCTCAAACTTTGTAAAAAAAAAAACACATTTTCCTCACATTTCGGTGGTGGAAAGTTCTGGAATCTGCGTGGATCCACAAAATTCCACCCACCCCGCATTCCCCAAAGTCTTCCAAGAAAAATGATACCTCACTTGTGTGGGTAGGCCTAGTGCCCGCGTCAGGAAATGGCCCAAAACGCAATGTGGACACACCACATTTTCACAGTGAAAACTGACCATTTTTTTGCAAAGTGACTAGCTGTAGATTGAACTCTAGCTCTGCCGGAATCTAGGGAAACCTAGCAAACCTATACATTTTTGAAAAATAGACACCGAGGGGAATCTAGGATGGGGTGACTTGACTGCCTCTCACCAGGTTCTGTTACCCAGAATCCCTTGCAAACCTCAAACTTTGTCAAAAAATCCACATTTTCCTTACATTTCTGTAGTGGAAAGTTCTGGAATCTGCGTGGATCCACAAAATTCCACCCACCCCTCGTTCCCCAACGTCTTCCGAGAAAAATGGTACCTCACTTGTGTGGGTAGGCCTAGTGGCCGTGACAGGAAACGGCCCAAAACGCAACGTGGACACACCACATTTTCACAGTGAAAACTGACCCTTTTTTTGCAAAGTATCTAGCTGTAGATTTTAAACCCTAGCTCTGCCAGCACCTAGGGAAACCTAGCAAACCTATACACTTTTGAAAACTAGACACCTTGAGGAATCTAGGATGGGGTGACTTGACTGGCTGTCACCAGGTTCTGTTACCCAGAATCCCTTTCAAACCTCAAACTTTGTAAAAAAAAAAACATTTACCTCATATTTCGGTGGTGGAAAGTTCTGGAATCTGCGTGGATCCACAAAATTCCACCCACCCCGCATTCCCCAAAGTCTTCCAAGAAAAATGATACCTCACTTGTGTGGGTAGGCCTAGTGCCCGCGATAGGAAATGGCCCAAAACGCAATGTGGACACACCACATTTTCACAGTGAAAACTGACCATTTTTTTGCAAAGTGACTAGCTGTAGATTGAACTCTAGCTCTGCCGGAATCTAGGGAAACCTAGCAAACATATACATTTTTGAAAAGTAGACACCTAGGGGAATCTAGGATGGGGTGACTTGACTGGCTCTCACCAGGTTCTGTTTCCCAGAATCCCTTGCAAACCTCAAACTTTGTCAAAAAAATCCATATTTTCCTTACATTTCTGTAGTGGAAAGTTCTGGAATCTGCGTGGATCCACAACATTCCACCCACCCCTCGTTCCCCAAAGTCTTCCGAGAAAAATGGTACCACACTTGTGTGGGTAGGCCTAGTGGCCGTGACAGGAAACGGCCCAAAACTCAACGTGGACACACCACATTTTCACAGTGAAAACTGACCCTTTTTTTGCAAAGTATCTAGCTGTAGATTTTAAACCCTAGCTCTGCCAGCACCTAGGGAAACCTAGCAAACCTATACACTTTTGAAAACTAGACACCTTGAGGAATCTAGGATGGGGTGACTTGACTGGCTCTCACCAGGTTCTGTTACCCAGAATCCTTTGCAAACCTCAAACTTTGTCAAAAAAACACATTTTCCTCACATTTGTGTGGGGGAAAGTTCTGAAATCTGCGTGGATCCTCAAAATTCTACCCACCCTGCATTTCCCAAAGTCTTCCGAGGAAAATGGTACCTCACTTGTGTGGGTAGGCCTAGTGGCCGCGACAGGAAACGGCCCAAATTGCAACATGGACAAACCACATTTTAACAGTGAAAACTGACCCTTTTTTTGCAAAGTGCCTAGCTGTAGATTTTGAACCCTAGCTCTGCCGGCACCTAGGGAAACCTAGCACACCTATACATTTTTGAAAACTAGACACCTAGGGGAATCCAGGATGCAGTGACTTGACTGGCTCTCACCAGGTTCTGTTAGCCAGAATCCCTTGCAAACCTCAAACTTTGTCAAAAAACCCAAATTTTCCTTAATTTTCTGTGGTGGAAATTCTGGAATCTGCGTGGATTCACAAAATTCCACCCACCCTGCATTCCCCAAAGTCTTCCGAGAAAAATGGTTCCTCACTTGTGTGGGTAGGCCAAGTGACCGCGACAGGAAACGGACCAAAACGCAACGTGGACACACCCCATTTTCACAGTGAAAACTGACCCTTTTTTTGCAAAGTGCCTAGCTGTAGATTTTGAACCCTATCTCTGCCGGCACCTAGGGAAACCTAGCAAACCTATACATTTTTGAAAACTAGACACCTAGGGGAATCCAGGATGGGGTGACTTGACTGGCTCGCACCAGGTTCTGTTACCCAGAATCCCTTGCAAACCTCAAACTTAGTAAAAAAAACACATTTACCTCACATTTCTGTGGTGGAAAGTTCTGGAATCTGCGTGGATTCACAAAATTCCACCCACCCTGCATTTCCCAAAGTCTTCCGTGAAAAATGGTACCTCACTTGTGTGGGTAGGCCAGTGGACGCGACAGGAAACGCCGAAACGCAACGTGGACACACCACATTTTCACAGTGAAAACTGACCCTTTTTTTGCAAAGTGACTAGCTGTAGATTTTGAACACTAGCTCTGCCGGCACCTAGGGAAACCTAGCAAACCAATACATTTTTGAAAACTAGACACCTAGGGAAATCCAGGGTAGGGTGACTTGACTGGCTCTCAGCAGGTTCTGTTACCCAGAATCCTTTGCAAACCTCAAACTTTGTAAAAAAAAAAACTCACGAGCGTTGTTCATACAAAAATGGCCCAAAAGGCAACGTGGACACACCACATTTTCACAGTGAAAACTGACCCTTTTTGCAAAGTGCCTAGCTGTAGATTTTGAATCCTAGCTCTGCCTGCACCTCGGGAAACCTAGCAAACCTATACATTTTTGAAAACTAGACACCCGGGGAATCCAGGATGGGGTGACTTGACTTGACTGGCTCTCTCCAGGTTCTGTTACCCAGAATCCCTTGCAAACCTCAGACTTTGTAAAAAAAAACACATTTTCCTCACATTTCGGTGGTGGAAAGTTCTGGAATCTGCATGGATCCACAAAATTCCACCCACCCGCATTCCCCAAAGTCTTCAGAGAGAAATGGTACCTCACTTGTGTGGGTAGGCCTAGTGCCCACGTCAGGAAATGGCCCAAAACGCAATGTGGACACACCACATTTTCACAATGAAAACTGACCATTTTTTTGCAAAGTGACTAGCTGTAGATTTTGAACTCTAGCTCTGCCGGCATCTAGAGAAACCTAGCAAACCTATACATTTTTGAAAAGTAGACACCTAGGGGAATCCAGGATGGGGTGACTTGACTGGCTCTCACCAGGTTCTGTTACCCAGAATCCCTTGCAAACCTCAAACTTTGTCAAAAAAACACATTTTCCTTATATTTCTGGGGTGGAAAGTTCTGGAATCTGCGTGGATCCACAAAATTCCACCCACCCCTCGTTCCCCAAAGTCTTCCGAGAAAAATAGTACCTCACTTGTGTGGGTAGGCCTAGTGCCCGTGACAGGAAACGGCCCAAAACTCAACGTGGACACACCTCATTTTCACAGTGAAAACCGGCCCTTTTTTTTGCAAAGTGCCTAGCTGTAGATTTTGAACCATAGCTCTACCGGCACCTAGGGAAACCTAGCAAACCTATACATTTTTGAAACCTAGACACCTAGGGTAATCCAGGATGGGGTGACTTGACTGGCTCTCACCAGGTTCTGTTACACAGAATCCCTTGCAAACCTGCAACTTTGTGAAAAAAAACAAATTTTCCTCACATTTCTGTGGTGGAAAGTTCTGGAATCTGTGTGGATCCCCAAAATTCCGCTTACCCTGCATTCCCCAAAGTCTTCTGAGAAAAATGGTACCTCACTTGTGTGGGTAGGCCTAGTGGCCGCGACAGGAAATGGCCCAAAAGGCAACGTGGACACACCACATTTTCACAGTGAAAACTGACCCTTTTTTGCAAAGTGCCTAGCTGTAGATTTTGAATCCTAGCTCTGCCGGCACCTCGGGAAACCTAGCAAACCTATACATTTTTGAAAACTAGACACCCGGGGGAATCCAGGATGGGGTGACTTGACTGGCTCTCTCCAGGTTCTGTTACCCAGAATCCCTTGCAAACCTCAGACTTTGTAAAAAAAAACACATTTTGCTCACTTTTCTGTGGTGGAAAGTTCTGGAATCTGCGTGGATCCACAAAATTCCACCCACCCCGCATTCCCCAAAGACTTCCGAGAAAAATGGTACCTCACTTGTGTGGGTAGGTCTAGTGGCCGCGACAGGAAACGGCCCAAAGTGCAACATGGACACACCACATTTTCACAGTGAAAACTGACCCTTTTTTGGCAAAGTGCCTAGCTGTACATTTTGAACCCTAGCTCTGCCGGCACCTTGGGAAACTTAGCAAACCTATACATTTTTGAAAACTAGACACCCAGGGGAATCCAGGATGGGGTGACTTGTCTGGCTCTCACCAGGTTCTGTTACCCAGAATCCCTTGCAAACCTCAAACTTTGTCAAAAAAAACATATTTTCCCCACATTTCTGTGTTGGAAAGTTCTGGAATCTGCGTGGATCCACAAATTTCCTACAACCCAGCGTTCCCCCAGGTCTCCCGATAAAAATGGTACCTCACTCGCATGCGTGGGTCAAGTACCCGCGACAGGGAAGGGTCCAAAACCTATTGAGGCGACATCAAAATTACCTACCACAAAACAGCCTGGTTTTGCAAGGGGGGTCCCCTGGGTGTTTGGCCCCGGGCTCGGCGGTCATCTTGGGGAAACTACCAAACCCACACATTTCTGAAAACTAGATACCCGGGGTAGTCCAGCGAGGTATGGTTTGCAGGGGATTCTGGGTAGGGAAACGTTGGGGGATCCACGCAAGCCATACCTTCTTGGACTCCCCCGGGTGTTTCGTTTTCAGAAATGTGTGGGTTTGGTAGTTTCCCTAGATGGCCGCCAAGCCCGGGGCCAAACACCCAGAGACCCCACTTGCAAAACCAGGTTTTGTTGTGATAGGTCATTTTGATGTCGCCTCAATAGGTTTTGCCCGAGTGAGGTACCATTTTTATCGGGAGACCTGGGGGAACGCTGGGTGGTAGGAAATTTGTGGATCCACGCAGATTCCAGAACTTTCTCACACAGAAATTTGAGAAAAAAGTAATTTTTTCAGCTAAATTTGAGGTTTGCAGGGGATTCTGGGTAGGAAAACGTTGGGGGGTCCATGCAAGCCATACCTCGCTATACTCCCCCGGGTGTCTAGTTTTCAGAAATGTGTGGGTTTGGTAGTTTCCCAAGATGGCCACCGAGCCCGGGACCAAAAACCCAGGGGACCCCCCTTGCAAAACCAGGTTGTTTTGCGATAGGTAATTTTGATGTCGCCTCAATAGGTTTTGGGCCCTTGCCTGTCGCGGGTACTTGATCCACCCACGGGAGTGAGGTACCATTTTTATCGGGAGACCTGGGGGGAATGCTGGGTGGTAGGAAAATTGTGGTTTTTCTGACACCAGAATATTATGTCACAGTAATGCAAGGAAAATGCGTGCCTATAGTCACATTTTGAGGTTTGCATGGCATTGTGAGTAAAAAACTTGTTGGGATCCATGAGAGGCACACCACCCATCCCTCCCCATTTTTTTTTTTACTTTACAGAAATATCTAAAGTTGGTAAATTTTTCCTAGAGACAGACTACACCTTAGCACAGAAAGACAGATGAGACAAATATGACTGCCTATCCATCTATTCCTCAAGTACACACACATACTGGTTGGATTTGGGACGAGGGTGAGTGAAAGGTTCAAACTGTATATTTTATTGACAAGAGATTTCACAAAAAGGAAATGCACTGTTAATAATTAAAAGGTTAAAAACCTGAACGAATGACTCACAGTTCGTGAGCTGTAAAGCCACGTCAAGGCACCAACCTCTTTACAGGCCATTCACACACCTTTCATACTTGACACACACTTTCACACCACCAGCTGCGGCCCCAGCACATTACAACACTCACATCCACAGACAATGTGGAGACAATGTACACCCTGGCAGAGAGAGACAGAAAAGATAAATCTTACTTCAAAATGAACAATTCCTTAAGTACTCACACATACTGGTTGGATTTGGCACAAGGGTGAGTGAAAGTTCAGAGTGTAAAATTCTATTAACAAGAGATTTCACAAAAAGGAAATGCAATGTTAATATTTAAAAGGTTAAAAACCTGAATCAATGAATTACAGCTCGTGAGCTGTAAAGCCAGAGCAAGGCACCAACCTCTTTACAGGCCTTTCACACCTTTTATACATGGCACACGAGACCATTCACACCGCCAGCTGCAGGCCCAGCCCATTACAACATTCACATCAACAGACAGCGCCATTCAAGGGCCCATCACTTTCATACGCCCACATGACTGACACAGCAATCACACCAGCTGGTGGTTGACATAGTGTCTGCAGTGGCGTTTGACTAGCAGAGAGTCTAATGACCAGCAGCAAGTCACTACTCACACACTGCCAGCCAAATGCCAGCCCACGCACACCGCCAGCCAAGCACAATCCCACCCACACTGCCAGCCAAGCGCCAGCCCACGCACACTGCCAGCAAAGCGCCAGCCCACGCACACCGCCAGCCAAGCACCAGCCCACCTACACCGCCAGCCCACGCACACCGCCACCCAAGCACCAGTCCATGCACACCACCAGCGAAGCGTCAGTCCACGCACACCACCAGCCAAGCACCAGTCCACACACACTGCCAGCCAAGCGCCAGCCCATGCACACCGCCAGCCAAGTGCCAGTCCATGCCCACTGCCAGCGAAGCGCCAGACCATGCACACCGCCAGCCAAGCACCAGTCCATGCACACTGCCAGCCAAGCGCCAGTCCACGCACACTGCCAGCCAAGCGCCAGCCCATGCACACCACCAGCCAAGCGCCAGTCCACGCACACCTTCATTAATTTTATCTTAACAAGAACGAAAACACAAACCAATTGCAACTAGATACAAAACTATAACTACAAAAACAACAGCAGTAACTAAAGACATCATTCTAATGCCAACCGTGAAACGTAACAACAACTATATAAAACCATACAGACCAGGCAGTACACTATTAGACTCACAGTTCCTCCCAAAAACTCTTTTGAGTGTGATACAATCTGAAACATGTGGGCACACACAGCCCAGGATTAGAAGGACAATCAGCACAGTGCATACGACTCTCCTTCCGAATACCTCTTCGCAAGCAGACTCTACATCTCTTACAGGGATTGTTTTTTTTGGGCGTGGGAGGAATTAAATCAGGAAAGTGGCGATCTTTCAATCTAGCCACATCCTCTACCACTCCAACTCTAGGAAAACTTGCCTGTTCCACTACAACAAGGCTGCCTATCACAGACTCCTGAAACTGAACAAAAGTCATATTTGATGCAGGAGAACACTCCTTGAACACAACAAAAGCATTAAAAGTTGCTAAATTGAAGAGATGGATGGCCAACTTCTTATACCAAATGTAAGCCTTACGAACAGCAGTGTAAGGTTCCAACCTCTGATCTACTCTATTGACACCACCCATGTGCTTATTGTGGTCTACAATGCACACAGGTTTGTGCACTTCAGCAACCTGACCCCAAACAGTCACAGGTGAAGTACTCTCATCATGGATGGTAGTCAGCATGTACACATCCCTCCTGTCCACAAATTTCACAGCTAGCAGTTCCTCACTACGCAAGGCACTGCACTGTCTGTCCCCTCTGAAGCTTTTTGCAAACAAGCTCTTTTGGGTAACCTTTATGGTTAGAGCGGATTGTGCCACAAGCAAAAGTGTCCACTTTGAGCAATTCCTTAAACAATTGCACAGCAGTGTAGAAGTTATCAATGTACAAATGGTGACCTCTGTTAAACAGTCCTCTAGCAAGATCCCACACAATTTTCTCTGAAACCCCAAAAGTGGACGGACAACCAGGGGAGTCAATAGTGGAATCCCTACCAGTGTACACCCGGAAATTATAGACATATCCTGTCCTACTCTCAGACAACATATACATCTTAATTCCATAACGTGCTCTCTTGCTAGGAATGTACTGCCTAAAAACCAAACGGCCCTTGAACAGGACCAAAGACTCATCAACAGCTATTTCTTTCCCTGGAGTATAGATCTCTGAAAATCGATCTACAAAGTGATCAAGAACAGGCCGAATCTTAAAAAGACGGTCACAGTCGGGGTGATCTTGTGGCAACGCCAAAGCATTATCAAGAAAATGAAGCATCCGAAGCAAAAGTAAATACCGATCACGACTCATAATTGCAGTAAATATGGCCGTTGCCATCAAGGGACTGGTAGACCAATATGAAGCCAGGGACGGCTTCCTTATCAAGCCCATCAAAAAAGTCAACCCAAAAACTTCTTCATCTCATCCAGATTTGTGGGAGTCCACCGGGTAGCTCTAGAGCGGGGCCTAAGTCTGGCACTGTTGTCCCTCAAAAACTGTTCAGCATACAAATTAGTCTGCTCAACAATCTCAGCCAAAAATACATCTTCCATAAACAACTGAAAAAATTGTATTGGCAAAAAATGTTCACAATCCACTCTACACCCTGCATTACCACTAAAGGCAGGCAACACTGGCTGCCCCATGTTTGGATCAACCCAGAGTCCAGCACTTCCAGTAGGAAGCCTTGCAGCCTCAGGCTGCAATCCCGATGTCTCTTGCTGCACCATCGACACATCAGTGTCCTCCTCTAAAACAGGCACTTCATCCGCACTGAGAGTAGCTTCATCTGCACTGAGTGTAGCTTCATCATCAGATGATTCCTCGTGGACAGAAAACTCACTGCCAGATTCTTGCACTCCCTCCTCTCCCTCAGTCTCATAATCCTGCTCGGAGGAAGATTCAAAAAGCATACCAACCACCTGCTGAGCAGTAATTCTATGGCTAGCCATAATCCTTACTAATAAAGATAACTTGTCAAACAAGTCAACAACACCAAACACTTTGTAAAATAAGTAATAAACAAAATGTGTCTTTATCACAAAACCTATATACTCCAAAACTATACCACTCACTTGCCAGAAGCAGCTAGACTCACCACCACCTACTCTGCACAGACACAGTAAGGATCAACAATATCCCACTAAAAAAGAAAAAGAAAAAAGAAAAGAAAATTACACACAAGACAATGTAAAACACATCGCAAAGAATTTCATGCTCAAAACACTAACTAAATATGCTGCCATTATGACACCATTTACAAATAAATTCATTCATGCATGACAATAATACTCATTTGGAGTAAACACAACAAAAATGTTTTTCTTACCAAATAAATGCAACTACGCAAAACTGCAGAACAACCACTGCCAAAACCGCAAACAAGAATCAAAAGCTTTACACTAGAATAAAAAGGAGAAAAAAACATTACAATCACATATGCAAATAACGCACCAGTCCACACACAATCCACCAGCCAAGCTAAGGGGTAGGTGGGCCTAAGAGTATAAATAAAATATTCACCCCCGTAAAGGGGAGCAACCCTTGCCCTTGGAGGCCACTCCCCAACACAAAAATTAAAAAAACCCTGGTGTCTAGTGGCTTCTGCCCCCCTTGGGGACAGATGGGCCTAAAAACATACTGCTGATCTGCCACCCAAAGAGGGCAGAAATGGCCACAATCATCCTCCCATAAAGGGGAGCGACCCTTGTCCAAGGGGCCGATCCCCAACATTAAAAAAAAAATCCTGGTGGCCTGGTGGCCCCAGGGGGGCAGAAACAGCCAAATTAATGCCCAAGGGGCCACTCCCCACAAATAAATCCCTGGTGATCCAGTGGGCCCGATTTTTTTTAAAAATGTCGAGATTTCCCCCCTGGGGGGCAGACACAGCCAAAAACATTGCCCCCAAAGGGGAGCGACCCTTGCCCAAGGGGCCACTCCCCACAAATAAATCCCTGGTGGTCTAGTGTGCCGATTTTAAAATAAATGGCAAGATCTGCCCCCCTGGGGAGCAGACATAGCCAAAAAGATTGCCCCCAAAGGGAAGCGACCCTTGCCCAAGGGGCCACTCCCCACAAATGAATCCCTGGTGGTCTAGTGGGCCACTTAAAAAAAAAATGGCGAGATCTGCCCCCAAAGGGGAGCGACCCTTGCCCAAGGGGCCACTCCTCACAAATGAATCCCTGGTGGTCTAGTGGGCCACTTAAAAAAATGGAGAGATCTGCCCCCTAGGGGGGCAGACACAGCCCAAAAACATTGCCCCCAAAAGGGGAGCGACCGTTCCCTAAGGGGCCGCTCCCCGCAAACAGTTGATCCCATTTCACATTTAAAAAAAAAAGAAATTCCCTGGTGTCTAGTGGGCATTCCTGCTGCACGATCGCACGATCATGCAGCAGGAATGCTCAAAAGAGGCATCAGGGGAAAGGAAAACCCTTTCCTTTCCCCGATGCCTTTTTTGTTTAAATGCCCCCCTCCCCCGAGGAGAAACTTAACTTCTCTCCTGCCGACGCGCTGGAAGCAAATGGCTTCCAGCGCGTCAGGAATCCTCTAATGACATCAGCGCGCCTCGCGCGCTGACGTCATTAGATGACGTGGCGGGGGGTGGGGGGAGGTAGGGGAAGGGCTACCCCTGCCTTCCCCGGTAGGGGCACCTTAAAGGGCGGCCCACGGGGGGAGCACCAGCGCTTCCCCCGTGGGTGGGTGCTAGGATGGCCGGGAGCTGTCCGACGCACACGCCCACCATGACGTCGGACGACTCCCGGCCGTCCGACGCATGGAAAGGGTTAAATCTCAGGGAGCCATAGTGCTGCTGGTTCAGGCATCAGGATAAATAATCAAAGTAATTACAGCTGTGTGGAGGAGAAGCATTTTATTCTGTGGAAGCACACAAAATCTGCCCAATCAAAACATGTACTGTTGATTACCAACATTTGGGCAGAGCTAAAGCACCCCTGACTAGTACTCCTGAAAGCTCCTTTTTAGGTTGATCACGTTACGGCTGGTGACAGTTGCCCTGTCACGTCAGATCTAAAGTAGAGTGGAGATGTTGAGCCTGGCCGCTTGGTTTGGAATAAATGTCATTCTCTGTAAACAGTCTTTTATTAAATCCAAGGTATAAGCCATTGTGTTAGGCTATCCTTGAGCCAATCAAAACAGCTTTGGCTTTTCTTCTACTTTCAATGGATAGCAAGAGGGGAATAGGGTTAAGTTGGCAGGATACACTACTTTGTTTCCTTATTGCGATCATGCAGTACAGGGGACACTATCTTGGAAGAACCATTGGTGCCTGGATGAAAGGCCTAGATTTTGATGAAAACTCTCCTCTTCCACTGCATGACAGAGTATTAGGGACTGTCAACAGGGTCACTGTAGATGTTAACAAAAGAGCAGATGTTAATGTTGCTTTACCTGTTTATCCAGTGCTGCACTGTACAGGGAGCATAATTGGGCAAACATGGCCCTGCACCTGTTCTCAGTCCACAGCTTGTCGCCATGCACAAGTTGTGTTTTCAGGCCACTGCTTGTCGCCATGCTCAAGTTGTGGCACACATAGCACATACAATTTTGGACAGACCAGGATTTGTTCAACATGTATGCATCATGATAGTATCATGACTTCTTAAGGTTTGCAATTTCCAGTTGTGCAGCAAATTCAGCACAGATACTCCACCAAGATGTGGTCCAGAACCTGCACAATTATGGACTGAAGATCTTTATACATAAGGTCATATAGTTTTAGGTTTTAGGGTAAATTGTATAGACATCCAATATGATGCATTATTTAATACTGCAGTTCTTAGTCAGTGGTCTGGGAACCAGTGGTGGTTTAAAATCTTCTGTAAAAGTGAAAGAATTTTAAATTAGAGGCTAAAAATGTAGGGGATTATTTACCAGCGCCTTGCACTTCTGGTGCACCACTTTGTATATGGGAACAAGTGATGCACCAGCAGTGCAGGAGCATTGTAAATAAGCCCCTTAATGCATATACACAAAGGGGAGGCACTCCAAACTATAATACAGTTAAAGGTTTTAGTAGACCTTTGAAAATTGTGGTATATTCCCAAGTGACCATTGTGCTGTACCACCCTCTCAACAATATTGGATCCATTCAACATACTTAGACACAGTACATTAAATCTGAGTTTATTCTTCAATCTTCTAAACAAAACACACATCTTGTCCGTCCAGCCCATGCGTTTCATCCCCACAAGGGACTTCATTGGGGAAACATTTTCAATAGTGAATGGTTAGAAACTTTTTCTGCAACAATCATTAAAATGTTCCTTATCAAGTGAAGATTTTCTGCAAGATGCTAGTACACTCCCTCCATTCACTACTTGAGCCGGCTGCCCATCTATTAGCATCTCACAGAAAATTGTCATTTGATAAGGAACATTGTGAAGGATTTCTGCGGAGAACTGTTCTACCCATTCATTATTGAGAATTTTTTTCCAATGAAGCCCCTTGTGGGGACGAGACACGTTAGATGGACTGATAAGATGTGTGTTTTGTCGAGAATATTGAACAATAAACTCAGATTTTAACATTAATAACCTACTGCTGCTAAGCCTGCTTGATGGATCTAATTTGTGGGGATGATACAACCCCACGGACTCTTGGGAATATAACACTATTTTCAAAGGACCATGAAAGTTTGAACTGTATTGTAGTTTGAAGTGCGCCCCTTTTTTGTATATGTACTACTATTAATTATTGAGGGGATTGTTTAGTAGTTGAATCTCTAGGTTGAGCAAGCAAGGTGTTAGATAAAGTCCATGCAGAGTTGAATAAGTAAGTAAAGGTTTATTTATTTGACAGAAAGTCCTCTAAGAAAATACGACCATTCAGGTAGCTCTACACCAACATTCTACAGTGACCTTCACCTGAAGGTTCCAATTGGAATGTGGACCACAACAATAAGGAAAGAGCAGGGGTCAATAGTTAGACAGAGAGTGTAAGGACTATACCATTATGGATTACAACTCAAGTGGATTGAATATATTTTGTAGAATAGTGCAGTGGGTTAGTTCCATCACTGCCAGCATTTAGGAATTTCTAAAACTGTAATTGATGTCCTCAGATTGATTTGTGGGAGCAGTGCAAGTGCATCAAACTGGATATATTATGGACAAGGAGTGTCCTAAACTGAATATGGAAAAGCTTTAACCTTCCCATTAAAATGTTTCATTTTTTTATACTTGTTCGTGAGTTAAATAAAATATTTATACATTTGTGTCTTTTTTTGATGAACGCTAGTTTCTGTTTTATTTCATTGTTTTTCTGTTCAAATCATCAAAGTTGCTTAGGCTTGGGATGCAGGATTCTAATAACGGCTCAGTAATGGTCCCTGTATTTTAATAATGATTCAGTGAGGGCCCACAGATTCCAGTGATGATTTAGTGGGGGTTCACAGAAGCCAAAAGATTACGAACCACTGATTTAATACATATTTATGCTCCTAGTCGGTGAAAACTACACAACTGGGCATCAAAGGTAATGTTCTATCCAGAGATGAACTTCTAGTGTTGTGCAATTTACGACTTTGGCGTAACTCTACAAGGGGTGCCTTCCTACCCACGGGTGACACGAGTGAACTTTGTTTAATGCACCCATGGTGAACGTGAAGGAAAAGTTATTGTAGCCAAACAAAACACTATTCAGTTTGTAATTGACATAGAAGTATTGAAGTGTAAAGTGCGCTGGCAGCAGGTGAGACTGTCCCTGGCAGAATCTTGGGCGATAATCTGGGTCAAAGGCCTCTGTTGACAAGTGGTCAAGTGACAGTCCTTATAACTTAAATCTTTTCAGAAATTGAAATTTCTGAAATTCCAATTTCTGAAAAGCCATCTGCATCTAAAGGCAGACATGACAATGATTCTGCTTAAATCAGGGATTATGGTGATGTCCACTCTCTAAGTTAAGGACGATGGCGACCTCCATGGACAAAGATGGATTTGGGGCCTACATAAGATGGAGTCCGACCTTAGAGACGTTACATCACAAGTTCTGTGGACAGTGTTAATTAATTCGCTTTGTACAAGAAATAAAGAAACAACTACAATCTGTAAGGATAGTTCCACTAATACATCAATGTTTTGCTAAGTAACTACATTTGTAAGCATATTAACATGTATCCAACTGTAATGCCACCACCAGTGCTCCTCAGGAACACTTTTTAGGGTAAACGTTTTGTTGATGACTAGTGTCAAGGCTTTAATAGTGATTGTCATAGAAACCAGAGTACCATTGTCATGCCTGGAGAAAAACTACATCCTGCTGTCAGAACATAACAATATCCTGCTGTTATAGTAATGGAAGCAGCTCCCTTCCATTACTGTGTTTCATGCACCTCTTTATTTTCATTTTAATGTACAGTTCAAGCGTGGCCGTCCTCTGTATTAGAATAGAACATTGAAAATGCCCACCTCCTTAAGCATGTGTATCAGTGGTCATTTCGGAATGGTTTTTCTTTTATAAAAATCCATCTCCAGATTGCCAGCCAAGCATGCATGAGATTGGGGAAAAAAGCATTACTAAAACCATTAGCTCTGCCTTTTAGTGCCAAGACCTATTGGCTTTGTCAGTGCTTGTTTTTTCTTTTGCCAATGCTCAACAGCATTGGCAATAAGCACTGCAAAGCCTTTGAATTCGAGACAAATGTCTTTGACAGGGCTTGATTACAAAATGGGCATTTTCTTTTACCTAAAGCACATTGATCCTTGTTGAAAAGTGAAGTGAAACACCAAGCCAACACTATATTTTAAAACAAATCAATAAACTACCTAATTTAACAAGGGCTGGAGGATCGAGCAGCTCTATTCACACCCATTTAATTATTCTAAGCATTGGCAATGAAACTCTTCATAATCATGTTTTATGAACTGATATTTCAAAATAGAAAATGTTAATAAGTAGTGAAATCCGTATGCTTTGTTATTTCTGGTGTCTGGTTTGATTATTATATAAAAATAATTTGGATTATGTGGCTAATTCCCATAAGCATGGTAGTCATTCAAATGCCTCATTACTTCAGTACAATACAGTAGTTGACCTTATACTTAATACCAGTGCTGTCACTCTTGTCTAGTACTTTCATAATCATTTCATCCCTATTGCACAATGCTGGCAGGCATTTGCATATTTCGATCAGACTAAATTAGAATTACAAATACGCTTGCACACCCTAATTTGCCATTTAGAAAATGTTAGGTATATCATTTATCATTTCATTAGTATTGATATTTTCGCAAGTAATGCGCTTTCCAGATGAATCCTTGCACTGTAATAATATGGTTACGTTATATTATGCTTCATATTTTATATAGCACCAAAAGTTATTTTCTTATTAGTGAATAAAGAAATATCCTCGCATGTAGGATAAGTATCCGGTTTAGGGGTTCAACGCTCCGCTGCTCTTTGCGACTAGGATCAGAATTTATAAACAGAACCAATAAAATAAAATAAAGCAAATCTATGATCATGTGGTGAATTTCACTATAAAGCATATTCATCTCGCTGTTTTGTAGTTTATGCCGTTTTGCAGGCAATTGGAGTGTTGCTATTCAAAGTATTTTGAAAACTGCACGTTTTGTGTTTTTCTTACGCGTCCCTGGTAGATGTTCCCAATCTCTTTTACGTAGCTTTCTAGAGGTGACTGAGTCTGCCTTAATATGGTTGCCAGGCAGTGAGTGCTTAAATTGCAACAACAAAAAATAAGTGCCAGGGGTCTAGTCAGCAGGCCACTTCCGCTTGCACTGTGGCTGTCAGTTACAGTAACAGCATAACTAATAAGACACACTTCTACAAGTGTTACAATTCTGACAATTTCAGGACCCCAGAGTTAAAAGAATGGCTTTAGCAGCAGGTATTAGTCATTCTTAAGGTATATTGAATTAATAAACAACAGTTGTTGTGTTCATCTCTGAATTCAAAAAAACAGCGCCACTATGTGGCAGACTGTCATAGGTACAGGTGCTGACAATTAAGTGTCGGTGCCAAACCACTGGCCCTATTTAAGCACTATAAAATGCTATGGTCCCGAAAGACGTTAACGCATCAGTGCGCGTCAAGACTTTTCTAAAGTGCAGTCAATATGGCAGAGTCATTTTCAGTCTAGTGGAATAAAAAAAGGAGAAGCCAAGTGTAAAATAACTTTTACATCATTC
Organism: Calotriton arnoldi; assembly: GCA_963921515.1. Classification (NCBI taxonomy): domain Eukaryota; kingdom Metazoa; phylum Chordata; class Amphibia; order Caudata; family Salamandridae; genus Calotriton; species Calotriton arnoldi. Next base: position 519,870 of record CAWUFW010001597.1, on the reverse strand, counting down.
TGCAAACTAGCAGGTCTTCTGCACCCCTGTTTAAGAGCGAGTTCAGAAAGCATTGCAATTAGACACTGCAAATCTATGGCTTTCCCATGGGTGCACACGCTTCTCATTCACAAAGCTTCTACCTTTCTTCTTTGCATAGACAGTGCATTCTGGACTTCTAAAAATGCTCTTTAAGCAATACAAATATAATAACAGCCAATACCCAACCAGAGTCTCTGACATTCTCTGCATGTGGGACAAAGATGACACAGAAAGGACCAAGAGGGTCATACTATGGTGGACCACTAATCACAGTGACGGAGTCTTCTTCTCTTCAATGGTTAAAGCTTCTCCTTTTCTCCCTCACACAGGCACTGATCCTAAAAGTGATTTCAGTAAAGTAAAAATGTAATAGCAGTCACTGTCTATCTAACCAGACTCCCTCTAAATATAGGAGGCTTGATTGTATTGTCTAAATCTGCAGGATAATTTTCTATAAGCTAGTCACCTTCAGAACAGTTGTAGGATGACCCTACAGCAGGCCACATGATCTCTCTGTACTCCAACAGTTAACACTGACACTTACCAGTTGCAGGCTCAAACAACAGTTTGCAGGATCCTCAATCGACGTAAGTATATTATCCCTGGGAGTCTTTTCTGTAGGCCTTCATCTGTATATCCTGTACATTCAAGGAAAGGATCAACAGACGTTTAAGACATGCCTCTCGCATGTAACCCACCAGCTAAAACAGACGTTTATCTTCTTTGAGCAAATAGGGATTAACAATTCTTCTTTAATTCTCATGTATGAACTGAAGATCAGTAGGTCTTGCATGGGGGATTAAAGAGCACATACAGGTTTGCAAATTGAAGCAACCCTTCAGCCATATGTTGTTGACAAAAATGATCAATGCTTCTCTTGTATGGGCAGACCACTACAGGACCAGTTATCCTGCTTCATGGCTCCTAATTAACCACCATAGAATACAATGATCTTCTTTGCTTTCCTCCTTAACAAGAACATGATGCATCATGACGTAACTGAAGTGGTCAAATGTGATGAGACTTGTATGCATGGACTATTGCAAGTAGTTGTTTCAAAAACAGTTTGAAAAAGCTTCCTCAAGATCAATTGGCATCATGTTTAATTCATAGTGTGAAGTGATGTGAATGACCGTCATCTATAAACTCAGGATCTTGGGTACAATTGAAAAATGTAAAGATTTTCTACACTCCAAATTTCTGTTGATTAGAATGTAATCATCAATTGATGCTTCGTTGTTACACAGTGAAATAAACATTACAAACTACGGATCCATTTTTGAATTTAGGAACAGTAGTTTGTTGGTCAAACTTACATATCTCCGACCAGAAGAGTCTGAGGGCTGTAATGGTATATTATTTTTGTGGATCAGTTTTCAGGGCTAAAAGTGACAGATGAAAATCTTTTTACATATTTATTTTTCTCACTTAACGTCACTACTTTTTTAATTCAGTGATTACTTTCTTTGGGAAATCCTTCAGCTATTTGCACATGTGGTGCCTTATTGAATTCAGGCCATTGCCTACTTCCCAGAAATGTACAGCTTATCAGGATCTGCAATGGGTTTCACACCTGTTTTCATTAATTACAAGTAGGTGTGAAGGACAAAAAACAAACTATTTGCTATAACTTAAAAAAGTCGAAAAACAATGGTGGAAGAAATATATTTTTCCACTTTTTCTGTTTGTTAACTTAGGTCAGCCTTAGGACAGCAGATTTTTTGTTGATGCCATTTAACACACACACACACACTTTCTTACACAAAAAGTTTTCTCATTTAGAAAAAGACACAATTCTCCAACAATTTGGTTGTTTCTCAGACCCTTCCAGAATAACTCATCAAACCTGGGTAAAATTAAAATCCCCAATATGTGGGAAAAACGACATGAGTGTATATCATTTATAGAAAAAGGTTATAAATTCATATGCACAAATTGCACCAAATATCAAGTAAGCAATGACATAGCCAATAGATCTTGTTTTGTTTTGTCATGGTTTTGCAAAATATTATTGTTCAGGAAGCTCCCATGTCCTCATTAAATCTTTTAAAAAAAAGAAAATGGCTAAAGGCAAAAGTGTTTTTCTGGTCTAAAATAGGTACACTGAAGGGAACTACCTTGTGTGTGGATGTGCTCCTTGTGAAAGGACAGCATCCCGTAGCTCATTGTAAAGTGTGTGAAAGAAAAATGTGAATGACACAATCATAGACAAATGGATGAAGGATGGCTTAAAACCCCTATAATAACTATGTTAGACATACTTTTAGTAAAATTGAAAGGGCTTGGATAACACAGGCCTTAAAAATCCATCGGTCAGACATTGGCTGTTAGCCTTGCCTTTGAGAAATAAGGCAAGAAAAAAGGGATGAAAGTAAAGAAGGATGGCAAACAAAATAGGAAGGAAGGAAGAAGGGCAAAAAAGGAAGGAAAGAAAAAGGGAAGAAAGGAGGGAAGAAGGAAAGAACGCAAAAAGACGGAAGAAGGAAAGAGAAAAGGAAAAAAGGCAGGAAAGAAAGAGGTAAAGAAAGAAATAAATAAGGAAAGAGGGCAAAAAGGAAAGAAGGAACAAAAAAAAAAGAAATAAAGTGTGAAGGGAGGGAGGAAAGGAAGAAAAAAAGAAAGAAAGAAAGAGGAAAGGAACGAAGGAACGAAGAAAACATATAGAAGGAAAGAATGAGAGATGGCAAAACAAAGAAAGAAGCAGAGAACAAAAGAAAGAAGGGAAGAAGGTAAATATAGAAAGAAGGAAAGAAGTCAAAATAGGAAGAAGGGAAAAGGAAAGAAGGAAAGACTGCAAAAAAGAAAGAAAGAAGAAAAGAAAAATGAAAAAATAGTGAAGGTAAGAAATAAAGATGCACAAAATGGAACAAAAAGGGAGGGAAGAAAGAGGAATGAAAGCAAAATAGAAAGAAAGGAAATAAGAAAAGAAAGAATAAAAGAAAGAAAGAGGAAAGAAGGCAAAAAAGATAGAAGGAAACAAAGAATGAAAGAAGGAAAAAGAGGAAAAAGAAAAAAAGAAAGAAAGAAAGGAAAGGAGGAAAGGAAGAATCAGAAATGAAAGAAGAAAGAAGGAAAGAATGAAAGAGACATGGGAAGCAGGCAAGAAAAGAGAAGAAGGGATAAAAGAAAGCATGAAAGAAGGAAAGAAGATTAAAAAAAGAAGAAAGGAAAGAAGGAAAGAAAAAGCGGAGAAGTCAAAAAAGAAAAAAGAAGGAAAGAAAGAAAAAAAGGAAAGGTAAAAAAGAAAGGAAAAGGAAAGAAGGAACGAAAGAAGGAAAAATGCACAAAGGAAAGAAACAGGGAAAGGAAAGAAAAAAGGAAAGTAAGAAAGTAGGAAATAAAAAAGATGGAAGGAAGGAAAGAGTGTTACCCGTCTAAAATATTGGATATTAAAACTCAAATTACACTCCACCTATGTTTTCATAAAACTGTTACAAGTGTGCTGCTAATTCAACACCATAAAATTTGGTTTTCTTCCTGGGCAATGTCTATCAAAGAAGAATTGGTGAAACAAAGTCTGGGAACACAATATATTTTACTTTGAAAGGGCAGCAGTCCCCTTGAAAAGGAATTTACAACAGCATTGGAAGGAGACAGGAACTGATAAAGCTGGAATGTGCCCTGTGCTCACTGCAAATGCATTCTACTATCACATCAGACGACAGTGCCACTTAAGTGAACTCCTTGTGTGCAGATGTGCACCTTGTGGAAGAGCAAAATGCAGTCACTCAAGTGACATTAACCAGAGGCTTAAGTAAGCTGACCCATTGCCCCAGGCTGTATGCTGTAGTGGGCGGTAGCGAAATGAGGATGACACAACTATAGAACAATGGGTGAAGAGAGGTGACTGAAAGCCCATTTAAGTAAGTATATTTTATATATTATTTTAGTGAAATAAAAAGGTCTTGGCTAACACCTGACCTAAAGAAAAATCAGCGTGAGTGGCAGGGGCACTCAGCACTCAAGGGTTAATATGAGTAGCGTGGAATAGTTGAATGGTGGCCCTTTGGGTGTCAAAGAGGACTGGTGGTAGTGTTGCTCATCCACCTCCTAACCTCACACTTTTTTCAAGCTAGACACTCTGAAAAGTGATAAATTGTTTAAAAACTAAGTATCTGATTTCAGGAGTATCAGACCAAATCCTGGTCTTTGTCTGGATTGATCAGCAGCTTGTTGTCTTGACAAGAAGCCTTTCTGAAGTTAAGTGTTGTTTTCAAACATATTTTTGGGTTGTCCACAATGATAGTATCATCTGCATTCTGGAATATAGAGACCTGTCTCTCTACTAGTTTTGGCGGGAATCGGCCTAAAATGGATGGATTATGCCCTAAATCAGCTATATAAAGATTAATAACAGTGATTCCAAAACACACCTTTACTAGGGCCCTTGAATGTCTAGGTTTCCCCTAGGATCCTTTCTAGACTCTTCCACTGGGCACCTTTAGGGGGTGCACTGACTGTTTACCATCTCATTTGTTGTTCACTGTCACTGTGCCTCCTAACACCTTATGTGCCATTGTGCCTGTGTGTAAGATGTGGCAAGGTCCTATGGGAAAATGTTCCTCATTGGCATAAGGTCATGACCCAAGTAAATGAGGGAATACGCTTTCCTGATGGAGCTAGTGCAAAATGCCCACCAGCTTGATACCTACTATAGAAGGAGCCACACAAGCAATCTGCAGCCCCTTCTACAATACCAAAGTGCCCTGAGGGTATAAGAACCAGGCACAAACACCTACTGTGCCCCGGGGGGGGCACTATGTGTAATATGGCTTCATTTGAGGCTAGGTCTCTTGCCCAGTTGACATTTGTATTGAAGATTCAGCAGTATAGACTGAAGATTTTCAAGACGTTTTTCCTCACCATCTCTGCTGACATTTTGGCAATAACCATTATCAACTACTCCCTAACTGTCGACAATGGATTTCAAGAAATACCAAATCAGTGCCATCCAAACAAATCAAGGCCTTCAGCTGCTAGACCAATTGTACTAGTAAACAATATCCAACAGTCCCTTGGCAACCTCATCAAAATAGCAGCCTTCATCCAGTCATTTCCCTTCCTGGAACAGCCAAACTGGTAGCCAAACTGGTTTCCAAACTGGGACAGGCAGCAAGTATGCATCATGTGAGATGATCTCAAGAAGACCACAGATAAAAATTGACACTGCTAACCTCCTTCTACTACGTCCCTCTTGTGCCTTCAACACAGCACTTTACTAAACTTTAGTAAAGAGTAAGAGCAAAATCGATTTTTAAGGTATCATCACAGACTGGATTGCTCCCTATCTCACAGATCAATCTCACATTATCTCCCTTCCATTTTTCATATGCATTTTTTACCTCAGTTGCCAGAGTACTACAGTCCTCCATCATTATAACTTTCCTCTTCAATGCCTATCTCAGACCTCCCCAAAGACTCACAAATGTATGTAAATCACCTGCTACAACTACAACATCGACGCTCAGATCATACTAAAGCCAAAACCTCTTCAGATCTAGAATTGTGCATCCTTAGACAATGGTTTCAAGCAGTAAAATTATGGATTCTAAACCACCAACTCAGCTCCTCTGAGATCAGGATTCTCACCTGGGGATCATGTTCATGGTGTCACCCTACATCTCCTTTGGCCCCATTTATTTCAGACTACTCAAAAATGTAGCACAGATTAACTGTGCAACTAACAACACCTTTCACATAATGTGAACCCTTCATAACTGGGGTTAAATAACATGCAGACCACTATCACTCTGGTACTGTTGTGCCTAGGCTACATCAATTGTGCCTGAATAGGTGCCTCTCTCTATGTACTTTCCAGAGGATGTTCATTCTCCATACAAATGGCTAAGTGTGGTAGCTGGAATCTATGATGTAGCTGTGATGCGGTAGAACAGCATCACAGCTAGGATTCCAATATTGACCAGTATTCTCTGTAATGCTGGAGGTTGTAGACATTTATTTCTACTCTTCAATAAACTTCATGAAGAAACTGAAATTGAAGCTGTGTGGATTACTACAAATTTTGGCGACGAGTTGGTCCTGTGCAGAGGGCGGGAGACACTACGGGCCCGATTCACAGAACTAACTTACGACAAAATCCTAAACTTACTACCATTTTGGTATTCACAGAATGAACTTACTCATTTTGGTATTCACAGAATGAACTTACTCATTTTGGTATTCACAGAAGGCACTTACACATTTTGTGTAACTTACTCATTTTGTGTAACTTACACATTTTGTGTAACTTACTCATTTTGTGTAACTTACACATTTTGGTATTCATAGAAGGCACTTACTCATTGATGAGTAAGTGCCTTCTGTGAATACCAAAATGAGTAAGTTCATTCTGTGAATACCAAAATGGTAGTAAGTTCATTCTGTGAATACCCAAATGTGTAAGTTCATTCTGTGAATACCCAAATGTGTAAGTTCAGTCTGTGAATAGCCAAATGTGTAAGTTCATTCTGTGAATACCAAAATTGTTGTAAATTTAGGATTTTGACGTAAGTTAGTTCTGTGAATCAGGCCCTACAACCTTCACCTCTGGAACGCCGCTAATTAATTAATTAGCGCTATTGAAGAATTTTCCTTGTCGTTTTCTGGAAAAGGACTGCAGTAAACTGTGAGTTACATGGCGCCAGTATTCTTATGTCTTTGATTGCTTAATTGGCCTTGTAGTTTCAAAAGAAAAGGATTCCTTGTTTGCCCTTTTCATTTACGCGTTAAATATTAGCGCGAGCTCCGCGTTTAAACTTCGCACGAGTGTGTCTTTTCCTCGCGCTGTTTGCTGCTTAGAAACTGAGCTTGTGCAAAGTGTTGGTCGATGCGAGAGTCTTTTCCTCGCGCCGTTCGCCATCTAGTGGTGAAACGCCAGTACTGAGTTTCATCAGAAAACAAACTTGTATCCTGCGAGTGAAAGAGTGCTCCTTTACCACAGAGAGCTTAGTGCATTATGAAAGTAACTGGCATTTTCAAAGCCGTGACAGCGAGGAATGTCAGTGTTGAGACATTTGGAGCTGTTTTGAATGAACTTTGAGCTATTTTTGGTGAACTGTTTACCGCATATGTAAAGATTTCTCCCAACTGGATGTTCTCGTTTCTGCTTAACACTGGAATAAGCTTCAAGCTAGAGCGAAAGCTTCATCGTGACCTGAAGGACCATGAGTTAAGGAGATTAAGGGACTCACAACTCCTGCATTGAAACAATCAAGAGACTAGAGCTGAATTCGTGATTTATTTTAGCTAATTGTTTTAATTAATTATATTAGTTAATTATTTTAATTAATTATTTTAATTGGTTATTTTAATCAGTTATTTTAATTAATTATTTTGGATTTTTATTTCAGCTTATTGTATTAAATTGTTATATTATTCTCTTGTTTTAGTTTGTTATATAAACTTTATTGCAGGTATGACAGAACAAAGTATGTCCGCACCTCCAAGTTTTTTACCAGTTCCTGGGGAACCATCTATTCCCTAGAAGCGATGGAAAAATATTTTTTTTACTTACCTCTTAGCAATTGGAGGAGACAAATATGGTCCCTTAAGGAAACAAGCCATACTCTTACATCATCTTGGAATAGAAGGGAGGAGAATATATGATGATTTGCCTGAAATATCGTTAGGCATGGGAAATGGTCAACCAATGAATCTCTACGATATGTCTTTACAGATGTTAGAGAAACATTTTACACCTAAAGTGAACGTCGTTTTTGAAAGACATACATTTTTTTGTAGAGTACAGAACCATGATGGAGATATAATGACATATGTGGCTTCTTTGCGTGGCTTAGCCGTTACATGTGAATTTCAGGGTCTATTTGACTCTTTGATAAGGGACCAAATTGTGAGATGTACAAATAATAAAAAGGTGAAAGAAAAGTTACTCTCGAAGGATCCTACTTTAGAAGAAGCTATTCAGATTGCTTGTAGTATGGAAAACACTGCTGTATGGATGAAAGAAATTGACAAAGGAATGAGTCCAAGTGCAAGTGCGGTAATAACTATGGGAAAAGAAGTACCTGCTGAAGTAAAAGAGGTCAAAAGAGAAATTGTTACGAAGCAAGTTAATAGAAACAATGATTATGTGCCTGTAAAAAGTGGAGAGAGACGACCTATAATTTGTTATAGGTGTGGGTGTCCAGGGCATGTAAGTTCTAGTTTTCCATGTGGAGCAAGGAATTCTACATGTAGGTTGTGTGGAAAAAGGGACATTTGGCAAAAGCGTGTAGATCGAAAGGGAGTGTGCAAATTACCAGCGTCAAGGAAGTTGAAGATAAAACTGAGGATCGTGAGGAATTATTCTTGTATGTAGAAGGTGCGGAATTGGTTTCATCTCAAGTTATTGAATCTGTGGAAAAGTTCAATCTTGACTCAGTTATGACTTTACATAAGAATGATTTAAATTTGAAGAAAGAAAGTACAGAGAAACTGGAAAAACCTCATTGTGAAAGGATCGGTAAAATTATTGGCTGATTCTGGTAGCTTATTTACTTTAATCTCCAAAGAGACTTTCGAAAAGAACTTGGGTGGACAGATCAACAATTTATTACAAGCAGATGTGAAGGCAGTTGGATATGGCGGAACAAAAATTAACATTTTGGGAATGCAATGGATGAACTTTGTCTTCAATAAGAATGGTGTTCATGGAAGAGTTTATATCACACATGAAGGATGTGATCTTCTGGGTTGGCGACATCAGAAGGACTTAAACATTACACTTAATCCAAATGCTGCAGAACCGGTTATGGCTGTTGAGCCAGTAATTGGGAATATATCATCTAAAGTTGACGTGGAGGATGAGTGGGGAAAAGTATTTATGAAAAAGTATTCTCATGTTTTCACTGATGATTTAGGTGTGTTAAAGGGATTTTCTCATCGAATAATTCTTAAGAAAAATGCTAAGCCAATTGTACATAAGGTTAGAACAATACCATATATGATGAGGGAACCACTTCAGGGTGAATTAAATAAGTTGTTAAAGGCCAATGTCATTGAACCCATAGAGTCATCTGAATGGTTATCTCTGATTGTCGTTGCTCCTAAGGATGGTAACAAAATTCGTTTATGTATAGATTTGAGAGATTTAAATAAAAATATATGGGTAGATAGACAACCTTTACCAAATATTGGAGAAATGTTAAGCATGATGGGGGGAGGCAGTGCCTTCAGTGTTCTGGACACGTCATCAGCTTACCATCAGGTAAACCTACACTCTGATTCGCGTCCTTTGATATCTTTCGTAACGCCTTCAGGGGCTTTTTGATATTGTAGGATGCCATTGGGATTGGCGTCTGCCTCTGCCGTTTTTCAACGAATCATGCAAAACATTTTTAAAGGAATGGGAAGAATGTTATGTTTTCAGGGGTATGTGGACAAAATATCGAAAACACAAATATCGTGGGACAGAATATCGTGTCAAAAATATCGAGGACAAGAATATCGTGAAGGTCATTTCTTATGGGTAAGTAAAGTTTTACTATATATAACTCCACATATATGTACTTTGACGATATATATATCTTCAAGGTACGTAGATCTGGAGTTAAGAATAGTAAATTTATACCTATCTATTTGCACTTACCTACTCGATATTCTGGTCCTCGATATTTTTGACACGATATTCTGTCCACACATTTGTGTGTTCGATATTCTGTCAGTGAACCATTTTCAGGACGATATCATGGTTGTTGGGAGCTCATTTGAAGAACATGATGGATTAATGGAAGAAGTTTTGCAAAGAATTGCTAAGCATGGATTGACTATCAAAAGGGAAACATGTCAATTAAGACTAAGACAAGTCAATTATTTAGGTCATCAGATATCTGCTGGTGGTATTAGGCCAAAAGTAGCATTGTAAAGGCTATAAGAGATGCTCCCTGTCCAATTAACAAAGAACAGTTAAAATCATTCCTAGGACTTGCTGAGTATTGTTCTAAATATGTACCAAATTTTGCAGGTCTTGTAGAACCCATGAGACTTCTTCTTAAAAAAGGAAGTGTGTTTGAATGGGATTCTATGTGTGATGATGCATTTGTTAATCTAAAAAAATTTCTTTCCTGTGCTCCATCTTTGGGACATTTTGAACCTAATAGAAAATCTGTGTTGATCACTGACGCAAGTAATGTTGGGCTTGGGGCAGTTCTAATGCAGGTGTCTGAAGAAGGTGAGAGAATTATTGGTTTTGCTTCACGCAGATTACAAGGAGCGGAAAGATCTTATTCAATTATTGAAAAAGAGGCATTAGCTTGTTGTTGGGGGATGGCACATTTTAGGTATTACTTGTGGGGTTTGCCTTTCGTTGTGAAGACTGATCACAAGCCACTTGTACATATTTTTAAAGGTGGTCGAGGTCTAGATGGAAGCGTAACTCCTCGTATTTCAAGGTGGCTTTTATCCGTATTAGATTACAATTTTGTTGTGGAGTACGTTTGTGGTAATAAAAATGTTATTGCAGATTGTCTTTCTAGGATGCCTGTGGACGATAATTCTTGTATGGAAATTATGGAGGACCAAGTGGTTAATGTGGATGATGAGTTTGCAGTTGGACAGGAAGAATGGAAAGAAGCAGTGCAAAATGATAAGGAGTATAAGGTGTTGATGGAGCCCATTATGAGTTGTTGGAAGGATTTTGATGGTTGTGAGGAAGTGGCAAAGCAATTTTTGACAGTGAAAGATGAGCTTAGTGTGCAAGGTGATAACATTTTAAGGAGGAGTCGTATAGTTCCCCCTAGTTTGTTGAGATCGAGATTGTTAAGAATTGTCCATGAAGGACATTTGGGAAGGAGTTTAATAAAGAGAAGATTGAGACAGTGTTTTTGGTGGCCGGAAATGGACAGGAATGTAGAAGATTTAGTGAAAAATTGTCATGCATGCAGTAATAGTGACAAGGTGAAAGTAGTCAGAGAACCTCCTTTGAGATGTGTAGATTTGCCTATGAGGCCATGGGATAAAGTGGCTTTGGATGTGTTAGGTCCTATAGACAAATTGGGTACCAGCAATCGTTTTTTAGTTGTATTGGTGGACTACCATAGTAAATGGTTTACATGCAAATCCATGGGCCAAGTTACTACTGCTAGTGTGATAAAATTTCTTGAGGAAGTATTTCTTGAAGAGGGTGTACCTAGAGTTTTGGTGACTGATAACGGTGTTCAGTTGGTTTCTTCTGAAATAGGAAATTTCCTTGCTAGACTTGGAATCAGACATGACAAGGTAGCTTTGTTTCGTCCACAGGCAAATGGACTTGTTGAGAGGGTAAATCGTATTGTGATGGAGTGTATTCAGCTTTCTCTTGCAAATGGTTTATCATGGAAAGAGGAGTTAAGGAAGATGATGTGGGCTCACAGAATCACACCTCATTCTGTGACAAGGGTTTCTCCTTTTATAGCATTGAAGGGAAGAGAGCCTGGTACTAAGGAGTCTCCTATGTGGCTCCATGAGAAGAATCAAGTATGGGTTGATAGAGAAGAGATGAGGTCAAGGGTTTCTGATTGTCAGTGGCGTAATAAAATAAACTTTGACAGTAGGAAACATGTTAAGGAGTTGGACATTGATAAGGGCGATTGGGTAGTTGTGAGGAAAACTGGTTTTGTGAAGAAGGGTGAGAGTAAGTTTTCACAACCCCATAAAGTCATTCTAGTCATGGGATCAGTGGCTCAACTGGACGATGGTAAGAAATGGAGCTTTGGGGATTTGTGTAAAATATCCCATTCCAGTAGTGTATAATGATATTGTAATGCATCTTATCTTAGAATGTATATTATTATTATTATTATGTTGTTAGTTTATTGCTTTATTTGGTATTAATGTACTAATTTTATGTATCGTTATTCTCTGCAAGTTAACATTTTTTCTCTTCTTTAAGATAATGTTGGGGGAAGATATGTGGTAGCTGGAATATATGATGTAGCTGTGATGCGATAGAACAGCATCACAGCTAGGATTCCAATATTGACCAGTATTCTCTGTAATGCTGGAGGTTGTAGACATTTATTTCTACTCTTCAATAAACTTCATGAAGAAACTGAAATTGAAGCTGTATGGATTACTACACTAAGCTTGGGACTTCTCACTCCCAAAGGCAATGCAACTACTCAACCAGCATCCAGAGTTGCAGAGAGTGGCAAAGATCTGACTGTACCCTGTTGGACATGGCCCTTTTCAGGGGGATTTCCTAAAACCTTTTGCTTTTTGTCCACATGGTTTTGCCAACTCTCTTTCCCTGACCTTAGGACTCTCGGCGATTTCCTACTGTACTGCAGTGCGAAAGTGCAGGCACCCTTCCTGCACATCAGGATAGGGTGCTTACTTGATTATTTTAGGTGTTGTACCTGTGAGTGCCCTGTAAAAAGGTACACCACATACCCAGGGCAGATGCAACACTGGCTAATAGGGGAATGCCACACTGATTGGGCCACCCACCTGAATGGCCTGTCAAATATTTTTCATAATTATGTTTGGGACTCTCCTTCATGCATCAGGCTGACCAAGGCACCAGGGTAGTGAGCCGTAGCAGGGACTCCATCACCCAGGCTCCCCCCGCAATGCACAGCTGACATCCTTCTCGCGCCCGGAGGTTTCATAAATTGAATTGAGAGCTCCCGCTGCGCGGGACACCCCTTCTTTGCATCAGGCTGACCAAGGCACCAGGGTAGCGAGCCGTAGCAGGGACTCCATCCCCCAGGCTCCCACCGCAACGCACAGCTGACATCCTTCTCGCGCCCAGAGGCGCATAAATTGAATTGAGAGCTCCCGCTGCGGGGGACGCTCCTTCTGTGCAATTATGTTGGCCGGTCACTCTCTGTAGCCAACCCTGGGAGGGCGTTCACTACCACCAAACCGGGCTAGGTGAGTGGCCGGGTAGGTACATCTGCGTGTGCTCTGCCTGGATAGGGATGAACCTCCATATGGTTTTCCCTACCTAGGGGTTCGGCTCTCCCTAAGGGACACTTCTTGGCCGATTCTCTGTCAGGACTTTAGGGCCTGGGGCACTTTCCCACTGTGAGTGCAGTGTGAAAGTGTGCACGCCCTTCCTACACACATTATGAAGTGGTGCTCACCTGAGGTTTCTAAAGCATCGGTCTGATCTGCCTTGGTCGGGCGGTGGGTGCACATTCGCAGCTATTATGTTTTAACACCAGTTTCCAGCCTGTCAGCGCATGCCGGGGTGCACCCTTGCGCTGATGGTGTCTTGAAATGCGTGTCCAGCCTGCAATTGCTGGCTGGTGTGCACTTAGCCCGAGGGTGTGCTAAGCATGTGTCCAGCCTGCCATTGCAGGCTGTTGTGCGCACTCGCACCAATGGTGCTCCTAATTATGTGTCCGGTCTGTCATTGCAGGCTGGTGTGTGCTTCGCACCAATGGCGCTCCTAAAATGTGCCCAGTCTGCCATGGAAGGCTGGTGTGTGCACTCGCACCAATGGTGCTCCTAAATAAGTGTCCCGCCTGCCATTGCAGGCTAATGTGCGCACTTGCCCAAGTGGAGCTCCTAAATACTTGTACGGCCTGACATTGCAGGCTGGTGTGTGCTTTGCACCGATGGTGCTCTTAAAGTTGTGTCCAGCCTGCCACTGCTGGCTGATATGCGCAATTGCGTGTTTATTCAGACTGTCCTGTTAAAGTTACTAGCCATCCCAAATGTGGTAGGTGAAAGGCAGGGGAGGTACACATGTATGTTCCCTGCCCAGGTAGTGAGGAATACACATGTGTATTTTCACTACCTATGAGGTGTGCTCTTTCCGTAGGATAACATGGGGGAAATATTTGAAATCGCTTCAGGCAGCAATAGTGGATTGCAGTGAAGCAGCCTCATGATGTTTCCTATCATTGTAATCGCAGCGACAACCATTTGCCAGTGGTAAAGGTGGCTTTGTCGTAATTCGCGTAAAAATCCCAATACTAGAAGTGGGCATTTCTGTGCTCTAAACTCTTTGTGTGCCTTGGTGCTTGGCTCCGGTCCACACTGGAGGTTGGGGGAGCACATCTGGGCATTCTGCAGTGAGAGCTATAAAACACTGGGCATGCAACTGGAACAACTGACCTCTGCCATTTGCAGGTCGGCTGGAGAGATTGGAGGAAGAGGTTTTGACACTTGGCCTCTGGAGCCAGATCATTGCCTCACTAAAGATAAAGGTCTGCATTCCACGGCCTCATGGCAGACAGGACTGACATTTAGGAGAGAGACCCTTTGACCCCCCCCAACTTAAAGGCACACTCCAGTATAACTACTGGCGCCACACTTTAGCGTGAGGTGAGATTCGCTTTCGGGAACGTGGGACCGGAGAACATGGAGCTACATGGTGCACATTGACAGAGGACTCTGTTGTGCACAAGGAGGATTACTGCCTTTGAACGGGACCACATGCCCTTCCAGAAGAGTGGCTAGCCTGGGCCGAATGAATATAGCACCTTACATCGCATGCATTTACAACGCATGCGATTACAACACGGTCGTTACAACGACCGTGTTGTTACATCGCAGTACATTACAACGCAAGTCGTTACATCGACTTGCTGTAGGGGGGCGCGCTGGACTTAGTAATAGTATAATTTACTATTCCAACTCCAGTGTGCGCAACAGTAGGGAAGGTGTTGGAATAGTAAGTTATACTGTTCCTTAGGTTAGCGCGCCCCCTACAGCAAGTCCATGTAACGACTTGCGTTGTAATGTACTGCGATGTAACCACGCGTTCGTTGTAACGACCGCGTTGTAATCGCATGCGTTGAAATGCATGCGATGTAATGGTTGTTTCTCGGGCCGAATACCTGCTGCTCTGTGGCACCCTGAAGTGTGCTCTCCATGGGCTTGTTGAGCATGCCCCTGTTCTTTTGGAGGTCTCTTTGACATCAAAGATCTCCTAAGAGGGACCCACACCTCTACCTGTGACACCTTTCAAGTGACCACATCAGCCGCGGTCCGTGCAAGTAACATTGGTTGGACGGTGGTGCCGGGGGGGGGATTTCAAGGAACGATGCAGAGGGAAAATTCAATAAACAATTAAATTTCCCTCTGCATCGTCCCTCGAAATCCCCCCCACGTGGCCCCATCGCCCCACCGCTGTTACCTGCACGGACCGCGGCTGGCCCACATTGCCTGCTGGATTCCAATAAGTAGAGCAGCGTGGGTGGGGAACTTAGAATTGTGCCTAAAGACCGGATTGCTTTGTATGCAGCCCCGAACTCTGGCCTGCATCTAAGGCATGTGGCCCCTTCATCATGGGGACCTTGACACACATAGCGTCTCATTGGTAGTGAGCGAATTCACCAGTTGAGGGACCCAGTGTGGGGCGCTTTGTCGATCGAGTTGCATCTCTTTAATGTGACACGCCGACTGCTTGCTTATTGCGTGCAGTGTCTGAATCACAGTTTGTGACCCTCGAAGTTGGGGAGGCGTAACCGTAGTGGTGCCTCATTCTGCCTTGTGAGACATTGATGAACTTGCACCTGTGTGTGTGATCGGAGCTGTCTGGTGTGACCAATATCGATGTGCACCAGATGCTGTGCCTCATTTCCAGGGATGTACAGAATTTGCAACTCTTCATTGTGTGTGTGGCAGAAGCTGTCTGGCGCGACCAATACTGACATGCACTGGATGTTGTGCCTCATTTCCAGGGAGGTACCGAATTTGAAACTTTTCGTTGTGTGTGTGACCTGAGTTGTCTGGTGCAGTCAAAACTGACACGTACCAGATGTTGTGCCTCATTTGCAAGGAGGTACAGGTTTTGCAACTCTTCATTGTGAGTAAATGGAACGGTCTGGTGTGACCCGTATCATTGCACACCCAATGTTGTTCCCGGATTGCCTGGGTGCGACTCTGATCAACGTGTACCTGACAAGGTGCCTCCTCCTTCTGAGAACCACCCGCTTCATTATCCATTCATTGACTATTCCCTTTGTTGGCCCTCAGCGCGGCAGACCAACTGCCCCCTCCCCACCCAGCCTTCCTTAATTACACTATGTTGCCAGGTAGTATTGCCAAGCTTGGGCCTGGGTGGTGAGAGTGAGTGACTGGGCTGCAGGAACACTTTCCAGAATGATCGGAAGTGGGTCAAGAGCCCCTTGTGCTTTGTAGTTCTGGGCTGGTGCTGGAAGGCCCTTGGGGACCCCTTTGTTGTGACCGTCAATTGCCCTCATACCATGTCTGCTCCGCATCCTGTGGGTAATGTTCTGGAGTGGCTGCCAAACCCCTTTAGCCGATTGCCTCCTAAATGACTTTGCTGCCTACCTCCACCTGCTTTCCTGGGACCCAGACTAAGAGTGACTTTAGCTGTGTGCGGCCTAGTGCCCCAGGGGGACGTACAAGGTGTCTGCAATCTGTGGGTGTAGAATGGTCAGGATGAGCTGGAGGGCGGAGGAAGACTTGGGTCCACAGGTTATGCAGTGTGTTACCAACTGACCTGCTGGGTATCAGTTGCACCGCATTAGGGTGCTGAGTGCGTATGTGTGCGAGCGCTTCCATTCCAACTTGTCTGATATCCATTGCACCGTGCAGCAGAGTGAGTGTGTGTGTAGGAGTGACAGTGGGTAACCACCCATGATTCACGACACTGGACAGCGGTTTGCCTGATACATTGATTTCTTACCCGAATCGAATTACGTTTTTTTTTTATTTTATTTTATATAGCGCAGGCTCGACCCGAAGATATCAGGTATCAG
Organism: Calotriton arnoldi; assembly: GCA_963921515.1. NCBI lineage: Eukaryota > Metazoa > Chordata > Amphibia > Caudata > Salamandridae > Calotriton > Calotriton arnoldi. Next base: position 503,194 of record CAWUFW010001597.1, on the reverse strand, counting down.
AGCGCTTAACATGAGCACCTGTTTTGCTACAGTTGGACACATTCATTTTTGTTAGCAAGGGGAGATTAAGTGATTTGGCCAGAATCACAGGATGTTGAGCGTCCCTGCCGAGACGCGAACCTGGTTCCCCAGCTTCGAGGTCAACCACTCTAGCCTTGAGGCTACATCCTCTCCTTTTTAACATTGGGTTTACCCAAATGGCCTAGGCCTGAAGTGCGGCTAAAAAGTGTTATAAATTGTTGTATGTACATATTTCTGGTATCGTTGTGACACGAGGTGTACCATATGTGTGGTATTGAATTATAAGCATTGCTGCGGTGGGCCTGGGGTGGACAAGGTGTTGCACTGCATAAGGGTGCTGGGGGGTGTAGATTAGGATCTTATCCAAGTTTACATATTACTGATGTAATTTGAACACTGCTGTGTCTAGTACTGCTAGTAACAATTCTAAATGTGATTTATGCCCAGAAACACATGATGTGCATGTTGTGCTGATGTTAGACCTGCCTTCTTTTGGCCTGTTTCCCCTGTCGTTTTGCTTTCTGAACTCCTGGTTTTGACTCTGTTATTACTGGTTTAGTGTCTCTGCGCACCTTCTCACTGCTGTCCAGTATTAAAGTGCAAGTGCTCCTATTGGAAATTATATTGTGGATTGGTGTTGCCATGATTGGCATATTTGATTTACTGCTAAGTCCCTTGTAAAGTGCACGGAGAGTGCCAGGGCGTGTAAATTAAATGCTGCTTGTGGGCCTGCAGAACTCGTTGTGCCACCCCCACGAACGGCCTTTCAAAGAGTTCTCAGACCTGTCTGTGCGCAGTTTTTACAGCCATGTCAACTTGGCCTTAACCTTCCCTTTCACTGCATGTAAGTCACCCCTAAGGTAGGCCCAAGGTACCCATATGGGCAGGGTGCAGTGTATGTGAAAGGTAGGGCATGTACTGGTGTGTGTAACATGTCCTGATAGTGAAATACAGTGTAATTAATTTTTCACTATTGAAAGGCTATCTGTCCCAGAGGATAGAATGGGAGTTCAGTTATAGCATCTTATGAGTATATCTTCCCACTGGGGCAAGATGGAGAAATGGATTTAGTATGCCTGAACTCAGAATGTAGAAATGCATCTTTTTAGTAAAGATGATTTTTATGTTCTGGGTTGCAGCTTTCTCTAACGTTATGTGATAAACATGTATTTCAGAAGTGACACGAAAATATTATTTTGAAAAACGACAAATGTGCAAATAATTCTTTTAATAGTGCTTAATATTGACATATAGCTGCACCAGAAGAAAAATAATTGGATTAATCAAGAAAACCTCGAAATTCAATTAATAATGTGTGATTTATAATGATCAATAACGTGAAAATGATTATGCAGAATTTCATGTAGGCCTCAGATGCTTTTCTTTCTTGCTAAAAAGGCAGAATTGAGCTAAAGTAGTCACTTTGGATGCTGTGGGAACTTTTCGTGAAGTTTCATTTCCGTACTCTAAAACAATAAGTTCACTTTTGATTTAGCAACACTGTTGACAGAAATGTGTCAATATGATTGCAAACCCAGAGATAGCACCTGGGAACGGATGGACTGTGAAAAAAGGGATATTTTCTTATTTCCGTGGAAAGGATGGAACTATATACAATTTGGATCTTATGGAATTTGCAAAAGGATTACCTAATGTTCCCAGATTTTCTAATGAGGCATTGATCATACCATGAGCAGCCCATCGTGAGCAGCCAATGGAAACCATATGAATGAGCTGACACAAAGGATACTTTTGTGGGTGTAAACCATGAATTTTTGGAAGTATAATTGCCCCATGGAAGAGGAGCTGTGACTGGCTGTCTTTTCCATTTTCCCTGCCTGGCATACTGTCAGTCTGACTTTTGACTTTCTTCAATGCCAAACCAATGAACTGAACTTTCCTGACTGATCCTGAACCTGTACTTTGCCGGCTAGTAAAGTTGAGCAGGAAATAACCTTTCGGCTGAAGGGTTAGTTAACTCCTTCTGTGGCAGGTTGTGTTGTAGTTCTGACTTGATCGGATCCCTATACAAAACAGACTATATGACAACCTCATCTGGTTTGTATGATCTAAATCTGAATCATGAATTTCCTGTGTTTTTCTCTCTCTCTCTCACTCTAGGCAATCAGCAAATGCACATTTAATAAATTTGCATTATAATGTGTCGTTATTTGCACTAATTATTAGCTAATAAATCTGATTATGAAATATGGTTTCATGTACTATTCCATTTAAATTGAGGCTACTTATAAATGTTTTCATGAGTAATTCTATGTCGTATACATTTCCTTGACTCTAGGTTGGTGACTCTGTGAATGAGTAAGCTGATGAAATAGACTTGTATCTGGCATTTCTTTATTCCAGGTCCTCATAAGGAAATCGCCTCACGTTCTCCAAATATTCAAGTCCCTGTTAGGTCAACAAAAAGATCCATTGGAGGACCAAGGTTTGATGATTAGGATGGTTATTGATGTTTGTTGTTATGCTTGGGGCCCAGTTAGCAATAATGAAAATAAGTGTTTCTGGAGAAATGACCATTTGTAAACTTTACGATGCATCAGTTGCTATCTTGTTGTGGAAGTGGTTGGCGAGGGCGTCAGAGTTTCTGTGAGGAAGAGTTCGAGTTTTCGGTAGCTGATGGGCAGGTTAACTCTGTCAGTGGTAAAGTGTTCCTCGGTTTCTAACCTATCCTGAAAGGAGCTCCTCAGTTCACAATGTTCACAAATCTATTATTCAAGTAATGGTTTCATGCAAAAAAAGGTTCATTAACAGTCTTTGATGAATTTCAAACTCTGTGGTTTATTTAAAAAACCTTTCAAATTGTTAGATCCACACAATATAGTAACAAATCAATCAGCCAACGCGTTTCGTCCACACTTGGACATCATCAGGGCTGTAAATTAAAAGAAAACACAATACATCAATGAACAAATTACTGGTGTTCCTCTTTTAAAAAAACAAGAATTCATCAGTGTCCCCACAATTATTACATTAACTCAATTCTTAAACAGTAATGCCTGCCTATATCCAATCTTTGAATCCTCCCTGGTTCCAAGGGTATAAAATTCCCTTCTACCAACATTTTAATAATTCTATACTGTGCACCTGGTGCCCATGACTGCCTTGTGAGAACATATCATGCTTTCACATCCCATCTTAATACAATTCGTTCGAATCACAGTTGATCAGAACACGTTCAAATATGTCTTAAAAGTCTTAATACAAATTCATTCTAATTGTAGTTAGTCAGAACCCTTCAATTCCATCTCCCAAAGTCGAATATATTAATAGTCTCCCATCACTCCCCTTCTTCAATGTCAATGGTCCTGTCTGATCCAATTCACTAATCCACCTCCCAAGCGCCAGTCACCAGTACCCTTAAAATTACTGATACTGAAAACATACCTTCAAATTATGTATTGATAATCTGCTCCAAATTTCCTGTTCCATCCATCCCATTAATGAGGAAGTTTTCTACAAAAAAATAAATATATATGTCTATGTGTGCGATAGAAATTAACACACACATTCATGTCCCAAGCCCATTATAATTGGGCGAGTTGCCCCAACGTAGCTGTCTACCCAGGTGTGCTAAACACAGCACCAGCACCCCTCCGTAATGCAAAAAATATATATGCAAATGTGCAGTCAAGTTTGGCTCATATATTAATATCAATGCCACTACTCATCAAGCGCTATGTCCAATCATAGCTGTTAACATTATGTCGACCATGGGGCGGGGTTTTTGTTTAGAACCCCTCCTCCTAAAATCCTGTTACTTATCGCCCCCACCAGTTTGCTTCCCTTCTGAAAGGTAAAAAATTATGTAGACCAAAAACGTGCACCAAGGGGTTTGAGAATACTAATTTTCCCTACCTTTGACGACCACGATGACGATCTTCTCAAAGAGTGGGAGAACTTACATTCATCATCTTTTTGCATGAAGCTTATACTTATAAAAAATGCAGAAAGAAAGGTGGAGAAATTGAAACCTCAGATTGGGGAATTAGAGAAAGAGATTAAGGACATGAATTTGCCAGAATTAACTGAGAACAATTATGTTATTCTTAAAGAGGTCATTAACAAACACCAACTCCAGATTAAATACAAGAAACGTAGCAAAATCAGGAGGGATGAAAGGGATTATAATCTAGGGAGGGTGTTCACCTTCGAAAATAGTTTTGATGAGGTACAAAAACCGAAAATAACTGAAGGGGCGGAGGTGCAAGGGGAGCTGAGCCCTGTTAACTACAGCAGCTCAGATCTCTCTTCCAGTGATGAGCAGGGGTCTACCAACACGGTGGGGCCTAGACCAACAACTAGTTCTTCTTTTTCTGAGGAAATACAAAGGATGCACAGTGGAAGAAAAAGGCTTTATTAGAACAAGGAGGAGCAGGCGGAGGCACAGAAAATACAAGAATTGGCACGCACAGCCAGAACAAGATCAGGAAATAGGTGGGATCAGGGGGCTTGTAGGAACTGAATCTGAGGAATGTAACAACGTGGAAGTGACTAATTTGTCAGACAGGGTTTTGAACGTACATGAATTGTCTGTCTTGAAGAGAGGGCTTTCTTTTTGTCCAGACAGGATGTGTAACTTTACTGATTTAGAAATTGATTTATTCAAGTTCGCTAGACGATTGAAATTGAAAAGCTTTTTTTCCACTGTTGATAAACCTGAGAATGTACAGAAGAATGTGATTAAAGGATCTGAGTTAACCATCGCACACATGCGTGATGTACAGTTGCTTTTATCTTTGACAGAAGGGGAAAATTATGGGGTGGAAGATGTGACAGCTTTGTTGGATATCCCCACTGATTATGGGTACACCAGTGGTTTGAAACCCACTTCTAAATTTGTGCCACAAGGTCAACAATTTGCAGCAATAGACTTGTTTGTGAAGAGAACAATGAGTGAACTGCACACATTGGAAGATGAAGGGGGAGGTTGCAATACCTACTACACTAAGAGGGGGAATATATTTAAGGAGGAATGCAGAGCTCTAGCTGACTTGAAGAATGACAAAATCATAGTGATAAGAGAAGCTGATAAGGGCTGGAACATCGTCGTAATGAGAAGAACAGATTACAGTAAGGAAATTAGGAGACAGCTAAGTGATGGCACCTGTTATAAAAATTGAGGTGCAATCCAACTAAGGAAGCAGGCAGATGCATCACTGAAAAACTATACACAAGGCGAGAGCAGGGACTGCTGGATGAACAAGAATTCAAGTATCTTAACAATACCAGCCCCACTTACCTTTTTTATATACTTTGCCCAAGGTTCATAAGTTGATGCAGGATCCCCCAGGTAGACCCATTGTTTCAAGCATAGGGAGTCTGACTGAGCATCTTTCCGAGTTTGTGGATCTTTTTTAAAAACCTTTAGTGGTTATTTTGCCCTCTTACATCAAGGATACGATGGATGTACTGAATAAGTTACAAGATGTAGTATGGGAGCATGAAATGAGTTTTGTGGCACTGGATGTAGTGGGATTATACACTTGTATAGAAAATGACAAGGGGGAACGGGCACTCAATCACTTCATGGGGAGTCGCAGTGCCAGTTTACACGAGCATTCTAACATGATCCTAGAAATGAGTAATTTGATATTGAAGAACAACTATTTTTTATTTGGGGGTGAGTGGTTCCACCAGATTTGTGGCACAGCCATGGGTTCCAGGTTTGCTCCCTCTTATGCCAACCTCTTCATGGGGTGGTTTGAGAGGGAGCATGCCTGGAGCAAGAGAGCGGGTAAATCATGGACTTGATTTTATTTTGGGGCCGTTTCATTGATGATATTTTACTAATCTGGAGAGGAGTGTCAGGTTGAGCACCACCAAATGCACAGGAGCAGAACAACGTGAATTCCCAATTCCCCTCTCCAACTTCCCAGCCACAATTGCAGATGTTATATATTGTGACTAAGGAACTCAAAAGGGGAAAGGGGAAGGGGACAGAGAAGAGACAGCCACGCCTTTTCTTCCTGGTTCCTCTCTGGATATGTTCTTCTTTTTGTTTGTTTCTTTTTTTTGTTCTGAGGAACTGTAACAAATCATTCACTGTAATCTAACTCTATTCAATTGAGTAACAAACACTTAACATGAAATGTAATGAAAGACTTCTTAACCTATAGTGTCTTACCGCTTTTTAATGTGACCTATGCCTCTCTTCTTTATGTTCTTTTGTTGGTTGTAGGTGAATATTACCTCCTAGTTGATGCGTGATTTGAGTAATACTAGAAAGCAATATTTATACTAAAGTTCTGTTGTTTGTTCTTTCAGCATGTTTTTACTCGAGAACGACAGGCTACAGATGCAGGAACCTACGCTGATTGGTAAGTAACATCCTACACTGCTATAAGCCCTTAAACCTTTCGCATTGGCTCTTTGGAAGTAAATGCCTTAATGTCCTCTTTTAAATGCTCTCACAATTGCCAACATTAATATGTACAGAAGGCTACACTTTCCGTGCGCTCATGCGAGTCAAATGAAAGGAATTTCATTCACTCGCGAAGCGAAAAGAAACTTCCTTCATTGCCAAAACATTCACTGGAATTGAGCTTGTGCTGACACACCCTCCTAAAAAGCTCTAGCGAAACTCTGCCTCTAATCCTGTAACATTATTCTCAGAAATACACTATATACTTTGACATGCGCGCTCGCAACCTAAAACTTTAATTGAGCATGCTCAACAACGTAAAGCTAATCTCCTCAACAACAATTGAATAACGTGACGAAAACTAATACGAGTCAAGACGTTGAACTCTACCCTAACTTACTAATGCGCGCCGCAACTATAGCTCTTCATACCTCAGATTCTTCAGGTGAAGTGCAACGATTCTTGAGCGTCAACTGCTAACATTCTAAAGCTGCCTTCAGTCGCTTAGCAACACTAGACTGTCACCTTACTGTTTCCTCCCTCTTTCTCGCGGCCATCTAAGGATATCTCCACCTTTCATTCTTGCTTCTTGCCACTCCATTTCTAACCTTCCTGCACGCCTTATGGATAATTAGGTTCACTGAACCCTCATTGCTGATAATAGGTGACAAGGTTCTGACAGTACCCCACCGCAAGGAAGGCTCTCCCAATCTTGGTTGGCAAGGACATTTTTTATGAAATGCTCTCACTAATCGGGTAGCGTGGACATCTGAAGCTAACTCCTAGGAACTCTCTTCAGGACCATATCCTTTCCAATCTATCAAATAATAAATTTGACCCTTTCTTTCTTTGGCATCTAAGATTTGCTTAACCTCAAATTCTACTCCTTCTTTGGTTTGTACTGGTCTTGGGGGTGAGGTCATTCTTAAACCTTCCGAAACCCTTTTTAACAAAGAAACATGAAATGTGGGATGTATCTTTAGCGTCTCAGGTAACCTCAATTTATAGTTTACTGTACTCAATCTTTTCTCTACTTCAAATGGTCCAATAAATCTAGGTTGGAATTTCCTATTGGCCTTAAGTCTCATTTTTTTTTAATTCAACCAGACTTTATCTCCAACTTTTAAATCTGGTTCTTTACGTCTCTTCTTGTCAGCATAACATTTATAGTTTTGTTTAGCCTTCACTAGATTTTCTGTGGCTGATTTGTGTATGCAAGTCATGTGTTTTACTAAATCCTTCACTGCTGGTACATCTGTCTCTTGGATATTTAATGAAAGATTAGGATGTCTACCTGTATTCAAGTGAAAGGGTGAATAACCTGTGGAAGCGTTCTTTGCATTATTATGTGCAAATTCTGCTGCCCAGAGGTGTTCAGGCCAATCTCCTTCTTGATCTAGTAAATACAATCTAAGATACTGTTCCAATTCTTGGTTTGCTCTCTCTGTTTGACCATCACCCTCTGGATAGTAACTAGTGGTGTATCCAGTTTCTATATTTAACTTTTTTGTAAAGGCTCTCCAGAAATGAGACAAAAACTGAGAACCCCGATCAGAGACTAGAATTTTCGGAATTCCATACACTCGCACTATGTTCTGACTGAATGTGTGCGCTAACTTCTTAGCTGTAGGGATCCCTTTTAATGGAATAATATGGGCCATCTTTGTGAAGGCATCTACACAGACTAGTATGGTATCATAACCCTGACTTGAGGGCAAATCCACTATTAAGTCTAAAGTTACTGTGTGCCAAGGATGGGGTGGGTTTGGTAATGGTTGCAATAACCCTTTTGGGGATTGCCTCTCAGTCTTATCCCAAGCGCAAATTTCACAAGTAACCACATACTGTTGAATATCTCTTGACATATTTGGCCACCAGAACCTTCGTTTCACTAAATCTTCAGTTTTCTGTATCCCTTTATGTCGTGCTAATTCATGATCATGACAATCTTCCAAGGCCTTCTTTTGTAATTCCAACGAAGGCAAAAATAGGGCTCCATCATGGATAGGCAAATTTTCAGGAATCTCTCTGTTGGTCTCCTGGTCTGCCCATTCTTTCATTTCCTTCTGTCTCATGACCTTCTGCACAGAATTTTCCAGCGAACTCTTAAGTACAGTACCTATGATTCTCCCTTCTGCTATGATATTTTGATCTTCAATTTCTTCTTGCACATTCTCGGTACCCAGTCTAGACAATGCATCAGCCTTGCCATTCTTTGTCCCTGGACGGTAAGTGATGATGAAGTCATAATCGGCAAAATACAAGGACCAACGAAGTTGCCTGGGAGTCAACGTTCTTGCAGATTTTAAAAATTTCAAGTTTCGATAATCAGTGTAAACTGTGACAGTATGTTTCGCTCCCAACAAGTAGTGTTTCCACTCCTTGAAGGCATCTTTTATGGCCAACAATTCCTTTTCCGTGATGGTGAAATTTACCTCTGCAGGGGTCAATTTTCGTGAGCGAAATGCCACCGCATGAAGTTGTCCTGTCTTCTTGTGTCTTTGTGACAATACTCCTCGCAAAGCCAAATTGGAAGCATCCGTTTCCATATAGAAAGGCTCCTCAGGATCAGGGTGCAACAAGGTTGGTGCTGTTGTGAAATCTTTCTTCAAGAGTGCAAATGCTTCTTCTGTTTCCTGTGTCCATTCAAAGGGAACTCCTTTTCTGAGTAATCGTGTAAGAGGAATTAATTTCTTGGAGAACTCTGGAATGAATCTCCTATAGAAATTTGCAAAACCAATGAAACGTTGCACTTCCGTGACAGTTTGCGGGGAGTTCCATTCCGTGACGGGCTCTACCTTATGTTTATCCATCGTTATCCCTTCTGGTGACAGGACAAACCCAAGAAACTCCACTGAAGTTACACCGAATGCACATTTTTCCAACTTTACAAAGAGGCTGTTTTCTCTCAATTTCTGTAGAACTCCTCTAACTTGTTCCTCATGCATCTCCACATTGTCCGAGTATATCAAGATGTCGTCAATATATACTATTGCGCACTGGTCAATGTATTCTTTCAGGACATCATTTATGAAATGTTGGAAAGCTGCCGGCGCATTGCAGAGACCATAGGGCATCAGCTAATATTCGAATAGTCCATATTTAGTCCTGAAGGTAGTCTTCCATTCATCGCCTTCTTGAATACCTACTAGGTGATATGCTCCTTGAAGATCCCATTTCGTGTATATCTATGAGCCCTTCACTTGATCCAGGAGAACTGATATTAATGGTAATGGGTATCGATTCTTGACCGTGATCTGATTTATTGCCCTGTAATCAATGCAAGTTCTTAGTTCCCCTTCTTTCTTAGAGATAAAAAAAGTGGTGAAGAAACTGGGGATTGGGACGGTCAAATTAATCCATTGTCAAGATATTTCTGAAGATAATCCTTCAAATGTTCATTTTCCTTCTCAGTTAAAGCATAGATTCGGCTACAGAGTAAATTTGTGCCTGGTTCAAACTCAATTTTATAATCATAAGTCCTGTGAGGGGAAGCTTCTATGCTTCCTTCTCACTGGAAACGTCCTGATAATCAGCGTACTCTTTAGGTATTTCAGTAGTGTGTATCACACACACTGTAGCTTCTCCTCTGCATAGATGAGTAGCTGGAGTTGATCTTTGATCCATCTTTGTAGTCTGGTACAATTCTCCTTGCAGAATTCTGAATCCAATCTAATAGTCCGGGCACTCCAATAGATGGTGGGGTTATGTTCTGTGAGCCAGGGTAATCCCAGGATTAGTTGAAACTGTGGAGCGTCTATCAAGTTAAAGTGTAATGTTTCACAATGTCCTTCAAATGATTCCAATTCTACTAGCTCAGTGTGACTCACTATTGGCCCCGATGAAAGATTTGTGCCATCTACTGCTCGAACTGCTTCACTCTTTTCCTTCCGTATTGCCTTCAATCCTATTTTCTCAGCAAAATTCAAGTCGCAAAAATTGCCCGAGGCCCCCGAATCCACCATCACAGTGACACTCTTCAAGTGAGTTTCTCCAAATCTTAAGGTCATAAACATGATCAAATGTGGTGAGGATGATTGCACGGTGTTTGCCAATGTGTGATCATGAGGAGTTGTCTTCAATTCCGCTTCCATCAGTCCAACTCCCTCTACTGATGGAGCTGCCAGTTTTCCTTCGGCACCTGTTTAGGTTTCTTTGGACAATTTTGAACCAAATGTCCACTTGCCCCACAATAAAGGCACTGCTTGTTCAATCTCCGTTTCTCCTTCTCTTCCTTTGATAGCAGCCCTCGAATGGTACCAATTTGCATAGGCTCAGAGCTATGCTGCCCTTCAACTACCTTAGCTGCTTCATTTTTTGCTCGATCATATCTTGGTATGCTGGAGCAGAAGTCTCTTCTCTTCTGTCCTCTTCTCTCGCTCTGACGGAAATCTATTTCCAGTACCAAATCAATAAGAGCTGAGATTTCCGTAAGTCGATTAGGGACTTGCGCTAAGGCATCTTTTAATTCATCCTTCAAACCACGATAAAATACTGCTGCTCTTTTATTTTCTGGCCAGTCCGTTTCTACTACCAGTTTATTGAACTGGGCCAAGTATGCTATCAGTTTTCTATTCCCTTGTCTTAGCTCCAGTAATTTGTTGTCTGTAGCTTGCAAAACCTTTAGACGATCAAAAACTCTGTGGAAATCTCTTTTGAATTCCTCTAGATCATAGAGAATCGGATCATTTCGAGACACCAGTGGCATTGACCATGAAGCTGCGTCCCCACTAAGATAGGACAGTATAAAGGCTACTCGCGATTGCACATCAGGGAAGACTGCTGGACAGCACATAAAATGTAAAGTACATTGCGTCCAAAATATTTGAGCCTTTTGAGTGTCTCCATTAAATCTTTCTGGGGGCGCCAACGGAATCACTGGCAACAATGAGTGTATCACTTGAGTCGTAACCTTGGACTGTGGACTTGTAGGGTCCCCAGCGGGCTCCTCAGGGGACGAAGGAAACTTAAAATTAGTGCCAGTAACTAAACTATTCATTTTGATTGCTAGTTCAGATGTCTCTCATCTGGAATTCATTATATCTTGTTTTAAATCCCTATTCTCTTCTCTGACTGCAATTATTTCTTTTTGTATTCCTTCCAAGACTTCACTTAGTTTTTTAAGGTCTAAACCTTCAGCCATTCTGCTCGGGTGCAAATTTAACGTGGGCATTTCACTCTGTCAGGTTGACCACCACCAAATGCACAGGAGCAGAATGACGTGAATTCCCAATTCCCTTCTGCAACTTCCCAGCCACAATTGCAGATGTTATATATGGTGACTATGGAACTCAAAAGGGGGAAAGGGGTAGGGGACAGAGAAGAGACAGCCACGCCTTTTCTTCCTGGTTCCTCTCTGGATATGTTCTTCTTTTTGTTTGTTTCTTTTTTTTGTTCTGAGGAACTGTAAAAAAGATTCACTGTAATCTAACTCTATTCAATTGAGTAACAAACACTTAACATGAAATGTAATGAAAGACTTCTTAACCTATAGTGTCTTACCGCTTTTTAATGTGACCTATGCCTCTCTTCTTTATATTCTTTTTGTTGGTTGTAGGTGAGTATTGCCTCCTAGTTGATGCGTGATTTGAGTAATACTAGGAAGCGATATTTATACTAAAGTTCTGTTGTTTGTTCTTTCAGTTTGTTTTTACTCGAGAACGACAGGCTACAGATGCAGGAACCTACGCTGATTGGTAAGTAACGTCCTACAGTGCTATAAGCCGATTAAACTTTTCACCTTGGCTCATTTGAAGTAAATGCCTTAATGTCCTCTTTTAAATGCTCTCACAATTGCCAACATTAATATGTACAGAAGGCTACACTTCCCATGCGCTCATGCGAGTCAAATGAAAGGAATTTCATTCACTCGCGAAGTGAAAAGAAACTTCCTTCATTGCCAAAATATTCACTGGAATTGAGCTAGTGCTGACACACCCTCTTAAAAAGCTCTAGCAAAACTCCGGCTCTAATCCTGTAACACTATTCTTAGAAATACACTATATACTTTGACATGCGCGCTCGCAACCTAAAACTTTAATTGAGCGTGCTCAACAACGTAACGCTAATCTCCTCAACAATAATTGAATAACGTGACGAAAACTAATACGACGAGTCAAGATGTTGAACTCTACCCTAACTTACTAATGCGCACCGCAACTATAGCTGTTCATATCTCAGATTCTTCATGTGAAGTGCGACGATTCTTGAGCTTCAACTGCTAACATTCTAAAGCTGCCTTCAGTCACTTAGCAACACTAGAATGTCACCTTACTGTTTCCTCTCTCTCTCTCTCGGTGGCCATCTTAGGATATCTCCACCTTTCATTCTTGCTTCTTGCCACTCCATTTCCAACCTTCCTGCACGCCTATGGATAATTCAGTTCACTGAACCCTCATTGCTGATAATAGGTGACAAGGTTCTGACAAGGAGCCAACCAGGAATTAGCAGAGTATTTTGAGTTTCTGAATCAGATTTCTGAGTCAGATTCACCATGTGTCACCACAGTGATCACAGTGATCACATAGTGGAAAACAGAATACATAGCAGGCTCTTTAGGAAAAAAACTGCCACTAATTCTATTCTAAGAGCCGACAGTGCACATCCTCCTGGTGTAACTAGAGGTATTCCCTTTGGAGAGATGGTGCAGACTCGTAGGAACTGCAGTATAGATGGTGATTTTGAAAAAGGATTGGCTGATTTGCAAGGAAGATTGTTATCTAGGGGTTACACGAAAAAGAGTTTGGAGAAAGCTAGGAACAGGGTGCGTACACTCAAAAGAGAAGACACATTGACTCAGAAACAGAGGGAACAATCTAGAGTGCGATTAGCGTTTGTCTCTACTTTTAGTACTCAACACAATAAGGTGTACAAGATTTTGAAAAAGAATTGGAACCTACTCAAAGGAGTTCCAGGTTTAACAAATATTATCATGGACAAACCGGTTGTGACTTAAAGGAGAAGTCCCACGATAGGGAATTTGATTACCTGGAATTATTTGGAACCCACACGGGACCCTGGGGGGAACTGGTTACCGGGGCACCCGAAAGGTTTTTATACTTGCGGATCTTGCAGCGTCTGTGATCATGGCATAATTTGCATTAAACATTTCAAATACAATACCAGGAGGCAGTATCACATTAATGAGTTCATTAATTGTAACAGCTGTGGGGTTATTTATGTCATTGCATGTGAGTGTTGCAAAATGTATGTAGGAAGCACGAAAAGAGTACTCAAAAATCAGGATCCAGGAACACTGTCGTGCAATAATGAATGGCGATGTTAGATTCCCGATCTATCAACATATCAAGGACAACCACCCCACTCAAACTAGTGTCAAATTCCATGGGATCCAAAGAATCACTTCCAATGTCAAAGGGGGGGACTGGGAACTCAAACTTAGGCGAGAAGAGGCCAGGTGGATTAGTAGACTTAGATCCATGGAACAGGGATTAAACAGTGATAACGAATTTCATTACTTCCTGTAATGGATGGCTAGAGATATGGGAGGTCTCCTTTGGGTAGCAGGCCAGATTGTGAACCTATCGAACATGATGACTTCTGAATCTGGCCTAGGGAATTTAGACCCGTGAGCCTATGTGGAGTGTTTAGCCAGCTTACTTTTGAATCGCAACTCTTCAGTTGGAAAGTGATTAATAGGATTGGGATAGGTTGGATTGTGAATGACTTGTGTGAGTGAAACACAGATTCTTGTAAATTCATCGGGACCTTGGGGTGTAGGGGTGCTGTTGTTTTGGAGCCGTGTGCTCGAGACTTTACACCAGTAATGAGGGACATATAGGGAGACCGAGAAGGATTTGGGCAGCATTAATGCACCAAATACAGGAAAGATTGATTTACCAGTGACGGACAGGAGGTGGTTTGATAATCACGCAGGCCACCCCTGCAACTGGGCAGCAGAGGCGGAAGGTACAAGAGTAAGGATGGAGGTTGTTGTAATAATATATAATGTCCATGTATTTATAGGGGAAATTAGATGGCACACCCATTGCGCCCCTTAAGGTTTTAAACAGAACACGAACATCGCACGATTCAAGTATGAAATTTGGTCACGCCCAGAATCAGGCGGATCAAGTATTTGCTGAAGCTGGGTGAATTATGATTGATTAGTAGTATGTAGGACCAGAGAGGGAGCACTTTGGAAGCTTTCAAAGTAGTGGACTTACTGAGTTCGCACGCTGGCCTCGCCCAAGATTAGGCGGGTCAGGCATTGTGACATTGCATGTGCGTTATTGGCTTTCACCATGGAGGACCAGACAGGGAACATCTTTCGAATATGCTAAACAGTGGCATGGAAAAGAGATGAAAAGAGATGTTCGCGTTCTTTTGAACAGAACGCGAACATCGCACGATTCAAGTATGAACTTTGGTCATGCCCAGAATCAGGTGGATCAAGTTTTTGCTGAAGCTGGGTGAATTGTGATTGGTTAGTAGTATGTAGGACCAGAGAGGGAGCACTTTGGAAGCTTTCAAAGTTGTGGACTAACTGAGTTCGCACGCTGGCCACGCCCAAGATCAGGCTGGTCAGGCATTGTGACATTGCATGCGCGTGATTGGCTTTCACCATGGAGGACCTGAGAGGGAACATCCTTCGAATATGCTAAACAGTAGCATGGAAAAGAGATGATTTGATTGGCCTAGAAGCAGTTTAAATAGAAGGAGGTCAGAGGTGGCTGGTTCATGGCGGGATTTATCGAACCAGCCGGGAGAGAAGGCGCGCTGGATTTGAACGCGCTGCTACTCAGGTGAGAACAGGGAACGGGAGGTCTGGTGTGTTTGGGACAGCACCGGATCTGCTTAACAGGAGGGACGGTTTTATTCCTTAAACACGGAAAAGTACGATTGTTTTGGTTAATATACCTTTCAGAAGGGAAGCAAACTGGTGGGGGCGATTAGTAACAGAATTTTAGGAGGGGGGGTTCTAAACAAAAACCCCGCCCCATGGTCGACATAATGTTCACAGCTATGATTGGACATAGCGCTTGATGAGTAGTGGCATGGGATATTAATATATGAGTCAAACTTGACTGCACATTTGCATATATATTTTTTGCATTACGGAGGGATGCTGGTGCTGTGTTTAGCACACCTGGGTAGACAGTTACGTTGGGGCAACTCGCCCAATTATAATGGGCTTGGGACATGAATGTATGTGTTAATTTCTGTTGCACACATAGACATATATATTTATTGTTTTGTAGAAAACTTCCTCATTAATGCGATGGATGGAACAGGAAATTCAGAGCAGATTATCAATACATAATTTGGAGGTATGTTTTTAGTATCAGTAATTTTAAGGGTACTGGTGACTGGCGCTTGGGAGGTGGATTAGTGAATTGGATCAGACAGGACCATTGACATTGAAGGAGGGGAGTGATGGGAGACTATTAATATATTCGACTTTGGGGGATGGAATTGAAGGGTTCTGACTAACTGCAATTATAATGAATTTGTATTAAGACTTTTAAGACATATTTGAACATGTTCTGATTAACTGTGATTATAATGAATTGTATTAAGATGGGATGTGAAAGCATGATATGTTCTCACGAGGCAGTCATGGGCACCAGGTGCACAGTATAGAATTATTAAAATGTTGGTAGAAGGGAATTGTATACCCTTGGAACCAGGGAGGATTCAAAGATTGGATATAGGCAGGCATTACTGTTTAAGAATTGAGTTAATGTAATAATTGTAGGGACACTGATGAATTCTTGTTTTTGAAAAGAGGAACACCAATAATTTGTTCATTGATGTATTGTGTTTTCTTTTAATTTATAGCCCTGATGATGTCCAAGTGTGGACAAAACGCATTAGCTGATTCATTTGTTACTATATTGTGTGGATCTAACAATCTGAAAGGTCTTTGAAATAAACCACAGAGTTTGAAATTCATCAAAGACTGTCTATGAACCTTTTTTTTTGCACGAAACCATTACTTGAATAATAGCTTTGTGAACATTTTGAACCGTGGCGCTCCTTTCAGGATAGGTTATAAATTCTTGTTGATTAGTGGCCCAGTGGCGGTGGGACCATTGAAAGTTGAGCGTGTATGACCTACCTAATCGACTAACCGGTATTACACACCAGTGCGCACACCTCCTAGCCCTCACCGCCTATTGAGTTGGATGTTCCTCGGTTTGGTTGGCGCTAGTCTCGATCCAGTGTGTCAGGGCCTCCTTTGTCGCGGCTTTGAGCTGGTGCTGGTAGTTGTTGAGAGTCGACTTGAAGGTGGCTCGGTCTGTGTTGTTCCTGCTGGTTCACCACTTTCTTTCCAGTTGTTTGCATCTGCGTTTCGACGTGCTGAGTTTCGGGCTGTACCGGCTGGCTTGTTTGGTTGATGTGTGGCCGTTCTGGCTGGTTTCTTGGGAGCGACTCAGTCAGCGACGCTAGTCATCTATGCGTTAAAGTTCTCTATTGCCTGGTTCAGTTCTGTGGTGACATTGGCCTGGATGATGCTGAGGGCGTTGGTCCATTGGTACTTAGTAGTCTTGGTTCAGCTGCGAGAGGGGGGGATGTGGCAGTTAGGGGCAGTGTGGGAAGTCTGTCGATGGTGAAGTGTACGATAGAGTGGTTTGACCAAGTGAGTTCTGTGGTGTGGCTGTACTGGATTCTGTTACTGGAAGTGAAAATGGGGTCCAGTGTGTGTCCTGCTTTGTGCGTGGGATCTGTGTCCAGCTGCTTGAGGCCAATGTTTACCAATCGTGCCAGGAGGTCAGTGGAATTGGTGTCGGTGGGGTCGCCCAGGTGGAAGTTGAGGTCTCCCAGGAAAACTAAGTATTTAGATTCGATGGCGAGCGGGAAGTATAAATTCAGCTATGGCATCACTGAGGCCGGTTTGTGGCCCTGGAGGTCTGTAGGCAAGGGTATCTTTGATGCTGGGTTTTTTGCCAGTGCGGAGCTGGAAGTTCATGTGCTCCATGATTGACGTGGTCTCATCGTCGGTGGTGCTGCAGACGATTGATTCTTTGTGTACGATGGTGATGCTACCACTGTGTCTGTTGGCACAGTAATGGTGTTTCATCTTGTAGCTGAAGGGTGTTGCGGGAACGATGTCTGTGGTTGATGTAGGGATGACCCAAGTCTCTGTGATGAAGGTCACTTCGGGGGCGAGTGTGGTGATGGTGTTCCAGAATTCAGTGGTGTGTTTGCAGAGCGACCTGGTGTTGATCACGAGGCAGCTGAGATGTTCCGAGGGGTCGTGGCCAGTGGGGATGGCGTGGCGCTGGTTGCTGTGATGGCCATCAGCCCTAGGGTGGCAGTAAACAAGCAGCGGACACAGGACAAAGGGCCCGCTGTGAAGTGAGGCACTGCGAGGCACAGTTGTTGTTGGGTCTGGGGTCCAGGGCACGGAGATCTGTGGAGGAGTGTCTATGGGAGTGCAGGTGGCAAGGGTTACTCTAATAATCCATGCATAATAAACTAGATAGCTACTTATTCAGATGTCCTGGAAGTGCTTGGAGCTGGTCAGTGCTTTTAAACACTATGCAAATATTACAGTGCAATACAATACAGTATAATACAATAATGTTTGTTGTTGTGGTTAAATAACACAACCATGTTTGCACAATAGTTGACTCCAAGACCAGTCAGGCCAGGAACTAAACATTGAGTTTATTCTCTTGTGAGAACTTGACCATCTTCCAAATGATTTATGACTGAATTAAGCTTTTCCAGATGAGAACATGAGATCCCCAGGTTTATGTATTTGTTATAGCCACAGTTAATGAAAGAAGCAAAAGCGTATTTGCCCAAGAATTCCAAGCCATACTTTGTGTTCTCTGACTCATTATTGTTATAGATTGCCAACAGGTAACTAGTGAGTTCTGGTAATGTAGGGAATATTTGACAGAAGGTGTTGCAGAAAGGGAAACCATCACCTTCATATGCAGCATAATTAAAGGACACTTCTCTGTAATTCGTTCTTGACTTTGTGCACAATTTTCATAGGATAATTCAGTGTAAATTAAGCAATTCATGTTGAGCTGGCAGGCTTAGCCTGGGGTACATGAATACAAATGAGGATGTGAGCTTTCCCTCAATCATCTAGTCATTTTCCACCTCCTTTGGCAACTTGATGAAAAAGAGCGCCAAACGTGGTTTGTGTCAGAGAAGAATAAATAGTAGACACTGTCATTTAGTCTTTCAAAAGGTCAGGAGAGTACCACAGTGCCCATTCCGATTTTGGGGCCGATTCCGATCTCGGCCGGTAGGGCTCCGAATCGGATTCGGCTTAACCGGATCTGATTCGGAGCCCTATTTCCCGACCGATTCGTACGCGCGTCCGGCCCAGCGAGTACGATGCGAAATCGCCGACCGACTCGTTCGGGCGTCCCAACCGCTCCGACCGACTTGTTCCCGGGTCGGACCGCACCGACCGACTCGCTCGGACACGACTCGCACCGCGCAATGGAGACGTTCCCCGGCCGGGTAAGTACGATGCGCGCCGTGAGCAGTCCGACCGACACGCGCCGTCCGGCTCGAAAGAGCAGTCGGAGCCGTGCTTGGGGGTCCGTGTCGGACCCCCTGTACGCGTAGCCGTGCGAGTCGCACACAGGGGGGACCCATGGGTCCCCCCTACCTCTGCATGTACGGCGCGAGTCGCTTCGCCGCGTACCCGCTGTAGGGGGCGCCCCTGTTCGCCTCGCACCCATTGAGTCAATGGGAGCCCGCGTACGCGTTGTACGACCGGCTCCCATTGACTTCAATGGGGGTCCGACCGAATCGAGTCCGATAGCATACGGACGCATCGTACTCGATCGGTCGGGCTGCACGGGTCCGATTCGGTCGGAAATCTCTCCGGGTCCGGCTCGGTCGGAGAGATTTCCGGCCCGAATCGGAATCGGCCCCTTTGTATTTTAAATCAGGGTATGGAATTGGAAGCAAAACAATTTGTAATGTAAATGTAATAGCATATTTATTAATTCAAGTTTGAAAACTATATTGCAAACACGCTTTGCCTCAATAACAGCGAAACATGTAGAGACAAACAGTCATGTATGTGAAAATTATAGGCTATTCGGTTCTGTAATTTTTGGAGTACTACAGTTTTTCAAAATAATGATTTCTCCATGGATTTGTGAATGCCCGTATACACCGATGATAGAAAGTGTCTGTCAGTGGAAATTTACAAGAACTCCGCATAAACATTTGTTTAAAATATTTACCCCTTCGCAATATAAGGAATGAGACGGGTGACAGATATGGACTGTGTGCACCACCAGAGAACTCTGATGTGGAAATTTTGGGCAAGATTGTCAATTTCTACTAGGTTTGCAGTAACACACAAAATAATCAAAGTCCAAACTCAAATTTTACAGAGGATTACCCTGTACAGACTCTTAACGTGGGATTCTAAGGTGGCATATGCACATTTTTGATTTAAGCCCTTACTTTACGCCAAGGTAGATTTAAGAATGGTTGTGTTTTCTTGCGAAAATGTACCACAAAACCTTCAGCTGTCAGGTATGTCCTTGTGTAAAAATAGGCATGCTCCTACTCCAAGGGGTTTGGTTTAACTCTGGGCGTAAAACTCCGCTCCGCTCACAGAGTTTGCAGAGTTTTGGACACTCTGCGTTCTGCATAGAACGCAGAGTTGCGGAAAAACTCCACACTCTGCAACAGAGTTTTGTTTGGTTCGTGTGCCCGAAATGCATTTTTGCGCATGCTGCGATTACTGACGAGATTCCCGAGCCGTTCCCGAGTGCCTCAAGATTTGCTAGGTGGCTGCATGGTCCCGCAAGAGTTTGCGATCGCGAACACATCATTCGGATGCACCATCGAACTTCCGGCAGACGTTTTGTGAAGAACGCGAACCCGAACATGCAGAATCTGCAATCTGTAGAAGGTTCTCTACTGAGCAGCATGAAAACCTTCTCGAAATGACAATTTGGATTAAAAACTGTACTGTGCAAGGAGTCCTTTTTCTTTTTTTACTTTTTTTTAAGAGGAAGGAACAGCCCCAGAATCTCCAACTTCCCGTTCCTGTTCCTGTCCAGCAGGCTCCTCCCTCTCCTGTCTGCTTTGTCCCTCTCCTGTACACTTTTCATTTGGATTTGGACCTGGAAGGATCACTCTTTGTGTCTGCTGCATCATATATCATTGGATTTGAGGACTTTTGAATTTGAGATTTCACAAGTAAGTTGGAAAATTGGTGTTGTTTGTTTGATTGGGGCCATGCACCTAGATGTTTTTACTTTCATCGTTTAAAAAAAAATTATTGTGGTGGTTGGCCTGTAGTTTCAGTAGGGGCCTAGTTGTTTCTTTGTAAGTAATTTTTCATCTTTTATAAAGGAAACATGTTGCACAGTTCTCTACATTTTCTCCAACTTTTGAAATCAATTTGCAATATTTATTTAATTCACTGTGTGGCCCAGTAGTCTGCCAATAGGCCTTTCAGCCAGTAGGCCCAGAGCTACTCATGGGTGCATGAAACAACTGTTTCTGTATGTCTGTTGAATGTAAACATCATTTAGGGCATGGATGGCATTGGATTGAAATACAAAATGGTTTTTTTTGTTGGTATTTCACTTTTTTTTCATATGCCTTTATTTGATGTGTGTGGTTGTAACTTGCAAACCTTTTTTTAGCCCTGCAGATTTTTGTTTTTTGGCATTGTTGCATTTAAGGTGTATTGTTAGCATGCCTCCTTTGTCTGGCCAGTGTGTGTGTGTGTCTGTTTGTAATTGTGGGCCATAATTTGCCTTGGCTAAGCCTCCCCATGTGGCCAGGGGCCATTTTGTAAAGTCTGTGCCCATATAGGCCTGCTTAAGTTCATTGTTTTCCCAGGCCTCCTGCTTGTTGTTGTTGTTGTGACTTGTGACCATGTGGCTGGTGGCCATTTTGTGGAGGCAGTTAGTGTGCTTTTGCCGTAGGCCTGCATGTCTTTCTTTTGTTCCTCTTGGCTTATTGCTTCTTGTTGTGGTAGCCTGGCCATGAGGCTGGCAGCCATTTTGTGAAGGCAGCCAGTGAGCTTTTGCCATAGGGCTGCATTGTCGGTCTTCCCTTTCTTGTTGTTGTGGCCTGGCCATGTGGCTGGCGGCCATTTTGTGAAGGCAGTCAGTGTGCTTTTGCCATAGGGCTGCATTGTCTGTCTTCCCTTTCTTGTTGTTGTGGCCTACCCATGTGGCTGGAGGCCATTTTGTGATGGCAGCCAGTGTGCTTTTGTCATAGGCCTGCATTGTCTGTCTTCCCTTTTTTGTTGTTGTGGCCTGGCCATGTGGCTGGCGGCCATTTTGTGAAGGCAGCCAGTGTGCTTTTGCCATAGGCCTGCATTGTCTGTCTTCCCTTTCTTGTTGTTGTGGCCTGGCCGTGTGGCTGGTGGCCATTTTGTGAAGGAGCAGCCAGTGTGCTTCTCCATTAGGCCTGCAAGCCTTCTTTGTGGTGGTCATGCCTTCTTGCTGGTTGTTGTTTTGCATGCAATTTTTTCTTCTTTTATCCAGCAAAAAATGTAGCACAGTTTACTACATTTTCTAAAACATTTGCAATATTATTGATTTGAATTGATTCACTATGAGGCCTAGTTCCACCCAATAGGCTCACAGCTACTCATGGGTGCATGAAACAACTGTTTCTGTGGCGTTTGTTGAATTTAAACATCATTTAGGGCATGGATGGCATTGGATTGAAATGCAAAATGTTTTTTTTTTGGTATTTCACTTTTTTTCATGTGTGTTAAATACATGCCTTTGTTGGATGTGTGTGGTTGTTGTAACTTGCAAACCCTTTTTAACCCTGTGGATTTTCGTTTTTGGCATTGTTGCATTATAGATGTGTTGTTTATGCATGCCTCCTTTGTGTGGCCAGTGTGTGAGCGTATTTGTAATAGTGGGCCAGCATTTGCCTTGGCTGAGCCTCCCCATGTGGCCAGCGGCCATTTTGTAAAGTCTGTGTCCATATAGGCCTGCTTGAGGTCATTGTTTTCCAGGCCTCCTGCTTGTTGTGAGTGACCATGTGGCTGGCGGCCATTTTGTGGTGGCAATTAGTGTGCTACAGTCCCCTGAAGTCCGATTCCCACAGCCGTTTTGACTTGCTGAGACCAAGTTGATACGGGTGTCCAAATCGTGCATCCTAGTCGCTCGTTCGGAAGCCGGCTCCATTGCGCGGCATGATTCGGCTGCGAACGAGTCGGACTGACAGGATTGGGTTCGGAAAGGATTCGCTCGACTCAGACAAGATCTTTGCATCGTTCTTGGTCGTTTGGAACGAATCTGTGGGAAAAATAGGCTCCGAATCAGATTTGCTCATTCTGGAACCCGTTTGGAGGCCTTCCTAGTTAGATCGCACTCAGGCCCCGCATCCTTTTCATTTCCCGGCATCCCTGACCTGCACCAGCCTCCCAACAGATATGTAACATCTGCTCAGAGCAAGTGGTAAATATCAGTGTTCAACTAATCAGAATCGGAGGAAAATCTGAATTACAGCACATGGTAATTCTGAGTCTGGAAGGTTAGTCCTCATTCCTAGGAGGTTAACTCACGCTCCCCTTTTATACACGGAGAATTATAGGTGGTATCTTCACGCAGATCTAATGGAGAACTTGGAATGGGGGTGGGGGGAGGCTTAAAATCTCTGTGCACTTTGCCCTCTCTTAATTTTTTTAGTTTTGTAAAACAGTTGTGCTTATCCTTAAAATCATTTTGCAAAACAAGGCACAAAATGCTTGGTTTAATGAGGATCAACATACATTATTCTATTTGCATTCTTGCCCTGTAGGCTAGAGTATGACAGCTCCAATTTAATGACGTCATATACACAGAATGTATGCCGTGTCAATTGCATACAACATGAAGTAAGAATGATTATTTATCCAGCTTGTAAACTGCTGCCTAACCTGGAGATGTTTTCAATTCATGCCGCACATGTTTTTTTAACAATTATTAGATTATTACCAAACTCTATTGACCTACTGAGATATTGAAAGGACAATAAGACAGATATCGCATAAAATGTGCAAGGTTTAATACATTTGAGTGGAGGGTTTGAATTATTTCTGTAAATTATAACCATAGCATGCATCCATCAGAGGATCAAACATTCTAATCTGGGAAAGTTCAATCCGCTATGAATACATCTGAAGTTAAAGGCTGGCAATATATTTTTTTTGTAAAACTCTCCTCGCAAAACATATTAGACATAACACAGAACACAGATATGAAATTAGGCTTGTTTCTTAGCCTATATGTCAGTAAAGTGTGGCACAGGGAAGATTCTAAACATTCTTATATACATATTAATTCAGAAAGAGATAGTCACGAGTGATCCATGGCAACGGGAGGTCACGGTGGCAGGATATAAGAGAGGCCACGTGTCAGCATCTCGCTGACATCCTGAATGCCCAGGATCTGGCCTATACACCAGGGATGAATATAAGAAAGGTTAGCTGTGAATAAAGGAGAATGTCTCAAAGCTGCGTATGAAAGCTGCTTTGTTTGGATTTGGCCTCCTAAATACAATAGTACCTTTTTTACAGTCTCATTGTCTCCTCCAACTCCCTCTCCCTCCCTACCTCCCAGTTGCTGAGTCTTCCTGCCACAAGTCCACCTGTCACCATGTTTCCTGTGTCGCTCACTGTGTCTGCGCCACTTTGCTCCCTTATTTCATGCCTTCCTGGTCACCATGATTTTCCTGCCTTGGTGCCTACCTCTTCCTATCTCTCTCTCCCTGCACTACTGTGTCAGGTATCCCTGGTTACCATGTCTCCATGTCTCTCCCCCATGTTAAATTCTCACTGTCCCAATTGCTGCCATGTCCCCACCATAACTTAGCTCTCGCCATGTCTCAGTTTTTACCATGTATCTGACAGCGCAGAAATTAATAAACAGTTTAACCCTTTAACTTAAGACAGAGATCTCCAACTCCACGCCAACTTCATCACTCAGTTGCCAGATCTTTGCCACTGTGTTAGAATAGCACACAAATCAAAATTAATTAATCAACTTACAGCCATTTAGAGTTCAGTCAATGATGAGAGAATTGGTAAAGTTTTAAAAGAGTTTGTTCTCATTAAGAGATTAGTAATAATTTTCTTTCTTATTCAGATTAGTCAGATATATCCAGTTATGGAAATATAGAGAAAAATTTGGTTAGAGGGAGCATGAAAAGTAACAGCGTGTTCCATAAAGGAAATAGTCACTATCTTGATCTAAAGGACCTAAACTATCCTAACATGAAACCCATAAAGAGTTCCTTGTGGAAAAGAGCAAAGATTTGGAACATCAAGCTAATAGTCGTAAGAGAGCGAACTCCTCATTAAGAGCAGTTATAGAAACTCAGCCACGTCCCTGACAATTACTGTAGCAACCGTCATTCCAAGTTAGAAGGAATTAATCACAGCAGTAGCTATGATTTGGCTTAAAGAAAGGAAGTATCCTCACAAAAGGTAAGGAAATAAAAAAATCACAGTTAGCAGCAGCTTACAGTTATTCCGGCTAGCACAACAAAGTACTAAGGGGCATGGCAGGCTAGGTGCACATATAATGCATTGAATGCCGTAACTCTATAACTAGGAACACGTACTGTATAGAAAAGCACAAAACATACGTGGCAAAAGCAGGTGCTTAAGTCATTACCAGGCAATGAAGAAGGATCTTATGATGGTACGTCGCCTCTCCTTTCGGTTCCCACGGTAAACATCCATGTCGACATGAAGTTATTTGAATGCAACTACAACATAGCACAAAAGGTACATCTAGTTGTTCAGTGTCCCATTGTGTAAAAATGGACTGCTCTATGTTATGTTATGTTAAAATAGCTTGTAGAGCGCACAGCTGCCCCAGCAACGGGGCGTCCCGGCGCTGAGCAAAATAGAGGCTAAGCAGCGAGTATCCCTCCTAAGAGAAGTCAAGATGGACCAGGAAGACATAAGGGTCAGAGGAAGGGGGACCTAATGAGGGAACAGATGGGTCTTTAACGCTTTTCGAAAGGTCAGGTAGTTGTCCATGCGCCGGATGTGAGGCGGAAGATCATTCCAGAGCTTGGCAGCCAGAACGCGGAACGAGCGACCACCAGCACGAGCCCTCTTCACACGTGGTATAGAGACCAAGTGTTTGCCTGCAGAGCGCAGATGATGCGAGGGAGTGTAGGTCGAGAGCAGGCCAGATATTATGCCAGAGGTGGGGGATATCAAGATCTTAAAAGCAAAGCAGAGAGATTTAAACTCCACCCGCCTCTCCATTGGCAGCCAGTGTAGCCGCCGAATGGTGCTGGAGGTGGGGCAGCGAATGGGCAGGCAAGAAGAGTTCTGGCGGCAACATTCTGGACCCTCTGAAGTCTTGAGATCTCGGTCTTATTGACCCCAAGATAGAGCACGCTGGCGTAATCCAGTCTAGATAGGACAGATGCTTGCACAATGGTCTGCCGGACGGAGGGGTCAAAGAAACCCAACATGGGTCTAAGACTGCGCAGAATGCCTAGACATGTCGCCGCCACCCTCTTGGTTTGAGCTTGGAAGGTCAGCGCCGAGTCAACCCATACGCCCAGATTTTTCACCACCTTTTTTGGAGTGGGGGGGGGTCCCAGGGAGGAGGGCCACCAATGTCCGCTCCACAGCTCATGATCCTTCCCGACCAGCAGGACCTCAGTCTTGCTGGCGTTGAGCTGTAGGCAATTGGCAGTCAACCTCTATAAAATGAAACATTAAACCTAGCATGTCCTGGTTAGATCATAACAAACATTTTTCTTCAACAAGTCTTAATTCTACTAAACATTTTATTTGTTATAACACAAAGCAGGTGACGTGATCTAATACGATGAAATCATATGGTGTGATGAAGGAAAGAAATACATTTTCATGAGACAGCACATTTTCTGACAATGACACATATTACAGCACGTCTTACAGCTAAATATTGGAATAAATCCACAGTTCTAAAAGGCATTATTTTATTAAAGGGAAAGAGAAAGAGAAAAAGGAAAAAAGTATTTGTCCTAGTCATGTAAGCACAATACAATTGGGAGTTTTCTGCCAACTAATAAACTGCATGTTTGTTTTTGCACGTTTAAGAAATTCACATTTTCCTACGGTTTGTTTTGTTAAGCATTCTTCTACGTTATTGTCAAGGTACATTTTAGCATCCATGTAAGGTTAATATCATCTAAAGTTTTCTGCTCTATCAAATCCATTACTCTGTATGGGAGATGACGTACATAATCTTGTGATGTGCTCATGTACTCAAAAACGTTCTTGCTTATACAGCACCAATGGAGGAATTCCCTGGCCACCTATACACAACCAACTGGTGGGGCCTAATAGGAGTACTGGAGGTTATCATCACCAGTATCTGCTCTAAAATTGGTAGAAGCAGGATCAGCAAGCAAATAAAAAGTCCCATTGGACTATGAGGAGAGCCATATGCCAGAAACCTACACACAAGGCTTTTATGATGTATAACCTTTCGTCTCCTGTTCTACAGAACTCTTGCAGTTCCAACTGACATATATTTTAGGACATCTATACATGTGGTTATAGTTACACCAAGTCAGCACCCTGTGATTGCTCCAACATTTATATTGAATCCAAGTTGTTAAAAAATGACACTTCACGCAAGTCCTTATCAAATAACAGATTTATTCTTCAAGGCAAACATCACCATCAGGAAATGCACATCCCCGTGTCCACGATATAAGATCTAAGGCAGCGCTTCACTCCAGCTCCTCTCACCATCGTCTCTCCAGCAATCTACTCCCTCCAACATTCCACAATGAGGTGTACCCATTCCATTACAGCCTTAAAAGAAGAACAACACGCCTTCCCCCAAACAAAAAACAAAAAAATATCTGCTCAAAATGCTAAAACCCAAGAAGAAAACTATTAACATATAATGATGAACTTGAAGAAAAATAATCACAGAATTAAACAATATCCAGGGTGATAAAATATACACAATCACTTTGAAATATAAACAATAAAATATGAATTGCAATATTAACATCAGATAAGTCCTGTGCAAAAAAAAGAAAAATACACAGCACTAGTTACATATAGTCCTTCATCCATGCTGGAGATTTTTTTATCCTGTCAGATTTCCTCACATCCCAGCTTTTGCTCCATTCACACCTCTCTTCACTTCTTCCTTACTATCCATCACCTTAGAGAATTTCTCAAAATTTGACATACTCCAAACTTCTCCAGAATCCATCACTACAACATTCTTCCTCACCTCATTGATTTTATAAACTGCCATAAACTTGGAAAGACCTTTCCTCACATGTTTGGGTTTCTTCACAAGAACACTCTCACCCTCACTCCAAGTTCTCCACTTAGCCTTGTGGGTGTCATTATGTCAGGTTTTATATTTCAACTGTTGTTCCTTCATATGGGGCTGTCTCACTTCTTCACAGCACCTCAAACTACCCAATGTGGTAAACCACACCCGTCTAAACTTCGATGTGGCTTTCCTACCCCTCATGTGCTCAAAAAGAGTCATCTTAGTTACATGGTTGGGTGTAGTCCTATGTACCCACAGTGTGTCTCTCAACACATCATACAACAACAAGCCTAACTGCAAAGCTCTCTGTGCACTCAGTTTCACCAGTTTATCCATAGCCTCCACCAACCCATTCACTTGAGGTCTATACAACTTTAAAGTTACACACTTCATCAGAGACAAACTGTATCCCATTGTCTGTGATACTAGTTTCTGGAACACCTTCCTTCGAGAACTCTTCCTTAAGAAATCACAAACCACTTGCGTAGATACAGAACTGACTCATTTGATAGAAATCCATTTTGTCAATAACTAATCTTTCTCTCTGTTGCAAAAATTCAAAGGTTCCCACAATGTCCAGTAAAGGTTTCCTCCAACACTCAGAAATAGGCACAGGTGACATTGATGTTTCACAAGCAATCTTCAACTTATCGGCCTGGGAACATGAATAACAATTCTTCACATCTTCCTCAACCATATTGTCCATATAAGGCCACCAGTACAACTCTCTGAGTCTAGACTTGGTCAAATTCCTACCCATATGCCCTTCATGAACCATATTAAAGTCCTATAAATAAATATTGTACAGAGAACCCATGGTACACTAATTCAGTTTCACATGAGGATATAGCCATGCTTGACTTGTGTCTGGACTAGGTAAATTAATGTTTAAAAAACTGTATTTTACCAGTAGATATTTATGCTTAAGCCCTTTCAAAGCACTAGTGTCTAGTTCTAGGTTTGCACTTCTTGGGTAGTATTGGTCACCTCTTTATTCTTTCTTTATTTTTTGGATTAAGAGATTCCATGCTCTTAGTCCATGTCTGCCTGCAACAACCCTCCTCCCACTACCCATCCTGTTTTGGTGCTCCCCCGCTCATCCTGCATTTTGTTTAAGTATATTATTTTTTCCATTCTTTCATGATTCTGTAGCTGCAACTTGGCCACTTGCTTTAACTATCAAAGCTTTTTTTTTTTTTAAATTATTTTACCAATATTACATGCCTGGCAGTCATGTTGGAATGGTAGAGTTAAAAAAACGATGTCACTTCCTCATGAATTGGTTTTTATCTGGGAATATTTGACCAGTTCCTATTTTTTATAAGAAAGTTTGGTTTGGCACTGCCAGTGTGGCTCTTGCTTTTCTTTTTATGTGAGCGGACTGCTTTTCCTACGATTTATCAAAAACAGGGGCTGCCTTGGAATTGGTTCATTGCATCATGAGACCAGATTTAAAGCAACTAAAGTCTCAGCCGACATCATGGGCAAGGAGGCACACAGAGGGTGAGGATGAACCATGTCACATGATATGGGGCATGAAATTTGTCAGGAGGAGGTGATGTTCCCAGGACCCGGGACATGCATGAAAGGAAGAGAGGCAGGCAATGGTGGGCATGCACACCACTGAAGCTGAGATCTGTGATGTGCTGACAGAGAAATTAATAGCCACAGGACTGTTGCACACTGTATTTAGTTGAATCTTCTCCAGGCAGGCCCCCTGTGTTAGCAGTGAGAGCATCCTTCAGCCAGGTATTAAACAATTTCTAGTGAAGAAAATAAAATAATGCACACTGAGCTATTTATTTGGTCAGAGTCTGTTCATTCCCTTTGACTACTCAATGGTATTTGGTGTGCTAAAGGCCAAGTAATGTTCACAAGAATGTATGTATGTAAACATGTTCCACCGCTTCTATGTTGCTCAATGATACTGTAAATTTGAATTCCACATGACTTTGTTGAATTCTTACTTACAGATGTTTGTTTTACATTTCAAGATTTCAAAACACCTAATTGGCTGCAAACAACATGTTTGGTACTATGGAAAAAAATACATGTTGTTTCTATAAAGTAACTTTTCCCCTTTTTTATTGTCATTTACTACCTGCCTGTAGATGGTTTAGTTAATTGTATTGTAACATTTAATGTATAGTATTGCAATTAAATGAATATAGCACTTAGTACCTTTTATGAATTGTTGAAGCATTTTATGGTGGAAATCAAACGTAAGTGAATAATCCAGTGGTTATCAGATATTGTTGGTTATATGGATTAGTATTGTGCTCTCAGTAAACTGCTCCATGCATTTCCTCTAGTTTCTTCGTTGTAGATTAAGATAATAGGAGTTAGGTGCGATCATTAGTTTAGAGTCATACAAATGGAAAGTGGTATAGGTGGAGAGGCTCAAGGAGGTTAAATACTGTTAGATTCCAAGAAATGGTTACAGAGGGAATGTTTGTGACTTATGAGTATACGTATGACCAGTATGCAGAAAACTAATATAGAATAAGGCAGATAGATATGTGACAGAGTAGGCAACACTCAGAGACACTAAGGCATTATGAGAAGTGCTCCCTTTTGTGTGGTGATCCCCATTTTTTATGGAATAATGTTGCTGGTTTTTTGACTCTGCGTACTTGGCCACTGATAACCAGGCCCTAGTGTGTGTGCTCTGACCACTAAAACATGTCAAAATTAGCTAAACCCTAATTGGCATATTAAATTGTATGTACAACCATGGTACAAATTAAATGTCACCTATAGACTACAGCATTACTGTTCCAACCAGTAGCATGGCCAGGCAAACATGGCCCCAGGCCCGCCCCTGCGGCCTGGCAGCTGCAGTTTTACCCTACAGCCCAACCTGTCAACAGGAGAAAAGGTTTTCTTTTAAATATTATCACATCACCGCTATATAGGCCTTGCAGCCCACAAAGCATGTTGGTATTCAAGTTAACATGCCCTTACGGTGACTAGCCCCCAAAAGATATTTTCACTGTAAAAAACTTAGCTGACCCATGAGAAACAATAGGAAGCAATTTTAATTATTAATTCAAATATCTCAGTGTAGTGTCCAGCTAGAAAAAAAATTCAAGAGCTGCTTTTAATACTTACTAAGAACCCAACTCATGGGTTAAGCTTATTATTGATTGACTTTTAGAAAGTTACCTTTTCCCTGTCTACAGCCACTGGAGGCTCATTTAACTGTCACCCAACTTGTGAATAGCCCTGAAGAGGTGTAAAATATGTTACTAGAGCAGAGAGCTTTTTCCTCTGGCCAGAAGGCCAGTTAGGTAGTGCGGAGGAACTTAATTTACTTCAAGTTGGCCTCCTCTGTCACAAGAATATATCAGATGACCTTAATGCAGGCCCTTTGTTTGTCCTACCAGTCTTGAAGACACCAATTTTAGTGGGGGGGAAGCTGCCAAGGACGAGGTAATGCTCATTATACTGGCCCTACCTCTGAGTGGGCACACAGGCTCTGCACAAAGACAGAAGGTTTTTCCCATGTTGGATTTAGTGACTGAGGGGCACTGTGTTATTGTTTGCAGTAGGGCAGACAAGAAATGCTACAAATGCAGGTAGAGTTACACTGGGAACATTTTCCTTATTGTTTAGGGCTGCGCCAGTAGACACCCCATCCATAAGCTAATGCCAGCATAAATGCGGCATTCTCTGGCATCCTTCTCAGCAGACTACTGGACCTGTGGTCGAATGGAAGAAGGAATGAACCTACTGTTTGAGACCTGTGCAGAACCTGAAGAGCTGGCTGTACTCCCACTTGTTCCCAGGACAAAGAAGTAGTCTTCAAGAGTCAGTTGGCTGACCTCCTGTGTAAACTACAGGGTCAAAATAAGCTGCAAGAGTCCCCTTTCTGAAGACCCCAACTGACCAGTACCAACTCACCTGCATCCTTCTTGTGGCCCCTGCTGGAGTGAGTCTTGACCTACAAGTACTGTTCCTGAGATCCTGGGAGATGTGGCTGTTTCTAAGTGGGCTTCCCCTAATATCCCTGAAAGCCCAGGACTTTCTGGACTTCAAAACCTCCTGAGGAGCAGGACAAACCTGCCAAGTTGATTCAGTTAAGGCGCATTGCCGCTGGAGAGAAGAAAAAAGGTTTCCTCTGCTTTTCATCAGCACCAAATCTATTTCAACTCACTCATATTGAGAAGGTGTTTGGCCTCGTTGAGCCCTCATCAGACACAGTCTACAGCTTTGCCGTGCTGGAGGATTTTGAACTTTGAAAAAGAGACTAAGCAAAAAGATAAAAATCTTCACCTGGCAACTGGTGACAAAAGTCAAAAGTATGTCACCAGCAAGAGGACTTCCCTGGTCAAGACATTTGAATTTCTCTCTCTCAGAGCTTTTCCCCCAAAACTAACAGCTTCACTGGCACCTCGTGCACTATCTTTCTGACATTAGACACATGCTGCTACAGAATTTTGACTTCCAGAAAAAATACTAAATCCCAAGGTAACAGCTCCAAATGGTTTAAAGCTGGCTGGTGTTCACTACCCAGACTCCATCACAGTTATTCTGAAATCGCACAGAGATTCCAGTTTGCCAAGACCATTGACTATAATTGGCGCTTTGTGTTTTGTGGTGCTATTTTTACTTACAGATTTAAAAAATCATATTACTAGTTGCTCTGATTGGATTTTTGTCACATTGGTGTTATTTTGTTTATTAAATTTCACTCTATTTTATAAACTGTGGTGGAATTTTTATTGTGTTGTCTTTTTGACTTTTTGAATTTTCAACTGTTTTAGTACTTCTAGATGCTTTACACATTTTTCTTATTAGGTCTCACCTAAGCAGTGCTTGTGCTGTCTCTTCGAGACATGCTGTAGCTAGGATATGGGCTTGAAAAAATGTCCATCTTTTTCATTGGTGCTGTTGCTATCCTTTAGAAATGCTGGCTTTTCATTGGTGAATACACTTAGAAGTCCCTCCTTTTGGAATTTTGCATCCTCCCATGAGGACTGGCCCTCTTATATGTGTTCTTTCTGCACAATCTACAACTTTGCCATGCTGGAAGATTTTGAACTTTGAAAAAGAGACTAAGCAAAAAGATCAAAATCTTGGCATGGCAAAGGTGACAAAGGTCAAAAGTATGTCGCCAGCAAGAGGACTTCCTGGGTCAAGACATTTGAATTTTCCCTCCCAAAGCTTTTCCCTCCAAAACTAACAGCTTTACCGGAACCTCTTGCAATATCATTCTGACATTAGGCACAGGCTGCTACAGGATTTTGACTTCCAGAAAATATACTAAATCCCAAGGCAAAATCTCCAAACGGTTTAAAGCTGGCTGGTGTACCCAACCCAGACTCCATCACAAATATTCTGAAATTGCACCTAGGCCCCAGTTTGCCAAGACCTTTGACTATTATTGGCACTTTGTGCTTTTTGGTGCTATTTGTACTTACAGTTTAAAAAAAACAAATTACCAGTTGCTCTGATTGGATGTTTGTCACACTGGTGTTATTTTGTTAATTAAATTTCACTCTATTTTATAAATTGTTGTGGGATTTGTATTGTTTTGTGATTTTGACTTTTTGACTTTTCAACTGTTTTAGTACTTCTAAATGTTTTCCACCTTTTCTTTATTAGGTCCTGCCTAGGCAGCGCTTGCGCTGTCTTTTCGAGACATGGTGTATCTTGGATATGGGCTTGAAAAAACAGCCATCTTTTTCATTGGTTCCTGTTGCTGTCCTTTAGAAATGCTGGCTTTTCATTGGTGAATACACCTAATAGTCCCTTCTTTTGGAATTTTGTATCCTTCCATGAGGACTAGCTCTCTTACATGTGTTCTTACTGTTCAGGTTATTTATATTTAGAGAGAACTCTTTTTTTAGTTGGCCTGCCTCTTTGATCGTTTACTGTTCTGTTTGTGCAATGAAACTTCGGTTGCATCATTTGCTTGCTGTACCTTTATCTTTCTGTGCCTCCTGCTCACCCCTCCCCCAACACTGCTTTGGTTGCTTCATGTCCCTTAATCTCCCCGTGCCTCCCCCTTACCCCTCCGTGGCCAGTGCTGTTTTGCTCGTTTTTTGTTTACTTTACGCATAATTTGCAATGCAGTGCCCTCATTGATTACTGCATTCAATTTGTATGTTATTTTGCATTAAATGTGCACCTAGCCATGGGCTCGCGGATATAAACAATCAGCCCATTATCACAAGATTTTGAGCTGACAGCAGACTCAAACACGGATCCCCAGCTCACCATTCTCAAACTCTCACCACTGCGCCATATCCCTGGCCTAGCCATGTTGCAGGATGCAGTACCATATGTGGCCAAAGAGGTCCCAAGGGACACCTAGTGACAGCCTGTGGTACTGCTCCCTCACAACATTCCTTGTTTTTTTTTTTTTGCTGTAGTAGCGGAAACCCGACTGAAGGTATTGGAGTG
The DNA here is from genome assembly GCA_963921515.1 of Calotriton arnoldi. Classification (NCBI taxonomy): domain Eukaryota; kingdom Metazoa; phylum Chordata; class Amphibia; order Caudata; family Salamandridae; genus Calotriton; species Calotriton arnoldi. The sequence continues at coordinate 469,156 of CAWUFW010001597.1, read as the reverse complement.
CCTTACGTAAGCACCAGTTCTCCAGTTACAAAGTGGCAGCTCGCCGTGCTAACATTTTCCAATGAGGACATTTGTATTATAATCAGCACGACTGTTCTGTGCACTAATATGAAGCAGTGTTTAATTTCACATTGCAATTAGGAGTGCGTGCACAGTTGGGAGCACTTCGGTGTCTACGCTCACTAACAGAGGCACAGCTTTCCTGTTATTTGTTTTGCAGTTGTAGCATGAACGCGACTGGTAGGTATTGGAGCACTTTACGTAAGCACCAGTTCTCCAGTTCCAAAGTGACAGCTCTCCACGCTAATATTTTCCAACAAGGGAATTTGTATTATAATCTGCACTGCTGCTCTGTGCACTAATATGAAGCAGTGTTTAATTTCACTTTGCAATTAGGAGTGCGTGCACAGTTGGGAGCACTTAGGTGTCTACGCACACTAACGGAGGCACCACTTTCCTGTTATTTTTTTTCAGTTGTAGCGCAAAACTGATCAGAAGGTATTGGAGCACTTTAAGTGAGCACCAGTTCTCCAGTTCCAAAGTGGCAGCTCGCCACGCTAACATTTTCGAACCAGAACATCCGACGGCATTAGGTTTGAGCATTGGCTCGCTTGCTAAAAACCATGGGCCCGATTCACAAAGGTAAAGTTAGACAAAAGTATAACTTTACGACTTTCGGTATTCAAAAAGGGCATTTACTACTCATAAACGCCCTTTGTGAATACTGAAAGTTGATCTTTACAACTTTCAGAATTCACAAAGGGCATTTACAAGTAGTAAATGCCCTTTGTGAATACCGAAAGTCGTAAAGTTAGACTTTTGTCCAAATTTACCTTTGTGAATCGGGCGCAATGACTTCAACAAAAGTCTCTTACCCTCTCTTTCCTTCCCTTTCCTTGGGTTGTTCCCCTGTGAAATAGATCCAGAAAAGAAAGAAACACTTTTGCTGCAAATGTCGTCTTTTTCTGACATTTTTATATTCTAAAGTGCAGACTCAGAATGGAGAGAAAAAAAGGTTCAAAATACGAAAAGTAGCAAGATTGGTTTTACTCACAAACAAACACATTAGCGCCACTTTACAAAGTTTGCCAGTGAAGGGCTACTTTCGTTTTCTCTTATTTCTTTGAACAACAGTGTTCACTTCTCCTGCTCTGCCGCTGCCCCTCCCCCTCTCTCTTTCTTCCTCTTATTCCCCCTCTTTCTGTCTCTGTCTCGTTCCTCCTCACTTGCTGAAAACTATCACTTCAACAAATGCCTCTTACCCTCTCGTTCCTCTCCTTTCCTTTATTTGTTCCCCTATGAAATGGATCCAAAAAACAACAAAAAAACGCTTTGGCTGCAAATATTGCCTATTTCAGACATTTTTCTATTCGAAAGTGCAGCCTCGGTAAGGAGTGAAAAAAAAGGTTCAAAATACAAAAAATAAACACTACATAAAGCAAGACAGAGTGGTTGTAAAATGGCCAGATTGGTTTTATTAACAACCACACACATTAGCACCACTTTACAGAATTTGCCAGTGAAGCGCTACTTTATTTTCTCGTCTTCCTTTGAACACCATTGTTTTTTCCGGGAGCGGAAGTGCACCATTCCTGGAGGTACTGCAATACCTTCTTGATGCGTACAGTGTAAAATGTTTAAGTTTGCTCCTTGGCTCAACTTTGGTCCAATCGCAATAAAGCTAACCGATCGCATGGATATATCTGCCTCACCATGGTGTAGGGGCCCCATTCTATATATGATGTCCAACCACCCCACTCACCTCACACTGCCCATCTCCCAACAGTGTTCACTTCTGCTCTGCTGCTGGCAGTTGCACCCCCAACCCCCTCTATTTTTCTTCCTCTTCCTCTTATTCCCTCTTTCTGTCTCTGTCTCGTTCCTCCTCACTTGCAAAAAACCATGACTTCAACAAACAGCTCTTACCCTCTCTTTCCTCTCCTTTGCTTTATTTGTTCCCTTGTGAAGTGGATCCAAAAAGCAAGAAACACATTTACTGCAAATGTTGGTTATTATGATCCTTATCAGCGTTTTCCCTTATTTTAGTTTATAAAATGTGTACCGTGGCTCTGTGTTCAGGGATGTGGTCTTTTTAAACCATACTGCTAACGTTTTGTAAGGATATCAGCAATGGACATTGAAGCATGTCCCTTCTGGCCCTGTAGTCATGTTCTTAACTTCTCAGGCAAAAACACTCAATGATTTCTAAATAATAAGTGTAAAAGTGTTAAGGACTATGTTGTTCCCATTTACATTTCACATGCTTTCCTTAATCTTGCATTCTCTATGAGTGTTTGCTATTTCCAGGATGTTAGTACTTTGTTTTTACAACCAGCATATTACTCTTGTTTCACCTCCCTCATATCTTATTTCCCATTTCTGGATCTCCAGCACCACAAGATCATAGGAATGGCAATAGAGCTATCCAGATACCATCACTCCACTGCATGTAAAAAAACAAAAGTAAAAAGCATTGTCATTTTTAATGCCAAGAGCTCTAACTTTTACAAATGCGAAACTGATTGCATTGCAAATGCCTAACTATACGTCCACTCAACTCCAAACCAAAACACATGGTTAAAAGACATTGTCATTTACAACACCAATAGCTTTAACTCTTGCAAATATGAGATCTATTACCTGTCTTCTCTGTGCCATAGCTACCAGGGTTTTAGATCAAGTTTAAATTGCTGAAATCTTTATCTGGATTATCAAGATAGCGACCTTTTTACTTGTGGTGAACGACCAACCACCCCATTTAATGATTCACTTTCTCACAGGCTTGCAGCGGATGAAGGCTCAAGAAAAGGTCTTATGATTGATAGGAAGGAGCAAGAACAATCAATAGAAATAGCTGAAGGTCAGGTTTTGTTCAGGATTTAGGAAACATTGGGAGAAGGCTTTTGAGACAGCCTGTGATCTCAGGATGAAGACAATTTAGAAAGAAGGGTCAATGGTTGTCACCTGTGGGCAGGTGTTATATGTTGTTGCATCTTTTGTTATTCATTTGACCAGCAATGGAATTGTACAGTTTACCCTTTGCTAGGTTACATTGTTAGATAAGATTATTTCCATTCGTTTTTGCTTTGTACTTGGCCCTTTCTAAATGAGATATTCTGTTATGCAGAATGTCCTGATAACTAGCTTTTTGAGTTTGTCACGCAGTTACGTGGGGTAGAACATAATCTCTTTGATTTGCATTGATCATTCTGTTAGGTATTTGTTTGAAACCGATACATCAGTGGCATGTGTATAGGGGGGTCTGATTCTCCCATGATATTAGTAAGAGAGTGTTTGAAAGCGATTGTGCTGATTTGGTTCTCCCTTGATCTTAGAGAGTCCTAAAGAGGAATCTCTCTCTAGTCAAAGAGGCCAGAATTTGTGATGACACTTGTTTTTGGAAATAAGATCATATTTTCTGATGGATCACATTGTAAATATCCAGGTTTTAGCTATTCATCTGAAATCTAGGTGATTCTCACTGACTCTAATCTTTGAAGGTAGAGAATTCCATAGTTTTGCAGTCTGAACAGAGAAAGTAGTGCCAGCAATAGATTTTTTCCAGTACACAGTAATTACTAAACGTGGTGCCAGCCTGGAACATAAGTGCCTCAGATGGGAGCATTTGGTAGTTTTTCACTAAAGGAATTTTGGCCCTTTGTCATTTATTGTTCTGTGAGTGCTGCATACGAGCTTGAAAGAGGACCTTTTTTTGCAGTTGAGAGCCAGTGTAGAGACTTCAGGTCTAGAGAGATGCAGGTTTATATATGTACATTTAGAAGTAATTTTGTAGCTGCAATCAGGATTCTTTGCAACCTCCTCATGAAAGTTTAGGGTGGAATGCTGCTGTGCAGTCTGTTAGCATAATCATGTTTAGAGAGAATAAGTGATGCTGTATCTTGTATTTTCTTAGGAAATTCCAGATGTGGAAAGATGAGTCTAAGAGCCTGATTTAGAGTTTGGAAGATTGGATACTCTGCCACAAATGTGACTAATATTGCATCTACCATATTATAAGTGCCATAGGACATAATCCACTTACAATACAGTGAATGGTATATCCGTAACATTTGTGATGGAGTAACCTGTCTGTCAAACTCTAAATCAGGCCCTAAGACTTTTTTCAGAAAGTTGATTGAGACAGCTTGTCTGCTTGAGCATTCTTGGAAAGTATGTGCAATTAAGAATCTTCCAAGAATTTTTACTTATTTGGCTAGTTTTAGTATCGGTCTCGAATTCATCTGGCAGAAAGATACAGAATCATAACTTTTCAATTAATTGCAGGTCAGTATTTCACTTTTTGAAGCATTTAACTATGGCTGTGAGATAGCTGTTGCGTTTTTATTTTACTATGTCTGCAGGGTTTTCAAATTGAGAATTACCCGTGTGGCATCCATGTAGTTGTAGAAGGTGTGTTCAAAACTGCTGATAAGGTCTAGAAGTGGTTTCATGTATATGTTGAAAGGTTGAGGTTAGATGATAGATCCTTATGAATTTCCTGTTATTCCTGTTACTATGTAATAAGGGTTTGATAAATAAGGTACCAGAAAATTCATGTAGGAGTTATGCTATATACAACAACTTATTTGAGTCTGAGAAATAAGGTATCATGGTATACTGTGTCAAAGATTGCTGATAGGTCCAAGAGTAGTACTATAGCTACATCATTTTTGTCAACTAGTTTTTTAGTTAATCACAAATTGTGATTAAAGGCCTGATTTAAAAATTGGCAGATGAAGTATAGGCAGTGAAGGTGATGGAGGACTTTATGTCCACCATCCTGCCATTACTTCACCTGTCAAATTTAGAGTTCACCTCCGGCCCTGTAGTGAACAGTATGGGTTTGTATGAACCACTATGACGACTGTTTACACAGAGTTATTTAAAAGTTTAGTGAGTGTGATTGGTGACAGACGCCTACACCAAACATTTAAAAGTGTTTACTTTTCCAAAAACAAACTCACAAAGTGGGGGTTTATTTTTGGAAAGGTAAAACTAATGGCCCCATCACCATGGGAGTTTTGTCCTATGGTGTGGAGGTAATTTTTCTATTTTACTCTCCCTCCTGGCGGGGATGAACATTAAAGAAAAGTCATCCAAATGCCCTCTTTAAATAGGGTAGACAGTCAGATACCTTATTTCTGATCGCTCATACTCCCTCAGGCCAATGGAGGAAGGTTTACACCAATGGAGTAAATGTTAATCCTTTGGACAATTCTGGCATTCAACTGGACTCAAAATTGGGTTGGTGGACCAAACGTTTGATGGACAGGGTACTCTCTCGCTGTTGTGATAGAGTCCCCCATCTTACATACTTTAATTTGGGCCATAAGTCTGAATCAGTTCCTTTTTGTGTCCAGAGTCCTTTGCCAGTATGAGAATACTTGGTTGTCTTGGGTGACTTCAGAGAACTGGCAGAATTTGGCTGTCTTCATAAGTTTGTCAAGGCCCTTGTAGATTGGTCTGTAGCTGTTATGGTCTTGTTGGCTCAAGCTTTTATTCTTAAGCAATGGGGATAGATCCTTTCTTCAATATCTGTGGGGAAAGTCCTTTGTTCCATGAGTTATTGGGAATATTTCTGACTGGGATAGGTGTAAATGTTGTTTGAAGAATCTATGGAAGTTAATGGGGGGCAGGGGTCTAAATGACAGCCAGCTGGCTACTGGCTTTTACTAGGTCTTCAAATTCTTACGTTGTAATTTCTTGTTTTGAGGGTTCTTGAATTCAAGCCATCTCCATTGAAGTGCTGTGATTTGTCCGTTTATGTTTTTTCTACTCTTCATTCATCCAAGGAGCCTTCCCATTCTATAAACCCTGTTTTAATTTTTTTTTTAGATTAATATGTTAAAGTCTGCCATCATCCAATCCAATATTCAAAAGAAAACCAAGCCCTAAAACCTAGACCCTATAGAAACCCTAATGTTTCACAACGTGTTGTGGAAACTGAAGTGGATTAACTTAACATGGTACAGGGATGCTTATTTTGCTCAATCATTATTGCCACAGCGGCATTTATTTCTGAGGCAGCACATTTTCTGGCCAATCATTCACAGCCCAGCAACATTCATTCTTTTTTGTATTATTTGTTTATTTGCATTTCAATATAAAGCATACAAAAACCAAAAAGCATGATAATGCAGAACGACATAAACAACAAAATAACCACCATAGTATCATGTACTCATAATCTGCTGTATTGTGTACCAAGCACTTGTGCCACAAAACTCGTGAATAACCATTTTGTTGGTGACACAGTCATGTACTGTACTTTTGACTCAAGTGCGTGTTTCTTGTTCATTAGCGTGTCTCTTTTGAACACTCATGTCTGTGTTATACCCGTGTAGTGGCGGCAATTTGCCGCATCCTATCCGCTTGCATTGCACTAGTGCATGTGAAATAGGCTAAAACTCTCGTGTCAACCACTCTCTCTGCTCTCCTGCCATTAAAATATCACCACTTCAATCACTCATTCCTTACACATCAAAGTTGCTCCTTACCCCAACTTGGGAGAGGTTTCACTTCGCGCTGGACCTCACTCTTTGGTGTAGCCCTGTAGTCAAACCCTGGAGTAGATACAGTGCACAGGTTGCACAGGGCGTAAAGAAATGTTACGTACCATGTCAAAAAATGGCATCGCAATCAATGAAAAAGTCGGAAAAAAGGAAAAGAAAAGAAAAGAAGAACCGTGAGTTAAAGTCTGGCCGTCCAGCTGATTGTGGCGGTAACGTGTCGATCCATACCTGCATCGAGCTATTTTTTCAGTAGGAGTTACTTACGCCATCAAGGGTCCTACCCCACTGCTCAATCTACTCGTATAAGGTCCCAGCTGCTTGGTGAGCGCACTCCACAATTGTATGACATAAATATGAATACTTTAGGATCACTTACTGCGTCTGAGTCCCTAGGTTTGGGGTACTCAGATGAAATTGCATCAGCCATTTTAGCTGGCCCTTCACTGTTACCAGACACGAATATTAATCAAAGCTTGAGTCAGGCACAAAATTGGGATGAACTCAAGGAACTTAAACGAGCCCAGATGAAGATCTTACTTCATGGGGCAATTCTAACGGAATACCTACGGGGCAACGCAGCACCAAGAGGCCTCTTGGTTACCAACGCCCCTAGAATATTTTTGGATGACCAACAGTTTAAAAAGAATGGTCACTAATCGCGTGGCGCTGCACACGCGATTGGTTGATCCTCATTATCAACACGGCGAAACGCCTTTCAGAAGCCATCTTGGTCAAGATAAAAACCAGCGAAGACGCACTAATGACCGAAATTAAGATCACACTCTATAAGAAAAAATTAGAGGAAGTAAATAAGGAGATAGGGGAACACAAGGATTTTTTGATGCAGAGCAAGGTCAACAAATTACAAAAAGACCTTAAAAAATGTGCCCATGAAAAGGTGTACCCGTACGTAAGAGAAGATTATAAGTCCCAGGAGAACTCAGAGTCGGGTTCTTCATATCAGGGGGACTCAAGCAATTCAGAATCGGAAAGTGAGGGTTGGTCAAGTGATGGTTCGAACAAGAGTTGGAGAGGTAGATCGAGGAGACCAAGATGGGGGAACTACAATCAAGGGTATCAACCACCGCAGATGTACCAATGGCCTGGCCCATTTGGCCCTGTTCCATTCCAGGGACCACCACCTTTTCATGGACCACCACATTACCAATCTGGCCCATTCTTCCAACCCAATCACAATCAGAACCGTTTTTAGGACAGGGTGGGAGAAGGGGCAGACGAGGCAGAAGGAACAACTCCAACAAGCAAGTGCAATGGGAAGACAGCAATGCACCGGTGAGCACCCGCAGCATGACGAAGGGGCCAACAGCAGGAACGAGCACAATGCGGGACTAGTAGTCAACCTTACAGACTACAACTTGAGCACTGAAGAAACCACAGTCCTGAATAAGGGCCTTGGGTTTGTGCCAACCGCATACCTAGATAAATTCCAGCTACGCTGTGAATTGAGCGATTTCTTCCGGAAGATACGAATAAAAACATTCTTTTTAAATAAAGAATTACAGACAGAAGATCAAAACCACACCACTCTTCGTCGAAAATCGACTTTTTTCCCGCCTGCATCAGTGATGCCCCCAGAAGTTATAGCCTTTGAGGAAAGTGTATCAAAAGAGATTGAGGATTTACCTATGAAGACCGGCACGTTTGATAACCTCAGCCAAAGAGAAAGTGAGGCCTTAAAATCTTTAAGTTTGAGAACTGATATCACTATAAAACCAGCAGACAAGGGGGGAGCAACGGTAAGACAAAGCTCCACCGCGTACAGAACAGCATGTATGAATCTACTGGCAGATACTAAGTATTACAAACCTATCATGAGAGATCCAACAACACGGCTTAGGAGGACAATAAGTAACATAACCTCAGAAGCACTGGCACGAGAATGGATAACCAAAAAAGAACATGATTTTCTGAATCCAGAAGACACTCGGATACCGGTATTCTACACGATACCGAAGATTCACAAGGACAGAATACCACCACCTGGGCGACCCATTGTGTCCGGGATTGGTTCCCTCCTGGAACCCCCTTTCGAAATACACCGAGTGGTTCCTCCGTCCTCTAGTAACCCGTATTCGGTCATATGTACAGGATACTAAACACCTACTTAATCTCTTAACTGAAGTTACGTATGATCCTTGCCATAACATCTTGGTGTGCCTAGACGTGGAAGCTCTCTACACGAGCATTCCGCAGGAAGAGAGTATTAGGGTCATAGAAAATCTTCTTGAGCAGGAGGATTGGAGTTGGGATGCACCAGTGAGCTGGGTGATTACATTGATGCGCCTCGCTCTCACTGAAATTTTTTTCAGGTTTGAAGAACAGCTGTTTCTACAGGTCCACGGCACTTCGATGGGCAGCACGTTCACGCCCAGTATAGCGTGTTTGTACGTGGGCCAGGTAGAAGAACAACATATCTGGCGTCCTAACCCCTACTCTGATAACATCAGAAAGTGGTGGCGCTATATAGATGACATCCTGGTTATTTGGGAAGGTGACAGTGTCACCTTAAACAACTTCTTTGTTTGGATAAACCAACTTAATCCGCACCTAAAGTTCACTATGACCCATAATGAAAAACAAGTTTCCTTCCTAGATGTTAATATCTGTGCTAAAGAGGGGGCTTTGTACAGCTCACTCTACACAAAACCAACTGACAAAAATAGCCTGCTGCATTTTGGAAGTGCTCACCCACGAGCCCTCAAAGAGAACCTCCCGGTGGGGCAGTTTTTACGTATACGCAGGAACTGTGCTGATCTTAATGATTACAAAGCAGAAGCAGATATACTGTCTAGAAAATTGGAGGAGAGAACATACCCTAGGAAGATTATAGAACGAGCAAAGAAACGGTCTCGCAATACCCCTAGAGAGGCCCTTTTGGAATCCAATCCTAAAGAGGAAAAAGAGAAACTGATCTGTGTAACGACGTTTAATGCATCTTCCAATGATATCAAGAGGATTATAAACAAAAAGTGGGCTGTCCTGACCTCTAACAAACTCAAGTTTGAGAAACCGATGTTTTCGTTTAAAAGAAATAGGAGCATAAGAGACTCATTAATACATACAGATTTCCGAAAAACCAAAACAAATGACCAACTTACACTCTGGAACCAAAAACTGGTTACAGGCCACTACCCCTGTGGATATTGCGTGGTGTGTCCCTTTACAGAACACTCCAAGGAAGTAGATTTAGGCATGCACCACGCATGGGAACAGCGTACGCATACTAATTGCAACAGCGAAAAAGTAATTTACTTGATTAGGTGTCCATGCAATCTCATGTATGTGGGAATGACAGGAAGGAAAGTGAAGGTTCGCATCAGCGAACACAGAAGTACCATAAGACGCGCAATCACAGCAACAAAGCTGACAGCCCACTACGTTGAAAAGAAACACACTGATATGGACCTATGGTGGACAGTGATTGAGAAGGTGAAAGGGGAGGGTGACATCACAAGAATCCTATTAGAACGCGAACAGCGGTGGGTGTATAGGCTCAAAACCCACCTTATAGGATTGAATGACTCCATACCTTGGAATCAACTTAATAAAAATAGATAAAAAACCACCCACCTTGTGCGACATTAGATTCCCCTAAACACGACCTGACAATCCACAGACTTAACCCCCATAATTAAAAATTCTGCGGGTGTTTTATAACAGGATCACTGTGGAGTACCTAAGGTTTATGCTAAGTAATATGACGGAAATAAAAATAAAAATATAATACAGTTTAAGATTATTTCTTTCAGGTCTCCTTCCTTTTTTCCGTTAAAACCATCTCCACGGAAATTGATGAAATATGTAATACAGTTTTTACTAAGGATAGCAGATACACCACTGTCAGGGTATACAAAATCAATCCCTACAACATATCATGAAAGGTGTTAAATCTTTTAAGTTGTTTCTTTCGAACTACGTGGGTCTATGGTTATACAGACGCGATGTGTACAAAGGAATCGGAAAGTCGTTAATATAATGAATTTAGTATTAACATATAATAACTTTTCACAAGCCATTGCACTGTCCTCCAGTATAAGGGAAATTGACAGATGTCAGACTAAATAAAGTTTTCGGTGGCCCGTACATTAAGAGATTTTAACTTAAAACTACAATACCCATGACTGTTAGGGTCAGCGAGTAACTAGGAACTACATTTCCCATGATTATTAAGACAAGGGAGCAACACGTGTTTGCTCCACTGTGATAGTTTCCCGTCTAGCGTGGTGACGTCAACACACAGTACCGGAAGAGGATGCCCCAAAGCGGATATGGGAATAAGGTTCTCCCTTTAAAAAGTAGGGGTGTTCAGTATAGCGGCTCACCAAGCAGCTGGGACCTTATACGAGTAGATTGAGCAGCGGGGTAGGACCCTTGATGGCGTAAGTAACTCCTACTGAAAAAATAGCTCGATGCAGGTATGGATCGACACGTTACCGCCACAATCAGCTAGACGCCCAGACTTTAACTCACGGTTCTTCTTTTCTTTTCCTTTTTTCCGTCTTTTTCATTGATTGCGATGCCATTTTTTGACATGGTACGTAAAATGTCTTTACGCCCTGTGCAACCTGTGCACTGTATCTACTCCAGGGTTTGACTACAGGGCTACACCAAAGAGTGAGGTCCAGCACAAAGTGAAACCTCTCCCAAGTTGGGGTAAGGAGCAACTTTGATGTGTAAGGAATGAGTGATTGAAGTGGCGATATTTTAATGGCAGGAGAGCATGAGAGTGGTTGACACGAGAGTTTTAGCCTATTTCACATGCACTAGTGCAATGCAAGAGGATAGGATGCGGCAAATTGCCGCCACTACACGGGTATAACACAGACATGAGTACATGATACTATGGTGGTTATTTTGTTGTTTATGTCGTTCTACAGATGGAGTGACGACAGACCAACTGGTTTTAAGATAAGGAGCAGCTAACTGCCCTTACTACATTGAGTATAGGGCAATTCCCATACTTCTTTTTGTTTCCAGGGGGCCACAGCTTTTGCCCGGAATAAGTCCAGCACCCTTTACGGGGCACTAGTGGACTGAAACATGTTGGCAGTAGGGTCCTAGGACCATAATATCCCACCGGACCCTATTTCTTTATCTTTTTAATATCCCTGCCAGATCCAACAATAAAGGGAAACCGGGATCCGACAGAGGAGTTTTAATCTTTATCCCCCTCTGGCCCCAAAAAATCTTTTAAGTGCTCCCTGAGATATGGTTGAGCCCACCCTGACTTTTAGGCGTCAGGGTGTCCCGATGATGAAGCATGACACCACTAGGGTGTGTGAGGGAACATAAAACAAAAGGAGTTGCCTCCTACCTCACCCGTAGGTGAAGATCTGTCATAGCTTTATGGAGGGACACTCCACCATCATTTACTCAGTTTAAAGTTATCTAAGTTGTCCGGGTTTCCCGGATTAACAATTAGGGGAGTACTTTGTGTGTAATAGTGTTAATACACGGGAGGGTGCACTCCCCTCGCGAGTTCCTCTCAGACCTTCAAGGTGTGAGAAATTGTTCTCATTCCGTTAGTGTTAAATATGCTAATATATAGTGTCACATCATCTGCATATAACGAGATTATAAGGCCCCTGGAAGTGAATCCTACCCCTCTGTCGGTGTGATGTTGGCGGAGCCGAGCGGCCAGGGGCTTCCTAGCAATGGCAAAAAGGAGTGGGGACAGCGGACATCCTTGCCTCGTGCCCCGTGTGATGGGGAAACTCTCTGATAGAAGACCCTTTACGCGTAATCTGGCAGTGGGTTCGGAATACAGGAGTTTGATTTGTTTAATGAAACAGGGCTAATGTCTAATCTGGCCAATACAGCGAGCATATACCCCCACTCGAGAGAGTCGAAGGCTTTGGTTGCGTCCAGCAGAGCGGCCACTGCTGGTGTTTGGGGATTGAGATAATGAAGCAGGGCAAAGAAGGTCCTCAAATTTTGTGATGTTGATCTGCCAGGGATGAAACCTGACTGGTCTGGATGGGCTATGAGGGGGAGGAGAGGCTGCAGATGTTGCTCTATGAGTTTGGCATAAATCATATTGTCAACATTTATAAGTGACAAAGGGTGGTAGGAATCACAGCTCGTTGGTTCTTTACCAGGTTTTAATAGCGTAAGTATCACAGCCTCATGCATAGTTGGTGGGAGGCAACCGGACTCAAGCAATTCTTGATAAAGATCCAGTAAATGTGGGGCTAACATAGTACCATATGTTTTATAAAAAGATGTGGTCAGGCCATCTAGTCCGGAGACTTTGTCATTGGGGAGGCTATTGATGACCTGTAAGATATCATCAACGGTATAAGGATCGTCCAAGTAATCTCTGTGTGCCTTGCTCAAGCATAATCATTCTAATGATTCCAAATAGGTTTGCAGATCTGCTGAAATGTCTGGGGCTGTGGAAGTGTATAATGTTCTATAAAAAGCAGCGAGGTGGTCAAGTGTCTGCTGTGACCCCTTATTGGTTCGCTGTTTTCATCCCTGAGTTCCGTTATGTAAACCGAATTACGTGATGGCCTAAATGTGTTTGCTAGGGTTTTCCCAGGACGATCACCCTCCCCATATCTTCTGGCGGTGTGATATTTCCCCAAAGATTTAACTTCGCGGTGTGCCTCTTCTTCAAATTCTGATAGAGTTACCCTAAGTGCTGCCCGGTGTCCGCTGTCTCCTGTTTTGTACTTTTCAACCTCCCCCTCCCTAATCCGTTGCTCTAGGATTTGGAGTAGCTGTCTTATTGATTTCAATACACCTGTTTGTTTAGCAATGAAGTGCCCCCGGATTACCACTTTGAAGGCCTCCCAGAGTGTACCAGCTGAAGAGACCGATCACTTATTCTCTGCAAAATAGTCAGTTATATCTTTCCTTATTTCTTACCGAAAGATGGGATCTAATAGAGCATGAGGGGGGAGCCTCCAGGTAAACGCCTGTCTATATGATGTCGGGATATTGAGTTGTAGTATGCAAGGGGCGTGATCAGAGAGTGTTTTGGGCAACAGACTAACATCAGTCGTCCAAGCCGCCAGGTCATGGAAGATCAGCCAGTAGTCCAGTCTGGACCAGGCATTTTGCTGTGAGGTAACGCAAGTGCCTTTAACTCTGTCGGGATACCACTGTCTCCAGATATCCACCACCCCATTTTCCTGTATAAGTGTATTGAGGGCTGCACTGGCTCTGGGGTGCAACCTACGGGACGAGCCCCATCTATCCAGGGCATCGTTAAGTATAGCATTGAAATCGCCCCCCCAAACAATAGTGTCACATCCCATTCCTTCGATATGTGCCCACACCTTATAGAAAAATTCTGGCTCATCTGTATTAGGGCCATATATTGCCGCCAATACCAATTCTGTTCCACTCAGCGTGCCCCTGATGAGTACAAATCTCCCCTCTGGGTCCAGGTGTGATTGTGTCATGTTCCATTGCAGCCCAAGGCGCATGAGTATAGTCACCCCCCTTGCATAGTTGGAGTAAACTGCTGAGTAGATGTCCCCCCAGTATCTATGCTGTAGCCTGGCTTTTGATGTGTTAGTTAGGTGGGTTTCCTGTAGAAAGCAGCAGTCTATCCTGTGCCGTATCAGAAAAGTCTGGATGAGCCTGGCCTTACGGTGGTCATTAAGACCTCTGATGTTCCATGTTAGGAACTTATAGGACGCAATGTCCTGTTGAAACCGGTTGAGGTATGATACATGTATGGTGTGGATCCCCTGACCTGTCGCAGGATCCCCGTATCTCTCTTAATATATTGGAACTCTGTGCCCAGCTCCAAATGCCCTTTCCTATGCTACCGATGATTTTAGGGCATGGTGTATCTATATTCTTAGTCACAAGGCCAACGTTAGTAATAGAAAGCTGCTGCACTGTGACCCCAAACATTACCCCCTCCCACACCAACCCCCCAATTAGGTTGAGTTTCAGTACCCCTCCCTCCATCAATAAACCCACAACACCCGAACATAACAAAAAAAGGACCATTTGTGGGAGCTCTCCCAGGGGGCAGGGTATCTCCGGCATACAACCTGACCATAGGTCAGGTGGCTGAGAATTATTTGGGAAACCAGCTGTAGTTTCCACATTCAAGGTTGTAGTGTTCTACCTAACAGATATGACACAATACATCACCGGCATCCATTTATCCGCCTGGTCGCATCTTCACAGCATGCCCAGAGTCAGTCATTGTCACTGAGTCCCGCCTCTGCTCGGCTCCCAGAGGTCGATGATCGTTTGTTTCCTGCAACATGTTTGGCGAACTTTAGCGCTGACTTTGCATCAGAGAAGTGATGTTGGTTTCCGTCCTGCGTAACTTTTAGCTTGGCCGGGTACAACAGAGCATATGGAATACTAGCCTGCCGGAGGATACGTTTAGCTGGTATGTACTCTCTTCTAGCCGCTTGAACAGCTGGGGTGCAGTCCGGGTAGATGGAGATTTGATTGCCCTGATGTGTGATTTTCCCCATCTCTCTGGCGGCGCGAAGTATCCCATCCCGGTCACGGACGTTTAGTAATTTCGCAAGAATGGGCCTTGGCGTGCCTCCCACTGGAGGTCTTGGACCCAGGGTTCTATGTGCCCGCTCCACTATAAACAACGCAGAGAGTGTTGAACCGAACAAGTCCCGCAATAGTGTTTCCACGAAATCTTCCACCTTGCCCATCGCTGTCGTCTCCGGTATTCTCGTGATACGTATGTTATTCCTGCGGGAGCGGGCTTGTAAATCTTCGTTTTTTGCCTTTATTACTTCTAGCACCTTTTCCATATTTAGTAGCTGTTCCCTGGATTCAGTTTGAAATTTATGGGCGTCTGTGCCCGATTTTCCAGTTTGTCTAGTCGAAGCTCATGGGAGTTCACTTGTTTTTTTACCTGGTCTAGGCGGTCTGTAAGTTTGTCGATTTTGTTATCTATTGTTTTTAAGCTTGATTTCACCTCCAAGAGGATGGACCGCAGATCATCACCCTTCTCAGCCATCCCCTTTCTGTTTTAGTGTCTGGGTCTGGCTCCGAGTCCGCGTGCCTTGTAAGTCTCTTATTCTCGAATGGTAGCTTGGATTGCTTTGTCTCCGTTTTCCCCATGATTATAGGGAAAGGCAGCCCTGGATCACTAAGCAGCAGTTGGCACAATGCAGATATTGGGCTAACGCCGGGGCAACAGACCGCACAGGCACTACTGTATTCGTGCCTGCAGCCCCTTTCACTTGGCAGGGCAGGTGGATGGTCACGGTGTCCTGGACAGCCCCAGTTGGCCTACCTATAGCATCTGAGTCTCCGCTGGAATACAAAATGGCCACACAGTGGTAGCAGGGCCCCAGAGCGTGAGCCGTGTAAATTCACATCTTGATTTCCATCTGTGTGTGTTTAAAGTCGGCGCCCACCAGCTCAATTCCTGACGGCCCTACTGGGGGAGTTGATTCAGCCAAGCCAGCAGCACAATAAGCGGTGCAGAGGTATCTTTGGGCCGACACCTGGTTGACGATTCTCTGCGGCCTCCCCGTACCAAATTAAGGGATTGCTTGTATGTGAGGTTATAACTGCCTGAAGCTCCACCAATATGTCCGATGTATTCCCAATCAGCGCCGGCCACCCTTAATACATGCAGCGGGTTAGAAGGGAATGCTCTCCTCCCAGCCAGGTGCGCTCCTACCTCCGGCTGCACATCCAACAAGCACCGGCCTCACAGACTTGCCAGTTGTGTCCTCTCTGCAGGATGTTTCAGAGACCTGTCCGCTCTCCTCTTGTCAGGGTCCGGACACCGCATCAGACAGCAGCGGGGCAAGGCCAGCACCTTAATTAAAGAGCAATCGGAATCGCCGCTCAGCGCAGTGTTTCTTTGCCGCTCGCCTGTTAGCGCCCGGCTTCGCCGCTCATTTCGGGGGTCACCGCCGGCCTGCAAAAGGTATCCTCAGCGGCGCCCACCTGACCAGCCGGAGCAGTGTGTAACAGCAGCAGGTAGGCTGCATCCACAGCCGGACGACGTACTCCACTGCCCCACCTCGACTTCTCGTCTGATTCGGATGTAGCCCGCTCCACCTGGCGTCCCACTGTGGTGCACCACCCTCGTGGTCAGGCCCACCAGGCACGCCTCACAGGCACTGGCCGATGAATGCAGGTGCAGTCCGAACCACCACCCAGCACAGCGCCCCTTCAACGATCTCTTACCGGCGCTCGGCTGCGCCACTCGCGTCAGTGCTCATATCTGGGCCATGAGGGACAGCCGCAGCGGCACTCCCCTCATCAAGCCGGAGCAGCATGCATCAACAGTGGGTAAGGCACGTCTATGTCTGGCCTCGCTTGATCCTCTGTCCCAGCTCAGTCTCGCTTCTTGCTGTGTCGCAGCTCGCCTTGCCCGGCGCCTCACTGCGGTGCTCCACCCTCACGGCCAGGCCTGCCAGGCCCGCCTCTCAGGCAGCGACTCCCCAGGGTCCGGCAATCAATATTGAGGGCACAATCAATGCAGTGACCTTAGGGCTTTCATATACAGCAGTCAGCTGGTGTCGCTGGCTCCCTTTACCGTAGGATGTTGGTCGGATAGTGTCTCAGCCAACAGAGCCCTCTCAGTGAGCAGCCATCTTGCTGCTCGGCAAGACCACGCCCCCCAGCAACATTCATTCTTTACCCAGGAACAGTCATTCACAGCCCAAAGAACATAACATAACGTGTGTTTGTAAAGCGCACGTTCACCCAAGGGTATCTTGGTGCTGAATAACAGATGTTTATTTAGTCCCATATCATTATTTTCTCACTTAGTAGTAATTAGCACCAGGATACCATATTCTGCAATAAATGAGAAAAAATGTATGTTAGATTAGTTGTCTGTGGTGTTAATATTTATATAGGATTTAGCAACTGTGGAAGAAAAAGCTGTGTATGTAGAGGGCCCCTTTAGTCACTTTGCAAGGCCCCACTAGGTAAAGCTGCCGTCTATATAAGTACTGCAACATGTCCACGTAGATACCGAAGAGATCTGTCAAAGGAGAGTGAGTAGTTGCATTTTGAAGCTTAAATTAGTTTAATTAATGACTGGGTCTTGCATTGTAGGGAAACTTTAGAAATGTAGCATTTGGTTTACTGTGCTTTGTAGGTTCTCAATTTTACTTATGGGTGTCAGATAGTTTAGGGCAGGGATTACCAGTGTATGTTCTAGTGTGCTGGATCAAGCAGGAATTTCACAAAAACTAGAATGAGTTAATAAATTCCATTCACAATTGTGTGTAAATTTATCTTCTTTGAATATCCTAAAAATCTGGCATGATTCTGCCACAGTGGCCCTACATAGAACTCTGGTTCATAGTTTTGGTTCTTAATCTGGACATAACCAGAGTAAAAGATGTCTCCTTTCTTCAGTTAGAGTTGAGCATACCCACAATATATGCTTGTTAGGACAATAAGCCTACAACCGTTAGACTTAAAGGGCATAACCTACAGCTCCAATTAACTTTTTAAGGGGAGAATGTTCATTGTGTACCCAAGGGGTCATGCCGGCATCCGAGGTAAGAGCAGTAGCTAATGACAGCCTCGCACTTGTATGCACTATAAATTGCTCTGTACAACATCTTTCACTTTTTAGGTCTTACCTACAGACCCTGTTTAGCTGTCTGTTGTCCAAGACCTATTGTGGTCTATTATACCTGACATTCTAGGCGTAGTGTTTCCCCAGACATTTTGCCTTCACTCCCTGAATTGCTGAACTCGTTTTTGTTGGCAATAGGGCTGTGGTAAAGTGCTTTTGCATTCTCACTAAAACATAGTAAAAATGGTTAACCCCTTAACTGCTAGGACTCACCCCCCCTTCTGTGCTAAGCCTTATTTTGGCTATTTGGGGTTTTTTGCACTTGGGCCCCCAAACCTTTTTGGCCGCATAAGCTCCCCATAACAAATTTGCGCCCTTTTTTTCTAACATCCTGGGGATCCTAAAGGTACCTGGGATTTATGGATTGTTCTGCAGTGAACCAAGACATTAGCCAAAATACAGCTACATTTTTTTTTGGGGGGGGGGGGGAATGGGGAAAACGTGCTGCAGAAGCTTTCTTCTGATTTTTCTCTGAAAAAGGCATCAATTAAGGTTTTGCAGTGCTAAAATCCTCATCTTCCCAGCTTTTGGGAACAGGTAGACTTTTGTCAGAAAAGCAAATTTTTCAAAACAGTTTTGACGTTTTACTGGGACATAGCCCATTTTTCCTATTTTTTTGTGCTTTCAATCTCCTTCCAGTTAGTGGTAGAAATGGGTGTAAAACCAATTATGGAGCCCAGACACCTATACATTTCTGGAAAATAGACACAATTCTGAATTCAGAAAGGGGTTATTTGTGTAGATTCTTCAAGGATTTCCTATAGAAAGTAACAGTAGAAATAACAAAAATATAAAAATTGAGTTGAAAAAAAACAGCCATCGGTGTCTATATTTTCATCAGTAACTTCTAACTATGGCAGCTTTTCAAAATCAATATACCGTTACATCCGCTGGAATCTTCTGATTGTGGGAATATATAGGGCTCGTAGGTTCACCAAGAACCCAAAGTACCCAGAGCCAATAACTGAGCTGCACCTTACAGGTATGCAGCAATTCATTTGGTAAAATATAAAAAGTGACAAATAGCTATCAAGAAAACCTATGTATTTCCAAAATGGGCAAAATATAGGGAGAGGAGTTGGCCTAATGGCTAGGGCGGTTGACCTAAGATCTGGGGAACCGGGTTCGAGTCTCAACAAGGACACGCAACATCCTGTGATTCTGGGCAAATCACTTAATCTCCCAGTGCCAAATAAAAATGAATGTGTCCTCATGTAACGCAACTGGTGCTTGTGTAAAGCGCTCTGATACCCAATACCTTCGGGTCAAGTTCGCGCTATTTAAAACTCAGTAAAAAAAAAAAATATATATATATATGAAGTTTAGATGCAGTGGGATTTGTACATCTCTGAATTTGTGGGTACCCATACTAGCATGTGAATTAGAGGGCATTTCTAAAAAATGACTTATTTGTTACACACTGTCTTACATTTGGAAGGCACAAATGCAGAGAAAGACAATGGGTAGTAACACTTGTTTTAGTATTCTGTGTTTCCCTAAGTGTCCAGATACAAATGGAACCTCACTTATGTGGGTAGGCCTAGAGCCCGCGACAGGAAATGACCCAAAATGCAACATGGACACTTTTCCACTAAATACTGACCCTTTTTTTGCAATGTGCTTAGCTGTGGACTTTGGCACCTAGCTCAGCCTGCAGCTAGGGAAACCTACCCTACATGTACATTTTTGAAAACTAGACACCCAGAGGAATCCAGAATGGGGTGACCTGTGTGGCACTCATCAGGTTCTGCTACCCAGAATCGCTTGCAAACCTCATAATTTGTCTAAAAAATATTTTTTCCTCACATTTCTGTGATAGAAATTTCTGGAATCTGTGGAGAGCCACAAACTTCTGCCCCCCAGGCATTTCCCCATGTCTCCTGATAAAAATGGTACCTCACTTGTGTGGATAGGCCTAGTGCCTGTGACAGAAAACATTCCAAAATGCAATGTGGACACATGAACTTTTTCCACTGAAAACTGACAATTTTTTTGCAATGTGCCTAGTTTTGGATTTTGAGCCCTAGGCCAGCCGGCACCTAGGGAAACTCAGCAAATCTGTACATTTTTTAAAACTAGACAACCAGTGAAATCCAGGATGGGGTGACTTGTGTTGCTCTCATCAGGTTCTGCTACCCAGAATCCATTGCAAATCTCAAATTTGTATAAAAAAACACATTTTCTTCACATTTCTGTGATGGAAAGTTCTGCAATCTGAGGGGAGTCGCAAACTTCCTTCCATCCAGCATTCCCCAAATCTCCTGATACAAATGGCCCCTCACTTGTGTGGGTAGGCCTAGTGTCCACAACTGGAAATGGCCATAAAAGCAACGTGGGCACATCACACTTTTTGACTGAGCACTGTCCCTTTTTTTCAATGTGTCTAGCTGTATTTAGCTCAGCCGGCATCTTGGGAACCCTAGCAAACCTGTACATTTTTTACAACAAGACACTCAGGGGAATCCAGGATGGGGTGACTTGTGTGGCTCTCATCAGGTTCTGTTACCCAGAATCCCTTGCAAGCCTCAAACTTTGTCTAACAAAACACATTTTCCTCATATTTCTGTGATGGAAAGTTTTGGAATCTTAAGAGAGGCACAAACTTCCACTCCCCCCCACCCCCTCCCGGCATTTCCCCATGTCTCCTGATAAACATGGTACTACACTTGTGTGGGTAGGCCTGGTGCCCGTGACATAAAAAGGCCTAAAATGCAACATGGAGTCATCACATTTTTCCACTGAAAAAGGACCCCTTTTGGCAATGTGTCTAGCTGTGTATTTTGGGCCCTGGCTCATCCGGCATCTAGGGAAACCTAGCAAACCTATACATGTTTTAAAACAAGACACCAAGGGGAATTCAGGATGGGTGACTTGTCTTGCTCTCAATAGGTTCCGCTGCACAGAATCCGCTGCAAAGCTCAAAATATGTCTAAAAAAACATATGTTCCTCACATTTCTGTGATGGAAAGATCTGGAATCTGTGCGGAGCCACAAATGTCTGTCAACCAAGCATTTACCCAAGTCTCCTGATACATATGGTACCTCACTTGTGTGGGTAGGCCTAGTGCCTGCAACAGAAAATGGCCCAATATGCAACGTGGACACATCAAATTTTCCACTGAAAAATGACAGTTTTTTGCAATGTGCCTAGCTGTGGATGTTGGGACTTAGCTCAGCTGGCACCTAAGGAAACCTAGCAAACCTGTATATTTTTTAAAACGAATCAAAAGAGTTCTCCGAGCACTCAAATAATTCTGATGTTGAGGTCGTGGTATCAACAGTTCTTTATTAGGTTTCAAATATCCAATGTCGCCCTTATGCTTGGACCTGCCACTTGCCAACACATGTTTCGTCTGTTGCTGTAACCGTAACAGCAGACTTCCTCAGGGCTCATTCTGTGTGTATTCCACTGATTTGTTGAGGAATTAAACCTCGTCTTCTTGATAACGAGCTGGTTTGTATAGTAGGTCTAGTCAGATCAACTGTAAACAACAATAGACAGTATACTCTCGTCGTGCCCATTTGTCTTGTGTGGAGACTGGGGACAGTGTGTTAATCAGTCCTATGATCTGAAAGGACAGAAGCCCCGTGAAGTATCGGGTGTTCTGGCATTCTGTTTGAAAACTAGACACCTAGGGAAATGCAGGATGGGGGGACTTGTGTGGCTCTCACCAGGTTCTGTTACCCAGATTCCCTTGCAAAGCCGAAAATGTGTGTAAGAACACATTTTCTTCACATTTCTGAGATAGAAAGTTCTGGAATCTGAGGGGAACCACAAACTTCCTTCCATTCAGCATTCCCCAAGTCTCCTGATAAAAATGGTACCTCACTTGTGTGGGTAGGCCTAGTGCCCGTGACCGGAAATGGCCCAAAACACAACATGGAGACATCACATTTTCCATTGAAAAATGACCCTTTTTTGAGATGTGACTGGCTGTGTATTTTGGGCCCTAGCTCACCCGACACCTAGATAAACATTGCATATCTGCACATTTTTTAAAACAAGACACCTTGGGGAATCCAGGATGGGGTGACTTGTATTGCTCTCATCAGGTTCTGCTTCCCAGAATCCCTTGCAAACCTTAAAAATGTATATAAAAAACATATTTTCTTCACCTTTCTGTGATGGAAAGTTCTGGAGTGTGAGGGAGGTCACAAACTTCCTTCCACATAGCATTCTCAATGTCTCCCAATAAAAATGATACCTCACTTGTGTAGGTCCCCAAAGCAGAGCCAGTCTAAAAACGTATAAAATAAACCTGCGCTTTTGTACATCCTTTGGTGCCCCCTCAATCTTTGTCGAAGGAACTTGGCTCACTTACACAAGTGAGATATCATTTTTATCAAGAGTGATTTTTTAGCTAAATTTGAAGTTTTCAGGGGATTCTGCATAAGAAAATGTTGGGGGATACACGCAAGCCACACCTCCCCCGGGTGTCTCATTTTCAGAAATGTCTGGGTTTGGTAGCCTTCCCTAGATAGCCGCTGAGCCTTGGACAAAAAACTCAGGTGCCCCCCTTGCAAAAGCAGGTCGTTTTGTGATAGATAGGGGGGCACCTGCGTTTCTGTTCCTGGGCTTGGCGGCCATCTAGGGAAACCTACCAAACCTAGACATTTATGAAAATGAGACCAGTTCATATTCACACAGAAACTTTCCCTGGTATCTATTGGTTTTTGAGCCTAAAAATATTGCTGCTCTGCCCCCAAGCGGGACAGAAATGGCCAAAATGTGTGCCCAAAAAAAGGGGAGCAACCCTTCCCTGTGGGGCTGCTCCCTGACAAACATATCCTGGTGTCTAGTGGGCTTTCTGCCCCCTCAGGGACAGATTAGGGGTTGTTGCCCATATCTGCTCTCAGGGGGGGCAGAAAGACTGTGGCCATTTTATTTGGGGGGTTGGGGTATCAGCATGCCCATTCTTTGCAGCTCCACCCCTACACCAAGAAAACAATAGTCCCTGGTGTCTAGTGGGCAGATCGGGAGCTGTTGCCCATATCTGCCCCCGGGGGGCCAAAAGACTTTTCCTATTTATTTGTGGGGGTGGGGGCATTGGCATGCCTATTCTGGGCAGCCCCCACTCCTAAACAACGAAAAAAATAGTTCCTGGTGCCTAGTGGGCTTTCTGCCCCCAGGGGGGCAGATATGGGGATGTTTCCCAGTCAAGACCCCTGACCTTGACTGGTAGGTCGCTCCCCCACCACACAGCTCCGTCTGTGTGCCCTGCTGCTGCCCCTGATTGTGCTCGTTTTTCCTTTCTGTGCCCCCTTGCTGCCCCTGATTGTGCTCGTTTTTTCCTTTCTGTGCCCCCTTGCTGCCCCTGATTGTGCTCGTTTTTTCCTTTCTGTGCCCCCCTTGCTGCCCCTGATTGTGCTCGTTTTTCCTTTCTGTGCCCCCTTGCTGCCCCTGATTGTGCTCGTTTTTTTCCTTTCTGTGCCCCCCTTGCTGCCCCTGATTGTGCTCGTTTTTCCTTTCTGTGCCCCCTTGCTGCCCCTCATTGTGCTAGTTTTTTTCATTTCTGTGCCCCCTTGCTGCCCCTCATTGTGCTAGTTTTTTCCTTTCTGTGCCCCCTTGATGCCCTGATTGTGCTCGTTTTCCCTTCTGTGCCTGTTTCCCGCCGCTGCGCCCCTGCGGCCCCGCCCCCTCACTGCCCATTCGCTGCCCCATTCCCTGCTCCTCCCTCCCACCTCCCCATTTATGGCGGCCGCTGCGTGGTGAAGAGAGCGACCCCTGACCTTGACTGGTAGGTCGCTCCCCCACCACACAGCTCCGTCTGTGTGCCCTGCTGCTGCCCCTGATTGTGCTCGTTTTTCCTTTCTGTGCCCCCTTGCTGCCCCTGATTGTGCTCGTTTTTTCCTTTCTGTGCCCCCTTGCTGCCCCTGATTGTGCTCGCTTTTTTCCTTTCTGTGCCCCCTTGCTGCCCCTGATTGTGCTAGTTTTTCCTTTCTGTGCCCCCTTGCTGCCCCTGATTGTGCTCGTTTTTCCTTTCTGTGCCCCCTTGCTGCCCCTGATTGTGCTCGTTTTTTTCTCCCTTCTGTGCCCCCTTGCTGCCCCTGATTGTGCTCGTTTTTTCCTTTCTGTGCCCCCCTTGCTGCCCCTGATTGTGCTAGTTTTTCCTTTCTGTGCCCCCTTGCTGCCCCTGATTGTGCTCGTTTTTTGTTTTTTTTCTTCCTTTCTGTGCCCCCCTTGCTGCCCCTGATTGTGCTCGTTTTTCCTTTCTGTGCCCCCTTGCTGCCCCTCATTGTGCTAGTTTTTTCCTTTCTGTGCCTCCTTGCTGCCCCTCATTGTGCTCGTTTTTCCTTTCTGTGCCCCCTTGCTGCCCCTCATTGTGCTAGTTTTTTCCTTTCTGTGCCCCCTTGCTGCCCCTCATTGTGCTAGTTTTTTCCTTTCTGTGCCCCCTTGATGCCCTGATTGTGCTCGTTTTCCCTTCTGTGCCTGTTTCCCGCCGCTGCGCCTGCGGCCCCGCCCCCTCACTGCCCATTCGCTGCCCCATTCCCTGCTCCTCCCTCCCACCTCCCCATTTATGGCGGCCGCTGCGTGGTGAAGAGAGCGACCCCTGACCTTGATTGGTAGGTCGCTCCCCACCACACAGCTCCGTCTGTGTGCCCTGCTGCTGCCCCTGATTGTGCTAGTTTTTCCTTTCTGTGCCCCCTTGCTGCCCCTGATTGTGCTCGTTTTTCCTTTCTGTGCCCCCTTGCTGCCCCTGATTGTGCTCGTTTTTTTCCTTTCTGTGCCACCCTTGCTGCCCCTGATTGTGCTCGTTTTTCCTTTCTGTGCCCCCTTGCTGCCCCTGATTGTGCTCGTTTTTTTCCTTTCTGTGCCCCCCTTGCTGCCCCTGATTGTGCTCGTTTTTCCTTTCTGTGCC
Organism: Calotriton arnoldi; assembly: GCA_963921515.1. Classification (NCBI taxonomy): domain Eukaryota; kingdom Metazoa; phylum Chordata; class Amphibia; order Caudata; family Salamandridae; genus Calotriton; species Calotriton arnoldi. The sequence goes on along the minus strand of CAWUFW010001597.1, from coordinate 444,209 downwards.
CCCTTGCTGCCCCTCATTGTGCTAGTTTTTTCCTTTCTGTGCCCCCTTGCTGCCCCTCATTGTGCTAGTTTTTTCCTTTCTGTGCCCCCTTGATGCCCTGATTGTGCTCGTTTTCCCTTCTGTGCCTGTATCCCGCCGCTGCGCCCCTGCGGCCCCACCCCCTCACTGCCCATTCGCTGCCCCATTCCCTGCTCCTCCCTCCCACCTCCCCATTTATGGCGCCCGTCCGCGCCGTGACCGCGCCCAGCGCCAGACCCCCTGGTCCGGGCATCCCCCGCGCCCGCCACATCAACAGACGCCGATACGACGCCAGCACCCTCCACGCACTCAACCCCGGAAAAGATCACGCCTGCTACCAGGCCACCCCGAAGCGCACCCAAGGGCCCTTCACCTGCCGGAACTGCAGCTTCGCCAGCACCCGCCCCGCCAAACCACCGCCCAGGAAAGAACCCAACTACCTCAGATGCATCCTCCTCAACACCCGCTCCGCCCGCAAACACGCCATCGAACTCTGGGACCTTCTCGACTCAACCTCCCCAGACGTCGCATTCCTGACGGAGACCTGGCTGAATCCCGCTTCAGCCCCCGACATCGCCATTGCCATCCCGGACGGATACAAGATCACCCGCAGGGACCGCACCAACGGAGTCGGAGGAGGCATCGCCATCGTCCACAGGAACACCCTCAGAGTCTCAACCAACACCGACGACACCCTCAGCACCGCCGAACACATGCACTTCCAGATCCACACCGATCCCAACACCACCCTCAGAGGAACCCTCATCTACAGACCCCCGGACCCCGACCACAGTTCAGCGATTCCATCGCTGACTTCGTCAGCACACACGCCATCGCCTCCACGGACTACATCCTCCTCGGGGACCTGAACTTCCACCTCGAGAACAACAAGGACACCAACTCCACCACCCTGATTGACAACCTCGCCACCCTCGGACTCAGACAGCTCGTGACTACACCCACCCACGCCGCCGGCCACACGCTCGACTCCATCTTTTCCGCAAGCCCACACGTCTCCTTCAACCACACCTCCGAACCCCACTGGACTGACCACCACTGCATCCACTTCACCTACAGGAAGCCCACCACGCACCACCGCACCGAACAAATGCCTCGCCGCTGCTGGAGCAGAGTCACGGAAGACCAGCTAACCACAACCCTCGCCCTGAGCCCACCCGCCGAACCCTCCTACCCCGACACCGCCGCCCGCAACCTCAGACAGTGGATCGACGACTGCGCCAACACCCTCGCCCCGCTCAAGAATCCGCCCAACAGCCACACCAGCAAGAAAGCCACCTGGTTCACCAAAGACCTCCAGGCCTCCAAACGAACATGCCAAAAACTGGAGACGATCTGGCTCCACGAACTGACAGCGGACAGCTACGCCGCCCACAAGAGCGCCACCCGCAGTCACCATCACCTCATCAGATCCGCCAAAAGGGCCTCACTCAAAGACCGCCTAGACAACAACGCACACAACAGCAAAGAGCTCTTCAACATCGTGAAGGAACTCTCCAACCCCAGCTCCAACACCAATGACATCCAGCCGTCGCGAGACCTGTGCGACTCACTGGCCACCTTCTTCCACCGCAAAATCGCCGACATCCACGACAGCTTCAACACCACGACCGCCCCGGCAACCACCAAGACCACTGCCCCCACAACCACCAACCGCCTGCTCTCCTGGACCAACATCAACGACGAGGACACCAGCGAGATCATGAACACCATCCACTCCGGTTCACCGCTAGACCCGTGCCCTCACCACATCTTCAACAAAGCCAGTACAGCCATCGCGCCCCATCTCCGGAAAATAATCAACATCTCCTTCGAGACAGCAACCTTCCCGGAAAGCTGGAAGCACGCCGAGATCACCGCCTTACTCAAGAAACCCAAGGCAGACCCCAAGGACCTCAAGAACTTCCGACCCATCTCTCTGCTCCCGTTCCCCGCGAAGGTCACCGAGAAAATCGTCAACAAACAACTGACCCGCTACCTCGAGGAGAACAACATCCTGGACCCTTCCCAGTCCGGCTTCCGCAGCAACCACAGCACCGAAACCGCCCTCATCGCCGCCACCGATGACATCAGGACCCTGCTAGACAACGGAGAAACAGCAGCCCTCATCCTCCTGGACCTATCAGCCGCCTTCGACACGGTCTGCCACCACACACTACGAACACGCCTTCACGACGCCGGGATCCAAGAGAAGGCCCTGGACTGGACCACATCCTTCCTTTCCGGCAGAACACAAAGCGTCCGCCTCGCCCCTTCCGATCCAAGGCCACCAAGATCATCTGCGGCGTACCCCAAGGCTCCTCCCTCAGCCCAACGCTGTTCAACATCTACATGGCACCCTCGCCCACGTCGCCCGACAGCACAACCTCAACATCATCTCCTACGCCGACGACACCCAGCTGATCCTCTCCCTCACCAAAGACCCTCACACCGCCAAAGCCCACCTCCACGAAGGAATGAAGGCCGTCACCGAATGGATGAGGACCAGCCGCCTGAAGCTGAACTCGGACAAGACGGAGGTCCTCATCCTTGGTTCCAACCCTTCAGCCTGGGACGACTCCTGGTGGCCAACATCACTGGGAACAGCCCCGCCACCCACCGACCACGTACGCAACCTAGGGGTCATCCTCGACCCCACCCTCTCCATGACTAAGCAGGTCAATGCCGTTTCCTCATCCTGCTTCAACATCCTCCGAATGCTCCGCAGGATCTTCAAGTGGCTCCCCACCGAAACAAGAAAAACAGTCACCCAGGCCCTCGTCACCAGCAGGCTGGACTACGGAAACGCCCTCTACGCAGGAACGACGGCTAAGCTCCTGAGACGGCTGCAACGCATCCAGAACGCCTCTGCACGTCTTATTCTCGACATCCCCCGATGCAGCCACATCACACCCCACCTGAGAGACCTGCACTGGCTCCCTGTCAACAAGAGGATAACCTTCAAGCTCCTCACCCACGCACACAAAGCACTCCACAACTCCGGACCAGCCTACCTCAACAGACGACTCAGCTTCTACACCCCCACCCGCCAGCTCCGCTCGACCAGCCTCGCCCTCGCCACAGTCCCCCGCATCCGGAAAACGACCGCCGGCGGCAGATCCTTCTCCCACCTCGCCGCCAAGACCTGGAACACCCTCCCCACCAACCTCCGACAGACCCAAGACCTACTGGCCTTCAGAAGACTCCTCAAGACCTGGCTCTTCGATCAGTAGCAGCACCACCCCCCTCTTCCCCCAGCGCCTTGAGACCCTCGCGGGTATGTAGTGCGCTTTATAAGTGACATGATTGATTGATTGATTGATTGATTTCCGAGCTCGGCGGCCATCTAGGGAAACCTACCAAACCCACTCAGATCTGAAAACTAGACACCCGGGGGAGACCTGTGAGCGATGGCTTGCGTGGATCCCCCAATGTTTTCCCACCCAGAATCCCCTGCAAACCTCATATTTAGCTGAAAAAAAACACATGTTGCACATATTTTTGGTGGGATCACAGTGCCGGCACAAATGTCCTACCACAAAGCATTCCCCTCAGTCTCCCGAGTAAAATGATACCTCACTTGTGTGAGTGGGACAAGGGCCTGTGACTGGAACGAGCCAAAAATGTAGGGATTAAGGGTTTGGCACAGCGAATTCTAAGCGCTATATTTTTTTTAAAAATACGTTTTTAGCCAATTCTGCATTGGACACCCACGCAAGTGAGGTATCATTATACTTTGGGAGACTGAGGGGAACGCTGAGTGGTAGGACATTTGTCACTGTACTCCCCCGGGTGTCTAGTTTTCAGAAATGTGTGGGTTTGGTAGGTTTCCCTAGATGGCCACCGAGCCAGGGGCCAAAAACCCAGGTGCCTCCCTTGCAAAACCAGGTCATTTCGTGATAGGTAATTTTGATGTCTCCTCAATAGGTTTGGTACCTTGTCTGTCACAGGTACTTGGGCCACCCACATGAGTGAGTTACCATTTTACCATTTTCATCAGGAGTCCTGGGGGAACGCTGGGTGGTAGGAAATTTGTGTCATCCCGGTGATCCCACCACTTTCCCACACAGAAATTTGAGAAAAAAAGTGATTTATTTAGCAAAATTTGAGGTTTGCAGGGGATTCTGGGTAGGAAAACGTTGGGGGGTCCACGCAAGCCATACCTCCCTGGACTCTCCCCCGGGTGTCTAGTTTTCAGAAATCTGTGGATTTGGTAGATTTCCCTTGATGGCCACCGAGCCTGGGGCCAAAAACCAAGGTGACCCCCCTTGCAAAACCAGGTCATTTTGTGATAGGTAATTTTGATGTCTCCTCAATACGTTTTGGGCCCTTGCCTGTCGAGGGTACTTGGACCACCCACATGAGTGAGGTACCATTTTTATCGGGAGACCTGTGGAAATGCTGGGTGGTAGGAAATGTGTGTCATCCCGGTGATCCCACCACTTTCCTACACAGAAATTTGAGAAAAAAAGTGATTTATTTAGCTAAATTTGAGGTTTGCAGGGGATTCTGGGTAGGAAAAAGTTGGGGGGTCCACGCAAGCCATACCTCCCTGGACTCCCCCGGGTGTCTAGTTTTCAGAAATCTGTGGATTTGGTAGATTTTCCTTGATGGCAACCGAGCCTGGGGCCAAAAACCAAGATGACCCCCCTTGCAAAACCAGGTCGTTTTGTGATAGGTAATTTTGATGTCTCCTCAATACGTTTTGGGCCCTTGCCTGTCGAGGGTACTTGGACCACCCACACGAGTGAGGTACCATTTTTATCGGGAGACCTGTGGAAATGCTGGGTGGTAGGAAATTTGTGTCAGCCCGGTGATCCCACCATTTTCCCACACAGAAATTTGAGAAAAAAGTAATTTTTTCAGCTAAATTTGAGGTTTGCAGAGGATTCTGGGTAAGAAAACGTTGGGGGGGGGAGGGTCCACGCAAGTCATACCTCCCCGGAATCCCCTAGGTGTCTAGTTTTCAGAAATGTGTGGGTTTGGTAGGTTTCCCTAGATGGTCGCTGAGCCCGGGGCCAAAAACCCAGGTAACCACCCTTGCAAAATCAGGTAGTTTTGTGATAGGTAATTGTGGTGTCTCCATAATACGTTTTGGGCCCTTCCCTGCCGCAGGCACATGGCCCACCCACACGAGTGAGGTACCATTTTTATCGGGAGACTTTGGAGAATGCTGGGTGGGTGGAATTTTGTGGAGCGACACAGATTCCTGAACTTTCCATCACAGAAATATTGGGAAACTGTATTTTTGTTTACAAACTTTGAGGTTTGCAAGGGATTCTGGGTAACAGAACCTGGTTAGAGCCACACAAGTCACCCCCTTCTGGATTCCTCTGGGTTGTCTAGTTTTCAAAAATGTATAGGTTTTGTATGTATCCCTAGGTGCTGGCAGAGCTAGGGTTCAAAATCCACAGCTAGGCACTTTGAAAAAAAAGATTGAGTTTTCACTGTAAAAATGTGGTGTGTCCACGTTGTGTTTTGGGCCGTTTCCTGTCGCGGGGACTGGGCCTACCCACACAAGTGAGGTACCATTTTTATCTGACAACTTTGGAAAATGTGGGGTGGGTGGAATTTTGTGGATCCATGCAGATTCCAAAACTTTCCATCACAGAAATGTGAGGAAAATTTGTTTTTTCTTTACAAAGTTTGAGGTTTGCAAGGGATTCTGGGTAACAGAAACTGGTGAGCGCCAGACAAGTCACACCATCCTGGATTCCCCTGGGTGTCTAGTTTTCAAAAATGTATAGGTTTGCTAGGTTTCCCTACGTGCCGGCAGAGCTAGGGTTCAAAATCTACAGCTAGGCACTTTGCAAAAAAGGGTGAGTTTTCACTGTAAAAATGTGGTGTGTCCATGTTGCGTTTTGGGCCGTTTCCTACCACAGGTACTAGGCCTACCCACACAAGTGATGTACCATTTTTATCGGCAGACTTTGGGGAATGCGGGGTGGGTAGAATTTTGTGGATCCACGCAGATTCCAGAACTTTCCATCACAGAAATGTGAGGAAAATGTATTTTTTTTTTTTTTAAGTTTGAGGTTTGCAAGGGATTCTGGGTAACAGAACCTGGTGAGAGCCAGACAAGTCACCCCATCCTGGATTTCCCTGTGCGTCTAGTTTTCACAAATGTATAGGTTTGGTAGGTTTCCCTAGTTGCCGGCAGAGCTAGGGTTCAAAAACTACATCTAGGCACTTTGCCAAAAAAGGGTCATTTTTCACGGTAAAATTGTGGTGTGTCCACATTGCGTTTTGCGCCGTTTCCTGTCGGGGGCACTAGGCCTACCCACACAAGTGAGGTACCATTTTTCTCGGAAGACTTTGGGGAATGCGGGGTGGGTAGAATTTTGTGGATCCACGCAGATTCCAGAACTTTCCATCACAGAAATGTGAGGAAAATGTATTTTTTTTTTTTTAAAGTTTGAGGTTTGCAAGGGATTCTGGGTAACAGAACCTGGTGAGAGCCAGACAAGTCACCCCATCCTGGATTTCCCTGTGCGTCTAGTTTTCACAAATGTATAGGTTTGGTAGGTTTCCCTAGTTGCCTGCAGAGCTAGGGTTCAAAATCTACAGGTAAAGGGTCAGTTTTCACTGTAAAAAAGTGGTGTGTCCACGTTGCGTTTTGGGCCGTTTCCTGTCGCTGGCACTAGGCCTACCCTCACAAGTGAGGTACCGTTTTTATCGGGAGACTTTGGAGAATGCTGGGTGGGTGGAATTTTGCGGAGCCACACAGATTCCAGAACTTTCCATCACAGAAATATTGGGAAACTGTATTTTTGTTTACAAACTTTGAGGTTTGCAAGGGATTCTGGGTAACAGAACCTGGTTATAGCCACACAAGTCACCCCCTTCTGGATACCTCTGGGTTGTCTAGTTTTCAAAAATGTATAGGTTTTGTATGTATCCCTAGGTGCTGGCAGAGCTAGGGTTCAAAATCCACAGCTAGGCACTTTGAAAAAAAAGATTGAGTTTTCACTGTAAAAATGTGGTATGTCCACGTTGTGTTTTGGGCCGTTTCCTGTCACGGGGCCTGGGCCTACCCACACAAGTGAGGTACCATTTTTATCTGACAACTTTTGGAAATGTGGGGTGGGTGGAATTTTGTGGATCCATGCAGATTCCAGAACTTTCCATCACAGAAATGTGAGGAAAATTTGTTTTTTCTTTACAAAGTTTGAGGTTTGGAAGGGATTCTGGGTAACAGAAACTGGTGAGCGCCAGACAAGTCACACCATCCTGGATTCCCCTGGGTGTCTAGTTTTCAAAAATGTATAGGTTTGCTAGGTTTCCCTACGTGCCAGCAGAGCTAGGGTTCAAAATCTACAGCTAGGCACTTTGCAAAAAAGGGTGAGTTTTCACTGTAAAAATGTGGTGTGTCCATGTTGCGTTTTGGGCCGTTTCCTACCACAGGTACTAGGCCTACCCACACAAGTGATGTACCATTTTTATCGGCAGACTTTGGGGAATGCGGGGTGGGTATAATTTTGTGGATCCACGCAGATTCCAGAACTTTCCATCACAGAAATGTGAGGAAAATGTATTTTTTTTTTTTAAAGTTTGAAGTTTGCAAGGGATTCTGGGTAACAGAACCTGGTGAGAGCCAGACAAGTCACGCCATCCTGGATTTCCCTGTGCGTCTAGTTTTCACAAATGTATAGGTTTGGTAGGTTTCCCTAGTTGCCGGCAGAGCTAAGGTTCAAAAACTACAGCTAGGCACTTTGCCAAAAAAGGGTCATTTTTCACGGTAAAATTGTGGTGTGTCCACGTTGCGTTTTGCGCCGTTTTCTGTCGGGGGCACTAGGCCTACCCACACAAGTGAGGTACTGTTTTTCTCGGAAGACTTTGGGGAATGCGGGGTGGGTAGAATTTTGTGGATCCACGCAGATTCCAGAACTTTCCATCACAGAAATGTGAGGAATTTTTTTTTTTTTTTTTTTAAGTTTGAGGTTTGCAAGGGATTCTGGGTAACAGAACCTGGTGAGAGCCAGACAAGTCACCCCATCCTGGATTTCCCTGTGCATCTAGTTTTCACAAATGTATAGGTTTGGTAGGTTTCCCTAGTTGCCTGCAGAGCTAGGGTTCAAAATCTACAGCTAAAGGGTCAGTTTTCACTGTAAAAATGTGGTGTGTCCACGTTGCGTTTTGGGCCGTTTCCTGTCGCTGGCACTAGGCCTACCCACACAAGTGAGGTACCGTATTTATTGGAAGACTTTGGGGAATGCAGGGTGGGTTTTGTTTTTTTGCCGTTTGATGAGTGCAAGTCAAATCTAGGTGGGGTGATGTTGTGTGTGCTGTGATGTGAGTTAAAACTGATTGGGGATAATACCGAAACTTTTAATACCTTGATTCCCCAGTCAGATTAAAAAAACTCGTAGGTTACTGCTACGAATGGGGTAATGATGTGCCCTAGTAGTCTGAGGTTTGCATGCTTGCCAGGGTCAAACTCTGGTCAACATGTTTCGTGCCCCTAGTAGTCAAAAAAGATCTGTGGCACTTCTTCAGGACAACAATAATAGGTGAATTTTCCTACCCTACAATTGTGTCGATAAAAGTACCCTATGAGTGGTACCTACTTGTCTTGGTGTTGGCTGCCCAACCTATTTGGAAAAAAGGATATAATGCAAAAATAATATAACCACAAAGTTGTGATGTTTCTGGCATAAGACCATCTTATTAACCAGAATGTCCCTTCTCGTGGACCAGATTGAGTCTCTGGAGCTGAAGGTGCTACCAAACGCATGCAGACAAACAGAATACACATACAACATTGAAGGAAGTAAAGCAAATGACATTGTGCGACATGTATAAAGGTACATCTCATATTATCATGTTGACTCTTCCAATGAGGTATCAGCCTCATTCGTACAGCTGGTGCCACTATGCATTTAATAAATATTGCCCAGTGAACAAATGAGCTGTTAGTGATCATCACATGCCACCAAAAGAAGTGAAGATACACGTAAAAGAGTGGCAGCGGCATTGTAAAACAGAAGGTTGATCATGCTTCACAAGTTGCACGATTTTTATGTAGGAAAGTAGCGGTCTTACCTAAGACTGTGAATTAAGGTGCCCATGGGATGAGGCAAAAGTGCCACGCTCTGACATGCTTAACTAAAAGAGGGGAGCAGGGTAAAGAATGGATGGAATCAGTAACTTAAACTAAACAGCCATCGTTGGCTACAGATCGTTAGCAGGTAGTACGGTAGTACTGTAGTGCAGCTTCATGTTGGTCATTGCACTCATGGTTCCCAAGTGCAAGCCACTCGTTGCACCTACCCTGGTCCTCTGCTTAGCCCAAAATATGCAGCAGGGCATAGAGGGCTCCTATCTTAAAGGAGTTTCCCCCTGCAGGATCAGACCGGGTGGATCACCTCCCTGTGTCTTTCCCTTTGCGTATGTCCGGCAGCCATATTGGAGTGGCTCTTAGCTTAGTAGAGAGCGTGTATGTCCTAAAAAGCAGACATGTTTAGGTGGCTAGTTGCTTTTAGTATGTTATGATATACACTCACACAGACTTCTCTAGAATAGTGATAGGGTCAGGAAGAATGGAGAGAGAATGTGTGTGTTCTAGTGGCTATTAATGTCTAATCACTGAGACAAATCTCTGTGTGTTGGTGGTATTATGGCAGAGAGAAGTGAAAAGGAGTAGCCTCTGTATGTTAGGAGGTAATGTAAGTTATCTAAGCATCCCAACTCTTCTACCGTAACACCCCAAAGTATGCCGTAAAAAAAAATCTAGTTGGTTATCACTTATGGGTACCTTAAAACCAGCTGAGGTGATGAGGATGGTGAGATCCTGTATCCCTATGAACCATAGGTGGTCTGTCAGTCATGGTGGTATCTTGTCAGGACTGAGAACCCCGTAAACTTTCACATCTACAGCAGCTATGACTTCAAGTAAAATCTTGACATTTGAGAAAGCAGTACTCAGAGACGTGGGGGATTAAAACAAACCAGACCTTTCAACAATTTATCGAACAAACTAAGGACAGTCCTGACCTCTCTGATGCAAGATGAAGGGATTGTGATAAAACCAGCTGACAAAGGAGGTGCTACTGTGATTATGAAGACAGATGACTACGATCTAGAGTGCCGAAGACAATTGGCAGACACTAGATATTACAAAAGATCGGACACTGACCCCACCAGCAGTCTTCTCACACGCATCAAAATCAGACATAACTCAGCTGAGAACCAGGATTGGATTTCAAAATGAGAAGCAGCCTTTTTGGTGAACACATCGCCAACCACACCCTATTTCTATGTATTACCCAAAATACATATGGAGACACACCCACCTCTCGGCAGACCCATTGTTTCTGGGATCGGGTCAGTTCTGAAACCTCTGAGCCAATTCTGCGACCAGTTTCTACAACCATTGGTACAGACAGCACCATCATTTCTGAAGGACACCAAGGATGTACTTAATCTGATCGCCAACATGGAGAATTCGGAGATCTCCTTCCTTATGACACTCAATGTGGAGGCTTTATACACAAATATCCCTCAAGACGCCACAATAGAGGTGATCAACACTTTTTTACGAACAGCCACCTTATCGACTACCACATCTGTGGACTTTATAATCAAGTGTACCTCCCTAGCTCTGAAAAATAACTTCTTCATGTATAAAACCCAAATATACCACCAAATAAAAGGGACCACAATGGGGAGTACCTTTGCCCCCAACCTGGCCTGCCTTTACATGGCTGATTTCGAGTCATGACACATCTTCCCTCCCTCCAACCCATTCCAGACAAACATTATCTCATGGTAGTGATATATAGATCACATCCTCATCTTCTGGAAAGGAGACAAGACCAGCTGTGAGGCTTTTGGGAACTGGATCAACTCCCTCAACCCTTTATTACGCTTCACGATATCGGTCTCGGACAAGGAGATCCAATTCCTTGACCTCCTAATTTGTCTTACTCAAGGCCAGTTACACAAGAACTTACAAAAAAAACACATATTGCAACAGCCTCCTGTCTTTTGAGAGTCACCACACTGAAGCTCTCCGTGAGAACCTCCCCTATGGTCAATACCTATGTCTCCAGAGGAACTGCAGCAGCTTGGACAACTATGACAAACAGACCAAAGACCTCAGCAAGAATCTACTTGAGAGAAACCATCCTCAAAGAGTAATCAGACATGCCGAAAAGAGAGCCCACAACAACAGCAGAGAGGCCCTTCTAGAGAACACAACATGACCTAAGGATGACACCATGACATGTGTTACCACATTTACTCCCTTATCTAATAAGGTAAAAAAATAGTAATGAAACATTGGAAAATACTGAATAGGGGCAACTTGGAACTTGAGGTTCCACGTTTTGCATTCAAGAGAACATCCAATTTGAAGGACCAACTGGTGCACATAAGACCACGGGCAAAGGGTCCATGACTCAAACCACACTCCAGAACGTACCGCCCATGAGTGGACACTACCCTTGTGGGAAGCATACCACATGCACCTCAACCAAACACTCTAAGACACTACAACTGGGTACAATCTCCTGGACACAGAAACAACACACAAATTGCAATACCAAAAACTGCATTTACATTATAAAATGCCTGTTTCACATGCTCTATGATGGGATGATAACTAGACCAATAAAAATAAGAATAGGGGAACACAAGAGTGCTATGAGATGTGGACGCAATGCCACTAAGATGTGTAGCCACTTCAATGATCTGAGACACTCAGTTCAAGACTTGACGTGGATGGTCTTAGAATTGAACCCGATGTGGGACCCCACCACATTATTCACACAAGAACAACACTGGGGGTAATGCCTCCACACCAAACATGGTCTAAAAGAGGAAATTCCCTGGACCGAAATGTAGGCTCTCCAATTCGGGCCATCCATGATACACAGTAAACGGTCCTTGATTATGTGGTTACATTAACATACACTTATCCTGATACTATATAGCCACACCCAGACTTAACTATGACATCTATGGTAACCCAGTGGACATCTCCCGAAGTTGCCTCTACCAACATCCCCTAATAGAGACTACTCTAAGACCACCACACATCATGACAGGATTCCACCATGACTGACAGACCACCTATGATTTATAGGGATAGAGGATCTCACCGTACTCATCACCTCGGCTGTTTTTAAGGTACCCATAAGTGATAAATGACTAGATGTCTTTTTACGACATACTTCGGGTGTTATGGTAGAAGAGTTAGGATGTTTAGATAACTTACATTACCTCCCAACATAGAGAGACTACTCCTTTTCACTTATCTCTGCCATAATACCCCCGACACACGGAGATGGGTCTCAGTGATTAGACATTAATAGCCACTAGAACACACACGTTCTCTCTCCATTCTTCCTGACCCTATCACTATTCCAGAGAAGTCTGTGTGGGTGTTAATCATAACAAATTAAAAGCAACTAGCCACCTAAACATGTCTGCCTGACGTGCTTTTTAGGACATACGCGCTCTCTACTCGATACCAAGGCGCTTCTGCCTCATCCCATGGGGCACCTCGATTGACAGTTTTAGGTAAGCCCGCTACCTTCCTACATAAAAATCAGGCAACTTGCAGAACTTGACCAAGCTTCCATTTTACAATGCTGCTACTGCTCTTTTAGGTGTATCTTCACTTCTTTTGGTGGTATGTGACCATCACTAACAGCCCATTGGTTCACTGGGCAATATTTATTAAATGCACAGTGGCACTAACTGTATGAATGTGGCTGATACCTCATTGGAAGAGACAACATGATAATATGAGATGTAACTTTATAAATGTCGCACAATGCCATTTGCTTTACTTCCTTCAATGTTGTATCTGTATTCTGTGTGTCTACATGCGTCTGGTAGCCACCTCAGCTCCTGAGACACATTTTGGTCCACAAGAAGGGACATTCTGGTTAATAAGATGGTCTTGTGCCAGAAACATGACGACTTTGTTATATTATTTATGCATTATTTCCTTTTTTCCAAATAGGTTGGACAGCCAACACCAAGACAAGGAGGTACCACTCAAAGGGTACTTTTATGGACACAATTGTGGGGTAGAAACATCCACCCATTATTTTTGTCCTGAAGAAATGCCACAGATCCTTTTTGACCACTAGGGGCACGAAACATGTTGACCGGAGTTTGACCCAGGCAAGCGTGCAAACGTCAGACTACTAGGGTGCATCATTACCCCATTAGTAGCACTAACCTATGTGTTTTTTTAATCTGACAGGGGAATCAAGGTATTAAATATTTTGGTGATATCCCCAATCATTTTTAACTCACATCACAGCACACTCAACACCACCCCACTTAGATATTACTTGTACTCATCAAACGGCAAAAAAACAAAAGATCTCTGCTAAAGTGACCCTTCGGGGGACCCGTAGGACATTAAAGCGCCAACACGACAAGGAGCAACCGCCCTATAATGAAGCATTACATCCCTCGGGATGTGTGAGTGCAACATGAAACAGTCTTGTTGACTGTTCCTCTCGATCTGTCCAACCTCGATAGAGCTCCTCCTCCCCTTTCCTATTCAGGAACAGTGACCTCTAGTTTTTGCATTTACTTCTTATGAGTGCCAGTACAGTGTCACAGTACAACGTCTAAAGTGGCTGAAGCCTATGTTAACTTTATAGTCAAGTCAAGCATACCTGTAGGTCTTTCAATGGAGCAAATTCTGCTGCTTCAAACACAGCTCGAGATCTGTGTGTCCTCAAGGATATTATAGCCCAGCATTTCTGGAAGAAACACACTCGACCTCTTACGGATTAATTTGAATACCAAAAGTAAACAAATGTGAGTGGGGAACTCTTTGTCACATAAGAAGGCATTATATTAGGAGGTTTAGAATTGTCATTCCAGAGAGTCTGTGACAACAAGTCATTGAAGTCGCACATGAAGGTCCTCCTGGCATTGTCGCAACCAAGAGAGCTTTTTGAGACCGATTGTGGTTTCCTCGCATTGACAAAAGAAATGAAAGAGAATTAAAGACCTGTCATTTGTGCAACTATTTGTCTCCCAAAACAATACAACATCCATTAGTTATGTCTGATCTCCCGAAGCAGGCGTTGGAGGAGATTGCAGTTGATTTCTTTGAACCCCTTTACACTGGACATGACCTAATGGTAGTTGTTGATGAGTACTCACAATTTCCTTTGGTGGAAGACCTATCGTGAACCACACATGACAAAGTCATTCGGATATTAAATTACATTTTTGCAACATGGGGTGTCCCCTCTAATCTTTTTTTTTCTTCTCATTTTTATTTAATTTTGTACAGACATAGATAAACAAGACAGATCAGTATATAAACACTGCAAGGCATATTGCAGAATATTCATCATATGTGGGTTATTTGAATCAATCCTACATTATACAGGTCAATTACCTTTCTTTGGTACATTCTGTATGTTAAAAGACAACTCTACATATATTAACGCAGTCCACATGATTGCAGTGATTAAGACATGACAGCGATACCTGTGTACAAGGCGAGCTGAAAGGTTGTGAGGCATTGTGGTCTAGGGGAGGTGGAATAGTGGCCCCCGGGTCCGGCACGCAGTACAGTGAGAGTGGCCAGGCTATGTGGAGGGGTGGTTTGCGCAGAGAGGTAGATGTTAGTGCAGTATTGGAGTGTGTTTGGCGGGGTTATGGCTGACCCTGGTCTGGGGTCTTCGGAGAGGGCTACGTCACTTTCCCTGAGCCAGGCTGTGAAGGGTGCCCAAATATCTTTCGGACGGGATGCCGTTGGCATGAGGTCCCAGAATGCTGCCAGCTGCTCTTGGCAATAAGCTATGTTGCGTATCCACTCAGCAACACAGGGATTTCTGAGCCCGTTGGTGCCTCCAAAAAAGTATCTTGTGGATATAGGTCCCCTAGTGTAGTGATGCCCATATCTCGGGCACGTGTTATTGAGCCTTTGTCATGTAGTAAGGGGAATTGTGGATGAAACGCAAGTGGTGTGGAGGATGCGTAGAGCAGTGGATTTGCTGTATGCCTCCTCAGACCCTCCCAATCCCAACATAAGGTTTCAACTGTGTTGATTTCATTAGTTCTTCTACGATAGGGTTGATAAACAGACACGTGCAGGGGGTTGGGTCTGCTACATCTTTCTCATTGGCTACATGCGGCTGAAATGGGATGGGATGTTACCGAAAATGGAGATATAGTGCTTGCGCACATAGCGCATAAAGCTCGAAATCAGGAGCTCCCATACCTCCTCTTGAGAGTGGACGTGTCAACAATTCCCAGCACACCCGGGGCTGACCACCGGCCCAAACCAGGGCAAGCATGGTGGACCTCAGAGATTTAAAAAAGGCCTGGGTTAAGGGTATTGGTATATTAACAAATAGGTATAGAAATTTAGGGAGAACTAACATCTTGACTATGGCAATCCTGCCGGCCAATGACAGAGGTATAGCAGCCCAGAGCTTTGACTTGCGCTCCAGCCAATCCAGCAGTTTGCCAAAATGCATGCGCCATATGTCTTGTAAGTCTTTGCTTAGCCACACTCCCAGGTATTTAACAGCGCCTTCCGCCCATTTAAGTAGAAATTCCATTTCAGTGTCAAGTGGGGCGTCTGCTAGAGGTAAAATAGAGGACTTTGACCAATTGATCTTTATGCCAGACATTCCTCCATAACGGAGGACTTCTCTTAATAATGGGTTTAAGTTGTCGCCTGGTTTGCAAATGTATAATGTAATGTCGTCTGCATACATTGTGAAAACTAGGCCTCGAGTGGAATGATGTTTGCGAATTCTGGCAGCTAAGGGCTCCATCGCAACTGCGAAGAGTAGCGGTGAAAGGGGGCATCCCTGCCTAGTGCCGCAGGTAATAGGAAATGGTTCCAAAATTAAACCATTTACTTTAAGCCGGGCTGTAGGTTTGGTGTATAGCAAGATAATCAATTTAATAAAGTTAAGGCTGAATCCCAGCCTGGGTAGGATAGTAAACAAGAAGGGCCCCTCCAAAGAGTCAAACGCTTTAGTTGCATCGAGAAACACTGCAATGGCCGGTAGTTTAGGATCAATTTGATGGGCTGTTGCAAAGAATGTGCGGAGATTGTGAGCTGTTGACCTGCCTGGAATAAATCCAGATTGGTATGGCCTGGCGATGAGTGGCAATAGTGGCTGTAATCTATTGGCGATCAGTTTGGCAAGAATCTTTGCATCTACGTTAATCAACGAGAGTGGCCTGTATGAGTCACAAAGATTTATTTCTTTGTCTGGTTTTAAAAGGGAAATCATGACTGCCTAACGCATAGTTGGCAGCAGTATGCCTGTTTCAATGATTCTTGATATACATCTAGCAGTCTGGGGGCAAGCTCCTCCACATATGTCTTATAGAATATGTTAGTCAGCCCATCCAGCCTGGGGGCCTTTTCGCCTGGTAGACTTCTAATGACTTGTGTGATGCCCTCTACTGTAAAGGGCTCATCTAAATAGTCTCAATGGTCTGCACTGAGCCAGAGCAGTTCGATTGAGTCAAGGTATTTGGCAAGTTCAGGGTTGGGTGTATTTTGCGTGGCTGTGTATAATGAGGAATAAAATTTAGTTCGATACTCGTGTGTGGCCAGTTGCCCTCTTATGGGGGATGAGTTCTCATCTAGTAGTTCAGCTATAAAATGAGGGGATGTATGTTGTTTGAGTGCATTAGCAAGGGTCCTGCCTGGCCTGTCGCCCTCCCAATAGTTCTGTGCTTTTGCATTTTTCCCTAAGAATCTGGTCTCCCTTTCTGTCTCCTCTTCAAATTCCGATATTTTGCTCCGTATAGAAGCCAGGTGCCTGGGGTCTCCGGATTGAAAGAACAGAAGCTCGATAGACTTAATTTCCTGATCCAGTGTTGTTAGAGTAGAACGGATAGATCTAAGTACATCGGACTGCTTAGAGATATAGGCCCCTCTAAACACCACTTTGAAGGCCTCCCATAACGTAGAGGGAGAGTCTACCGATCCCTCATTCGTGGAAAAATATTGTGTGATGTCAGTTCTAATTTCTTCCGTAAATGCTGCGTCTAAGAGGGCGGGTGGGAGGAGTCGCCAGCTGAACGCACGTGGAGAAGTGTGTGGAATACTCCAGCGCAGTGCAACCGGGGCATAGTCAGACAACGTCCGCGATAGGTGTAGCACATCCACTGTCCAAGTTGCGACATCACATGTGACAAGCCAGTAGTCCAGTCTGGACTAGGCACTGTGGTATGAGGTGATGCAAGTACCCTCTCTGGTGTTGGGGTGTCTACTGCGCCAAATGTCAATAAGCCCGTGTTCAAGGATAATATTGTTTAGCTGCAGGGTCGCTCAGAGATGTGGATTGCGAGGGGCGCCGACCCTATCCCAGTTGTTGTTTAAAGTAGTGTTGAAATCCCCACCCCATATAATCGTGTCTCCGCCCGTTGCCATTATCTTAGCCCATATAGTAAGAAAAAATTGGGGGTCGTCCACATTTGGACCGTAGATTGCCACTAGGGTGACTTGTGTTGTCATGAGGGTGCCAGTTAGAATGACATAACACCCGTCTGGGTCTATCTGCGTGTGGGTAGTTGTCCATCCAAGACCTCGTCTTATCAGTATCGCTACCCCTCTGGCATAGTTGGAGTATGGGGCCGAGTGTATCTCCCCCCAGTATCTATGTTTCAGCTTAGGGTCGGTGGTTTGCTTCAAGTGGGTCTCCTGGAGGAAACACAAATCTATGTGGTGCCTACTTAAAAAAGCATGTATCATCCATGCCTTCCTGAAATCATTAAGCCCTCTTCCATTCCATGTGAGGAATTTAGCCTCAGACATGTTTTAGTAGGTAAGTTGTATGATGTTTTTCCTGCATAGTGAGAGCGTACTGTGGAGCGTCAATAGCTGAGTAAGTGGATGTCCGTATTGAGCTCTTTGCTGTGCATAGATTGGGGTTCGCCCTGACTATATCAAAACTTAAGTTGCTACATAACTTGTGCAGGTGCAGCGCAGTTGATGGCTTTGTGTCTGTATATGCCGTGTACCCCCTGTCTCTCCCTCCACCCACAACAACCTCCCAATTAGGTCAGGACTTACATCCACCCATGAAAAGCCCCTTTAACTAAATAGGAGCATAAGCTCATGGGAGAACTCCCTGTGGGGCCTGGAACGTCAGCTTTTAGCTGCCATGTGGCAGGGTGGCCAGGCTTTAGTATGTAATGCGGAATCTGCCAAGTAGGAGGCTGGCGCCTAATGAACATCATGGACCGTGCACCACATATTGGTGTGGCCAATATAACTCACAGTATTGTCATAACTAATGGAAATTTATAAAAATGAGCATAACTAGATCTGCAATTATTGAGTAAACTTGACAGTTATAGACACTCAAGTTCTTTTTTGGGGGAGCGATTCGTAGCGAGGACAGGCAGCAACTTTCTTTCAGTCCTTACCGCTCAAATTCTGTTCAGTAGCGGATTTCTGCGATGAGCGAGGAAGTGACTTCCTGGAGCATATCTGCTTAGTAAATTTTAGTGCTGACTTAGAGTCCGTGAAGAAGTGAGTTTGTCCGTCGTGCGTGTTCTTAAGCTTGGCCGGGTATAACATGGCGTATGGGATGGAGGCGTGTTGTAAAATGCGTTTCGCTGGCATGAACTCCCTTCGTGTGGCCTGATTGAACAGCAGGAGTGTGGTCGGGGAAAAATGAGAGTGCGTTTCCCTGATGTGTTATAGGGCTGTTGGTTCTGGCCTCTCAAAGAATTGCGTCCCTGTCTCTATAATTCAAGAGGCGTGCAATTATTGGGCGTGGTGGGGCGCCCGGCAGAGGCCTAGGACCCAGCGAGCGGTGAGCGCGCTCTACAATCATGACCTGCGAGAGTGCCGGCCCGAACAGTTTGCGCAGCAGGCTTTCAATAAATGGCTCCATTTTCGGGATTGCGGTGGATTCTGGAAGGCCGGTAATTCTAAGGTTGTTGCGCCTAGAGCGCGCCTCCAAATCCTCATTTTTAGCCTTGATCACAGCCAGGACTTTCTCCATGTTAAGCAGTTGCGTTTTGAATTTCCACAAGAGAGTCGTGAGTGTCTGATATCCTGTTTTCCAGTGTGTCTAAACGACGTTCGTGAACATCTACCCGCTTCTTTACTGTTTCTAGGCTAGAAGTGAATGTGTCTATCTTGTTGTCGATTGTTTTTATACTGGAGCGCACATCTAGTAGGATGCTTCGTAAGTCTTCCTCCTGTTGTTCCACTGTTTCTTTAGCGCCCTGGGCAGTGTCCGGCTCTGACATTGCATCAGTTGTGCGGGTTTGGCGCTTGTTTTCAAAGAGTAGCTTTGCCTGTTAAGGGTCTGTTTTACCCATGGATGCAAATGGCGTGGGAATGTCCCAGTGCTATCCAATTGAGGCACCACGCTACTCCGGAGTTACTTGTCGGGCATGTACCGTGCCCACCCGCGACACAGATGAGTCTTGACCCGATTATGTGCAGAGCTGTGGCTGTTTTGTTGTATACTGTGGCGGTGTTTATTTTAAGACCTGTAGGGCACCGGGCTGCTCACAAATGCGGGGGGAAACCAGAGGCAATATCTGTGGGCAAAGGAGGGGGGAATGCTCGGCACCGGCAGACAAGCGAGTGAGCAAGCAAGGCCCGGCCGGTCCCCACGCCACCAATCCTGCACCTCCTCAGTGCAACAAAGGAGGGGCAGAAAGGAAAGCGGAGGCCCACCCCAGCGCCCCACAAGCCCACGTATCAACCCCAGCCGGCCTCGCCTTACTGTGGCAGCACGGCCGGAGGTTGCCGCAGCCCTGGTCTGAACTCACCCGACCTCCGCTTTGGCCTGTTCCCAACGAGCGCAGTGTGCCCAATGGGGTCTGGGCCTACACGGCGCAGTCACGTCCAGAGCCGAACCATCCCCAACCCCGGCCCTCACTCACCAAACAGCCATGCGACTCTGCTCCACATTCGGACCCTCGATCAATGGCGTCCGTCTCCCTCACATCCGCCGGTTCACGATGGCAACTCTCAGCAGGTGGCACAGTCGGGGCACGTCCTCCGGGCTCCATCGCACTCACAGGCCTCGTGGGCTCTCACATCTTCTCCTTCCGGCCGGCACCTCTTTGGGATCAATGGGCTGCAGGCACTCAGGGAGCAGAACCCGAGCTCCGCCGACAGCCCGCCGCTTCTAGCACATGGAAGGTGCTGTGTCTCGGCATGTGCAGCTTCAGGGTGTTCCCGGCCTCTTCAGATCTGCTACGGGGCGCTGTGGAAGATGGCGTCCGTGTTCCGTAGTCGAGCCGGCCGTGTCATCGACCAGCAAGTGCAGCAACTTCTAGGGCTACAACATGGTTGAGACTTCACCGGAGCATCGCAGACGGTGTCTGCCGTGAGTAGCATTTTTCTGCGCTGGCAGATTTCGATCCCTTACAGCGATTGTGCAGGATTCTGAAGCCTGGCCTGCAGAGCCCCTTCAGAAGGCGGCCATTCTGCTGCGCGACGTAGCCACGCCCCGTCCCCTCTAATCTTAAGTCTGACAATGACCCACTGTCCAACAGTAGAGACTTTAAAGAGTTTCTCACTAACATGAATGTCTAACATCAGTAAAGTACCCCTCTCTGGCCACAGGCCAACTGCGTTGAACGCTTCATGGGAACCCTAAAGAGAGTAGTTGAGCACACTGAACTAGACGGATGTGATCTCAAATCGACTCTATGTTCAGCCTTTCGTGCCTATAGATCAACTCCAATTTCCGCTACAGGTTTAAGCTCTGCCATCTTGATGTTTGGGAGAGCCATGGAAACCAAATTGTCGCAGTGGACCACTCATAGGTCGACAGATGCTGATGAGATCAGTACGACGGATTCCTTGCACAAATCTAGAATGAAGACTAAAGCTGATAAACGTTTGCTTGGGCATGGTTTTCATAGAGGGAGACTGGGTCGCCGTCAAGCGAAAACGGAAATGCAAATCTGATGCTCCATCTGATGCTGAACCCCTGAGGATTGTGACGAGTAAAGGACATATGATGACCGCTCATTGTCCCGAAAAGTCCATCACAAGAGATTCGTCACACTTCAATCACCTACCTCAATGTTCATCAGCTCCAGATGTCAGTAGTGAGACCCGTCCACCTGAAATTCCTACACCTACCTCTGCATGCCTGGTGCCTGAGGCAAGCCCCGCTCCTCTGCTTCATCAACCTCACTTGACTAGGTCTTGAAGACTGGATCAAGCACCTCGATGACTCATTGAGAAATTATGATGTATATGTTTAATATTATTACTTTTTATTTAACAGAGGGTTGAATGTAGTGTCTTGTAAATGTGTATAGTAGGACCCTTCTGGTCCCTGATGGATTCTGTAGAAGAATGATGTAATCATTTGGGCATGTCTGGGGGTGGTTAATAGGTTTATGATGCAATGCGTACAGTCAGTTAACAGTTGTACTCTGAAGAATAAAGACTTGCATTACAGAGCTCTCTGTGTGCCATAGTCATTTGCATGCTACCGGGCTGGGGAGGACGCATCAGTCTACAACATAACATGCTTTCCTTTCAGGTTTTCCTCCTGCCTGTGACATAGCTGGTAAAGGTTTAGCAGGTACACTCCAGGAACTGTGTTTTATCCTAACTACATTGTTTTTATTAAATTGGCGAAGGTCACTCCCTCTCAAATTAATAAACCAATTTCTTGCATCAGATAATTAGATATCAGACAGAAATTAAGAGCTAGGAACTGTCATGTTTTTGCTGCTGCACAAGAGAACGCACAACCACCTAAACAGACATCTGAGTTTAGGGGGAAGAAGAGATGAGGAAGCGGAAGGGAGATTGTGTGCAGGCTAATGAGGAAGAACATGTTTTTAATTAACTCAGGAGCCAGTCCTTGAACAACCTGATCCAGCGCAACCCCTAACTTATGAACCAGGGACCAAGAGAAATCTCTTCACAAATAAATTGCTTACCAAACAACGGGGCCCATCACACATTACCCATAAATGATCCCTGAGGACAGGCGCTGGATTTGGGGGGTTTAATTTGTCAGTTTTATTATGCACAATACTACCCTTCACATTAATAACATTTGTATATATTCCTAACTATTTGTAATCTCAACTGTCTTCTTCCTTTGGTCGATGGACCATTAGTTGAAGAGTTGATGGTGACTATGATTAACTAAACAGTTTAATATTTCAACTAAATAACCACAGAGTCATTTATCCAGTTAATGATTTTATCTTATTAAATGCTCATAATTCAGATAGTCAGTGCACACACAAGATTACATATAAGAGAACAAATTATCAAGCAATGTAATCAAAATGAATCATTTGTATCGATATCAAAGCGTGCATAGGAATGGGGGAAGAGAAGGTACAGCATAGGGAAGAGGTGTGGCGCCGCGGCCAGGGCGACTGACGCTGGAATCTGGGGCTCACGGTTCGGTCCCCGGCAACGGTGGCAGGTCAGCCCAGCACCATGTGACTCTGGGCAATAGCTTGCTTAATCTTGACGACGGCCCCCAGCGCCGGGAAGCCTTTGGGTAGCTGTTCGCGCTTTACAAATACTGGATTTACATAAATACTTGCAAAAATATATTGCAAAATTAAAGCAATTAGGAGGGTGATACCCACCAAAGAATCAAAAAAACCACTTCCTTGGCCGAGGTTGTGGCAAGAGGTCCTCAGAGATAGGCTCAGAGGACAAAGTTAACAGGACGGTTACAGCTAAATATGTCATAGACTAACAACCAAAATTAATCTCCCAATCAATCTACCTTGATCTAGTTCTCCTCGGACGCAGTCTCCTCCCAAGCACTCCCGCAATGTTCTCGTACCTAAAGTGTTCTTGGTCTTAGTGCTGGTCTGCTCTCTCTGTCTTGGTGCGCTTCTCTGTGCGTTCTGATCGTCTCTTCTCTCTGATCTGCCAGACCGGACTGCACTACTCTACCGGACCGCACTGAACTGCCACACCCCAATTTGGGATATCAATTATACCCTACTGACTAGCTCACTATCTTACAATGTTGCTGTATCAGTAGAAACTCGGTCTGTGATTGGTTGTCATAAATCATACTAGGGTCGCCTCATCCAGTTTTCCTCACAAATCCATCCTATACCGGTTTTAACAAAGGAAGGATTTAAGACCAATACATTCGTATACCACTAACATTCATAGTTATACATTTTGCAACAATTGTACATTATGATATTCGCTTCACATTCAAATTGCACGTAGTGATGGCTGTTCCCACAGTCGCTGTCGCGTCTTGGCACATAAACAATAGGACACAGGTCAACATGGCCTTCACACGGATTACATCAGCTGGTACACTCTGCAGTCTGCAAGCAGGCAACCCATCTTTGCGCATGCGTTCTCCGTACCGACCAAGACAACCACATGCTGGTTCAAACAAGAGGCCATTTTCATGCAGGCCCAATCTCGCACTAAAGTAAATAAACACAAAAGAATATTAATTCATGAAATAAAACCCATTATGGTTACCTCCCACCATACTAATACCCTGTGTTAATTAAATCCTAGCAAAAGCTATTAATTTAAAGCAACCTTTTCGATTATTTGTGCACAACATGCAAAATGTGCAATGTACAACATAGCATAAACATGCATTAGTACGGTTTTTCAAAGCGCAAACAGTTAATACGTACTCATGCCAACATGGTTTAGTATATTATATAAATTGCGTTTGCCCCCTGTGTGAATGTATGCATTCATGGTTGGTTAGTCCATGCAGTCAATACATTATTATGGGGTTACTTAATTTCATGAGGATGTATTTTACAAACCTCACTCCATCAACAACCTTGTGACAAATTCACAAGCTTTTATATATTTGATGGTTAACAACGTGTCCGAAATGAGGTGAGTTAGGAACACTGTGAGGAAGGCTTAAGCGAAAACTTGCAGACATGTTGAATCCATTGAAGTGTATTAAATTGATTTGCATAGAGAGTAAGGTAAATTGCATTGTAGAAATCATGAGAGGAGCTAACAATTGCTATGACAGGAAAGTGTGAATGGGTTGGGGGAAGAGGAAGGAAGGTCTTGACAACCTTGAGAGGAAAGATGCAACAGCTGGTGACTTCAGTAACCTTGAAAGAGCAGCCGAGTTTTTAATTGAACTGGAAACACCGATTGTGAAACATAAAAACAGCGCAGGTTATGTATCCAGAGACAAAGGCTGCCATTTCTTTTGAAAAAATCGACTAAGGACTAACTAACATTAATATATTTAATTTATCAGAGTTCAATCCTAGGCAGTTAGGTCATCCCGGTGGCTACAGCTTTCAGGCCCTTCATGAAAGTTTGATTGAGAGGTGGGGAGATCCAAGGATAAGAATGCAATGTAGCCACGCATTAAAGCAATGCTAATTTGAAAAACATATATTGCTAGAATTGATGTGTATTCAGTGCTTCAAGTGAACAAAAATAATAACTAACTCAGCAATGTATATAAAATTCATTATCGTTTACTAGAATGTGGGAAAGGTAAGCGTTTGTTTTGTTTCTGTTTAACTGGGACCATGGAACCGGAAAAAATGAAACATCTTTAGCCTCCTTCCACACCATTGTTCATGGCTCACAAGTATCTGATTGACAGCTGTTACAAGTATTACATTTCCACGTTCCACGTTCCAAATCGCAAAAAAGGAAAAGCTGTCGCAAAACGCTACATGCTTTCCTTTCCTTTAAACAGATTGTTTTTATTTGTCAGCCAGAATATACTGAAAAGATTTAATCGGCACTAAAGCAAAACACTATAGAAAATATCACATTCTTTTATTTCTAATCAAATAAAGTATGTCTTTAAATTCAATCCTTCCCGAAGAAGCAATGTTCTGTTATTGAGCATTGCAGATCCTGGCAGATTGATCTAAATTATGTATGTGCCTATGCTGATGCACGGTGTGGTGACATGATTTATTTTCCACAGGAGCCTGCAAAGTTCATTTCCGTAATCAAATGAGATGGAAGAGAGCCTAAGCTGTCATAGGTAATGGGCTTGTACATATTTCACTTCATTACCTCATAGAAATGGGTGACAAGCCAGATGTCAGTAACAGAGATGAATAGCAACTTGTGCACTATACAAAACCAGGACACATCACAACATTTCAAACATTTATTATGGCACAGTTGGGCTCCTCAGAATTAATTGCAGTAGCGGCCCGTGGTGGGAGTGCTGCCGGGCACTGACGTGGGGCGGGGGGGGGGTAGTAAACTACTGATTACGGCCGATTAGAGGTAAGTAAACATATAAATAAATAAAACGAATTTTGTTGCGCGCGCTGCATCGCACGGGCCGCTACTGCTCCTGATTACTTTAACTTTAACCACAAAATGACTGTATTTTATCTTTCTGAGCTTATTTGAAGCCCTATTTGTAAAGCACACTGGGAATGTATTACAGCCATTGATGGGGCATTTATTCTTAGTACTCATTTGTAGCACTGAATAAAATCAATGGTAGCAAGGCCATGTCTATCAAATTAGCTGCTTTGATAAACGCCTTCTAGTGTTGCTTTTATCTTTGGCTGTAAAACTGTCACTAGGAAGTCTGGCCAGAGCGCGCTCTTCAGAGTGATGCCCTTGTAAACTGCAGCAGCACACTGTAAAAACACTCCAGCAAGGTGACCAGACAGGTGAAAACGGGAATCTGGCTGGTCGGTGTTTGTGAGATATCTCCCTGGGCGAGTTACACATGCCAAAGGTGGGTGAGTTGAGAGTGATTTTTTTCCTGAGAAATCAAATACTCTTAAGTGTTTTGTGGATAAAAAAGAACATTGGTCAAGTCATCTTAAAGTCACTTACACACTAAAAGATAGTTGTTGGACTCTAACTTTTAGCTTTATATAACAGAATGTTGGGATCAAAAACTGAGTGAAGATATTTTGAAACAAAACAAACCAGCTATAGCTTAAGGACTCTTTTGAGTTGTTTTGAGAAACTCTGAATTTATAACTAATTGAACATTTTTATTTTCCTCATAGTTCTGCATTCAAATCCTTCATAAGAAACGATAGGTAACTTATTAAAAAGAGCAAGTAACTTGAGTTATTCCTTCATGAATCATAGAGGTACATCAATTATCTGAAAAGATAATTGGCACTTCTGGATATTACTTTAGCCTTTTAAAGATGAACATACATGGAATATTATTGGGTTAACGAATAGCAAACCATGATTTCCTATTATAATCATTGTCTTTGTCTGAACCTCCGGTCCAGGCAGCACTCTCCCCGGCAGCTCCGCCAGTGGTTGCACGCCCGCAGTCCGTCTCCAGCAGAGTTCGAGCCTCGCGCCCGGCTCTGCTTCAGGTTTATTTGGGCATTTACAGTTGTGTTATTTTGTGCTATTGCATTACTGTGTTGTTAGCGCTCCTAGCGCTCCTGCCAGCGTGAGCCTTATCTATGTTCTGGGCATTACTGTCTTATTGTGTTAAACGCTCTTAGAGCTTCTGCCTTGGAATCCTTTTCCCGCCGCCGCTCCTGGTCAGTTTCACCGCCCCGCCCCCTGACCCAGCCCCACTCCCGCCTCCAGCTCTACTCCCGCCCCCTTCCCCTACTTAATGGCGACCGCTGCAGGGGAGCGCGTGTAAAGCCTTGACCTCCGGTCCAGGCAGCACTCTCCCTGGCAGCTCCGCCAGTAGTTGCACGCCTGCAGTCCTTCTCCAGCAAAGTTCGAGCCTCGTGCCCGGCTCTGCTTCTGGTTTATTTGGGGATTTACAGTTGTGTTATTTTGCGCTATTGCATTACTGTGTTGTTAGCGCTCCTAGCGCTCCTGCCAGTGTGAGCCTTATCTATGTTCTGGGCATTACTGTCTTACTGTGTTAAACGCTCTTAGCGCTTCTGCCTTGGAATCCTTTTCCC
This sequence comes from Calotriton arnoldi, assembly GCA_963921515.1. Classification (NCBI taxonomy): domain Eukaryota; kingdom Metazoa; phylum Chordata; class Amphibia; order Caudata; family Salamandridae; genus Calotriton; species Calotriton arnoldi. The sequence continues at coordinate 417,377 of CAWUFW010001597.1, read as the reverse complement.
GCCGCCGCTCCTGGTCAGTTTCATCACCCCGCCCCGCCCCCTGACCCAGCCCCACTCCCGCCTCCAGCTCTACTCCCGCCCCCCTCCCCTACTTAATGGCGACTGCTGTGCGGTCGCGCCGCTGGCGCACCGAAGTCACGCCTAAGGCAAGCCCGTCTGTGCCCGTCCGCGACCCGACCGCGACCAGCACCAGAAACCCTCGTTCTCCTGGTCCCCACCGCTACGACTCAGCCACCCTCCACGCTCACAACTCCGGGGGCCACACCGACTGCGTAAGAGCCTCGCCCAACACGACCCAGGGGCAGTTCTCGTGCGGACACTCCCGAAGATCTTTCACCGCCAACGAGACGCCCACTGCCGCCGGAGGACCGCCGACTGAACAAGCCACTGAAACCCTGACTTGCATCCTTCTCAACGTGCGCTCCCTACACCGACACTCCGTAGAGATCTGGGACCTGATGGACACCCTCTCGCCAGACGTCGCATTCTTCACGGAAACGTGGACCAACGCCACCTCCGCCCCCGACATCGCCACAGCAATCCCCAACGGCTACAAAATACAGAGAAAGGACCGCCCACACCGCCCGGGAGGAGGACTCGCCATTGCACACAAGATCCCCCTCCGACTCTCCACATCCAGCACGAGCGACCCCCACTCCAACACGGAACACCTCCACTTCCAGATCCAGACCAACCCCAGGACCACACTACGCGGCACCCTCATCTACAGACCGCCTGGTCCCCGCGCCCAGCCCGCAACCACCATCGCCGAGCTCGCCGCACCCCACGCCATCGTCTCCACGGACTACATCCTGCTCGGGGACCTGAACTTCCACCTTGAAAACAGCCAGGACCCCGACTCCACCACACTCCTCGAGAATCTCGCCATCCTAGGACTGAAACAGATCGTCAGTACCCCCAACCACAGAGCGGGCCACACCCTCGACCCCATCTTCGCGGGAGGATCCAACATCCACTTCAGCCACACCACCCAGCCCCCCTGGACGGACCACCACTGCGTCCATTTCACTTTCAACACCACCACCGCAACCAAGACCGCCTCACGCCCGCAGCAACGGAACTGGAGTAAGGTCACCGAGGAGCACCTGAACTCTGCCCTCCTCCAAGACCCCCCCAAGGCCACAACCGACACCAACTCCACAGCCAGGGAATTCCACCGCTGGGTCTCCTGCTGCGCCGACAAGCTGGCACCTCTCCGCCGCACCGCCAATCAACGCCCGCTGAGGGTCGCCTGGTTCACCACCGAACTCCAAGAAGCCAGACGCGCCTGCTGACGCTTGGAGAAAACCTGGAGAAACCAGAAGACCACGGAAGCGTGGAACAACCACAAGAGCGCCCTCAAGTGCTACCACCAGCGTATAAGGGACACCAAAAGGACCTTCATCAGAGACAAAGTCAAGACCAACGAATCCAACGTCAAGGAACTGTTCAACGTCATTCAGCAGTTCGCAAAGCCTACCTGCGAATCATCCGACATCACACCCTCCCAGGAACTCTGCGACAAACTCAGCTCCTACTTCCACCTGAAGATCAAGGCCCTCTACGACAATTTCAGCGAGCCAGCAGAAAACAGCACCACGCCTCCCACCACCGCCGAGAAGCAGAGCATCACCTCCTGGGCCCCCGCCTCCGTCGAGCTCATCTCCTCAACCATGAAGAAGACGCACTCAGAAGCCCCAACCGACCCCTGCCCCCCTCACATCTTCCACAGGGCTGCCACTGTCATCGCACCCGAACTAGGACGAACAATCAACTCCTCCCTCATATCCGGCATTTGCCCAGATGACTGGAAGCGCGCAGAGGTGAAACCCCTCCTCAAGAAACCAACGGCCGACCCAACCAACCTGAAAAACTACCGGCCCATCTCTCTCCTCCCCATCGCAGCCAAAGTCACCGAAAGAGTCGTCAACGCCTAGCTGACCGCCTTCATCGAAGAAAACTGCATCCTAGACGCTTCCCAGTCTGGCTTCCGCAGCAACCACAGCACCGAGACCGCCCTCCTCGCAGCCACCGACGACATCTGCATGCTGCTAGACCAGGGACACACCGCGGCCTTCATCCTCCTATGACCTCTCCACAGCCTTCGACACGTCTCACATCGCAAGCTAGCCGCCAGACTCCACAACGCAGGAATACAGGGATCCGCCCTCGACTGGATCCAATCCTTCCTCTGCGGCAGAACCCAGAGGATCAGACTCCCCTTTCCTCTCCTACCCCACGGACATCATCTGTGGAGTACCCCAAGGATCTTCACTAAGCCCGACGCTCTTCAACATCTACATGGCCCCCATCGCCGCCATCGTCAGACAGCACGGGCTTAGCATCGTATCCTACGCCGACGACACCCAACTCATCCTCTCCCTCACCAAGAACCCAGAAAGCACCAGACTCAGCTTCCAAGAAGGAATGAGAAACGTAGCAGCCTGGATGAAGGACAGCTGTCTGAAGCTCAATTCAGAAAAGACCGAGGTCCTCATCCTCGGGCCCTGCCCCTCCGCCTGGGACAACACCTGGTGGCCCTCCGCCCTCGGGAGCCCGCCCACCCCGACTGACCACGCTCGGAACCTCAGCATCATCCTCGACTCCTCCCTCTCCATGAACCACCAGATCAACGCAGTCGCCTCCACCAGTTTCAACTGCCTCCGCATCCTCCGTAAGACCTTCAAATGGATCCCCCCCAGCTGCAGATAGACCGTCACCCACGCACTCATTACCAGCAGACTGGACTACGGCAACGCCCTCTACGCCGGAATCAACAAGACTCTTCTACGCAGGCTCCAAACCATCCAGAACGCCGCAGCCAGGCTCGTCCTTGGGACACCGCGCCACTAACATATGACCCAACACCTACGAGGCCTCCACTGGCTCCCTGTCGAGAAGAGGGTCACCTTCAAACTCCTCACCCATGCCTACAAATCCCCCAACAACATCGGACCCAAATACCTCAACGACCGAGTATGTCTCCACGTACCCAAGAGAAACCTCCGCTCCGCCGACCTCGCCCTGGCAGAGGTCCCCCGCATCTGCAGAAGCAGAGCCGGCAGGAGAGCTTTCTCCTACATCGCAGCGAAAGCCTGGAACGAGCTCCCGGTCAACATCAGACGCTCCTCAACTCTCCACACATTCAGGAAGGACCTCAAGACCTGGCTCTTCGACTGACCCGGAGCTGTTTCCCCCCCCCCCCAGCGCCTTGAGACCCTTACGGGTGAGTAGCGCGCTCTATAAGTCACTGATTGATTGATTGATTTAAAACAATTTGGGATAGCCCTATTGTTTATGTACTTTGCATGCAATTTAAGTAATTGAATTATGTATTGCTTGCAAACTAGAACAATAGTCTTTGACTGTATGAAATTGGTGTGTTGGTTGAGATGGGGGGTGTGAAACTCTTCTCAAGCAGCAACCACAATTCTTCCCTGGGTGAAGTCACAAGCAAATTCTAAATTACCCTGTGCTCAACCCTCTGGTAGCTTGGCACAGAGCTGTCAGGCTTAACTGATGGGCAATGTGTAAAGTATTTGTGCAACACTTCCGACAGCAAAATAGTGACTAACACTCCACAAAAAGATCCAACAGCGGGCTTAGAAAAATTGAGTGATTTGTAATAAATAAACAGGTTCAATTATAAAGATTTTAGTGCAAATAGTGCCAAAAGGCGTAAAGAACCAACTGTTGATATCTGATCGCACAGGACCAGGACAAAGTCACAAGTTTCAAGCTGACCGTGATGGAGAGAGGGCTGGCTACAGTGTCCCAGTTTGGCCTGCTCAACAAAGTGAGTAGAAAAGAGAGGAAGCCCCACCAACCAAAGGGACCAGGGCACTACTTAATAGTGAGGAAAAAATATATGTCCCTTGGAGAGGAAAACAAACTCAAATTCACACAAGTACAACTTCAATCAGACTCATTTGGGGTCTATGAGTCTGATGGAAGTTGTACTTGTGTGAATTTGAGTTTGTTTTCCTATCCAAGGGACATATATTTTTCCTCACTATTAAGTAGTGCCCTGGTCCCTTTGGTTGGTGGGGCTTCCTCTCTTTTCTACTCACTTTGTTGAGCAGGCCAAACTGGGACACTGTAGCCAGCCCGCTCTCCATCACGGTCAGCTTGAAACTTGTGACTTTGTCCTGGTCCTGCGCGATCAGATATCAACAGTTGGTTCTTTACGCCTTTTGGCACTATTTGCACTAAAATCTTTATAATTGAACCTGTTTATTTATTACAAATCACTCAATTTTTCTAAACCCGCTGTTGGATCTTTTTGTGGAGTGTTAGTCACTGTTTTGCTGTCGGAAGTGTTGCACAAATACTTTACACATTAAATTCTGGTTTGCAGAGCATTGCGAGGATCCGCGTCAAAGATGCATCACACAGCCAGAGCGATACGTCGGTCCCGAGATGCGGCACTGTTGCGGTGTGAGGTACTGCATCATCGTAGAGGATCCTGTCGACTTGGTCTTGTGATGTGAAGTCCATAGTCGAGGATGTGCAGCATAGTCTGGGCGATGCATTGATTCCAAGGAGCTGCAAGGCTGAGATGTTGAGTCCTGCATCGACGTCAAGGCTGCCATCGACGAGGCATGTGAGGACATGTACAGAGGATGCATCGCGCAGCGATTGTTCCGATGCGGAGATGAGTTGCAATGCGACGAGGATCTTTGCGACGGTTCCAATCCACGCAGCAGCGGTGATGCATCAGTTCTGCTCGGGATTACGCTGTGCAGCAGAGAAGCTGAATCGATTCTGCTGGATCCACTGAGGCTGGCACAGCATCGTAGGTCCACTTCCAAGGGTCCCGGACTGGGGTGGCACCACTTGGCAGGATAGACTCACAGATGGCAGAGTCCAGGTGCTAAGTCATGGTTGTTAGCGCCTTCTGTCTGTGAGTCTCAGGTCAGGAGGGCAGCCAATTAGCTCTTGGAGTCACTCTGAGGTTCTGGGTTCAAGAGATGCAGGTCCAGTCATTCTCTCCCAGGTGAGAGGGTAGCAGGCAGCAGGTCAGCACAGCAAGGCAGCCACCCATCAAGGCAGTAGTTCAACAAAGCAGCAGTCCAGCAGAGTGGCAGTCATTTCAGCAGCACAGCAGTCCTTCTTCCTGGCAGAGAATCCGCAGGTCCAGAAGTGTACTGAAGAGTTGGTGCCTTTAAAGTGGGGGAAAAGCTACTATAGATTTCCCTTGAAGTTCCTAGACATCCTGCCTTGCCTGCACTGGCTCCAGTCTAACTACAGGGGGTGTGCAGCCCTTTGTGTGGAAGCAGGACACAGCCTATTAAAGTGTGTGGCTGGGTCCAGCTCCCCCCTCCCCCCTCCCATCCTACCAGTGATGGCCCATCCAGGCACAAATAAGCTTTTTATTGTTTGTGGCTGCTTGTAAGAATACACTAAGCTACACCCAGTCATGTGACCAGAGATATGCTAAAGGCACTAAATGGCTAAGGCAGGAAAATGCCAATGTTCTAAAAGTGGCATTTTCAAAATTGTAACTTAAAATCTGACTTCACCATGTTAGGATTTTCATTACAACACCAAGAACGAACTGGATACCTGCTCTCATGTGGAAATTACTGCTTGTTAAAAGTAGTAAGGTAACCCCAATGTTAGTCTAGGAGAGAGGTAGGCCTGCAGTAGTGAAAAATGAATTTAAGAGTTTTTCACTACCAGGACATGTAAAACTTAAAAGTATATGTCCTGCTTTTCAAATGTAATGCACCCTGCCCTGTGGGCTGTTTAGGGCCTACCTTAGCGGTGGTTTATATATATTAAAAGGGAAAGTTTGGGTCTGGCAAAAGACTTATTTTGCCAGGTCAAAATGGCAGTTTAAAACCGCACATACAGGTTCATTGGCAGGCCTGAGACATGTTGAAAGTGGTATTTAAGTAGGTGGCACAATCAGTGCTGCAGGCCAACTAGAAGCATTTAATTTACAGGCCCTGGGCACATGTAGTGCCAATTTACTAAGGACTACAAGTACATTAAATATGTCATTTGTGGATAAGACAATGTTATAATGTTTTCGGAAGGGTTCACATGCACTTTAGGATGAATTGGCAGTGGTAAAGAGAACAGAGTCCTAAGGCCAGCAAAACGAGATCGGCAAAAATGGAGAAGGAAGGCAACACATTTGGGGGAAGACAATCCTAATTCTTACAAGTCTAACACTGACCAATTCTACTTATATGTTTTCCTTTTCTGTAAAGACTTAGAGCCACATACTGAATGTTCTGGTAAAATAATGCAGTAAAAGTGTACCACAAATTGCCGGTACCCCAGGGTTTGAGATCCCTGGGTGTGGTATTACTGCATCATTACAGGTTTTACAGCTCAGAATGAGGCATGATAAGTGGAAGCAATTTTTTTTGCATAGATTGCCATATGTTTCCTAGCTGTTTCGCCCTTTTATATGTCATCACCTTTTTTTTCTGGAGAAATATGAACATGGGCAATTTTCAGAGGTGCGAGTGTTCCTAAATCATTAGGTATAGATATTGGATAGTAGCCCCCATTTCTTTGCAAATCAAGATTACAACATGACTAAACCCAAACCTGTCAACAGATGCTCCATGTTCAAATATGAAAATGGCTTTGCCGTTTTATGATGGTTGCATATAAATTCAAACTTCTGCAATAGATATTGTTTCCTCAAGCTCTGGTAACATGTAGATACTATCAGGTAAATGTACCTACAGTTTGTCAACATAAAATATATTTTCATTGGTAGCTCCTTGACTTCTGTATCACCACTGTTGAGTGGAAAGATAAACTTTTATGATATGATCTACGGATGTCACCTCTCATTTCAAAGTAAAATGTATGCAAAACAATTATTCAGTGAAAATGAGTATGAAAATGTGAAGAAAGTTTTTGTGTTTTGCCCCTTTTATGAGCATAACTTAGGACAAGCACCTTTAAAATGTTATAATTCTTTTTATTTGGGTACATTTTCTTGTCCTTCTAATCAGTTTTATTGATTGTCAGATTGAAAGGCATATTCCAATCAGCTGCTAGATTATACAGATGGATAGAAAGACGAATTAACAAATTTAGCTGTAGTCAATCCAATAACATATTCCCCTTTTAGGTCTTAATTATAAATAGATGAAGCTGAGGAAGCATTTTCCCAAGTCTCTATTATGTGCAATAAATAATAATGAATACATTTTTTTATGTTTGATACAATATATAAATGATGAGTTAACATGATTACAGTTGAAGCAAGTTTAATATGAGACATACAAGGGTGTTTATCAACATCATTTAGCTATGCAACATTTATGCGAAAACTCTATTTTGCTTAAAATGGATGCTATTGCTGTCATTCACTGCTATATTCACCCCTCCCATCAAGTCCTCCTGCTTATCTTCTCTCCTCACAAGCTCTGTGGAGTGAAGACAGCTGATGTAATAATTTATTCCAACAGTGATGAATACAAAGTTTTCAATTAATTTTCTAGTATTCCTGATGTGCTGCAACATTCAAGGTCTTTCGACTGTACTTCTGCTGTGTTGACTGGTGCTATTCATTTGTGTGAACTATTACTGTCGACAAGTTTCATATTTCATCCGAACATCTCTGGATGGCAGAAGCACAGAAGATACTGGATACTTTCTTAAAATAGGATAGTGATTATGCATTAAGGTAATGACGTTTATGTTTCTGATTTGTTACAGAATTGACACTGAGGGCGAGATTTACTAAGATTTTGCGCCGTGTTTGCGTCACAAAAGTGACGCAAAATGGCGCAAAATCTTTTTTTCCTAATTAACTTTCCAGCGCTAAACTTGTTTAGCGCTGGAAATAAAGTAAAAGTAATTGCGCTGCTTGCTTTACTTTGCGTTATGGGGGCGTGCCAAGGGTGGTGCATGGGCATTCCCATGCAACCACCCGAGGTTTCTCACGCTAAACCCAATTTCCTCAAAAAAGTAGATAGGGTTTAGCGTGAGAAAACTGCATCCTTTTCAACGAGGCGCAAGGAAGGAGAAATGCTTTCATTTCTCCTTCCTTTTCCGACTTTGCATGCGTGCTGCACTGACCAGCACGCATACAAAGTGGGAAAAGCTTTCCCTCGTGTCTAGCATAGTATTTTGTACAGGAAGGGTACCCTTCCTGTACAAAACCTATGCTACACTCATGCACACACCTTAGCGCTGTAGCGCTAAGGTGTGTGCATGGCACACGGCTGCTGAAACCAGCGCCGACGCAAGGGAAAGGGGAGGAGAGAGCCATATCTTTGAAGATATGGCGAACGCAGCGCAGCCTCGCGGGGGTTGCGCAACTTTTTTTGTAAATCTCCCCCTTACAATCTTGCAATGATGAATCTGCTGTTTTAAATTATTTGCTATGCAAGAATTGTGTATAAGCACCCCTGGATTTCAGGAATGAGCCAGAAGATTTATGTGCTATCCTTGATGCTAATAGCAATGCCGTCTGACCCTTTTATGATTTTGCTGCATATTTGGGACTAAGAATGATTTTGGATTTTTTATTATTCTGTATAACTCTGAAACTGAGACTTTATGGCATGTATGCTGTATCATCTGATTTTGACATTTCTGTGATAAAGCCTTTTATCTTTTCTCCTGATCTACGATTCAATTATTGAGGGGTCCCAGTTACTTGTCCCACTACTCTGTTAAATTGATGTCCGATTGAGTGCCTTTTTGCACAATTATATCTAGTGGGAGAACCATATGACGTAAACATTTTTTGATCGATTGAGTATTGGGATAAGGTTTTGTACCCACAAAATTGGTAGCAGAGTAAGGTTGCATAATAAAGAGCCCCTCCTCTTTGTAAGTGGCCCCCAAAGGCTTTGTCTCATTCCCTAATGCAGATTCCAAGAGAATAGTGGATTTTCTGGAACTCCACCAGTGGTTCCTAATTCCGGCGTTTCCCGCGGCGGTCTGATTTGCTATGTATTCCTAAACACTTTGGAGCATAAATGAATGCGGTGAAGTGATTAATATATGGGATGCGCATTTATAAGTGTGTGGAAGTATACGTTTGTGAAATGGATTAATGGACTTTTTGTGATATGTTTGGATATGCAATATTGATCATGGGTTTAATTGGTGGATTGATCACTGTATTGTTGTTGTATTATTCATATTTGTGAATGTATTTTGTTTATTAGTGGTTGATTTGGTTATCCAAAATCCAAGATCTTGAGATATTGTGGTTTTACTTGTTTGCATAAGGTAGTGTATAGTGCGAGGCGGCACATGCGCACAGATAGGTGTTCTAAATGAATGAGTTTTTTCATTTTTTAGCATTGTGTTTCTGATATAGGATGGTGTATATTTTCTCCTAAGTGCACAGGAGTAAGACCATTGACCAGAGTGGTTGGTGTTGGACGGGGTTTACCTAGTGTGAATTGCGACTTTAATTAATACCACGAATGGTGGTGTTTTGTTATTCTTTTCACTATTAATTGTGAGATTTGATTTGTCTGTCTTTTGTCTTACTCACATTGAGGGCAGGAGATTTTATTTAGTTTTAATTTGATTTAGAAAGGTTTTCCATTTATTTTCCTTATTCACGGAGATATCACACTGTGATTGGTTAGTCAGACAGGAAGTCGCACTGGGATGGTGAGACAGAGCAATGCTGTAATAGGTTGACTTTTGACAGAACTGCGCTAGATTTGTTTTTTGCTCACTAGTTCGTTTGTTGTGTTTTTGAGATTGTTAAAAGTGAGAATAAAGGGGAATGTACTGAAAAGCCTGAGACTTTGGTTGAGCCTACTACAGACGTTCCCAAAATGCCTGCAGAGGGAACACCTGACGAACATTGGGTTCTATACTTGTACCCGGATTTCTTAATGGCATGAATATACTGTATCTGATAAAATCTTAGTTTCGTTTTGAGAGTACCTTTAACATTAGAAAGTTGGATTGCCTTAGACAAACCACACAGTTTGAGATACTAAATAAGTGGGATCGAATGGCTTCAGAGAATGAGAGAAAGAAAATGTCAAAGCAATTGAAGGGTTCATTTAGACAGTGGCTGGAGAGTGAGTGGGATCAACAAGAAAAATGCTTCAGGTATGATATTATAGAAGGGGTAAGAGCATATCCTGCCATAGTCAAAGGAAAAAATGATCTAAATTAGACAAATGATAGAGAGAAGCAGGGCAGTAATTTTGATGAGGATAATTTCCTTAATGATCTTTTGAATTTTGGACCTCCACCGCATACAACTAGAGCAGCACGAACAAATGTTTCTTTTTGGTTCAGGCCCTGATATGTAAGTGGGAGTAGATTGCACTCCAGTGCAAGCTCCTACAGTAGTGTTACCAAAGGCACCAACTGAAACAGAAATAACAGCAATGCCTATTACCATTAGTGATACCCTATCTGCTACTCAAGTTCAAGACGATTCACCTGTCAGGACAGTAGTAGTCAAAGAGCCTCCTAAAACTATTAACTTTGGCATTTTGAATATTGAATTTGGTGAAATGTGACAGGGAACCATTGATTTAAACAAGCTATTGACACATAATGTTAATAAGATGTGATATTTGATCAAAGAAGCAGCCAGATGTGCAAAAGAAACACACAACAAACAAGAGGTATTAGTTGATAAATGCAAGGTGGACAGCAGTAAAATGAAATTAACTAAATGGATTTAATTACTTGGGGAGCTCATATTAAAGATTTAATTGAAAAAATCAAGGGAATTGATCGACCTGAAGAAATACAAGGGCAGACAGAAGAAAGGAACAGCAAGTAAAAAGAAAGTGAAGGGGACTGAAAGTAGAGCAAGGGATGCAGCAAAATATTTGGAAGCTGGGACAGGAACGGTTTTAGAATTTCCTTTGAGGGAAGTGCATGGAAGAAATCTTGTGCATGTGCCATGGATATGGGCTTATCTCTATGCTTCTACTACAAGTTTTTCAGAAATTGCAAGAAGAACCGGAGACGTGGTAAAAGCAGTACACCAGTTGACTAACATATCACAAGTATTGTGAAATGATTTAATATCATCTTTCAAGATAGTGGTACTTAGTGATTTGTGAGCAGAATATAAGGCGGTGTTTGCATGGCCAACTAAAGAACCAGCTAGGGTTGCTCTTAATAATGCTCCTTCTGAGTAAGTAGTCAACAAGTAAAGACAGGTAATTGAACATTTGAAGAAAAGAGGGCATGAAAAGGGTTATAAATTGGGTAAAATGTTGAAAACTTCACAGGAACTAAAAAGTCAGTGCATGATTTTTGTGAGGGACTCACACAGATTTTCAAGAAACACAGTGGAGTCAATGAGCCTGAGAAAGATGGTGTCAGTGGTTTTGTTTCTACTTTTGTTAGAAATCAAATACAACAGATGAAGTCTTGAAGCCGACGTGGTACAGTAGCGATTCCTTTGATGCAAAACAGGAAAAGATCAAAAAAAAGTTGCTGATTGCTTAGACAAAGCAGTTTGAGACAGGATCCCGAAATCAAATAAGTTCACATGTGAATTATGTTCAGCCTGAAATGAATGGGAATGATGGAACCCTAGATGCAGAAAGATTTGATGGTCAGCAGCAATGATGCAGAAAAATATGAAAAATAAAATGCACTTTAATTCAGTGTACCAACAAAATCCATTAAGTCTGAATTATGATTCAGCAGGGAGGTTACAGCAGATGGTAAAATTTGGTCAGATGGAAAATAAACACCAATTCATTTTGTGTGATTCAAGTCCTGTATATCTGTAGGGCACACACTTGCTTTACAAGATGTAGTGTGTGGTTTATTGGGCACTAGGGTCTGTATTACTGAAAGGGCACACTTTCCCTGTTTGTGCCAGAGGGCACCTTTAATCAGCTACACAGGGTGCAAACTTGTAAAGTGGGCCCTATTATGAAGAATGACCTCCCCTCAAGGCAGCTAAGAACTTGTGCTGCCCCTAGGACAGGGGATTTAATAGAAATATGGAGCAGCTGTTTAAATGCTGCTCTGTGTTTTTCTATGCAGCCAGCAACCCCCCTGCACTTTCAAAAGAGATTAGCGATCCAGTGCAGGCGGGTGCAATAAGTGACTGCACCTGCCTTCAGGGGGATGTCTGCGGTGTCCATGAGACCCACTTTTATCCCTCAAGAGGGCTACCCCCAGGACATGAGAAAAACAAAACAGAATTGTCATCTGATGTTAGCCGGTGCTACTAAATGCAACAATAATTTTGTTCCAAATTCCTTCAGATGCAGAATGGTATACAGTCTATGACTTATGGGAAGTGATCTTCTCAATATCCTTATATAAAAGAGTCAATTCCTCTTCGTGTTTAAATTTCAAAATAAATTTCTCGTATGATGTAGAATTCAACAAGGGAATCCAGAAAATCCTTCATTCTTTTTTCAAATCTTGAAGAAACATCTAAAAAATTTGAGGTTACTTTGTAACTCAGTCTTAGTGCAATATATAAATGATTTGTTATTTGCATCCAAATGAAATAGGACGGTATACCTGATACTACTGCCCTACTAAATCATCTGTCTGATAGTGGGCACAAGGTCTCCCCCATGAAAATGCAATACTGTAAAACAGAAGAAATGTATCTTGGACACCATATTGGAAAAGGTGTCAGGAAAGTCTCAAAAGATCCTTGTTGGACTTGACCCTTTCTGCTGGTTGACCCCCAGACTTTTTGCTTTCCTCCTCCTATTTTTTGCTGAATTAATTTTCGCTGCCTATAAGACTCTGTGAATTTTATCATTGCTAACCAGTGCTAAAGTGCTCGTGCTCTCTCGTTAAAACATTGTACAATTGCCTTATACCCAATTGACACCCTTATTTTACTTATAAGTCCCTAGTAAAGTGGTGCTTCATGTACCCAGGGCTTGTAAATTAAATGCTACTAGTGGGCCAGCAGCCCTGATTGTGTCACCCACTTAAGTAGCCCTTTAAACATGTTTCAGGACTGTAATTGCAGAGTCCGTGTGTGCAGTTTAAACTGCCATTTCAACCTGGCAAAATAAACCTTTTGCCACCCAAACCTTCCATTTTATTACATATAAATCACCCCTAAGGTAGGCTCTGACCAACCCAGAGGGCATGGTGGAATGTATTTAAAAAGTAGGACATGTTATTACATTTTATAAGTGTAATTTCAAATGGGGAGAGATAACCAGTTCATGTTTGAAGTCTCTGAAATCACCATTTTAAAATCATAACTTATGGTGCAGTTGGATTTTAAATTGCACTTTTGAAAATGTCACTTTTAGAAGGTTGCCATTTGCTTGCCTTAGCCACTTAGTGCCTTTAGCCAGTCTCTGGTCACGTGACTGGGTGTAACTGACAGTTAGACTTTGTGAATTCCTCCCAGAGGATTACCCAATTGTGGGATGAGAAGTGCCTTAATGGACCATCTGCTGACAGGATTGGGGTGAAGCTTAGCACAGCCCCACTTGCTACTGAATAGCCTGTGCTCTGTCTTCACACATAGGGCCTAACAACCCCACGTTGTTACTGCAGCCAGCTTGGAGCGAGGGAAGGGGAGGTACTTCAAAAACACTGTTTAGAAGCTTATCCTACCTTCCAGAACCAGGGTATAAAAAGGGGACCTCAGCCACCAACTCTTCAGTATTCTTCTAGACTTGTGGATACTCTGCAAGGAAGAAGGAATGCTGTGCTGCTGAAGGACTGCTACTCTGCAGGACTACACTCTACTGGACTCCTGTTTTCTTGTGCTGACCTGCTGCCCTCTTGCCTGGGTGTGCAGGACTGGACCTGCATCTCTTGATCCCATTATGACTCCAAGGGCAAGTTAGCTGACCTCCTGATCTTAAGTCTCAGGGACAGAACAGGCTTTCAACAACCTTGCATCTGTACCTGGACTATGCCATCTGTGAGTCTACCTTGCCAAGTGGTGCCACACCAGGCCAGGACCCTTGGAAGTGGGCTTAAGGTGCTTTGCCAGCCTCTGTGGCTCCAACAGAACCAATGCATCACCACTGCTAAGCGGCGCAACCCTGAGCAGAACTGACACATCTCCGCTGCTGCTTTGATTGGACCCATCACAAAAACTTGCATCGCGACCGCAGCCTAAGTCATCTTCAGAACCGCAACTGTACAATGCATCCTTGGCACAGGCCCTCACATCTCTCAGTGATGGCAACCGCGAGGAAGAAGATGAACTTTGCATCGCTGCCGTGCAGCTCTTCAGAACCAATGCATCACTCCGACTGTGCACCAAATCCTCGACGCCAGACTTCGCATTACAAGTCCCGTCGTTGGGATCCTCAACGTCAATGCAATAGTACTTCACATTGCAACCTCGATGCATATTGGAACTGACTCATCGCCTTTGCTGCATAACACATCTTCTTTGTTGTTCCACACAACATTCCACAGCCCATAATTTAAGGTACTCAGTTCAGCAGGCTTAGCTGGGCCCTTGTAGCCGGCTTGTGCTCCATCGTGGTCGGCCTGAACATGTGACTTTGTCCTGGTCTGGAGTGACCAGATATCCATAGTTGGCGCTTTACGCCTTTTGGTGCTATTTTCTCTAAAAAACTTTAAAATTCAAAATCTCTGCTTCTACTAATTGGATTTTTGTCTTTTGTCATTTTGGTCTTGTTTTATTTATTATAAATCACTCTACTGTTCTAATACTGTTGTAGGCTCCTTTTGTGGTGTGTTCTCACTGTATTACTGTTTGAAGTGTTGCACAAATACTTTACCCATTGCTGCTAAGTTAAGACTGACTGATCTGTGCCAACCTGCTGAGCCTTGAGCACAGGTTAATTTGGGGTTTGCTTGTGACTTCCCCCTAAGAAGAATTGTTGTTGCTGCTTGGGAAGGGTTTTACCCCCCGCCCCTCAACCAGTAACCTACGTTTTTACAAAATCGTTTCTCCAATTCTGAAAATGGCCCACCAACCACCCAGAAGGAGGTTTGGATGTTTCTTGAAATTGTTGACTACTGTCGTCAGTGGTTTCTAAACATTTCCTTGATTGCAAAGTCTTTACTTAGGCTAAGCCACAGTGGCATACAAGATCCGGTACCATGACACAAAGAGTGCTCTAAAGCATTTAAAGAATTGAGAGAGAAACTGTGACATGCACCATCACTGGGAACACCAGACTATAATTTGACTTTCTTGCTGTTTTGTCATCATGAGAATGTGGATGTACATTAACAATCCTTGCACAAAAACATGGTGGATTGATGCGGCCAGTGGCATATCTTACAGCCGTATTGGATCCAGAAGCTGTAGGTCTGCCAGGGTGTTTGAAATCAGTTGCAGCTGTTTGTGTTGCCACTGAACAAAGTGAAGGAATAGTGATGGGTCATACTTTAATTCTCTATGCCCCTCACTAAGTTGAGATTTTCCTGTCACGAACAAGAACTCAGATCATGACAAACAGTAGGCTGATTCGTTATGAGCAAGTCGTTTTTGCACCACAGATTATTCTATTAAAAGGTGTAATTTTTTAATCCAGCAACACTGCTTCCTATTTCAGACAGAAGGTGTGAAAGCAGGGAAAATGATAAAATAAATTATACTTATGATGAAGCAGAACACAATTGCATTGCAGTTACTGAGTAGTGTACAAAACAAGGCCATATATTTAAGAAAACCCCTTTTAAATGGCTGATATAACATTATTTTTTGAAGGTTCCTGTTTAAGAAACCAGTGTGGAGCATTGAGAGCTGGCTATCACTGTGTTCCATTTCTGAGACCCTGGAAGCACCTTTTCAGCTCATATGTCAGAATTAGTAGCATTAACGAGAACTTGCTGCCTAGTAAGATTTGAATGTGACAGTTTATACAGACAGTCAGAATGGTTTTATGGGGTTCATGGCTTTGCTCTACTGTGGACACAGACAGCTTTATGACATTGTTGCAGGGATTCTTCTCAGGAACAGAATATGCTTGCAACCATAAAAATCAGTATGTAGGGGACTAAGTCACTATACCACATCAGTATCTATGAGCCCGAGTTCTACTAGCTATAGTGCCTCACTTGCTCTCCTAACCTTTCCAGAGAGACAAGTGATTTGGCACCCCAGAACACAACACTCTCCACCCTCCCAGGGATCCCAGTAGCTGGACACACCCTTTCACTCTCTCACACTCGTACTTGTCCACAATAAGATAAGAATGAGACATGAAGGAAGTTTACAATGTTTATTTAGACTATTGTGCTCTAAGATACAATAATTGCGGCACAATTAGAAAGCAAATACATGTCAATAATATCATCAGCTGGCTAATAAACCGTATACCATAAAATGCCCTGTCATGTTATCTGACAGATCTGCCTAGCCCCTCCCATACTACTAAAGCAAATTGGTTATAGATCTCTGGGTTTAGTGGCGAACCCCGTACCTTAGCATACGTAGGTGGATGTTTTACATCTCAGCTGATGCCGCACTCCCATCTCAGGATTTTTGCTGTGTGTGTGTTTTTTTCAAGAACCCCTGTCCTCAGTTATGTGACAGATATGTGTATTCAAAAACAGCAGCTGCATTCCTTTATTATGTCCAGGTGCTAGTGTCTGACCTGAGAGAATGACAAGGGGCAATGTCGTTTGTCCTTGGCTAGGCAGGTCAGACTAAATCCCAGAAAAGAATAAAATACAAAAACATGTGCTGGTTCCGAGTGAAAATATAATGTGGCACAAAGGAAAGAGTGTTGTTTAGTAATGTGTGCAAAACCAAAGCGGCCTACAACATGCATGATTAGGCTAACATAGGGGAAACAACAATGGATCATATGAGAAACACTCAACACCCTCCTTTTGGTCAGGATAATTGCATGAAAAAGCACTGAATACATAAATGCAATCAAAAGATAAACAAACTCAAAGTATAATTCATAAAGTTATATTTGGATAACATAAAAATGAATTGTCAATTTTGAAAAATAGTCAAACTATGGTGCTTCAGAGGAATTCATTGTGTCAGTTGTAAATTCAAAGGCCAGGGACTCCATAAAGGGGTCCAACTCCACAAAAGATGATTGATTGATAGCCCAAGTCACAAGTTCCAAAGAACAGACATGATCCTCTGTCTCAGCCGGTGTTCAGATAGTTACCGGGCAGCCTGCATCTGTGCTAGTAGAGCCTTTATTCTGTGAGCCATGTGCTGATGCACATATTTTCTCAAAGGTGAGTGGCTCAAACCTCGCATTATGAAAAGCTGCAAACCCAGGGTACAGTCCTGATAATGGGTCTCTAAGGGACTCATTAGCAGTTGTATGTCCATGGCAGCTGGTGTCTGCGAAGCCAGGCAAATATCTAGTGCCCATTCAAAGGGGCACCAAAGGCAGTAGAACACGGGTTGTATGCAGGTAAACCAGGCAGGTCGGAATGTTGAGGACCAATCGTGATCCAGCTCTTGTAGTAAAAATAACCCAAAAATCTGAAGCATGCGCTCACTATAGTATTGGAGCAGTTGTAGTTCCAGAGGGCTTGCAAAAAGAAATCCATTGCAGAGAAGCAAAAACAGGATGAGAATGCCGCACATGAGGAATAACAACAGCGGAAATCCTCTGAATACACTGGAAAAAATTGAATGAATAAAAGCCGGTATTATTCTAAAGATAGTCTGGAAGGAACTGACAAAGCCAGGGCTGTCAACTTTAAAAAAAAGTGCGCAAGACCAGCCGTGTTAGAGCATTGAAAAGGAAGATTAGTATTTAACAATGACTGTATTTCACTAGAATGTCTAGCCTCCTGCAAATTCGAAGGTTTTGCAAGCAGATGTGAGAGCTACCTCTTTTTGAAACAGTAGTACTTTGAGTCTGTTTAGCTTGTTGAAATCTGCCTTCAAAGTTGGAATGGAAGGCCACAACGAGCTATCTACAATCCCATGCATAGGGGGGTATAGAATGTTGTTGCAACAAGTGACGAGCTGGGAAACTGACAAAATATAGGGAACTCACGTTCGCATACTGCAAAAATCTTGATCACTAAGCACTAAATAACTTTTATTTGAAAAGACCGTAATAAGAGGAAGAATTGTGGGAACTGGTATTCCTTTTAAATAACAGGCCAAATTTGGCGCTTAGCCATTACAAGTGCTGTGGATTTTAACATGTTTGCAAAAGAGTGAATGTCCGACAGAAGAGTCGCATTCCTCTCCAGTAAGGAAAATTCCTTATTGGCACGTTCACAATGATAGGAGAAGAGAAGTGACCATAATTCATCAATAAAGCTGCCTCCGAGGGGTTCATATCTACTAACAGGAAAATGTTTCATGTAAGCTGTGAATTGAAATGTCAAAATAGGTAAAGAGATAATGCCGTGTATTATCCACACAGCTGAAGGTGTTTCAGCTATGGTGAATGGAAGTTGTTCTAACTTCTCCAAGTGCAGCATTGTGTAGGTTGCATCTTTCATTGCTATTACTTGTTTGGTTGTTAAATTAAATGGCAAAAATAAACTACTGGAATTCGGACAGCGCCATGGTATATGCCAATTCTTAAGCGTTTGAAGTGTCCAGCTAAACTGCATGATAGATTTAAGCTGTCTTTGCCCATGATATAATGGTGACAAATCACTTTGCATAATATCAATAACAGATGACACAATGTTATTTAAGTTGTAACTATGAGAAGGCAACGTATGAACACTATTATCAACAACAGCAAGCACTTTCCCCAAATTATTTAGGTCAATTTATCTCAAACTTGCAGCAGCTTCCTTTGGGAAAATTTCCAAATTTCATTATAAGTAGCATATAAATCTTTTAGAACAAATCCATGTCTTCGTACAGGAGAGAAAGATGTTGTTTCACAGCAGACATTGTGGAATGTGCCAACCACTGTTGACATAATTTTTCCACTGAATATGTGGTAACAATACCAGAATGTTGTGATTGAGAGTATCAGGGATTGGGTCTGCTTGATTTGAACCCAGGTGTGGAACTGATAAAAAGAGCATGACAACTGTTAGTGTCTACTGGCCACAATAACCACCTGTTAGGACTTGAGAGTGTAGAATTGAATGTGCCATTCTGCACCATGCTATTGAGTTGTTTTTCAGTGTAGTTTGTCAAACTTTGCCAATGATCAAAACAGGCAATGGAGGGAATTATTGGTGCATCCATTTCTTAAATTTTTGCCAAGCCCAGATGTGTAGTCTGATGGATTGTGTCATTCAAATATATCATTTGTGTGGGAATAAAGCAAGCTCGAAATAAGGTTTCAGTACCTGAACCTGCCACAATTTTTTTCCCCAAATTGATTTTAAATCAATTGTATTTTTTCAATAATTATAGCCTTTAAGGGCTAACAGGTGAACAAATAAAGCTGTATATCTGAGCTTGGTCTGTGTAAGCCTATATTTTTTTGGTAGGGTAGGGGCTAATTTGAAATAATATGATGTGGGATATGGAGTGTCATATCCTGTGAAATACGTGAATTTGTCTTTATGCCTTTTAGAACTCCTTTGTAGGGGAGTCAGACAATGTCCCCATTGTGTATAATTGAAATATGGGCATTTACTACTGGCTCTGTGTAGAAAGTGATGTTCATAATGATGAAAACAGAACATATCAGCATAGTTAGCAAAATTGAGGTATAGTCCTCGGATTCAAAAATAGTATAATATTCCAATTCTGTAAGCATAGAATTTACAGTTTCAACATCTCAATCATCTGAATGTAACCCAGGTACTATCACATCACACATAGAAACTTTGAACACATTTGGTATCTGCAGGATCTCCGTAGGGCCGAATATATATTGAAAGGAACTTTATCCCAAACAATCTCATCAGTCACTGGTATGGCTGAAATGTTGACAAGGGACAAGCCTCTTTTCAGTTTGTGCGAAGAAGAATGAGGGGCCAACACCCTGTCAACCAGTTCTGTAGCAGAACATTTGGGGAGGTAGTGGCCATTGATTACCAGGAAAAAAACACAAATCCAATCCACATGAACAGGAAAACCAAGGAGAGTATGATCCAGACATTTATCCAAGGCGGGACTAGAGAATTGTGTTTTAACCATGAAATAAAAACACAAATCCTTGCTGAAGTCAGATGCAGCACACACAACATGATGATGGCTGGAGAGCTGAAACTGTTCAACCATTCACATCCAGTCAAGAGATCTGGGATTAATCCATCATTCTTTTGCTCACCATGCCACCCAAGTTTGGACCCAGCAATATTGTCAGGGTTCACAGGAGGTTTCCTCCTCGTGAGCCCATTGTTGCCAGCATTTCCACCTTAAGAGTCCAGAGGCAAAGCCCTAAGTCTCGCCATGGTTCAAGTTGGCAAACGAGTTGGCGGCGCTGGAACTCCAAGATGGCCGCCAACCCGATCGCTGAGCAGCAGTCTAGTTTCTGGTAGAATCTTCCGTTTGGTGGAGCGCGCGCTAACATTCTACTGCGCACTTCACCGGAGATTCTTCCCTGTCAAGAGCTCACCTTCCCTTCTCTGTCGCGTCTGCCAGAGAGGGTAGTGTCGGCGGGCGACATCTAGCTTCGCCGGTATCCTGTTTCCACAGAACTCTTTGTTTTTTTGAGGTTAGTGTTTGCGCATGCCTATAACCAACATTTCCTGTTAAGTTCAGCGCATGCTCGTTTAAGGAGCAGTGTTCCAAGTTCTGAGCAAATTCTTGGGTGAGGAAGGTGCGGAAGTGAAGGCTTCCTCACGTCGTATTTTCTTCACATTTGGTCCGTAACAAGTATCTCTAAGATTAAATAAGCTTACGCTTAATCTGAAGAACCATAATAAGGAGTCATGTTTAGTAAAAGAAATAAAGTCTCTCCCATTTTAAAAATTAGAGTACTATTCTCAGCCTCTTTTACTAATTAGTTGATAATAAATACAATATTCTTAGGGAGAGAGTTCCGTATGGGTTTAATCTTTCCTCAGCCCTCTCCCTCATAGAAAATTCTGCACTCTAATATGATTCTAATTCAGTAGGCGAACCTTGACACTTACCTGAGTATCTCCCTGGTGAAGAGAATCGTGCTGAAGGGCTCCAGCTCATAGCTCTTCCTGCAAGAGACAAGAGTTGGTTACATTACTTATCCATCTCACTTCGCAAGTTACACAAGTTCCTAGTACCTACAAGAGAAGACTTAGAAGAGAGGCAAAGGCCAAAGACTATTCTGGTAAGACCAAGTTACTTTAGAGCTAATATCTAAGGAGCTAATAATGACATAAGAACGTATTTTGAGAACTGTGATTTATTTCAGCTACCATAAGAAGGAAGAAGGAAGCAAAAACAAGAACAGGCAGAATACAAGAGATTTGGCAGTCTCTTCTCATCCCCTGTAGTGTAGTTTCTATTTCCCTAATAGGCTCTACGCATTGGAATAATATACCCCATAGGTTTGACATAGGACTGAGGTCAGTATGTCCCTATTGAGTATATTAAACTTAATTACTTTGTGCCAGCTAACTCAGAGGCCACTAGAAACTCCTTGTAAACAAGAAGGGAGTAGTTTCTGGCAACCGCATAAACATGACAACTTTGTTTCCCTTTAGAATCGGAACACTCTCAGAATCGTGGAAACAACAGATAACAGTTTCACTCAGCTAATCGTGCATGCTTAGTTTCTTCAGAGTTACACAGAAAGAATAGACAGGCGTTTCAATAAAAGGATTTATTGAACAGTCTTGTTTCTCGTGTAAGAGATATGAGCTGTTATGATCACAAGACAGTATGCGAGATATATTATGTACAGCATAAGCAGTAGAAAGACATAATACTGTGCTAGCATTATCTTTTAGCTATGACACATATATTCATATACATAAATAGCATAAGCTAAAAATGCGAGTACTCATAAGATGCTTCTCTAACTAGTTCTACCCCAGTGTACCTAACCTAAGTGTAGTGCGAGGTAAGAAGTAGGTGATGTATTATATAGTATGGTATGCTATAGTATGCCAAGTCTGATATGCCAAGTCTGATATGCCAAGAGTCCCTCTAGGTTCTAGTCAGCTCCATACCTTGAGAATGAGAGAGGTGGGAATCTCCTTCCGAGTCTCGAACTCTAACACCCCGCGAAGGGAGTCAGAGCACTGGAAGCTGGATTCTCTGCGAGCAGGGATGACAGCGTCTCTTGTCAGTGCGTCAGGCCGGGACACGGGCTCCTCTAAAGTGGAGGTCTCCTCCTACTTGCTTGGGCAAGGGAAGGTATATTTATACCCGGTAGGTGCCTTGGAATGTTAGCATTGACGTAAAGTCGGGCAGAGGAATACGTCAGGAATGAACCCTTAAGGAATAGCGGTTCATGCATAATAAATGAGTTCTTGGAGAAATCAATAATCCTGTGCTAGGGGAACTCCCAAGAGCTTAAGGGTCTGGTTTCTAAGAACTCGTTGTGACGTTGGGGTGGACGGATGTAGGTGACCATGCCTGTATTTGGATAGCATGGCTAATGCCTAAATAAGGACTGGGATCTTATGCCTATATAAGGGCAATGCGAATTGTGCCTATATAAGGACATGTATCAGGAAAACCTATATACGGACACCTAAAGCGGAATACAACACCCACTCCACTTTCGAATGAACGATAATACTAAATGCTAAACATTAAACTGAGTACCACATGTTGCTAAAAACATTTCTAAAAGCATACTAAAAGAAGTTTTTAAAAGAACTGTTGCTAAACATGTAATGCAATAGGTACTGTACATTTTAAAGCATTTTTTCATTCTAAGCATATATTGGAAATAGATGCAACATGAATGATAAAACAGAAATACCTACATATGACGAAATGGTTGACAAGTATTCAAAAAACAAATCCATTTCATATCATGGTACTAAATGAAATCATGGTAAATAAGGTGACAATGTGTCCCTGGAAGTATTCAAAGAAGTCCGTTCTCTATGAATAGTTCTACTGTAAGCAGATTGAATTGCCATGTATTTTCTAAAAACAAAATTCAATTTTTAGGAAGAGTTCCAAGTTTTGTTCTGTTTTGAAAATATGGAGGCCAAATTCATTGCTTCCCCGGTACACTGTGAGCCTAATCAAAGTTAGTGTATGGGTCTGGTGTAAACATGAAATCATCTATTCCTGTAGACAAAAGATCGTCTACCGATGTCGGTGACAGTTGGAACACCTCATTTAGAAGGTTAACTGCACAGAGATGTGAAGCATCGCCTCCAGCATAGGATGCCGCAGCAATGTTCACGTTCGTTGTTACCTGTGTGCCTGTTGATCCATCTCGTATCTCAGCAGCAGCAGGAAGCGTCTGTGAGATCTCAACGAATGCCGTCATCAGGATTGGTAGCCTCTGGGGACAACACAGAGCATGGGCCGTTATCGGGTCCAGCAGAGTATCGATATCCGTTGGCATGACTGATGGGAGTGTTAGACAGATGTCTAGCACGCATTCTTCACCGCAAAGCAGGCAGCGTAGAACAGGTAAGATGCAATCTTGCCAGATTGGTCTAAATGACAGAAACCATGTTGTATTAAGTTCCCGTAGACGAGGTATGCCCAAAAGTTGCACTATGCGCTCACGGCACTTCCGTTCTAGGAGAGCTTTCTCCAAATTGCTGGGTGTGACGCCGGTTGATAGGCTTGCCATAGCGTAGTAGTAGGAATAAAAATAGGATTCCTGCAACGAGTGCTAGAATTAATGGCACACCACCAAACACCGAATGTGCGAAGTTTGCAATGATTCCGAGGACTGCCTGAAAAGGTGTTAACAGTCCTGAACAGATGGTCTTAAATACATGTACAATCCCGCCCGTATCAGACATGTTTAAGATACGTCCCATCATTTCTACGAAATGTATAGGGCAGTTTGTACGAATTAGAGCCTGTATCTCAGCTGAAGTCCTTGCAATTTGTACGGTTTGTTGTAAAAGCATGGCTTTCATTCTGCTTAAAGTATCAAAAGGTATAAAAGAAACATTCAATGAAGGCCATAGAGGCGACTCCCTGACTGTGTCTATTTGGGGGAACAATACTTGCATACAACAAGTAACCCTGGAGTCAACCGTTACCAGATATGGGATTCCTGGCAACATGCCACAGCAACTCTGATCATTCAACATGAGGTAACTCCCGTTAGAAAGTTGGCCAAACGTTGGATTAATCACAGCAGCTGGTGTACCCTGCAGGTGACAGGACACGTTTGCCACAGAACCATTACAAGCCCCGTGTAAAGAAATGTCCTGACATAGGAGAGATCCGCTCACTGCATTTTCACAGTGTGTACTGCTTAGAAACACTTCACGATCCCCACTCCAACATCTGTATTCGTAAGGTAAATCCCAGGATGTCTTAATGTATTCTTTACCCAACCTTTCATATTTGCCTGCTTGCATTTGTTTGAGGCAATACTGAAAATGAAAAGTAGTGACAGACAGAGTTATTTTGCCATGGATAAGCCATTCTGTAGCTGGTTTTTCTGCTACCGTAAATGGTAATTTTTCCAGTTTTTCAATGCTCAGCACTGTATACTTTGCTCCCCTTTGTGCCAGTTTGATCTGTTTATCAGTGAGATTGTATTCTGAAAACAGAGACGACGTGTTGATAAAACGCCAAAGCACATAGCCTGCACGCAAGGATTGCAGCGTCCAGCCTAATAACATAATAGAACGTAACTGAGATTGGCCTTGTTATAACATGGCTAAATCTTGTTCCAGTATGTCAATAGCAGAGGATACAATGTTGTCCAGTGAATAAATTCTGGATGACAAAGTTGTTAACCCATTGTCGACCACAGTGAGAGATTTCTCTAAGTTAATACGATCAAGTTCACGTATTCTTTCTGCGGCCTCTGCCTATGAAACCTTCCATATTTCATTATAAGCAGCATAAATGCCGGCATATATGAAACGTTTTTGACGCAGTTTTCTTGGTCCTAGCAAGAATTCCCTAAGGTCTGCATCTTCTTTAAGTAAAGATAAGTGTTGTTTCACATCCTCGAGTGTAGATTTTTGTAACCCGTCGAGGCACAATTTTCCTACACTGTATGTTGTTACTACCCCCGGATGTTGTCGTTGAACATAACGTGGGTCTGGCCTATGGATAGTAAAGCCCTGTATTCTATTCAGGATTCTTTCTTGACAGATGTTTGTGTCTGTGGGCCAGAGCAACCATTTTTCCCAATAAGGATCTGATCTGTTGTTTTGTAGTATTGTGTCTACTGTGACCGCTCCCTGTGTAGTGCTATTACTTGCAGGTGTTGGTACAGAAGGTGTGTTCATGTCTTTGATCTTGGCTAAACCAAGGCAAGATGTTTGTTGGACAGTGTCATTCAAAAACATTATTTGCTGCGGGATGATGCAGGCTCTAAACAAAGCTTCTATCCCCTGCACTTGCCAATCTTTATAACCCCAGACAGATTTTGTGTCGATTGTGTCTTTCCAAAAGTCAAATCCTTGTCTAGACAGTTGGGTAATAAAGGCTGCAGAATAAATCTGTTTTGTATTAGTTAACATAATTTTCTGTCCTGTTTTGTTTACATTCTTATAGTAAAATGTTTCTGGATCAGATATATTGTACCCTGAAAAATATGGAAACTTATTTGCAAACGTTTTTGAACTACCCTTTGGTGGTATAGGACAATGTTCCCATTGGTTAAACATAAACACATTTCTAGGTGTTGCAGATTTATGCAAGAAATGATGACCATAATGGTTGTAACAATAAAGCTGTTCGTAGTCTGATGAACCCTCTAAGTATTCATTGTTAGAGAATGCAGCAGACATTTCTAGATCAGACATCATATCAGTAACAGTCTCAAAGTCCCAATCATCAGAATAGGTACTGGAGGTAATAAATTCACTTAATGAAATCTTAAATAAATCTGGAATCTTCAAAAGTTCAGTCGGGCCGAATATGTCGAAATTGGTTTTGTCCCAAACTATACCATCCTGTATAGGAACGGCTGTGATGTTCACTGCTGACAAGTCTCTTGCTTCACGATGGGATGATTTGTGTGGTTTTAAAAGTAAGTTCACATTTTTACTTTCAGTGTCCAAACGAATGTATCTGCCATTTATTAGCATGCTAAGAGTCATAACCAAAGCTAGCCAAAACAGAAAGAAAAATATTCCAGAAATAATCCATATTTCAATCCATGGTGAAACCAGATAAGTCTTTTTTAGAAAATGAAAAAAGTCTTGTACTTGTTGCTTGAAAGTTTTTAGGGCTGGCGTCGTTTCAGGCTCACTTGGATCCTCAGAAAACGTATCAAAGTTAATGAAATAGCCAGAAGCAGTTCGGTCAATAGTTGGAATTGCATCAGGATTTGTTGAAATCGCTGGAACCAGTTGATCACGTGTTACGTTGGTGTAGACAGGTGTATCTGGACGAACTGTTACTTGAGTTTCAAGAGAGATGAGTTCCATAGCATTGTAGCTCAGTCCTTCATCTCTTACTGCTGAATTCTCGATGGTTATGAGTCTTTCAGTCTGTACCTCTTGGATAGTAGCGACAGGAGTGTGTCTGCTACTAGGTTGGAGTCCACGAGGCCTACTATTTAGTATTGGCCACATATTGTGGTTTGATGAGGTCGATTGACACAAATCTTTTCTCCTTTTTTCCAGCAAGGGGCGGCAGAAGTACTGTTCTTGTTCCGTGGATGGCTAGGACAGGTACTGGTTGTCTGTAAGAAGGTCCAAATTCCTTCTTGTCCACAATCTTCTCTCTGACTAGATCCCCAACTTTTTGGATCCAGACAGGCCTTGCTGGGACTGCCGGTTTTTCCCCAGTGGTGGTTGGCTTCAGGAACATGTTGCTTTGTTTCGATCTTAGTTCATTTAGAACCTGTAAAACAGCCAAACGATCTTTGATATCAAAGGGTTTATTTTCCACCACTGTGCCTTTACATTCGAGATCAGGAACCCACATTCTTGTCCCAAATAGGACCTCATATGGAGTGACCCCCCCCTAGAGAACTTCTTGGCAAATTATTTAATGAGCGTTGGACCCCATAAAGATGTTTGACCCACCCATCACCCGAACCTAATACTCTAGCTGTTATAGACTGTTTTATGTCCCGATTTTTCCTTTCCACAACAGAATTTCCCTCAGGATGAAACAGAGAGGAGTACCGCAATGCTACGCCCAAACTGGCCATGGCTTCTTTGTAAGCCCGAGAGCTAAATGCAGGGCCCTGGTCAGAATGTAGTGTGCCTATTGCGTATGTGCCGATAAAGACTCGCAAATCTTTTATAACAGTTCGAGCGTCAGCCGAGCGCTGAGGCCATATCCATAGGAACCTTGAGCACGAATCCACTGCGACCATTATATATTTATAGTTACCGTCCCTTTGCAAGGGACCGCAGTGGTCCAGGTAAACACAAGCTAATGGTTTGTCTGAAATCAACAGGGGTGTCTGCGCAGGACGTTTCACTGTGGAGACTTTCATCTGTTGGCATATTTCACATTCCAAAACATAGTTTTTGGTCTGTTTCCTAATGCCAGGCCACCAATATCTTTGTTTCAGTAAAGATACTTTTGCAGAAACACCTGCATGGGCAGAGGCTATCCCTTCATGTGCTGCTAGGATCAGTCCTAATCCACGTTCCATGTTTGGAATTACCCTATCCCCCACTCCAGGGATTCGAGCAAACGGAACGTTGTTCGCATCAATTACATAAGAGTACTTGAGTGGAAATTTCTTTGGTAACGCTGCACCACTGCCTTTGCTTGAAGCATTGACAGCCAACAATATCTCACTGTCTATTCTCGTTTTTGAACGAGTGATCGCAGCTACGGAAGCTGTCTGAACAGCCCCCTTTGCGGCTTCATCAGCCAATGAATTCCCTGCAACGTGAACGCCATCACGTTGATGACTCAGCGTGTGTATCACGTGAGCTTTTGGTAGTTCGTTTCTCAACTGAACTACTTGTTCCCAAAGCGTTTTATGCTTTATTGTGCCACCTTTTGCATCTTTGAACCCGTTTTCAAGCCAATTCTGTATATATTCATTATACGACTGAACACAGTAAAAGAATCGCACACTATAAGTGTGGGGAATTCGCGATCTGTATTTTCAAGTGCCAGTTTGAATGCTTGTAGTTCAGCTCGCTGAGCTGTACAATCTCCTAGAGATTGAGTTTTAGTGACCATTGGTCTGAAGTTACCATCGCGCATGCGACCTTTAACGATTGCGCACGCTGCACTGTAAGCTTGCTTACTCCCTGTAGCGGGTTGTGCTGCTCCGTCAGTATAAATTATAAATTCGTACTGATCGAGAGGCAGAATTTCAGTGGGCAGAGGACATTCATGTTCATATTGCAGGAACGCTTGTGTTTTTAAATCAGGATCAAAAACATATTCAACATCTGTTGCAGCAAGAGAATTAACCCATTGTATCCATCTAGGATGTAAAGCTTTTGCATTTGGAATGCTCGCTTTTGTAACCGCCTCTAAGGCTGTTACAGGAGTTACGACAATAATGCGTTTCCCCTGAGCTAGAGCTCTTTCTTTTGCTACAGCGGTTTGAACTGCTGTCAGTATTTTTCTGTTGAAGTGAAGCGCATTTCTGCTTGTGTGTACAAATGTGATTTGTATGCTATTGGTACTTTTTCACCCTCATTAAATGTTAAATAGGTGAATCCGCATTGTCCCGAAATTATTCGGATCACTAAATTGCGTTTATTTACGCGTGTTTGTAAGTGATTTGTTGCTAACATGTTAGCTTGAAGTGAACCCGGGATTTCTGTGTGTTCTTGTGTCCAATGTTTTGTTGAAAAATCAGGTTTGATTAATTCATAGAGAGGTTTAACTCTTTCTGCGTAATTTAGAATATAAGTTCTTCCAAAATTTAGGAAACCCAAGATGGATTGTAAATTTTTCAGCGTTTTTGGAGGTTGGAGCAGCGCGCACGTTTCTAAAAAGTTAGCTGCCAGGCTCTTGCCTTCACTTGAAAGCTCATATCCTAAGAAAAGGACATTGAGATGGGCAATTCTAGATTTTTTAAAGTTGAATTTATAGCCCTCGGAGGCAAAGCCCAATATAATGGTACTCACCCTGTTCAAGTGCCTATCCAGGTCATCGTCTGTCAGATAAATGTCATTGACACATGACAATGCCTCATTATCATAAATTTGTAGTAACTCTGTTACTCTTGCTGAGAATAACCCCGGGCTGTTTTTGAACCCTTGTGGGAGTCTACAAAATTGACGCTGGGTCCCCATTATTGAGAAAGCTGTTAAGTACCTGCTTTCAGCTGCTATGTTTTGACAAAAGAAACCATTTGAAATGTCCAATGTGGTTTTATATTTTTCACACACAATGTTATTCATTAATGCTGTACTATGTGCATTTTGCACTGCAAATGTTTTAGAACAATTGTTCAAGTGTCTGTAATCCAAAACTAGACGATATGTATTGTCTGGTTTGGATACAGGAAACAAAGGATTGTTCATTGAGGAGGTGCATGTTTCAATCACCCCTTAGTATTCAAGTTGATCTAAGATCTCCCTGACCTGTTTTTTAGCTTCTTGCTTTATTGGGTACTGCCTTTGTGCAGTAGGTTGATTTTTTTGCTGTATTTTATGGTGAGGTGAGTCCTCATCCCATCCTACATGATTTTTGTATAATGCTGGGGCCTGGGCAACTGCCCATTTCCTGGCATAAGTATATTTTAGGTGAATTGGAATATGGTTGGAGAAGGCTGGCATAATGATGTCCTCGCCATGTGGGCACTCCCTGACATAGTTTGGTGGCCAGTCCTTTTCTGCTAGAAGTATATCATAACCCCTTGAAAGATTCTCCCAAAAGAGTGCTTTCACTTTTCTTGGTATGTCTCCCTCCATTCGGAGTGTTATGTCATATAACTTTTGTGGAGTACTAACCCTGGGGTCTACAGTTTCCACTGTGATGTACTCATTCAAGTCCACTATCTCCAGAAGTTCCTTCAGGTTCTGGCAAGCTATTGTTACTTCTGCTGTACTGTCCAGCATTGTCTGAGCCCATTCTCCGTTCTTGAGCTGTGTTCTCAGTAACCTCGGCATGTCTGATCTTCAGACCTGCTACCTTCTTTTTTGTGAATTGAGGTTTTGATTTATTTTTCTGAATGTGTTTATCGTCTTTGGATTTCACGTGTTCCTCTTTGTGATCTGACCGTCCTCTTCTTTCTGATGTCTGTGATGATATCTGAAAGGTACGAGAGGAACGTGTATCAGTATCTTGATACCTGTCAGGTTTTCTTAAATTATCCCTATTCCTGAGGTTATACCTCCTTTCAGAGGGCTCCTTTTGAGGAGACCTACCTCGAGATTGAGCACGTGTCTCATTTGAATTTTGTTTATTAGTTTCCCACTTCTTTTTAGAAGATGTAGGAGTTTGTTTAATAGAGTCCTTCTCAGGACTTTCAGATAGTTTTGGCTTCAAAGGTTTTCCACCCAAACTATCTCTGCCTAATTCTGCATAAGATTGTTCTATTATTCTGGGTAGTTCATGTTGATGTTCTGTTACATCAAATTCCCTTAAGCGTTGGCGGATCGCCACTGATGCTGCCTCCCCTTTAATATTAGATAATATTATTGTAGAGACCTGGTCGAAGTTTTTCAGTAATTTCATAACTAAATTCAGAGCAGGCTCTGCCCCGAATTCATTTTGAATTTGTTTTAGGACCTCTGGTATTACTGCAATTGATGGAACACCATGTGTTTTAGTATAGATGGCAGCAAAGACTGAGCCCCAAGTGGTGCAGTCTTCCAGTTGTGGTGTGATACCCATTGGTAAACAGATTGTTAGGATTCTGTGTTTCTCATATGGGCTAGTATTTGGAAATACTGCTTCGATTTGAGTAATTTTTTGAGCTATCCAGAATGGAATTTGTTCACGTTTTGTGGGCATTTTACCCATGACTGCGTCTAAAGTCTGTGGAGTAATTTTTAGTGTATTCCCCTGTTGAGGGGGTTTGATTTGGAATGGTCATTGGTTGTTGGACTGTGAAAGTCTGCATGACATATTGGACTAATTGTCTGTAAATTTTTATTAACTCTTGTAGTTGAGTAAGTAATTCTTCATCTGACATTTCTTCAATGTCAGGATGAGGTGTGTAGCCGGCTAAAATCGGCCATGTTGCTCCTGGTCTACCTAGTGGACCGAGCCTGGTAATGTTTTTGTGATGTTTTAGGGCGCCTTTAAACCAGAGATTATGCTCCTGGTATGTGAGTGGAATTTCAATATCCTCGAAAGGAAAATATTCCTCTGGTGGTTCATCTTCTTTAAAGAAGTGAAACACTTTTGTTACTGGATTTGATTCTGGGAATACTATCCATGAATAGAATACCTCTGTCTGAAAGGATTCGTGTGCCTCTATCACGAAAACTGCTCTACCACCTCTTGGTGATAGGCCGTGTTTTATAAGTTTTAGAGTGATGGCTCTCCTTAAGTTTGGAGGGATGTTTATAACACCCTCATCGGTTTCATTTAAACCTGTAAAGTTAAAAGCTGTTACGACTGGATCAGCCGCAGCTACACCGTTCTCGGTGTTAGTATCCCTGTTCAGGGACATTGTTTTTTGAAAAATGTAGAACAAGTTTCTAGGAAACAAAAGATAAGGTGCACAATATTTTGGAACACTGAACAAAACCAAACAGCTAATATATATACGAATTTTGTCCTATTTAGCTTTGGCAGATATTTAACCCTACCCACTCCAGACCTCTTATGGAGTATGTGAGTAGGGGTCTCTGAGAAAAGCACGACTGAGTTACTCAGTATATAGTGTTAAATTAGTGCCTTACCAAACTATGGGCGCCATGTAGTGTAGTTCCTATTTCCCTAATAGGCTCTGCGCATTGGAATAATATACCCCATAGGTTTGACATAGGACTGAGGTCAGTATGTCCCTATTGAGTATATTAAACTTAATTACTTTGTGCCAGCTAACTCAGAGGCCACTAGAAACTCCTTGTAAACAAGAAGGGAGTAGTTTCTGGCAACCGCATAAACATGACAACTTTGTTTCCCTTTAGAATCGGAACACTATCAGAATCGTGGAAACAACAGATAACAGTTTCACTCAGCTAATCGTGCATGCTTAGTTTCTTCAGAGTTACACAGAAAGAATAGACGGGCATTTCAATAAAAGGATTTATTGAACAGTCTTGTTTCTCGTGTAAGAGATATGAGCTGTTATGATCACAAGACAGTATGCGAGATATATTATGTACAGCGTAAGCAGTAGAAAGAAATAATACTGCGCTAGCATTATCTTTTAGCTATGACACATATATTCATATACATAAATAACATAAGCTAAAAATGTGAGTACTCATAAGATGCTTCTCTAACTAGTTCTACCCCAGTGTACCTAACCTAAGTGTAGTGCGAGGTAAGAAGTAGGTGATGTATTCTATAGTATGGTATGCTATAGTATGCCAAGTCTGATATGCCAAGTCTGATATGCCAAGAGTCCCTCTAGGTTCTAGTCAGCTCCATACCTTGAGAATGAGAGAGTTGGGAATCTCCTTCCGAGTCTCGAACTCTAACACCCCGCGAAGGGAGTCAGAACACTGGAAGCTGGATTCTCTGCGAGCAGGGATGACAGCGTCTCTTGTCAGTGCGTCAGGCTGGGACACGGGCTCCTCTAAAGTCGAGGTCTCCTCCTACTTGCTTGGGCAAGGGAAGGTATATTTATACCCGGTAGGTGCCTTGAAATGTTAGCATTGACGTAAAGTCGGGCAGAGGAAGACGTCAGGAATGAACCCTTAAGGAATAGCGGTTCATGCATAATAAATGAGTTCTTGGAGAAATCAATAATCCTGTGCTAGGGGAACTCCCAAGAGCTTAAGGGTCTGGTTTCTAAGAACTCGTTGTGACGTTGGGGTGGACGGATGTAGGTGACCATGCCTGTATTTGGATAGCATGGCTAATGCCTAAATAAGGACTGGGATCCTATGCCTATATAAGGGCAATGCCAATTGTGCCTATATAAGGACATGTATCAGGAAAACCTATATACGGACACCTAAAGCGGAATACAACACCCCATCCCCTTTCCCCCCTTGGTACTTACCTGTGAAGGAAAACTAATACCTAGCAGGAACGTTCCGAAAGGGGCATTTGGAATTTAGAGTCGTTCTGCTCCTGTGCAGTTTCGGGAACTAAAGAGATTGTAGCCCTTACAGAGTGAAGTGCCCACGCTGGTGCTTGCAACCGAGCAGAATGGCTGAGGGATTTGACTTAAAAAACTTAGGTGAAGTGTTGGGAAGTATTCAAAGAGATTTAGAAGCAGTCCGAGAAGAGAACAAAATTTTGAGACAAGAAATAATTAGTTCTAGAAGGGAAACTGCAGAACTAGCTAGTAGAATGGGAGAGCCAGTTTCAGGGACTAGCCCAAAGACTCCTACCTACGAGGCCCAGAGATCTAATACTAGTCCTTTATCCTTCGCTCCTACCCAAGTGATCCACTCACTATCCCCAGTGATACCCTTAGCCCCTCCAGAGCGTTTTAACGGAGACCCTCAAAAGGCCCAAATCTTTTTGACACAATGTTCCCTTCACTTTATGTGCCGCCCAACGATTTTCCCCGATGCTCAATCTCGTGTGGTGTTCGTCTTGTCTTACCTCAGCGGAGACACAGCCTCTTGGTCCATGCCCTTAGTGACTAAAGACGATCCCATCCTGTACAATTTTGAAGATTTAAAAAAAGAATTCCTTCAGATTTTTGATAGAAGAAAAGCGTCACAGGCTACAGACAATGAACTGTTAGAGTTAAGACAAGGGAATCGGGAGCTGGTCACCTACCTGGCTCAGTTCAACAAGCTGGTGGTCGAGACGGATTGGCCAGAAAATAAGAGGGCAGCCGTTTTCTATCGAGGACTAAGGGAAGAGTTAAAGGACGCCTTAGCGCAAATACCGAACCGTCCAACGGAGATTTCCGCACTGGTGGACTTGGTTTTAGAAATCGATTTCTGACAGAACGAAAGGAAAGGCGAGAAGAAGAGAGAATTTTGACCGAGTGTGCCCCGGTTTGACCGAGTTAAGTCAGAAACTACGCGAGCAACAGAGAATTCCACCGGTGTGGAACCAATGCAAATTGGCACTATCAGAGGTCCTTTGTCTAAGGAGGAGAAGGAGAAAAGACGACTGAATAAATTGTGCCTGTACTGCAGAAGTGGGGGACATTTTGTGAAGGCGTGTCCGAAGAGGCCTAAGACTCCAGTGAAGGAAAAGGAAAACTTGCAGCACCAACAGTAAATGGAGTTGGACTGGTGGATGCAAGTAAAGAAACAACTCCAACGAACCATCAAGTGGCAAACACGCTGCAAGTGTCTTCCCCTCATTTGACTCTGACCATGACGCTAAAGTTTTGAGATGTAGTTTTGAAGGATTATTTGAAGAAACACCTTGAAAACGGATTTATCAGGCCATCCCAGTCCCCAGTCTCCTCTCCTCTCTTCTTCATGCCGAAGAAGGGAGGCGAGCTAAGGGCTTGCATTGACTACAGAATAACCATTAAAAATCGCTACCCATTGCCCCTCATTTCGGTACTTTTAGACGAAGTATAGGAGGCTAAGATCTACACCAGATTGGTCCTGCGAAGAGCTTTCCATCTGATCAGACTACTGGAGGGTGACGAGTGGAAAACAGCCTTCAGAACCAAGTACGGGTTATATGAATACCTAGTGATGCCCTATGATCTGTGCAACGCACCTGCAGCATTTCAATACTTCATCAACGACGTCTTGAGCGATTTCATTGACAAATGTGCAATTGTGTACATCGACGATATTCTGATTTTCTCGAACACGGAAGAAGAACATCGAGAACAAGTCCGAGCCATCCTACAGCGCTTGAGAGAAAATTTACTGTATGTCAAATTGGAGAAGTGTTTGTTCAATGCTACCACCGTGGAGTTCTTAGGATTCGTGTTATCACCTTCCGGTATAACGATGGATGAACAGAAGGTAAAGGCGGTAACTGAATGGAAATCTCCAACGACCATTAAAGAAATTCAGAGCTTCATTGGGTTCGCGAACCTCTATAGAAGATTCATACACGAATTCTCCCAGAAAATCCTGCCCTTGACACGGTTGTTGAAAAAAGGAGTGATCTTCAAATGGTCTGAAGAGGCCGAAGAAGCCTTCAATTTGTTAAAGAAAAGTTTCACCACGGCACCAATATTGCTCCATGCAGACCCAACTGAGCCTTTTTACTTAGCGACAGATGCCTCTGAGCAGGCCATCGGGAGAATTCTCTCACAAAGACATAAGGATACGGGACAGTTGCATCCAATAGCGTATCGTTCTCGTAAACTCAATCCTGCCGAAAGAAATTACACAATCACCGAGAAGGAACTCTTAGCCATAAAGGATGCTTTTAAGGATCGGAGGCACTACTTGATGGGTGCGAGGCACACAGTGACTGTGTTCACTGACCATAGAAATCTAAAGTTTTTGAGATCAGCCCGTACCCTCACACCTCGTCAACTCAGATGGTCACTATACTTCGCAGATTACGATTTTGTTATCACCTACAGGCCAGGGTCGAGGAATGGTAAAGCTGATGCATTATCGAGACTGGACACAGAAAACCAGAAGACCACCGTTGAAGACCAACACATAATTCCAAGTGACAAAATAATAGGAGCAATCTCCCAAGGAACTTTGGAAGAGCAACTTCTGCATACGCTAAATAAAGAAGAAATGAAAGAATGGGCTGCGGAAGACCCTAGGAGAGAAATTTGCGATGGGTTGCCCTATCAAGAACTGCCGTTGTATTTGCCTACAAAAGAGCCCCAGCAGCAAGCTATGTACGAGTGTCATGACAATCCGATGGCTGGTCATAAAGGAATACAAAAAACTGAAGACCTGATAAAACGAAAATTCTGGTGGCCCCACATGAATCAAGACATACACCAGTACGTTTTAGGATGCGAGATCTGTGCACGGGGAAAGTCGGAAAGGCAGGCCCCTAAAGGATTGTTACGACCACTACCCACACCCCGTACCCATGCCACACAGTTTTCTTAGATCTAATTGTAGATTTGCCCTCATCCCCTGGTTTCGATACAATCCTAGTTTGTGTGGACATGTTTAGTAAAATGACACACTTTGTAGCCTTCAAGGGAATACCCACAACAAAACAATTGTCTCAACTCTTTAACCAAAATGTAATCCGGATTCATGGCATTCCTAAGGTTTTAGTTACCGATAGGGGTTCCCAGTTTGTATCAAGGTTCTGGAAGGCTTACACCAAGGGGTTGCAAATTGAACATCGATACTCCACTAGTTTCCATCCAGAAACTGATGGGCAAACCGAAATAACCAACCAAGAGCTAGAACAGTATCTTAGGCTCTACTTACTGGATGAAGAAGGAGATTGGCCTGAATACTTGTGGACAGCTGAGTTTGCTCACAACAATGCCCAAAATGTGTCCACCGGTTATTCTCCCTTTTTCATGAACTACGGCAGGCATCCTAATTCCCTGATTGAATTTGGAAGTGTAGAAGTACCAGCAGCACAGGAGATAGCTCAACATATAGCTAAAATTCATCAATCAGCAACACAGAATTTAACACTAGCTAAGAGTCGTTATAAACACTTCGCTGATCAAAAAAGAAAGGAAGCACCCAATCTCCAAATAGGGGATCAAGTCTGGCTCAGTACTAAAAATCTAAGGCTAAAAGGTGACCGCAAATTTCAACCACGTTTCGTAGGGCCGTATCCTTTAGAAAAAATCATCAACCCAGTAACTTACCGTTTAACACTCTCAGAGACTACCAAAATCCACCCGGTTTTTCATATATCCTTACTGAAGAAAGTTCACCCAGACTTGAGACAAAAGAAACCTCCAATACCTCTAGTAGTTAATGGTGAGGTTGAATACGAAGTTAAACGAATCTTAGATTTAAAAAGGGTTAACAACGACCTTTACTACTTAATTGACAGGAAAGGCTATGGACCTGAGGAAAGATTTTGGGAGAAAAGTTCTGATGTCCACGCTCCACGTTTGGTCAGAGCCTTTCATACAAAATTTCCCACTAAACCACGACTGGAGGAAGCCCCGTTGAGAGGGGGTACTGTCAGGGTTCACAGGAGGTTTCCTCCTCGTGAGCCCATTGTTGCCAGCATTTCCACCTTAAGACTCCACAGGCAAAGCCCTAAGTCTCGCCGTGGTTCAAGTTGGCAAACGAGTTGGCGGCGCTGGAACTCCAAGATGGCCGCCAACCCGATCGCTGAGCAGCAGTCTAGTTTCTGTTAGAATCTTCCGTTTGGTGGAGCGCGCGCTAACATTCTACTGCGCACTTCACCGGAGATTCTTCCCTGTCAAGAGCTCACCTTCCCTTCTCTGTCGCGTCAGCCAGAGAGGGTAGTGTCGGCGGGCGACGTCTAGCTTCGCCGGTATCCTGTTTCTACAGAACTCTTTGTTTTTTTGAGGTTAGTGTTTGCGCATGCCTATAACCAACATTTCCTGTTGAGTTCAGCACATGCTCGTTTAAGGAGCAGTGTTCCTAGTTCTGAGCAAATGCTTGGGTGAGGAAGGTGCGGACGTGAAGGCTTCCTCACGTCTTATTTTCTTCACATTTGGTTCGTAACAAGTATCTCTAAGATTAAATAGGCTTACGCTTAATCTGAAGAACCATAATAAGTAGTTGTGTTTAGTAAAAGAAATAAAGTCTCTCCCATTAAAAAAATTAGAGTACTATTCTCAGCCTCTTTTATTAATTAGTTGATAATAAATACAATATCATAAGAAGAGAGAGTTCCGTATGGGTTTAATCTTTCCTCAGCCCTCTCCCTCATCGAAAATTCCGCACTCTAATATGATTCTAATTCAGTAGGCGAACCTTGACACTTACCTGAGTATCTCCCTGGTGAAGAGAATCGTGCTGAAGGGCTCCAGCTCATAGCTCTTCCTGCAAGAGACAAGAGTTGGTTACATTACTTATCCATCTCACTTCGCAAGCTACACAAGTTCCTAGTATCTACAAGAGAAGACTTAGAAGAGAGACAAAGGCCAAAGACTATTCTGGTAAGACCAAGTTACTTTAGAGCTAATATCTAAGGAGCTAATAATGACATAAGAGCGTATTTTGAGAACTGTGATTTATTTCAGCTACCATAAGAAGGAAGAAGGAAGCGAAAACAAGAACAGGCAGAATACGAGAGATTTGGCAGTCTCTTCTCATCCCCATCCCCTTTCCCCCCTTGGTACTTACCTGTGAAGGAAAACTAATACCTAGCAGGAAAGTTCCGAAAGGGGCACTGGGAATTTAGCGTCGTTCTGCTCCTGTGCAGTTTCGGGAACTAAAGAGATTGTAGCCCTGACAAATATGCAAATCAGTCTTTGACCCTGCTCCTCCTGGGAACAGTCGAGCCCAAACTGCCAGGCCAGGTTCTCCCTGAACTAGAAAGAAGCATCCTTGGACCTGTTTCGGGGTATCACCCCTCATCAGCCAGGCTAGCTTGAACCCAGTGGCGCAGTGAGCACGGGACCCACGTCTGGGCATACCCTTCCCACTTAGGGCGACAAAAGCAAAAGGAACAAATGATGGACGGAATGCTGAATAATGCAAACATTCATCACCAGTGACAAACCTCTGGGTTTAATCCACGTCTGGGCATACCCTTGGCCAGTTAGAGTGAACATAGCAAACACAGTAAGATGATGGACAGAGTGCTCAAACTTTTCACTATGCCACCTTTGTTGGACCCAGCAATATTCAAATCAGCCTTAACACTGCTCCTCATAGGAACAGTCCAGCTCAAACTGCCGGGCCAGGTCCTCCCTGGACTGGAAACAAGCATCCTGGGACCGGTTTTGGGATATCAACCCTCATCAGCCAGGCTAGCTTGAATCCAGTGGCACAGCAAGCAAGGGACCCACGTCTGGGAGGGTGCAGAACAGAAGTATTATCTGAAGAAAATTCATCTTGATCCATGTAATACCTGGAGGAAATTAGTTGAAAAAATGGAGGCCCGGGTTCAATAGTAGGACTCAAAACATCTAATAAAGGTGGATCCACCAACAGTGTATCAGTGTATCAGTATAAATGACATCCAAAGTAGAAGACGCAGTAGTAGAAATAGTCATCATTTCGGTTGTGTTGTTGGTTGAGGACTGTGTTGTGTTGTTGGTTGAGGACTGAGCCTCTCCCTGCCCTCAGCCAGGAAGTGTCCGCATCGGTGGTGCTCAAGCGTTGCAAAGGATAGTCTTGTGAAGGAGCACAAACATCCTGTGGCTTACTATTTAGAATCGGCCACATGGTGTAATTTAACATGTTCGATGAAGACATAGCGTTTGTCTCTAGAACCAGGAAGTGGTGGCAGGATTACAGTTCTTTTACCTTGGACTCCAAGGACCGTCACAGCAGTACGGTAGGATGGGCTAAACTCCTTTTTAATTGCTACTTTCTCTCGAAACAGATTTTCAATCTTTGGAATCCAGCCAGAAACTTTAGGCTTTGTCTCTGCAGCTGGCGAAAGAGACGTGCGCAAGTGTTTGCTTGATTGAACGTCACAAAACGTTTATAAGTCCTGTAAGACAGCACAATGGTTATCTATGTCAAAGGTTGTGGAAGCCGTCACAATATCTGGACTGTCAAGGTCTGGAACATACATCTTGATGGCTAAAAGTACTTTGTATAGGGTGAGCCCCCCCAGTAATCTTTTAGGGAGGTTATTAAGAGCTTGTTGGACTCCATAGAGGTGGTTGTACCAACTACGCCCACTACGAATACTCCAGCTGTTAATGACTGATTTAAGTCACTGTTCATTCTTTCCACAATAGAATTGCCCTCAGGCCTATATGGAGAAAAATAATGCACCTGTACACCCAAGGACATCATCAAATCTCAGTATGCTTTAGAAACGAAATCCGAACCCTGGTCCGAATGGAATGCAAAGCATGCATAAGTACTGATAAAGACTTGCAAGTCTTTAATAACTGTTCGAGCATCAGCAGAGCACTGTCGCCAAACCCAGAAGAATCTAAACAAGAATCAACTGCAACTAATATAAATTTGAACACAGTATCCAAAATCAGTGGACCGCAATGATCCACATAAATACAGCCAAAAGGCTTGTTGGAAATTAAGAGGTGGACTGCTCCCTTCCCTGCACAACTCTGTCTGGTAGCTGCTGCCACCAAGCTCCCTGCTGCTGACCATCTGGACCTCTGGTCAGTGGTTCAAGGCCCTCCTCCACCCGCAAGCTCCAGCCTGCACATCATCCCTGGTGGTCTAGTGGTAGAACATCTCTGCTCTGCTGCTGCGCTGCCCTCTGTCTCTCTCTTCTGCCTTTCTCTGAATCTTTTCCTGTCCTTTTTTACCTTTTTTGCACTTTTTTTCCTTTTGCACCTTTTTGCCACTTCTGGGCTTTTTCCCTCCTTTTTACCCCTGCTGTTGCGATCCCCCACAGCCCTGCCACCCTCCAATGCCACTTTCCCGCTCCCCGCATTTCCCACCTCCCAGCTGTCTAGCCCCCCAGCACACTACTTAATGGGAGGCGCTGTCATACCGAAGACGTGCCAAAAGCAAGCCAGTCGGCACTTGTTCGTGCCTGGACTGCGCCCAGCACCAAGGACCATGGTTCTCGGACCTGCCACCACTATGACACCTGCACCCTCCACGCCCTCAACCCCAGACGCAACACCACCTACGGCCTCGCAATGCCAGACCTATTGTTTTGGTGTTAAAATACTAAACGTTTCTTAATTCATTAAAAATATTAAAAATCATTTAATAGAAAATAAAATTGTTAATTAATTTACTTATTTTCAACCTGGAACTCATATAACAAAATGTTACAGCACATTAACTCATCAAATGAAATATTTAATATACAATTAAAAATTGAAAATGTATTAATATAACTAATAAATATTTGCTTTCTAAAAATAAAGGAAAAACCACCCTTCCTAGCATTGTAATATTTTATTAATATTTAGTAAATATAATTGAAAGTAGTGTGTTTTTTAATAAATTAAAATATTTGTGATTTTTATTAAAATTTTAAAATGTTAACTTAATGATTTGTATAACATAAGTCAATTATTTGTAAAATTATAAAAATAGATTTTTTAAAATATTTTTTAACACAAAAACAATTTTATATATATTTTATGTAAAAGTAGACATATTTTAATGATATTTCCTATGCAGTGTTATATGAAGACCCTGCCTCTATAATGTTC
Organism: Calotriton arnoldi; assembly: GCA_963921515.1. Taxonomy (NCBI): domain Eukaryota; kingdom Metazoa; phylum Chordata; class Amphibia; order Caudata; family Salamandridae; genus Calotriton; species Calotriton arnoldi. The sequence goes on along the minus strand of CAWUFW010001597.1, from coordinate 376,332 downwards.
TATGGAAGTGATTTGCCGTACCTAGGTGTGGTGCTATACTTCAAGGCTGGGCTGGAGTACATGTACTACTGTAATGTGACCTTTTGGGCTTTAGTAATTTTAAAAAAGCAGTTTGTGGATAGAATGATCTTATTCTTTAGTGGGTGGGTGTTTGCATACCCCTCACTATTCCTCTCCTTAGGGCTCCCTAAACCCCTTGCATTTTGTAGTAAGTATTCTCCATTTTCCAGCTTCACCTTTGTGTCCCCCACATTTACAGCTGAATGGCCTTCAGAGCTAAGATGTGTGGAGGTTGAGACCAATCCCTCATCTACCTTAGGAGTTTACCCACCCCTCATTTAAGGTATCAAAGGTGGTAAATAGGACATAGGCTTTGAGTAAAAGAGGGTTAGAAGAGAGAAGGAAAGATACTCTCCTGCAGGTAGTTGTAGGTGTTAAAAATTAAACACAATAGTCCGGAAGTCCAAAGTTTAACTAGATTTTAATGCAAAATTGCAGGCAGCACTGAAAAAGATCAGAGACAACTGTCTTTTCAACTTACCAGGGCTTCCATTAGAAAATGTTCTAGTGGCGCATAGATCTTTAAATACACAAAAATGAAGTCAATATAGCTATGTTTTCTATCAGCTTGGTAACATGGCAGAAACTTGTTTCTCTCAGTGAAAACTTACCTAATGAGCAGGTGTCAGGATCTTCTCCCCAAGGAAGGAAGTTTAATGATGTCCTTGAAAAGAGCGCCAAAAAGCACTAAGCATCAATTGTGGTTATCTGGCCATACTGGACTGGGAAAACTCACAAGTTCAGGCCGACAGCAATGGAATGCGGCTGCCTACAGGGACATCTTAGCCCCGCTGAACACAGTAACTTCATTCTGGTTACGAAGAGATGTGTAGTCCCGCGTTGAGGATCTGTGATGCAGCAGAGGAGATGTGTGGTCAGGGGAGGAGATGTGTCGCGCAGCAGCGGTTTCGATGGGCTGTGTTGGATGAGGCGATGTCCTTGAATAGAGATGGCCATCAGCCAGGCGAGCTTGAATCCAGTGGCGCAGGGCCCGAGTGGCCTGAAATGCATTGGGTTTTTAATAAACTGCTATGATGAACCTGCGCTTGTACGTGTTCTTGTATAGAGGTTCGGATGGCCCAACTAGAACATGAGAATCTTTGGAAAATGCATTTCCTTGCATGCGGATTTGAACAGTTTCAAAATTAACAAGTGTATGGATGATTTTTGGAGATAAATGTGGAAAAATGGAAAATAATTGATAAAGGAATTAATACAGAGGCAGTATCGGCTGTGCCAGTGGTTTGGGGCGTAACGTCGCCCCATCGTAATGTTGTTTAGTTTAATACGTGCAGTTTGGGCTAGGCACGTTCCCACTGAGCACGCAACGTTGAATATGGAAGTTTAAATCATGGAATTAAAATACAAGAGACGGTGTGCAACCCGCATTTATGTGTTGTTGCAGTGAGCATGGGACCCATGTCTGGGCATACCCTTCACTCTTTGGGTGACAAACGCAAAAAGAGCAGATGATGGACGGAATGCTGAACAATGCAAACATTCACCCCCAGTCAACAGATCTTGGTTTAATCCATTGTTTTTTTGCACACCACGCCACCCCAGTTTGGACCCAGCCATATGAAAATCAGTCTTGACCCCTCCCCTCATAGGAACAGTCCAGCCCAAGCTGCCAAGCCAGATCCTGCCTGGACTGGCTGAAGAGGGGTGAAACCCCGAAACCGGTCCTAGGATGCTTGTTTCCGGTCCAGGGAGGACCTGGTTTGGCAGTTCGGCCTGGACTGTTCCCATGAGGCACAGGGTCAAGACTGATTTGCATATGGCCAGGTCTAAACTGGGGAGGCATGGTGAGCAAAAGAATGATGGATTTAACCCAGATCTCTTGACTGGGGGTGAATGTTTTGATTTGTTCTGCATTCCGTCCATCAATTGTGTGTCTTTTGCTTTCTCGCCCTAAGTGCGCCAGGTATGCCCAGACGTGGGTCCTGGGCTCACTGTGCCACTGGAATCAAGCTATCCTGGCTGAAAAGGGGTGAAACCCCAAAACCGGTCCTAGGATGCTTGTTTCCGGTCCAGGGAGGACCTGGCTTGGCAGTTCGGCCTGGACTGTTCCCATGAGGCACAGGGTCAAGACTGATTTGCATATGGCCAGGTCTAAACTGGGGTGGCATGGTGAGCAAAAGAATGATGGATTTAACCCAGATCTCTTGACTGGGGGTGAATGTTTTGATTTGTTCTGCATTCTGTCCATCAATTGTGTATCTTTTGCTTTCTCGCCCTAAGTGCGCCAGGTATGCCCAGACGTGGGTCCTGGGCTCACTGTGCCACTGGAATCAAGCTATCCTGGGTGAAGAGGGGTGAAACCCCGAAACCGGTCCTAGGATGCTTGTTTCCGGTCCAGGGAGGACCTGGCTTGGCAGTTCGGGCTGGACTGTTCCCATGAGGCACAGGGTCAAGACTGATTTGCATATGGCCAGGTCTAAACTGGGGTGGCATGGTGAGCAAAAGAATTATGGATTTAACCCAGATCTCTTGACTGGGGGTGAATGTTTTGATTTGTTCTGCATTCCGTCCACCAATTGTGTGTCTTTTGGACTTGAAACAAGCATCAAAGTCTAACAAACATTCTTGAGGAAATAACATATTATTCACACATACAATACTTGGCTAATTATGCTCCTAAATCCCGCTTTCACTTGCCAAATTCGAAAGCGAGGTTACGCCTTTGGTAAATGTGCAAATGTACAGCTCTGGGCCTTATGAATTCAGTGCCTAATTGAGCCATTAAAATTAGTAAACATATTCAATGCCACAGGAAACTTCAAACTACTATAAAATAAAGTACATGCAAACCCCGAGCAGCCAATATTCAAAAACTGTGAGATATGAGTACAAAAGTTTCTTTGTTCTTTTTTATTTTCTTTGTTCTTCACATTTCATTTGATGTTAGTAATACACTTCATAGTCACTCCGGTAACTTCTGCAGCCAACATGTGTTTTGTCAGTTAGGTACATACACCTCTGACTTCATCAGGGATGCTGTTATCAAAATCTATTTTTTAATAAGCAGAACGTAAATGGTCAGACACAAGCTCTTCATTATTTCTATGCTGTTACACACGCATGGTTGGAGTACTCTCCTTTTGGATGCGAAAACAAGATACAGGCAAGTGATATCCTGGCTTATGGAGCACATTATACGATAAAAAGAGGAGCTGACTATAGCCCTATCATAGAAGTACTGAAGAACGTGTGTCTGACCATTTACGTTCTGCTTATTATAAAATAGATTTTTATGACAGCATCCCTGATGAAGTCAGAAGTGTATGTACCTAACTGACGAAACACCTGTTGGCTACAGAAGTTACCGGAGTGACTATGAAGTGTATTAAGATCATCAAATAAAATGTGAAGAAGAGAGAAAATAAAAAACGAAGAACAAAGAAACTTTTTGTACTCATATATCACAGTTTTTTAATGTTGGCTGCTCTGGGTTGCATGTACTTAAAGTTATTGAGGTTCTCCTCAACAAATTGAGAGTGTTGGTGGTCGCTCTTTCCCCTTGGAGCACCGTGATTTCTGAGATTTAGTTGAGAATACGCTGGGTTTGCGCTAGCAATTAACCTTGCCACAGTAATTTATTATTTACTATAAAATTACATTGATATTCTGTTATAAAATATTAAAACATTCTTGGTTTTACACGTGATGATTAATGCTGTGTACACAGAAGTGAACATGATACAGGTAGGCTGGGGCAGAGGTTTAAATTCCGTCAGCCAAATCGGAGGAATTTTGATGAATCTGTAATTACACAGAATTACTGATTAACTCAAATTCCACCATTCCGATAGAATTAGATTATGCAGTCGTTTCTGTAGTTTACAAACCACTGCATACCACTCTTTGCCCTTGCATAATCTACAGGCATTAACTTGTAATCACCCCAGAGTATGTAAGGGTGCCGAGTGATTGATTGATATATATATATATATATCTACTGGCGGTCGCCAGTAGATAGTTATAGTTAGGACCTATTTTCCATAGGAAATCCGCGACATTCTATTTGAAATAACTCTTGCGTCGGTTGACGAATCTTCGCGAAATTTTCAAACTTTATGGCCCGCTCCGGTCCGCTCCTACCCTGAAAGTCTCAGGGTGATTCGTCAAGCGGGGGCCGAGAAAAAGGGGGTCCCAAAACGTGTTTTCCCCATTCATTTTCCCATAGGAAACTTTAGACACGGCTACAGCCCGAACTGCTGAACGGAATTACACCAAATTTGGCAAAGAGGTAGTTCTTGGTTCAGAAAGAACCCTTTTTGTTAAATGTTGTAAATCCGTTCAGTAGTTGCGGAGAAATTAAAAAAATAAGAGTCAAAAAATCAATTTCCCGTAGGAAACTTTATGCAAGGTTACAGCCCGAACTGCTGAACGGAATTACACCAAATTTGGCAAAGAGGTAGTTCTTGGTTCAAAAATAACCCTTTTTGTTAAATGGTGTAAATCCGTTCAGTAGTTGCTGAGAAAATCAAAAGTAAAAACACATATATATCTGGGCGGAGCCTAACCACACATGTCATCGTGAGATTTGATTGGCTGTCAGCACTTCATCCTGGAATTGCTGGCAGCCATCTTGGGACCAATATAAATGATAGTACCCCATTGAAATGCATTGTAGTGAATCGAAGATTTTGAGGGTTACCAAAAGGAGAACTATAAAGGGTGATAACAGACTTTAGTTACATTAGAATTCATTTGTTGATGGTACCATACTAATTTCAGGAATTGTGGTGTGTTCTAAGGTGATTTTACCCTGTGAAAAACCTTCTGCTGGGATATCATGAATCATGTTTGAGAGAAAACTATTTTCACATGCTTGTCCCATACAGTTTTGGAAGGTGCCCCAGAAGCTAAAATGAGAGCATATTTTCTGTAAATTCACATTATCTTTCTCAGTCATGTGAGAATGAAGTCTGACATTCTCAGTAAAACATGTACATCCAACAAGGGCAGAGACTGTCAGTTGATTCCTTTGTGTTCTACTGCAGCTTCCCAGAGTGTTCTAAAGAACAACTAGAGTGCTAACAGCCTTACTTATGACAAAAGTATGGCACACCTGAAGCCATCTTGATTGGAATAAACTGGTAACACTTAAAACATTTAATTTAAAAAGGAACAAAATGATGGGGTTCATTTTGTCATAGAAATTATGATTAGTGCTGTAGAAAGAAAAATTAGGACATGTTTCAAGTGTGATCTCAAATATCTTCCTGTTATATTTCAACAGGAGCAGCCTGTCAGTTGATGCCTTTGTGTTCTACTGCAGCTTCCCAGAGTGTTCTAAAGAACAACTAGAGCGCTAACAGTCTTACTTATGACAAAAGTATGGCACACCTGAAGCCATCTTGATTGGAATAAACTGGTAACACTTAAAACATTTAATTTAAAAAGGAACAAAATGAGGGGGTTCATTTTGCCATAGAAATTATGGTTAGTGCTGTAGAAAGAAAAATTAGGACATGTTTTAAGTGAGATCTCAAATATCTTCCTGTTATATTTCAACAGGAGCAGCCTGTCAGTTGATGCCTTTGTGTTCTACTGCAGCTTCCCAGAGTGTTCTAAAGAACAACTAGAGTGCTAACAGCCTTACTTATGACAAAAGTATGGCACACCTGAAGCCATCTTGATTGGAATAAACTGGTAACACTTAAAACATTTAATTTAAAAAGGAACAAAATGAGGGGGTTCATTTTGCCATAGAAATTATGGTTAGTGCTGCAAAAAGAAAATTTAGTGCATGTTTTAAGTGAGATCACAAATCCTCTTCTATTTCATTAGAAAATTCTGACATGCAGACTGAAACAATCACTTTCAATACCAGCAGTAGACTTCCAGTTAACTCCTTGGTGAGCAGTAGCTTTACTACAGTGATCTAATGAACAACTAGAGTAATAACATTCTGAATTTATGGCAAATGTGTGACACATCTGAATGCCTTCTTGATGGAATCAAAGTAAAAACTGAAAGCATTTCCTACTGAGGAGACTGCAGTAAATGAGGAAATTAGGAAACTTCATAACAAAGAAGTCTTCCAAGATGGCCACCAGTGAAAAAAGAGCCCAAATGTAGCACAAATATTACCCAGATGTAGCCCACATATAGCCCAATGACAAAAGTGTGCAAAACACTTTTTATTTTTAGTTTTTTGCAGTTTTATGTAGTGCAGACTGGTCAGGTATTGGAGCGTTGCATCTTAAAACATGACCCCCTACACTACAAAAACACCACTGCACTACCCTAAACCCTAAAACACTACCCCAGCATGACCCTCTACACTACACAAGCACCACTGCACTATCCTAAACCCTAAAACACTACCCCCAGCATGACCCCCTACACTACACAAACACCACTGCACTACCCTAAACCCTAAAACACTACCCCAACACCACTGCACTAACCTAAATCCTAAAACACTACCCCCAGCACGACCCCCTACACTACCCAAACACCACTGCACTACCCTAAAACATGACCCCTTACACTACACAAACACCACTGCACTACCCTAAACCCTAAAACACTACCCCCAGCACGACCCCCTACACTACACAAGCACCACTGCACTACCCTAAACCCTAAAACACTGCCCCCAGCACGACCCCCTACACTACACAAACACCACTGCACTACCTTAAACCCTAAAACACTACCCCCAGCACGACCCCCTACACTGCCCGAACACCACTGCACTGCCCTAAACCCTGAAACACATACCCTAGCACGACCCCCTACACTGCCCGAACACCACTGCACTGCCCTAAACCCTGAACACCACCCCCTTCACGACCCCCTACACTGCCCGAACACCACTGCACTGCCCTAAACCCTGAAACACCACCCCCAGCATGACCCCTACACTGCCCGAACACCACTGCACTGCCCTAAACCCTAAAACACTACCCCCAGCAAGACCTACTACACTGCCCGAACACCACTGCACTGCCCTAAACCCTGAAACATCACCCCCAGCAAGACCCCCTACACTGCCCGAACACCACTGCCCTAAACCCTGAAACACCACCCCAGCACGACCCCCTACACTGCCCAAACACCACTGCACTGCCCTAAACCCTGAAACACCACCCCCAGCACGACCCCCTACACTGCCCGAACACCACTGCACTGCCCTAAACCCTGAAACACCACCCCCTGCACGACCCCCTACACTGCCCAAACACTACTGCACTGCCCTAAACCCTGAAACACCATCCCCAGCATGACCCCCTACACTGCACGAACACCACTGCACTGCCCTAAACCCTGAAACACTACCCCCAGCAAGACCCCTACACTGCCCGAACACCACTGCACTGCCCTAATCCCTGAAACACCACCCCCAGCAAGACCCCCTACACTGCCCGAACACCACTGCCCTAAACCCTGAAACACCACCCCCAGCAAGACCCCTACACTGCCCAAACACCACTGCACTGCCCTAAACCCTGAAACACCAGCCCCAGCACAACCCCTACACTGCCCGAACACCACTGCACTGCCCTAAACCCTGAAACACCACCCCCTGCACGACCCGCTACACTGCCCGAACACCACTGCACTGCCCTAAACCCTGAAACACCACCCCCAGCACGACCCCCTACACTGCCCGAACACCACTGCACTGCCCTAAACCCTGAAACACCACCCCCTGCACGATCCCCTACACTGCCCGAACACTACTGCACTGCCCTAAACCCTGAAACACCACCCCCAGCACGACCCCCTACACTGCACGAACACCACTGCACTGCCCTAAACCCCGAAACACTACCCCCAGCAAGACCCCCTACACTGCCCGAACACCACTGCCCTAAACCCTGAAACACCACCCCCAGCAAGACCCCCTACACTGCCTGTACACCACTGCACTGCCCTAAACCCTGAAACACCACCCCCAGCATGACCCCCTACACTGCCCGAACACCACTGCACTGCCCTAAACCCTGAAACACCACCCCCAGCATGACCCCCTACACTGCCCGAACACCACTGCACTGCCCTAAACCCTGAAACACCAGCCACAGCACGACCCCCTACACTGCCCGAACACCACTGCACTGCCCTAAACCCTGAAACACCAGCCCCAGCACAACCCCGTACACTGCCCGAGCACCACTGCACTGCCCTAAACCCTGAAACACCAGCCCCAGCACGACCGCCTACACTGCCCAAAAACCACTGCACTGCCCTAAACCCTGAAACACCCGCCCCAGCAAGACCCCCTACACTGCCCGAACACCACTGCACTGCCCTTAACCCTGAAACACCACCCCCAGCAAGACCCCCTACACTGTCCGAACACCACTGCACTAAAGCCTGAAACACCACCCCCAGCAAGACCACCTACACTGGCCGAACACCACTGTACTGCCCTAAACCCTGAAACACCACCCCCTGCACGACCCCCTACACTGCCGGAACACCACTGCACTGCCCTAAACCCTGAAACACCAACCCCAGCACGACCCCCTACACTACACAAGCACCACTGCACTACCCTAAACCCTAAAACACTACCCCCAGCACGACCCCCTACACTACACAAGCACCACTGCACTACCCTAAACCCTAAAACACTGCCCCCAGCACGACCCCCTACACTACACAAACACCACTGCACTACCTTAAACCCTAAAACACTACCCCAGCACGACCCCCTACACTGCCCGAACACCACTGCACTGCCCTAAACCCTGAAACACATACCCTAGCACGACCCCCTACACTGCCCAAACACCACTGCACTGCCCTAAACCCTGAACACCACCCCCTTCACGACCCCCTACACTGCCCGAACACCACTGCACTGCCCTAAACCCTGAAACACCACCCCCAGCATGACCCCTACACTACCCGAACACCACTGCACTGCCCTAAACCCTAAAACACTACCCCCAGCAAGACCTCCTACACTGCCCGAACACCACTGCACTGCCCTAAACCCTGAAACATCACCCCCAGCAAGACCCCCTACACTGCCCGAACACCACTGCCCTAAACCCTGAAACACCACCCCCAGCACGACCCCCTACACTGCCCGAACACCACTGCACTGCCCTAAACCCTGAAACACCACCCCCAGCACGACCCCCTACACTGCCCGAACACCACTGCACTGCCCTAAACCCTGAAACACCACCCCCTGCACGACCCCCTACACTGCCCAAACACTACTGCACTGCCCTAAACCCTGAAACACCATCCCCAGCACGACCCCCTACACTGCACGAACACCACTGCACTGCCCTAAACCCTGAAACACTACCCCCAGCAAGACCCCCTACACTGCCCGAACACCACTGCACTGCCCTAATCCCTGAAACACCACCCCCAGCAAGACCCCCTACACTGCCCGAACACCACTGCCCTAAACCCTGAAACACCACCCCCAGCAAGACCCCCTACACTGCCCAAACACCACTGCACTGCCCTAAACCCTGAAACACCAGCCCCAGCACAACCCCTACACTGCCCGAACACCACTGCACTGCCCTAAACCCTGAAACACCACCCCCTGCACGACCCCCTACACTGCCCGAACACCACTGCACTGCCCTAAACCCTGAAACACCACCCCCAGCACGACCCCCTACACTGCCCGAACACCACTGCACTGCCCTAAACCCTGAAACACCACCCCCTGCACGATCCCCTACACTGCCCGAACACTACTGCACTGCCCTAAACCCTGAAACACCACCCCCAGCACGACCCCCTACACTGCACGAACACCACTGCACTGCCCTAAACCCCGAAACACTACCCCCAGCAAGACCCCTACACTGCCCGAACACCACTGCCCTAAACCCTGAAACACCACCCCCAGCAAGACCCCCTACACTGCCTGTACACCACTGCACTGCCCTAAACCCTGAAACACCACCCCCAGCATGACCCCCTACACTGCCCGAACACCACTGCACTGCCCTAAACCCTGAAACACCAACCCCAGCATGACCCCCTACACTGCCCGAACACCACTGCACTGCCCTAAACCCTGAAACACCAGCCACAGCACGACCCCCTACACTGCCCGAACACCACTGCACTGCCCTAAACCCTGAAACACCAGCCCCAGCACGACCCCATACACTGCCCGAACACCACTGCACTGCCCTAAACCCTAAAACACCAGCCCCAGCACGACCGCCTACACTGCCCAAAAACCACTGCACTGCCCTAAACCCTGAAACACCCGCCCCAGCATGACCCCCTACACTGCCCGAACACCACTGCACTGCCCTAAACCCTGAAACACCAGCCACAGCACGACCCCCTACACTGCCCGAACACCACTGCACTGCCCTAAACCCTGAAACACCAGCCCCAGCACGACCCCCTACACTGCCCAAACACCACTGTACTGCCCTAAACCCTGAAACACCAGCCCCAGCATGACCCCCTACACTGCACCAACACCACTGCACTGCCCTAAACCCTGAAACACCACCCCCTGCATGACCCCTACACTGCCCGAACACCACTGCACTGCCCTAAACCCTGAAACACCACCCCCTGCAGCACCCCCTACACTGCCCGAACACCACTGCACTGCCCTAAACCCTGAAACACCACCCCAGCACGACTCCCTTTACTGCTCGAACACCACTGCACTGCCCCAAACCCTGAAACACCACCCCCAGCACGTCCCCCTACACTGCCCGAACACCACTGCCCTAAACCCTGGAACACCACCCCTGCATGACCCCCTACACTGCCCAAACACCACTGCACTGCCCTAAACCCTGAAACACCACCCCTATACTGCCCGAACACCACTGCACTGCCCTAAACCCTGAAACACCACCCCCAGCACGACCCCCTACACTGCCCGAACACCACTGCACTGCCCTAAACCCTAAAACACCAACCCCAGCATTACCCCCTACACTGCCCAAACACCACTGTACTGCCCTAAACCCTAGAACACTACCCCCAGCACGACCCCCTACACTACCCGAACACCACTGCACTACCCTAAACCCTAAAATACTACCCCCAGCACAACCCCCTACACTACCCGAACACGACTGCACTGCCCTAAACCCTCAAACACTCCCCCAGCACGACCCCCTACACTACCCGAACACCACTGCACTGCCCTAAACCCTAAAACACTCCCCCAGCATGACCCCTACACTACCCGAACACCACTGCACTGCCCTAAACCCTAAAACACTCCCCCAGCACGACCCCCTACACTACCCAAACGCCACTGCACTGCCCTAAACCCTAAAACACTACCCCTGCATGACCCCCTACACTACCCAAACACCAATGCACTACCCTAATCCCTAAAACACTACCCCCGCATGACCCCCTACACTACCCTAAACCCTAAAACACTACCCCCGCATGACTCCCTACACTACCCAAAGACCACTGCACTACCCAAACCCTAAAACACGACCTCCTACACTACACAAACACCACTGCACTACCCTAAACCCTAAAACACTACCCCCTACACTACACAAACACCACTGCACTAGCCTAAACCCTAAAACACTACCCCCAGCAGTACCCCTACACTACCCAAACACCACTGCACTAACCTAAACCCTAAAACACTACCCCCAGCAGTACCCCCTACACTACCCAAACACCACTGCACTACCCTAAATCACTACCCCCAGCACGACCCCCTACACTACCCAAACACCACTGCACTACCCTAAACCCTAAAACACTACCCCCAGCACGACCCCTACACTACCCAAACACCACTGCACTACCCTAAACCCTAAAACACTCCCCCAGCATGACTCCCTACACTACCCAAACACCACTGCACTACCCTAAACCCTAAATCTACCCCCAGCATGACCCCCTACACTACACAAACACCACTGCACTACCCTAAACCCTAAAACACTACCCCCAGCACGACCCTCTTCACTACCTAAACACAACTGCACAATTTGTTACAGGCGTTGCAACGCAGGACTGTGGTGCTTACTGGAAGTACCTAGTGGGCTAGTTGGGCCCCAAGGACCCTCAGGATTCAAGGTGACCTAATCCCCAACTTAAAACGCACCACGGGGCGCGTTTGCACAGTGGTGAAGGGAGGGGCGGGGCCTCAGGTGACATGTGCGCAAACACGCCCTGTGGTGCGTTTTAAGTTGGGGAATTAATTCCCTTTGAATCCTGAGGGACCCTGGGGCCAACTAGCCCACCAGGTACATTCAGTAAGCACAACAGAGTTGCGTTGCAGAGAGGTGAAAAAGGTGCGTGGCCTCGGAACGCCTCTCTGCAACTCAGCTCTGTGGTCCTAACTGTAGGTACCTGGGGGCTAGTTGGGCCCCAGGGACCCTCAGAATTCAAGGGGACTTAATCCCACAACTTAAAACGCGCCACGGGGTGCGTTTGCACACATGTCACCTCAGGCCCCCTCCCTTCACCACTGTGCAAACGCGCCCTGTAGCGCGTTTTAAGAGGTAGTTTTAATCCCCTGCCCTATTATGTACTAGGGACTTGCAGAGGAGGTCATGCTAATCACAGGGGTACCCCAACGCATAGTGTTCCCTAGTGTATGTAGGTGTTTTCACTGTATTCTAAGTGTCTTTTAGCATAGCACTGGCTCTGGTTAGTCAGAGTCAGTTACCACCAGTACCCGTCTGAAAAAGTTGAGGGCACAGGATGATTTTGCAACAAGGCCTCTTTCTGCTCCTCTGTTGGTTCTTTCTGCACATCTTTTGCTTCTTTCTGTGCGTTTTTCTTCTTTCTTCACATGTCCTACCTCTGTAGGCATAGTTAGAAACTAGCATTTAAAAAACCTTTGAAATTCACTTAAAAAATCATAGGTTTCAGGCACGTTATAGTTAGAAATTAGCATTTAAAAAACCTTTGAAATTCACTGAAAAAACCATAGGTTTCAGACACGTTATAGTTAGAAATTAGCATTTAAAAAACCTTTGAAATTCACTGAAAAAACCATAGGTTTTAGGGACAGTTATAGTTAGTTTGACATTTCACTCGTACAAAACCATAGAAATTCCCCGTTATAGTTAGTTCAGCTAACTATAACTCGCGCTCCGCAATGCACTGCTGATGACGTCACATATTACATCACTCATGACATGGTCAGTGACATCACTGATGACATCACTGATGACATCTCAAATGACATCACTGATGACATCATCCATGTGATAATTTCATGCATCTTCTCACACCCTAATATAACTTTTGATACACCCACTCTAAATTACAGACTGCCATTCTCAAAACCATAGACACTCCAACACCAAAAACTACATACCCACTCACTGATTCTTAGGTCTACACACACATCCACTCACTCACCCGTACAGTCACTCATACTTAGTCACTCAGTACAGGACTATCATATGCACTCATACACCTATATAAACACTCACACACCGCCACTCATCCATAGAGGTACTCACACACCTAGTCAGTCATGCAAAAACTTAATCACACACCCATTTACTCACCTATACAGTTATACACACACCAGCTCACTTACTCATACAAATACTAGCACATTCTTACACTCTTATACAATCACTGATACAAGTACACACTCATCCATACAGCCACTCTCACAATCACACACTCTCACTTATAGCCATTTATATACTCCAACACACATATATACTGCCTTTCACATATGTAGTTACTCACACATGTACCACTGAGATATACATTCAATCACTAACACACCCATACACACACTCACCCACCCATACAGTCCATCACAGATGCACTCTTGAAACCATGCACCCAGTGAATCACCAACTCACACATCTATGCACAGAGTCACACACACCCCACCCACACAAACACTCAGGCACCCATACAGATACTCAGACAATCAATCAATAACCCATGTAGACACTCATGTAGCTATTCAGAAAGCCATGCAGCCGCTTACAAACCAACAGACAGACGGATACAGACATTCACACAGTTTAGTCACTAACCCATGCATTCAGTAAGATACATTTAATCACTCACTTGTAGAGTCAGTCACTCACGTACTAAATCATCCATTCAGACACTTATACACCCACTCATTCTTCAATACGCCTTTCCCTATATATATTAAACATATTTAAACTTTACAGAAACACACAGTCACTGGATGATGTCATCAGTGATGTCATTTGAGATGTCATCAGTGATGTCATCAGTGATGTCACTGACCATGTCATGAGTGATGTAATATGTGACGTCATCAGCAGTGCATTGCGGGTGCGCGAGTTATAGTTAGCTGAACTAACTATAACGGGGAATTTCTATGGTTTTGTACGAGTGAAATGTCCAACTAACTATAACTGTCCCTAAAACCTATGGTTTTTTTCAGTGAATTTCAAAGGTTTTTTAAATGCTAATTTCTAACTATAACGTGTCTGAAACCTATGGTTTTTCAGTGAATATATATATATATATATATATATATATCATACAGCAATTTGGTCCTTGTTGGGGGGAACACTTCATGGCTGGTGCTCGTGGCGAGAAAAGGACTAATTCTCGCTTTGTAATATTCCAACAAATGATCATTTGTTGGAATATATATATATATATATATATATATATATATATATATATATATATATATATATATATATATATATATTGTGGTTTCTAAACATTAGAAACCAAAGTATATATCACTCACTGGTGCCTTTGCATACTCTGCAGTAGTTAAAAATTATAATCACTGCAGAGTATGTAATGGGTGGGCGCCAAATGATATCTAGTGGTTTCTAAAGTTAAGAAACCACTGCATACCAATGGGTGACCTTATATACTCTGCATTGACTAAACGTTTATTCACTATAGAGTATACAGGAGCACTGAGTGGTATTTGGCAGTGCTATTTTAACGCTTGCACCCATTTTTGGACATGATGGTGCATTGGCGCCATTAAAATATTAAAATAGGGCCAAATGCCCACTCTGCCCATCATGGAATCTGGCAGAATTTTAATTAATCAAACTCCGCCTATTCTGTCCACCCTAGGTACAGGCAAGATTTAAGTTTTCACAGTGGAATATCTGGACTAGATTACACATCAGGGGACGGGGCAAGAAGGAGGCGGTGAAGGTGCAGAGACAAATATGGTGAAGGAATAGTAGAGGGAGGAGGGGAAAAAAGGCAGAGAGGGGAGTGGAGCCAAGGGTTGGAGAAAATCCAGCGACTATAGAATAGAGTCACTGGGTCAGATACAGTCTAAAAAGAAGGGTCTCGGTGCAGTGGCAGCCTGTGCAGGTAAGCGCGGTGGGGCGGGGGTGGGGAGGGGTGAAAGTGACAACCGGCGGGATAGAGAAAGTAAAATAAATAAATAAATAAAAACACTTATCTTGCCCTCGACAATGCAGCCTTAAGCCAGTCCTCTGGGGAGGGAGCTGCCGGATCTAACTAACGTTTACATACCTTCCTTCTGGCAAGAAGCACTAGATAAAACAGCAGGCACCTCTGAGACCTCCCCAAGCGGCTAAGTGACACAGTAACTACTCCCAACAACACCAACACAGGACTCAGCTTGATTTTTTACTCCCAGAATTTCAGCGATAATATTATTCACAATGTCCCAATACCCGCTGATCGAGGGACAGGTGGCAAACATATGCTCGTCGTTTGCTTCAGGATGACCACATCATTTGCATCTTGGGGACGTGGTCTGTACAAATGTTGCTATCCACTGGAGGAGTGTCCAATATATTCTATTGATGGTAAAAAATTGATTCCTTTCTAAACTGGCTTGCTCAACCGTGGAGTACAGCAGTTCCAAGGATACTTGCCACCAATGTGAGAGCACAGGCTGTGGAATCATCCCCTCCCAGACCCTTTACTTTGCCCCCAGGGTATTATCCTCAGAATCAAAGAGCTTCCAATACCATATAGATATCTCCTTGCTGACTGGCCTCACGTCTTGCAGGAGCAATTCAACACCCTAAACACTGCCAATCTCCTGGTTAGCACTTGTGTACCAGGAGGAGAGCTGCAGGCATTTGAATCTAGACTCCTCCCCAGAATGCCATGCTTATGCCTGCCTCACACGTCACCACTGCCGTTCCAGAAGCAGGCAAAATGCTAACAGAGGATTGCTGCGGGAGGCACACTTTTCAACTCCATTTCAGCTTAAATTCATCAGCTTCAAGTTGGCCCCGCTGGAGCAACCACCAAATCGCTTACTGACACTGCCAGCACCATCGCTGCAGTATTGCTCCCACCACTGTCACTGCGCCCGGCCGGCTCGCAGAGGCAGGTAGGTACAGGTGTATGGCGGAGTGGGTCTGGAGGCGAGCGTGGTTGTTAGGTGTTGCCGTGTGGTGCGGTATAGTGTGGCATAGTGTGCATAGAGCAGCTTTCCTTTTCTTTTATTGGTGAGCCCTATTTTTGTATCTGCATTGGTATCAGGTTTGAGCTGAGCAGGTAGTGTACAGCCCTTAACCTCAGACTCAACCCCACCCTCCAACTTCGAAACTTCCAGAACTCCCAGCTCTTGAGCTCAAGTAGATTTTAAGCAGCAGGACATTACTAGGCATTATTGGGCATTGGCTGCCCAACAGCCCTGGGACCTGGGTGTGTGGTGGAGGTGGTGGCCCACAAGTCCAGGGGGGAGGAGGTAAGTGGATTCTGTAGGACTTTTCCATTTACTGCTGCTTACTGACAGCTTATTGTTAGTGCTACATTACACGGGCTATATTGCCACACCAGTTTCTACTCCTGCCTTAAGACTATTGGTATCAGTGCTGTGTGATTTCCCCGGCCTTTTGAAGCACCAGCACATTAGGCCCTTTGTGTGTCAGGCCAGGAGAGGGCAGGGGGTGGGGGCCGACCACTTTCCCCCTCATACACTACACCCTGTACCTCCTCTACATATGGTGTACTGGGAGGCCATATTGAAAATTTGGAACTGGATCCTGACGCAGCTCTGGTTCCTGGTCTGATTATCCTATAGCACTCTCAAATTGGCCTCCATTGCATTATATGGAAACAAGAGGAATGCGGAAAAAGAAGCTATAGGCTGTTGTTCCTGCACCCCATACCAACACCGCTATGGACGCATTCCTGCAACGTGCCGTGGTGGTCATCAACAAAGAGATTGAGTTGGCTGAACATCGCTTATCCCTCTCATCTTCCATCTTGCTGCCCCAGGGTACTTTTACCACCGAGGTCCCAGGGCCTAGGGAGGTGTGTCCTCCTTTAGTTGAAGAGGTCATGAAGGCACTTTCATCAACCCTACAAACTGCATCTATGGAGGATCCTCCTTTGCTACCTTGGCCCCAGAAGGTGCCCATCCCATTAAAGCCTAAAGTTATGGTGGGAACAATTAAGGGCTGTGGGGTAATAGGAAAAAGAAAGAGGCTTGAGATGGGCAATACATTCAAATAAAAATGAGCTAGGTCAAATACCAGGGCAAATATCACCCAACCCACAGCTCTTATAACATCTAGCAGTATTATGTCTAGGGAAAAGGATAGATTAGACAGTTTGATGGACTCCCTGTACGTGGTGTTCTGAATGCTAAATTGGAACCAATTTGTGCTTGTCTAGTTGCTATAGAACTAGCATTGACAAGCCATATTAAGCCAGCTCCATCACAGGTTTACAAGGGCTGATATCACACCCATTACTTTCCTCAAACACCACTAACTCACATGCTGTTTACAATCAGCTAGATGGGCGTGCTACGGGGACACCAAGCGAACAGGCCAATAATCTGTCAATTATACCCCATAATCAACAGGCCTCCAACAAGAGGGTTACACATGACTCAGGAATGACACCAGCACCTGGTACCTTAAACAGAGTTAGAGGGTGTAGTGGGTGGTAACACTGCCCGGAAGTGTCCACCAGATGTAGCTAAAACCATCATGCCTGTTAGTTAGGCAGCAAGTATTTGCTCGCAAAACACTATCACACCCAACCTGCCACCAGAAGCTACCCCTTATGTTATAGTACTGGGAAATGTCCCTCCTCTCAATGTCGGTTCTAATGAAAGCTTTAGTCAACTGAAAAACAAGATTATGCATTGGTTAGATTCAACTCAACGCTGGGGGTTAATGTTGGAGGCTGGATTAATATGGGATAGGCAAAGAAGCCAAATCTCAAGAAGCATCCTACAGTTCTTAAATTGGAATGCCATACAATAAAGATTTAGGTCCGGTAGCCCCAGTCTCCCTTTCGCCAACTTCATCCTCAATATTTTCCTGGAGAATCTAGCTCCACCACTAGCCCAAAAAAGATGATTACATTCCCCTGTATTTTTAATATGTCTTTTTTAGGAAACATGAGTAGTATGCATTTAAAGAGATACGTCATTTTAGGAAGGATCAACATTTTAATCAGGTTCACCTGGTCATAAATAGTCAGTGACAAGTTTATCCACCTAGTGAGGAGCAAACCGATCTCCTTTGCCACCCTCTCTAAATTATTAGCTGGGACAGCCCCCAGTGAATGAACTATAGAGATGCCTAAATATTTAATCTCAGCCACGTCCCTTTTTCCAGTTTGCAATACACCAACACATAATCTCCAATTTACATGTGTGTATCCTGACAATGTCCCAAACTCCTCTGCTAACTTTTCTACCCTGGGGATGGCCTGAACAAGGCCAGATGTATATATTATAAGGTCGTCAGCATAAAGTGCTATCTTGTTCCTAAATTGCTGCAAGGAAAGGGGGATTACCTGATGATTCCTTCTGAGTAACTGAGCAAACGGTTCAAACATGAGCGGGGAGAGAGGGAACCCCTGCCTCATGCCCAGAGTAATCCAGAAATTCTCTGCTAGAACTCCATTAAATAGAAGTTGAGTTGACGAGTTTGCATATAATCTCTGGAGGGTCCAAATGAAACATGGGCTGAAACCTAGCACTGCCAAGACCTCCCATAGGTACCCCCAGCAAACCCAGTCAAAGGCCTTGGCAGCATCCGTTGTAGAGATGGGCAGTGGGATCGAATGAGCAGTGGCCAGTTCGCTGCAGCTGATTAGTTGCTGAGTAAGCTCGTGGGTCTGGTGCTTAGGGACAAACCCCTTCTGGTCGGGATGGATTAATTGAGGGGCTATCGCGGTCAGCCTACCGGCCAGGATGGTTGAAAGGACCTTAAAATCAGCATTTAAGAGGGAAATTGACTGATATGAATCCACCTTCTTAGGATCTTTAGCGGGTATCAATATCAGCACTAGCATGGCTTCCCTGCATGACTGAAGAACCTGGCCATTCTCCAAATTAATGGAGTTGAACAATTTCCACGAGATTGGTACTTCCACCTCCTTCAGTATCTTATAAAGCTCAGAAGGGATGGCATCTGGCCCCACCGCCTTCCCATTCTTGGCATGATTCAAGTGCTCCCAGATTTCAGCCTCCATGATGTGTGCTTTGAGGGACTTCTTTACCCTGTCCGTGAGCCCCGGGAGATCCCTGTCTCGCATCGATCCCCTGAGACTATCCCAATCTGGACCGACCTCCTATGTGTATAGTGCAGAGAAAAGGGAGACCAAATGTTCCTACATCTTCATTGCCTTTTTAGAGCTGTCCCCGTGCGAATTAATGATTAGCGCCTTGATATTATTTCTGGACCTCTCTGATCTCGCTTTCCTGGCCAGGGGTGCTCCTGATCTCTCCCCATTCTCAAAAAGATTCATACACTTGGCCTGTCATTTTTCCCTACACTTCTTATCCAGCTTAAGTTTAAAGTTTAACTGAGCATCTTCTAATCTCCTGCGTGCTTCATCTCTGTCCTGGGAGAAATTTTGAGCCTGCAGACTGACCTCCAATGCCCAAATTTCTTGTTCCAGGGCTATACATTCCGCCATCTCTGATCTATTCTTGTTGTATGCCTGACTTTGCAAAACCCCACGTATAAAAGCTTTAAATGTATCCCAGACTATAGCAGGGGGGGCGGACTCTATAATATCAGTAAAAAAGAAACCACTGGATTTTTCAGGGCTGAAAAAATATATATGTCTATGAGGAGGGCACGATTAACTGTCTACCTAGAATTCAGCCTGCAGGAAGGACACTGAAAAGACCATAGTCATGGCTGAATGATAGGAGATATGCCCAGGCAGATGGTTGATCTCTTTGATCTTGTCTAATATAGTGCTATCTACAAAGATACATTCATAATTGGAGCATCTCATACCCACTAAGATCCATCTGCTTGTACTGTCCGTGTTAGAAGACAGATACAACACCCCTGCTCCTTTTCTCAAGAGGATAGCAACCCCTTTACAAAACTCTGCCTGATCTGAGACTGCATAATTCTTTATCCAGCTATATTTAGAGTAGAGGGCTCTACTCTCCATTACTGTTAAGTAAGTCTCCTGCAAGATCATTACATGGGCCCTGCTTTCTTCGAGATAATAGAGTACCAAAGTTTGCCTCCCCTTTGATCTAAGACCATTAACATTCCAAGTTAAAAATCATATCACTTTTCCCACCCTATTTGGGGGCATATTCTCAAGGACTCATCGCCGATTCAACGGCACTTTAGCGCGGCAAAAGTGGCGATAGATTCATCGCCCCATTCCCAAGCTGGTGCAAACTGCCCATATCGCCAGTTCACCAGCGATAGCTGCCGCAAAAAACATTGCCACGGATGAGAGCGACAACTAACGCTAATGATATGCAGAGTAGGCGTTCCCGTGCAAAAACACACGAAAACACCACTTCGCGAGATTCTCAATGACCAGCCCAAACTGCGATACGACCCATAAACAGGCGATAAGGCGCGTTAGCAGCAGGGATTTAACACCTGCCTTTTACTGGTGGTAAGCAGGACGACAACCTGCAGTAGAAAGGGAGCCCAGCGCAGAGCCACATCGGCAGACCAACACATGTCATGGAGCTACTGATCATGCAGCTCGGAGCCCCAAGAGGCCCACAACACCCACCGCCACCCCCCAGATCCCCCACACCCCCAGGACCACCCCCCGGGACTACCACCGAGGCAGCGCAGAATGAGACAGCGGTCTTTCCAAAAATGCACCAGACTCGGAGACTTAACGCCAGAGGAAGTCATTGCCCACTTCAGGCTCAAAAGGACTACCATCCTCCGCAGCCTGACCCACATTGCCCACAGGCTGATGGTACCAACACAGCGGAGAACCAACATCCCTCTGCAGACAAAGCTGCTGGCTGTGCTGCACCTGTTGGCCTCTGGTACCTTCCAACCAACAACTGCCAGAGTCGGAGGAGTCTCACAGCCAGCCCTATCAAAGTTCCTCACACCTGTCTTGGATGCCATCATCAGCTTTGTACCCCAGTACCTTCACTTCCCCCACACTGCGCAGGAACAGCTGGAGACCAAGCAAGGCTTCTATGCCATAGCTGGCTTCCCGCACATGTTGGGGGCAATTGACTGCATACATGTCCTACTTGTGCCCCCTGCCGATACTGCACACAATTAACGCAACAGAAAGCACACGCATTCCATCAATGTGCAGGCCATAATGGACCACCGGGGACTCCTCACCAACGTCGTCGCCAACTACCCAGTCAGTGTGCATGATTCCTACATCTTCCGACAGTCCATCATCAACCAGCGCTTCCAGGATGGCACCTACGGAAATGCACTGCTCGTCGGTAACTACCAACGGAACACACCACACACCTCAACTCCACAATCATGCAACTCACAACTGTGGGAATGCACACGTTACAACATCACATACGACATGCCAAACAACATGCCCACCACCAGACACGACAACACATGGTAATGTTGTAACAGGGGCCAGACATGTAGACAAGCCATCCACGTCATGGCACCTCTGCCACACAATAGCAGGATGTGGTGAGAGGCGGGAACCAAGTATGTGCGAGGGAGGCAAGTGACCCATGAATCAGAATGTACACAATGCCAAGTGTGGAGGGGATGTGCTGGACAGTCTTAAGTATGCAGAGCACATACATGTCCATGTGGACATATACTGCTGGTGTTTGTAGTGTCATAGACAGTGGGCGCTATTCATGTTACCTCAGGCAGTGGGGTAGACCCTGGACATGTAGCCATGTCGTCCCCCCTGTAAGCATAAGCGGAGTGGGCTGGGCCAGCGTAGGAGTGGCAATCAATAGACCGGGGCTCAGGTCGTGGTTCACTTCCGGGATGGCCACCAAGGCAACTACTGCGTGTGTCTCCGTTCCCTCCATGTCCCGACCATAGGCCTACGCACACGTGGACGACCAGCTTCAACGGCCAATATATCAGTGTCGTTGTCAGGCTTGTAGACAAGCACAGACAGTCATGACAATGGTGTGTCCTAGGAGTGCAAGTGTTGCAACCGCGCAGCGCACACAAGTAAATAGGCTCTGGGGAGTGAGGAGCAGATGTGAGGCAACGTACTACACATGGATGCCGCTCATTTGCTCCATCTTCTCCGCAAGCTCCCACATCACCTTCAGCCACACCACCGAACTCCACTGGACCGACCATCGCTGCATCCACTTCACCTTCCAGAGACCCACCATGCACCACCGCACTCAACAGATCCCCCGCCGCAGCTGGAGCAAAGTCAGCGAAGACCAGCTTAACACCACCCTCGCCCGAAGCCCACCCTCCGACCCCACCGACCCCGACACCGCCGCCCGCAACCTCAGGCGATGCACCAACACTCTCGCCCCGATCAAGAAGCCCTCCCACAGATGCACTGACAAGAAAGCCTGCTGGTTCACCGCGGACCTCCAGGCCTCCAAGCAAAATTGCCGAAAGCTAGAGAAGAAATGGCACCACGAACAGACACCGGACAGCTATGCAGCCCACAAGAACGCCATCCGCAGACACCATAACCTCATCCGATCTGCCAAAAGGGCCTCCTTCAAAGACAGCCTCGACAACAATGCACACAACAGCAAAGAGCTCTTCAACATTGTGAAAGAACTCTCCAACCCCAGGTCCAACACCAACGAAATCCCACCATCGCAAGACCTGTGCAACTCCCTAGCCACCTCCTTCCACCGCAAGACCGCAGACATCCACAACAGCTTCAACAACAAGACCGTCCCGACAGCCACCGATACCTCAGACCCTCCGGCCAACATCCACATCGACCCCCTGCTCACCTGGACCAATGTGAACGACGACGACACCATCAAAATCATGAGCACCATCCACTCTGGCCCCCGTCAGACCCTTGCCCGCACCACATCTTCAACAAAGCCAGTGCCCCCATCGCACCCCATCTCCGCAAAGTCATCAACATCTCCTTTGAGACCGCAACCTTCCCGGAGAGCTGGAAGCACGCCGAGATCAACGCCTTACTCAAGAAACCTAAGGCAGATCCGAGAGACCTCAAGAACTTCCAGCCCATCTCCCTGCTCCCGTTCCCGGCGAAAGTAATCGAGAAGATCGTCAACAGACAACTGACCCGCCACCTTGAGGAGAACAACATCCTGGACCCATCCCAGTCTGGGTTCCGCAGCAACCACAGTACCGAGACCGTCCTCATCGCCGCCACAGAGGACATCAGGGCCCTGCTGGACAACGGTGAAACCGCGGCCCTCATCCTTCTGGACCTCTCGGCTGCCTTCGACACAGTCTGTCACCACACCCTACGCACCCGCCTCCACAACGCAGGGATCCAAAACAAGGCTCTGGAATGGACCACCTCCTTCCTCTCCGGCAGAACCCAGAGTGTCCGCCTCCCGCCCTTCCGATCCGAAGCCTCCAAGATCATCTGCAGCGTACCCCAAGGATCATCCCTCAGCCCGACACTGTTCAACGTCTACATGGCACCTCTTGCCCACGTAGCCCGACTGCACAACTCAACATCATCTCCTACGCCGACGACATCCAGCTGATCCTCTCCCTCACCAAGGACCCCGCCACCGCCAAAACCAACCTCCACGAAGGAATGAAGGCCGTCGCCGAGTGGATGAAGAACAGCCGACTGAAGCTGAACTCAGACAAGACGGAGGTCCTCATCTTCGGCTCCACCCCCTCAGCCTGGGACGACTCCTGGTGGCCGACCTCACTGGGAGCTGCACCGACACCCACCGACCACGCAAGCAACCTGGGCTTCATCCTCGACTCAACACTCTCCATGACCAAGCAAGTCAACGCCGTCTCATCCTCCTGTTTCAACACCCTCCGCATGCTCCGCAAGATCTACAGATGGCTCCCCATCGAAACAAGAAGAACGGTGACCCAGGCCCTCGTCAGCAGCAGACTGGACTACGGAAACGCCCTCTACACAGGAGCCTCAGCTAAACTCCTGAAACGACTACAACGCATACAGAACGCCTCTGCACGCCTGATCCTCGACATCCCTCGCCACAGCCACATCACACCCCACCTGAGAAACCTGCACTGGCTCCCCGTCAACAAGAGGATCACCTTCAAGCTCCTCACGCACGCACACAAGGCACTCCACAACACCGGACCAACATACCTCAAGAGGCGACTCACCTTCTACACCCCGAACCGCCATCTCCGCTCCGCCGACCTCGCACTAGCAACCATCCCCTGCATCCGAAGAGCAACCACCGTTGGCAGATCGTTCTCCCACCTCGCCGCGAAGACCTGGAACACCCTGCCCACCCACCTGCGGCAGACCCAGGACCTACTTACCTTCAGAAGGCTACTCAAGACCTGGCTGTTCGAGCAGTAGCAGCACCCCACCCCCCCCAGCGCCTTGAGACCCTCACGGGTAAGTAGTGCGCTTTATAAATGCCCTGATTGATTGATTGATTGATTTGCCACATGCAAGACATGTCAGACATGTATCCCAAAGTACCACACATCACACACCAATATACTGATGAGTCTGCCAACACAGAATGCCGAACCACCGATTGACACATCTCTCTCCCCTGTCACAGGTGATCAAGGATATGCACTCTGCCCGTGGATGATGACACCCCTCCGAGCCCTGAACACCCAGGCCCAGAGGCAGTACAATGCGGCCCACATACGCACCAGGGGCATTGTGGAGCGCTCATTTGGTGTGTTGAAGTCATGTTTCAG
The DNA here is from genome assembly GCA_963921515.1 of Calotriton arnoldi. Classification (NCBI taxonomy): domain Eukaryota; kingdom Metazoa; phylum Chordata; class Amphibia; order Caudata; family Salamandridae; genus Calotriton; species Calotriton arnoldi. The sequence continues at coordinate 351,307 of CAWUFW010001597.1, read as the reverse complement.
GTGCCTGGACATCACTGGTGGAAGACTCCTATACAGCCCGTAAATAGTGTGCAAGATGATCATTGCATGTTGTGTGTTGCACAACATATGTGTACGCACCAATGCCTCATGGATCCAAGTGCCTGATGCACCGGACGATGATGATGAAGATGAGGCAGGTGGACCACACCCCGGTGCAGCAGCAGCTGGGATGGCCCGAAGGGACACTATCATTCACAATTTCTTCACATAGGCACGTCACATGGGGACTGTCCTTTGCAATCATGGGACAGGTCAAAATGACCACAGACACAGCATGTGCAAATAAATTCATTCCTAGTCACATACCCTGTGTGCATGTCACTCCTCTGCATTGGCACATCGCTCTGACAGGTGTATGTGCAACATTTAGTGCTGTCAATTACACCAATGACAATTGGATGGTGGGAGTGTCACCTCCGTAATCAGGATCCTGTTTTCCTGCGGACTGAATCGCGGGTTCCTCTTCTTCTTCTCCTTGACCTTCCCTGACCCTGGGGTCCCAGGCTGGGCCTCCGTGGGGCTTGTGGGGTTCGGGTTGTCCTCTGTACTTGCTCCAGCTCCTTCCATTGTGCTTCGCAGTTGTTATGTCTTTTTTATTTCTTTCTGGTTTTTTTGCTGCTTTTATGGTGATTTTACCCGCATGACGTGGGTATTGCAAGCCTGGCGCTGCTTGTCGCCGATTTTTCTATCGTGGTTGGGCCCATCGCAACTTTTTTCACGTTCGGGTTGTGGTTGCGGACATTTGCCGCGTTATCGGGGTACTATCGCATGTTACCGCCGTGTTGTGAATGCCACGTTGACAGGGGGTTATTTTCCCACGATAGACGGCGATATGTAAACTTGCGTTAACCTATTTTGGAGATTGATTATCGCACGTTGTTGAGAATATCCGCCTTGGTTTTTAAGAGTCTCCTCCCCTTCTTCCTGTAATGTAGTTGATGTAGGTGCCGAACCACCGATTGACACATCTCTCTCCCCTGTCACAGGTGATCAAGGATATGCACTCTGCCCGTGGATGATGACACCCCTCAGAGCCCCGAACACCCAGGCCCAGAGGCAGTACAATGCGGCCCACATACGCACCAGGGGCATTGTGGAGCGCTCATTTGGTGTGTTGAAGTCACGTTTCAGGTGCCTGGACATCACTGGTGGAAGACTCCTATACAGCCCGTAAATAGTGTGCAAGATGATCATTGCATGTTGTGTGTTGCACAACATATGTGTACGCACCAATGCCTCATGGATCCAAGTGCCTGATGCACCGGACGATGATGATGAAGATGAGGCAGGTGGACCACACCCCGGTGCAGCAGCAGCTGGGATGGCCCGAAGGGACACTATCATTCACAATTTCTTCACATAGGCACGTCACATGGGGACTGTCCTTTGCAATCATGGGACAGGTCAAAATGACCACAGGCACAGCATGTGCAAATAAATTCATTCCTAGTCACATACCCTGTGTGCATGTCACTCCTCTGCATTGGCACATCGCTCTGACAGGTGTATGTGCAACATTTAGTGCTGTCAATTACACCAATGACAATTGGATGGTGGGAGTGTCACCTCCGTAATCAGGATCCTGTTTTCCTGCGGACTGAATCGCGGGTTCCTCTTCTTCTTCTCCTTGACCTTCCCTGACCCTGGGGTCCCAGGCTGGGCCTCCGTGGGGCTTGTGGGGTTCGGGTTGTCCTCTGTACTTGCTCCAGCTCCTTCCATTGTGCTTCACAGTTGTTATGTCTTTTTTATTTCTTTCTGGTTTTTTTGCTGCTTTTATGGTGATTTTACCCGCATGACGTGGGTATTGCAAGCCTGGCGCTGCTTGTCGCCGATTTTTCTATCGTGGTTGGGCCCATAGCAACTTTTTTCACGTTCGGGTTGTGGTTGCGGACATTTGCCGCGTTATCGGGGTACTATCGCATGTTACCGCCGTGTTGTGAATGCCACGTTGACAGGGGGTTATTTTCCCACGATAGACGGCGATATTTAAACTTGCGTTAACCTATTTTGGAGATTGATTATCGCACGTTGTTGAGAATATCCGCCTTGGTTTTTAAGAGTCTCCTCCCCTTCTTCCTGTAATGTAGTTGATGTAGGTGCAAGCAATTAAAAGAACAGCAGTTTAGTGATCTTGAGGACTTATTTTTTGGGGGGTTTTCCCACTGCTCCCCACCCAGTGCCCCTTCCCAACCTCCACTTGAGGAACTCTCCCTCTACTTATTGGCATTTTACTTGCATATGGGCTTCCCTCGGGAGGGAGTATTGCATACAAAAATATGTGCAAGCCCGCGATGCACATCCCCCCCACACCACGCCACACCCCCACTCTGCGAGTGACCTCCCTAGGACAGAGAAAGAACCTCAGGAATGTGAGTGCTTCTTAATGGAATCAATCAGAGCATCTACATCTTCTGGAGTGTGGTAATTATACATCTGGTTATTCCACATAATGCGCATCATCGCTGGAAATATTTGTTGTGCCTTAGCCCCCAATTTATGAAGCTCTTCCATTCTCCTGCTGAGTTCCCACTGCCGCTGGTCAGTAGCCTTAAAAACATCAGACCTGATGGTAAAAGAATAACCTTTGGCAGTGAAAGGCCCGCTTTTCAAGGCAATACCCAGGTGGCTTCTTTCACTAGATAGGAAAGAAAATTTACCAGGATCTTCCTGGGTTTCTAGTGATTCAGGTTCCTTTTAAATGGGTCCCTATGCGCTCTCTGGATCTCTTGTTCAAGATTTATGTCTGGCCTGCCTTTGAGGACTGTGTCCTGTATTAGTGCTATAATGAAGGAGTTCTTGTCACCTCCTTCCTCCATCTACAGGATGTTTAGGATCCATAGGTTATTTCTCCTAGAGTGATTCTCGATCCTTTATAAATCCTCTCTCAGACCTTGATATTGTTTGGTCAGCAGACAAATTCCATTTGCGTTCTTCTGTTTGTCTTTTTTGACCAAGACAACCTCCTTCTCTAGTATTTTAGTCTGTATGGCCTCTTCATCAAACTTCTAGGTTAAAGCTAGACAGGAGGCTTGGATCTCAGATTGGTTAGCCTCAGAGACTGAAAACCTGCACTTAATCTCGGCCTTCAGGTTCAATAAAATGTCAAATAGCGACTCCTCCTCATGTACTACCATTGCCTCAGCCCCATCTAATCTGCCAATTTCGCCAGGGGGCTCCAGGGGGGCAATGTTCTCCTGTTGAAGTCCCTGTGATGACCCGTCCAACTGCTCAAGCCTCTCTGGGGGGGTTAACACCTCAAACCTATTTCTGGTAGCTATTTGTGAGGCATACTGGATAACATCATTCCTGCCCGAACCAGTTGCTGCGACAAGTGTATCCATGCTATTTGCACAGCTCTCATCAAGAAAGGGGAGGGGAGATTCCACAACGTCTCTCTGTGTTTCCGTAGCCCCTTCAGTGTTTTGGTTTGGGATTGTTGCAGCCATGACTTTAAAAAAAGAATTAAGAGATGGGCTTACTTAAATCTGGGCAGCAGGAATTTTCCTACCCCTGACTCCTGGTACCTTATTGGGCTGCCTTTAAGGTCTTCCCAATCTTTGGTTTCGGGCCCCGAGACCCTGCCCAGCAGTAATGCAATGAGGTTTGACAATAATTTCAGGGACTCCTGTTGCGGGGATTCTGCACCTACACAGAACTATGCGCAGGAAAACGGGACCTCGGTGTATAGGGGTGTACCAACCTACCACCTTAGTGCCCAAAATCCCAAAACCGACTGGCTATAGTGTCTCATTTGTTCTCCTCCAAAAATCACAGAGCTACAAATGATTAGACAACCCAGAATACAACACTCCCGACTCTCTCAGGAATCGCGGTAGCAAGACATACTCTTTCGCTCGCTCACTCGTACTTGTCCACAACAAGATTAGGCAGAGTCACTGTAATAATTCAAAATGTTTATTTTAACTATCGTGCTCTACAATACAGTATACGAGCCATTACCAGCAGCAAAATGCATAAACTCAAATCAATTAGCATTGTTACAATTCCATATAACACAAAGGGGGAAGTCATTTTATAAAGACAGTGGAAAAAAGGGCTATAAGACCTAACCACCCTCCCCTTGACTGGAAGATGTGTATTAGAAAAAGGAAGATCTCTGGGCTTTGACAGCAGCCCCCATAACTTAAAGCCTAGATGCAAGATTTACATCAAAGGAACAGCGTAGCTCTTCTTCACGGAAAGGACTCTCCTCAAGTGTGTGTTAAAACAAGATGCATCCCCGTAATATCATCTCCAGCATTGCAGCTGTGTTTAGCATGTTATGTCTAGGTGCTAGGGACTGACCAGAACAGAATAACAAGGGGCATTGTTTATCGACCTTGCACATCGTGTTCAGACTAAACTCCAGGAACTTCAACAAAGAACGCAAAAAACAGGCAGTTCTCATGTGAAAGGCACAGACAGCGTTTTGCAAAAATAAAGTCATGTAGTAACGTGCACAAAAGCAGCATCATGGCAGCGAAGCTCATGCTAACTTAGCAATGTCGACAATGACCCCAAGGGCCATATAACACTCCCACTAAGGAAACAGCATCAGGACTTACCCCGAGAGTGTTAGTAGTAAGAGTAAGGAGTGCATACCTTGACTTTCCGCCAAGCCTGTGTCCACTCTTATCCACAGACACAAAATACTGGTACTGGTATTGGGGCTGGTACCGTTCTGGCATATCTGCTGCCTCACTTCTCCTATGCCTCTGCCTTACTCCCCTCGAAAACTGGGGACTGTTGCAATGCAAAAATACAGCTGGAGTGCTCCTCCCCGAGACCTCCACTGTTGCTTGCCTCTCGAGCTTGGCCTGCTTCTCCGGACTTGTGCTGACTCTTCCTCTCGGGACCCAGGCAAGGGCCATCCTACCATTCTATGGCACCCACGCAGCTAGCTCTCAGTGTAAGATTCCTCTGCCGGCTGCTAGAAAGGATGGATTAAGCGCCCCTAACATTGGGGAAAGCAAAAAAGGCAACCCGAGGCATGCAAGATGGTCCTTTCTTCAGCAGGTATGGGTATGGCAAGGCAACAGGAGTTTGGGGGCACACGTCACGGCTAAAGCAGACTTCCCTTCCCTGGGAGCCCGCAGCCGCCTAGTGCATGGCCACCATGTTCCTCACTCTTGCAACAGTGTGGAAGTCTGTCCAGTAGTGCTGAATTGTGGTTGACCTCTCCACTTTCACTCATTATTTTTCCTCAAATATTATGTGGTCATTAACTAATAAACTAATTTTTCTTTTGATTAATTTAACAAGGATACTATGGGGCTGATTCACATACTTTATATAAGGATACGTAGCAGCTCTATATTTCCCCATGCAAAAGTGACATATAAATGATTTTTCATAGCAACACCTTTCCCCCTCACACCCTCATTTATTTTGTGGGTGTCCCCTCATCTTGCCTACACTACCAACAGTTTTGTTCCTGCAGTTTACAGCAGTAACTCCCCAAATATTTAAAAGATTTGAGACTAGCTTCAAAATGATTTTGTTTAACCACATGATTGTGAGCTTGTGGATGCTCACCATATTTGGCAAATGCCTTGACCAAGAAATGCTGGCAACCCACCCCACCCCTGTCTTTTACTCACATATACATTCTGCCATACTCACACATAAGTAAATAAATCCTTTTGCACTTTGAGCTATTGTTGTTTGCATCTCTCTACACACACAATCCAACCACAAGTAAGAGTAAGAACCTTAACCCACATTACCAATAGGCAGGTGAAGGATAATTATGAGGAATGTTTGCTTAGTCTTCTTAATTCCCCCTGAACAGGTTATCAGGGAGGCTTGCCGATCACAATAAAGATTTTTGGTCACAGTTTCCCATCATTAGAGCACTAAGCTATGATTCCCGTCAATTATTCCTCTTCCCTTTAGCTTGCTTTTCCCTCAGAAAATGTTTTATTGCAGTTGGCCACCTGGCCTTTGTAGTAAATGACAGTGCAAATCATAAAAAATAATAGCATATTCCAATTATGATGTAAGACATTAGTATAAACTCTTCCACATAGAAATACTCATAGAATTAGTGTTGCTCATATACTTGACTTTGGTTTGGAAGGTATGAATTAAGGGGGGTTATCTTTTAAACGCAGGAGCCATAGGGTTACCCTGAACATTCAAGAGCTGTTCAATCTCCTTAGTCACTGCCACTCTGTTTCTGGTTAACAGGTCTCCACTTCTGTCGCTAAATTCAAATTCTATATTTTCAAAAGAAGATCACACTGAAATAACAGCTTTTACTTTATTTGGGATATGGTCACCTATAAATTAACAGATCCTGGAGTACTCATGGCGTGATAGTCTTCACTCTCCAGTTCAGATTATGTCACCCATATTATATATATATATATATATATATATATATATATACTGGCGGTCGCCAGTAGTTATCTACTGGCGGTCGCCAGTAGATAGTTATAGTTACAACCTATTATCCATAGGAAATCCGCGACATTCTATTTGAAATAACTCTCTTGCCGGTTGACGTATCTTCGCAAAATTTTCAAACTTTGTGGGGCGCTCCGGTCCGCTCCTACCTTGAAAGTCTCGGGGGATTCGTCAAGCGGGGGCCGAGAAAAAGGGGGGTCCCAAAACGCGTTTTCCCCATGCAATTTTCCATAGGAAACTTTAGACACGGCTACAGCCCGAACTGCTGAACGGAATTACACCAAATTTGGCAAAGAGGTAGTTCTTGGTTCAGAAAGAACCCTTTTGTTAAATGGTGTAAATCCGTTCAGTAGTTGCTGAGAAAATCAAAAGTAAAAAGATAGATATATCTAGGGCCGCGGATCCTCCCGAGCACGAGCTTTATGTTAATTGGCTGTCAACACTCCAAATCAGGAAGTGTTGGCAGCCATTTTGTCCCTCGGTAGAACCGAGGGACAGAAACAAGTGCGCAAAGCGCACAAAGGGGGCAGGGTTTTTTTTTTTTTTTTTTTAAATCGGCAGGATGCGCTCAGGGAGCGCGAATCCTGCCGAAAAAAAAATAAATCGAAGCGCGGTCTCCCGCGCTCGATGTTAATTGGCCCCCGGGTGGGCCAAGTCCCAGGGGCATGCTGGGAGGGGGTTAATTTTATGTGTGGGGGCCTCTAAGGGCCCCCAAGCCCCGGGGACCACCACCCCCGGGGCTTTATGTATAATGGTGCGGGAGGGCTCTGAGCCCTCCCGCAGCCCCGGGACCGCCACCTCCCGGGGCTTCTTTTTTAAATTAAAAACCTGTGTGGGGGGCTCCAGCCCCCACATGCCCCGGGGACCACCACCTCCCGGGGCACTAAGAAAAATTAAAATGGGGGTCCGTTTTGGACCCCCAAGCCCCGAGGACCACCACCTCCCCGGGGCTTTCAAAATGTAGGGAGGGGGCCGCGCGGCCCCCTCCTGGAGCCTGTGGTGGCCCTGGGGACCGCCACCCCCAGGGCCGGCTCCTGCAGTGTCCCGGGGTGCCTACCCCGGGACACTGCTGTTTGCAATGACAGGACGGGAGCCTCGCGGCTCCCGTCCTGTCATTGCAAACTGCTTTGAATATTTGAAGAGAGAGCAGGAAACCTGCTCTCTCTTCCAATATCCAAAGCCGATTGCTTTCCACATGGGGAGCTGCATCTTAGCAGCTCCCCATGTGTAAGCAATGCCGGCTCCCGTAGGAACGGGAGCCGGCGGGACTGTGGGGGCTTGGGGACCCCCACAGTCCCCAACGAGAGGCCAGGCCCCGGGGGATGGGGTCCCCGGGGCCATAAGTGGCCACGGAGGGGGCCACGCAGCCCCCTCCCCAAAGTAAAAAAATGGAGAATTTTTTTTTAAAAAGTGCAAGGCCGGCCCGGGGGATGGGGTCCCCGGGGCCTTAAATGGCCTGAGGAGGGGGCCACACAGCCCCCTCCAAATAAAAAAAAGAGGCCATGCCCCGGGGATGGGGTCCCCGGGGCCAATACAGGCCCAGGGAAGGGGGCCACGCGGCCTCCTTCCCGTTTTTTTTTAATTTTAATTAAAAAAAAGGGGTAAGGCCCTGGGGGATGGGGTCCCCAGGGCCTAAAAATAGGAAAAAGGAAGGGGGCCACACAGCCCCCCTTCAGGGGAGAAAAAAAACGATCGGGCCCGTAGGCCCCGCCCCTTCCTTCACCACTCCTGCAAACGCGCCCCTGGCGCGTTTGCAGAGGGGAACGAATTCCCCTTGAATACTGGGGGTCCCTGGGGCCAACTAGCCCACCAGGAACCTCCAGTATGCGCCAGGGGCTGCCTTGCAGAGAGGTGTACAGAGGCCACGCCCCTTTTACACCTCTCTGCAACGCAGCTCTATGGCGCTTTTGGAGGTATATGGTGGGCTAGTTGCACCCCAGGGACCCTCAGGATTCAAGGGAGTTAATCCCCGACTTAAAACGCGCCACGGGGCGCGTTTGCACAGTGGTGAAGGGAGGGGGCGGGGCTTCAGGTGACATGTGTGCAAACAGGCCCCGTGGCGCGTTTTAAGATGGGGAATTAAATCCTCTTCAATCCTGAGGGTCCCTGGGGGCCAACTAGCCCAACAGGTACGTCCAGAAAGCGCCACAGAGCTGCGTTGCAGAGAGGTGTAAAAGGGGTGTGGCCTCTGTACATGTCTCTGCAACGCAGCCCCTGGCACATACTGGAGGTTCCTGGTGGGCTAGTTGGCCCGTAGGGACCCTCATGATTCAAGGGGACTTAATCCCCCAACTTAAAACGCGCCACGGGCGCGTTTGCACAGATGTCACCTCAGGCCCCGCCCCCTCCCTTCACCATTGTGCAAATATTCCTCTAAAATCAGCCGAAATACGAATTCTGATTTACTCACCTGTTATCAGGAGAGACCTCAGTGCTGCATCTTTCAGCCCAGTACTAATCCTGAAAAGTAATTTTAACCGTACTTACCAGTAACTTGAATTTCCTTCCATAGGCTAACATTGACTGGTTTCACTTGGAAATTCTTCTAAGTGTGGAGTTTTGGAACTTTAAAATATTCCTCTAAAATCAGCCGAAATACGAATTCCGATTTACTCACCTGTTATCAGGAGAGACCTCAGTGCTGCATCTTTCAGCCCAGTACTGGTCCTGAAAAGTAATTTTAACCGTACTTACCGGTAACTTGAATTTCCTTCATAGGCTAACATTGACTGGTTTCACTTGGAAATTCTTCTAAGTGTGGAGTTTTGGAACTTTAAAATATTCCTCTAAAATCAGCCGAAATACGAATTCCGTTTTACTCACCTGTTATCAGGAGAGACCTCAGTGCTGCATCTTTCAGCCCAGTACTGATCCTCAAAAGTAATTTTAACCGTACTTACCGGTAACTTGAATTTCCTTCTTAGGCTAACATTGACTGGTTTCACTTGGAAATTCTTCTAAGTGTGGAGTTTTGGAACTTTAAAATATTCCTCTAAAATCAGCCGAAATACGAATTCCGATTTACTCACCTGTTATCAGGAGAGACCTCAGTGCTGCATCTTTCAGCCCAGTACTGATCCTGAAAAGTAATTTTAACCGTACTTACCGGTAACTTGAATTTCCTTCATAGGCTAACATTGACTGGTTTCACTTGGAAATTCTTCTAAGTGTGGAGTTTTGGAACTTTAAAATATTCCTCTAAAATCAGCCGAAATACGAATTCCGATTTACTCACCTGTTATCAGGAGAGACCTCAGTGCTGCATCTTTCAGCCCAGTACTGATCCTCAAAAGTAATTTTAACCGTACTTACCAGTAACTTGAATTTCCTTCCATAGGATATCATTGCCTGCTTTTTGCTGAAAAAGTTTCTAAGTCTTGATTTTTGAAACATACAAATATTCCTCTAAAATCAGCCGAAATCCGAATTCTGATTTACTCACCTGTTATCAGGAGAGACCTCAGTGCTGCATCTTTCAGCCCAGTACTGGTCCTGAAAAGTAATTTTAACCGTACTTACCAGTAACTTGAATTTCCTTCCATAGGCTAACATTGACTGGTTTAACTTGGAAATTCTTCTAAGTGTGGAGTTTTGGAACTTTAAAATATTCCTCTAAAATCAGCCGAAATACGAATTCCGATTTACTCACCTGTTATCAGGAGAGACCTCAGTGCTGTATCTTTCAGCCCAGTACTGGTCCTGAAAAGTAATTTTAACCGTACTTACCGGTAACTTGAATTTCCTTCATAGGCTAACATTGACTGGTTTCACTTGGAAATTCTTCTAAGTGTGGAGTTTTGGAACTTTAAAATATTCATCTAAAATCAGCCGAAATACGAATTCCGATTTACTCACCTGTTATCAGGAGAGACCTCAGTGCTGTATCTTTCAGCCCAGTACTGGTCCTGAAAAGTAATTTTAACCGTACTTACCGGTAACTTGAATTTCCTTCCATAGGCTAACATTGACTGGTTTCACTTGGAAATTCTTCTAAGTGTGGTGTTTTGGAACTTTAAAATATTCATCTAAAATCAGCCGAAATACGAATTCCGATTTACTCATCTGTTATCAGGAGAGACCTCAGTGCTGCATCTTTCAGCCCAGTACTGATCCTCAAAAGTAATTTTAACCGTACTTACCAGTAACTTGAATTTCCTTCCATAGGATATCATTGCCTGCTTTTTGCTGAAAAAGTTTCTAAGTGTTGATTTTTGAAACATACAAATATTCCTCTAAAATCAGCCGAAATACGAATTCCGATTTACTCACCTGTTATAAGGAGAGACCTCAGTGCTGTATCTTTCAGCCCAGTACTGGTCCTGAAAAGTAATTTTAACCGTACTTACCAGTAACTTATATTTTCTTCCATAGGAATCCATTGTCTGGTTTTCAGCAGAAAAGTTTCAAAGTGTCGATTTTCACAAACTACAAATATTCCTTAAAAATCGCCTGTATGACTTAAACGCATTCTTTCAACTGTTTACAGGAGATGCACCAGTGCTGGATCCAGGATCCAACACTGAGTAAGAAAAAGTAACGATAACAGTTTTTACCTGCTAAGTGAATTTCCTTCCATAGGATAACATTGGTGATTCTATGAGAAAAAGTTTCTAAGTGTCAACTTTTAAAATACAATAATATTCCTTAAAAATCACGACTGTAACCAAAACGCTTTTACTCAACTGTTTACAGGAGATGTACCAGGACTGAATCTAGGATCCAGTCCTGTGGTTAGAAAAGTAATCCATAAAGTAACTAATTGCATTTAACTAGAAATTCACATTGAGCTGAATGTTGCATTGTGTTTGAAAATGTGTTGCCCATTGCAACAACTGTAACTACTGTACTTAAAAGTCTATTGCCTATGTGCAAAGTATTTAAACTAAAGTAATTCATTCTGAGAAAGTATTTTTGTAATGTAATGTATAATGTAATTACAATGTAATTTAAAAAATAAAATATGTAAAAGAAATTGTTTCTAAAAATGTAGTAAATCAGTATGAAAAAAATTAATATAAAAATTAATACATTTAAAAATTGTCATTTAAAAAACCTTTGAAATTCACTGAAAAAACCGTAGGTTTCAGGCACGTTATAGTTACAAATTAGCATTTTAAAAACCTTTGAAATTCACTGAAAAAACCATAGGTTTCAGACACGTTATAGTTAGAAATTAGCATTTAAAAAACCTTTGAAATTCACTGAAAAAACCATAGGTTTTAGGGACAGTTATAGTTAGTTGGACATTGCACTCGTACAAAACCCGTGAAATTCCCCGTTATAGTTAGTTCAGCTAACTATAACTCGCGCCCCGCAATGCACTGCTGATGACGTCACATATTACATCACTCATGACATGGTCAGTGACATCACTGATGACATCACTGATGACATCTCAAATGACATCACTGATGACATCATCCACGTGATAATCTGATGCAGCTCCTCACACCCTAATATAACCTTTGATACACCCAATCTAAATTACAGAGTGCCATTCGCAAAACCATAGACACTCCAACACCAATAACTACATACCCACTCACTGATTCTTAGGTCTACACACACACATCCACTCACTCACCCGTACAGTCACTCATACTTATGGTCACTCAGTACAGGACTATCATATGCACTCTTACTCCTATATAGACACTCAAACACCGCCACTCATCCATAGAGGTACTCACACACCTAGTCAGTCATGCAAATAATTAAACACACTGCCATTTACTCACCTATACAGTTATACACACACCAGCTCACTTAATCATACAAATACTAGCACATTGTTACGCTCTTATACAATCACTGATACAAGCACACACTCATCCATACAGCCACTATCACAATCACTCACTCTCGCTTATAGCTATTTATATACTCCAATACACATATATACTGCCTTTCACATATGTAGTTACTCACACATGTACCACTGGGACATACATTCACTCACTAACACACTCTTACACACACTTACCCACCCATACAGTCTATCACAGATGCACTCTTGAAACCATCCACCCAGTGAATCACCCACTCACACATCTATGCACAGTCGCACACACCCCATCCACACAAACACTCAGGCACCCATACAGATACTCATAGAACCAATCAATAACCCATATAGACACTCATGTAGCTATTCGCAAATCCATGCATCCACTTACACACCAACAGACGGATACAGACATTCACACAGTTTAGTCACTAACCCATGCATTCAGTAAGATACGTTTAATCACTCACTTGTAGAGTCAGTCACGCACGTACTAAATCATCCATTCAGACACCTATACACCCACTCATTCTTCAATACGCCTTTCCCTATATATATTAAACATATTTAAACTTTACAGAAACACACAGTCACTGGATGATGTCATCAGTGATGTCATTTGAGATGTCATCAGTGATGTCATCAGTGATGTCACTGACCATGTCATGAGTGATGTAATATGTGACGTCATCAGCAGTGCATTGCGGGCGCGAGTTATAGTTAGCTGAACTAACTATAACGGGGGAATTTCACGGGTTTTGTACGAGTGCAATGTCCAACTAACTATAACTGTCCCTAAAACCTATGGTTTTTTCAGTGAATATATATATATATATATATATATATATATATATATATATATATATTGAGAAATATAATGACCCAGTGCAAGGGACAAATTTAACTCTGACACGAATTTGATTATAACTTGAATAGTTGAAGAGATGTGGGTTCTATGTGTTCCCATTTGATCACTGGCCATATGAGCAATATGTGCTGCTCAAGATGGGAAAAACAGTGGAACAAACTATCCAAGGAAATAGGAAGTAACACTTTCTGTATTTAACAAGGCATAATGATTACAGTAATAATTGCCAGGATCTTGTGTGGCAGAAAATCAGCAAAAGTCTGTGTCGGACAAAACAAGATGATGAGGGGGAAAACTTGGATTCCTTATTTTTTGCTGGCTGATGGACTTTTTCATAGGCTCCTATAGGCCCATGGAAAGCACCTGTTAAGGAGTAGGGTTAAGTGGCAACACTTGAAATAGACTGAACAGTTGAGTTTTCACACAGCTGCGGTTCTCATGTTTCACATTTCTCCTCCTTTTATGGGTGTGCTTTGTGACAAGTTTTTGGGAGGTTAGTAGAGTTATGGGAGTATGCCAAGCACATGACAACATCACTAGTTAGAATTCAATGAATATAGGATGTGTTGAAATAATGAGGAGTCCCCCGATTAGTCGCTACATCCTGATATATAGTCAATAATGTACTCAGTGGCGGCTGCTGTGGCATGAGGGAGGTTAGGCGGGGGTGTAAAAAAAAGATCACTTACCTGTTCACCCCACACACTCCTTGTTGTCCTCTGCTCTTCCTAGCTCCCAGAAGCAGGAAGCACCCAGGCTCCCTGTCACCATGACAGCAGCATCATGATTGGTCTGAGCACCCTGGCTTGGCACTCAGATGGGGACTGCGAGCCTGTGCATGATCTCCACCCAGGCTGTGCACTACAGCCCGTTGGAGACCAAGCTAAGTGCCCATGACAATTTGGCCAGCCTAAGATGGCCGACCAAACCGTCATGCGCACTAAAGATGCATATACCATTCTTCCTCCTCCGGCACTGTGACAGAAGCCCAGCCCTGCCCCACCTAACCTGGCTCCGTAGAGAAAAATAAAATGATAATAAAATTCTGCTCAGAAGCAGTATGGCGACACTCCTCTGCCTTAGTGGAGGAGCCGCCGTTGAATTTACCCCTTCAGCTCAGGCCAATGCCCCCAGGATAGCTGCACCACACTCATCCCTGAATATGCTCCTTTCTTCACTTTTCAACCTTGATGAGTGCTGTTGTATTGCGCTGTCCAGAATTATTGCCTCTGGAATGGTGCGTAAATGGTACGAATTAACTGACATAATCATGTCGGTAGCAGTTTGGGTGGAAACAATTTGTCAGGGAACTATAACACAGTGCAGTAAGGGAACCTCTATGAATCAGAATAATTTCTAAAAATTAAAATGGGATTCCTGTGATACCCTTTAGTCCAATAGCAATATCAATGCACCCTTAGAGGACCCCAGTGAGGGCAATTGCATAGCGGAGAAAACAGACAGCAAAAAAAGTTGCTGAAGGCACACCACTGTAGTGAAAGGAATGAGTATTTTAAAAGTTCATGATGGCCTGATGGAAACAGAAAAGGTGGAGAGGGGAGCCACTCCACTAACTCACTAGCTCTGCCGCCTTTCCTCAATTTCCATCTAAATTTCAATAAATATGCCATGGCTTCTGGGGAGTTCAAGTCAGAAGTACAACACCTTGCCACTTTCCATTCTATCCAGGACACACTGGAACCAGTGGCAAGGCATTAGCTGATGGAGAACACCTCCCTTTTGATGAGGCAATGGTGGCCCATCATTTGTGTTGGAGAAAGCATTTCATGCTATGCCACACCAATTGCCACCATTCCAGATGGGGATTGCATAATTGTGTGCAGCCACACTACCCAGCATTTCAGCACTGGATTCAAGGCAGTTATAAGCAGGAGGGCTGGTCCAATCTGACACCTCTTCTGCATTCACTTCTATGCAGTCCCACACACTCCCTTTGCAACTCAAGAGCCTTGAGTCCTGGGAATACCAATGCCTATTTTGTGATATTCCCATAGCAAAGTCTCCATTGGTGCTAGTTGGTAAATTCAACTAAGAATATTCCTTTTGTGGTGCCCACTTCTGTGGCTGTTCTGCTCTTATAAAATATCTGAATACAAGTGAAGGACATCAGAAGAATTTAATGAAATTGTCATTAGTCCCAAAAAGAGTTCTAAGCTCTCCAGGGAAAACTTGCATGGTATACAAGCCAAACAATCTAAGCCTGGGAAGAAACAGATCCCAAAGGAGAAATACATGAAAAGCCATATATGCTTGGAATGTGCGCTCAGGTCAGTGCTAGCAGAGGCCTGCTTCCCACAGGCATTGGTCCTAACGATCTAGACACAGAATTCAACATCACACTGTGACTCCACTAGAAAGCACTGTAGCATGCTGCAGCACACTACAGAAAAACCTGAAAGAGCCAACAACCAGTCAATGGAAGATAGGAGCATCAAGTATGACGCCACTGAACTTCCAAGCCACTAGTAAGTAGATAGTTTTAGTCCACAGCATTTCCATGCTTCGCTATAAGCAAGTTGGGCTTAGATGAAAAGAGACCCAGGATTAATTTGAGCAATGACAGCAACTTTGCAAGCCCCAAACAATCTGACCCACATAGCCTGGCATCTGTAAGGAATAACAATGGCTCACAATTATTAGGTCAGTCGAATCAAATAGGTTTCCCAAGATAGTGTCACCTATTTGTACAACAGTCATTCAAAATCTAAAACAGCTGGGAATAAAACATATGAGTCAAGACCAGGCCAGTTAAAAAAAGAAATGAAATTAAACTATGATAAGCCTCAAACTGCACAGAGATTTTAAATTCCCTTCAAAAACTATGGCGTAAAATGCCTGCAAGTCTTCAAAAAATTGAATGGATCAAAAACAGTCAAAAACCATTCAAACTTTGGTATAAAAAGATAGCTTTAATCTACTCTGAGGCTTGCACCATGCTACTTCATCAATAGAAATGGGATTAAATCATGATGAGCATGCCTGGTAGCTTGAAATTGAAAGTGTGCACGTTTTGGAGCTCTGGATCTTAGAGCTAACTGGCCAAATTTTCTCAGATGTGAATTGTCCTGTCTGAGGTGGTTCCATGGGAATAAAGCTTAAGCCTTGTAGTGCTGAATAGAATCTCAGCTCATAGTAAGCATGTAATCCGTCGATTCAGCAGTGCTCTGAACTCAACAACTGTAATTCTGCCCACTCTACATCATGATTGTCAGTTTGCTGCATAATTTATTCTGTGATCTAAACTGTTTGTATTATAACATTTCTCAAGCCAATTCTCGAGTAAATAAAATATATGATATAGTACATGTTAGACCTGTCAGCCTTAGGGTGGTCTTCACCCAAACTTTTTGCCAACTTACTTCCACTTTTGTTTGCTGAAATTCGTTTTTGTTGGCCTTTATAATCTGTGCACTTTACCACTGCTAACCTGTGCTAAAGTGCTTGTGCTCACTCCCCTAAACATGGTTTGATTCACATATAACTAATTTGGAATATTTAATTTACTTGTAAGTCCCTTGTATAGTGGTTTACCATATAAACAGGGCCTGTAAATGAAATACTACCAGTGGACCCCATCACTTGTTGTGCCACCCACTTAAGTAGCACTCTAGAATATTGTCCTAGGCCTGCAATTGCAACCTGAATGCAGTGTTACGTTGCCATGTTGCCATGGTATTTAAACCCACTTGCCAAGCCTTAAACTCCCCTTTCATTGCATATAAGTCACCCCGAAGGTAGGCCGTAGGCAGCCCCTAATGCAGGGTGCAGTGTAATTAAAACTTTGGACATGCACTTTTAAGATTTACATGTCCTGGTAGTGGAAAACTCATATATTCATTTTCACAACTGTGAGGCCTACCACTCCCATAGGATAACATTAGGGATTCCTTATTGCATTTCATAAGCTGTAATTCCTAATTGGGGGAAGGTAGATGTGTAATGATAAACCCTCTTAAATGGTAAAGTTAGATTTTTCATTACAATTTTGAAAATGCCACTTTTAGAAAGTTGGCATTTTCCTACCCTTAGCCCTTTGTGCCTGTAGCCTGTCTTGGGCGACATGTCTGGGTGTAGCTGACAGACTATTTGAATTCCTCCCAGACAGTCACACAATAGAGGGATTAGGTGTGCCTCAATAGGCCATCTGCTGGCAGAATGGGTGGGCAGAACTGAGCATAGCTCCACTTACACCTGTGCTCTGCCTTCACACAAAGGGCCTCACTATCATGTATTGTCACTGCAGCCAGGACAAAGAAGTAAAAAAATTCCATGCGCTTCCAAGAACCTCTCCAGAAGCTTCTCCGCCCTTCCAGGGCACCAAGGTATAAAAATATGACCTTCAGATCCACTCTTCAGATCACTACTCAACCAGCAGGAGGACTCTAAAGAGGACAGCTGCTGTAACTTGCTGTGCACTGGGCCAGACTGCTGCTGTACCTGGAAGGACTGCTTTGCTGCCTGAAGCCTGCTTTGAACCCTTAGATGCCAGCTCTGCTGTTGAGCCCTGCATCTCCCCTGTACCCAGGACTACCAGAAGTGACTCCAGGGGATAGTTTGCTGGACTCCTCTTCAGAGCCACAGGGACATAAAAGGCTCCCAACATCTTGAAACAACACCTGGACCCAGTCTGAGTGAGTGCTGAACCCCAAGCGGTGTCTCTACAGTTCTAGACCATTGGTTGTGGTCTATGGGTTCCCAGGTCGCAAATTTCCAAAACTGAGGACTTGGACAAAATTTGGCTAAAGGGACTCTGAGAACCACGAGGAGACCAAGCCATCCTGCTCACCTATCTGTTGCAGGTGCATCGCCGTTCAGATTGACTTTGCAGCTTCTCCCGCTACGTTAATCTCCGCAGCAGCAAATCCATTTCATCAACCTCGTGGAACTGTCTTCAGCTAAAGCCCTCTGCTTTGTCCTGCTGGAGTTTTTCAACCTCCATTTCAGGAACTAAGTCCAAATGTAGAAATTCACTGCGTTTTCATCCCAAGGCCATCCGACGATGATGCTCCCTACTTGGACACCTCCTGAAGCCTTTCCCCATTGAACTCTACCTTCTCAAATGTTTTTCTTAAAGAATTTTTTCAAGTCTGAAGGAAAGCGCTGACTGGACCCAATTCACTTCTTGTATCCGAACCGTGCTCCTTCGCGGTATGCCTTAACTTTCAACTTTGACCATGTCTTGCACAACTAGATATCCGTGGTTGACACTTTACACTTTTAGGCGCTAGTTTTAACTAAAAACGTTAAAAAATCATAACTCTGGTTCTACTAATTGGATTTTGGTAGTTTTGGTGTCAAATAATGTATTAACATTTACTCTATTTTTCTAAAGTTGTTTAGAATTTTTTGTGTTGTGTCTTTACGTCCCAGTCAACCAACAACCCAATTGTGCACAGTACATTATCAATATCTCTGAAAATAATAGGAGTTTGTTACTACCTGAGTCGAGATTAGTCCCAGCAAAAAGAACAAAATAAAAATAAAACAAAAAACAAACCAAAAAAAGTAGTTATGTCATCAGTGTGCTTGGTATTTCCTAAAAGAATGATCATCTCAGCTCAAACAGAAGGCAGAAGATTAGGATCCTACCGCAAGCATATACTGTCATATGCACAAGTGTCACACTTGTAAGTGATTTACTCATCTATAACCAATCATGCTAAAGTGATTCTTTCTCCACAATGATTTAAAGAGCAGCCTTCTTCTGATGACAATTTCTTGTACTAATTGAGAATTGATCAGATATCCCATTGATATTACACCTCTGAATGAATTACTTTGTACCAGTAATCTAATTTGGAATCAATATTATTTGTTGTAGCAAGGCACATTATAGCAATAAATAGCTCTGAAAAGGAAGAAATGGCAGTCAGATTGCATAGTTTATATAAGGCATGGGCTTCAAAAGCCAAAGTAAAATTTTTAGAGTTGTTGAATGAGACTAATTCCATGAGCTTGAAATAATTAGCTAGAGACACATTCCCTTTCAAAACTGAAAATTCATTGCTATTGAAAATGAACAGAAAGAGCGTTGGCTGTGGTGCTGTGGATAATTAAGTTTACAATTGATTATTCTGAAGTCGTGCCGCAAAAGTTACATTTTAATTTGAAATACCCCTTTTGTAAACCTATTAACTGATGATTATTTTTTAAGTGCCAATAGATCTGAAACTGAAACTGCAATTTACCTTTTATTGTGCTATAAAGTTTATGACAATTACATTTCATATATTTTGGTTACTTTTCTAACATTTTATAATAATGTATAGAGGAAAAGTCAGAGCTGCAGCCTCACAGAGGACTACCAGAAATAATCCACCGACCTAGCAAAAAAACTCAGAGAACGTGGATATCCCGAAAGGATCATTCGGACAAAATACTACTTGAAAAGGAACAGCAATGGATATATCGCCTTTCCACTCATAAAGTGGGTCTGAACGATAATATCCCGTGGAATAGCCTGTACCATCACTGAACCTGTTCCCACCCCCTGGTAGGGCTCATGTACACTCCAAGTCTCCACCAGCAATCTCTCCATGAGTGGATGTCACACGCGGATAACATCCTCTCTATATGACCAAGTGACCATAAACCCATAGGTCATTTATACCACCTCTGAGAAATTAGCACCTTGAGATACTCAGGTAGGTGTCCCCACAGACTCCTCTAGTGGGTACACCGACGCTCAGTCTTTCTTCTATTTTTATCCCATTTTTTCCCATTCTATTTTTATCCCTCCAATCACTGTAAATATTACAAATGCACCCATTTTTAGCTTGCACCACAAATAAATCATTTTCGTCACCCTAACACATAGAGGAACTGCTTTTATTTCCAACATCAACACTTCACTTCAGTAGCAACACTCCGTTTTAACGCGTATACAGCGCGACACACGGACAGAGACACGTGTCCGCTCTTTGTGTTGTTAGTCTCCTTTAGGGCCATGACGCTGATCAGCTGCACCTAGAAAGAATTACAGTTCTCTTGCAGCTCAGACGCTACTCTACATGACGCTGATCGGATGCACCTACAAGATATCCGGGTATTTAAACAACCGCTCTACGAACGGCACACATCGACGGAGTTCCGATGCGGCCAAAGTAGGTACGGGCAGAGGGTCCCAGACCTTGATGAAGTAAGTGGGGCAAACCTGAAGGGGGTTACCGATTCTCTTTCGCTTATGTTTTTCTGAGAAACCGGCATGCGGAAACCAGCTCTCACGCAGCCAAACTTTCCGAAATAAACTCTGCGTTTTCTTCTCTCTTCTCTCTCTTGCCACACACACAGTGTGTGACAATAAGTCGGGCCCCCCACGGACCTCATGGGGCTTATTCCTGAAAGTTTCAGAGTAAGACTAATATTTCTCTATACATATTTTCTTTCACCATGCCTATTAATACGCATTAACGCTATTTTTATCACCAAAAGGTAGCGCATAAATCAAGACGTACTTTTGCCACCTAAATGCCACGTTCCATTCTCACTACGCTCATTGACCGTATAGAGCATGGACATCACGTTCTTGAGTCACTATCATGTACTCCCATGAAGCTATTTCAACTACATGTGTCTGTTTGTTTGTCTGTCATCTTCCTTTACAGGAACTGAACCATTAGAGGAAATCATCCTCTTCCACGTATCGCACCTCAGCGTGTGCGCCACATAGTTGGTCTCAAATATACACTCTTTAAGACCATTATTCACACACATAAGGTCCTGATGAAAGCCAGTTTAGTACTGAGACCTGGCTGAAACATGTTGACCACACTGGATATTGGAGTCATTAATTATCTCCACTAATATCCACCTCTCAGTTTTTATAACTGTCAAGAGCCCATCATTAAAATAGTCTTTTGAGTCCAGGGACCCTTTGGACAGTTTTTTAATCCACACACTACTCACCTTCACTGCACACTCATGGCACAAAACCCGCTCCGCTGTAATCAGGCGTTGAAGCACACCCGAGGTACACTCAGTGCCTTGGGTGAGACCCGATGATAAAGCATGCCACCAACTAGGTTGGTGGGTGAGGGTCTTCATAAAAAACAAACGTTTTTTCTCAAATGCTTTTCCATCAGCAAACACGCATTAGGTGGTTCTACCCTGTAGCCAGTTCTCATTGATTTTCATACATTACTAGGGGAAGTGAACTAGCTCTAGCCTTTCCTCTCTCTCCCACTTGATATTGATTAATACAGGCAGCGCACAGCTGTGAGAGCATTAACTTAATTCATCCGCCCCACACAATGGTGGAGAACCCCGGCCTAACTTTCACTGAGGATGAAATCAATGAACTCCTTGCTGACCCCCCATTAATGGCTGATTTCAATATATCACAGACCATAGCCCAAACCACAGACTGGGATAAATTGACTGAGCTAAAACGTAACAGGATCCGCACAATCCTTCACGGCGTGATCCTTACTGAGTACCTCTGCACCAACACCGCACCCAAGGGCCTTCTTGTGACCAATGCTCCCAGGATCTTCCTGGACGATGCTTCCTTCAGGAAGGCCTGGGCACAAATCGCATGGCACTGCACTAGAGACTGGCTAGTCCTCATAATAAAAACCGCAAAACGTCTCTCAGTTGCAATGATCATCGACATTCAAGCTACTGAAAACCAATTCAGGACTACCATCACATCCTTTAAAAAGAAGCTGGATGAGTCTAACAAAGAAATTACGGAATATAAAGAGTACCTCACTCAATCCAAAATCACCAAGTTTCAGAAGGACTTGAAGAGATTCTCTTATACTAAAGTATATCCCTACGCTGAAGAGAACTATGTAGCACCCAACAGACAGGACCGGTCGTCCGAAAGTTCTGGAGATGACACTTCACTTTCAAGTGACTCTAGCACTGGCAGCTCACACAAATCCAGGGGCAGGGGAAGAACAACAAGATGGCAACGGCCTTGGGGCACATACCCCCACCAAGGTCAGAATTATGCACCACCTGTGTTCACCCATCCTCCCCAGAACCCATTCTTCGGGTGGCCACCGATGTTCCATCCTGGACAACAGGCCTATTACCAACAAAACCAAGGACCACCACCTTTTTTAGGGAGAGGTCAGAGACCCCGAGGAAGAAGACGAAATGCACCACACGTGCATTGGACAAACGAAGCGGGTCCTGTAGGCGCCCACACACGGAGCAAGTCGAGAGAACCCCAACCAGGCCACAGCTCACGATGACAACAAGTGATGAACACACACCCTCGCAGGTGTTCAACCTATCCACCACTCCCCTCACACCGATTGAGGAAGATGTCCTCAACAAGGGGCTTTCTTTTGTCACCACAAATCGTCTGGACAAATTTCAACTCCACACAGAACTGGCAGATTTCTTCCATAAGTTGAAGCTCAAAGCCTTCTTTGAGAAACAACCACCCACTGAAATGACTCTGACCGACAACGTAACAGGCTTGAGATTAAAATCCACTTTTCTCCCCCCTCCTTCCAGCCTCCCGGTGGAAATAACCACTTTTGAACAAGCAGTATACAACCAGATTGAAGAAATGCGCCAACCCAAGACCTACAATAATTTCACCACTAAGGAGAGGGGAGCAGTGCGCAACCTACAAGAAAACCCCAATAATGTCATCAAACCAGCTGACAAGGGGGGAGGCATTATTGTCCAAGATAAGAAGGACTACACCAATGAGTGCCGTAGGCTACTCAGTGATGAGAGAAATTACAGACGTCTCTCAGAAGACCCTACCAACGCACTCTGGGACACCATCATATCCATGGTAGAGACAGCAGAAGCCCACAACTACATCTCGAAACAAGAGGCTGATTTTCTCTGCACCAAGAAGGCAAAAACACTGTACTTCTATACGGTGTCCAAAATACACAAGGAAATTAGACCACCTCCTGGGCGCCCCATAGTATCAGGTATAAATTCCCCCTTGGAACCACTATCACGGTTTTGCGATTTCTTTCTAAACCCCATGGTTCAGAAGTCCTCCACTTACATCAGGGACACTAAACATTTACTCAACCTCATCAAAGACATGAGTTTCGACCCCACCACCCAACTATTAGTGGGCTTAGACATCGAACGTTTATATACAAGCCTCCCACAGGACGACACCCTCCGTGTCCTCCATAACATGCTTATGGACACCACCTGGGAGTACACAACCCAGAGGGACTTCATTCTACAGTACGCAACACTAGCATTCAAGGAGAATTACTTTGAGTTCGAAGGTGATTTCTTCTTGCAGACTAACGGGACATCTATGGGTAGTATTTTTGCCCCAAGCGTGGCAGGCCTCTTTGTTTACCAATTTGAAAAACAGCACATACTACCAACTACAAATCCTTACAGCAACAACATCAAATGTTGGCGTCGCTACATAGACGACATTCTTCTGATCTGGACAGGATCACCAGAATCCTTAAGCACTTTCCTCACCTGGCTTAATGAACGGGACCCATACCTACGTTTCACTAGCAGTGCTAGTTCTTCCAGCATAGCATTCCTGGACCTCACCATCGAATCCAAGGAGGGACATTTACAAACCAATACGTACTACAAACCAACTGCAAGAAACTCATTACTTCAATTTGAGAGCTTCCACCCGAGGCCCCTCAGAGAGAACCTCCCGTATGGCCAATTCCTATGCATACGTCGGAACTGCAGCCTCACAGAGGACTACCAGAAACAATCCACCGACCTAGCAAAAAAACACAGAGAATGTGGATATCCCAAAAGGATCATTCGGACCACAAAAAAACGCGCACGCAACCAACCCAGAGAGGCTCTCCTGGAACACACCCGACACGAAAATATCACCACCCCACTTACATGCGTTACCATGTATAACGCAGCTTCCAATCAAGTGGCTAAAATAATACGGAAGAATTGGCGCATTCTCAATACAGGCGTCTTGACATGGGATCAACCGCTATTTGCATACAAGAAGGCAGGCAGCCTGAAGGTCCGCCTGGTCTCCACCCGCCCTAAAAAACCTCAGGCACCCACAACCAACGCGTTGCTCAATGTGTGGGGGCTACCTAATGTAGTCGGTCACCACCCTTGTGGTGACTGTAGTGTCTGCCACCTCACACAGGACACTAAAACCTTAGACCTGGAGATAGGCAAAACGTGGCATCGAAGGAAACACACAAATTGTAATTCATCCAACGTCGGTTACCTCATTGAATGCCCATGCAAACTCCGATATATCGGAATGACGGGCCGGAAAGTGAAGACAACACTCATACAACACCGCAGCACTATACGCTGCAAAAAAAAAACACCAGCAAACTAACAGATCACTTTATCCAGAGAGGCCACACTCCCAATGACATAAGGTGGACAGTGATTGAACAAATTGAATGCCACAACACCACTAACCGATACCAAAGGGGATGATGGACGGAGCGTTAGAGCAAATCAAACACTCACCCCAGTCAACTGATCTGGGTTTAATCCATCATCATTCTTTAGCTCACTCCACCACCCCAGTTCAGACATGGCCATATGCAAATCAGTCTGACCCTGTGCCTCATGGGAACAGTCCAGCCCGAACTGCCAAGCCATGTCTTCCCTGGACCGGAAACAAGCATCCTGGGACCGGTTTCGGGTTCAAAACCCTCATCAACCAGGCTATCTTGAATCCAGTGGCAAAGTGAGCAAGGGACCCACGTCTGGGCATACCCTGCCAACTTAGGGGCGAACAAAGCGATACCAAAGGGGATGATGGACGGAGCGTTAGAGCAAATCAAACACTCACCCCCAGTCAACTGATCTGGGTTTAATCCATCATCATTCTTTAGCTCACTCCACCACCCCAGTTCAGACATGGCCATATGCAAATCAGTCTGACCCTGTGCCTCATGGGAACAGTCCAGCCCGAACTGCCAAGCCATGTCTTCCTTGGACCGGAAACAAGCATCCTGGGACCGGTTTCGGGTTCAAAACCCTCATCAGCCAGGCTATCTTGAATCCAGTGGCAAAGTGAGCAAGGGACCCACGTCTGGGCATACCCTGACAACTTAGGGTGAACAAAGCGATACCAAAGGGGATGATGGACGGAGCGTTAGAGCAAATCAAACACTCACCCCCAGTCAACTGATCTGGGTTTAATCCATCATCATTCTTTAGCTCACTCCACCACCCCAGTTCAGACATGGCCATATGCAAATCAGTCTGACCCTGTGCCTCATGGGAACAGTCCAGCCCGAACTGCCAAGCCATGTCTTCCCTGGACCGGAAACAAGCATCCTGGGACCGGTTTCGGGTTCAAAACCCTCATCAGCCAGGCTATCTTGAATCCAGTGGCAAAGTGAGCAAGGGACCCACGTCTGGGCATACCCTGCCAACTTAGGGCGAACAAAGCGATACCAAAGGGGATGATGGATGGAGCGTTAGAGCAAATCAAACACTCACCCCCAGTCAACTGATCTGGGTTTAATCCATCATCATTCTTTAGCTCACTCCACCATCCTAGTTCAGACATGGCCATATGCAAATCAGTCTGACCCTGTGCCTCATGGGAACAGTCCAGCACCGAACTGCCAAGCCATGTCTTCCCTGGACCGGAAACAAGCATCCTGGGACCGGGTTCGGGTTCGGGTTCAAAGCCCTCATCAGCCAGGCTATCTTGAATCCAGTGGCAAAGTGAGCAAGGGACCCACGTCTGGGCATACCCTGCCAACTTAGGGCGAACAAAGCGATACCAAAGGGGATGATGGACGGAGCATTAGAGCAAATCAAACACTCACCCCCAGTCAACTGATCTGGGTTTAATCCATCATCATTCTTTAGCCCAGACATGGGTCTCTTGCTCACTTTGCCACTGGATTCAAGCTAGCCTGGCTGATGACGGCTGAATAGCCAGAAACCGGTCCCAGGATGCTTGTTTCCGGTCCAGGGAAGACATGGCTTAGCAGTTCGGGCTGGACTGTTCCCATGAGGCACAGGGTCAGACTGATTTGCATATGGCCATGTCTGAACTGGGGTGGTGGAGTGAGCTAAAGAATGATGATGGATTAAACCCAGATCAGTTGACTGGGGGTGAGTGTTTGATTGGCTCAAGCGCTCCGTCCATCATCCCCTTTGGTATCGCTTTGTTTGCCCTAAGTTGGCAGGGTATGCCCAGCCGTGGGTCCCTTGCTCACTTTGCCACTGGTTTCAAGCTAGCCTGGCTGATGGCGGCTGAATAGCCAGGAACCGGTCCCAGGATGCTTGTTTCCGGTCCAGGGAAGACATGGCTTGGCAGTTCGGGCTGGACTGTTCCCATGAGGCACAGGGTCAGACTGATTTGCATATGGCCATGTCTGAACTGGGGTGGTGGAGTGAGCTAAAGAATGATGATGGATTAAACCCAGATCAGTTGACTGGGGGTGAGTGTTTGATTGGCTCAAGCGCTCCGTCCATCATCCCCTTTGGTATCGCTTTGTTTGCCCTAAGTTGGCAGGGTATGCCCAGCCGTGGGTCCCTTGCTCACTTTGCCACTGGTTTCAAGCTAGCCTGGCTGATGGCGGCTGAATAGCCAGAAACCGGTCCCAGGATGCTTGTTTCCGGTCCAGGGAAGACATGGCTTGGCAGTTCGGGCTGGACTGTTCCCATGAGGCACAGGGTCAGACTGATTTGCATATGGCCATGTCTGAACTGGGGTGGTGGAGTGAGCTAAAGAATGATGATGGATTAAACCCAGATCAGTTGACTGGGGGTGAGTGTTTTTTGATTGGCTCAAGCGCTCCGTCCATCATCCCCTTTGGTATCACAACACCACTAACGACAAAATACTACTTCAAAAGGAACAACGATGGATATATCGCCTTTCCACTCATAAAGTGGGTCTGAACGATAATATCCCGTGGAGTAGCCTGTACCATCACTGAACCTGTTCCCACCCCCTGGTAGGGCTCACGTACACTCCAAGTCTCCACCAGCAATCTCTCCATGAGTGGATGTCACACACGGATAACATCCTCTCTATATGACCAAGTGACCATAAACCCATAGGTCATTTATACCACCTCCGAGAAATTAGCACCTTGAGATGCTCAGGTAGGTGTCCCCACAGACTCCTCTAGTGGGTACACCGACGCTCAGTCTTTCTTCTATTTTTATCCCATTTTTTCCTATTATAAATAAATCATTTTCTTCACCCTAACACGTAGAGGAACTGCTTTTATTTCCAACATCAACACTTCACTTCAGTAGCAACACTCCGTGTTAACGCGTATACAGCGCGACACACGGACAGAGACACGTGTCCACTCTTTGTGTTGTTAGTCTCCTTTAGGGCCATGATGCTGATCGCCTGCACCTGGAAAGAATTACAGTTCTCTTGCAGCTCAGACGCTACTCTTCATGACGCTGATCGGATGCACCTGCAAGATATCCGGGTATTTAAACAACCACTCTACGAGCGGCACACATCGATGGAGTTTCGATGCGGCCGCAGTAGGTACGGGCAGAGGGTCCCAGACCTTGATGAAGTAAGTGGGGCGAACCTAAAGGGGGTTACCGATTCTCTTTCGCTTATGTTTTTCTGAGAAACCGGCATGCGGAAACCAGCTCTCACGCAGCCAAACTTTCCGAAATAAACTCTGCGTTTTCTTCTCTCTTCTCTCTCTCGCCACACACACAGTGTGTGACAATAAGTCGGGCCCCCCACGGAACTCATGGGGCTTATTCCTGAAACACTACTCACCTTCACTGCACACTCACGGCACAAAACCCGCTCCACTGTAATCAGGCGTTGAGGTACACTTGGTGCCTTGGGTGGGACCCGATGATGAAGCATGCCACCAACTAGGTTGGTGGGTGAGGGTCTTCATAAAAAACAAATGTTTTTTCTCAAATGCTTTTCCATCAGCAAACACACATTAGGAGCTTCTACCCTGTAGTCAGTTCCCATTGATTTTCATACATTACTAGGGGAAGTGAACGAGCTCTAGCCTTTCCTCTCTCTCCCACTTGATATTGATTAGAGAAAAGTTAGTCCATCTAAAGAACACACATAAAAATTTGCATCTGCAAGGCTATTTAAAATGAAATAATTGTTAAAGTTGCATTTAGCTATGGGGTAACATATAATTGTGTCCATGTGCTTGTTTATAAAGTGAACTCCAAAGTACCAGAATAGCTCAAAATCAAAGAATATTGCAGAGCACTATGCATATGTGCACCATCCATAGGGTTGAACCCAACTTAAGTTTTTGGGAGTGCTGTAAAGATCTTTAGAGCTTAGAGAAATACTCCTTAAATATGCCTCTAACTAAATTAGTTACTGGACCCTAAACTTAGGGCCTAAAAAACACCAATGTCTTTGCTCATCAATTACTGTTTTTGATGCATGTGCATGCCATGCTCCCTGGCTACTGGTGATGGACAAGCTTATTTTCTACGTCTTCATTTGTACTTTTTATCTCACGGAGGGGTAAAGGGTCATTCACCATGAACCGTTAGCCAATCTTAGCAACGGATTAAAGTTGGATGGGCACAACGTGATTTTCACATTAGCAAATGCTTACAGTGCACTGTGGGATCACTAACATCTCCATACTAAGGGGTTGATTCCGATCTCGGCCGGTAGGGCACCGAATCGGATTCGGCTGAACCGGATCCGATTCGGAGCCCTTATTCCCGACCGAGTCGTACGTGCGTCCGGGCGAACGAGTACGATGCGAGCGTGTGCGAATTCGCCGACCGACTCGTACGCCCGTCCCAACCGCACCGACCGACTCGCACGGATGCGCCTCGCACCGCGCAATGGAGACGTTCCCCGGCCGGGCAAGTACGATGCGCGCAGCGAGCAGTTCGACTGACTCGCGCCGTCCGGCTCGAAGAAGCAGTCGGAGCCGTACTTCGGGAGTCCGTGTCGGACCCCCCTGTATGCGTAGCCGCGCGAGTCGCACACAGGGGGGACCTATGGGTCCCCCCTACCTGTGCGTGTATGGCGCGAGTTGCTTCGCCGCGTACACGCTGTGGGGGCGCCCTTGTTCGCCTCGCACCCATTGAGTCAATGGGAGCCCACGTACGCGTTGTACGACAGGCTCCCATTGACTTCAATGGGAGTCCGACCGAATCGAGTCCGATAGCATGCGTACGCATCGTACTCGTTCGGTCGGGCTGCTAGGGTCCGATTCGGTCGGAAATCTCTCCGGGTCCGGCTCAGTCGGAGAGATTTCCGGCCCGAATCGGAATCGGCCCCTAAGTGTCCTTCCTTCACAAGCAGCCCACCTCTGATTTGCCTGGTAATGACCTTGAGTCCTTGACACTGATTGTAGGGCTCAAAGTCATGTTTTGTGCAACGCTGACGTGTGTAACCACGTCATGTGTGACACCTTCAGATAGTACTGGCTTTTAGCCAACTGTGTGTTGTGTTCTGGATCATAAAGTTTCACTTTAAACACAGCACACCTAGGAAGAAAAGGGTGGATAAAGTTGTCAATTATTACAAGGGGCTCCATAGCAGCTATGCACATGAGGCCAGCCAACAATCTATATTCCTGTGCTCTATAACATCGCTGCTCCTCTGTTTCACGAGGAGCACACATACAAGTCCCAGCATGCAAAGGGCTATTGGCTAAAGGGTTTGGAGTCTCTTACTGTGCCCTGCAAGGAATAGGTTGGCTTGGAAGCTGTGCCATTCATACTCCAGATTCTTTGCGTATAGAAACAGGTTACATTGCAAGTTTAAGCCTGCGAAAAAGCTGAATCCAATGTTTACTGGTAACTATAGTGTCCTGTTTGAGGTGAATATAAATGCACCATTTATGTACAAAGATGCTTCAATGGAAAAACAATATAAAGGTGGTTCTAGTGAAAAACTTGAGTCCCAAAACATGCTAACACTTTGGCATTCATTGCTGTTTTATAACTAATTCAGATATTGTTACCCAACAAGGACTATATTAAATTGCTTATTAAAAAGCCAGCTTAATGGGGGTGTGGGTTGGTGCTGACAAGAATGGCTGCCTTTTGGTAGCGCTCTGCATCGGTTTGGGAGAGTCGAGCCCCTTCTGACCGGACATACTCATCCGGCACTGCTCTACTTGGCCTCGTGTGGCCATGAAGTCATCCGCTTCTGTTTGCGGTCGGGGAAACCTTTCTTGGCACCTGTGGTGAGCAGTATTTTCTCTTTTATTGGGCCAGCGCGTTTCCTCACAGGACTCGCGCCCACCATTTTGTTTTTCACTGCGGCAATAATTTCCCTCTACTAAGGTTTAGAGGTGATTTTTCACTAATTTTCTCAGCACTCTCTGCTCACAACAATGTTCTCTATCATGCTGGAAGCTTGTTATTAAAAATTATTGCCAAAACTTTCATTTAGTGGATTCCTGCATCCAGTTTTTTTCCTCAAAGGCATTTCTGCGGACTACTGATTCTGCCTCTGTTACCCTGAAGTCCTATTGTCTTAGTTTTTTGCTGCATTTGTGTTTCTTCTAATAATTTTCCTCTGAACATTATTTTATTGAAGAGACGAAGGAATATTGTTTTATTTATTATATCATTTTTCAAGGCACATCTCTCCAGTATATAGAGCTTGTTATTACTTTAGCTACTTTGCGTATGGGGAGAACAAAGTCTGTCCACCGTGCTGGTAACACCTCTTCTGCTCCTCCATCTGTGGTGGAGTATATCCCTTTTAGTGTTCTTCAAGAGACTATAGTGGAGTCAGAGCAGGATGTGGTTCCTCCAATAAAAGCAATTTCTTCAAGTATTCCACTGCCTTCTTCTAATATAACAACTAAATTAGCTGTCACTTTGACGCTTTCATCAGGAAAACTTTAAAAAGACCCTCCTTTGCTGGCTGTATCTCCCCCACCAATATCCATGGAGGTAATTCTTGAAGAAATAAGAGCGCTTATGCCATATATGAAGGAAACCAATATACGTCTTCAGAATTTGGATGAGAAATGGTCTACTATGGAGAGTAAAGTTGTTCAAATAGAGACTAGAGTGGACTCTTTTCAGTCTGTTGTGAATCACGTTCCCTCTATACAATTGCAAATCTCTCAGCTTCAGAAGCAGGTTGAGAATCTTGAAAATCGTAACAGGCGCAATATCCTGCATATTTATGGATTACCAGAGGGACTCGGAGGCTCTACTCCAATCACTTTTTTTCAATCTTATCTTCCAAAGATTCTTGGTCTTCCTGATATACCAGCTTTAAATATTCAAAGCGATACAAAAGGGGATGATGGACGGAACGCTTGAGCCAATCAAACACTCACTGGACTGTTCCCATGAGGCACAGGGTCAGACTGATTTGCATATGGCCATGTCTGAACTGGGGTGGTGGAGTGAGCTAAAGAATGATGATGGATTAAACCCAGATCAGTTGACTGGGGGTGAGTGTTTGATTGGCTCAAGCGTTCCGTCCATCATCCCCTTTTGTATCGCTTTGGTCGCCCTAAGTTGGCGGGGGTATGCCCAGACGTGGATCCCTTGCTCACTTTGCCACTGGATTCAAGCAAGCCTGGCTGATGACGGCTGAAATGCCAGAAACCGGTCCTAGGATGCTTGTTTCCGGTCCAGGAAGACATGGCTTGGCAGTTCGGGCTGGACTGTTCCCATGAGGCACAGGGTCAGACTGATTTGCATATGGCCATGTCTGAACTGGGGTGGTGGAAGTGAGCTAAAGAATGATGATGGATTAAACCCAGATCAGTTGACTGGGGGTGAGTGTTTGATTGGCTCAAACGTTCCGTCCATCATCCCCTTTTGTATCGCTTTGGTCGCCCTAAGTTGGCGGGGGTATGCCCAGACGTGGGTCCCTTGCTCACTTTGCCACTGGATTCAAGCAAGCCTGGCTGATGACGGCTGAAATGCCAGAAACCGGTCCTAGGATGCTTGTTTCCGGTCCAGGGAAGACATGGCTTATAGTATACCTTCTTTTATAAAAAAGGGTTAGGAAAACTTGGAAATTTAGGGAAGACAAAAGAGTACAGGGGACACAGAGAGGTAGCAGAAAATATGTTTCCTTGTAGAATGTTCCCCTTTATTTCAGCCATGAATCTATTAAGGGCATGATATCTGAACAGCTTTATCCCTCATAGCAGGGGTTGTATTTCAGAGAGATGGTGTAGATTGTTACTCTATTACCCAATGTGTAACCATGGGTGTCATCATTTAATCCGGTTTCCCAGGTTCTGAGGCGATACACCCATCATTGCTCGCGGGTGTATAGTTTGTTTTGTATGTCCGGGCTGTTTCTTTTAATTGTCTCAAGGTCTACCCATTTTAGATCCACATCCCTGTGGTTTTTCTCCAGGTAGTGTCGTGCTAGCTTGGTGTTTGTCATCTTGCACCTGATGGTGCTCCTATGTTCATTGATATGTATCTTGATCTTTCTGGTAGTCATTCCTACATACATAAGGTCGCATGGGCAAGAGATTAGATAAATGATGTTTTCGCTGTTGCAATTGCTGAAGTTCTTCAACAACCATGGCCTATCTGTCTTGATGTCAACTTCCTTAGTTGTACTAGTATATTTGCATTCTATACAGTTGCCACACGGGTAGTGTCCGACTGGTCGCTGGTTACACCATAATGTTGTCTGAGTCTGGGTCTGTGGTGTCGGCGTCTTAGCGTGGACCAGTTCGTCTCGTAGACCTGTGTTTCTCTTAAATGCAAACAGTGGTTGGGGCCAGTGTTTTTTCGTTCTATTAAGGATATGCCAATTCTTCCGTACGATGGTCTGAACTTTATTTGGTATCGGGGTGTACGTAGTGACGCACACTAGTCTGTCGTTGTCCTTCTTTTCTTGGTTCTCGAGCAGTGCCTCTCTGTTGTTGTTTCTGGCTCTCTTCTTCTCTTTTTTAACTAGTTTCCTGGGATAGTGGCGAGTTATCAGTTTGTTTTCCAGTGTTTCTGCTTGTATATCAAATGTTTCAAGGGAAGAGCAATTCCTTCTAATCCTTAGAAACTGACCCTCCGGAAGGTTTTGCCGGAGGGATTTGGTGGGGAAGCTTTCGAATAGGAGGAGGCTGTTCCTGTCCATTGTTTTATTGTGGACCTTTGTTGTAATGCCGCCTTGGTCCAATGTTATGACCAAATCCAGAAAGACAGCTTCTTCTTTGCTGACTGTGTGTGTGAACTTCAGGTGTTAGTCTCTAGTATTTACCCATTACACAAAATCCATGGCTTGTTCTCTGTTACCGTGCCACACTATGATGACGTCGTCAATGTATTGACGCCAAAGTTTCAGCTGTGTCCTGTAGGGGTTGTCCTGGTGGAAGATGTAGTCTGCTTCAAATTGGTGCACATACAGCCAAGCCATACTAGGAGCAAATGTGCTCCCCATCGAAGTACCTCTAATTTGGTGGTATATCGTGTCTTCATATTCAAAAAAGTTCTCTGTCAGGGCTAGTTCCAAACACTCTAGAATAAAATGTCTTGGGGTCATAAAATTCCACTCCCTCTCAAGCAGAATATGTTCAACCACGCTCAGGGTACGTCTCTGTGGTATGCTGGTATATAGAGCCTCGATATCCATAGTGATGATCCAGTCTTTTATGGGGTCAATCTCCATGTCTCTCAGTAGGCATAGAATGCCTTTTGTGTCTCCAAACTATGAGATGGATGTTTGCACAATTGGTCTCAGGAACCAGTCGCAAAACTGTGAAAGGGGCTCCAGCACTTAGCCAATTACCGACAATATGAGCCTCCCCGGGGGGGGGGGGTGACTTGTTTTTATGTATCTTAGGGAGAGTGTAGAATCTCTGGGTGCGAGGAGTTTCACACACCAGATACTCCGCTTCATGTCTCGTGATCCAATCATTCAAAAGCCCCTCATCAACCATGCTTTTGATTTGGTTGGTAAGTCTGGGCGTGGGGTCGGTCTGATAAATTTCATAGCTATTGCCATCAGACAGGAGCCGGATGCATTCAGCTTGGTACATCTCTCTGTCCATAATGACAATTGCCCCGCCCTTGTCTGCTGGTTTTATAACAAGTTTGGTATTCTCCTTAAGGTTCTTTAAGGCTTTTCTTTCATCCTTCCTTAGATTCTGGAAGCCCTTGTTGGTTTGACAGTCAATTGTGCCTATTTATTTAAGGGCTGCCTGCTTAAAGGCCATCACATGACAAGGGATAGATTGTGTTGGTGGTAGAAAGGCTGATTTTTCTTTAGTCCTGTGTTGGATGTTTCCTGCGGGCCGGATTCCAAATCCTCGAAGAAACTCTTTAGTTTGATCCTTCTAAAAAATTGAGCTAGTTCAATGCGTAGAGCGAAGAGGTCATTTCTCGGTGTTGGTACGAACCCTAGTCCTTTGGAAAGGACAGAGTCTTCATCTGATGATAATGTATGGCTGCTCAGGTTCACTATGTTGGTAGGTCCCTGCTTGTGGTCGGCCCCTGGTCTTTCCCTTTGCTCCTTGTCACCACTATGTTTGGTGCTTGGTCTTCCCAGTGTACTCTGGCCTGTTGTCTTGACTGTTTTTGTTTTCCTCTTCCTCTGCCTCTGCCCCTGTATAAAAAAGGTGGAGGACCCTGTTGAAACGGGAACCCTTGTGGGTAATAGGGTTGTTGGCAGTAGCCGAATGGGTGCATTGGTAGATGCATGGGTGGCTGTTGATGGGGGTCCGGATAATATTGTTTCTGAGGATGTCTTGACCCCTCGTCACTGCTACTGTCACTGCCGCTCCTTTCGTCTGCTGAACCATAAGAGATCTCTTTTAATAGCAAGAGTAATTGGGTGAACATATGCTCTGTCTAGTCTGTTATTATAACAGACTCCATACCACCATGCCTGAAAAGATACTTTCGAAGCAGCCTTCCATGCTTTTGTAATTTTTTGAAAGGCAACCACTAGAAGTAAATCAATGCTGCTAACAGCTTTAGACTGATTATCCCAATCTTCTGAAATGCTTCCTAAAAACATATTAATAAAATTGAACGGAATGTGTGTGTGAAAAATAGTATTGATCTGCTGCCAAATTTGTAACCAGAATTAATAAATATGAGGGCATTCAAATAGCATATGTTTAAGATCTGCTGGAGCAGCAGAACATGACCAACATGTAAATGGGATAGCAGGGTCTATCCTATGCCGTGTAGCAGGAGTGATTAAGAGCCTATTATAGATTAAAAAATAAATTTTGGGTAGTGTTAGCTGCTCTAGAAGATTTCCTTATTTTATTCCAAATCTTGTTCCAGATCAAAATTGAAAATGTAGTTTGTAAGTCAATTTCCCAAAAACACTCCACCTCTGTTTTATCCCTAACATCCGAAAGAGCGGTCAGTTGTTTATATAATTGAGATGCAGAGGGGATGTATGCAAACGTTTATTTATACTGGACATTGGCGGAGTAGAATTAGAAATATGAAGAAGATTATTAAAGGAGGATTGAATTACAGAAATTAAGGATATGTGTTTGGCTTGATATAAAAGTGGGGAAAAAAGCGAGAATGAGCTACAGAAAAAGGGATACAAACATCATTCTGGAAAAGCTGGCAATCCTTTTGAGGCCTTTTGCATACAAATCTTTTCAAAAATGGTTTCATTATACAACTTAACAAGAATATTATGCCAAATTGCTGATTGTAAAAACTTTACTTTAGGAGTTCTATAAGAGAAAAAAATAGGTTGAAATACTTTGCATATATTTTTAAAAATTGGAAGAGATAAGGATGAAGGTCTGGACGTAAAAGATAAAACCTCCATAAGTGAGAAAGGATGAAAGAATGTTTTTCAAGCTCAATCCATAAGGGAGATTGTAAATAATCTTCCTCTTGTAACAGGAGGAAAATTTGTTTAAGGTAAAAAGCTAAATGATATGTATGAAAATCTGAAAAGTTAACCCCCTCCCGAATGTTTAGGTCTTTTAAGTTTTTGAAGAGACAACCGTGGTTTTTGTTATACCATAAGAATTTAGATAGGATGGAGTATATTCTTTTATAGTGGGAGTGAGGATTATTCACTAGCATATTCGAGATATAAAATAATATTATGGGAACTAACATTATTTTTGCAGTGTCCAAACGAACCCGCCAAGATAAAAATAAAGGATTCCAGTGAGATGAAAATGAATTTAATACAGTAAGTAATGTTTTATAAATTAAAGACGTAGTATCTTTAATGGGATCAGTGAACCACAATTCAAGATATTTTATTTTATCCGAATTCCAGTGAAAAGAAGAAGATGCAAAATCCGCATGAAAACATAATGGGGTCGATTCCGATCTCGGTCGGAGCGCACCCAATACCATTCGGTCGGGAAAAAAGCCATCGCGAAAGCCTGTTTCCCGACCGAACCGTCTGTGAGTCCGGCCGAGCGAGTACGATGCGGGTCGCCGACCGAGCTCGTCCGGGCGACCCGACCGCTCCGACCGACTCGTACCCGGACCGTACCGCTCCGACCGACTCGCTCGGACCCGATTCGCACCGCGCAATGGAGACGTTTTCCGGCCGGGTAAGTGCGATGCGCACCTCGGCCGCTCCGACCGACTCGCGCCGTCCGACTCGAACTCGCTGTCGGAGCCGTACTTTGGGGGTCCGTGTCGGACCCCCTGTCTGCGTACCCGTGCGAGCGCACACAGGGGGGACCCATGGGTCCCCCTACCTGTGCGTGTCACGCCGCGAGCGCTCCGCGGCGTACTCGCTGTGGAGCGCCCTTGTCCGCCTCGCACCCATTGAGGCAATGGGAGCCCGCGTCACGCGTTGTGCGACCGGCTCCCATTGAGTTCAATAGGAGTCCGACCGACTCGTGTCCGATAACATACGGACGCATCGGACTGCGTTCGGTCGGACTGCACGGGTCCGATTCGGTCGGAAATCTCTCCGGGTCCGGCTCGGTCGGGGAAATTTCCGGCCCGACTCGGAATCGACCCCAATGTATTTAAGGGAAGAATTTAGCATTCATCAGCATTTACCTTATAACCTGATACAGATGCAAAATTGTCCACCTCTAAAATAAAAGCTGGTAAAGATGTTTGTGGATGAGGAATAAAAAGTAAAATATCATCAATGTAGAAAGAATGTTTTAACTGTTTATCACCATAAACAAAACCTGTAATGTCTATGTTGGAACTAATTTTTATTTAAAAAGGTTCTAAATCAATAATAAATAATAGAAGAGAAAGAGGGTAACCTTGTTGAACACCTCTATAAAGACTGGAAAATGGAGACATAAGACCATTAGCTAAAATAGAAGATTTAGGAGAAGAATACAACAAAGAGAAATAGTTAATGAATTTAGAACCAAAACCAAACCAGGAAAACTTGGAGAAAATAAAAGACCAACTGACTCGATCAAAAGACTTCTCTGCATCCAAAGATATCGCTGCTAAAGGAAATTGATATGATTTAGACTTACTAAGAACATTAAAAAATAATCTAGTGTTGTAAGAAAGATGTCGACCTTTAATGAAACCACACTGTTCTTTCCCAATTAGATGAGGTAAGAAAGCATCTAAGCGTAGAGCAAGAATTTTTGCAAATATCTTATAATCTAAATTAATTAAGGAACTCGGGCGTTAATTTTTACATAATGTATGATCCTTGTTATCTTTTGGAGGGAGACATATTAAAGCTTCTTGGAATGAACCACTAGATGTCTGATTTGATATAAAATAGAGGAAGAGGTGATGTAATTTTGGTATGAGAAGTTTGGAAAAATAGGAGTAAAACTCTATAGTGAAACCATCAGGCCCTGGAGCTTTACAACGTTTAATAAGATGAATGGCATTAAAAATATCTTGAATTTGAATATCAGCAAACAAGGAAGAAAAGTCTATGTCAGGACTGGAAGGAGGAGAGATCGATGATAGATATTGAAGAGATTCTTGGTGAGTAGATTGAGATTCCGGGGTATAGAAAGTCTGAAAAAATTGAGTAAATGCCAAAAGTATATCCTAATTTTTATGAATAGTTCTTTCAGTAGAAGTTAAAAGAGAATCAAATTTAGTACCTTCTTTTCCAATCTTAAGATAATTAGCAAGAAGCTTTCCTGCTTAATTCTGACCATCATAATATTTAGCACTAGATTTAAGTAAAGATGAATTAGCAATTTCTTTTGAAAGCTGATTAAACTTAAATTTAGTATTGACTAATTCATCAAGATCAGTTTTAGATTTGGAATTATGAAAAGAATGTTATAATTGTTTAATACGAGAGAGGGGCGCTTTTGAGTTAAGGGAAGATAAATTCCTTTTACGGGCCGCACAGGAAATATTGAAATCATAGTTGAGGGGAAATGCCAGGACTTTCGTTCTCAAGAAAAAATGTAATGGTAAATTGTTCAAAAGTTTCTGTAAACATGGGATCTAAAAGAAGGGCGTTATTAATTCTCCAGTGGAAGGAGATCTAAAATCCATAGTAACTGGGGCATGGTCTGATACTATTATAGAACCTATATCTGAGTGTATGAAATTTTGAGCAAGTGCCTTAGATATAAAAAAATAGTCTATTTGTGATTGAGAAAAACGAACAGGGGAAAAGAAAGTATACTTCTGAAGAGTTGGGTTACATAACCTACAAGCATCAATAAGAGATCTTTGAAATGGTGGACAGACAGAATATCGATGTTGGAATATCGATGTGCCAAAATATCGAGTTTTTAATATTGAGGTGGCACAAGATCGACATGCAAGAATATCGTTGACCAGAATATCGACATGAAGGTAAGAAATATCTTTTTTTTTAATATCGAAGTTAGTAATATCATTCGTAAAAATATCGTTGTTAATAATATCGACATTTATTTTAGTGTTTTGTATTTTACTATGTGTGTTTAAAGTATGTGATGTAATTATTTTGTATAAGTATAGCTTATTTTTTTAATGTATGTGTGAAATTTTTAGAAGTAATTAATTTTATGTTAATTAATTTTTGTGTATTTTAGTTCCGTAGCGGGTTGTGGGTTTATAGGGGAATAGGGTGGGAAGTAATTTAATTAGAATACATTAATTAATAATTTTTAGAGGTTATTAATTTAAAAAAATTACAATTTGCGTTTTAGTTCCGTAGCAGGTTGTGGGTTTATAGGGGAAAAGGGTGGGAAGTAATTTAATTATAATAAATTAATTAATAGTTTTATTAATTGATATTTATGTATTTAATATTTTATATTGTTAAATGTGGTTATTATTTTGTTATTAATTAGTTATAAATTGGTCAAATTGTGTCTTTTTTTTAAGAGCATGTTGTGGGATGATAGGGAGTAGGGTGGGAAGTAATTACATTTTAATATTTTTTAAATATATTATTTATTTAATTTTATTTAATAGTGTTAACTCTGTGAATTAATTTATTACTGATTGTTTTTGATTTGCTTGATAATTGTTATTAGTTAATTAATTAATTGTTAATTTATTATGTTAATTGTGTTATGTTTTACAACATTGGTGGGGTTATTTATAGGGGAATATGGTGGGAGGTAAATTATTTTTAATTAGTTAATTATTTGTTAATTAATGTTCATTATTTTGCTGGAGTGGCAATAGTAAATTATTCCCCTCCGCTATCCAACCCTTTCCCTACTGTTGCACTTGCTGGAGTGGGAATAGTAATTGTATCCCCTCCGCTATCCAACACTTTCCCTACTGTTGCACTCCCTGGAGTGGGAATAGTAAATTATTCTCCTCCGCTATCCAACACTTTCCCTACTGTTGCCCTTGCTGGAGTGGGAATAGTAAATTATTCCCCTCCGCTATCCAACACTTTCCTACTGTTGCACTTGCTGGGGTGGGAATAGTAATTTTAACCCCTCCGCTATCCAACACTTTCCCTACTGTTGCACTCGCTGGAGTGGGAATAGAAATTTCATCCCCTCCGCTATCCAACACTTTCCCTACTGTTGCACTATCTGGAGTGAGAATAGAAAATTTTATCCCCTCCGCTATCCAACACTTTCCCTACTGTTGCACTCGCTGGAGTGGAAATAGTAATTTTATTCCCTCCGCTATCCAACACTTTCATACTGTTGCACTCGCTGGAGTGGGAATAGTAATTTTATCTCCTCCGCTATCCAACAATTACAGTCATGGCTGAAATGAAATAACATTAAAGAAAACTAACGGCAAAGGTCCAGAGTTCAAGCGTCTCTGCCACCTCTGTGCCCACTGTAATTTGATGACTTTATTGGCTCATTTTTGCATCATTATTTATTTTTATTTATACTTGTAAATTATCATTTGTGGGAAAAAGATTGTGCTTTACACCCAAGCGTGGAAAACCTTGTATAAAATCATATGCAATTGTTTCCAAACTGAGGCTTTCTGAGCAAACAATAGCATTAACACACGAGCCGGTTCCCATTTCAGCTCGACTCCTGTCCAACCACACCCCCACGTCATGTCACTCATGACGCGTCGCCAGCAACAACTCGGGTCACGCCCACATGTGCTGCACTGTGATGCGAAGCCCAGGCAGTTCCCACTGGTACACCGGGTTTTGCACATGTGTAGCGGCTCAAAGCTAATTGGGGCGCACAGCTGATGCAAGGCCAAGGCAGTCCCGTGCGGGACACCGGGGCTCACACACGTGCATCGGTTTGGCAGCAATTACGGCAAGCAGCCAAAAGGCCCACATGACGTGAACATCAGGCACTTTATTGCATGGAGCCTCCAGGCAACTGCCCGGACATCGGAAACGCCCTGAACAAGCTTGTCAGCACGCATGCAACTAATTAATTAATTATGATGACCTATATAAGGTAAAGCTCTCGCCCCTCTCCTTTCGACATCGGGGAAGAGGAGCTAACACACATAGGCAGATGGCGAGAGACGCACCTTGAGGAAGTAAGAGTATGAATGATGGTGCGGATGAGTTCTTGTGTGTAGTCAACCCAAAAGAAATACTAAACGTACGTTTATCTTCCAATCAATTTGATTTTCTTCCAGAGTGTGACTACAGGGGTCTCTCTTTAACCCTCTTCCCATGGGGCATTTAGGAACCTCCATTGGGGTAAGGTCATGAGCTGGTCTCACACTATTGTGTAAAAAGTACTGTGTGTCTCACGTTTGCAGTGACACGTGTCTCACACTCAATAGCTACTATATACATATATATGCATGATTTGCAATGTTTATTGTGCTCTGACTGGATACTACTCAGATAGATTCTGATATCTCTCTGATGGCAATCTCATTTTGCATTACAGGTTTATAAAAACTCATACAGGTAGAGGTTAACATAGGTCACCCTACCCAGTGGTAATCTCGAACCAACCTTGGTAAGATAGGAGCCCATTTTTCTCCCATCCTGATGAATGCCGCGGACACTTAGGACCATTTAGGCAGAAACATGTCGATGATCACAATCACGGTGGTGATGGGGTACTAACCCCCCCATTCCCCACACTTTATTTTAATACCAAGTAATTGCTCATTTAATAAATGTATTGGGGCTTTTACATTGGTTTTTGAAACCACTCACTTTCACGGGCCCCACTTAGATTTAGAAGTGCCTCCCTGTCTCCAGGTGTAGGCCCGCTCTCTACCAAACGGAGTTTCTAGAGAGCGAGGACTGCCAATGATAAAGCATGACACTTGGTGGTGTGTGAGGACAGTCCTTCACTTTTCTAGGGATGCCTGGTACTCCACCAAGTACCTTGTAAACTCCCGGTCATTTCCCTTCAGGGTAGCTTCTTTTGTGTATACATGTTTAGGTTGGAGGCCAGCTCACCCTGAATACCCCGTAGCCTCTAGTTCCCTCCCCTGGGAAACCCCAGGGTTTAGTGTGTTGCATCTCTTATGGTTACCCATAACAATTTTTTGAATTGTTCTGCTTGAAGATTATATTTCCCTATTCCTCAGATTGAAGAAGTTCCTCAACCTCCATGAATTTTCTTTTTTCTCATTGTTATTTCCAATAATTGTTGTTGCCTTTGTTCATTCATAGATCTTTACATTAATGTTCTGTAATTATTAACTTTTTTATGATGGTATATGAGTATTCTTTATCTCCCTTTCTTTTCTTCTCCATAGTTAATTTTTTATGTATAATAAATATCTTTTGTATTCTTTACCAATGTCAATGCACTTTTTTCTCAATAAATTTCATTTTTTAAACTGAAAAAATACAGCGCAATGAGACAAGTCTCTAGCGAGAACTTCAGGTAGGACCTCCCAGTCACAGGTTCAAAATCACTCAGGGCTGAGTCAGCCATTCATTCTTTCAAGGCCAATAAGAACAGTTCCATTGATGGGTACTACATTTCTGATTTTTTTTTAGCTGTGAGCCAGATCCAAGTGCCAATATGAATACTGTACAGTGGTGTAAATAAATCCAAAAATAGCATGTATAGAGAGTGACATGGATGAAAAAAGACATTACAATATAATGTTGAAGTAAGTACAATTATAATTATAACAGATATATGCATCTGCTGTGGTCTTTATAATTCCTGCTATATCTGTGCCAATATTCTTCGGATATGATGTAAGAGAAAATTGTAAGGAAAGCCTTGATCGCTTTGAGAATGGGTCTTAGGGTCTTCAGAGAGTCTCTAGGCCACAGCGCTAGGAATAAACTAGGAACAATGGGTAAGGTTACCTGATTACTCCATGTTAACAGCGACACCAAATTTCAGGCCAGAGCTTCTTTTTTACAAATCATTGTTGTCAAGTGTGTTAGTCCGATTGGCTGAACCAAGGCTACGACTCCCCAAAATGCTTTTAGATTACTCTGGCAACATCTGAGACTGGAACATGGTATCCCCGATAACATGAAGTGTGGGAACTATGGTGTAGGCACTGGCGGTGCCTCGTCTGGCCCTGCTGGCACAAATCCTTGACCTGGTTGTGGTGGTGGTCATCCAATCCTACTTAGGGTGATGTGACCATTACTAGATTTCAATGCTCAGGACCTCCATGACTTACATTACATTTTGAGCAGGGAAGCCAAATAATGGACCCACCACTCAGTGAGAGAACAAAATCAGAAAACAAACAGAAATGTAGAGTAGGGCACTCACGCTTGACATTTCACTCAACCTCCATTGGAGCGATATTGCAGCGTCTCCCCTATAGTCTTAGATACCCACCAAGCAGGTAAGATTTCTAAATTGGATGGATTGTTCTTTACCACATCAGAGGCCTTAACCTCTTCTCATTTGGCAGGCTGGCAGGGCACCCACCAATCCTTAACTGAGGCCAAAACTATCTTGTGCAAAAAAGGAAATCTTGCCTACCATTATATTTGGAAAAGAGTGCTGTTCCGTCGTGACTTCA
Organism: Calotriton arnoldi; assembly: GCA_963921515.1. NCBI lineage: Eukaryota > Metazoa > Chordata > Amphibia > Caudata > Salamandridae > Calotriton > Calotriton arnoldi. The sequence goes on along the minus strand of CAWUFW010001597.1, from coordinate 308,054 downwards.
CAATTCTTCTCATATGGCTGTATTTTAGAATCGCCAAAAATGAATGTCAGCCCAAAACAAATAAAAATAATAACATGCTTCTTTAAAGGGAGAGTGGTGTGGTTTTATACATTCAGTAATTGATGAATAACAACTATTCGACTTAAATGTCAGCCTCTTTATTTATTTAATGAGATTTGTATGGACTTCAAATGATTTAATTATCATAGGACAGCTTCAGAAATGGTCAGTTAATTGTGTCTAGGATAGGACCTTTGCCACTTCTTCTTCAACTATGAGTGAACAGGGCACAAGGAAGGCCCAGCCTGAGGCTCAGTTACCTGTCAGTAACAGATCCAACTTTTGACTAATCAGATACGTTAACTAATATAAGCCAATGGCCTCTGGACCCAACAGGCTGCCTTTTGGGTGGAGCAAAGTCCTTCGGCTCCATCTCCTGAGGTGTGAAGGCGAGATAAGCATGTTGTCCTTGGCACCAGACACCTATTTTTAACTTCCTCCAGAGCTCGCCCGTGGGATCTCTAAAATAATGAGCACAACCCCTCTCTGTGCACAGCTAAGGCAGTACTTTACTGTAAAACAAATTTGAAGCTGGAGTGATGATAGAAATGCGTCACTGGCAACACATGCAATACACCATAGTTACGGACCCCTGATTAAAGTTTGGAGGCTCTATCTGTTCCAAAACCTTTTTAATGATTAACATCACAGATGCCAGGGAAGAAACTGACTACCCGCCACTAGGTCATGGCATGCACGTGACATGCTTCATAGGATTTGTTCCATATGACTTGCTCCATGTAACTTTGCTCTTTGCAATTTGTCCCAGATGATTTGCTCCATGTGATGTAGATTCATGTGATTTGCTCCTCTATATATTATTTTCTTCCATGTGCTTTGCTCCATTTGACTCTATATGAAACTTTGCCTTTTGCGATTTGCTTCACATGATTTGCTCTGTATGACATGCTTAATGTGATTTACTCCATATCAGTATGCTCCATATGACTTGCTTGATGTGATTTTGCTTTCTGCAATTTGCTCCACATAATTTTTTCTACATGATTTGCTTGATGTGATTTGCTCCATTGAATTTGCTCTTTGTGATTTGCTCATTGTGATTTGCTCCATACTTCATGTGATTTGCTCCTCATTATTTTGCCCAATGTGACTTGCTTCATATGACTCACTCTATGCAACTTTGCTCTTTGTGATTTGCTCAATGTGATCTGCTTCGTGCAACTTGCTCCATGTGACTAACTCCATTTGACTTGGTTCTTTATGATTTGCTCAACATGATTTGCTCCATGTGACAGCACTGTTTGCTCAATGTGATTTGGTTTATGTGAATTGCTTCATATCATTTGCTTCATATCATTTTGCTCCATGTGATTTACTCTATGTGTTGTATATTGTATGACTTACTCAAGGTGACTTTGCTCTTGATGATTTTCTTCACAAGATTTGATCCATGTGACTTGCTTCTTTGCAATTTGCTCAATGTAATTTACTCCACATGCGATTTGCTTCATGTGACTTACTTCATGGGATTTGCTCAATATCATTTTGCTCCAAGTGATTTGCTACATGTGGCTTGCTCCATGTGACTTTGAACTCTGCAATTTTCTCAATATGATCAGCTTTGTGTGTTTGCTCATTGTCATTTTGCTCCACGTGACTTTTGCGACTTTCTCAACATTGTTTGTTTCATGCAATTTGCGATTTTCTCTGTGCAATGTGATTCATGGGACTTTGCTCTCCATGTGTTTCTGTCGCCTTGTAATTTTTGCTCCTCTCACCAGATTCAACCATCACAAATCAACCAAAAACTACCTACTATTTCAGACTATGAGGCTTAGAAAACTACATTTCAGATATACTCTTCCCTCTAGGTCTTTCCAAAAACACCATGAAACATCACAAATAGTTTTTTTTGCAAACTCAAAAACTGCATTTAACAGTCTCAAGCTGAGCAATATCAGACCAGATTTACTCTTTTTTATAAACCACATACCTTCCTGGATACCCTTTGCTCTTTGTTCTTGGTCTCAAGAAAAATAAACATGCCATACTGGAACAAAGTGGTTATTACTGGTTACCACAATCAATACAGCCTTCACAAAACCTTATACAATTATGAGATCATGATGCAGTCATCCTACATAAGCCTGCACATCTACACTACAATGACCCTCAAATGCTCTTAAAACTACTAACAGGACCAGAGACAACACCACGAACAATAAAATAAAGTCAAGTGCTGTCACCACCAACTCATGGCCTTCCACCCTTTTAACTCTCCAACTTCACTTATTCGTCTCTCGTGCCAGTAACCAGTCATCTCGGAACAAATGTGAAACCCATTAATCACAGCCAATTTACAATGTAATTTACAACTTTTTCACCACTGCTCTAATAGAACTAGATTAGGGCCCTTGACCTGGCATAGACTTTTCAAAACACTACTCTCTGGTGAACAAACTTAGACAGGCCTGGTCTCAATGACCTTACTGCTCATTTCATCAATCCTCCTGGTAGCCCCTCAAAACTCCTTCCTATGCTATCCTCTCACAAACCCTTGTCTCAACCCAGCAAGTTTAATGCTAGAAACGGACTCCCCTCCTACGGTTTTGAACAAAGTGTTCCAGGATGCCTCTGCAAAATGTGCCTTCACATGAGAAAATACTCTAAAAACCCTTCGCAGAATCCCTAGTATAAACCTACTTTCCTTGCCCTCCAGAGAACTTCAAGCTATTAAAATACAACTGGATCATCAAGCTGAAAACATTCAAGTAATTCAGAACACACTCTCCCTTTCTCTCTCCAACATAAAAACGTTTCCCTAATTCTTTAACACACACACCCACACATGCACACATACACCCACACATGCACACACACACACACCTGGGACTGTTTGTACACACCTAACACTTATTCCACATTAACATCATCCTGCTCCAAGAAAACCATTTATGATTCACAGTGCTCCCTAAACATCACCCTACACCATATCCCCACCATCTCAAGAACACGGTGACCAAAAGGGAACAAAATATCTCTAAGCTCAAGCAATCTCAAAAATATTGTCTCATTCCAGTGAGTCAACACTCACTTGTTGCTTCACTGCTGCCATGCTCAACTGCAGATATGCTGTTTCAGATGACACATCTGTGTATACCCTCATTCTGGTCTCCGACATAGATGTTCCAGCTCTGACTCAATCCTGGCTCACTCTGTCCGCCATTCTATTATTTGATATCCTAGAAAAGCTCGACAGAATGAGGAAAGTAGGGCTAAGGGTCACACTCTAAATTCAATGTGGCAAGTTTATTAAGTTCCTCCCTCTTATAATGTCTCATGGTTGAGATTGCAAAGATAACACCCAACTTCTGAGAACATCCTTTACCTCCTACATAGAAGCAGAAAGAACATCTTGGAATATTTTCTCCAGTACATCAAAGACCAACTCATCTCTTCATGTGACCAAATATTCCCTGGTAATTTCAATCTCTAATAGGGAAATAATTTATCACCTGTTCCAATACTGAATTTCCCCACCAACAAAAAAGGTGCACTTTAGACCGTATCTTCACAAAGAAGAACCTTCTTGAAGTTATACATCCCCTCCAAGTCAACTGGACAAATTACCTCGTCATCCTCTACAAAATTTCCACTGCAATGTTCTCTAGTATGTCAAACCAGAAATCATGGATACCTCAAACACATTGACCAAGCCCTAGGCACCTTGATTTACTCGGTCAAACTACCACCCAAAAAATTGTTCACCAAACCCAAATAAACATTTTTATATAACCCAAAATGTTTTTTCCTTTTAACCTTCTCTCACTCAATCCTCCCTGAGAATATTGGGGTGACTGGAATTTCTTCATACATGGTCACCCTGAATTATTCCATCAATTTCCACACTTAGCTGTGTGCATGTATGTTCAATAAAAAAACATTTAAAAGGTAGGGGCATTTCCTAAAGATGCAACATCAAAAAATGTGTTATCATTTTCATTATCTTTGAAGAGCTTTACCATGACAGACTACTCTCATTCCTATGACTCATTTATACCTGACTTCAATCAAGTTTTGCTGTGTTTCCTACACATGCATGTGTAAAATATACATCCACTGCATATTCTGTACACTCATTCATGTTTTACGCATGCATGCTTAAGAAACGCATTTGCATTATTTCAAGTCTATGCATGTTTGGAAGTGTGCAGGTGTGCATTTCTTAAGCATGGAATATATTTTCTGGGAATGTACCTGGGTGAACATTTTCGAGTTAGAGAAGAAGTTCCTGTTTAACTGCTTTATCCACATTAGTGCAAATGAATCCTTGGATTTGATCACCATGCATTCTTAGAAAGTTGATGTGGCTATGACTTGGGCAGGAGTGGGATCTCAGATGATGGCACAGACTGTAAAATTTCTAATACAGAAGTCACATGTCATGTGTTATATTAATATTTTTATTGCTTTGGTATTTGTTAATTATAATTTTTTTGTTATATGTATTTATGATGGTGTAACTTACACACACTTGCATAAGATACACATTTTCATAAGATGATTTTTGAGGCATTTTACACTTCTAAATTGTAAAAAATAGGAACAGGAGCAAGTTAACAGCTTTTTCAGACACTTGGAAGTCTAGATTTTGCCTTCGTAAATCGGCCTCTGTATGATTATGTTGTGTTTGATTGTTTCATATATTTTACTAATCATAGTTTAAAGACTTTTTTGGATTATAGAATTAGTGTGATTTAAAATTAAAGATTAAAATGTATTCATTTTTGTTAGACCTGGTATCATTGGCGTGAGTCTCCCTTCCATTTTTTTACTGATTGCCTCCTCTGTTTTGATATGTTTTTGCTGGTTTTATGCTTTGGGCACTGTGCCACTGCTATTCAGTGACACAGTGCAAGTGCTCCCTATGTTAAATTGATGTATTGATTAGTGACTCCATGATTGGGTTATTTGATTTACTTGTCAGACCCTAGTATAGTGCACCATGTGTGCCCAGGGCCTGTAAATCAAATACTGCTGGTGGGCTTGCAGCACTGGTTGTGCCACCCACAGAAGCAGCTTGTAAAATATGTCTCAGGCCTGCCATTGCAGAGCCTGTGAGCAGTCTGTGACTGCCATGTCGACTTGGCAAGTGCACCCACTTGCCAGTCCCTAAACCTTCCCTTATCTTCATATCAGACACCCCTAAGGTAGGCCCAAGGGCAGGGTGCATTGTAAGTATAAGGTAGGACATGCCCTGGTGTGTGTGGCATGTCCTAATAGTGAATTACAGCCATTTTCGTTTTTCACTATTGCAAGGCTACCTGTTCCCCATAGGCCAGAATGGGCAGTTTGATTATTACATCTTATAATCCTAACTGACCAAGGGAACATGGTAGAAAAACGAATTTAGTACGCCTGAACTCAGAATGATAAAATACATCTTTTAGTGAAGTTGATTTTAACAATCTGTGTTTGAAAATACCACTTTTAGAAAGTGTGTATTTTCTTGCCTAACCTTCCAAACCTGCCTCTGCTAGGTTGTGTATTGTGTCTGGCTTTGTGAGTGACAGGGGCTGGGGGTGGCTCCAGGAGACAGGGTGAGTCAGCACAGGGCTGAATAGAGAGATCTGCATCCAAGTGGTGGGAGGAGTAAGCACCTGGGTCTGAATAGGGCTGTGCCTGCCTTCCACAATGCTGGCTCCGCCTCCTGCTGGGCGACTGAGCACCCTGCCCCACATTCTGAAAGGCAAGAAGGAGTCCTGTAAACAAAGTGCTCCAGGACTGACCAGAACTGGTTTTGGACTAGGCAAAGGCCTCTCTGCCTTCAGAGAACAAAGAGAAAAGGTGTATAAAAAGGGGACCCAGACCCCTAGGAAATCAGATCACTTCTGGAACAACAAGACAACCCTTTTGCCAAGGAGAAGAACCAAGGAAGCTGCAGGAGTTGGACTGCCCCTCTGCCAAGTGTGCGTTTTGCTGGGTTGGCCTGCAGTGGTTTCTTCATTGCCAAGGAAAGGAGAAGGAACTTTTAAAGAACTTTCATCATCTTGCAGAATATTACTCCAAGGGCTTGAATTTGTGCTTGCCTCCTGCTGAAGTCTCAGGGCCAAAAGACTTCATCACCAGCTCCCTCCTGAATTCCCTTGCTGGGGATTCTGTCTGCTGAGACCTGCGTGTCGCTGGGAGCTGGAAGCGCTACGCAACGAGAAGAAGCGTGTCGCCCTCGTAGCTGTTGCCGTCGCATCGCCGGTGAAGCGTGTCGCCGCCACTAAGGCTGCCGCCGCATCACTAGAGAAGCGTGTCTTCGTCAACAACCGCTGAGTGTCGCATCACCGGAGAAGCGTGTCGCCACCGCAAGGGTCGCTGTCGCATCACCGGAGAAGCGCGTCGCAGGGCCTGTCGTGGCTCCAAAGGTACAGAGTTCGCCGCACGGCCTTCGGCGTGCACGCATCGTCTTCACATCGTCGCATCAAGGGCGCCATCTTATCGCATCGCACCGGATCATCGCATCGAGGTGTCATCTTGCGCAGGCATTCAGGGCCTCGCCCTTAAATGGATGATCTCCTTCCTGGAAAACCGCACTCAGGCAGTCCGTATTGGCCAGTTCACTGCCCCTAAACTTAAAACCACTTGCGGGTCAAGGCTCTGCGCTCTCTCCGCACCTATTCAATCTCTACCTTCTTCCTCTGATTAGATGTCTGAAGGAAAGAAGGGTGGACACCTTTAACTATGCCGACGACCTCCAACTTATGTTTACTATCGACAACTCTTCCCAGTCAATCTCTGATTTTCAATCCACTATGACATTCATCCGTCATTGGATGGACCACAACCACTTAAAATTAAATCCAGGTAAAACTGAACTGGTCCTGACAGGTGGCGCCCATAACCACTGGGGTCCACAGTACTGGCCAAACGAATTAGGCCCCCTCCCAGTCCCCTCACCCTCAGTGAAAAGTCTAGGGGTCACCATTGGTTATGACCTCTCCTTAAAATCGCATGTAGGTACCGTTATTTCCACTTGTTTCCTCCAGCTGCGCAAAATTAGGAAGATAAGTAGGCTTTTGACTCAGGCAGCTCTGGTACAGGTGCTGATGGCGTTGGTAATATCACGCTTAGACTATGCCAATGCAACTTACCTTGGTCTACCACTGGGCCTTACTAAACGGTTGCAAATGGTTCAGAACCAAGCAGCCAGACTGATATATAAACAACCCAGATGGCAACATGCATCCCCCCTTCTTAGGAAACTGCACTGGCTCCCTATTCCCCAGCGCTGCATTTTTAAAGTGGGATGTCTGGTGTTCAAATCTCTGAACGGCCAGAGCCCTAAATTTATAAACAATCTTATCTCCCGTTACACTCCTTCACGCAACCTCCGTTCGGCACAGCTCCAACTGCTGACGGTCCCTACCTTTAAGCTAAAGCGCCAAGGGGGTTGCAGGTTTGCAACTCTTGCCCCCCGTCTATGGAACTCCATCCCCCTGGAAATCAGGTCAAGCGCTTGCTTGCTGAGTTTCAGGAAAAGCCTCAAAACCTGGCTCTTTATCCAAGCTTATGAATGATCTGTCTCCGGGTTGGCCAATCCCCTAGCAATCAGCGACAAGAAACCAATCGGTGTACGTGCGCTCTATAAATACTTGATAAGATAAGATAAGATAGCAACCGGAACGCAGCACGAGAACCTACGCATCACCTCCTCTCCGGTAAGGATCAAGACGCATCCCCTACTCTGCGCAAGCATTGAGGCGCGACGCATCGTCTCCCCCGAAGCAAGGAACCGACGCATCTCCATCCCTGCGAACCTTTTGTTTGTTTTGCGTTACGCATCCAGGTACTTTTGTGAGAACTTTGTCGCATTTATCATCAACTTGAACTAAGTAACTTCACCATTTTTAAGAGTATTTTCAGTACAGTATTGTGGATTTTTGTCGTTTTGTGGTCTTGTGATAAGTCTATATAAAGAATACTTATTTTTATAAAACCTGTGTGGTGTCCATCTGTAGTGTTTTCACTGTATTACTGTATGTGTTCACAAATGCTTAACACACTGCCTCTTAGATAAGCCTGCCTGCTCGTGCCAAGCTACCAAGGGGGTGAGCAGGGGTTATCCAGGTGTGTAATTCCCTTTCCCTGACTTAGAAGCAAGGGTCCCTATTTGGACAAAGGTGTATACCATTGCCAACTAGAGACCCCCAGTTCTAACAATTTTTATCTGTTAATTTCTTTAGTTACAATGCAACATTGTGATGGATCTGAGCGCCATAGTTCAGTGCTCAGACGTGGACTGAGGGCATGAGCATGTTCTCCACCCAGGCTGTAATGCAGCCTGGGTGGAGAAAATGCTAAGTGAGCATGACTGTGTGGACGGCCTGAGACGGCCGGCCAAAGCGTCATGGTCACTTCAGTGTGCCCACCACTGCTCCCCTGCCCTAAATCAGAGGGCAGGCATCATCAGCATATGTCTTGCATAGAAGGCTTCATCAGGTCTGTTAACCATCTGGCACATGCTACTGCCACTTTAGCAGCGATGTTGTGCCAGTGCAAGTCAGAAGTGCTTTCGAAAATATATATCACAAATCTCTGCGACTGATGAATTAAGTGGCGGGGAAAGAGGAGCCTTCGAGCTTCAGTAGTCTATTGGTGCCAGAAGGCATGAATGTGCATTGCACTCGCAGGCAAGCTTCAGGTACTGATGTGTCTGCAACTCCAGTTGTTCAAAACACTGAAAAGGGAAGTGCTGGGAGAGGGAAATGGAAACATTACGAAAAATTGTTTCCATTACACTGTTTTTTGTTCTGTTTGGAAAAAACCACAATATCATTCAAGAAAGCAGAATGTGTTAAATCAATGTTGCATTTTTAGGAGAAAACACAAACAATTTCAGTTGTAAAAAGCCTGAACAAAAGGTCTATTTAGCGTCATTTATGTACAAAACTATTGTTTAATGTTTTGTTAGAAGTGCATTTTTTAGCTTACCTTAAAAGTAATAGGTTGTTCTGTTTGAACGGCGGGCTCTGCCTTCAGCAGCTGAAGATGCATCGTGGGCTAGATGGGGTATTGAATCAGCCTCCTCAGAATCCGATTTGTGAATCAGGTTCTAGAGTGGGGAGTCCCCTTCATATTGCTATATTATGTAGGATATTGCAAGTTGCAATGGTCTTGAAGTAAATGTCTGGGGTAGACTGGAGCACCCAACAACTCTTGTGAAGACACCGAGGGGCAGATTTACGAAAAGTGACGCACCGCTGCCGCAACGCAGAGATGCGTCAGAAATCTTACGTCGCCGCTGCGACAGCGCAAGTCAACCGGGAAGCGCCAAATCAACAAGGTGACGGAGCGTGGCGCAACGCGGCAACCTGCGTCAGAGAAACTAGCGTAGGTGCCGCAAAAGTGCCGCAAGTCAGTCTGACGCAACTGCAGGAAAAGTCACGTAAGGCCGATTTGCGACACGCAACGCCATTCCGACGAATTTGCGACAGCGTACACTGCAGGAAGCATCAAAAGGGGAAAGCGACGCAAATAGCAAGAAAGACATTTGTGGACCACAGAGGACCCAAAAATGGAACAGGAAGGCCACACCAGTAGCCAGGACCCTCAGGCAAACCCCGCCAGCAGAAGCCCTGATGCACAGGCTGAGCCTGGGGCCAAACGAAAACGCAAGTCAAACTTCAGCCATGAGGAAAATGAAATCTTGGTGACGGAGGTCACCAACTACCAGCACCAGCTGTTCGTAAGTTCCAAGCTGCCTATAGCGAAAAAAGATGCGATATGGCAGCGAATTGTCATGAAAATCAACAGTGTGGGCCAGGCCAAGAGGAGCGTCCTCGACTGCAAAAAAAGGTGGCATGACTACAAGCGCCGCACTAAAGAAAAGCTTGCGGCAAACTGCAAGGCAGCCCTACTAACTGGAGGAGGCAGCCCAGCAGACCAGGAGGTCCTGGATGACCTGGAGGAGCGGGTGGCACAAGTCATCCCAGAGGAAATAGTAACGGGAATCTCTGGACAGGACAGTGCCGCCAGAGAAACTGAAGAGCAGACAACGGGTAAGTTACAATAATTGCACAGATTGCAATAATGGGTCATGGTGGTCATTGCAGCTAGAAAGTTCCCTGTGCCACAGTCTGATGTGTGCATCTTGTTGTCCTCATACTTGTCCACAATCACAACAATTCTCAATGTAAGCAAACCCATCTGTCAATCACACATTTAAAATGTCAGAAAAGCACTGCCATGTCCATCCCTGATGGAGCAGACATACTGGACATCATGCAGCAGATTTACGTTGAACTAACGCAGCGGGGTACAGCAAGTCATTTAGCTGCGCCGCGCTGCGTTAGTTTTGAAGCACAGGGATGCGACATATTTACAAGAATATGTTGCATCCTTGTGCTTCCCCCTGCGCTGGCGCACAAACTGCAGCCATGCGCCGGCGCAGGCACCCTTGCACCATGGTGCAAGGATGCCTGCGTCGTGGGGATATTGTTTTTGTGCAGGAAGGGGAACCTTCCTGCACAAAAACAATCACTACAACCATTTTCCTCTTTCAATGCGTGCTGCAGAATGCAGCACGCATTGAAAGAGGAAAAAACGAGGAGAAATGAAAACATTTCTCCTCGGTGCGCCTCGCTACGCCACCTCTAGGGTGGCGTAGCTTCAGATGCATCTCCAGAGTTAAGATTTCTCGTAATTCTGGAGATGTGTCTTGTTCCATGAGTGTTGCGTGGGAACACCCACAGCAACACCCATGGAACGCCCCTTCACCGCAAAGTGCTGCGTGTGAAGGGGCCGTATTTACAAGGAGAGGAAAAGTCACGCAGGGTGGCTTTTCCTCTCCTTGTAAATATGGAGCAGCCCCCTGCTCCACCAGTACGTCACGAAAAGTGACGTACTGGTGGCGCAGGGGGCTCGTAAATCTGCCCCCATCTATGTAGGGCCTTGCACCACCGGTACCTCACTTTTGTGAATGTTCAAAGTGAAGACCTGTGGGTGCAAGGACTACATAAGAGACATGCACAAGGTCATGCATATGCCTACATGCGTAACGTCGGTAATAAGGTGCAACGTGGTGCTACATCTTGCCTGTTCGTCCTTGAGGTGTTCCAGTGTGTTTGGGCATGTTGCGATCAATGTGTGCAGCGGGGTCATTGCATGTAAGCGGAGGCGGAGTGCTGTGGCCAAGGGACTCCATGATAACTGATTAGATGTCCAGGATCCCTTTGTGATGTGGATCAATGATGGTGGTGGTGTCTGTTGGGCATGGTGAATATGTGACATTTACAATTATGGTTGGTTCAGGTGAACATGGTGGTGTGGCTGTAGTTGAATATGTCTACTGTGGAGGAGATGTGCCTGTCTGTGTCTCCTGCAATGTGGCTTGGTGTTACCAATAGCTGCCTCAGTTAGATGTCAGAAATTTTCCCCAGGAGGCGCTGGTGTCCTGCTCACTGGGGTAGTTCAGGTGGAACTAGAGTTCCCGAAGTAGGAATGTCGTTGGGGGTGTGTGAGCCTGGTGTGCAATGGTGGCTACACTGGCATTGGTGAATGTGTGTTCATGGCCCGGGGGGCCTGCAAATGAAGGTGCCAAATTTGATGTTGTCCTGCCTGGTTCAGCTATTTTAACCTGTGTTGCACCATGGTCACTGCGGGGTCATTTAAGTGCATGTTTAGTTGGAGTGTACTCCCTTCCCGTAGGAGATGGCAATGCCTCCTCCTTGATGGACGTGGTGGGCCTTGTGGGCAATTAAGTAGCCGTCACTGATGGTGATGGTGATTACTGGTCCATAACGAAGGTTGGTGCATCTGTTTGTGAAGTAGGTGACATATGAAGATTTAACAGCAAGGTGGTGCAACATTTCTGTAGTGTGCATGTGTAGTGCCTGCATGTTGTGGAGGATGGAGTTGAGCTGGTTGTGTGTAGTGTTGTTTTGCTGGGTGGCACAAGGCATAGGTGTCCTGATGTGTAAGAATGTCTGTCCTGAGATTAGACTTGCGCAGGGTGCAAGATAAGCATACAGACCGGCCAAATGGCAGTTGTGGTTGCGGACTGGGTGGATGTCGAGGAGGGTGTTTGTGTTGCAGCGGAGGAGTGTAGAAGAGGAATGGTCCTAGCTGGTTAGTGTGGTCCTGGGGCAAATGGCCGCATACGGTCTCATCCATGGCCTTCCTCTGTCATGGTAGATGTACATTACAACACTGTCATCACATTTGAATGTCAATTCCAAGTAACATCAGGCACGCAGTTGCCTTCACATTGCATGTCATATCAACGCATTGTGATGCAACTAATGGAGTTCCATCAGTTCAAGCTTAGGTCCTGGTGTGACATAGCAAAGTAAGGGAGTTTCTTTGGGATCAAATGTGAAATATTGGCAGTCCCGTGGAGAAATAATGGACAATAGTCTCTCTTTTTTGTTTGGTCTAAACCGAAACAGGATTTCTTGTGGGGTCAAAAAGTCAAAATCGTGTGTCTTCTGGCGTCAAATATTGCAATTTGGCTGTCTTTTTGGGTCAAATCATGAAAATAGGGTATGTTTTGGGGGCAACATATGAAAATAGGGTGTCTTTTGGGGTCAAAATATGAAAATAGGGTGTATGTTGGGGGCAAATCATGAAAATAGGGTGGCATATGGGGGCAATCCATGAAAATATGGTGTCTCTTGGGGGCAAATCATGAAAATAGGGTGTAGTTTTCACCAATTTTGATAACTAGTGTTGTCTGGAGGGTCTGAGATGAATCTCAGGTATCTGGGGATGTTATGTGTTACAAGTGTTCCTTTTAGGGTTGCACTCACTGTAGTGGGTACTGAAATTCACAATGCTATCCTATCCAGCTCACACTACACTGTTGTGATCTGATACCTATTGGTATGCATTGTATTGGAATGCAATGTAATGGTATGCCTTGCAACAAAAGAGAACTAATGTTAGTTTAATACTGGTCTGCCTGCTGCGCATGGCTGCACAGCATCTGGCATTGAAAAATGAAGTAAGGGGGACTGGACAGCTGGGTGGAAGTAAAATTCAGACAAAAACATTGGAGGGGGCATGGATGTGGGGGTGGTTGTTAGTGGGTGTTTGCCATCACATTACAAACGGAAATGTGCAACAAGGCCTGGTCATGTGTAATCTGTGCACCTGCGCCTCCAAGTCAGCTTCAAGGGACAGGAAGCAGCCAGGCTTCCTCACCTAAGTCAATCACAGGGCTGCAATGTGGTGTTGTCATAGCTCATGCGCGCAGGGACAGTGCGTTCTGACAGAGGCTTGTTAGATGGACATGTACTTCATGCACGCTGTAATGCTGGCCGCATTGTGAACAGGGAAGTGCACATGACTGAATGGGCCTAACTGAGAGGACAAATGAACAGACATTGTGCACTTTAGTAGGCATACCACTGAGTCCTGGGCCTAATTCTGAGTAGAGCAGCCCTAATCACCCTCACACCCAGAAAGGAAACATAGCATCAGTACGTAGATAAATGACCATCATGGTATTTGTTTCAACGTCTAGCAATGCTCAAAATCATGGGCCTAATGCACCTGCCCATAAAGGATTATCCCCCAATGGGGGTCCTGCAGTCACAGGTGCTACCCCTGTGCACCCCCATATCATGGGCATCTTCCACTACACATCACACCTTCCACTCACTTGGACATCCACACGGTGGTGTCATCTGATGCACCCTCACAAAGTTGGTGAATCAGCCAGCATGACCCTCTGCTAGGTGAGCTTACACAGGCCTGGGTACAGCATTCCCTGCCAAGACAGCTGGGCAATCACACGATGAGGGAGATGCAACATGCATCCCTTATGTGTGTAGTTTGAGTGCTAGTGCAACATAAGTTAGAATCATCTCAGGGTCCACACCCTCCACAGCGTATGGCCAGTGACCCATCCTGTGGCCTAGGATGCAGATATGCGTTGGACACCATTGGCAATATTCTTTGTGCAGCACAGTGTACTGTTGGTGCATGGTATGCAATGTGTACCTCCCTATGTAGTCACTCCGGAGGACAGGTAACATTCACAAATACATGGGGGTCCAGGGTGTATCCTCACACAAGTCTGCAACACGCCTCCATTCAACCTTGCTGGCTACAACACCAGGTAAGGGTGATCACCAATGCCTCAATGCCCAACAACACAGTCCAGCAACTACACTGCACCTCCGCATCCCAGGTTGGCTCACAAATGGCAGGTCAGCAATGGCACCCTGAGCCGGCAACTCATTGGTGCTTAGATGGGTTTGTATGCCATTGTGTAGTAGGAGTGCCCAATAAGATGTGATGCACACTGGTATTGCTCAGCAAAGTGCATGTACTCAGTAGTGTAGCCCAGATTTCCGCCTTTCCCTTGGTCTCTGGATGGACATGGCATTTGGGGGGCCTGGGGTATTTGTTGCTCTGTGAGGTACTGGTGCCAGGCTAATCCATTCTGCATGACAAACAATGTTAGTTACCTAGTCATCATTGTAGGTTGACTCATAGGCTCATTTTTACACTGTTGATGCCAGAATAAATAGTGCAGAATACTTTGATCTCAACTGTTGCCAATGTGCCTTTCATCAGTCATTGCTTGCCAACAGTGTAATCACTAATGCTTAAATAGCAGTGTTTCTGGCAGTCTCCATTGCAGACAACTGCAAATCTAACCATGTCACAACGTCTTGTAAGAACATCATGAACAGTGTGTTCTTAGTGGGCGATAGGCTGGCACACCGCAAACTTACGCTAACTAGTATTTGTTGTAGTTTGAGTGAGTACCTGTACCCATGGGCCATAATGTTGCCAAAATGTGCATGGACACATCTCATCAGGTTTGTTTTAAAGGAGGCCAACACCCTGGAATCACACAACAATTTACAATTGCCATGGCAGTGTTGCCCAAAAAGTGCACCTACCACTAAGAGCAACATTACCATTGCAGTGTATGTATACAGGTCAGTATCAATGCATACCAATGACCAGCACCACTACTGTAACAATAAGTGGTGCAATGTCCATGAAAGTGGGTATGAGTCTTGAGCATCAGTCTGCATCAGGACATAGGTTGCTTGACTGTGACACAAAGACCAGCTCTGATAACCCACATGTGATGCCGCTTATTAAACCTCACTACAATTGAACATGCCAACACAACTAACAGATTTGCACATCTTATTTTCCAGAGGATGCTGCTACAACATCACAACAGGTGGATGACACCAATCTGTTTGATGATATGGATGACAACCTGCACTCCATTAACAGTCAAAAAAAACCCAACCTGTCTTGCAATAATATAGAAATTGTCCGTCAGGATCACAGTAAAGTAATAATCTCGCTAAACCAACGACAACCCAGTTCCCTGAACAAACTAGAGGAAATTAATTAGTCAAAAAAATATATAAATCTTATTTTATTTATATAATAGTCTTTGATATTCACAGTATTTATATCAAGGTTAGAACCAAAATGACATAAGACATAATTTTATAAATGCAGAAATAAAACAAATAAGTCAGGTCCCACATTCACACACTACAGACATTCACAAATGCACACATACTCAAACAAACTCACCACTCAAAAGAAATTTATCACATAAAAAGATAATCCAAAATACAACATATTCAAAACAATATCTATCGTGCGTCCTCTCCTTGAAAGGTAGTAACAAATTCTGGGGGCACGAAGTTGTCCAGCGCCAACGCGCGTTTCGGTGTCTTAACCCAATGCGGGTCACACCTTCATCAGGGCGAGCAAATCAAAAAGTGGGACCCAACAACAGAACCACCTTGATGTAGAGTGTCTAGGTAAATAGCCTTGGAAAATAGCCTTGAGTAGAAAAGATTAGGTTGAGACCAGCTCAATCCGAAAAATCCGTATGGAAAACGGCATACCATAAACATAAAGACTTCTTAAACTCCGAAATCGGAGTCAGTTTTAGTATTGCGTGGCAAAAATGATCCGAATTCCAAGAGTGGGGGCGTTCATACGCGCATAAATAGTCAGATGTTCCTCATCACATAGTATAAATGGCGAATTTCAGTGCATGGCAGAAAGCTCCCGAAGACTGGCTTTAGCCAGCCTTCGGGAGCTTTCTGCCCTGCCAGACGTTGGAGGACGCCGTGCACTGAAATTCGCCATTTATACTATGTGATGAGGAACATCTGACTATTTATGCGCGTATGAACGCCCCCACTCTTGGAATTCGGATCATTTTTGCCACTGCAATACTAAAACTGACTCCGATTTCGAGTTTAAGAAGTCTTTATGTTTATGGTATGCCGTTTTCCATACGGATTTTCGGATTGAGCTGGTCTCAACCTAATCTTTCTACTCAAGGCTATTTTCCAAGGCTATTTACCTAGACACTCTACATCAAGGTGGTTCTGTTGTTGGGTCCCACTTTTTGATTTGCTCGCCTGATGAAGGTGTGACCCGCATTAGATTAAGACACCGAAAGCAGCGTTGGCGTTGGACAACTTCGTGCCCCCAGAATTTGTTACTACCTTTCAAGGAGAGGACGCACGATAGATATTGTTTTGAATATGTTGTATTTTGGATTATCTTTTATGTGATAAATTTCTTTTGAGTGGTGAGTTTGTTTGAGTATGTGTGCATTTGTGAATGTCTGTAGTGTGTGAATGTGGGACCTGACTTATTTGTTTTATTTCTGCATTTATAAAATTATGTCTTATGTCATTTTGGTTCTAACCTTGATATAAATACTGTGAATATCAAAGACTATTATATAAATAAAATAAGATTTATATATTTTTTGACTAATTAATTTCCTCTAGTTTGTTCAGGGAACTGGGTTGTCGTTGGTTTAGCGAGATTATTACTTTACTGTGATCCTGACGGACAATTTCTATATTATTGCAAGACAGGTTGGGTTTTTTTGACTGTTATTGGTTCTTGTACCCCTGTCCGACCTGTCTGTTATCCTTTTTCAGGGGCCCCCTTGTTTTAGCGGTTAACCTGCACTCCATTGACAATGACACACTGGAGGAGCCAATGACCACTATACGGTCACCTACACCACCTCCAGAGCGTGACAACGGGGTGGTAGCTGCTCCAGCGGAACCTCAACCACCACCACCACCAGAATCTGCCACTACAAACATGAGCACCAAGTGGGAGAACACACAGCGTGAGTTCCAAAGAACAGCTGTATCTCTACAGCGGGAACTCCTCAGCGAGGTACATGTTGCTGTGGAGAGTATGGGCAGCATCCTGCAAGCCATTCTGCGAAGCATGAATACAGATTTGGCTAACATCGGTACTGACCAAGCCAGCTCCAGCCAAACACAGGGACTAGCTCAATCTCTGGCCAACATCTCAAACATCATGAGTCAGAGGCATGTTCAAATGCCACCACAAAGTGCCAACAGGGATGCAGCCCAGCACCTACAAAACATTGACGAGAGAATGAGAGACATGCAGCAACAGCAAGACCTCTACATGTCAACCATGACTGCCTTTCATGGTGAGTTGCTGACTGTGATCAAAAATCAGCAACTGATGCTAAATGCCCTAATGGCAAACTTAATCACACCTGAACATGTGTTCCCTCACACATCCTCTGCCACTGCTAGTGGTAGCAGTGGGACAACATGCCCTGCAGCCACCAAAACAAACAAGCCACGATCTGAAGACTCGGAGGATGACTCAGCCACACAGTTCCAGAGGAAGATTGGTCACTAAAATGACATTACGTCACAGGTGTCGTATGACAACCAACTAAAAATAACTTCAATCAGAACAATGCCGGACAGACAAGAGCATTATGAAGATTTGTACACCTCTGCCACACCACATCTAATGTTTCCAGAAACACTGAAGTCCAATACATTGTGACAATAACAATGTATTAATTACCAAGCTCATTTTCAAATAAAATTTCTTTGTCCCAACACTCTCAAACATGTGAACGAGTGCTGCTTCACCACCTGTGTGTCAAGAACAATGTGCCCTTGTGTCAGGTTTGTACCATTCCACAATATCACTGGGTATAATGTTTGTTGTGAAATCCAGACACACGTGGAAGAGTGGCTAACTACTTGATCAATGTTTGTCACTATGACAATGCAAAGGTTAAAATACATGCCGTCATATGTAGAAATAAGTGGCTGTGTCTCATGAATTTGCCACAGCGTATCACAACAAGCCCCTTGACTGTGCCACTCCGTGTAACGTTCTGAACACAGAAATGTCACACATATCCAAGGAAATGTGGCATTCCTGTGCTCTCCCCTGCGCTGGGGCAGAAACAGCTGCAATGCGCCTGTGCATGCACCCTAGCAGCATGCCTCCAGGATGCCTGCGTCATGGTGGGATGAATAGTTGTGCATGAAGGTGCACCTCCCCACACAAAAACAGTCACAACTGGCTTTTGGCATAATGAATGCATGCTGTAGACTGCAGCACACCTTCAAACTTTCCGAAACGTGGAGAAAGGAAAAGCTTGCTCATCAATGTGCCTCTCTCTGCCACCCCTAGTGTGGCATAGCATACTGACGCCTTGGCAGGAGTAGGATTCCTTGTGAAGCTGGAAATCTGTCCACTTCCAGGGTTGTGAGGTGTGAACACCCACAGCAACCCACATGGAACGCACCATTCACAAATAAAGCTAAGTGAAAAGTGGCTGCAGTGACAAGGACAGCACTGGATGAGGGACGTACTTCGGCAATGGTCCTATTGGATATCTGTGCCGCGTCCGACACGGTCTCCCACCAGATCTTACTGCAAAGGTTGGAGGAGTCAGGCATAGCGGCCATTGCACTGGACTGGTTCGCCTCTTTCCTTCCTGAGAGGAATTCCCATGTAACGGACCCCCATTTCAGCTCCATGGTTCACACCATTAAACAGGGTGTGCCACAGGGCTCAGCACTGAGCCCCACACCCAGCCCCACACCTTTTTAATCTATATGTCCAAACATTAGCAGCGCTGTCCAGGAGTTGAGGGCTCACAGTAGTATCATATGCAGATGATACGCAGTTGGTAGTTGTACTCCCTGATAACTTGGTGCAGGACGCACATAAGTTTTGGAGCGATCTTGCTGCTGTTGCTGGGTGGATGACTGCCAACTGCCTCCAGCTCAATGCCAGCAAGTCTGAGGTCTTGCTGGTGGGTAAAGATCCTGAGCTGTGGAGTGAATGCTGGAGGCCTGCAACCCTTTGTCGTGCACCCGCACCCAAACAGGTGGTGAAAGACCCAGGTGTCTGGGTTGACTCGGCTCACCTCCTCCAGACCCAAACTAAGAAAGGGGCAGGAACGTGTTTTGGTATACTACGGGGGCTCACACCGCAGTTGGCTCCTTTTTCAATCCATCCATCAGTCAGGTTATTGTCCAGGCCTCTGTTTTGTCAAGACTGGATACTGGCTCTTGCTCCAGCTAGGGGCCAACAAGTCTGAGAATGTGAGACTGCAGAGGATCCAAAACGCAGCTGCCAGAACTCTTCTTGGTCTTCCTAGAACTTGCTCCACCACCAGCGCCATTCATTGGCTTCACTGGCTGCCGGGGCCAGAGGAGTGGAGTTCAAGTCTCTCTGCATTGCGTTTAAGGTCTTGAATTTCTCCTCTCCTGGCATATTGCCCAACCTGCTCTCACCATACACCACCACTCGCCAACTCCGCTCAATAGGTCATCACCTGGAGGTTGTCCCCCGGGTAAGGAGGGTCCAAGCTGGTGGGCGCTCCTTCCGCACACTAGCAGCTAAACTCTTGAACTCATTTCCTACACACATTTGCACCATAGATAATTCCCTGGCCTTCCGTAAGGCCATCAAGATCCACCTCTTACCTTAAAATTTGGCCTCTCGTTCTGTCTGCCATCAGTGCTGGGACGCCCCTTTGCTGGGGCAGCTGTGCGCAATATAAGACGTCTCAACAGAACAGAACAGAACAAAGTCAACGCAGGGTGGCCAGGTGAGTCTTTGTAAATACGGGGATGATGAAAGCGCTGCCGGTGTGTCACAAAAAGTCACGTACTGGCAGTGCAAGTGGATTTACAATCTGCACATCCAACATTGATGACGTTCTGTCAAAATATATTAGTGGTATGCCCTAAGAATTCAAACATACCAGCAAACAAGATGTGCTGAAGTTTCGACCAGGGTACCTCACACACCAGCATTAAAATGCAACTATGCCTGTATACAGACATTGGGTTGTCCAGTCATATGAACTAGCCACTCAAAACACAATGACTACTTGTCCATTAACATGGTATAGCTCTACCAACCACGAGAGCGATAATGTGTGGTGTGTACATTCTGTACATCTGTGTATGAGACAAGCAATATTTCACTTACACATAGCAGCAACATACCCAGCTGTGGCCGATCCATGATAGATACACATGCAGAGGTTGTCCAAAGACTCATGATTAGAATCCAAAACATATGTATGTGTCAGACCAAGAGTGGGTACCCTAAAACTTCAAATCACAGATGTTGCATGAACATGTACATATAGTCAGACATGGAGCACCAACCTACTAGAATGTACTAATATGATGCACTCAAACAGGAATCTGTGTTCACAGTCCATGTGTCCACTTACTCACGCATACAACATAGTAAATGCTGACCATTAAAGAATATAGTCCAAGCTCGGTAAATAACAAGATTTTTATATTAAAAAAAAGATAGAAGTCAAATCTACATTAAAATCACACACTCTGCCTAAAATACCTTTAAAGCTATTGTAACATATCAAAACCTATCTAAACTAACTATGCTTAACCTACCTAACTTAACTTGATAATCCTAAGCTAAACTATGTTCACGCGGGACCACTAAACATCATCCCCCACCCCCTTAACACATCAATGCACAATAGACATACACATACTTATCCTATACATGAACTAAATAGTAATGTAGAAAAACACAAATATATATTTTTTGGGTATTTTTTGATTTTCTTTCCATAAACATGTAAACATACATTAAATGACCCCCCCACCCCTAAATGTTATTAAAATACCCTATGCTAAAAAAGTATGAAGTAATAAAAAATGAACACCTAACTAACTAACCTAACTACGCTAACTAGATTAACAATCATAAATGTACTTTTAAAGGAATCTTATATATAAATGAAACACAATATACATTTCACACTATGTACAAGCAGCCCTCAGATCAGGCTGATCAAATGGTCCAGGGCCTGCATCTTGTCCATTTTCTGGCTAAAATTGTCTATTTTTTGGTCCAGACAATCCATCCTCTTCATCAAGGTGTCCACATCGTTGCCTGCCATGCCCTGTCCACTTGACTGTCCAGACGTGGAGGGGGGTGTGGTCCGACAGCTCCTGGTGCTGGGGTTGGGGCCGCGGTGGCTACAGGATGCTGGCTTGTGGTCTTGCCATTCTTGGCTGGGGCGTTGGTGAGCCACGTATTGGCAGCCCTATGTTTCTCGTACTGTCGGGCGGTCCATCTGAAGCCCTTAGCTACCGACAAGATATGTGCATATCGGATCTTCCGTATGCGGAAAACCCGTTCCTCTTCTGCATTCATGTTATCTGTATGAAAAGAGGGACACGTGTCAGTCAACCAGTACATGACGGACAGAAGTTAATAGGAAATGCATGGTATCATGTGTGATGTAACCAACATTCGGGCCAATAATCCGGTCACTGTGGGCACCACACAACCCAATACAATACCACTGATTTTGTTCATCACATACTGTGCTGTCAACTCAATGTCATGATTGCATGTAAATCATTTCCACACTTGATATACTAATAAATTAATTAAGAGCCATAGGAATGACAAACCAGTCAACAGGCATCATGGCCTTTGATCATTTCCTCCTAAACCTCACATAATCTGGCTCCCCATGTACAAGTCATGGAGTCATGTGATCCTGAATCTGCACCTGCAGCTGAGTTCGGACAGTGTCACAGTGTGTCATGGATGAAGAACATCTTTTCTAGACTTACATACCACTTGACCGTACTTTTCACACTCCAACAGAGTAATGCACTGTAATAGCAATTTGCTTATTGGGACACAGAGATGTGGTTGCTGTCTCAACACCAATGAACCTCCGAATTGAAGACAGTACTGAAGTTGACCGGCATGCAGCATGCCACGTAGTACTAGCAGGGTGAATAGCATATCTGCTTATCTTGACAGCATACATGCACCTAGTTTCAAAATGTTGACTATAGTTTTAGAGTATATTGTTCAATCTACGACACACCAAACATACCTACTGTTTGATCACAGCTACTTAGTCCTCATGATAAAGGATCAAGGATACATCACAGCATCATGACATAAGTCTTACGTTGTCATGACTGTGAATGCTAATTTGGATTACAGGATGTGCCACACTTGTGTGATGACACTATTTAATATTGTTATCTACCATATGCACCAAGGCACCCCGAAGCAATGTCACTATCATCCCTAATCTGTCCTATGGTGCAAAAGGGACAATCAATCTGTACAGGTCCAAGGATGATGTTCAAAGGACTGATGCACAGCTGTTGAAGTGTCTGGACTTAAGAAATGCTTCTCTGCAGTCCAGACGTCATTCGGGAATGCAACAATGCTGCGCAGGGTCAACATGGTACAAGCGCATTTGAATGATTGTTCTCTACATATCCAATCATCTGTGTGAATTTCCTTGGAACTCAAGAACAGACAGCAAATTTGACCTTGGCTCTGTGATACTTCAATATATCAAATCGAGGCTGTTAGCCATATAATCAACTTAGAGGGAGATTCCGGTCTCACAAACGACTTGCTGGGTATATTCCAAAAAACTGCCGGCATACTCTTGAGAGAAGTCTTGATAAAGTCCTGGAGGATGAAACGCACGTTGGCTGCCGTTTCTTGTAGTTCATGGAATTAAAGTGAATAATTTGACACTTCAACAGCTGTGGAACACATATTTGAATATCATCCTTGAAACTGTGGGTATTGTTCCTGCCTTTTTCAACATATGACAAACTAAGGATAATAGTGACATTGCATTGGTGTGCTTCGGTGCATATGGCAGATAGTGTCATCTAGA
This sequence comes from Calotriton arnoldi, assembly GCA_963921515.1. Taxonomy (NCBI): domain Eukaryota; kingdom Metazoa; phylum Chordata; class Amphibia; order Caudata; family Salamandridae; genus Calotriton; species Calotriton arnoldi. The sequence goes on along the minus strand of CAWUFW010001597.1, from coordinate 285,010 downwards.
CTACGTTGTAGGACTAGTGGATTAATTACCAAGGTGGGTGTGTATCCTAGCAACATGGCAGCACCTGATAAATGTGATGAGCTACAAAATGGATGCTAACTACATAACGCATTGACACATTGATCTGCAGATCGCAAGGCATATCTACAGGTCATTCGTATATATTTCAATTTGATGTTGTTCTTGACACAGCACAAGGATTACCCCATCCAAATACATGAGGCAGACTGCCATTCCCATGGCTCATTTGCATACAAGTGAGTATGGTCAGTTGAAAGTGCATCATTGTTCATGTTTTCATAATATGATACATCGGACATTTGGGGGGAGGGGCTGACATTAATCAGTCACTAAACTATACGTGTTCACAACAAAAAAGAGCAATTACGTGAAGAGACATATGACAATCATGGACACTGAGCATGGGCAGATTGTGCTTGGTTGTCCTCTGTGTTATCACATTGAATCAATGTGGAAAAGCATTGCAACCCATGTACTTCCCCAGACTAGCTGACTCTGACCTTGCACCCACACAGCAACTCTGGGACAACACCATGTCCAACGATTGGGCACAACATCACTACCCACATGTAGTGAGCACTGTGTTCAGCATGCCCTCCTCTCCATATGTCAGCCATCTGATGCTGTCCTCTCCAATTGGCTGGTGCTACTCCAGTCTAAATGGCAATGGGCACTCTATTTAGCATTGTGGATAGAGGGAAGGCCTGTCTGACACTGTCGTGGCTTTTGATGTGACCACGCATGTCTTCACGAAGTACAACATTCACAATGTGTTTCATCATGGCCTTTGGACTGTGAGAGCGTCTGCAAATTTCAGACTGCAGCTGGATGTAGTGATCATACTATAGTTGCCCACATACAGAGTCTAGCTTCCATCCTCGCACATCACCAACATCACAATCAATGAATCTAGATACTCACTGGTAGCGTTGGGGTCTTCAAAGGTGTCGACCTCCCCTGTGTATATGGCCGTGGTCCACCTAAGGAACATGAACAGTTGTACAATTATGTATGAAATCCCCACATATGTACATTCTAGGGAAAAAAGTTTAGTTGGCGTGACACATGCATGTTATTACCAGAACATGTCACTCCCTTCACATTAAGTACAGCAATGTTTTGTCAACCACACCTGGACACTGTAAATGCTGGGTCAATTCCACATCACTGTTCACTGAGTGTGAAACAAACATGTGTGGCATCCCTGTGAGTTTGCACGTGCATCGACACATTTATCAGACATGCCCTTACGCAGACACAATTGCCAAATGCTGTAAGGATGGATTGGTCAAAGATTTGTCTGCGCATGCACATGTGTAAAAAGTTCGTTTGATGTGCGACCTCACAATACTTCTTCGACTCCCTACATGCTTGCACCATGTACAACTCTAACTTGTTGCCTGATTGCACACTGATTTGGCCTTGCTTGTGACTTTTGCATTGTTGCTTGCACATGTCTTGTGGTTCTTTTGGCTGCCTGCTTCACCCTCCGTCCCTGATGCAGATTCACCTGAAGTGCCTCCACCATGACGAATCCAGAGTTCCAGGTGCACATCCGTAAACCATCCACAATATTATGTGGTTTGGTGCTTGTCCACACAGCAGACATGCACAGTATTAGCTCAACAGCCAAACACCTCTGCAGCCACGAAATATCACAAACACAATCATCACCACAGGTCATGCTTCTCCACACTCCATCAGCTATGACTCTGATACATTTCAATGGATTGTACCAGTGTAAAATCTCAACAATACTACCTGCACACAACGAGCAACAACCATGGCCAGTAATCCAGACTACACTGCCCCCAGGTCTTCACCACCAACTGCACACACACTACGTACACGCCAAACTGCTCAAACTCAGGATCCCGGAAATGCATCCTCCTCAAAGTCTCCTGCCTTTGAAGACTAGCCATGGAGATCTGTATCATCCACGACAACCTTGCACCAGATGTAGCGTTACTCACAGGGAGCATGGAAAACGCTACCTTTGCCAACAACATTGCCAAATGCATCACCAATTAATATTCAAATTTCAGGAATGGCCTGCAACAACCGTCCGGTATGAGGCCATGCCATTGCACTTAATAGCTACCACCAAATCACAGACTCAAGCTCAAGCAACAGCACACTCAACACCAAACACCAACGCTTCCAGATCCAGGCCAGCACAAGGACAACCCTCCGAGGGAGCCTTGTCTACAGACCTTCCAGTCCTTGAACTGTGTACACCACCTACATCACAAACATTAGTGCACAACATGCTGTCGCATTCATGTACTACATACTTGTAACATACCTCAACTCACATCTTGACAACCTCAGTGCCAACAGATCTGCCAACTGCAAGGACAAGCTTGAAAACGTCTGACAGTAACAACTTGTCACAACCCACAACCACAAGCCAGGTCAGAACATCAACACATCCACTACACCCAGACCACGTACCCCCATGGACTGACCAGCCCGACGTACACCTCCATGTCAACTAAATATCTGCATTCGAAAAAAACAAATTGCACACCACAAAGGAAATGACAGAAGATTGACATGGAACAACTATAATGAGCCACAAACCAAAATGCCACCAACACCTTGCACAACACAAGCTTGGTTCCAAATGGACCACTCAGATGATTGTCAAAAGGTGTAGATGAACTTGCACCAGTCTTCGACACCAACACACAGCAGCACAGGAAGGCAACATGGTTCCCGGAGAGACCACATCAATTGTGAGGCACATGCAGACACCTTGTGTCGAAGATGAATAACAGCAAATGCCCTGCCGAAGGATCCAAATGCAAGAACACCATATCAACATTCCACCCACACATCATACTTACAAATAAGCAACTGAATCCCACACTCAATCCTCACAAAGTCCAGAAATGCTAAGCTAAAAATCTGCTTCCTCAGTTATATTTGCAGAACTTGCATTGGTGATACTGGCATCTCCCCTCCCAGGACCACTACCACAAGCTCTGCTCATACTTCCACACGGATGTCATGTGCCTCTAGGATGAGTTCCAATCCGGGACCCAGGGCTATGAAACCACACAATCTTCATGCAACCCCAGCTACCCCTCCATCTCATCCCGGACAACACTCAGCACCCAAGACAACGCATCTACCATGAGAGGCCTCCACTCATGATCACAAATGTAACCCTGTCCCAAACCTCTTCCACTAAGCTGCTGCAGCCATCACTCCAGCATTACAAGTTTACAATAAACACCGGCGTAAAATAGTGACATTTTCCACGTCAAGTGGAAGTGCGCATAATTCTGATCCACATACAATGAGCTGACAATAATCATCCTGTGCAGACTACACCCTGCACATCTTCATTGGAACTGTATAGACCTGACTTTTCAACTGCACGTGCATTCAGACCCTCACATGTGAGTAGTACACTTATGATTTCAATGCTTGGTTTGTTTGTCGATTGATGCCTCATGCTGGCATACACATCCAGAATTATGTATATCATGAGATTTACACAGGATCTGGACTGAAATCTAAGAGTGTGCAGCAGTGAGGCACCACAAGCCCTTTGTCTGCACCACACTGTGTAAGTTCCCGTGCTCATGATTACAACATGAACATTTTCCTGAATCCCTGCGCCACCAGTACTTCTCATTATCATATGTACAGGTGGTGCCGGGTGGTGCTCAATATTTCCAATGACCTGAAATTCCAGCCTGCGTGACTTACCATGCCCTTGTGACTATGCCACCTTTACACGCAGTAGTTTGCGAGGAAGGGATGTTCCATGTTGGTTGCAGTGGATGTTCACACACAACACACATATCCACTGATGCATTGCCATACTTACAATAAAGCGCTAATCTGTAAATGCTTCAGGATGCAACGGTGGTGCAACAATTAGGGGTGGGCGGAATTTGCGTAGCGGCGCTACGCAAAGCTCCGCGAAACGGTAAAAAATCTCCGCGAGCACGCAAAAGTTCAGCGAACACGCGGAATTGCTTGTCCCGCCCGTTCGCGATGCTTTTTTCCTGTTCGCGAACGCTGTTTGCGTGCTCGGGGAGAAATATCTCGCGAACACGCATTTTGAAAGAGCGAACAAGCATAAAACTCCGCGAAGCCGCGGATCGTGGAATTTTGGCAATTCCGCGTTCTCCACGGAACGCGAAATTACCCAAATTCCGCAAATTCCGCGAGCGGAACGGAATTTACCGCCCAGGCCTAGCAACAATGAGAAATGTTCATATCTTCCCTTTTCCTTATCCATCGCTCAATGCATGCAGCATTTGACTGCACACATTGGAGGAGGAATTCAGCTCAATTGCAGAATTAGGGTGCAGGGAGGTGCCCATTCCTGCACAAACACAATCTCCCCACGACGCAGGCAGCCTTGAACCTGGCAGCAGGTTGTGTGCCAGCGCAGGGGTTAGCACAGAGATGCAACATAATGGGGGAATTATGTTGGATGCCTGCACATTGAAGATAATGCTGCTTTGCGCAGTTAAATGCTTAGCAGCTCCGCGCTGCGTTAGTTCCTTGATGATCAGCCACATAGTTTAAGCATCCCATAAATATTTCCACCTTTGGCACTGGTGCTTGTGTGTGTGAAGATATACCATTCCAATGTCAACATCATATATATTGGTCACAACATATGTGTATGTGACCACACAACAATCCATTTTTCCCTTGAGGTCATATTTATTTTCTCCAAGACCATTGCAACACCAATCAATATATCTGAATTTTTGGACATAGCGAGATATGGCATAGCTGTGCACCTCTGACAAAAACAATATAAGTACCAATATACATTTACTTACCAGTTGGCCCACCAACCTCCAGGCCAAGATGGTCAAGCAAGTCAGCCTCCCGGTTGATGATGTCCTGCCAGCGGTGCTTAATTTGGTGGGGTGTGCGATGGACGTCAAGGAACCTGCCAAGGCATTGCTGGATCTGGCACCACCTCCGCTTGCGCTCTGCTGCATTGTAGCCCTGGCTCACACGGCCCCCCGTGCTGATCATACGTGGCAGGTAATGAAAGATCAGCCATATGAGGCCACCAAACTGCCTGTTGGTCAGGTTCTTGGACCTGCCAGACATATTCAGGTCTGTGTATTTTTAAAAAATAAAACTTATGAAAAGTAATGAAGGAAACTTAATAGAAGAAAAAGGAATTAACCCACCCGTATATTAACACTACAACTAACTACCCCTATAAACACACACACCCTAAATACAACTATAAATGGCACACACAAGACTGACAAATGACAAAAGACAGAACAATAAACTTCAAAATACACAGAGAACTGACAAAACACACTGCAACAGACAACTCTCAAGCTCCACAAACTCCAACAGCCTCCTCCACCAAGCACACACCTAGAGACAATAAGAGAAAGTGAAAGTAAATGTGCACTTCCTGGTTTGGGACATTCTAGATTCATTGCATCATTTCCTGCTTAAATGCGACACGTTTTGACGTTTTGCGTCACGTTTCGGAAGATGCGACGTTTATGTGACTCAATAGCAGTTCACTTCACGTATGCATGCGTGACGTTTCTCTGTTTTGCGTGTCGCGTAATGCGTTAACATGCATTTGTCATTCCAAAGCGTAACAGTTTCCACTTAGCGTCGCGCTTGGTTAAGTTGCTACCCGTTTTTGTTATGTTGCGACACTTTACGGGTAGATGCGACACGTTTCAGGGGCGTAGTGAGTGGAGGCAGATTTGTAGATGCTTAACGCTTGGGTCTGTGCGACACTTTACGGTTGCATGCGACACTTTTCTGTGTTCTGAGTGACTCTACCCAGATTTGTTACTGTATGGATGTTTATATGTGGGGGCAGATCTACAAGGAAGTTCCGCAGCGTGGCACCGCAGGCCTTTTGGCTGCGCCACACTGCGGCACTTCTGAATGCACATGGATGCAACATATTTACAAGAATATGTTGCATCTCTGTGCTTCCCCCTGTGCTAGCGCACAAACTGCAGCCATGCGCTGGCGCAGGCCCCCTTGCACCATGGTGCATGGATGCCTGCGTCGTGGGGAGATTGTCTGTGTGCAGGGAGGGGCACCTTCCTGCACAAATACAATCAATACAGGCATTTTCCTCTTTCAATGCGTGCTGTTGAATGCAGCACGCATTGAAAGAGAGGAAAGACGTGGAGAAATTGAAACATTTCTCCTCGTTGCACCTCGCTACGCCACCTCTAGGGTGGTTTAGTATCCAGACGCATCTGAAGAATTACGATTTATCGTCAATCAGGAAATGTGTCTTGTTCCATGGGTGTTGCGTGGGAACACCCACAGCAACAGCCATGGAACGCCCCTTCAACGCAAAGTGCTGCGTGTGAAGGGGCTGTATTTTCAAGGAGAGGAAAAGTCACGCCAGGTGACTTTTCCTCTCCTTGTAAATTTGGATGAGCCCCCTGCGCCACCAGTACGTCACAAGAAGTGACGTACGGGTGGCACAAGGTGCTTGTTATTCTGCCCAGAGTTGTTGTGCATGGGATGTGTAACATATAGTACATGTGTGTATTCCTTCTCAACATGTTGCCTGATTGAACGTTGAGTTGTGTTGTTTTCTGTCACAAACATTTCCATACGTAATGGTATATGTGTACATAATCATGTGGATTTAAGATTGCTTTGTTAGTGGTACTTTTAAGTTGCAGTTGCACAGCAGGTGCCTAACACTAAATCACGCATCGTTGGCACTACCTGCAGTACATTGGTTGCCATGTCACAGCGCGCAACCATGTGGCTTCTTTTCAAGCCCATGGCGGGACTGGTGCACTCGTCTTCACATGTCCAAACGTGACACATCAGCGGCACAAGGTGCTTTGGTTTTGCAACTGTGTTTTTAATGAGTGATGTGTGGTGCCACTTTCGGCAGCTATGCATGTCAGGCACACCACACAGACATCCTTGGATCATGGTGCAAGTGTGCATGAACCACTGCATGTCAGCTGTTTGTGCAAAATTGCAGGGTAGTACACAACAATGCAACATGTAATTGGGATAATGTTGCATTCATGTGCTCCACCAGTGCCACAGCTTGTCACAGACAGGGTGCTTGCACTGACATGCTGCAGCAGTTTCAGGTAGATCTGCACATATATATTTCTATCATATGACCTGTTAAGTAAATGGTCCCAAAGTTGATGCTCCTACTTAATTATTTTATTGAGAATTTAGTGTATATTGTTACAAACTGTAATTTTCTACATCATGAGTAGAATTGTGTGACAATGTGTGTGCGACGTCTTATCCCTGCTGGAGCGTGGCGTATGTCTTGTCCTTCTGCTTCACCTTCATCACCATCATCCATCTGTTCAGGGGGCTGTTCCTCTTCATCCCAGGGCACATTTGTTTTTACACACATGTTGTGGAGTATTGCACATGTCATTATCATCTTGCACACAGTTTCTGGAGAATAGAGTAGCCTTCCGCCTGATAAATCTAGGCAACGGAACCTGGACTTGAGCATTCCGAAGCTTCTTTCGATGATGTTTCGAGTTCTGCGATGGGCATGGTTGTATGCCTTTTGTGGTTCAGTCTGTGGATTTCCAAATGGTGTCATCAACCACGTCTGTAGACCATATCCTTGATCAGCTGTAATTGGGAAAGAAGTGGAAATGTGTTGCTTTAGGGTGACATCAGTATACATGGCATGTGTTGTACGTCAAGTTTGTGGACATTGTAATGGTGAATTACATTGGTGTCAATTGCATGTTGTGTTTGAGGTTGCTGCTCAGCTTTCCATGGCCCAGACACTGACATTACATCACTTTTTGTGGCACACTGGCAGCGCAGTACACTGCCCCATATTTACAGGGACAGGAGAAGCCACCCTGCATGGCTTTTCATGTCCTTGTTAAATTGGCTCCTTCGCACGCAGCACTTTCCGTTGATGGTGCTTACATGGGTGTTGCTGTGGGTGGTTGCTGGCGTAGCTTTAGTGGCTTTACCATTTCCCTGCACACCAGAAGTTAGCGCCGACGGAGGAGCGAGGAACAAGAGAGAGACTTGCACTGGGTGGAGTGCCATGCAGAGGGACTTTGGGGCCTGGGCGGTGACTCTGCCCCTTCCTGGTCCTTGTTAGGCATGGCGGACCTTGCAAACAAGAGCTGTGGCAGGCCCTCGGGTACAGCTGTATGCCGGTGAACCCTGACACCATTGTGCGCCTCTGGACCTGCGTGGAGCGGTGGCCGTTACTGGGTCCTGTAGCGATTGCCAGAGATCTATCCTGGGTAGGGTCTGGACCTTACCCTTGCACAGTGAGCGCTGCTGGTGTGTTTGTATACTTGTGCATTGCAGTGAATGGGCCCAGAGATCATATGACTTTTCTATGCCCAGATGAACACCTGCCGGCCCCCACGTGCCCTGACTGGTAACCCATTTGAGGGGAAGTTACACCTATTCCCCCTGTGGTCATTTTTGTATGCAGAATTTCAGCACTCACCAAGGGTAATCCGCAGTGGCCCGACTGTTTTGACGCATTGGGAAATGAGTGGAAGAGGTGGTACAGCTTTCGCTAGTGTTTATTGCTACCATACCATCATGGGAAAGCAACGTGGATGCCAGGCTGGGGCCTCCCAGGACCCGGAGGATAGCACCCCTGAGCAGCCGCAGTCCACTTTAGAGGACCCTGTACAGCAGCAGCTTCACAAGATATTGGAGGCCATAGCTGACACGATGGCTACCCTCCACCAGGGCATTTGCACTGTAGCGGTCTGGCTTGGGCTATTGAGGGAAGAGCACAGGTAACTCTCAGAAAGGGTAAAGGCTACTGAAACCAGCATTGCAGAACTGACTCCAGCACAGAAAGCCATCGAACATCAAATGGTAGCCATCACATACAGAGTAAATCTATTGGAGCGTAGGGCTGAGGACGCGGAGGGCCGCAACCGCAGAAATAACATCAGGGTCGTGGGTCTTCCGGAAGGGTCGGATGGAGATGACATGATGGCTTTCCTGGCAAATAGTTTTCAGAGTGTGGTGGCTCCTGAGGGCCTGTCAGCTTTCTACACTGTGGAGCGCGCCCATCGGGGGCCAGCGAGACCGTTGTCTCCAGGGAAGCCTCTGCGCCCGGTGGTGGCCCGTTTGCTACTTTTCCATGACAGGGGCCTGCTCCTGCAACGTGCGAGATCTGGGGGCCCCTTCATTGTGGACAATGGCAGGGTCACCCTTTTTCCAGACTACACTTTGGAAGTCAAAGGAAGCGGACCTCCTATGTGGAGGTCAAATAGAGCATTATGGGACGAAGGCCTCCAGTACTCTCTGATGTTCCTCGGCCAGTTGCGTATCATCCTGGAGGGGAACACTGACTACTTTGACTCTCCTGGAGATGCCTGGGACTGGTTAGAGGTGTACAAGGGTGGAAAGCTGCAAGAGGGTGCACTTGCTCACCCCGGACCGGGGCCTTGCAACCCCGCACACAGATTGAATCGCCGATCCCGCAGGAGAACCCAGAGGAAGCCGTCATCATCTCAAATCGAGAAGGAGCGAGCCGAGGCTCTACAAGCAGTGGCAGCATTGGCGCAGGCATGGAGCCCCACCCCAACAGTGGAAGATGAATCTTCTAGATTATCTGCCGGCAACTGAACGGACACGTCCCATGGCGATAGCGTGAAGATGCCAGTAGTAACGCCTAATACAGCAGATGATATAATTAGGATGAGTATGGTGAGCTAGAATGGTTAATGTACCCGGAGGGGTGCTGGACTCAGAATGACTGTCATTGTTTCAGGACTAATTTCTTATGTAAATGGCTGATGCGCTATGCTTGGCGTAGGTCTCTTAGGTTATCCGCACTCCCCATACCTCTGTAACTCACAGAGGAATTTGTGTATATTGTTTTTGTGTGGATGGTAGCTAGTTTGATAGTTACTGTCCTGGGGAGGGGAGTTGGTGGGTTTAGTTGGTTCACTGAAAATTTTGGGCCAGATATGTCACTGGAGAAGATCGTACTGAATCGTTGTTTATCTACTTGCCATGGGTGCTGCTAATGATTTAAGATGTCTTTCAGGGAACGTGAGGGGAATGCAATCAATGTGGATGCGCCATCAAATACATGCTTAATTAGTCCATAGAGGGGTCCAGATTGCACTACTTCAGGAGACTCACTTGCATGCCCAGGAGGGTAAGGGATTACAGCGGCGAGGGCGTGCCCAAGTTTTTTATACTACTTATTTGGTATACTACTTATTTGGTGTTTGCCCGGGGGGTACTGATTTGTGTGCGAGCGGGAGTGGCCTTTCATTGCACGTACCAACCCATAGACACTGAAGGCCGATATGTAGTGGTGATAGGGTAACTGGATGTGCGGGATATAGTCCTGGGTGGCATATATGCACCGAATACGGAGCAGCCTGCCTTCTTTTCACATCTGTCCGGGAGGTTGGCGCCCTTTCTTACAGGATCTGTGTTGATCGGGGAGGATTTTAATTGTGTTACCGATGTGGGGGCAGATTTACAAGCCCCTTGCAACATCTTTACGACACCGTTGCATCACTTATGTGACGCAGCTGTGTTGTGAACAATGCGCCACTATGCGACAGATTTACAACGTGACGCATCTAGTGAGATGCATCACGTTGTAAAGACCTGCGCTACATTATACCTGCCTCAGGTATAATGTATGGAGGGTGGGCGTTCTGTCGCAAGGAAGCCCCGTAAAAGTAACGCAGTGAAATCTACAAGATTTCACTGAGTCACTTTGCGTCCCCGCTGCGTCAAAACCTTACGCCTGCTTGTAGCAGGCGTAAGGAGTGACGCAGCATTGCAAGTATAGGATGCCCCTGAGCAGTGCTGGAGTTGCGTTGCGCTTGACACACGACTCCAGCACTGCGTCACCTATACGCTGACAGATGTGTCACGCATCTGTCTCTCCTTGCGGCGCATCCATGGTGGCGCAAGGGGTTCCTAACGTCACGCAATATAACTGGTGCATCCCTGCTGATCTGCAGGGATGCGCCTGTTATTGTAAATCTGCCCCGTGGTCCTAGATCGTTCACATCCCCCGCCCACTAACACACCCACTCACAAAACAGCGGAATCAAGACACAATTGGCAGATTAGATGGGGGTTGGTGGATACCTGGAGGGCCCAGCACCCAGAGGACCGGGATTATTCCTTCTTCTCTGTTTTGCAGGAACTCTACGTCCGCCTCGATGCATTTTTGTGCACTCCGGATGTGCATGCCGTGGTGAAGAGTAGGGAATTCCTCACAAGGAGACTGTCCGATCATAACACCCTCTTGATCTGTGTCCAGTGGACTTGCGCGCAAGCTAAGATACCCACTTTGGCACCTGCATCCTGAAGCCTTACAGGATAAAGTGTTTCGCAATATAGTGCATATGGACATTACTCAAAAGTTCCTAGATAATGAGGGCACAGCGACATCTGCTTTAGTGGAGTGGGATGCGTTCCAAACGGTTATTAGAGGTCGCTGCATCTCGGAGATATGGGGGGTGCCCAAAGTGCTTTGAAGGGTAGTGCAGGAAGCTGATCAACGCCTGCGGGAAGTAGAACAAGACCGTCTGGACAGACCAGATGGACAGGGGGCGCTCCTGGAGGCAAAGGAAGCGGTGGCGGCACAAGTGGAACAATTGCGCTGCTCCGAATATGGAACGTGCATTACAGGTACCCAATCCTGAAAGAGAAAAGAACTGGGGCACTTTTGGCATGGTTGGCCAGCCCAGATAGAGGTTCAATGATTCTGGAGCTCAGGTATCAGCGAGGGGCGGCTTGCAATACTCAACAGGGTATAAATGAGTGTTTCCTTGAATATTAGTCAGCCTTATACATAAAATACATTGACCCTGTTGGATAACGTATTTGCCGGGTTTACGGAATCAGCTCTGCTGTCGCATTTGGGCAGGGACCAGGCAGACATACTGGGGAGAGACATTGAGCTGCGAGAGGTAAGGGGGGCAATTGAGCATATGGCATGGAATAAGACGCCAGGGACCGACAGACTCCCGATAGAGTTCTACCTCACCTACACTGACCAATTGGCGCATAAATTAGCAAGGCTTTATAATGAGGCAAAGCCACTGGGCCACCTCCCTGTCATGACCCGAGAGGCAGTAATCGTCCCACTCCTTGAACTTGGGAAACCACCTTGGGATAAGTCTGCATACCGCCCATTGTCCATGCTCCACACGGATTACATGATACTGAGCCGTATATTGGCCACCCGCCTACTCCCCTATATGTTGACTTTAGTAAATGAGGTTCAGTCCGGGTTCCTCCTACCCAGGAATTTGGCTATGAATGTTCTGCAGCTATTGCAGATACTCAAAGCAGATTCTTACCCAAAGAACGATGCCGCTATTTTTGCAGTGGACAGTGAAAATCTATTTGATAGCCTTGAATGGCCCTATTTGTGCCATGTGATGAATAAGTTCGGCCTGGGAGAAAACTTTGTAAAATGGACGGCCTTGTTATATATGCACTCCACTGCACGAGTTAAAACGGGCGGCTTGATACCTGATACTTGTGATATCACCCTAGGCACGAGACAGGGATGCCCCCTGTCCCCCCTTTTGTTTGCCTTAGCGGTAGGACCCCTTGCGGCCAGAGCCCGGACGGGTCTGCATTACCAGGGCTTAAGCATGCGAGGGCAAATTCGTCATATTGCCCTGTATGCAGCTGCTCTACTGATGTTCTACTGATGTGAGTGGGTGTGTTAGTAGGATTTGTAAATCTGGAGATGCGTCTGAATGCTACACCACCATAGGGGTCGTGTAGCATGGCGCTACAAGGAAAATATGTTTTCAGTTCTCCTTGTTCTTTCTCTTTCAATGGGTGCTGCATTCTACACCACACATTTGAAGAAGGTAATGCCTGTGATGATCAATTTTGTGCAGAAAGGTGCCCCTTTGTGTACAAACACAATCTCCCCATGACACAGGCATCTGTTTTTGCACAAGCACAGGGGACAGCACAGGCATGCAACATATCATTGTAAATATGTTGCATTCCTGTGCTTTGGAAGTGCCACAGCGTGGCACTGCCTGAGGGCTTGCATTGCTGTGCTGCCGCACTTCCTTGTGAATCTTCCCCATTATGTTTTGTATTTTTTCACACTTTCTAACATTGTGCATTGCACATCTGGGCACATTTCAATATGTGGGTACGGATGGAGTTTAATCTGTGCAAAGGAGAGTCAGTAGCCTGGCATAGTGGTCCGACACATTTTGTTGATACACTGTTTTGATGTCTTTGGCCCTGCATTGTCACTCATTAGGCTTGACATGCCCCTGAACAGGTACGTTTGTCACATGGTGCACCAATACATGCTTCCTGTGTGTAATTGATATGTACACTTATATACACATAGATGCCCATGCCCATTATATTTAGATTTTTTAGCGAATTACATGCATTTCTTACAATGCATTGTACCTTTCAATAGTTAATTTGTGTTAGATGCCATGTGTGCATATGTCAACGGTGTGACTTATTGCTCTACACAATTTTATGTTGGATATTTGCATGCATTCCAATCTGGTGTCCCTTAGGGCTTTAGGTTATGCTGCTATGTGTGTATGTAGCTTTGTACTGTATGCTATGTGGTTATAGTGTATATGTGGTTCTGCATTTTCACATTGAATTCTTGCATCATTCGGACCTAAGGGCATGTAATGTGGCAGAGTGCCAGCTATTGTAGCAGAGTAAATTAGTATGTACATAGATTTTTGCTTACCTACAAGGAGCCCATTGCCATATTGTCCATTTTGGAAACGGTCATTGATGATGCTGTTTCTGAATATATATGAATCATGCACACTGCCAGGGTATTTTGCAAGTACATTGAGGTATAGTCCCCGATGGTCCACAATGGCCTGGACATTGATGGAGTGTGTGCTTTCGGTTGCGGTATAGGTGTGAAGTTGCTGCAGGTGGTACAAGCTGGACATGCGTGCAGTCCATTGCTCCAAGCACATGTGGGAATGCAGCAATGGCATAGAAGCCTTGTTTAATGTCCATCTGCTGCTGGTGTGTGTTGGGGAAATGGATGTGCTGTGGTGTGAGCTGAATGATGGCATCCAAGACTGAAGGGAGGAAGGCGGAGAAAGATGCCTGCGAGACCCCTGCCACTTTTGCTGCTGTTGTTTGAAATGATCCGGAGGCCAACATGTGTAAAACAGCCAGTAGCTTTGTCAACGGTGGGATGTTGGTGCCCCTTTCATTTGGAGTCTGTAACTGTGGTGTGATCTGCCGCAACAGGGTCACAATAGACGCTTTCTTAAGGCGATACATTTTGATGTCTTGTTCGTCCCGGAGTCCAATGAGGGTGGTCCTTGGACGGTAAATGCGCTCCCTCCTCCTGCGCTGCCTTTGTGGTAATGGTGGAGGGTGAGGTAGTGGGATTTGCTGTGGGGGTGGTTGTCGTCTTCTTGGTGCAACTCCCAGCTGCAGAATTAGGAGGTCCATGTTCCTTGCTCTGCTTCAAAACAGCTCTACTTCAATTTCTTTCAGGTTATGGGGTACTTGCGTCATTTCCTGCGCGTGGGTTTATGAGGCGTAGGCTTGCGAGCGCATTTTCCTATTTGCGTGACGCATTACGTAGATGCGTCGACGCGGGGGACTTACGTAAATATGCCTGCGTTGGAAATGCGTTGATTTTTGAGTGGGAACGCCTACCTTGCATATTTTAATACTTACGCGACGCAGTCGAATCTCGCGCAGCTCCATTCTGTCACATCTCCGTTTACGTGACGCATCTCCATAGATGCGTCACCTTGTAAATTTTGCGTAAAAAAAAAACCACTGATGCGTCACGAAAAGTGACGCAGCGGTGGCGCAAGGGGCTTGTAAATCTGCCCCCAAATGCTTCCTTTTAAAAGGTTAAAAGTTCTCTCTACCAAAGAGCAGGTGTACATGTGAGTTCTGTTGTACATCAACTCACTTCTGAAGCTTGGTTTCAGATATGGTGACAATATTCGTGGGTGCAAAGTGTAAGCATGGTCTCTTTTAAACATTTTATTATTATACAAAAAATCTAAATGCATACAGCCTAGCTATGCATTTAAATAATTAAATACACTTACCAAGCAAACAGACACCCTAAAGTCTCCTCTAGAAGATTATATATCCCACTTGGTGAAACATGCAGGAGTTCTGTGTGTTGCCTGGAAAACATGCAATAAGGTCTGTGATAACACACGATTCTTTACAAACAACCTCTACATTTAAGAAGTGAGCATTTTTCAGATGACGACATAAATACTCATTTGCAGATGGTGGGCATACATTGTTACATTAGTCCAAACTATACGACCAATAACATGTTGGAATTGGGCAATATGGTAAAATAAAAGTTGTGTCTGCTGTAAGTCCTCTTGTGTGTTAGGAAAATATATATGCTGATTTATTTTTCCCACCATAACATCCAAAAATCTGCTACGAAACGAGATAAGGCACTTTGGGAAACTACACCTACACTTACTTCCTGGTACCTTTCAGAAGTTAGCGGGTAAAGGGAACAGAGTACTTAAACATGATTTGTTATAGCATTACTTCTCTGTGTCTTTCTAGAAGGAGTTTAAGCGTAGCTATTATGAGTGAAATCACATATCCTACAAAGCTTATATTTGTCAAATATCTCCTTCTCAGTTTATTCAAAAGGGGTATTCTGACCCTAAAACTCCTTTTTAGTCTCCTCCTCCTCCACAGACCAGCCAGTACTCGCATCATTCTCACCAGCACATACAAAGCAGCCATTGTGAAAGGCCCTGATGCATTATGATTAGTACCTGTTTGGTGGTAAATTGCACATGGAAAATTATCATGTTGTGACAAGTTGCAATTTGCGAACCCTTCAAACATTGAAATACTGAATCGCTATTAAAAACTCTGTAATACCGATGCACAATTTGAAGTCACTAAGGGGCATATTACCTAGGATTTGCGATAATTATCGCAAAGCGCACTTAGCGCTGTTTTTTTTATCGCCGGCTATCGCTGGATTTCATCGCGAAGATAACGCGTTATTATCAACGCTTCTCTCCAAGGCGATAAAAAATCCAGCGATAGCGGCGAAACCCAGCAATAGCGCGAGAAATCCAGCGATGAAATCACTGCGCTAATGAAAAGCTCGCTAATAGGCAGGTGAGGACTTAACCTTACAATCCACCTCCCATTGACAAGAATGGTTAAGTCAAGTTTTTAGCAGGTGTTAAATTCCAGCGATAATCGCGGTTAGCGCGACTTTTTTTATCGCTTCACGGGCATTGCTAATAGGGGAAAGTTGTGTTTGCGACTGTTTCCAGTCGCTTTTAGTTGGGAACGCCTACTTTGCATGTCATTAGCGATAATTATCGCTGACATGCAAAGCGGCACCAAAACGGTCGCTTTCGCCATAAAGCTGTCTAATAGGGCGATAGAAATATCGCCGCTTTAGCGGCAAAAAGTGCCGCCAAAGCGGCGATACCGCCCTTGCTAATATGCCCCCAAATTAGCAATTTGGATTTCGGTCGCTCTCCAAATAAAGAGACATAAAGCCCTTTTGTACAAGGCAAATGCCTATTTTAGCTGTTGGTATCCAGTTTGAGACTGGTTACCAAATCGATAAACGCTGGTGCATAGGGCCTAAAGTCCCCTTCTGGAGTACAACCCTTTTAGAATTTTTTGACTTTCAGATTTCACCAGGACCAATCAGAAACGGACACCATTGAGGTTGGGCTGAAATGACACCTAGGTCCTTGTCTACCACTTCCATTGACTATTATTGGCGCTAGAGCTTTTTGGCACTATTTTTTACTAACTTTACTAACTTAAATAATTCATATTCCAGTTCCCATTATTGCATTTTTGTTGTTTTTGTGTAATTTGGTTTTTAAATGTTGCTTTATTTTCATAGTTCGATTTCTGATTTTTATTGGTTGGTGTTTTCACTTTATTAATGGTTTGGTACTGCATAAATACTTTACACATTGCTCTAAGTTTAGCCTGTCTCTCTGTACCATAGCAAGCAGCTGGATGAGCTCAGGTTAATTTAGTGACATTCAGGGTTACCTTTGACATGGAGTGCTATTATTCCTTGCAGTAGGCAGTCACCCTCTCCAAATAATAATCAATTTTCTTGCATATTTCCTTCCTGAATTGAAGGCGTGATGATGGCAATCAGACATTCATTGGGCTGCTTTCCCATCTCCCTTGCTGGCAGTAAGCTAAGGGAGGCTTTTTGGTCCTGTCTACCTTGCACTGCTCTGGCCACTTGTTCCTGAGTTTGTCTGCCAAGTAGGTTGGTGTGTTGGATATTTCTCAATTGATGGAGATGGCACATATGTTGAAAGTGACAGAGTGGCAGCAAATGGCATTATGTAAGTGTAGATGAGGTCTAGTCGAACTTCCTGAGTCTCTTGGTGAGCCTGCTCTTCATTTTTGTCTGATGTTTATTAGAGAATCCAGTAATATGGGCATCAATACATGCATCTGATCTCTGGAACATATGTTATGGTTCTACACAGAATAAGTGAACATTCGGTCCCTATTATAATAGAAAGGTTGGCAAGAGAAATGAATGCACTAAACAGGTGTACTGGTCTCGCTCAAAACAGTTGTCATGTCACCGCTAACGTAGGTGAAGTTTTCCATCAGTTGAATAATTTGTTTTATGTGGTTCTCTGTCAGAATATCATAGTAAGAAAAGTCATCTGGCTTAAATATTGTGTCCTAAATATTGTTTAAAAAAATATATTCCTATTGTGAAAAGATTTTCTATTATTACCTCTGGTAGGGTGATATTTGTGTAAGAGTGTTCTGACTTTGATATTCTGATACCACACCAGTTTACATAGAAGGTAGAGCAGATTATGATAAGAATGCTGAGTACATTTTGCAGCTCCTCGTGAGGTCCTTAACATAGGCAAGCAGACAGGATTGTCAGAATGAGGAATTTAGTGCTTAGCATTAATAACTTGGCTCACGAGGAATATGAGGAATTGAAAGGACAGTAGCATATTCTATCAAGTGTATCACTTCCTTATATTGTATGTCACGGCATTAAGACAAAAGACTGCTAGAAAACCCCAATAAAGAATTGTTGCAAAAAAACAAAAAAGACTGCCTTTTGTTGAAAATGTTAGCCTATTTATATGGTAATTTTAAGGAGGATTTGATCATTTGGATAACTATTGATGAACTGATGCACCTGCTGAAAATAAAGAATGATTTAGAATTTGATGAATGCTACTCCATCTGTCAGGGTTGGGGGGGGTCTGAACATTACTTCTGTCATCCTGACGGAATACAGTTATTCAAATTTAGAGATGACCACTGCACAGTGATCATCTCTGTACTTTCAAAGAAACCACAGTCATTGTGGGTCTTTTAAATGTACAGAACGTTTGGTGGATGCAAATTAGTTTTGCTTTTTATAATCAAACTCCCAAAGCTGGAGTTTGTTGCAGAAAGGCAAAAATATAATGACCACCACACCCTGAGTTTTCCCCCAGGGCGTGGGAGTCACTATTCTTCCCCCGTTCTTCAACACCAGGTTTTCCTGGCAGTGAAGTACAGGAAAAAAATCACATTACACCGTCTACCCTAAACACAGAGTAATTTTCCTCCACTGACAGCCCCCAATCCATCAGGCTGTCTGAGGAAGTGTTCTGTTGAAGGAGTTAACAGGGGCTGCTTCAGCAGTAAACTTAAGGTTTACATGTCTCTAAACGAGGTGGGCGAACTAGTGTTTGTGAGACAGGGCATTTGTGGTGGAGTACAGTGTCCGTCAAACTATAAATCGTTCTATTAGTTCTCGACCTAAATCTTGTAATTGATGTGAATGTCCCATCTAAAATGAAGGTTAAGTTAAAAATAGGGAGCTAGTAGGTGTTGGACTTGGTCCTTTTTGCCTAAAGTTCCTTAAACTTTTTGCTTTCCCCCTAGACCTTATTTCTGACATGGTATTGCCAACTTAGATGCTTTAGGGCACTTTGCCACTGCTGATCAGTGTCAAAGTGCAAGTGCTCCCTGTGTAAAGTGTAATGGCAATTGGTTGTCCATGATTGGTATGTTTCCCTTACTAGTAAAGTCCCTAGTAAAGTGCACTATGTGTGCCAGGGCTAGTAATGCAAATGCTACTAGTGGGCCTGCAGCACTAATTGTGCCACCCACACAAGTAGCCTTAAAGAGAGAAATCAGGCCTGCCACTCCAGTGCCTGCGCGCAGTTTGTTAAACTGCCATGTTGTCCTGACAAGTGCACCCACTTGCCAGGCCTTCCCCTTCCCTTTTTATGCACATCAGACACCCCTATAGTAGGCCCAAGGTACCCCCCTGGGCAGGGTGCAGTGCAGGTGAAAGGTAGGAAATGTACTAAGGTGTGTACCATGTCCTAACAGTGAAATACTCTCCATTTCCTTTTTCACCATTGAAAGGCCATCTTGCCCATAGGACAGAATGGGGAAGGCTGTGTAATATATTTCCAGCCTATCTTCCCAAAGGCTTAAGATGGAGAGGTGAAGTTTAGTGTGCCTGAACTCACAATTTAGTAACACATCTTTTTGTGAAGGTGGTTTTTGTATTGCATGTTTAGAAACCACTCTTTTAGAAGTGGCTGAGTTTTTGTGCTCTAACATTTCTGAGTGTCTCTGCCTGGTTGTGAATTGACTGTCTGGATTTAAATGTGATAGGCTCTGGGGAATGTCTTGACCCAGGGGAGGAAGTGAGACAGCAACAGGCTGACCTGCATCTGTAGTGTAGGGGGGAGGAGTAGCCCCTTGAGGTGAAGAGGCCTGGGTTGCTGCCATAAACCAATGGCTCAGTCCCCTGCTGAGTGATTAAGGATCCAGACCCCTACTATCAAAGGCAGAAGGTGTCACTGGCAGGGAGACACCCAGAACTGTGCCCCCCTGAACACAAAGACTTCAAAGACATTTAGGGGTATAACTACGAGAGCTGAAACCCCTGGACTTTGGAATGGAACTGTTCAAGACTGTAAGGAATTGAACCTACTTCATGGTCAAGAGGAACCTCTGCCAAGGAAGAAACAGCTGAATAGACTGAAGGAAAGGACTGACCCTTGCTGTGTGTTCTGGGGCTGGCCTGCAGTTTGATGCTTTAACCAAGGAGAGGCTAAAGGGACTTTGCTGTGTGCTGTGTCCCCCTGCTTGAAAGGATTTGCTGTGCTGTGTCCTGAAGTAACTTAACCCCAAGGGCCCGAGGAGAGCTGGCTCCCTGTTGTGGAAACTCAGGAACACAAATGTTTCCAGAAGTGTCTCAGCGACGCTCTGTGCGTGTGCTTTTTGTAGCCTGAGCCCTTCGTAAGAATTGCCCTGTGATCGTGGGCACCTGTAGTCCAAGCGAGTCTCAGCGACGCTGTGTGCGTGTGCTTTTCGCAGCCTGAGCCCTTCGTGAGGATTGTCTGGTGATCGTGTGCACCTGGAGTCCAAGTGAGTCTCAGCGACGCTGTGTGCTTGTGCTTTGTGCAGCCTGAGACCTTCGTGAGTATTGCCCTGTGATCGTGCACACCCGAAGTTCAAGTGTGTCTCAGCGACGCTGTGTGCGTGTGCTTTTTGCAGCCTGAGACCCTCGTAAGAAGTGCCCTGTGATCGTGGGCACCTGGAGTCCAAGTGAGTCTCAGCGACGCTGTGTGCGTGTGCTTCGTGCAGCCTGAGACCTTCGTGAGGATTGCCCTGTGATCGTGTGCGCCCGAAGCTCGAGGGAGTCTCAGCGACGCTGTGTGTGTGTGCTCGTGCAACCTAAGACCTTCGTGAGAATTGCCGTGTGACCGTGCACACCCGAAGCTCAAGTGAGTCTCAGCGACGCTGTGTGCATGTGCCCTGTTGAAGCCTGAGATCTTCGATATCGCCATCGGCCCGGAATCAACCAAGTCGCATCGGAGGCCCAAGTGGCAAGAGGAGGAGAGGAGAGCGAGGTCGCACCCCCCAGGTAACGTGTGTCGCTGCCTGTGGCGGGGTGCGGGCTCGGAGAGGGACGCTCTCGGCCTCTCCCATTCTTGCAGCACGAGCCTCTGCTCCAGCTCGTATCGCTGCCTGTACGTGCCAAGGAGTGGCAGTACCGGGGCGAGAGTGTGGAGCTGTACTTTGGTTTACACCATACCCGTGTTGGGGGCATAT
Organism: Calotriton arnoldi; assembly: GCA_963921515.1. Lineage (NCBI taxonomy): Eukaryota > Metazoa > Chordata > Amphibia > Caudata > Salamandridae > Calotriton > Calotriton arnoldi. Next base: position 263,899 of record CAWUFW010001597.1, on the reverse strand, counting down.
GTTGGCGGAAGCTGACAGCGAGTCAGTACGAGAGGCAGAGAGACCGTCTAAAGCACAGTGATCGTGCCGAAGTGCCTTGCGCATCGCATTGTTTCTGCATTACGAACTACCTGATTGTTACATTGCGCATTGCATTGTGTTTGCATAACGAACTGCCTGATTGTTGCATTACGCATCGCATTAGTTTGCATTACGAACTGCCTGATCGTTACATTGCGCATTGCATTGTGGTTGCATAACGAACTGCCTGATTGTTGTATTACGCCTTGCATTAGTTTTGCATAACAAACTGCCTGATTGTTGCATTACGCATCGCATTAGTTTGCATTACGAACTGCCTGATCATTACATTGCGCATTGCATTAGTTTTGCATAACGAACTGCCTGATTGTTGCATTACGCATTGCAGTATTTTGGCATTACGAACTGCTGGATTGTTGCATAACAAACTGCATTATTTTTACATTGCAAAGTGCCTGATTCTTGCTTTACGAACTGCATAGCATTGCAATAGAATTGCATTGGATCACCTAGAATTGCTCATTAATACATCCAGACCCTACAAGGCCTGGTTGGCCTAATAACAGGCCAGGAGGTATATTACAAATACGCATATGTTGGATTTTTATCGTGTGGTCTCATCATATATCTTTTTATATAAACATATACTTGTTTTTCTATGAAACTCGTGTGGAGTCCTTTTGTGGTGTCATCATTGGGTCACTGAGAGTGTGGTTGCAAATACTTTACACATTAGCCTTGAAGATAACCCTGGCTGCTCGTGCCAAGCTACCAAGGGGGTGAGCAGGGGCTATCTGAGAAGGTGTCCTTCCTTTCCCTGACGTGGAAGCGAGGGGCCCTCCTTGGCCTAAGGTACCTACCTCAGCCAACTAGGGAATCCCGGTTCTAACATTGGAGGCAGCGGTTGGGACCTATCGTTGATGTTAGAAAAAGAAGGGAGTGTCCCAGGGAAATTTTTTAAAGACCAGCAAAGGATTGCATCCCCGACTATACAATATTATAAATACATCAAAATCCTTGGGTCTAAATTGTCTGTGCACGAAAAGTCAACAAGACTCACAAACAAATACAAAGGCACTGAACAACAAACCTCACTGAGGGAAGGATCCCTTCAGGACGAAATCCCTCACCCACCTATGGTGGCATGCTTCATCATTTGGGATTCTCCTCCCAGAGGAAGACCTAGTTCCTCTTGGGGCTACACCCCCCTCTCTGAGAGGGAGGAGCTCAAGGATGTTTTAATTCCTACTCTATCTGGATTAGTAAATCCACCAAATGAGAACACTAGAGAGGGTGAGGACGCAGCGCAAAAGAAAAGAACAAGTGAAGTGGTGATAACTAGGGAGAGTGTAGTTAAAGTTTTATTCGGAAACTCTCACTGTTAGGATTAAAAACAGTGCACCTGTGGTATGGATTTAAACCACATGTGTGAGGTGAAAGTAGGTGGTCGACATGTTTCAGCCGTTACGCCCCTATTTCGGGCATGGCTTTCTTCAGGACCTCGTAGATGCTGCTGCTGCATAAAAGTGAAACTAAATATATAAGGAAACGAAAAAGATAGGAACCAAAAATACTTGCGGTTCCTGCTATGTGCAAAATGCCAATACCTAGTATGGATAGATACATAGGACAAAAATCAGTGACCTTGGACCCACAGTCAAATACAAAAAAATACAACAAAACACACAACGATGTGGGCCGGGGTAACCTCTGCCCACAAGCTGTACCAGCTAAGTGTACACATTCAAAAGGATGCCAAAGAAAGTACTCCATGCTTACCCGTAACAACTGGGTATATCGCTCCACCTCAACCTGCCGACAGCTCAGGGGAGAGGCACTGCTCTACAAAGAGAAATATGTGATGTCTTTAACATGTGTCAGTGTGAAGACACCATGTAAACACAAAATACAGGGAGAATTAAACAACCATTAAAAAAAACAACCACTAGATGTCAGAGAAGCACCAAACTCATAATGGAGGAGACATATAATCCTGCATTTAGTTGTGAAGTGAAAGAGACACATCACGTCTATGCATACAAGTCAACCTGGGCGAGTTAGTGCAACAGGTGAACCATAAACTGACTAACAATGGCCCTGAACTTGTAGGATATACCCGAGGTGACTGTTGCTTCTTAAGAAATCACATTCCCGTGTTTATATTCATGGAGCCATCATGACTGAATATCTGAGGGGTAATTGTGCTCCTATGGGTTTAATAGTTACCAACGCCCCTCGATTATTTCTTGAGGACTAGGCTTTCTTGAAGGATTGGTCGCTAATAGCTTGGCGGTGCACCCGCGATTGGCTGATTTTGATTATCAACACAGCAAAGCGGGTTGCCGATGCGATCCTGATTGAAATCCAGACTTTAGAGTCCCAGATAAAGGTGACTTTATCCACAACTGTGCACAAAAAACAAGCGGAAGAGACGAACAAGACTAATAGAGAGTTTAAAGACACTATTCTTGCCACAAAAATCAACAAGTTTAAGAAAGACCTAGCACGTTTCTCGATGGAGAAGGTGTACCCCTACACCAGCGACACCTATGTCCCGGCACAATTCAACCGACAAGGTAGGAGATATGGCTCAAACTATTCCACCTCCGGAAGTGATGAGCTGTCTAGTGATTCGGATACATCTAACCACGGTGAAGTCACTGGCGGAGGCATTAATCGCAGGAGCAGAGGCTACTGGAGAAATTACCGGGGTGGCCCTCCTCCTCCTCCACCACAATGGTGGCCAGCCATGCCCTTTGGTTATTCCAATATACAACATCAAGGGCAAGGTTTTCCATACCAACCACAACCTCAATTTTTTCCTAACCAGCCTTTTTTAGGATTTGCCTGAGGGAGATCGAGAGGGAAACGTCGGAACCAACAGGCCCAAGTACATTGGGGCCCATCACCATCGACACGGACCACACGGAGCATGATGGAAGCTCAAGCAGGGAGCAGCAACGAGACGATCTAGTGATGAATCTGAGCAGCCGTCAATTGAATGAAGACGAACTATCCTTACTTAGAAAGGGTTTAGGCTTTGTACCCTCCAACAGAGGAGACTTGTTTATTGTTAAACAGGAGTTAGCACAATTCTTCAGGAAGATTCGTTTGAACTTCTTTTTTAAGGATCGGATACAGGATACCACAGATGGAACGGGCACCAACACTGGACTGAAGAACAAATCCTCCTTTCATCCTCTAAACCATCAAGTGCCTCCACAAGTGTTGACGTTTGAGAAAGCGGTTTTATCACAGGCAGAGACCTGGTTCGGGGATACAGGCAGACAATATCAGAACCTCACAAAACATGAGAAATTGGCTTTGAAGACACTGGCAAGTGACACGTCCATCACCATTAAGCCAGCCGACAAGGGTGGCGCCATCGTGCTGATGGACAGTACAACCTATCGCCAGGAATGCTGTAGGCAGCTTGAGAATACCAGGTTTTACAAACCATTGAAAGATGACCCCACGAAGAGACTCCAAAATGAAATAAAGACTCTGATTGATGAGGCTAAAACGAATGGCTGGATTACCTTACAAGAGGCATCCTTTTTGGTCAAAGCGCATCCAGTAACTCCGTACTTTTACACTTTGCCGAAAGTGCATAAGGAACAAAGACCGCCACCCGTACGTCCCATCATCTCCGGGTTGGGCTCACTGCTGGAACCACTATCAACTTTTGTGGACCATTTCCTTCGACCCCTCGTGGCGGAGATGCCTACATATCTCAAGTATACCAAAGATATTCTCCGACTTGTGGAAGATATCCCTTTTGATGTGACCAGAGACTTCTTGGTATCCTTTGATGTGGAGTCTCTTTACACCTGCATTCCTGAAGATGAAACGCTGGCTGTTTATTTATTTATTTAATTTATTTATTTAATGAATTTATAGAGCACCTGGATCACCCCCTGAGGGGTATCTCTGCGCTAGGGACAAAGCTGCTGACAGGCTGAAATAAAAGGAGTTAAAACAAAGTGGATTTAAGAAGTTTCCTAAAGCGAGGGTAATCAGGACAGAGCCTCACATGGATGGGCAGCTGGTTTCAGTAGAAGGGAGCGAGGTATGAAAAGGATTTACCACCTAATCTTGCTTTTTTAATTCTGGGGATATATAGAAGTGATTTGCTTCCTGACCTGAGAGTTCTTGAGGGAGCGTAAGGCTTAATCTTCCTAGTAATATAGGATGGGCCTATGTTATGTAAGGCTTTGTAGACTGTGCAGCAAACCTTGAATTTTACGCGCTTGCGAATTGGAAGCCAATGAAGTTTTTGTAGTAGAGGGAAGGACGGAGTTTTGAATGGGGAGTTTGTAACAAGTCTGGCGGCAGTATTCTGAACCACCTGTAGCCTGCTGAGGGACGCTTCATTGGCAGAGACCAGGAGATCACTACAATAATCGAGACGGCTTATGACCATGGTCTGGATGAGAGTTTTCCGCGTGTAATCAGGCAGAAGTGGAAAAACTTGGCGTAACAGACCCAACACATAAAAGCAAGTGCTAGCAGTGTGAGTGACATGCTCTTTTAATGTTAGCGCACGATCAAGGCGAATGCCCAAATTTTTGACTAAAGATTTGGGATTAGGGCACGTGCCGAGCGCTACCGGCCACCAATTCGGGGACCAGAGAAGAGGGGCGTCTCCAAAGAGCATTATCTCTATTTTACCCGCATTAAGCTGTAAGAAATTACTTTTCATCCATTCTGCAATAGCAGCCATTCCTCCCGAGAAAATGGACACGGCCTGGGAAGAAGATTTTTCAAAAGAGAAGCTGAGTGTCATCAGCATAAGAGATGGGCAGAAAACCATGGGACCTAAGAAGGTTGGCCAAGGGGGCAATATAGATGTTGAACAATGTAGGGCTCAAACAAGAGCCCTGAGGAACACCCTTGGTCACTTCCAGTGTTTTTGACCGGAAAGGACCCAGATTGACAGTCTGAGTGCGATCGGACAGGAAGCTGGTCATCCACTGCAAGGCCATTCCACCGAGTCCAATCTCCTTCAGTCTCCTCAGCAGAATCGAATGTGACACCGTGTCGAATGCTGCGGAAAGGTCCAACAGCACAAGAATGGTGGAGTGGCCACTATCTAAGGTCATTCTGATGTTAACCGTGACCTCGAGTAGGGCCAACTCTGTGCTGTAATTGGGCCTAAAGCCAGATTGAGAGAGGTCCAGGCAGCAATTATTTTCAACATGGGCGGATAGATGTTGATTAATGTATTTTTCTAAGATTTTGCTGAGATGAGGTAATAGAGAAATGGGGCGGAGATTGGATAGATCTTCCATGGAGGCTTTGGTATTTTTCAAATGGGGATGACCTGAGCTGCCTTCCAGGCCCGTGGAAGATGTCCTTCTTCCATGGACAGGTTTAATATGGTGCCTACTGGTGAGGATAGTTCGTTGAAAAGGGAGGAGGCAACTTTAGCTGGAATAACATCCATGGGAGAGCCAGATTTGACCGCACGAGTAGGGCAGCTACCACCTCATTTGACATAGGGGAAAACTGTCAAGCACTAGTGAGGTGGTAAAATCATTAGAAGTAGGCGCAGATGTAATCAGTTGTTGACTCCTCAAGGGGCGATCTTATCATAAATAAGATCTATTTTTTTTTTAAATACTGAGCAATGTCGTCACAAAGGGCTTGAGAAACAATCTCAGGATTTTCGCAGGCCTTTGGACAAGTAAAGGATTTTAGTATCTGAAATAAGGTTTTCGGTGCGTTCTCTGCTTTAGTTAACTGAAGGGCTGTGATAGAGACTCTATTGGAACAGCGAGTTACAGACAGCATCACACCGACTCATTTTATCATGAGCTGTGCCAGACTAGCCATGAAAGAAAACTTCTTTAAATTCGAAGATCAACTGTTTCTACAAATATCGGGCACTTCTATGGGCAGCGTTTTTGCCCCGAGCCTGGCTAATCTTTATGTGCACCAGTTCGAACAGGAACACGTCTTTGGTGCGTCGAACCCGTACAAGGACCATATACTTTTATGGAAACGTTATATCGATGACGTTTTCATTGTCTGGAGAGGTTCCTCGTCCACCATCACTGAATTCAAAGATCGGTTGAATAACCAGAACGATTTCTTAAAGTTCACATATGAGTATAGTAACAGCAGTCTACCTTTCTTGGACATTCGCATTTTTCCGACCGATGGAGGTCTTGGTACTGAACTGTACAGGAAGCCAATGGCGAAGAATTCCCTTTTATCTTACAGAAGCTATCACCCCAAAGCCCTACGTGATAACCTACAGTTTGGCCAATTCTTACAGATTAAAAGGACTGCTCTTCTCCTTTCAAGTATCAGGAATATGCTCGAGACCTGTCTTGCCATTTGGAGGCCAGAGATTATCCAAAGAAACTGGTGAAGAGGTCTATGAAACGTGCCGCCAAAAATAACAGGGAAGCACTTATTGAAGTAAGCAGACCCAAAGAAAATAGTCCGCGACTCACATGTGTCAATACATTTTGCAGTTTCTCGAATAAAATCAAAAAGAGCATCCTCTCCAACTGGAAGATATTGAACATCAGGAACAGCACATTACCACGTCCACTTTTTGCTTTTAAACGCAGCATGAACATTAAAGATCATTTGGTACACACGCGTCCACAAACAAGGAAACAGAGCAATCAGAACACCCTATGGCATCTACCTGCTGTGAAAGGACATTTTCCGTGCGGCATGTGTGCCGCTTGCTCATTGACAGAACATACGACCTCGATAGACATTGGTACCACACATCCGTGGGTTCTGTCTCAGCACACTAATTGCAACAGCGACAGACTTATTTACCTCATCACCTGCCCTTGTGCTTTAGGTTACGTGGGCATGACCACTCGGAAGGTTAAGACTCGCATTTTAGAACACATGAGCACCATCCGCTGTAGGAAGACTGCTACTAAACTTACGAATCACTTCCTTGACAAGAACCATTCCCCAGAGGATCTCAAATGGACAGTCCTTGAAAAGCCCTCCATTCCTGCCCACATTACTGACATTTATACATACCTATTCAGACGAGAGCAGAGGTGGGTTCACAGACTTAACACGGCAAACAAAGGCCTGAATGATGAGATTCCGTGGTTAGCGGTATGAAGCAGAGTTTCTTTCCTTTGGTTGCAGCGTACCTTTACATATTACCCTTTCACTATAGGTCATAACAGAAGTGACCAGGTACACACAACCTAGCTTTCTGCTACCTGGTTGTTACTGGGTAGATGTGTTTTTAGTGTTACACATTTTTCCTTGGCTTAGCAGGTCATGACTTTGGTGACATACTCTTACCATGCTCTCTACGCTGTAGGTGGTAGATCTAGTGGCGGTTGATTGTTCGTCTCTAATGGACGTTTGTATGCAAGGATGGTGTTGCCACTGTAGTGGTCACGTTAATCAGAATTTTGATCCCACATCATCAAATCATACTTTTTATTGTTTGGGCACTGTGTACCGCAGTACATGTATGGTGTCAATACAAGCAGTCCTTACACTCTACGTGGACCGCAGTACATGTTTTATGCCTAACATCCGCTTTTTGTACATATACGCTTTGTGTCAACACACGCTACATGCCTGTGCTCCTTTTAAGTTAAACACAATTTGTCATTTTTTCATGGCATCCGGACTTAAGAATCAGCGCTTTTAACACTTTATGTCATATGTACGCTTTTTGTCCAGACACGCGTTATGTCAACATACGCTACATTTTTGTGCTCCTTTTAAATTAAACACATTTTGCCATATTCTCGTGGCATCCGTATTTAAGGGTCGGCACTTTTGACGGAAGGACTTCATGTCCCAGCGTCCACATGTTAAGGCACGCATGCGCGGCAAGATAGTGGAATTTACAACCGCACATGCGCAAACCATCTTCCTTCGTACAAGCATACGCACCGGTTCGGACTTCTACTAATGAGACCGGTTATATAAGCAGCATCCGGGCGCTTGTTCCCTTACCTCCGGTCACAGACTCTACCCGCCCGGGGTATCGACAGAGAGGTAAGTGGAACTCTGTCTCGGGATGCGCTCTGATAATTGTGTTAATATTTTGGGATGTCTTTTCCCCACCTCTCTCTCTGCCCTAAGTTTAGGATCACTGAAATGATGTTAAAAGATATGTTGTTAACACATCTCTGTAATATCGTGGTTGTTTTCTTTTTGGTCTGGTCACACTGGCTCATCTGTTTGTGTTTCGAGGGCTCATAGCATGTGGTGACAGCACATGATTATCAATGTTATTACTCTAGGAGTATCTTACATCCCTAGATCCCCCGGAGCACTCATTTATGTATTAACTGACACAAACCCCTTATAGTCACCTCGGGTATATCCTACAAGTTCAGGGCCATTGTTAGTCAGTTTATGGTTCACCTGTTGCACTAACTCGCCCAGGTTGACTTGTATGCATAGACGTGTTGTGTCTCTTTCACTTCACAACTAAATGCAGGATTATATGTCTCCTCCATTATGAGTTTGGTGCTTCTCTGACAGCTAGTGGTTGGTTTTTTAATGGTTGTTTAATTCTCCCTGTATTTTGTGTTTACATGGTGTCTTCACACTGACAAATGTTAAAGACATCACATACTTCTCTTTGTAGAGCGGTGCCACTCCTCTGAGCTGTCGCCAGGTTGAGGTGGAGCGATATACCCAGTTGTTACGGGTAAGCATGGAGTACTTTCTTTGGCTTCCTGTTGAATGTGTACACTTAGCTGGTACAGCTTGTGGGCAGAGGCTACCCCGGCCCACATCGTTGTCTGTGTTTTTTTTTTTTTTGTATTTGATTGTATGTCCAAGGTTACTGATTTTTGTCCTTTGTATCTATCCACACTAGGTATTGGCATTTTGCACATAGCAGGAACCGCAAGTATCTTTGGTTCCTAACTTTTTCATTTCATTATATATTTAGTTTCACTTTTATGCAGCAGCAGCATCTACGAGGTCCTGAAGAAAGCCATGCCCGAAATAGGGGCGTAATGGCTTAAACATGTCAACCATCTACTTTCACCTCACACATGTGGTTTAAATCCATACCACAGGTGCACTGTTTTTAATCCTAACAGTGAGAGTTTCCGAATAAAACTTTAACTACACTCTCCCTAGTTAGTTTTATCACCACTTCACTTGTTCTTTTCTTTTGCACTGCATCCTCACCCTCTCTAGTGTTCTCATTTGGTGGATTTACTAATCCAGATAGAGTAGGAATTAAAACATCCCTGAGCTCCTCCCTCTCAGAGAGGGGGTTGTAGCCCCCAGAGGAACTAGGTCTTCCTCTGGGAGGAGAATCCCAAATTATGAAGCATGCCACCATAGGTGGGTGAGGGATTTCATCCTGAAGGGATCCTTCCCTCAGTGAGGTTTGTTGTTCAGTGCCTTTGCATTTGTTTGTGAGTCTTGTTGACTTTTCGTGCACAGACAATTTAGACCCAAGGATTTTGTTGTACCTACCGATGATGGTCAGCGGTTTTGGAATTTGAACGTGTATTTGCAAATTCACTCACAGTGATTGGTGTACATCACAAGTTTATCGCAGACCGCGACGTAACCACATATTGTGTGGTTTGATTTTTTTTGGTTCTATTTTTGAGCGACCTTTAAGCCACACATCATGTCTCAGAGGAGTTAAGTAGCCAGTGAGGCTGCAGAATTAGAGTTCGACATTGAGGCATTGCTTACCTACAAAGTGATCAATTGAGGCAATTCTGCAGAGCTTTGGGATGTCCCATGAAAAGTAGCGCCAAGAAGGAGGAGCTTCAAATGGCCTTGAGGGTCTGGTGGGAAGCCAAAGAGGCTCAGGAGATGGGTGATGTTGAGGTGGATGAGGATGACCCAGGGAATGGATTTGGTCCACAGGATTTGCCAGTGGAAGGACCAGCCTCAGGGGCTGGTAGTAACCATTCAGGGAGAAGTTTTTCCCCAGAGGAGCTGGAGGAAAACCAAAGGGTCAGAGAGCATGAGTTGGAGGTTTTAAAACTTAAAACTCAAGCAGAGGAGAAGAAGCTGCTCATTGAAAGTGAAAAGCGAGCAGAGGAGAGCAGGAAAGCTCTCGCCTTGGAAGAGAAAAAGATTCTCTTAGCTCATGAGTTAAGCATGAGGGAACTGGACATTAAGGTTAAACAGGTGGAGTCCAGTCTGAATGGTGGCAGCGCACAGCCAGTGCCAAGTTTGGATGAGTACAAGCGTGCACTGGATGATTGGGTGTTGGTTAGCATGGCAAATGATTTGAAGGGGTTGCTCAATTTGGCCCCCAGGGAGCCTAGGCTCAGTAATTGTTTTCCAGGATTGCGCCAACCCGTGTTAGGGTGCAAGCTCTTTGATTCCCAGGAGCTGGCACAAGAGCTTGACCCCTGGTCATGGGTCCAAGGGTCTGAAAAGGCATTAGAGAGGGAAGAGGAGCGAAGTAGAGTAGTTATGTCCCAGAGTAGTGGGGGGGCATGCGGGCTAGCGCCCTGTCTCAAAGGAGAGGGAGGGAGGGAGTGTGAGCAGTGTCCCCAGGGGTTCACCACCCCACCCCAGAGACTGGAGGGTTCCTTAGAGGAGCACCAGGTTGGAGGCCTAGTACCTACTTGCCAGCTGTGTGAGGAAGAACACCTAGCGTCAGGAGGGCGTGGGGCGTCTGTACCTGGAGCTCCCGCGGGCCTGAAGTTTGTGGGTGCCATTCCTAAATGGCAGGCACAGAAATCTAAATGGAAGGTTAAGAGAGGGAGGTGTCCCTCCGTGGGAAAACCCGTGGAACAGTGCCCAGCCAGTAGGGCTAGGTCCCCTAGAAGTGACCGGGGTAAATCCACTTCTAACCTGGAGGGCAGGATAACTGGGGACAGTATCCTGACCGATGGGTCTTCCAGGGGTACCGCTCTAGGTGGGGGTTGGCAAGGGACCAGCACCCCTAGAGAGGCCTGCGTCAGTGTTCTATCGCCCCAAGCAGGGAAGTCCATCAAGGTAGTGATTGGTCTACCCTGGCTTTCGGCTGGGAGGGGGTTGTGTTGGACTTGGCCCTTTTTGGCTAAAGTTCCTTAAACTTTTTGCTTTCCCCCTAGACCTTTTTTCTGACATGGTATTGCCAACTTAGATGCTTTTGGCACTTTGCCACTGCTGATCAGTGTCAAAGTGCAAGTGCTCCCTGTGTAAAGTGTAATGGTAATTGGTTGTCCATGATTGGTATGTTTGCCTTACTAGTAAAGTCCCTAGTAAAGTGCACTATGTGTGCCAGGGCTAGTAATGCAAATGCTACTAGTGGGCCTGCAGCACTAATTGTGCCACCCACACAAGTAGCCTTAAAGAGAGAAATCAGGCCTGCCACTGCAGTGCCTGCGCGCAGTTTGTTAAACTGCCATGTTGTCCTGACAAGTGCACCCACTTGCCAGGCCTTCCCCTTCCCTTTTTATGCACATCAGACACCCCTATAGTAGGCCCAAGGTACCCCCCTGGGCAGGGTGCAGTGCAGGTGAAAGGTAGGACATGTACTAAGGTGTGTACCATGTCCTAACAGTGAAATACTCTCCATTTCGTTTTTCACTGTTGAAAGGCCATCTTGCCCATAGGACAGAATGGGGAAGGCTGTGTAATATGTTTCCAGCCTATCTTCCCAAAGGCTTAAGATGGAAAGGTGAAGTTTAGTGTGCCTGAACTCACAAATTAGTAACACATCTTTTTGTGAAGGTGGTTTTTGAATTGCGTGTTTAGAAACCACTCTTTTAGAAGTGGCTGGGTTTTTGTGCTCTAACATTTCTGTGTGTCTCTGCCTGGTCGTGAATTGACTGTCTGGATTTAAATGTGATAGGCTCTGGGGAATGTCTTGACCCAGGGGCGGAGGTGAGACAGCAACAGGCTGACCTGCATCTGGAGTGTAGGGGGGAGGAGTAGCCCCTGGAGGTGAAGAGGCCTGGGTTGCTGCCATAAACCAATGGCTCAGTCCCCTGCTGAGTGATTAAGGATAAAGACCCCTACTATCAAAGGCAGAAGGTGTCACTGGCAGGGAGACACCCAGAACTGGTTTGGACAAGTTCAGTGCCCCCTGAACACAAAGACTTCAAAGACATTTAGGGGTATAACTACGAGAGTTGAAACCCCTGGACTTTGGAATGGAACTGTTCAAGACTGTAAAGGATTGAACCTACTTCGTGGTCAAGAGGAACCTCTGCCAAGGAAGGAACAGCTGAATAGACTGAAGGAAAGGACTGACCCTTGCTGTGTGTTCTGGGGCTGGCCTGCAGTTTGCTGCTTTAACCAAGGAGAGGCTAAAGGGACTTTGCTGTGTGCTGTGTCCCCCTGCATGAAAGGGCTTTGCTGTGCTGTGTCCTGAAGTAACTTAACCCCAAGGGCCCGAGGAGTGCTGGCTCCCTGTTGTGGAAACTCAGGAACACAAAAGTTTCCAGAAGTGTCTCAGCGACGCTCTGTGCGTGTGCTTTTTGCAGCCTGAGCCCTTCGTAAGAATTGCACTGTGATCGTGGGCACCTGGAGTCCAAGCGAGTCTCAGCGATGCTGTGTGCGTGTGCTTTTTGCAGCCTGAGCCCTTCGTGAAGATTGTCCGGTGATCATGTGCACCTGGAGTCCAAGTGAGTCTCAGCGACGCTGTGTGCGTGTGCTTTGTGCAGCCTGAGACCTTCGTGAGGATTGCCCTGTGATCGTGCACACCCGAAGTTCAAGTGTGTCTCAGCGACGCTGTGTGCGTGTGCTTTTTGCAGCCTGAGACCCTCGTAAGAAGAGCCCTGTGATCGTGGGCACCAGGAGTCCAAGTGAGTCTCAGCGACGCTGTGTGCGTGTACTTCGTGCAGCCTGAGACCTTCGTGAGGATCGCCCTGTGATCGTGTGCGCCCGGAGCTCGAGGGAGTCTCAGCGACGCTGTGTGCGTGTGCTTCATGCGGCCTGAGACCTTCGTGAGGATTGCCCTGTGACCGTGCATACCCGAAGCTCAAGTGAGTCTCAGCGATGCTGTGTGCATGTGCCCTGTTGCAGCCTGAGATCTTCGATATCGCCATCGGGCCGGAATCAACCAAGACGCATCGGAGGCCCAAGTCGCGAGAGGAGGAGAGCGAGGTCGCACCCCCCAGGTAACGTGTGTCGCCGCCTGGGGCGGGGTGCGGGCTCAGAGATGGACGCTCTTGGCCTCTCCCATGCTTGCAGCATGAGCCTCTGCTCCAGCTCGTATCGCGGCCTGTACGTGCCAAGGAGTGGCAGTACCGGGGCCGGAGTGTGGAGCTGTACTTTGGTTTACACCATACCCGTGTTGGGGGCATATGTTGGCGGAAGCTGACCGCGAGTCAGTACGAGAGGCAGAGAGACCGTCTAAAGCACCTTGATCAGTGCCGAAGTGCCTTGCGCATCGCATTGTTTCTGCATTACGAACTACCTGATTGTTACATTGCGCATTGCATTGTGTTTGCATAACAAACTGCCTGATTGTTGCATTACGCATCGCATTAGTTTGTATCATGAACTGCCTGATCGTTACATTGCGCATTGCATTGTGGTTGCATAACGAACTGCCTGATTATTGTATTACGCCTTGCATTAGTTTTGCATAATGAACTGCCTGATTGTTACATTGCGCATTGCATTAGTTTTGCATAACGAACTGCCTGATTGTTGCATTACGCATCGCATTAGTTTGCATTACGAGCTGCCTGATTCTTGCATTACGCGTTGCAGTATTTTGGCATTACGAACTGCTGGATTGTTGCATAACGAACTGCATTATTTTTACATTGCAAAGTGCCTGATTCTTGCTTTACGAACTGCATAGCATTGCAATAGAATTGCATTGGATTACCTAGAATTGCTCATTAATACCGCCAGACCCTTCAAGGGCTGGCTGGCCTAATAACCGGCCAGGAGGAATATTACAAATACGCATATGTTGGATTTTTATCGTGTGGTCTCATCGTATATATTTTTATATAAACATATACTTGTTTTTCTATGAAACTCGTGTGGAGTCCTTTTGTGGTGTCATCATTGGGTCACTGAGAGCGTGGTTGCAAATACTTTACACATTAGCCTTGAAGATAAGCCTGGCTGCTCGTGCTAAGCTACCAAGGGGGTGAGCAGTGGCTATCTGAGAAGGTGTCCTTCCTTTCCCTGACATGGAAGCGAGGGTCCCTGCTTGGTCTAAGGTACCTACCTCAGCCAACTAGGGAATCCCGGTTCTAACAGTAGGATTATATAAAGTCTGGAAATTAGGCCTTTGTACTTTTTGCATAAGACACTATAAATATCACTGAAAATATTGAGTTTGTTACTACTTCAGCTGAATTTAGTCCCAACAAAAACAAATATGGTAGCAGGGTGCTTCATATTTCCTGTAGGACTGATCATCTCAAATATAAGGTGAAAGATTAGGATCCTGGTGCAAGCGATCAGTGTCAACTGCACCTGTGTCACATATGAACTCATCTTCCTCAAATACAACCGTACATGTTTAAGGGATGTTTTCTCGACCAATGGTTCAAAGAGCAATCCTCTGATGATGACAATTTGCATGTACTAGTTGATAATTGATCAGCTATCCAGTTAGTATTGAACATCTGAATGAATTACTTTGTACCAGTCATCTAACGCGAAATCAAGATTAATTGTTGAAGCAAGGCACATTAGAATAATAATTAGCTCTGAAAAGAAGGAAATGGCAGTCAGATTACAGATGCCAGAGTTTATATATTTATACTTATAAACTGAATGTTGAGCATCCAGGGAAAGGATTGCATAGGCATTAAAATCCAAAGTAGAATTCTTACAGCTATTGAATGTGACTAATTTCATACACCTAAAATTATTAGCTATGGGACACATTCCATTTCACACCTAAAAATTAATTGTCACAAACAAAACGCAGAGTAATAAAGCTGGCTGTGATGTTTTGATTTGTTCTGCATTCTGTCCATCAATTGTTTGTCTTTTTCTTTCTCGCCCTAAGTGCAGCGGGTATGCCCAGACGTGGGTCCTGGGCTCACTGTGCCACTGGATTCAAGCTATCCAGGCTGATGAAGGGTGAAACCCCGAAACCGGTCTTAGGATGCTTGTTTCCGGTCCAGGAAGGACATGGCTTGGCAGTTCGGGCTGAATTGTTCCCATGAGGCACAGGATCAAGACTGATTTGCATATGGCCAGGTCTAAACTGGGATGGCATGGTGAGCAAAAGAATGATGGATTTAACCCAGATCTCCTGACTGTGGGTGAATGTTTTGATTTGTTCTGCATTCCGTCCATAAAATGTGTGTCTTTTACGTTCTCGCCCTAAGTGCGCTGGGTATGCCCAGACGTGGCTCCCGGGCTCACTGTGTCACTAGATCCACGCTATCCTGGCTGATGAGGGGTGAAACCCCTAAACCGGTCCTAGGATGCTTGATTCCTGTCCAGGGAGGACCTGGCTTGGCAGTTCGGGCTCGGCTGTTCCCATTAGGCACAGGATCAAGACTGATTTGCATTTGGCCAGGTCTAAACTGGGGTGGCGTGGTGAGCAAAAACATGATGGATTTAACAAAGATCACTTGACTGGGGGTGAATGTTTTGATTTGTTCTGCATTCCGTCCATAAATTGTGTGTCTTTTGCTTTCTCGCCCTAAGTGCGCCGGGTATGTCCAGACGTGGGTCCTGGGCTCACTGTGCCACTGGATTCAAGCTATCCTGGCTGATGAGGGGTGAAACCCCGAAACCGGAACTAGGATGCTTGTTTCCTATCCAGGGAGGACCTGGCTTGGCAGTTCGGGATGAACTGTTCCCATGAGGCACAGGATCAAGTCTGATTTGCACATGGCCAGGTCTAAACTGGGTTGGCATGGTGAGCAAAAGAATGATGAATTTAACCAAGATTTCTTGAGTGGGGGTGAATGTTTTGATTTCTTCTGCATTCCGTCCATCAATTGTGTGTCTTTTGCTTTCTCGCTCTAAGTGCGCCGGGTATGCCCCGACGTGGGTTCAGGGCTCACTGTGCCACTGGATTCAAGCTATCCTGGCTGATGAGGGGTGACACCCCGAAACCAGTCCTAGATTGGTTGTTTCTGGCCCAGGGAGGACCTGGCTTGGCAGTGCAGGTGCGACTGTTCCCATGAGGCACAGGATCAAGACTGAATTGCATATGGCCAGGTCTAAACTGGGGTGGCATGGTGAGCAAAAGAATGATGGAATTAACGCAGATCTCTTGACTTGGGGTGAATGTTTTGATTTGTTCTGCATTCCGTCCATCAATTGTGTGTCTTTTGCTTTCTCGCGATAAGTGCGCCGGGTATGCCGAGACGTGGGTCCCGGGCTCACTATGCCACTGGATTCAAGCTATCCTGGCTGATAAGTGGTGAAACCCCGAAACCGGTCCTAGGATGCTTGTTTCCGGTCCAGGGAGGACCTGGCTTGGTAGTTCGGGCTGGAGAGTTCCCATGAGGCACAGGATCAAGACTGATTTGCATATGGCCAGGTCTAAACTGGGGTTGCATGGTGAGCAAAAGAATGATGGATTTAACCCAGATCTCTTGACTGGGGGTAAATGTTTTGGTTTGTTCTGCATTCCGTCCATCAATTGTGTGTCTTGCTTTGTAGCCCTAAGTGCGCCTGGTATGCCCAGACGTGGGTTCCGGGCTCATTGTGCCACTGTATTCAAGCTATCCTGGCTGATGAGGGGTGAAACCCCGAAACCGGTCCTAGGATCCTTGTTTCCGGTCCAGGGAGGACCTGGCTTGGCAGTTCATGCTGGACTGTACCCATGAGGCACAGGATCAAGACTGATTTGCAATTGGCCAGGTCAAAACTGGGGTTGCATGGTGAGCAAAAGAATGATGGATTTAAACCAGATCTCTTGACTGGGGGTAAATGTTTTGGTTTGTTCTGCATTCCGTCCATCAATTGTGTGTCTTGCTTTCTAGCCCTAAGTGCGCCTGGTATGCCCAGACGTGGGTTCCGGGCTCACTGTGCCACTGGATTCAAGCAATCCTGGCTGATGATGGGTGAAACCCCGCAACCAGTCCTAGGATGCTGGTTTCGGGTCCAGGGAGGACCTGGCTTGGCAGTTCGGGCTGGACTGTTCCCATGAGGCACAGCAACTAGACTGAAATGCATATGGCTAGGTCTAAACTGGGGTGGCATGGTGAGTAAAAGAATGATGGATTTAACGCAGATCTCTTGACTTGGGGTGAATGTTTTGATTTGTTCTGCATTCCGTCCATCAATTGTGTGTCTTTTGCTTTCTCGCCCTAAGTTCGCCGGGTATGCCCAGACGTGGGTCCCGGGCTCACTATGCCACTGGATTCAAGCTATCCTGGCTGATAAGTGGTGAAACCCCGAAACCAGTCCTAGGATGCTTGTTTTCGGTCCAGGGAGGACCTGGCTTGTATGTTCGGGCTGGAGAGTACCCATGAGGCACAGGATCAAGACTGATTTGCATATGGCCAGGTCTAAACTGGGGTGGCATGGTGAGCAAAAGAATGATGGATTTAACCCAGATCTCTTGACTGGGGGTGAATGTTTTGATTTGTTCTGCATTCCGTTCATTAATTGTGTGTCTTATGCTTTCTCGCCCTAAGTGTGCCGGGTATGCCCAGACGTGGGTCCCGGGCTCATTTTGCCACTGGATTCAAGCGATCTTGGCTGATGATGGGTGAAACCCCGAAACCCATCCTAGGATGCTTGTTTCCGGTCCAGGGAGGACTTGGCTTGGCAGTTCGGGCTGGACTCTACCCATGAGGAACAGGATCAAGACTGATTTGCATTTGGCCAGGTCAAAACTGGGGTGGCATGGTGAGCAAAAGAATGATGGATTTACTCCAGATCTCTTGACTGGGGGTAAATGTTTTGATTTGTTCTGCATTCCGTTCATTAATTGTGTGTCTTATGCTTTCTCGCCCTAAGTGTGCCGGGTATGCCCAGACGTGGGTCCCGGGCTCATTGTGCCACTGGATTCAAGCTATCCTGGCTGATGAGGGGTGAGACCTCAAAACCGGTCCTAGGATGCTTGTTTCCTGTCCAGGGAGGACCTGGCTTGGTAGTTCGGGCTGGACTGTTCCCATGAGGCACAGGATTAAGACTGATTTGCATTTGGCCAGGTCTAAACTGGGGTGGCCTGGTGAGCAAAAACATGATGGATTTAACAAAGATCACTTGACTGGGGGTGAATGTTTTGATTCGTTCTGCATTCCGTCCATCAATTGTGTGTCTTTTGCTTTCTCGCCCTAAGTGCGCCGGGTATGCCCAGACGTGGGTCCCGGGCTCACTGTGCCACTGGATTCAAGCTATCCTGGCTGATGAGGGGTGAAACCCCGAAACCAGAACTAGGATGCTTGTTTCCTGTCCAGGGAGGACCTGTCTTGGCAGTTCGGGCTGGATTGTTCCTGTGAGGCACAGGATCAAGACTGATTTGCATATGGCCATGTCTAAACTGGGTTGGCATGGTGAGTAAAAGAATGATGGATTTAACCGAGATGTCTTAAGTGGGGGTGAATGTTTTGATTTGTTCTGCATTCCGTCCATCAATTGTGTGTCTTTTGCTTTCTCGCCCTAAGTGAGCCGGTTATGCCCAGACGTGGGTTCCGGGCTCACTGTGCCACTGGATTCAAGCTATCCTGGCTGATGAGGGGCGAAACCCTGAAACCGGTTCTAGGATGCTTGTTTCCGGTCCAGGGAGGACCTGGCTTGGCAGTTCGGGCTGGATTGTTCCTGTGAGGCACAGGATCAAGACTGATTTGCATATGGCTATGACTAAACAGGGGTGGCATTGTGAGCAAAAGAATGATGGATTTAACCCAGATCTCTTGACTGGGTGAAAATGTTTTGATTCGTTCTGCATTCCGTCCCTCAATTGTGTGTCTTTTGCTTTCTCGCCCGAAGTGCACCGGGTATGCCCAGACGTGGGTCCCGGGCTCACTGTGCCACTGGATTTAAACTATCCTGGCTGATGAAGGGTGAAACCCCGAAACTGGTCCTAGGATGCTTATTTCCGGTCCAGGGAGGACCTGGCTTGGCAGTTCAGGCTGGACTGTTCCCATGAGGCACAGTGTCAAGACTGATTTGCATTTGGCCAGGTCTAAACTGGGGTGGCATGGTGAGCAAAAACATGATGGATTTAACAAAGATCTCTTGACTGGGGGTGAATGTTTTGATTTGTTCTGCATTCCGTCCATCAATTGTGTGTCTTTTGCTTTCTCGCCCTAAGTGAGCTGGTTATGCCCAAACATGGGTTCCGGGGTCACTGTGCCACTAAATTCAAGCTATCCTGGCTGATGATGGGTGAAACCCCGAAACCAGTCCTAGGATGCTTGTTTCTGGTCCAGGGAGGACCTGGCTTGGCAGTTCGGGCTGGACTGTTCCCATGAGGCACAGGATCAAGACTGAATTGCATATGTCCAGGTCTAAACTGGGAGTGGCATGGTGAGCAAAAGAATGATGGATTTAAGCCAGATCTCTTGACTGGGGGTGAATGTTTTGATTTGTTCTGCATTCCGTCCATCAATTGTGTGTCTTCTGCTTTCTCGCCCTAAGTGCGCCGGGTATGCCCAGACGTGGGTCCCAGTCTCACTGTGCCACTGGATTCAAGCTATCATGGCTGATGAGGGGTGAAACACCGAAACCGGTCCTAGGATGCTTGTTTCCGGTCCAGGGAGGACCTGGCTTGGCAGTTCGGGCTGGATTGTTCCCATGAGGCACAGGATCAAGACTGCTTTGCATATGGCCAGGTCTAAACTGGGGTGGCATGGTGAGCAAAAGAATGATGGAATTAACGCAGATCTCTTGACTGGGGGTGAATGTTTTGATTTGTTCTGCATTCCGTCCATCAATTGTGTGTCTTGCTTTGTAGCCCTAAGTGCGCCTCGTATGCCCAGACGTGGGTTCCGGGCTCATTGTGCCACTGTATTCAAGCTATCCTGGCTGATGAGGGGTGAAACCCCGAAACCGGTCCTAGGATCCTTGTTTCCGGTCCAGGGAGGACCTGGCTTGGCAGTTCATGCTGGACTGTACCCATGAGGCACAGGATCAAGACTGATTTGCAATTGGCCAGGTCAAAACTGGGGTTGCATGGTGAGCAAAAGAATGATGGATTTAAACCAGATCTCTTGACTGGGGGTAAATGTTTTGGTTTGTTCTGCATTCCGTCCATCAATTGTGTGTCTTGCTTTCTAGCCCTAAGTGCGCCTGGTATGCCCAGACGTGGGTTCCGGGCTCACTGTGCCACTGGATTCAAGCAATCCTGGCTGATGATGGGTGAAACCCCTCAACCAGTCCTAGGATGCTGGTTTCGAGTCCAGGGAGGACCTGGCTTGGCAGTTCGGGCTGGACTGTTCCCATGAGGCACAGCAACTAGACTGAAATGCATATGGCTAGGTCTAAACTGGGGTGGCATGGTGAGTAAAAGAATGATGGATTTAACGCAGATCTCTTGACTTGGGGTGAATGTTTTGATTTGTTCTGCATTCCGTCCATCAATTGTGTGTCTTTTGCTTTCTCGCCCTAAGTTCGCCGGGTATGCCCAGACGTGGGTCCCGGGCTCACTATGCCACTGGATTCAAGCTATCCTGGCTGATAAGTGGTGAAACCCCGAAACCAGTCCTAGGATGCTTGTTTTCGGTCCAGGGAGGACCTGGCTTGTATGTTCGGGCTGGAGAGTACCCATGAGGCACAGGATCAAGACTGATTTGCATATGGCCAGGTCTAAACTGGGGTGGCATGGTGAGCAAAAGAATGATGGATTTAACCCAGATCTCTTGACTGGGGGTGAATGTTTTGATTTGTTCTGCATTCCGTTCATTAATTGTGTGTCTTATGCTTTCTCGCCCTAAGTGTGCCGGGTATGCCCAGACGTGGGTCCCGGGCTCATTTTGCCACTGGATTCAAGCGATCTTGGCTGATGATGGGTGAAACCCGAAACCCATCCTAGGATGCTTGTTTCCGGTCCAGGGAGGACTTGGCTTGGCAGTTCGGGCTGGACTCTACCCATGAGGAACAGGATCAAGACTGATTTGCATTTGGCCAGGTCAAAACTGGGGTGGCATGGTGAGCAAAAGAATGATGGATTTAATCCAGATCTCTTGACTGGGGGTAAATGTTTTGATTTGTTCTGCATTCCGTTCATTAATTGTGTGTCTTATGCTTTCTCGCCCTAAGTGTGCCGGGTATGCCCAGACGTGGGTCCCGGGCTCATTGTGCCACTGGATTCAAGCTATCCTGGCTGATGAGGGTGAGACCTCAAAACCGGTCCTAGGATGCTTGTTTCCTGTCCAGGGAGGACCTGGCTTGGTAGTTCGGGCTGGACTGTTCCCATGAGGCACAGGATTAAGACTGATTTGCATTTGGCCAGGTCTAAACTGGGGTGGCCTGGTGAGCAAAAACATGATGGATTTAACAAAGATCACTTGACTGGGGGTGAATGTTTTGATTCGTTCTGCATTCCGTCCATCAATTGTGTGTCTTTTGCTTTCTCGCCCTAAGTGCGCCGGGTATGCCCAGACGTGGGTCCCGGGCTCACTGTGCCACTGGATTCAAGCTATCCTGGCTGATGAGGGTGAAACCCGAAACCAGAACTAGGATGCTTGTTTCCTGTCCAGGGAGGACCTGTCTTGGCAGTTCGGGCTGGATTGTTCCTGTGAGGCACAGGATCAAGACTGATTTGCATATGGCCATGTCTAAACTGGGTTGGCATGGTGAGTAAAAGAATGATGGATTTAACCGAGATGTCTTAAGTGGGGGTGAATGTTTTGATTTGTTCTGCATTCCGTCCATCAATTGTGTGTCTTTTGCTTTCTCGCCCTAAGTGAGCCGGTTATGCCCAGACGTGGGTTCCGGGCTCACTGTGCCACTGGATTCAAGCTATCCTGGCTGATGAGGGGCGAAACCCTGAAACCGGTTCTAGGATGCTTGTTTCCGGTCCAGGGAGGACCTGGCTTGGCAGTTCGGGCTGGATTGTTCCTGTGAGGCACAGGATCAAGACTGATTTGCATATGGCTATGACTAAACAGGGGTGGCATTGTGAGCAAAAGAATGATGGATTTAACCCAGATCTCTTGACTGGGTGAAAATGTTTTGATTCGTTCTGCATTCCGTCCCTCAATTGTGTGTCTTTTGCTTTCTCGCCCGAAGTGCACCGGGTATGCCCAGACGTGGGTCCCGGGCTCACTGTGCCACTGGATTTAAACTATCCTGGCTGATGAAGGGTGAAACCCGAAACTGGTCCTAGGATGCTTATTTCCGGTCCAGGGAGGACCTGGCTTGGCAGTTCAGGCTGGACTGTTCCCATGAGGCACAGTGTCAAGACTGATTTGCATTTGGCCAGGTCTAAACTGGGAGTGGCATGGTGAGCAAAAACATGATGGATTTAACAAAGATCTCTTGACTGGGGGTGAATGTTTTGATTTGTTCTGCATTCCGTCCATCAATTGTGTGTCTTTTGCTTTCTCGCCCTAAGTGAGCTGGTTATGCCCAAACATGGGTTCCGGGGTCACTGTGCCACTAAATTCAAGCTATCCTGGCTGATGATGGGTGAAACCCCGAAACCAGTCCTAGGATGCTTGTTTCTGGTCCAGGGAGGACCTGGCTTGGCAGTTCGGGCTGGACTGTTCCCATGAGGCACAGGATCAAGACTGAATTGCATATGTCCAGGTCTAAACTGGGGTGGCATGGTGAGCAAAAGAATGATGGATTTAAGCCAGATCTCTTGACTGGGGGTGAATGTTTTGATTTGTTCTGCATTCCGTCCATCAATTGTGTGTCTTCTGCTTTCTCGCCCTAAGTGCGCCGGGTATGCCCAGACGTGGGTCCCAGTCTCACTGTGCCACTGGATTCAAGCTATCATGGCTGATGAGGGGTGAAACACCGAAACCGGTCCTAGGATGCTTGTTTCCGGTCCAGGGAGGACCTGGCTTGGCAGTTCGGGCTGGATTGTTCCCATGAGGCACAGGATCAAGACTGATTTGCATATGGCCAGGTCTAAACTGGGGTGGCATGGTGAGCAAAAGAATGATGGAATTAACGCAGATCTCTTGACTGCGGGTGAATGTTTTGATTTGTTCTGCATTCCGTCCATCAATTGTGTGTCTTTTGCTTTCTCGCACTAAGTGCGCCGGGTATGCCCAGGCATGGGTCCCGGGCTCACTGTGCCACTGGATTCAAGCTATCCTGGCTGATGAGGGGTGAAACCCCGAAACCGGTCCTAGGATGCTTCTTTCCGGTCCAGGGAGGACCTGGCTTGGCAGTTCGGGCGGGGCTGTTCCCATGAGGCACAGGATCAAGACTGATTTGCATATGGCCAGGTCTAAACAGGGGTGGCATTGTGAGCAAATGAATGATGGATTTAACCCAGATCTCTTGACTAGGTGTGAATGTTTTGATTTGTTCTGCATTCCGTCCCTCAATTGTATGTCTTTTGCTTTCTCGCCCGAAGTGCACCGGGTTTGCCAAGACGTGGGTCCCGGGCTCACTGTGCCACTGGATTTAAGCTATCCTGGTTGATGAGGGGTGAAACCCCGAAACCGGTCCTAGGATGCTTGTTTCCGGTCTAGGGAGGACCAGGCTTGGCAGTTCGGGCTGGATTGTTCCCATGAGGCACAGGATCAAGACTGATGTGCATATGGCCAGGTCTAAACTGGGGTGGCATGGTGAGCAAAAGAATGATGGATTTAACGTAGATCTCTTGACTGGGGGTGAATGTTTTGATTTGTTCTGCATTCCGTCCATCAATTGTGTATCTTTTACTTTCTCGCCCTATGTGCCCCGGGTATGCCCAGACGTGGGTCCCGGGCTCACTGTGCCACTGGATTCAAGCTATCCTGGCTGATGAGGGGTGAGACCTCAAAACCGGTCCTAGGATGCTTGTTTCCGGTCCAGGGAGGACCTGGCTTGGCAGTTCGGGCTGGACTGTTCTCCATGAGGCACAGGATCAAGACTGATTTGCATTTGGCCAGGTCTAAACCTGGGTGGCATGGTTAGCAAAAACATGATGGATTTAACAAAGATCTCTTGACTGGGGGTGAATGTTTTGATTTGTTCTGCATTCCGTCCATCAATTGTGTGTCTTTTGCTTTCTCGCCCTAACTGCGCCGGGTATGCCCAGACGTGGGTCCCGGGCTCACTGTGCCACTGGATTCAAGCTATCCTGGCTGATAAGTGGTGAGACCCCGAAACCGGTCCTAGGATGCTTGTTTCCGGTCCAGGGAGGACCTGGCTTGGTAGATCGGGCTGGAAAGTACCCAGGAGGCACAGGATAAAGACTGATTTGCATATGGCCATGTCTAAACTGGGTTGGCATGGTGAGCAAAAGAATGATGGATTTAACCGAGATGTCTTGAGTGGGGGTGAATGTTTTGATTTGTTCTGCATTCCGTCCATCAATTGTGTGTCTTTTGCTTTCTCGCCCTAAGTGAGCCGGTTATGCCCAGACGTGGGTCAAAGTCTCACTGTGCCACTGGATTCAAGCTATCATAGCTGATGAGGGGTGAAACCCCGAAACCGGTCCTAGGATGCTTGTTTCCGGTCCAGGGAGGACCTGGCTTGGCAGTTCGGGCTGGATTGTTCCCATGAGGCACAGGATCAAGACTGATTTGCATATGGCCATGACTAAACAGGGGTGGCATTGTGAGCAAAAGAATGATGGATTTAACACAGATCTCTTGACTGGGTGTGAATGTTTTGATTTGTTCTGCATTCCGTCCCTCAATTGTGTGTCTTTTGCTTTCTCGCCCGAAATGTACCCGGTATGCCCAGACGTGGGTCCCGGGCTTACTGTGCCACTGGATTTAAGCTATCCTGGATGATGAAGGGTGAAACCCCGAAACCGGTCTTAGGATGCTTGTTTCTGGTCCAGGAAGGACCTGGCTTGGCAGTTCGGGCTGGATTGTTCCCATGAGGCACAGGATCAAGACTGATTTGCATATGGCCAGGTCTAAACTGGGATGGCATGGTGAGCAAAAGAATGATGGATTTAACCCAGATCTCCTGACTGTGGGTGAATGTTTTGATTTGTTCTGCATTCCGTCCATCAAATGTGTGTCTTTTGCGTTCTCGCCCTAAGTGCGCTGGGTATGCCCAGACGTGGCTCCCGGGCTCACTGTGCCACTGGATCCACGCTATCCTGGCTGATGAGGGGTGAAACCCCGAAACCGGTCCTAGGATGCTTGTTTCCTGTCCAGGGAGGACCTGGCTTGGCAGTTCGGGCTCGGACTGTTCCCATGAGGCACAGGATCAAGACAGATTTGCATATGGCCAGGTCTAAACTTGGGTGGCATGGTGAGCAAAAACATGATGGATTTAACAAAGATCTCTTGACTGGGGGTGAATGTTTTGATTTGTTCTGCATTCCGTCCATCAATTGTGTGTCTTTTGCTTTCTCGCCCTAAGTGCGCCGGGTATGTCCAGACGTGGGTCCTGGGCTCACTGTGCCACTGGATTCAAGCTATCCTGGCTGATGAGGGGTGAAACCCGAAACCGGTCCTAGTATGCTTGTTTCCTGTCCAGGGAGGACCTGGCTTGGCAGTTCGGGCTGGACTGTTCCCATGAGGCACAGGATCAAGTCTGATTTGCATATGGCCAGGTCTAAACTGGGTTGGCATGGTGAGCAAAAGAATGATGGATTTAACCAAGATCTCTTGACTGGGGGTGAATGTTTTGATTTGTTCTGCATTCCGTCCATCAATTGGGTGTCTTTTGCTTTCTTGCTCTAAGTGCGCCGGGTATGCCCAGACGTGGGTTCAGGGCTCACTGTGCCACTGGATTCAAGCTATCCTGGCTGATGAGGGGTGAAACCCCGAAACCAGTCCTAGGATGCTTGTTTCTGGTCCAGGGAGGACCTGGCTTGGCAGTTCGGGCTGCGACTGTTCCCATGAGGCACAGGATCAAGACTGAATTGCATATGGCCAGGTCTAAACTGGGGTGGCATGGTGAGCAAAAGAATGATGGATTTAACGCCAGATCTCTTGACTTGGGGTGAATGTTTTGATTTGTTCTGCATTCCGTCCATCAATTGTGTGTCTTTTGCTTTCTCGCCCTAAGTGCGCCGGGTATGCCCAGACGTGGGTCCCGGGCTCACTATGCCACTGGATTCAAGCTATCCTGGCTGATAGAGGGGTGAAACCCCGAAACCGGTCCTAGGATGCTTGTTTCCGGTCCAGGGAGGACCTGGCTTGGCAGTTCGGGCTGGAGTGTTCCCATGAGGCACAGGATCAAGACTGATTTGCATATGGCCAGGTCTAAACTGGGGTGGTATGGTGAGCAAAAGAATGATGGATTTAACCCAGATCTCTTGACTGGGGGTGAATGTTTTGATTTGTTCTGCATTCCGTCCATCAATTGTGTGTCTTATGCTTTCTCGCCCTAAGTGCGCCGGGAATGCCCAGACGTGGGTCCCGGGCTCATTTTGCCACTGGATTCAAGCGATCCTAGCTGATAATGGGTGAAACCCGGAAACCGGTCCTAGGATCCTTGTTTCCGGTCCAGGGAGGACCTGGCTTGGCAGTTCGGGCTGGACTGTACCCATGAGGCACAGGATCAAGACTGATTTGCAATTGGCCAGGTCAAAACTGGGGTTGCATGGTGAGCAAAAGAATGATGGATTTAACCCAGATCTCTTGACTGGGGGTAAATGTTTTGATTTGTTCTGCATTCCGTCCATCAATTGTGTGTCTTGCTTTCTAGCCCTAAGTGCGCCTGGTATGCCCAGACGTGGGTCCCGGGCTCATTGTGCCACTGTATTCAAGCTATCCTGGCTGATGAGGGGTGAAACCCCAAAACCTGTCCTAGGATGCTTATTTCCAGTCCAGGGAGGACCTGGCTTGGCAGTTCGGGCTGGACTGTTCCCATGAGGCACAGGATCAAGACTGATTTGCATATGGCCAGGTCTAAACTGGGGTGGCATGGTGAGCAAAAGAATGATGGATTTAACGCAGATCTCTTGATTGGGGTGAATGTTTTGATTTGTTCTGCATTCCGTCCATTAATTGTGTGTCTTTTGCTTTCTCGCCCTAAGTGCGCTGGGTATGCCCAGACGTGGGTCCCGGGCTCACTTTGCCACTGGATTCAAGCTATCCTGGCTGATAAGTGGTGAAACCCCGAAACCAGTCCTAGGATGCTTGTTTTCGGTCCAGGGAGGACCTGGCTTGGCAGTTCGGGCTGCAGACTGTACCCATGAGGCACAGGATCAAGACTGATTTGCATATGGCCAGGTCTAAACTGGGGTGGCATGGTGAGCAAAAGAATGATGGATTTAACCCAGATCTCTTGACTGGGGGTGAATGTTTTGATTTGTTCTGCATTCCGTCCATTAATTGTGTGTCTTATGCTTTCTCGCCCTAAGTGTGCCGGGTATGCCCAGACGTGGGTCCCGGGCTCATCTGTGCCACTGGATTCAAGCGATCTTGGCTGATGATGGGTGAAACCCCGAAACCCATCCTAGGATGCTTGTTTCCGGTCCAGGGAGGACTTGGCTTGGCAGTTCGGGCTGGACTGTTCCCATGAGGCACAGGATCAAGACTGATTTGCATATGGCCAGGTCAAAACTGGGGTGGCATGGTGAGCAAAAGAATGATGGATTTAATCCAGATCTCTTGACTGGGGTAAATGTTTTGATTTGTTCTGCATTCCGTCAATCAATTGTGTGTCTTATGCTTTCTCGCCCTAAGTGTGCCGGGTATGCCCAGACGTGGGTCCCGGGCTCATTGTGCCACTGGATTCAAGCTATCCTGGCTGATGAGGGGTGAGACCTCAAAACTGGTCCTAGGATGCTTGTTTCCTGTCCAGGGAGGACCTGGCTTGGCAGTTCGGGCTGGACTGTTCCCATGAGGCACAGGATTAAGACTGATTTGCATTTGGCCAGGTCTAAACTGGGGTGGCCTGGTGAGCAAAAACATGATGGATTTAACAAAGATCTCTTGCTTGGGGTGAATGTTTTGATTTGTTCTGCATTCCGTCCATCAATTGTGTGTCTTTTGCTTTCTCGCCCTAAGTGCGCCGGGTATGCCCAGACGTGGGTCCCGGGCTCACTGTGCCACTGGATTCAAGCTATCCTGGCTGATGAGGGGTGAAACCCTGAAACCAGAACTAGGATGCTTGTTTCCTGTCCAGGGAGGACCTGTCTTGGCAGTTCGGCTGGACTGTTCCCATGAGGCACAGGATCAAGACTGATTTGCATATGGCCAGGTCTAAACTGGGTTGGCATGGTGAGCAAAAGAATGATGGATTTAACCCAGATCTCTTAAGTGGGGGTGAATGTTTTGATTTGTTCTGCATTCCGTCCATCAATTGTGTGTCTTTTGCTTTCTCACCCCAAGTGAGCCGGGTATGCCCAGACGTGGGTTCCGGGCTCACTGTGCCACTGGATTCAAGCTATCCTGGCTGATGAGGGTGAAACCCTGAAACCGGTCCTAGGATGCTTGTTTCCGGTCCAGGGAGGACCTGGCTTGGCAGTTCGGGCTGGATTGTTCCTATGAGGCACAGGATCAAGACTGATTTGCATATGGCCATGGACTAAACTAGGGGTGGCATGGTGAGCAAAAGAATGATGGATTTAACCCAGATCTCTTGACTGGGTGAAAATGTTTTGATTTGTTCTGCATTCCGTCCATCAATTGTGTGTCTTTTGCTTTCTCGCCCCGAAGTGCGACGGGTATGCCCAGACGTGGGTCCCGGGCTCACTGTGCCACTGGATTTAAGCTATCCTGGCTGAAGAGGGGTGAAACCCCGAAACCGGTCCTAGGATGCTTATTTCCGGTCCAGGGAGGACCTGGCTTGGCAGTTCGGGCTGGATTGTTCCCATGAGGCACAGGATCAAGACTGATTTGCATATGGCCAGGTCTAAACTGGGGTGGCATGGTGAGCAAAAGAATGATGGATTTAACGTAGATCTCTTGACTGGGGGTGAATGTTTTGATTTGTTCTGCATTCCGTCCATCAATTGTGTGTCTTTTACTTTCTCGCCCTAAGTGCGCCGGGTATGCCCAGACATGGGTCCCGGGCTCACTGTGTCACTTGATCCAAGCTATCCTGACTGATGAGGGGTGAGACCTCAAAACCGGTCCTAGGATGCTTGTTTCTGGTCCAGGGAGGACCTGGCTTGGCAGTTCAGGCTGGACTGTTCCCATGAGGCACAGTGTCAAGACTGATTTGCATTTGGCCAGGTCTAAACTGGGGTGGCATGGTGAGCAGAAACATGATGGATTTAACAAAGATCTCTTGACTGGGGGTGAATGTTTTGATTTGTTCTGCATTCCGTCCATCAATGGTGTTTCTTTTGCTTTCTCGCCCTAAGTGCGCCGGGTATGCCCAGACGTGGGTCCCGGGCTCACTGTGCCACTGGATTCAAGCTATCCTGGCTGATGAGGGGAGAAACACTGAAACCAGAACTAGGATGCTTGTTTCCTGTCCAGGGAGGACCTGCCTTGGCAGTTCGGGCTGGACTGTTCCCATGAGGCACAGGATCAAGACTGATTTGCATATGGCCAGGTCTAAACTGGGTTGGCATGGTGAGCAAAAGAATGATGGATTTAACCCAGATCTCTTGACTGGGGTGAATGTTTTGAATTGTTCTGCATTCCGTCCATCAATTGTGTGTCTTTTGCTTTCTCGCCCTAAGTGAGCCGGTTATGCCCAAACATGGGTTCCGAGGTCACTGTGCCACTGGAATTCAAGCTATCCTGGCTGATGAGGGGTGAAACCCCGAAACCAGTCCTAGGATGCTTGTTTCCGGTCCAGGGAGGACCTGGCTTGGCAGTTCGGGCTGGACTGTTCCCATGAGGCACAGGATCAAGACTGATTTGCATATGGCCAGGTCTAAACTGGGGTGGCATGGTGAGCAAAAGAATGATGGATTTAAGCCCAGATCTCTTGACTGGGGGTGAATGTTTTGATTTGTTCTGCATTCCGTCCATCAATTGTGTGTCTTCTGCTTTCTCGCCCTAAGTGCGCCGGGTATGCCCAGACGTGGGTCCCAGTCTCACTGTGCCACTGGATTCAAGCTATCCTGGCTGATGAGGGGTGAAACACCGAAACCGGTCCTAGGATGCTTGTTTCCAGTCCAGGGAGGACCTGGCTTGGCAGTTCGGACTGGACTGTTCCCATGAGGCACAGGGTCAAGACTGATTTGCATATGGCCAGGTCTAAACTGGGGTGGCATGGTGAGCAAAAGAATGATGGATTTAACCCAGATCTCTTGACTGCGGGTGAATGTTTTGATTTGTTCTGCATTCCGTCCATCAATTGTGTGTCTTTTGCTTTCTCGCACTAAGTGCGCCGGGTATGCCCAGGCATGGGTCCCGGGCTCACTGTGCCACTGGATTCAAGCTATCCTGGCTGATGAGGGGTGAAACCCCGAAACCGGTCCTAGGATGCTTGTTTCCGGTCCAGGGAGGACCTGGCTTGGCAGTTCGGGCTGGACTGTTCCCATGA
Source organism: Calotriton arnoldi (assembly GCA_963921515.1). Classification (NCBI taxonomy): domain Eukaryota; kingdom Metazoa; phylum Chordata; class Amphibia; order Caudata; family Salamandridae; genus Calotriton; species Calotriton arnoldi. The sequence goes on along the minus strand of CAWUFW010001597.1, from coordinate 233,536 downwards.
GGCACAGGATCAAGACTGATTTGCATATGGCCAGGTCTAAACAGGGGTGGCATGGTGAGCAAAAGAATGATGGATTTAACCCAGATCTCTTGACTAGGTGTGAATGTTTTGATTTGTTCTGCATTCTGTCCCTCAATTGTATGTCTTTTGCTTTCTCGCCCGAAGTGCACCGGGTTTGCCAAGACGTGGGTCCCGGGCTCACTGTGTCACTTGATCCAAGCTATCCTGACTGATGAGGGGTGAGACCTCAAAACCGGTACTAGGATGCTTGTTTCCAGTCCAGGGAGGACCTCGCTTGGCAGTTCGGGCTGGACTGTTCTCATGAGGCACAGGATCAAGACTGCTTTGCATTTGGCCAGGTCTAAACCTGGGTGGCATGGTGAGCAAAAACATGATGGATTTAACAAAGATCTCTTGACTGGGGGTGAATGTTTTGATTTGTTCTGCATTCCGTCCATCAATTGTGTGTCTTTTGCTTTCTCGCCCTAAGTGCGCCGGGTATGCCCAGACGTGGGTCCCGGGCTCACTGTGCCACTGGATTCAAGCTATCCTGGCTGATAGAGTGGTGAAACCCCGAAACCGGTCCTAGGATGCTTGTTTCCGGTCCAGGGAGGACCTGGCTTGGCAGTTCGGGCTGGACTGTTCCCATGAGGCACAGGGTCAAGACTGATTTGCATATGGCCAGGTCTAAACTGGGTTGGCATGGTGAGCAAAAGAATGATGGATTTAACCCAGATCTCTTGACTGGGGGTGAATGTTTTGATTTGTTCTGCATTCCGTCCATCAATTGTGTGTCTTTTGCTTTCTCGCCCTAAGTGAGCCGGGTATGCCCAGACGTGGGTCCCAGTGCTCACTGTGCCACTGGATTCAAGCTATCCTGGCTGAAGAGGGGTGAAACCCCGAAACCGGTCCTAGGATGCTTGTTTCCGGTCCAGGGAGGACCTGGCTTGGCAGTTCGGGCTGGACTGTTCCCATGAGGCACAGGATCAAGACTGATTTGCATAAGGCCAGGTCTAAACTGGGGTGGCATGGTGAGCAAAAGAATGATGGATTTAATCCAGATCTCTTGACTGGGTGTGAATGTTTTGATTTGTTCAGCATTCCGTCCATCAATTGTGTGTCTTTTGCTTTCTCGCCCCGAAGTGCGCCGGGTATGCCCACACGTGTGTCCCGGGCTCACTGTGCCACTGGATTCAAGCTATCCTGGCTGATGAGGGGTGAAACCCCGAAACCGGTCCTAGGATGCTTGTTTCCGGTCCAGGGAGGACCTGGCTTGGCAGTTCGGGCTGGACTGTTCCCATGAGGCACAGGGTCAAGACTGATTTGCATATGGCCAGGTCTAAACTGGGGTGGCATGGTGAGCAAAGAATGATGGATTTAACCCAGATCTCTTGACTGGGGGTGAATGTTTTGACGTTGTTCTGCATTCCGTCCATCAATTGTGTGTCTTTTGCTTTCTCACCCTAAGTGCGCCGGGTATGCCCAGACGTGGGTCCCGGGCTCACTGTACCACTGGAATCAAGCTATCCTGGCTGAAGAGGGGTGAAACCCCGAAACCGGTCCTAGGATGCTTGTTTCCGGTCCAGGGAGGACCTGGCTTGGCAGTTCGGGCTGGACTGTTCCCATGAGGCACAGGGTCAAGACTGATTTGCATATGGCCAGGTCTAAACTGGAGTGGCATGGTGAGCAAAAACATGATGGATTTAACCCAGATCTCTTGACTGGGGGTGAATGTTTTGACTTGTTCTGCATTCCGTCCATCAATTGTGTGTCTTTTGCTTTCTCGCCCTAAGTGCGCCGGGTATGCCCAGACGTGGGTCCCGGGCTCACTGTGCCACTGGATTCAAGCTATCCTGGCTGATGAGGGGTGAAACCCCGAAACCGGTCCTAGGATGCTTGTTTCCGGTCCAGGGAGGACCTGGCTTGGCAGTTCGGGCTGGACTGTTCCCATGAGGCACAGGGTCAAGACTGATTTGCATATGGCCAGGTCCAAACTGGGGTGGCATGGTGAGCAAAAGAATGATGGATTTAAGCCCAGATCTCTTGACTGGGGTGAATGTTTTGATTTGTTCTGCATTCCGTCCATCAATTGTGTGTCTTTGCTTTCTCAGCCCTAAGTGCGCCGGGTATGCCCAGACGTGGGTCCCGGGCTCACTGTGCCACTGGATTCAAGCTATCCTGGCTGAAGAGGGGTGAAACCCCGAAACCGGTCCTAGGATGCTTGTTTCCGGTCCAGGGAGGACCTGGCTTGGCAGTTCGGGCTGGACTGTTCCCATGAGGCACAGGATCAAGACTGATTTGCATATGGCCAGGTCTAAACTGGGGTGGCATGGTGAGCAAAAGAATGATGGATTTAAGCCCAGATCTCTTGACTGTGGGTGAATGTTTTGATTTGTTCTGCATTCCGTCCATCAATTGTGTGTCTTTTGCATTTCTCGCCCCGAAGTGCGCCGGGTATGCCCAGACGTGGGTCCCAGGCTCACTGTGCCACTGGAATCAAGCTATCCTGGCTGATAGAGTGGTGAAACCCCGAAACCGGTCCTAGGATGCTTGTTTCCGGTCCAGGGAGGACCTGGCTTGGCAGTTCGGGCTGGACTGTTCCCATGAGGCACAGGGTCAAGACTGATTTGCATATGGCCAGGTCTCAAACTGGGATGGCATGGTGAGCAAAAGAATGATGGATTTAACCCAGATCTCTTGACTTGGGGTGAATGTTTTGATTTGTTCTGCATTCCGTCCATCAAATGTGTGTCTTTTGCTTTCTGGCCCTAAGAGCGCCGGGTATGCCCAGACGTGGGCCCCGTGCTCACTGTGCCACTGGATTCAAGCTATCCTGGCTGATAGAGTGGTGAAACCCCGAAACCGGTCCTAGGATGCTTGTTTCCGGTCCAGGGAGGACCTGGCTTGGCAGTTCGGGCTGGACTAGTTCCCATGAGGCACAGGATCAAGACTGATTTGCATATGGCCAGGTCTCAAACTGGGGTGGCATGGTGAGCAAAAGAATGATGGATTTAGACCCAGATCTCTTGACTGGGGGTGAATGTTTTGATTTGTTCTGCATTCCGTCCATCAATTGTGTGTTTTTGCTTTCTCGCCCTGAGTGCGCCGGGTATGCCCAGACGTGGGTCCCGGGCTCACTGTGCCACTGGAATCAAGCTATCCTGGCTGAAGAGGGTTGAAACCCCGAAACCGGTCCTAGGATGCTTGTTTTCGGTCCAGGGAGGACCTGGCTTGGCAGTTCGGGCTGGACTGTTCCCATGAGGCACAGGGTCAAGACTGATTTGCATATGGCCAGGTCTCAAACTGGGGTGGCATGGTGAGCAAAAGAATGATGGATTTAGACCCAGATCTCTGTGACTGGGGGTGAATGTATTGATTTGTTCTGCATTCCGTCCATCAATTGTGTGTCTTATGCATTTGTCGCCCTAAGTGAGCCGGGTATGCCCAGACGTGGGTCCCGGGCTCATCTATGCCAACTGGAATCAAGCTGATCCTGGCTGAAGAGGGGTGAAACCCCGAAACCAGGTCCTAGGATGCTTGTTTCCGGTCCAGGGAGGACCTGGCTTGGCAGTTCGGGCTGGACTGTTCCCATGAGGCACAGGGTCAAGACTGATTTGCATATGGCCAGGTTCAAACTGGGGTGGCATGGTGAGCAAAAGAATGATGGATTTAGCCCAGATCTCTTGACTAGGGGTGAATGTTTTGATATTGTTCAGCATTCAGTCCATCAATTGTGTGTCTTTGCATTTCTCAGCCCCGAGTGCGACCGGGTATGCCCAGACGTGGGTCCCGGGCTCATCTGTGCCACTGGAATCAAGCTATCCTGGCTGAAGAGGGGTGAAACCCCGAAACCGGTCCTAGGATGCTTGTTTCCAGTCCAGGGAGGACCTGGCTTGGCAGTTCGGGCTGGACTGTTCCCATGAGGCACAGGGTCAAGACTGATTTGCATATGGCCAGGTCTCAAACTGGGAGTGGCATGGTGAGCAAAAGAATGATGGATTTAGGCCCAGATCTCTTGTACTGCGGGTGAATGTTTTGATATTGTTCTGCATTCTGTCCATCAACTGTGTGTCTTTGCATTTCTCGCCCTGAGTGCGCCGGGTATGCCCAGACGTGGGTCCCGGGCTCACTGTGCCACTGGAATCAAGCTATCCTGGCTGAAGAGGGTGAAACCCCGAAACCGGTCCTAGGATGCTTGTTTCCGGTCCAGGGAGGACCTGGCTTGGCAGTTCGGGCTGGACTGTTCCCATGAGGCACAGGATCAAGACTGATTTGCATATGGCTGGGTCTAAACTGGGGTGGCATGGTGAGCAAAAGAATGATGGATTTAAGCCCAGATCTCTTGTACTGGGGGTGAATGTTTTGATATTGTTCTGCATTCCGTCCATCAACTGTGTGTCTTTTGCATTTCTCGCCCTAAGTGCGACCGGGTATGCCCAGACGTGGGTCCCGGGCTCACTGTGCCACTGGAATCAAGCTATCCTGGCTGAAGAGGGGTGAAACCCCGAAACCGGTCCTAGGATGCTTGTTTCCAGTCCAGGGAGGACCTGGCTTGGCAGTTCGGGCTGGACTGTTCCCATGAGGCACAGGGTCAAGACTGATTTGCATATGGCTGGGTCCAAACTGGGGTGGCATGGTGAGCAAAAGAATGATGGATTTAAGCCCAGATCTCTTGTACTGGGGTGAATGTTTTGATATTGTTCTGCATTCCGTCCATCAATTGTTGTGTTTTGCATTTCTCGCCCTAAGTGTGCCGGGTATGCCCAGACGTGGGTCCCGGGCTCACTGTGCCACTGGAATCAAGCTATCCTGGCTGAAGAGGGGTGAAACCCCGAAACCGGTCCTAGGATGCTTGTTTTCCAGTCCAGGGAGGACCTGGCTTGGCAGTTCGGGCTGGACTGTTCCCATGAGGCACAGGATCAAGACTGATTTGCATATGGCCTGGGTCTAAACTGGGGTGGCATGGTGAGCAAAAGAATGATGGATTTAGGCCCAGATCTCTTGTACTTGGGGTGAATGTTTTGATATTGTTCTGCATTCCGTCCATCAATTGTGTGTCTTTTGCATTTCTCGCCCTAAGTGTGACGGGTATGCCCAGACGTGGGTCCCGGGCTCACTGTGCCACTGGAATCAAGCTATCCTGGCTGATGAGGGGTGAAACCCCGAAACCGGTCCTAGGATGCTTGTTTCCAGTCCAGGGAGGACCTGGCTTGGCAGTTCGGGCTGGACTGTTCCCATGAGGCACAGGGTCAAGACTGATTTGCATATGGCCGGGTCTCAAACTGGGATGGCATGGTGAGCAAAAGAATGATGGATTTAGACCCAGATCTCTGTGACTGGGGTGAATGTTTGATATTGTTCTGCATTCCGTCCATCAATTGTGTGTCTTTTGCATTTGTCACCCCGAGTGAGCCGGGTATGCCCAGACGTGGGTCCCGGGCTCACTATGCCACTGGAATCAAGCTATCCTGGCTGAAGAGGGGTGAAACCCCGAAACCGGTCCTAGGATGCTTGTTTCCAGTCCAGGGAGGACCTGGCTTGGCAGTTCGGGCTGGACTGTTCCCATGAGGCACAGGGTCAAGACTGATTTGCATATGGCCGGGTCTAAACTGGAGTGGCATGGTGAGCAAAAGAATGATGGATTTAAGCCCAGATCTCTTGTACTGGGGTGAATGTTTTGATATTGTTCTGCATTCCGTCCATCAATTGTGTGTCTTTTGCATTCGTCGCCCTAAGTGCGCCGGGTATGCCCAGACGTGGGTCCCAGTGCTCACTGTGCCACTGGAATCAAGCTATCCTGGCTGAAGAGGGGTGAAACCCCGAAACCGGTCCTAGGATGCTTGTTTCCAGTCCAGGGAGGACCTGGCTTGGCAGTTCGGGCTGGACTGTTCCCATGAGGCACAGGGTCAAGACTGATTTGCATATGGCCAGGTCTAAACTGGGATGGCATGGTGAGCAAAAGAATGATGGATTTAGACCCAGATCTCTGTGACTGGGGTGAATGTTTTGATATTGTTCTGCATTCCGTCCATCAACTGTGTGTCTTTTGCATTTCTCGCCCCGAGTGCGCCGGGTATGCCCAGACGTGGGTCCCGGGCTCACTGTGCCACTGGAATCAAGCTATCCTGGCTGAAGAGGGGTGAAACCCCAAAACCGGTCCTAGGATGCTTGTTTCCGGTCCAGGGAGGACCTGGCTTGGCAGTTCGGGCTGGACTGTTCCCATGAGGCACAGGATCAAGACTGATTTGCATATGGCCAGGTCTCAAACTGGAATGGCATGGTGAGCAAAAGAATGATGGATTTAAGCCCAGATCTCTTGTACTGTGGGTGAATGTTTTGATATTGTTCTGCATTCCGTCCATCAACTGTGTGTCTTTTGCATTTGTCACCCCGAGTGGCGCCGGGTATGCCCAGACGTGGGTCCCGGGCTCACTGTGCCACTGGAATCAAGCTATCCTGGCTGAAGAGGGGTGAAACCCCGAAACCGGTCCTAGGATGCTTGTTTCCGGTCCAGGGAGGACCTGGCTTGGCAGTTCGGGCTGGACTGTTCCCATGAGGCACAGGATCAAGACTGATTTGCATATGGCTGGGTCTCAAACTGGGGTGGCATGGTGAGCAAAAGAATGATGGATTTAAGCCCAGATCTCTTGTACTTGGGGTGAATGTTTTGATATTGTTCTGCATTCCGTCCATCAACTGTGTGTCTTTTGCATTTGTCACCCCAAGTGCGCCGGGTATGCCCAGACGTGGGTCCCGGGCTCACTGTGCCACTGGAATCAAGCTATCCTGGCTGAAGAGGGGTGAAACCCCGAAACCGGTCCTAGGATGCTTGTTTCCAGTCCAGGGAGGACCTGGCTTGGCAGTTCGGGCTGGACTGTTCCCATGAGGCACAGGATCAAGACTGATTTGCATATGGCTGGGTCTCAAACTGGAATGGCATGGTGAGCAAAAGAATGATGGATTTAGACCCAGATCTCTTGTACTGGGGTGAATGTTTTGATATTGTTCTGCATTCTGTCCATCAATTGTGTGTTTTTGCATTTGTCAGCCCTCGAGTGCGCCGGGTATGCCCAGACGTGGGTCCCAGTGCTCACTATGCCACTGGAATCAAGCTATCCTGGCTGAAGAGGGGTGAAACCCCGAAACCGGTCCTAGGATGCTTGTTTCCAGTCCAGGGAGGACCTGGCTTGGCAGTTCGGGCTGGACTGTTCCCATGAGGCACAGGATCAAGACTGATTTGCATATGGCTGGGTCTCAAACTGGGATGGCATGGTGAGCAAAAGAATGATGGATTTAGGCCCAGATCTCTGTGACTGCGGGTGAATGTTTTGATATTGTTCTGCATTCTGTCCATCAATTGTGTGTCTTTGCATTTCTCAGCCCCAAGTGCGACGGGTATGCCCAGACGTGGGTCCCGGGCTCACTGTGCCACTGGAATCAAGCTATCCTGGCTGAAGAGGGGTGAAACCCCGAAACCGGTCCTAGGATGCTTGTTTCCAGTCCAGGGAGGACCTGGCTTGGCAGTTCGGGCTGGACTGTTCCCATGAGGCACAGGATCAAGACTGATTTGCATATGGCCAGGTCTCAAACTGGAGTGGCATGGTGAGCAAAGAAACGATGGATTTAAGCCCAGATCTCTTGTACTGGGGTGAATGTTTTGACATTGTTCTGCATTCCGTCCATCAATTGTGTGTCTTTTGCATTTCTCGCCCTAAGTGCGACCGGGTATGCCCAGACGTGGGTCCCGGGCTCACTGTGCCACTGGAATCAAGCTATCCTGGCTGAAGAGGGGTGAAACCCCGAAACCGGTCCTAGGATGCTTGTTTCCAGTCCAGGGAGGACCTGGCTTGGCAGTTCGGGCTGGACTGTTCCCATGAGGCACAGGATCAAGACTGATTTGCATATGGCCAGGTCCAAACTGGGGTGGCATGGTGAGCAAAAGAATGATGGATTTAAGCCCAGATCTCTTGACTGGGGTGAATGTTTTGATTTGTTCTGCATTCCGTCCATCAATTGTTGTGTTTTGCTTTCTCGCCCTAAGTGTGCCGGGTATGCCCAGACGTGGGTCCCGGGCTCACTGTGCCACTGGAATCAAGCTATCCTGGCTGAAGAGCGGTGAAACCCCGAAACCGGTCCTAGGATGCTTGTTTCCAGTCCAGGGAGGACCTGGCTTGGCAGTTCGGGCTGGACTGTTCCCATGAGGCACAGGGTCAAGACTGATTTGCATATGGCTAGGTCTCAAACTGGGGTGGCATGGTGAGCAAAAGAATGATGGATTTAAGCCCAGATCTCTGTGACTGGGGTGAATGTTTTGATATTGTTCTGCATTCCGTCCATCAATTGTGTGTCTTTTGCATTTCTCGCCCTAAGTGCGCCGGGTATGCCCAGACGTGGGTCCCGGGCTCACTGTGCCACTGGAATCAAGCTATCCTGGCTGATGAGGGGTGAAACCCCGAAACCGGTCCTAGGATGCTTGTTTCCGGTCCAGGGAGGACCTGGCTTGGCAGTTCGGGCTGGACTGTTCCCATGAGGCACAGGATCAAGACTGATTTGCATATGGCTGGGTCTCAAACTGGGGTGGCATGGTGAGCAAAAGAATGATGGATTTAAGCCCAGATCTCTGTGACTGGGGTGAATGTTTTGATTTGTTCTGCATTCTGTCCATCAACTGTGTGTCTTTTGCATTCGTCGCCCTAAGTGCGCCGGGTATGCCCAGACGTGGGTCCCAGTGCTCACTGTGCCACTGGAATCAAGCTATCCTGGCTGAAGAGGGTGAAACCCCGAAACCGGTCCTAGGATGCTTGTTTCCGGTCCAGGGAGGACCTGGCTTGGCAGTTCGGGCTGGACTGTTCCCATGAGGCACAGGATCAAGACTGATTTGCATATGGCCAGGTTCAAACTGGGATGGCATGGTGAGCAAAAGAATGATGGATTTAGACCCAGATCTCTGTGACTGGGGGTGAATGTTTGATATTGTTCTGCATTCCGTCCATCAATTGTGTGTCTTTTGCATTTCTCGCCCTAAGTGCGCCGGGTATGCCCAGACGTGGGTCCCGGGCTCACTGTGCCACTGGAATCAAGCTATCCTGGCTGATGAGGGGTGAAACCCCGAAACCGGTCCTAGGATGCTTGTTTCCAGTCCAGGGAGGACCTGGCTTGGCAGTTCGGGCTGGACTGTTCCCATGAGGCACAGGATCAAGACTGATTTGCATATGGCCAGGTCTAAACTGGGGTGGCATGGTGAGCAAAAGAATGATGGATTTAGACCCAGATCTCTGTGACTGGGTGTGAATGTTTTGATATTGTTCTGCATTCCGTCCATCAATTGTATGTCTTTTGCATTTCTCACCCCGAGTGCGACGGGTATGCCCAGACGTGGGTCCCGGGCTCACTGTGCCACTGGAATCAAGCTATCCTGGCTGAAGAGGGGTGAAACCCCGAAACCGGTCCTAGGATGCTTGTTTCCGGTCCAGGGAGGACCTGGCTTGGCAGTTCGGGCTGGACTGTTCCCATGAGGCACAGGGTCAAGACTGATTTGCATATGGCCGGGTCTCAAACTGGAGTGGCATGGTGAGCAAAAGAATGATGGATTTAGACCCAGATCTCTTGTACTGGGGTGAATGTTTTGATTTGTTCTGCATTCCGTCCATCAATTGTGTGTCTTTTGCATTTCTCGCCCTAAGTGCGCCGGGTATGCCCAGACGTGGGTCCCGGGCTCACTGTGCCACTGGAATCAAGCTATCCTGGCTGATGAGGGGTGAAACCCCGAAACCGGTCCTAGGATGCTTGTTTCCGGTCCAGGGAGGACCTGGCTTGGCAGTTCGGGCTGGACTGTTCCCATGAGGCACAGGATCAAGACTGATTTGCATATGGCCAGGTCTAAACTGGGGTGGCATGGTGAGCAAAAACATGATGGATTTAGACCCAGATCTCTTGTACTGGGGGTGAATGTTTTGACATTGTTCTGCATTCTGTCCATCAACTGTGTGTCTTTTGCATTTCTCGCCCTAAGTGCGCCGGGTATGCCCAGACGTGGGTCCCAGTGCTCACTGTGCCACTGGAATCAAGCTATCCTGGCTGAAGAGGGGTGAAACCCCGAAACCGGTCCTAGGATGCTTGTTTCCAGTCCAGGGAGGACCTGGCTTGGCAGTTCGGGCTGGACTGTTCCCATGAGGCACAGGGTCAAGACTGATTTGCATATGGCCAGGTTCTAAACTGGGGATGGCATGGTGAGCAAAAGAACGATGGATTTAGGCCCAGATCTCTGTGACTGGGGTGAATGTTTTGATATTGTTCTGCATTCCGTCCATCAATTGTGTGTCTTTTGCATTTCTCGCCCTAAGTGCGCCGGGTATGCCCAGACGTGGGTCCCTTGCTCACTGTGCCACTGGAATCAAGCTATCCTGGCTGATGAGGGGTGAAACCCCGAAACCGGTCCTAGGATGCTTGTTTCCGGTCCAGGGAGGACCTGGCTTGGCAGTTCGGGCTGGACTGTTCCCATGAGGCACAGGGTCAAGACTGATTTGCATATGGCTGGGTTCTAAACTGGGGTGGCATGGTGAGCAAAAGAATGATGGATTTAGGCCCAGATCTCTGTGACTGGGTGTGAATGTTTTGATATTGTTCTGCATTCCGTCCATCAATTGTATGTCTTTTGCATTTCTCACCCCGAGTGCGACCGGGTATGCCCAGACGTGGGTCCCGGGCTCACTGTGCCACTGGAATCCAAGCTATCCTGGCTGATGAGGGGTGAAACCCCGAAACCGGTCCTAGGATGCTTGTTTCCGGTTCAGGGAGGACCTCGCTTGGCAGTTCGGGCTGGACTGTTCCCATGAGGCACAGGATCAAGACTGATTTGCATATGGCCAGGTCTAAACTGGGGTGGCATGGTGAGCAAAAACATGATGGATTTAAGCCCAGATCTCTTGTACTGGGGGTGAATGTTTTGATATTGTTCTGCATTCTGTCCATCAATTGTGTGTCTTTTGCATTTCTCACCCTGAGTGCGCCGGGTATGCCCAGACGTGGGTCCCGGGCTCACTGTGCCACTGGATTCAAGCTATCCTGGCTGATGAGGGGTGAAACCCCGAAACCGGTCCTAGGATGCTTGTTTCCAGTCCAGGGAGGACCTGGCTTGGCAGTTCGGGCTGGACTGTTCCCATGAGGCACAGGATCAAGACTGATTTGTATATGGCCAGGTTCAAAACTGGGGTGGCATGGTGAGCAAAAGAATGATGGATTTAGACCCAGATCTCTGTGACTGGGGTTGAATGTTTTGATATTGTTCTGCATTCCGTCCATCAATTGTGTGTCTTTGCATTTCTCACCCTAAGTGCGCCGGGTATGCCCAGACGTGGGTCCCGGGCTCATCTGTGCCACTGGAATCAAGCTATCCTGGCTGAAGAGGGGTGAAACCCCGAAACCGGTCCTAGGATGCTTGTTTCCAGTCCAGGGAGGACCTGGCTTGGCAGTTCGGGCTGGACTGTTCCCATGAGGCACAGGGTCAAGACTGATTTGCATATGGCCAGGTCTAAACTGGGGTGGCATGGTGAGCAAAAGAATGATGGATTTAAGCCCAGATCTATTGTACTGGGGGTGAATGTTTTGACATTGTTCTGCATTCTGTCCATCAATTGTGTGTCTTTTGCATTTCTCGCCCTAAGTGCGACGGGTATGCCCAGACGTGGGTCCCGGGCTCACTGTGCCACTGGATTCAAGCTGATCCTGGCTGATGAGGGGTGAAACTCCGAAACCGGTCCTAGGATGCTTGTTTCCAGTCCAGGGAGGACCTGGCTTGGCAGTTCGGGCTGGACTGTTCCCATTGAGGCACAGGATCAAGACTGATTTGCATATGGCCAGGTCCAAACTGGGATGGCATGGTGAGCAAAAGAATGATGGATTTAAGCCCAGATCTCTTGTACTGGGGTGAATGTTTTGATATTGTTCTGCATTCCGTCCATCAATTGTGTGTCTTTGCATTTCTCAGCCCTAAGTGTGACCGGGTATGCCCAGACGTGGGTCCCAGGCTCATCTGTGCCACTGGAATCAAGCTATCCTGGCTGATGAGGGGTGAAACCCCGAAACCGGTCCTAGGATGCTTCTTTCCGGTCCAAGGAGGACCTGGCTTGGCAGTTCGGGCTGGACTGTGCCCATGAGGCACAGGATCAAGACTGATTTGCATATGGCCAGGTCTAAACTGGGGTGGCATGGTGAGCAAAAGAATGATGGATTTAGGCCCAGATCTCTTGTACTTGGGGTGAATGTTTTGATATTGTTCTGCATTCCGTCCATCAATTGTGTGTCTTTTGCTTTCTCGCCCTAAGTGCGCCGGGTATGCCCAGACGTGGGTCCCGGGCTCACTGTGCCACTGGAATCAAGCTATCCTGGCTGAAGAGGGGTGAAACCCCAAAACCGGTCCTAGGATGCTTGTTTCCGGTCCAGGGAGGACCTGGCTTGGCAGTTCGGGCTGGACTGTTCCCATGAGGCACAGGATCAAGACTGATTTGCATATGGCCAGGTTCTAAACTGGAGTGGCATGGTGAGCAAAAGAATGATGGATTTAGTGCCCAGATCTCTGTGACTTGGGGTGAATGTTTTGATTTGTTCTGCATTCCGTCCATCAATTGTGTGTCTTTTGCATTTCTCACCCCGAAGTGCGCCGGGTATGCCCAGACGTGGGTCCCAGTGCTCACTGTGCCACTGGATTCAAGCTATCCTGGCTGATAGAGGTGTGAAACCCCGAAACCGGTCCTAGGATGCTTGTTTCCGGTCCAGGGAGGACCTGGCTTGGCAGTTCGGGCTGGACTGTTCCCATGAGGCACAGGATCAAGACTGATTTGCATATGGCCGGGTTCTAAACTGGGATGGCCATGGTGAGCAAAAGAATGATGGATTTAGACCCAGATCTCTTGTACTTGGGGTGAATGTTTTGATATTGTTCTGCATTCTGTCCATCAACTGTGTGTCTTTGCTTTCTGTCGCCCTGAGTGCGCCGGGTATGCCCAGACGTGGGTCCCGGGCTCACTGTGCCACTGGATTCAAGCTATCCTGGCTGATAGAGTGGTGAAACCCCGAAACCGGTCCTAGGATGCTTGTTTCCGGTCCAGGGAGGACCTGGCTTGGCAGTTCGGGCTGGACTGTTCCCATGAGGCACAGGGTCAAGACTGATTTGCATATGGCCGGGTTCTAAACTGGGGTGGCATGGTGAGCAAAAGAATGATGGATTTAGACCCAGATCTCTTGTACTAGGGGTGAATGTTTTGATATTGTTCTGCATTCTGTCCATCAATTGTGTGTCTTTGCTTTCTAGTCACCTCGAGTGCGACCTGGTATGCCCAGACGTGGGTCCCGGGCTCATTGTGCCACTGGAATCAAGCTATCCTGGCTGATGAGGGGTGAAACCCCGAAACCGGTCCTAGGATGCTTGTTTCCAGTCCAGGGAGGACCTGGCTTGGCAGTTCGGGCTGGACTGTTCCCATGAGGCACAGGATCAAGACTGATTTGCATATGGCTGGGTCTCAAACTGGGGTGGCATGGTGAGCAAAAGAATGATGGATTTAGACCCAGATCTCTGTGACTGGGGTGAATGTTATGACATTGTTCTGCATTCTGTCCATCAATTGTGTGTCTTTACATTTCTCAGCCCTGAGTGCGCCGGGTATGCCCAGACGTGCGTCCCGGGCTCACTGCGCCACTGGATTCAAGCTATCCTGGCTGATGAGGGGTGAAACCCCGAAACCGGTCCTAGGATGCTTGTTTCCAGTCCAGGGAGGACCTGGCTTGGCAGTTCGGGCTGGACTGTTCCCATGAGGCACTGGATCAAGACTGATTTGCATATGGCCAGGTCTCAAACTGGGGTGGCATGGTGAGCAAAAGAATGATGGATTTAAGCCCAGATCTCTTGACTGGGGTGAATGTTTTGACATTAGTTCTGCATTCCGTCCATCAACTGTGTGTCTTTTGCATTTCTCACCCTAAGTGCGCCGGGTATGCCCAGACGTGGGTCCCAGTGCTCACTGTGCCACTGGAATCAAGCTATCATGGCTGAAGAGGTGTGAAACCCCGAAACCGGTCCTAGGATGCTTGTTTCCGGTCCAGGGAGGACCTGGCTTGGCAGTTCGGGCTGGATTGTTCCCATGAGGCACAGTGGTCAAGACTGATTTGCATATGGCTGGGTTCTAAACTGGAGTGCCATGGTGAGCAAAAGAATGATGGATTTAAGCCCAGATCTCTGTGACTGGGGGTGAATGTTTTGATATTGTTCTGCATTCCGTCCATCAATTGTGTGTCTTTTGCTTTCTCGCCCTAAGTGCGACCGGGTATGCCCAGACGTGGGTCCCGGGCTCACTGTGTCACTTGATCCAAGCTATCCTGACTGATGAGGGGTGAGACCTCAAAACCGGTCCTAGGATGCTTGTTTCCGGTTCAGGGAGGACCTCGCTTGGCAGTTCGGGCTGGACTGTTCCCATGAGGCACAGGATCAAGACTGATTTGCATTTGGCTGGGTCTAACCTTGGGATGGCATGGTGAGCAAAAACATGATGGATTTAGACCCAGATCTCTTGTACTGGGGGTGAATGTTTTGATATTGTTCTGCATTCCGTCCATCAATTGTGTGTCTTTTGCATTTGTCACCCTAAGTGGGACGGGTATGCCCAGACGTGGGTCCCAGTGCTCACTGTGCCACTGGAATCAAGCTATCCTGGCTGATGAGGGGTGAAACCCCGAAACCGGTCCTAGGATGCTTGTTTCCGGTCCAGGGAGGACCTGGCTTGGCAGTTCGGGCTGGACTGTTCCCATGAGGCACAGGATCAAGACTGATTTGCATATGGCCAGGTCTCAAACTGGGGTGGCATGGTGAGCAAAAGAATGATGGATTTAGGCCCAGATCTCTTGTACTGGGGGTGAATGTTTTGATATTGTTCTGCATTCCGTCCATCAACTGTGTGTCTTTTGCATTTCTCGCCCTAAGTGCGACGGGTATGCCCAGACGTGGGTCCCGGGCTCACTGTGCCACTGGATTCAAGCTATCCTGGCTGATGAGGGGTGAAACCCCGAAACCGGTCCTAGGATGCTTGTTTCCGGTCCAGGGAGGACCTGGCTTGGCAGTTCGGGCTGGACTGTTCCCATGAGGCACAGGGTCAAGACTGATTTGCATATGGCTGGGTCTCAAACTGGGATGGCATGGTGAGCAAAAGAATGATGGATTTAGGCCCAGATCTCTTGTACTGGGTGTGAATGTTTTGATATTGTTCTGCATTCTGTCCATCAACTGTATGTCTTTTGCATTCGTCACCCCGAAGTGCGCCGGGTATGCCCAGACGTGGGTCCCGGGCTCACTGTGCCACTGGAATTAAGCTATCCTGGCTGATGATGGGTGAAACCCCGAAACCGGTCCTAGGATGCTTGTTTCCGGTCCAGGGAGGACCTGGCTTGGCAGTTCGGGCTGGACTGTTCCCATGAGGCACAGGATCAAGACTGATTTGCATTTGGCCAGGTCTAAACTGGGCTGGCATGGTGAGCAAAAACATGATGGATTTAGACCAAGATCTCTTGTACTGGGGGTGAATGTTTCGACATTGTTCTGCATTCCGTCCATCAATTGTGTGTCTTTTGCATTTCTCGCCCTAAGTGCGACGGGTATGCCCAGACGTGGGTCCCGGGCTCACTGTGCCACTGGATTCAAGCTATCCTGGCTGATGAGGGGTGAAACCCCGAAACCAGTCCTAGGATGCTTGTTTCTAGTCCAGGGAGGACCTGGCCTGGCAGTTCGGGCTGGACTGTTCCCATGAGGCACAGGAACAAGACTGAATTGCATATGGCTAGGTCTCAAACTGGGGTGGCATGGTGAGCAAAAGAATGATGGATTTAGACGCAGATCTCTTGACTTGAGGTGAATGTTTTGATTTGTTCTGCATTCCGTCCATCAATTGTGTGTCTCTTGCATTTCTCGCCCTAAGTGCGCCGGGTATGCCCAGACGTGGGTCCCAGGCTCACTGTGCCACTGGATTCAAGCTATCCTGGCTGATGAGTGGTGAAACCCCGAAACCGGTCCTAGGATGCTAGTTTCCGGTCCAGGGAGGACCTGGCTTGGCAGTTCGGGCTGGAGCTGTACCCATGAGGCACAGGATCAAGCCTGATTTGCATATGGCCAGGTCTCAAACTGGGGTGGCATGGTGAGCAAAAGAATGATGGATTTAAGCCCAGATCTCTTGACTGGGGATGAATGTTTTGATATTGTTCTGCATTCCGTTCATCAATTGTTGTTTCTTGTTTTCTCGCCCTAAGTGCGCCGGGTATGCCCAGACGTGGGTCCCGGGCTCATCTATGCCACTGGATTCAAGCGATCCTGGCTGATGATGGGTGAAACCCCGAAACCCGTCCTGGGATGCTTGTTTCCGGTCCAGGGAGGACCTGGCTTGGCAGTTCGGGCTGGACTGTTCCCATGAGGCACAGGATCAAGACTGATTTGCATATGGCTAGGTCTCAAACTGGGGTGGCATGGTGAGCAAAAGAATGATGGATTTAAGCCCAGATCTCTTGTACTGGGGTGAATGTTATGATATTGTTCTGCATTCCGTCCATCAATTGTGTGTCTTTGCATTTGTCTAGCCCTAAGTGCGCCGGGTAATGCCCAGACGTGGGTCCCGGGCTCACTGTGCCACTGGATTCAAGCAATCCTGGCTGATTAGGGGTGAAACCCCAAAACCGGTCCTAGGATGCTTGTTTCCAGTCCAGGGAGGACCTGGCTTGGCAGTTCGGGCTGGACTGATCCCATGAGGCATGGGATCAAGACTGATTTGCATATGGCCAGGTTCTAAACTGGTGTGGCATGGTGAGCAAAAGAATGATGGATTTAAGCCCAGATGTCTTGTACTGGGTGTGAATGTTTTGATATTGTTCTGCATTCCGTCCATCAATTGTGTGTCTTTTGCATTTCTCGCCCGAAGTGCGACCGGGTATGCCCAGACGTGGGTCCCGGGCTCACTGTGCCACTGGATTTAAGCTATCCTGGCTGATGAGGGGTGAAACCCCAAAACCGGTCCTAGGATGCTTGTTTCCAGTGCAGGGAGGACCTGGCTTGGCAGTTTGGTCTGTATTGTTCCCGTGAGGCACAGGATCAAGACTGATTTGCATATGGCCAGGTCTTAAACAGGAGTGGCATGGTGAGCAAAAGAATGATGGATTTAAGCCCAGATCTCTTGACTGGGGGTGAATGTTTTGATTTGTTCTGCATTCCATCCATCAATTGTTTGTCTTTGCTTTCTCAGCCCTAAGTGTGACCGGGTATGCCCAGACATGCGTCACGGGCTCACTGTGTCACTGGATTCAAGCTATCCTGTCTGATGAGGGGTGAAACCCCAAAATCGGTCCTAGGATGCTTGTTTCCAGTCCAGGGAGGACCTGGCTTGGCAGTTCGGGCTGGACTGTTCCCATGAGGCACAGGATCAAGACTGATTTGCATATGGCCTGGTCTAAACTGGGGTGGCATGGTGAGCAAAAGAATGATGGAGTTAACGCAGATCTCTTGACCGGGGGTGAATGTTTTGATTTGTTCTGAATTCCGTCCATCAATTGTGTGTCTTCTGCTTTCTCGCACTAAGTGCACCGGGTATGCCCAGACATGGGTCCCGGGCTCACTGTGCCACTGGATTCAAGCGATCCTGGCTGATGATGGGTGAAACCCCGAAAGCCGTCCTAGGATGCTAGTTTCGGGTCCAGGGAGAACATGGCTTGGCAGTTCGGGCTGGACTGTACCCATGAGGCACAGGATCAAGACTGATTTGCATTTGGCCAGGTCAAAACTGGGGTGGCATTGTGAGCAAAAGAATGATGGATTTAACCCAGATCTCTTGACTGGGGTAAATGTTTTGATTTGTTCTGCATTCCGTCCATCAACTGTTGTCTTTGCATTTCTAGCCCTAAGTGCGCCGGGTATGCCCAGACATGCGTCCCGGGCTCACTGCGCAACTGGATTCAAGCTATCCTGTCTGATGAGGGCTGAAACCCCAAAACCGGTCATAGGATGCTTGTTTTTGGTCCAAGGAGGACCTGGCTTGGCAGTTCGGGCTGGACTGTTCCCATGAGGCACAGGATCAAGACTGATTTGCATATGGCCAGGTCTAAACTGGGGTGGCATTGTGAGCAAAAGAATGATGGAATTAATGCAATCTCTTAACTTGGGGTGAATGTTTTGATTTGTTCTGCATTCCGTCCATCAATTGTGTGTCTTTTGCTTTCTCGCCCGAAGAGCGCCGGGTATGCCCAGACGTGGGTCCCAGGCTCACTGTGCCACTGGAGTCAAGCTATCCTGGCTGATAAGTGGTGAAACCCCGAAACCGGTCCTAGGATGCTTGTTTCCGGTCCAGGAAGGACCTGGCTTGGCAGTTCGGGCTGGAGAGTTCCCATGATGCACAGGATCAAGACTGATTTGCATATGGCCAGGTCTAAACTGGGGGGGGGCATGGTGTGCAAAAGAATGATGGATTTAATGCAGATCTCTTGACTTGAGGTGAATGTTTTGATTTGTTCTGCATTACGTCCATCAATTGTGTGTCTCTTGTTTTCTCGCCCTAAGTGCGCCGGGTATGCCCAGACGTGGGTCCCAGGCTCACTGTGCCACTGGATTCAAGCTATCCTGGCTGATAGTGGTGAAACCCCGAAACCGGTCCTAGGATGCTAGTTTCCGGTCCAGGGAGGACCTGGCTTGGTAGTTCGGGCTGGAGCGTACCCATGAGGCACAGGATCAAGACTGATTTGCATATGGCCAGGTCTCAAACTGGGGTGGCATGGTGAGCAAAAGAATGATGGATTTAAGCCCAGATCTCTTGACTGGGGACGAATGTTTTGATTTGTTCTGCATTCCATTCATTAATTGTGTGTCTTATGCTTTTGTCGCCCTGAGTGGGACGGGTATGCCCAGACGTGGGTCCCGGGCTCATCTATGCCACTGGATTCAAGCGATCCTGGCTGATGATGGGTGAAACCCCGAAACCCGTCCTGGGATGCTTGTTTCCGGTCCAGGGAGGACTTGGCTTGGCAGTTCGGGCTTGACTGTTCCCATGAGGCACAGGATCAAGACTGATTTGCATTTAGCCAGGTCTAAACTGGGGTGGCATGGTAAGCAAAAGAATGATGGATTTAAGCCCAGATCCCTGTGACTGGGGGTAAATGTTTTGATATTGTTCTGCATTCCGTCCATCAATTGTGTGTCTTGCATTTGTCTAGCCCTAAGTGCGCCTGGTATGCCCAGACGTGGGTCCCGGGCTCACTGTGCCACTGGATTCAAGCTATCCTGGCTGATTAGGGGTGAAACCCCAAAACCGGTCCTAGGATGCTTGTTTCCAGTCCAGGGAGGACCTGGCTTGGCAGTTCGGGCTGGACTGATCCCATGAGGCATGGGATCAAGACTGATTTGAATATGGCCAGGTCTAAACAGGTGTGGCATTGTGAGCAAAAGAATGATGGATTTAGACGCAGATGTCTTGTACTGGGTGTGAATGTTTGATATTTGTTCTGCATTCCATCCATCAATTGTGTGTCTTTTGCTTTCTCGCCCGAAGTGCACCGGGTATGCCCAGACGTGGGTCCCGGGCTCACTGTGCCACTGGATTTAAGCTATCCTGGCTGATGAGGGGTGAAACCCCAAAACCGATCCTAGGATGCTTGTTTCCGGTGCACGGAGGACCTGGCTTGGCAGTTTGGTCTGTATTGTTCCCGTGAGGCACAGGATCAAGACTGATTTGCATATGGCCAGGTCTAAACAGGGGTGGCATTGTGAGCAAAAGAATGATGGATTTAACCCAGATCTCTTGACTGGGGGTAAATGTTTTGATTTGTTCTGCATTCCATCCATCAATTGTTTGTCTTGCTTTCTAGCCCTAAGTGTACCGGGTATGCCCAGACATGCGTACGGGCTCACTGTGTCACTGGATTTAAGCTATCCTGTCTGATGAGGGGTGAAACCCCAAAATCGGTCCTAGGATGCTTGTTTCCAGTCCAGGGAGGACCTGGCTTGGCAGTTCGGGCTGGACTGTTCCCATGAGGCACAGGATCAAGACTGATTTGCATATGTCCAGGTCTAAACTGGGGTGGCATGGTGAGCAAAAGAATGATGGAGTTAAGCGCAGATCTCTTGTACCGGGGTGAATGTTTTGATATTGTTCTGAATTCCGTCCATCAATTGTGTGTCTTCTGCATTTCGTCACCCTAAGTGGGACCGGGTATGCCCAGACATGGGTCCCGGGCTCACTGTGCCACTGGATTCAAGCTATCCTGGCTGATGAGGGGTGAAACCCCAAAACTTGTCCTAGGATGCTTCTTTCCAGTCCAGGGAGGACCTGGCTTGGTAGTTCGGCCTGGACTATTCCCATGAGGCACAGGATCAAGACTTATTTGCATATGGCCAGGTCCAAACTGGGGTGGCATGGTGAGCAAAAGAATGATGGATTTAGACGCAGATCTCTGTGACTGGGGATGAATGTTTTGATTTGTTCTGCATTCCGTTCATTAATTGTGTGTCTTATGCATTTCTCGCCCTAAGTGCGCCGGGTATGCCCAGTCGTGGGTCCCGGGCTCATCTATGCCACTGGATTCAAGCGATCCTGGCTGATGATGGGTGAAACCCCGAAACCGGTCCTAAGATGCTAGTTTCCGGTCCAGGGAGAACCTGGCTTGGAAGTTCGGGCTGGACTGTACCCATGAGGCACAGGGTCAAGACTGATTTGCATATGGCTGGGTTCAACCTGGAATGGCATGGTGAGCAAAAAACGATGGATTTAGGCCCAGATCTCTGTACTGGGGTGAATGTATGACATTGTTCTGCATTCTGTCCATCAACTGTTGTTTTTGCATTTGTCACCCCGAGTGGGACGGGTATGCCCAGACGTGGGTCCCGTGCTCTCCATGCCACTGGAATCAAGCTATCCTGGCTGAAGAGGGGTGAAACCCCGAAACCGGTCCTAGGATGCTTGTTTCCAGTCCAGGGAGGACCTGGTTTGACAGTTCGGGCTGGACTGTTCCCATGAGGCACAGGGTCAAGACTGATTTGCATATGGCTGGGTTCAAACTGGAATGGCATGGTGAGCAAAAAAACGATGGATTTAGGTCCAGATCTCTGTACTGGGGTGAATGTATGACATTGTTCTGCATTCTGTCCATCAACTGTTGTTTTTGCATTTGTCACCCCGAGTGGGACGGGTATGCCCAGACGTGGGTCCCGTGCTCTCCATGCCACTGGAATCAAGCTATCCTGGCTGAAGAGGGGTGAAACCCCGAAACCGGTCCTAGGATGCTTGTTTCCAGTCCAGGGAGGACCTGGTTTGGCAGTTCGGGCTGGACTGTTCCCATGAGGCACAGGGTCAAGACTGATTTGCATATGGCTGGGTTCAAACTGGAATGGCATGGTGAGCAAAAAAACGATGGATTTAGGTCCAGATCTCTGTACTGGGGTGAATGTATGACATTGTTCTGCATTCTGTCCATCAACTGTTGTTTTTGCATTTGTCACCCCGAGTGGGACGGGTATGCCCAGACGTGGGTCCCGTGCTCTCCATGCCACTGGAATCAAGCTATCCTGGCTGAAGAGGGGTGAAACCCCGAAACCGGTCCTAGGATGCTTGTTTCCAGTCCAGGGAGGACCTGGTTTGGCAGTTCGGGCTGGACTGTTCCCATGAGGCACAGGGTCAAGACTGATTTGCATATGGCTGGGTTCAAACTGGAATGGCATGGTGAGCAAAAAAACGATGGATTTAGGCCCAGATCTCTGTACTGGGGTGAATGTATGACATTGTTCTGCATTCTGTCCATCAACTGTTGTTTTTGCATTTGTCACCCCGAGTGGGACGGGTATGCCCAGACGTGGGTCCCGTGCTCTCCATGCCACTGGAATCAAGCTATCCTGGCTGAAGAGGGGTGAAACCCCGAAACCGGTCCTAGGATGCTTGTTTCCAGTCCAGGGAGGACCTGGTTTGGCAGTTCGGGCTGGACTGTTCCCATGAGGCACAGGGTCAAGACTGATTTGCATATGGCTGGGTTCAAACTGGAATGGCATGGTGAGCAAAAAACAATGGATTTAGGCCCAGATCTCTGTACTGGGGTGAATGTATGACATTGTTCTGCATTCTGTCCATCAACTGTTGTTTTTGCATTTGTCACCCCGAGTGGGACGGGTATGCCCAGACGTGGGTCCCGTGCTCTCCATGCCACTGGAATCAAGCTATCCTGGCTGAAGAGGGGTGAAACCCCGAAACCGGTCCTAGGATGCTTGTTTCCAGTCCAGGGAGGACCTGGTTTGGCAGTTCGGGCTGGACTGTTCCCATGAGGCACAGGGTCAAGACTGATTTGCATATGGCTGGGTTCAAACTGGAATGGCATGGTGAGCAAGAAAACGATGGATTTAGGCCCAGATCTCTGTACTGGGGTGAATGTATGACATTGTTTTGCATTCTGTCCATCAACTGTTGTTTTTGCATTTGTCACCCCGAGTGGGACGGGTATGCCCAGACGTGGGTCCCGTGCTCTCCATGCCACTGGAATCAAGCTATCCTGGCTGAAGAGGGGTGAAACCCCGAAACCGGTCCTAGAATGCTTGTTTCCAGTCCAGGGAGGACCTGGTTTGGCAGTTCGGGCTGGACTGTTCCCATGAGGCACAGGGTCAAGACTGATTTGCATATGGCTGGGTTCAAACTGGAATGGCATGGTGAGCAAAAAAACGATGGATTTAGGCCCAGATCTCTGTACTGGGGTGAATGTATGACATTGTTCTGCATTCTGTCCATCAACTGTTGTTTTTGCATCGGACTCTACCCATGAGGCACAGGATCAAGACTGATTTGCATTTGGCCAGGTCAAAACTGGGGTGGCATGGTGAGCAAAAGAATGATGGATTTAACCCAGATCTCTTGACTGGGGTAAATGTTTTGATTTGTTCTGCATTCCGTCCATCAATTGTGTGTCTTGCTTTCTAGCCCTAAGTGCGCCGGGTATGCCCAGACATGCGTCCCGGGCTCACTGCGCCACTGGATTCAAGCTATCCTGTCTGATGAGGGGTGAAACCCCAAAACCGGTCATAGGATGCTTGTTTTCGGTCCAAGGAGGACCTGGCTTGGCAGTTCGGGCTGGACTGTGCCCATGAGGCACAGGATCAAGACTGATTTGCATATGGCCAGGTCTAAACTGGGGTGGCATGGTGAGCAAAAGAATGATGGAATTAATGCAGATCTCTTGACTTGGGGTGAATGTTTTGATTTGTTCTGCATTCTGTCCATGGATTGTGTGTCTTTTGCTTTCTCGCCCGAAGAGCGCCGGGTATGCCCAGACGTGGGTCCCAGGCTCACTGTGCCACTGGATTCAAGCTATCCTGGCTGATAAGTTGTGAAACCCCGAAACCGGTCCTAGGATGCTTGTTTCCGGTCCAGGAAGGACCTGGCTTGGCAGTTCGGGCTGGAGAGTTCCCATGAGGCACAGGATCAAGACTGATTTGCATATGGCCAGGTCTAAACTGGGGGGGCATGGTGTGCAAAAGAATGATGGATTTAACGCAGATCTCTTGACTTGGGGTGAATGTTTTGATTTGTTCTGCATTCCGTCCATCAAATGTGTGTCTTTTGTTTTCTCGCCCTAAGAGCGCCTGGTATGCCCAGACATTGGTCCCGGGCTCACTGTGCCACTGGATTCAAGCTATCCTGCCTGATAAGTGGTGAAACCCCGAAACCGGTCCTAAGATGCTTGTTTCCAGTCTAGGGAGGACCTGGCTTGGCAGTTCGGGCTGGAGAGTTCCCATGAGGCACAGGATCAAGACTGATTTGCTTATGGCCAAGTCAAAACTGGGGGGGGGGGCATGGTGAGCAAAAGAATGATGGATTTAACGCAGATCTCTTGAGTGGGGGTGAATGTTTTGATTTGTTCTGATTCCGTCCATCAATTGTGTGTCTTTTGCTTTCTCGCCCTGAGTGCGCCAGGTATGCCCAGACATGCGTCCGGGCTCACGGTGCCACTGGAATGAAGCTAACCTGTCTGATGAGCGTTGAAACCCCGAAACCGGTCATAGGATGCTTGTTTTTGGTCCAAGGAGGACATGGCTTGGCAGTACGGGCTGGACTGTTCCCATGAGGTACTGGATTAAGACTGATTTGCATATGGCCAGGTCTAAACTGGGGTGGCATGGTGAGCAAAAGAATGATGGATTTAACCCAGATCTCGTGACTGGGGGTGAATGTTTTGATTTGTTCTGCATTCCGTCCATCAATTGTGTGTCTTATGCTTTCTGGCCCTAAGTGAGCCGGGTATGCCCAGACATGGGTCCCGGGCTCATTTTCCAACTGGATTCAAGTGATCCTGGCTGATGATGGGTGAAACCCCGAAACCAGGCCTAGGATACTTGTTTCCGGTCCAGGGAGGACCTGGCTTGGCAGTTTGGGCTGGACTGTACCCATGAGGCACAGGATCAAGACTGTTTTGCATTTGGCCATGTCAAAACTGGGGTGGCATGGTGAGCAAAAGAATGATGGATTTAACCCAGATCCCTTGACTGGGGGTAAATGTTTTGTTTTGTTCTGCATTCCGTCCATCAATTGTGTGTCTTGCTTTCTAGCCCTAAATGCGCCTGGTATGCTCAGACGTGGGTCCCGGGCTCATTGTGCCACTGGATTCAAGCTATCCTGGCTGATGAGGGGTGAAACCCCAAAACCGGTCCTAGGATGCTTGTTTCCAGTCCAGGGAGGACCTGGCTTGGCAGTCCGGGCTGGACTGTTCCCATGAGGCACAGGATCAAGACTGATTTGCATATGGCCAGGTCTAAACTGGGGTGGCATTGTGAGCAAAAGAATGATGGATTTAACGCAGATCTCTTGACTGCGGGTTAATGTTTTGATTTGTTCTGCATTCCGTCCATTAATTGTGTGTCTTTTGCTTTCTCGCACTAAGTGCGCCGGGTATGCCCAGACATGGGTCCCGGGCTCACTGTGCAACTGGATTCAAGCGATCCTGGCTGATGATGGGTGAAACCCCGAAACCGGTCCTAGGATGCTTGTTTCCGGTCCAGCGAGGACCTGTCTTGGCAGTTCGGGCTTGACTGTACCCATGAGGCACAGGATCAAGACTGATTTGCATTTGGCCAATTCAAAACTGGGGTGGCATGGTGAGCAAAAGAATGATGGATTTAACCCAGATCTCTTGACTGGGGGTAAATGTTTTGATTTGTTCTGCATTCCGTCCATCAATTGTGTGTCTTATGCTTTCTGGCCCTAAGTGCGCCGGGTATGCCCAGACGTGGGTCCCGGGCTCATTTTGCAACTGGATTAAAGCGATCCTGGCTGATGATGGGTGAAACCCCGAAACCAGGCCTAGGATACTTGTTTCCGGTCCAGGGAGGACCTGGCTTGGCAGTTTGGGCTGGACTGTACCCATGAGGCACAGGATCAAGACTGTTTTGCATTTGGCCATGTCAAAACTGGGGTGGCATGGTGAGCAAAACAATGATGGATTTAACCCAGATCCCTTGACTGGGGGTAAATGTTTTGTTTTGTTCTGCATTCCGTCCATCAATTGTGTGTCTTGCTTTCTAGCCCTAAATGCGCCTGGTATGTCCAGACGTGGGTCCCGGGCTCACTGTGCCACTGGATTCAAGCTATCCTGGCTGATGAGGGGTGAAACCCCTAAACCGGTCCTAGGATGCTTGTTTCCAGTCCAGGGAGGACCTGGCTTGGCAGTCCGGGCTGGACTGTTCCCATGAGGCACAGGATCAAGACTGATTTGCATATGGCCAGGTCTAAACTGGGGTGGCATGGTGAGCAAAAGAATGATGGATTTAACGCAGATCTCTTGACTGCGGGTTAATGTTTTGATTTGTTCTGCATTCCGTCCATTAATTGTGTGTCTTTTGCTTTCTCGCACTAAGTGCGCCGGGTATGCCCAGACATGGGTCCCGGGCTCACTGTGCCACTGGATTCAAGCGATCCTGGCTGATGATGGGTGAAACCCCGAAACCGGTCCTAGGATGCTTGTTTCCGGTCCAGCGAGGACCTGTCTTGGCAGTTCGGGCTTGACTGTACCCATGAGGCACAGGATCAAGACTGATTTGCATTTGGCCATGTCAAAACTGGGGTGGCATGGTGAGCAAAAGAATGATGGATTTAACCCAGATCCCTTGACTGGGGGTAAATGTTTTGTTTTGTTCTGCATTCCGTCCATCAATTGTGTGTCTTGCTTTCTAGCCCTAAATGCGCCTGGTATGTCCAGACGTGGGTCCCGGGCTCACTGTGCCACTGGATTCAAGCTATCCTGGCTGATGATGGGTGAAACCCCGAAACCAGGCCTAGGATGCTTGTTTCCAGTCCAGGGAGGACCTGGCTTGGCAGTTTGGGCTGGACTGTTCCCATGAGGCACAGGATCAAGACTGATTTGCATATGGCCAGGTCTAAACTGGGGTGGCATGGTGAGCAAAAGAATGATGGATTTAACGCAGATCTCTTGACTGCGGGTTAATGTTTTGATTTGTTCTGCATTCGGTCCACTAATTGTGTGTCTTTTGCTTTCTCGCACTAAGTGCGCCGGGTATGCCCAGACATGGGTCCCGGGCTCACTGTGCCACTGGATTCAAGCGATCCTGGCTGATGATGGGTGAAACCCCGAAACCGGTCCTAGGATGCTTGTTTCCGGTCCAGCGAGGACCTGTCTTGGCAGTTCGGGCTTGACTGTACCCATGAGGCACAGGATCAAGACTGATTTGCATTTGGCCAATTCAAAACTGGGGTGGCATGGTGAGCAAAAGAATGATGGATTTAACCCAGATCTCTTGACTGGGGGTAAATGTTTTGATTTGTTCTGCATTCCGTCCATCAATTGTGTGTCTTATGCTTTCTCGCCAGAGTGCGCCGGGTATGCCCAGACGAGGGTCCCAGGCTCATTTTGCCACTTGATTCAAGCGATCCTGGCTGATGAGGGGTGAAACCCCGAAACCGGTCCTAGTATGCTTGTTTTCGGTCCAGGGGGACCTGGCTTGGCAGTTCGGGCTGGATTGTTCCCATGAGGCACAGGATCAAGACTGATTTGCATATGGCCAGGTCTAAACTGGGTTGGCATGGTGAGCAAAAGAATGATGGAATTAACTCAGATCTCTTGACTGGGGGTGAATTTTTTGATTTGTTCTGCATTCCGTCCATCAATTGTGTGTCTTTTGCTTTCCTGCACTAAGTGTGCTGGGTATGCCCAGACATGGGTCCCGGGCTCACTGTACCACTGGATTCAAGCTATCCTGGCTGATGAGGGGTGAAACCCCGAAACCTGTCCTAGGATGCTTCTTTCCAGTCCAGGGAGGACCTGGCTTGGCAGTTCGGGCTGGACTGTTCCCATGAGGCACAGGATCAAGACTGATTTGCATATGGCCAGGTCTAAACAGGAGTGGCATTGTGAGCAAAAGAATGATGGATTTAACCCAGATCTCTTGACTGGGTGTGAATGTTTTGATTTGTTCTGCATTCCGTCCCTCAATTGAATGTCTTTTGCTTTCTCGCCCGAAGTGCGCCGGGTATGCCCAGACGTGGGTCCCGGGATCACTGTGCCACTGGATTTAAGCTATCCTGGCTGATGAGGGGTGAAACACCGAAACCGGTCCTAGGATGCTTGTTTCCGGTCCAGGGAGGACCTGGCTTGGCAGTTCGGGCTGTATTGTTCCCATGAGGCACAGGATCAAGACTGATTTGCATATGGCCAGGTCTAAACTGGGGTGGCATGGTGAGCAAAAGAATGATGGATTTAACAAAGATCTCTTGACTGGGGGTGAATGTTTTGATTTGTTCTGCATTCCATCCATCAATTGTTTGTCTTTTGCTTTCTCGCCCTAAGTGCGCCGGGTATGCCCAGACGTGGGTCCCGGGCTCACTGTGCCACTGGATTCAAGCGATCCTGGCTGATGATGGGTGAAACCCCGAAACCCGTCCTAAGATGCTAGTTTCCGGTCCAGGGAGAACCTGGCTTGGAAGTTCGGGCTGGACTGTACCCATGAGGCACAGGATCAAGACTGATTTGCATATGGCCAGGTCTAAACTGGGGTGGCATGGTGAGCAAAAGAATGATGGAATTAATGCAGAACTCTTGAGTGGGGGTGAATGTTTTGATTTTTTCTGCATTCCGTCCATCAATTGTGTGTCTTTTGCTTTCTCGCCCTAAGTGCGCCGGATATGCCCAGACGTGGGTCCCAGTCTCACTGTGCCACTGGATTCAAGCTATCATGGCTGATGAGGGGTGAAACCGCGAAACCGGTCCTAGGATGCTTGTTTCCGGTCCAGGGGGACCTGGCTTGGCAGTTCGGGCTGGATTGTTCCCATGAGGCACAGGATCAAGACTGATTTGCATATGGCCAGGTCTAAACAGGGGTGGCATGGTGAGCAAAAGAATGATGGAATTAACGCAGATCTCTTGACTGGGGGTGAATGTTTTGATTTGTTCTGCATTCCGTCCATCAATTGTGTGTCTTTTGCTTTCTCGCACTAAGTGCGCCGGGTATGCCCAGACATGGGTCCCGGGCTCACTGTGCCACTGGATTCAAGCTATCCTGGCTGATGAGGGGTGAAACCCCAAAACTTGTCCTAGGATGCTTCTTTCCGGTCCAGGGAGGACCTGGCTTGGTAGTTCGGGCTGGACTATTCCCATGAGGCACAGGATCAAGACTTATTTGCATATGGCCAGGTCCAAACTGGGGTGGCATGGTGAGCAAAAGAATGATGGATTTAACGCAGATCTCTTGACTGGGGATGAATGTTTTGATTTGTTCTGCATTCCGTTCATTAATTGTGTGTCTTATGCTTTCTCGCCCTAAGTGCGCCGGGTATGCCCAGTCGTGGGTCCCGGGCTCATTTTGCCACTGCATTCAAGCGATCCTGGCTGATGATGGGTGAAACCCCGAAACCCGTCCTAAGATGCTAGTTTCCGGTCCAGGGAGAACCTGGCTTGGAAGTTCGGGCTGGACTGTACCCATGAGGCACAGGGTCAAGACTGATTTGCATATGGCTGGGTTCAAACTGGAATGGCATGGTGAGCAAAAAAACGATGGATTTAGGCCCAGATCTCTGTACTGGGGTGAATGTATGACATTGTTCTGCATTCTGTCCATCAACTGTTGTTTTTGCATTTGTCACCCCGAGTGGGACGGGTATGCCCAGACGTGGGTCCCGTGCTCTCCATGACCACTGGAATCAAGCTATCCTGGCTGAAGAGGGGTGAAACCCCGAAACCGGTCCTAGGATGCTTGTTTCCAGTCCAGGGAGGACCTGGTTTGGCAGTTCGGGCTGGACTGTTCCCATGAGGCACAGGGTCAAGACTGATTTGCATATGGCTGGGTTCAAACTGGAATGGCATGGTGAGCAAAAAAACGATGGATTTAGGCCCAGATCTCTGTACTGGGGTGAATGTATGACATTGTTCTGCATTCTGTCCATCAACTGTTGTTTTTGCATTTGTCACCCCGAGTGGGACGGGTATGCCCAGACGTGGGTCCCGTGCTCTCCATGCCACTGGAATCAAGCTATCCTGGCTGAAGAGGGGTGAAACCCCGAAACCGGTCCTAGGATGCTTGTTTCCAGTCCAGGGAGGACCTGGTTTGGCAGTTCGGGCTGGACAGTTCCCATGAGGCACAGGGTCAAGACTGATTTGCATATGGCTGGGTTCAAACTGGAATGGCATGGTGAGCAAAAAAACAATGGATTTAGGCCCAGATCTCTGTACTGGGGTGAATGTATGACATTGTTCTGCATTCTGTCCATCAACTGCTGTTTTTGCATTTGTCACCCCGAGTGGGACGGGTATGCCCAGACGTGGGTCCCGTGCTCTCCATGCCACTGGAATCAAGCTATCCTGGCTGAAGAGGGGTGAAACCCCGAAACCGGTCCTAGGATGCTTGTTTCCAGTCCAGGGAGGACCTGGTTTGGCAGTTCGGGCTGGACTGTTCCCATGGGGCACAGGGTCAAGACTGATTTGCATATGGCTGGGTTCAAACTGGAATGGCATGGTGAGCAAGAAAACGATGGATTTAGGCCCAGATCTCTGTACTGGGGTGAATGTATGACATTGTTTTGCATTCTGTCCATCAACTGTTGTTTTTGCATTTGTCACCCCGAGTGGGACGGGTATGCCCAGACGTGGGTCCCGTGCTCTCCATGCCACTGGAATCAAGCTATCCTGGCTGAAGAGGGGTGAAACCCGAAACCGGTCCTAGGATGCTTGTTTCCAGTCCAGGGAGGACCTGGTTTGGCAGTTCGGGCTGGACTGTTCCCATGAGGCACAGGGTCAAGACTGATTTGCATATGGCTGGGTTCAAACTGGAATGGCATGGTGAGCAAAAACGATGGATTTAGGCCCAGATCTCTGTACTGGGGTGAATGTATGATATTGTTCTGCATTCTGTCCATCAACTGTTGTTTTTGCATCGGACTGTACCCATGAGGCACAGGATCAAGACTGATTTGCATTTGGCCAGGTCAAAACTGGGGTGGCATGGTGAGCAAAAGAATGATGGATTTAACCCAGATCTCTTGACAGGGGTAAATGTTTTGATTTGTTCTGCGTTCCGTCCATCAATTGTGTGTCTTGCTTTCTAGCCCTAAGTGCGCCGGGTATGCCCAGACATGGGTCCCGGGCTCACTATGCCACTGGATTTAAGCTATCCTGACTGATGAGGGTGAGACCTCAAAACCGGTCCTAGGATGCTTGTTTCCGGGCCAGGGAGGACCTGGCCTGGCAGTTCCGGCTGGACTGTTCCCATGAGGCACAGTAACAAGACTGAAATGCATATGGCTAGGTCTAAACTGGGGTGGCATGGTGAGCAAAAGAATGATGGATTTAACGCAGATCTCTTGACTTGAGGTGAATGTTTTGATTTGTTCTGCATTCCGTCCATCAATTGTGTGTCTTTTGCTTTCTCGCCCTAAGTGCGCCGGGTATGCCCAGACGTGGGTCCCAGGCTCACTGTGCCACTGGATTCAAGCTATCCTGGCTGATAAGTGGTGAAACCCCGAAACCGGTCCTAGGATGCTAGTTTCCGGTCCAGGGAGGACCTGGCTTGGTAGTTCGGGCTGGAGAGTACCCATGAGGCACAGGATCAAGACTGATTTGCATATGGCCAGGTCTAAACTGGGGTGGCATGGTGAGCAAAAGAATGATGGATTTAACCCAGATCTCTTGACTGGGGATGAATGTTTTGATTTGTTCTGCATTCCGTTCATTAATTGTGTGTCTTATGCTTTCTCGCCCTAAGTGCGCCGGGTATGCCCAGACGTGGGTCCCGGGCTCATTTTGCCACTGGATTAAAGCGATCCTGGCTGATGATGGGTGAAACCCCGAAACCCGTCCTGGGATGCTTGTTTCCGGTCCAGGGAGGACTTGGCTTGGCAGTTCGGGCTTGACTGTACCCATGAGGCACAGGATCAAGACTGATTTGCATTTAACCAGGTCTAAACTGGGGTGGCATGGTAAGCAAAAGAATGATGGATTTAACCCAGATCCCTTGACTGGGGGTAAATGTTTTGATTTGTTCTGCATTCCGTCCATCAATTGTGTGTCTTGCTTTCTACCCCTAAATGCGCCTGGTATGCCCAGACGTGGGTCCCGGGCTCACTGTGCCACTGGATTCAAGCTATCCTGGCTGATGAGGGGTGAAACACCAAAACTTGTCCTAGGATGCTTCTTTCCGGTCCAGGGAGGACCTGGCTTGGCAGTTCGGGCTGGACTATTCCCATGAGGCACAGGATCAAGACTGATTTACATTTGGCCAGGTCTAAACAGGGGTGGCATTGTGAGCAAAAGAATGATGGATTTAACCCAGATCTCTTGACTGGGTGTGAATGTTTTGATTTGTTCTGCATTCCGTCCCTCAATTGAATGTCTTTTGCTTTCTCGCTCGAAGTGCGCTAGGTATGCCCAGACGTGGGTCCCGGGCTCACTGTGCCACTGGATTTAAGCAATCCTGACTGATAAGGGGTGAGACCTCAAAACCGGTCCTAGGATGCTTGTTTCCGGTCCAGGGAGTACCTCGCTTGGCAGTACGGGCTGGACTGTTCCCTTGAGGCACAGGATCAAGACTGATTTGCATTTGGCCAGGTCTAAACTGGGGTGGCATGGTGAGCAAAAACATGATGGATTTAACAAAGATCTCTTGACTGGGGGTGAATGTTTTGATTTGTTCTGCATTCCGTCCATCAATTGTGTGTCTTTTGCTTTCTCGCCCTAAGTGCGCCGGGTATGCCCAGACGTGGGTCCCGGGCTCACTGTGCCACTGGATTCAAGCAATCCTGGCTGATGAGGGGTGAAACCCCGAAACCAGTCCTAGGATGCTTGTTTCTGGTCCAGGGAGGACCTGGCCTGGCAGTTCCGGCTGGACTGTTCCCATGAGGAACAGGAACAAGACTGAAATGCATATGGCTAGGTCTAAACTGGGGTGGCATGGTGAGCAAAAGAATGATGGATTTAATGCAGATCTCTTGACTTGAGGTGAATGTTTTGATTTGTTCTGCATTCCGTCCATCAATTGTGTGTCTTTTGCTTTCTCGCCCTAAGTGCGCCGGGTATGCCCAGACGAGGGTCCCAGGCTCACTGTGCCACTGGATTCAAGCTATCCTGGCTGATAAGTGGTGAAACCCCAAAACCGGTCCTAGGATGCTAGTTTCCGGTCCAGGGAGGACCTGGCTTGGTAGTTCGGGCTGGAGAGTACCCATGAGGCACAGGATCAAGACTGATTTGCATATGGCCAGGTCTAAACTGGGGTGGCATGGTGAGCAAAAGAATGATGGATTTAACCCAGATCTCTTGACTGGGGATGAATGTTTTGATTTGTTCTGCATTCCGTTCATTAATTGTGTGTCTTATGCTTTCTCGCCCTAAGTGCGCCGGGTATGCCCAGACGTGGGTCCCGGGCTCATTTTGCCACTGTATTAAAGCGATCCTGGCTGATGATGGGTGAAACCCCGAAACCCTTCCTAGGATGCTTGTTTCCGGTCCAGGGAGGACTTGGCTTGGCAGTTTGGGCTTGCCTGTACCCATGAGGCAAAGGATCAAGACTGATTTGCATATGGCCAGGTCTAAACAGGTGTGGCATTGTGAGCAAAAGAATGATGGATTTAACGCAGATGTCTTGACTGGGTGTGAATGTTTTTATTTGTTTTGCATTCCGTCCATCAATTGTGTGTCTTTTGCTTTCTCGCCCGAAGTGCACCGGGTATGCCCAGACGTGGGTCCCGCGCTCACTGTGCCACTGGATTTAAGCTATCCTGGCTGATGAGGGGTGAAACCCCAAAACCGATCCTAGGATGCTTGTTTCCGGTCCACGGAGGACCTGGCTTGGCAGTTCGGGCTGTATTGTTCCCATGAGGCACAGGATCAAGACTGATTTGCATATGGCCAGGTCTAAACTGGGGTGGCATGGTGAGCAAAAGAATGATGGATTTAACAAAGATCTCTTGACTGGGGGTGAATGTTTTGATTTGTTCTGCATTCCATCCATCAATTGTTTGTCTTTTGCTTTCTCGCCCTAAGTGCGCCGGGTATGCCCAGACATGGGTCCCGGGCTCACTGTGCCACTGGATTCAAGCGATCCTGGCTGATGATGGGTGAAACCCCGAAACCCGTCCTAAGATGCTAGTTTCCGGTCCAGGGAGAACCTGGCTTGGAAGTTCGGGCTGGACTGTACCCATGAGGCACAGGATCAAGACTGATTTGCATTTGGCCAGGTCAAACTGGGGTGGCATGGTGAGCAAAAGAATGATGGATTTAACGCAGATCCCTTGACTGGGGGTAAATGTTTTGATTTGTTCTGCATTCCGTCCATCAATTGTGTGTCTTGCTTTCTAGCCCTAAATGCGCCTGGTATGTCCAGACGTGGGTCCCGGGCTCACTGTGCCACTGGATTCAAGCTATCCTGGCTGATGAGGGGTGAAACCCCAAAACCGGTCTAAGGATGCTTGTTTCCAGTCCAGGGAGGACCTGGCTTGGCAGTCCGGGCTGGACTGTTCCCATGAGGCACAGGATCAAGACTGATTTGCATATGGCCAGGTCTAAACTGGGGTGGCATGGTGAGCAAAAGAATGATGGATTTAACGCAGATCTCTTGACTGCGGGTGAATGTTTTGATTTGTTCTGCATTCCGTCCATTAATTGTGTGTCTTTTGCTTTCTCGCACTAAGTGCGCCGGGTATGCCCAGACATGGGTCCCGGGCTCACTGTGCCACTGGATTCAAGCGATCCTGGCTGATGATGGGTGAAACCCCGAAACCGGTCCTAGGATGCTTGTTTCCGGTCCAGCGAGGACCTGTCTTGCCAGTTCGGGCTTGACTGTACCCATGAGGCACAGGATCAAGACTGATTTGCATTTGGCCAATTCAAAACTGGGGTGGCATGGTGAGCAAAAGAATGATGGATTTAACCCAGATCTCTTGACTGGGGGTAAATGTTTTGATTTGTTCTGCATTCCGTCCATCAATTGTGTGTCTTATGCTTTCTCGCCAGAGTGCGCCGGGTATGTCCAGACGAGGGTCCCAGGCTCATTTTGCCACTTGATTCAAGCGATCCTGGCTGATGATGGGTGAAACCCCGAAACCGGTCCTTGGATGCTTGTTTCCAGTCCAAGGAGGATCTGGCTTGGCAGTTCGGGCTGGACTGTACCCATGAGGCACAGGATCAAGACTGATTTGCATTTGGCCAGGTCAAACTGGGGTGGCATGGTGAGCAAAAGAATGATGGATTTAACCCAGATCTCTTGACTGGGGTAAATGTTTTGATTTGTTCTGCATTCCGTCCATCAATTGTGTGTCTTGCTTTCTAGCCCTAACTGCGCTGGGTATGCCCAGACATGCGTCCCGTGCTCATTGTGCCACTGGATTCAAGCTATCCTGGCTGATGAGGGGTGAAACCCCAAAACCGGTCCTAGGATGCTTGTTTCCAGTCCAGGGAGGACCTGGCTTGGCAGTTCGGGCTGGACTGTTCCCATGAGGCACAGGATCAAGACTGATTTGCATATGGCCATGTCTAAACTGGGGTGATATGGTGAGCAAAAGAATGATGGATTTAACGCAGATCTCTTGACTGGGGGTGAATGTTTCGATTTGTTCTGCATTCCGTCCATCAATTGTGTGTCTTTTGCTTTCTCGCCCTAAGTGCGCCGGGTATGACCAGACGTGGGTCCCGGGCTCACTGTGTCACTGGATCCAAGCTATGCTGGCTGATGAGGGGTGAGACCTCAAAACCGGTCCTAGGATGCTTGTTTCCGGTCCAGGGAGGACCTGGCTTGGTAATTCGGGCTGGACTGTTCCCATGAGGCACAGGATTGAGACTGATTTGCATTTGGCCAGGTCTAAACTGGGGTGGCATGGTGAGCAAAAACATGAAGGATTTAACAAAGATCTCTTGACTGGGGTGAATGTTTTGATTTGTTCTGCATTCCGTCCATCAATTGTGTGTCTTTTGCTTTCTCGCCCTAAGTGTGCCGAGTATGCCCAGACGTGGGTCCCGGGCTCACTGTGCCACTGGATTCAAGCTATCCTGGCTGATGAGGGGTGAAACCCCGAAACCAGAACTAGGATGCTTGTTTCCTGTCCAGGGAGGACCTGCCTTGGCAGTTCGGGCTCGACTGTTCCCATGAGGCACAGGATCAAGACTGATTTGCATGTGGCCATGTCTTAACTGGGTTGGCATGGTGAGCAAAAGAATGATGGATTTAACCGAGATCTCTTGAGTGGGGGTGAATGTTTTGATTTGTTCTGCATTCCGTCCATCAATTGTGTGTCTTTTGCTTTCTCGCCCTAAGTGAGCCGGTTATGCCCAGACATGGGTTCCGGGCTCACTGTGCCACTTAATTCAAGCTATCCTGGCTGATGAGGGGTGAAACCCCGAAACCAGTCCTAGGATGCTTGTTTCAGGTCCAGGGAGGACCTGGCTTGGCAGTTCGGGCTGGAATGTTCCCATGAGGCACAGGATCAAGACTGAATTGCATATGGCCAGGTCTAAACTGGGGTGGCATGGTGAGCAAAAGAATGATGGATTTAACCCAGATCTCTTGACTGGGGGTGAATGTTTTGATTTGTTCTGCATTCCGTCCATCAATTGTGTGTCTTTTGCTTTCTCGCCCTAAGTGCGCCGGGTATGCCCAGACGTGGGTCCCAGTCTCACTGTGCCACTGGATTCAAGCTATCATGGCTGATGAGGGGTGAAACCCCGAAACCGGTCCTAGTATGCTTGTTTTCGGTCCAGGGGGACCTGGCTTGGCAGTTCGGGCTGGATTGTTCCCATGAGGCACAGGATCAAGACTGATTTGCATATGGCCAGGTCTAAACTGGGGTGGCATGGTGCGCAAAAGAATGATGGAATTAACGCAGATCTCTGGACTGGGGGTGAATTTTTTGATTTGTTCTGCATTCCGTCCATCAATTGTGTGTCTTTTGCTTTCCTGCACTAAGTGTGCTGGGTATGCCCAGACATGGGTCCCGGGCTCACTGTGCCACTGGATTCAAGCTATCCTGGCTGATGAGGGGTGAAACCCCGAAACCTGTCCTAGGATGCTTCTTTCCAGTCCAGGGAGGACCTGGCTTGGCAGTTCTGGCTGGACTGTTCCCATGAGGCACAGGATCAAGACTGATTTGCATATGGCCAGGTCTAAACAGGGGTGGCATTGTGAGCAAAAGAATGATGGATTTAACCCAGATCTCTTGACTGGGTGTGAATGTTTTGATTTGTTCTGCATTCCGTCCCTCAATTGAATGTCTTTTGCTTTCTCGCCCGAAGTGCGCCGGGTATGCCCAGACGTGGGTCCCGGGATCACTGTGCCACTGGATTTAAGCTATCCTGGCTGATGAGGGTTGAAACACCGAAACCGGTCCTAGGATGCTTGTTTCCGGTCCAGGGAGGACCTGGCTTGGCAGTTCGGGCTGGGTTGTTCCCATGAGGCACAGGATCAAGACTGATTTGCATATGGCCAGGTCTAAACTAGGGTGGCATGGTGAGCAAAAGAATGATGGATTTAATGTAGATCTCTTGACTGGGGGTGAATGTTTTGATTTGTTCTGCATTCCGTCCATCAATTGTGTGTCTTTTACTTTCTCGCCCTAAGTGCCCCGGGTATGCCCAGACGTGGGTCCCGGGCTCACTGTGTCACTTGATCCAAGCTATCCTGACTGATGAGGGGTGAGACCTCAAAACCGGTCCTAGGATGCTTGTTTCCGGTCCAGGGAGGACCCGGCTTGGTAGTTCTGGCTGTACTGTTCCCATGAGGCACAGGATTAAGACTGATTTGCATTTGGCCAGGTCTAAACTGGGGTGGCATGGTGAGCAAAATCATGATGGATTTAACAAAGATCTCTTGACTGGGGGTGAATGTTTTGATTTGTTCTGCATTCCATCCATCAATTGTGTGTCTTTTGCTTTCTCACCCTAAGTGCGCCGGGTATGCCCAGACGTGGGTCCCGGGCTCACTGTGCCACTGGATTCAAGCTATCCTGGCTGATGAGGGGTGAAACCCCGAAACCAGAACTAGGATGCTTGTTTCCTGTCCAGGGAGGACCTGCCTTGGCAGTTCGGGCTGGACTGTTCCCATGAGGCACAGGATGAAGACTGATTTGCATATGGCCATGTCTAAACTGGGTTGGCATGGTGAGCAAAAGAATGATGGATTTAACCAAGATCTCTTGAGTGGGGGTGAATGTTTTGATTTGTTCTGCATTCCGTCCATCAATTGTGTGTCTTTTGCTTTCTCGCCCTAAGTGAGCCGGTTATGCCCAGACGTGGGTTCCGGGCTCACTGTGCCACTGGATTCAAGCTATCATCGCTGATGAGGGGCGAAACCCCGAAACCAGTTCTAGGATGCTTTTTTCTGGTCCAGGGAGGACCTGGCTTGGCAGTTCGGGCCGGACTGTTCCCATGAGGCACAGGATCAAGACTGAATTGAATATGGCCAGGTCTAAACTGAGGTGGCATGGTGAGCAAAAGAATGATGGATTTAACCCAGATCTCTTGACTGGGGGTGAATGTTTTGATTTGTTCTGCATTCCGTCCATCAATTGTGTGTCTTGTGCATAATAATGATGACAATGGATTATTCTGGATCCTTCCACCAAATATATATGTTTTAATTTGAAATTCCTACTTCCTAAAGTGCTATGAACTGGTGATTATTTCAAAATTGCCGATCAATATGAAACTAAAACTTAATTTGACCTTTTATTATGCTTTCAAATTTACCCAAAGTACATTCATATATTGTGGTTACTTCTAGTCAACTGTTCTTAGGTGTTCAAAAAATGTATACTCAAATGTTGATCCATCTGAAGAACAGTAATAAAAATGTATATCTGCAACACTTGATTATTGCTTGAGAGAATGTGCATTGATTTTAAAGCAGTTTTTACTTATGGGGTGATACATTATATAATTCACTCTTTCTGTTTATCGCTAAAGTTAATGTCAAAGTTTGGAATAGCTCAACATCCAAGAAAAATGCAGAATTTAGACCAAATAAAGTGAAAGAGAGAGCTCTACAGGTCTGTAGAGTTTGAAAAAACACTATTTAAATATGCTCACACAAAATTAGTGACTCGATCAATGCTCCTGTTTTACCAGGAAGGGCCGATACTCAGGATCCTAGAAGGCAAAGCGTATGCAGAAACCTTGCTGCAAAGAATTCAATCAAAGGCACTTACAAGGCCTTTTCAAAGTATTAGGTTTATTCACTAAATAGATTTAAGGTTACAACAATAATGTGACTCACAAATATAGTACCAATAAACAGTAATAAAGTATGCTCATAAATTACCAAATGTAATGAAATGCAAGCCAAATCAGTAGAGCAGAATCGAACAACCATATCATCAAAGTGCTCTGTATGATAAAACCAAAGTG
The DNA here is from genome assembly GCA_963921515.1 of Calotriton arnoldi. Taxonomy (NCBI): domain Eukaryota; kingdom Metazoa; phylum Chordata; class Amphibia; order Caudata; family Salamandridae; genus Calotriton; species Calotriton arnoldi. The sequence goes on along the minus strand of CAWUFW010001597.1, from coordinate 194,665 downwards.
AGCTAAGTTAGATTGTAAAGTTCAAATGTGCTGTTTGAACAATATAAACAATTTATGTACAGAGAAAAAATAATTGTGTCACATTTAATAGATAACGTTCTGTCAGCAACAAGACAGGAATTGAAGCATTGCATGAAAATAAAAGCATTTTCTGTTTTTTTCCATCCAGACACTTGAATCTATCAAATATAAATTCACTATGATTTTCTGTGTCAGCATTCATTACATTCATGGAACTTGACATCAGAAGGAAAATAATAACTTAAAAACACATTTCAGTAATTCTATTCTTTGCATAAATTTTTTTTGCATGTGTTCCATGCTGTAGGGGAAGCACTATAAATTTGAGAACATTTGCACATCAGCCAAAGCACGCTAAAGACTACGCGGCATATTATCAAGAACGGCGTTAAAATTATCGCCACTTTAGCGGCAGAAAACTGCTGCTAAAGCGGCGATCATGGGCTTGATAATATGCCCTTGAGAATTCCAATAGAAGCCCATGTTGTCAACATGGGCTTCTATTGGAATTCTCAAGGGCATATTATCAAGCCCATGATCGCCACTTTAGCGGCAGTTTCATGCCGCTAAAGCGGCGATAACTTTAACGCAGTTTCTTGATAATATGCCCCTACGTCCTTGTAATGTTACATATTATATTTTTCTATTTTATAGAGACACATGCACATTTATTTGCGCACATTTTAAAGCCTATTATGTTAGAAACTACAAAAAGTCCTAATATGCATTTCAAATTTATGAATTAGATTTGTCTATTCCAACTTCTGAGCATTAAACAATGTCACATCATCACAACCTTACTACATCGTTGCCTTAGCTGACACTTTAGAGTCTTTCAGAAGTAATCTTTTCAATCTACCATGTTCTTCAGCTGTTTTCTGACACAGTTTAATTTCTTCTTTGAAGATTTTTCTTGTCTTCTTCTTCTTGGCTCTGCACTTCATTTTCAAATGTATGCTAAAAGTAACTCCATCAAATGTAAAGGTTAGATAAACACCTAAAACAAATATCAATACTACACTTAGGGGTATATTCACAAGAACGTGTGATAACTACAGCAAGAATAGCGTAACGCAACTTTCAATAACGCAGCCTATCACGGAAAAATAACCCCTTGTCAACGTGGAATTCACAACAAGGCGGTACCATGCGATAGTCACCAGATAACGTGTCAAATGCCAGCGTGAAAATCAACACCACGCCTAAAAAATGCGAAACGCAAGAAATAATGCGATGAGGCCAATCGCGGTACAGAAATCAGCGTACACCAGCCACAGGCCTGTAGATCCCACGCGTCAGATGGGAAAAAGCACCATAAAAGAACGGGGAAAAAAAGCCCAAAAACAATTCAAACTGCGTAGCAACATGGATGCACCCGGAACAAGTGCAGAGGACAAGCCGAACACCACTAGCCCTACGGAGGACCATCCAGGAACCCCGCTGTCGGGGAAGGGCAAGGACAAGAGGAAGAGGAAGACTGGGTACAGTCCGCAGGAAGACCAGATCATCGTCACGGGGGTGACCGAACACCATCAACAACTGTTCGGCACCTCCACTGCGGCACTGGCACCCCAAACCGAAATATGGCAGGCCATCGTCACCAACGTCAATGCAGTCGGAGTGTCCAGGAGGTTCACTGGAGGAGGTCAAGAGGCGCTGGCATGATCTGAAAAGGCAGACCAAACATAATCTCGCCGCCAACAGGGAGGCAGCAACGGCGACTGGAGGTGGGAGTCCTGCGACACAGGAGGAACTGGATGAGCTGGAGCAAATGGTGGCCACAGTCAGCAGTGAGGAGACGGTGGCAGGATTGGGGGGCCTGGACACAGCAAGATACGACCTGACCCAACAGCAACAGGGTGAGTAACCACTAGGGACGGGGGGGACAGGGCGAGATGGGCACAATGGCACACATGCACAATTACGCGCAGCACACAGCACACCCACAATGACCGTGGAACATGTCCCTGAATGCCTTGGCACACTGCAGCACACATAGAAACGCCAAGTAGGCCCCCATCCACAATGTGCACAGAGGGGCCCCCCCTATCACCAATATCACAACCGACCCGTGCACATGTGCTGAATCCAGCAAAGCAGCGGCTCCGTGACCCACACTGACTATGCAAGTAACACTGCATGTCCGATAGCATGGCAGCTGCCCCAAAAAATGACATGGCCCGCGAAGCGACATGGAGGTAGCCAAGTGCAGATCACATCCGTAAAGGAGCAGGTCACACTCCGACGTGTCCACGTGCACCCACAACCCATGCATTACAATACACGCAGCAGACGAACAATGCACCAGGCCACAAAAACAGTCCGCGAGCACACATAATAATAAACAAATTTATAAAGCGCATGGCTACACTCACTAGTGTGTCCCCGCGCTGCGGCATCATAAAGACTCGTCCGGAGCAGTACTGTGAAGCAGCTAGAAGGGAAGGCCTAAGGACGGAAAAAGCCAAGTCTTGAGTTTTTTCCGAAAGATTGTCTCCGAAGGCTCCATCCGGAGACCAAGGGGGAGGTTATTCCAATGCTTTGCTGCCAGGAAACGGAAAGATCGGCCACCCATTCTCGCTCTTTTGATGGTCGGAGTTCTGACCTTTCCCGTCCCACATGATCTCAGAAGGCGGGTCGGGATATAGGGGGTAAGTAGATCATGTAGATAGGTTGGCCCTTTCCTCTGTAGGATGCGGTGACTAACACACAGGGCTTTGAAGAGAATTCTCTCCCTCACCGGAAGCCAGTGAAGGGATGTCAAGGCCTGGTTAGAGGAAGCTCTCCTGGGCAGCATCAGAACGAGGCGGGCTGCCGCGTTCTGAATGCATTGAAGTCTTTTCATACATTTGCTACTTGCCCCCAAATAAAGGGCGTTTCCGTAATCCAAGCACGAGGTTACCAGAGCATGGACCATCGTTTTTCTAGCCGTCATGGGAAGTACATCCAGGGTCTTCCGAAGTCCTCTCATTACCCCAAAACATTTCCCTGCCACCCATCTGGTGTGGCTCTCAAAGGAGAGCTTGGTGTCCAGCCACATCCCTAGGTTCTTAACCTGTTCGCTGGGGGATTGAGTAGGGCCCAAAGTCTGAGGCCACCATGATGAGGACCAAATCGAGGGGGCTTTGCCTACCACAAGAACCTCTGTCTTATTGCCATTAAGTTTTAAACAGTTGTTCGACATCCAAGACGCCAGTTCTTGTAGGCAGGTAGAAAAGTTAGTGGCTGCCTCAACATGGGCTTGTGCCAATGACACCACCAGTTGTGTGTCATCCGCATATGACACAACACTGATGCCATACTTCCCAATAATCTCCGCCAATGGGGCGATATAGAGATTAAAAGAGTGGGGCTAAGTATGGAGCCCTGAGGGACCCCTTGGGCCAGCGCAATGCTCTTAGAATAATAAGGTTGCTGAGACACCTGAAAGCTGCGGTCATATAAGAAGGACCTCAGCCAGTCTAGGGCTCGTTCCACCAGTCCTCCTCTCCTGAGGCGCTGTAGAAGTATTGGGTGGGCTACAGTGTCGAATGCAGCACTGAGGTCTAAGAGGACTAAGGCGACCGTCTGGCCCTCATCCACAAGTTTGCGGATGGTCTCTGTGGATAGGAGCAGTGCTGATTCCGTAGAGTAGGTCGCTCGAAAACCCGATTGTGTAGGGTGAAGTAGGTTGTGTTGATTAATATGGGCTATTAGTTGAGTGTTGACCACTTTTTCTGCTATTTTGGCAAAATATGGCAGAAGTGAGATCGGACGCAGGTTCTCCAATTGACTCATGCTTACATTCGGCTTCTTTTTTATGGGGAGGACAATCGCCTCTTTCCACCTTTTGGGACTGTTCCCGAAGTGAAAGAGAGTCCAAGGAGGTGGCTGATGTAGGGCGCTAGGACCTCTAGGCTCTCTCTAACACTTTAGGTGTAGTGGGGTCCCTAGGTGAGCCGGATTTGATGCTTGCGGCTATGTCTTTGAGGTTGTCGCAGGAGGGGAGAACAAAACCACAAAGGCAGTCTGCCTCCGCTATGTTGGACGTCCCATCGCTATCAAAGCACCCCTTACGTGCTTCATCTGGGAAGGTAGAATAGATCTTTTCTACCTTCTCCGCAAAGAAGTCTGCCACCAAGTTGCAGGAGTCCACGGAGCTAATATTAGAAGCTGTAGTTCTTGCTAGTGACGAGATCTCTTTGAAAATAGTGAAGAGTTCCTTAGAGCAATTCTCAGCTATCTCAATCCTATCACTATAGTAGGCGGCCCGGGTTTTTCTTATGAGGGAGTGATAGTGTTTAAGGCTGATTTTGTATTCAGTCTTCTTGAGATCTGAGAAGTCTTTCCTCCATGTCCTTTCTAAACGCTTACAGGCGGACTTAGCTATCCTGAGTTCGTCATTAAACCAAGGTGCTGTTTTTAATTGTCTCCCAGGCGCACTCGAGGACCATGGAGCAATTCTATCTAATGCCTCCGTGATCCACTTATCTAATGCGCTGCAGGCTGAGTCAATGTCATTGCCACCAGGTGGTCCGCCCTGCTGGAGGGCTAGATTAAAGCTAGCTGCTGAGAACCTAGTCCACTTCCTATGCGGTTTCCCAGCACCTGGCGTCTTAAGAGTAGCGGTATAGGGTACCAGGGCGCTAAAGGGAACTACAAAGTGATCTGTCCAGGGAACTTCAATCGGGCATTCAATTCCTAAGGGCCCCCAATTGGCAAAAATTGGGTGTAATAGGTGGCCTAATTGGTGGGTAGGGAGCGCAGATTGTAGTGTCAGTTGCAGAGCAGCCAGTTCCTGACAGAGCTCTTGTACTCCGGTATTAGTCAGCTCATCAAGGTGAAGGTTCAGGTCCCCCAGCAAAAGCATTTTGTCATAACGCAGAGCAGGTTGAATCACCTGCTCTATTAGGCTCGGTACAAACCGGGTGGAGGGCCCTGGTGGTCTGTAAATTAGAAACCCCTTTATAATATAGTTAGCTGCTGCCACTATAGAAAAAAAGCCTGCTTCGCTATCATCAATGTTTGCTGGCTCTAAAGTACATTGAATCGTTAATTTATGAATAATGGCAATCCCTCCCCCCCTGTTAGTCGGCCGATCCACTCTTGTAATTCCATAGTTATGTGGAAGAGCCTCAAGGATCTCTGATTTAGAGTCCTCGTTTAGCCAGGTTTCAGTAAGAAACATCACATCTGACCCAAGTCAAAAGCAAATTAGGCCCCGAAAAGCACCCAATTCAAAGGCACCCCGCCTCAAAGGGAGAAGGATACACGAAATCAGAGCTGCAGGGGCAACTCCCCCACAATGCAGCACACACACATAGCAATCACAGGACATCCGCAATGAAGGCAATGTGGTACAAAGTGCAACACCAGCACCACAGGACAGAGCCCACAACAGGTTCCTCTCGTGCGTAGTAACTGTCCACTCACATCTGGCATTGCCTGACACTGTGTGATGATAATGTACGGGTACCACCACACATCCGTCATGTAGTCGAAAAACACAATGACTGCCATCAAATAGCCAGTCCCCCAAAACAGTCACAATGTACATTGGCATGCAGTCTGAATGTGAACATCTGCAAATCATCACCATACATGTGACACTCTGTTAACCTGCATCTCCCCTTTACATTGCAGAGGGACAAACAACACCCCCTGCAGAGCACACCACACAACCCACCAATGATGATGAAGAGGACAACCTGCACACATGTCAAGACACCCTCCAACGGATGCTGGTCAGCCTCTGCACCCCACCCTCAGGAGCAGGCCAGGCCAGCTGCCTCGAGGTGACCCCACCACCTGCACAGACCACACCGCAGGAAACACACACCAACACGGCTGTCTCCCAGGACCCCCCGACCAATACATGGAAATTCAATGTCATGTGTTGGGTTGCTAGGTGGAGTTGGCTCATCAGCTGCGGGTGGGTTTCGAGCTCGTGGCAGCCAAACTCTATGCCATACGTGGGTGTCTGAGTCCCATTAGGGACCACGTACAGTCCCTATCGGACACCCCCTGTACGCACCATGCTCCGCCACAGACCTTGGCTAACCTCGCTGGTGCCATGAGTCTAATACAAGCACTGTCTGGTCAGACAGGCACCAGCCATGACAGCACAGAGTTGGCACGGATGCAGAGGGCAATGGACACCATGGAGCAGATGCAGGCCGGAAGTATGTCTGCCACTGCTGGACACCAGCGAGTAGTGGCTGGGAACAGCAATGCCCTGCAGTACTCCAACTTGCCATTGCTGCCACTGAGCCCTTCCCAGATGACTGCAGCGGGAACATCGACACACACAGCTCCTAACCCTGATGTGCCCCTGGCACACCGTGATGCTGCCCCATCACCTACGCAGTCTGATGTGTCAGGGGCACACAGCCATGCAGCTATCACCCCGCCACACACACCGGACACATCGGACACAGAACTCGTATCAGGGGAGTGAGAAGGGGATGGGAACTACTGTGTGAGGAAGGTGGCAGTAGCATCCATCACCGCCATATGGCCTGTCCCTGCCTGGTCATGACCTATGCATCATGCCCTGGGAAATACCTCCTACTGACCTCCGGAACACCCTGGGACATTCACCCGGACCCCGACATGGACTGCCATTGCTTCACCACGGGACAATCACACAGCAATCCTGCTGCAGACTGCACTCTCCCTCTTCCCAATCACTGTGCATTCCCCAAAGGACTCTGGTTGGGCCACCACTGGGCTTCCATGTGTTGTGGGCTTGGATGGGCAGCTACAGCTCCAGCTCCGTCAATCACCTGAATGTGAATAAAACATTCTGAATCACACAGATGTGTCATCACTATGTTCACTCACGTATGGAAGTATGGCTGGATGTGGGGACGATGATTGCACATGAAGGTACACCCTGCTAACTGACATCTATGCGCATGTCTATCCCTGAGACACATGGCCAATTGGATGACTGTGAAGGTGAGTACTAGCTGTGACCCCATTGCACATCAACAGCAATCTCACAACACCCCAACTTAGGCACACGTCCATGTGTTGAATAGGGCCGTGTGTAGGACCAAAATGGTGGCAGGCCAGGAGTGGTATCCCACGCCACGTGTGACAGCAGAACTTCACGTCGCATACCGACTTACACACATCTGTGTGGACACATTCTGTTGTGATGTATGACATTGCTCCACATGGGCAGAGGTTGGACACCATACACACATGGCTGGAGTTATGTAAGTGCACATGTCGTCCAGCACCTATCCCAAAACAATGTCTGGCTCACAGAGGCGGAGCTTGCCAAAGGGACACACCCCCATTGCACATGCGACAGTCAGTTCCTCCCTGTGTTGGGACGAGGCTCATTGTGGCACACGAGTGGACAATCTTAACAACACACCTCACAGTTAGACACCAGTGGAGTGGCATAGGCTTTATTGGCATGTGCGTGTCAGTACGGACGAGGCAACGGCCACAACAGGCAGGGACATGCTTAAGACACTTACACGCAGAATCGGTACATGTCGAGGGGCAGATAATGTTGGGGCTGAAATGGGCAAGATTAATCACGGATGGCAACGCTCACAGCCCACCTTGCCTTGCTGGACGAGTCATGTGTTGTTTGGCGTCTGCACAGTGCCCCGTGTGAGGGGGCACGACTCACTGCACGTGGGGTGTGCCGATTGTCTGCTCTGCCGACAGTGATCAGGTGTGAGGGTCCGACAGGTTCACATGTCGTGCTACATCGCCATGTGTGTGCTCTCACCCAGCAGTGTGTCCGAATTGGCAACGTTGCCAGACGACGCTGTGTTGCTCCTACCATGGACCTGCGTCGCCTTGCACAGGTGTGTGTGCACACGCGTTATTCCACGCACATGCATCTAGAGCCCCACCGAAGGCAGATGTGTCCTCTGTTTTGGTGGGATATGTGAGCAATCCCCACTGTGCAACAAGTTGTTGGGCCATGTGCTGTGGGTGGCAATAGGATGTGGCTGCAGGTACGTAGTTACTCGTCCATGAATGCCCGTGCAGCTTCATGTGCAATGTGTTCCAATAGTACGTCGTTCTCGTGTTCAAGGAACACCAGGGTGAGCCAATCCATTAGGTGGTCCGGGCAGGTGTGCTCCGTCTCATGGATCCGCAACACAGCCCAAAAGGGGAGCGCCTCGATGTGGTCACTGCACACGAGAAATTGTGCCATCTCCCATGCACAACTACCAATACATACGCAGTATGTCAAGGCATCCCATGCACGGCTGTCTCGATTACACTCCTGTTCGTGATCCAACAGGGGGCGCAGACACAAGTCATAGTTCAATTCATCAACAGTTGTGTTGGATAGGCAGACATCCATGGGACACTCTAATGTGCATGTTCAGCAGTGGAACCAGGGCTGGACGCAGGTGACGTGGGCAATGCGGAAGCTGAGCCTGTAACTGATCCGCAGCACTGCCAGTGGCAGTGCGCCCAGTAAATGCAGCATACGTGCACAGTACTGTTCCACGTGACGGGGGTTGTGCATGTGCCCGTATGGCCTGCCATTGCATTGGTGTGTCTCGTGAACAGGCACTCTTCTGGACTGCGGCTGTTGTGTGGAGGATATGCCACAGCTCTGAGCAATGATTCGAATGTGTGTGCAACGTTGTGGGGCATGGGTTGCTGTTTCCGTGGGTGTCAAGGGCATCCCATGCAGGGGTACCACAGGCAGGGGCTTCTATGTGTGGGCTGTGGATGAGTCGGATGGTTCATTTGCAGAATGCGTGGTGTGGGAGTCGTCCCCATCTGCCATTGCATCTCTATCACGGTTTTCCAGGCGCGTTCTGGACCAAGGTCAGAGGTGCAGGTGTCCTCCCGCCTTCTGCATTGGGACAATGGTGCTTTCATCCCTGATGTTTGTCTGACTACTACTTGCGTTTTCGGAATGTGATGTGGCTTTGGCGCTGAGATTGGGACACGGCCTTGGGCTCATGGTGTATGGATGGCGATGTACACACACATGTTGGCATGTGGATCCAGGTGCCCGTGCGGCCTTGCGCTGCTTGTGCTATCTCACTCCGTCTCTCTCCCTCGCTCTCTCCCTCTCTTTCCTTTGTTGCGCATGGCACACCTTCTTCTCTTGGATTTGGTCTACCGGGCTGTGTGCTACGGATTGTCAAGTGGGAGCAGCTAGGACTCATCCTAGGGGTTGTTTCTGCTTTTGTTTGTCTGGTGTTTTGTGTTGGTGGTTGCATTGCTGTATGACTGATTCTCCATTTTCTGGCCACGCATGTATGTTTATTTTCCTGCCTGTGTGACATCAGGCAAGATGTTTGTTTTGGGATTCGTGGTGTTGGTGTGCAATTTCTTAGTCCAGGGTTGGGGGTGGTCCCAGGGGGGGTGGGGTGTTCCGGGTGTGGGATGGGGTCCTGGGGTGGTGGCGGTGGGTGTTGTGGCCCTCTTGGGTGTCCGGGCCGCATGATGAGTTGCTCCATGGCATCTGTTGCCCTTCAGATGTGGCCCTGGGCTTTGCTCCCTTTTGTGGTGCTGGCTGCCGTCCGACTTTACACCAGGTCAGAGCAGGTGTTGATTTCCTGGTGCTAACACGCCTTATCGCCGGTTTTGTGTTTTTATCGCGGATGTGGCTGGTCGTTGTGAATGTTGAGGTGTGCTGTTGTCTCGGCTTTTGTCACAGGAACGCCTACTCTGCATCTCATTAGCGATATTTGCGAGGGTCCTCTGTGGCGATGCTTTTTGCGGCTGCTATCGCGGGTAAACTGGTGCTGTGGGCGGTTAACTCCGGCTTGTGAATGGGGGGGTAAATTTATCACGACTTTGGCTGAGATAAAGTGCCGTTAATTCGGCGATGGCTCCTTGTGAATATGCCCCTTAGTGAGATAGCATTTACTTCTCATACTAATTTACTCCAACCACCCATCCATTAACCAATCTGATTACAGATACCAGGTTCTGCTAATGGACGAACTCCTTTTGCAATGTAAGTCAAATTACTAATATACCTATTAATATTCAGAGAATTATCTGTTACATGTCTACAGTATTGCATCTTAGTTACCTTTCAAACATCTCCCTCTTTTGCTAAAAAGATATCTAAAGCCATTCAATTCTGAATTAAAATATTTCTGATTGCAAGCATCTCATCATTAATACTAGCTACAGCACCTGTTGTCTTACTCGCTAAATAGTCTATTAAAGTAGACATCTTTCTAATATTCACATACTTTAAAGCAATCCGTATAGGAGGAATCAAGGCAGAGAAAACATTCATAATATTTTACTATTTCACCCTACACTACCATACCTCATTCTTATAATCCACACATCTTTAAAACTATTCACATGATAGATTTTAGGAAACAGTGATGCTAAATAATAAGTGCCTGTCTGGCCATTGGAAGTGTTAAATAGGCAGACTTGTTACATATATGATAAAATTAAGTGTTGTGTAAATATATGACAAATACTTTTAAACATAGGACTAACACCTACAATGTCTACATCATAAATATATGTACATTTACTATTGTCTACTTTGACTTTACCATTTTTCTCATCACATATCATACACATATGCCCTTCTTTTGTTTGCAAATCCTAAGACTAGGATGTATTTGTGCCTTCTTAATCACAGCTTATTTTTTAAAATTAAACCCTAACTCCCCAAAACCAGCAAGTTTAACATTCTGTCTGTTATTATTATATTCTCTGATAAAACAATGCTCCACTTCTGTTAACAACACACACTCATCTCTGGAAAAGAAACATTCTTCATATTAGTACTCTTTATATGGGCAGCTTGAAACCATATAAGGACAGGCATAAACCCAATCGATTGGAACATTGCAATCTGTATTAACTTCCTCTAAGAGACTCTGGTGCATTATTATTGAGTAATATTCTGAACAGGACAAGGTAATTGCATATAAGTCATATCTTCAGAAGCAGGGAGATGTGTGTGCAAATATAACAATCAGTAGCATGCATGATCTTTCTATAATTCTTTAACAGTATCATTCAAGTGTTTTATTAATTACCAGTCTGATAATTATTTCTAACATTTAATTCATGATGCTTACTGTTTAGTACTATTCTCTACAAAACTAATTTGGAAGCCTTAGAAATCTTATCTCTTCTTGTGAATATTTTTTCTTCCTGTCTGTCTTTCAAAAACAAAGTCTTTCAAATATTTACAAAATAAAAGTTCTTAGAATATCAGTTCAAAAGATTTTAACAATTCACTGTTTTTCAGGAAAGCTTAATTTGTACCCTAGGGTTTTTAGTCTCTTTTGCAATTTATGACGTGGAGAACTACTTTGCACAGTACTTCTTTGTGAACCCTCAACTCCAGTTTGAACTTGTCTTCTGTGAGGTTAATTTTGTGCAATTGAAAGTTTACTTGAACTTCTGTTTTCCTTGCTTGATTTTGAACCTTGGTTTTCATTTTGGTTTTCACTGTTTTTGCTTGTCTCTTCTTCTGTCACCCCTCTCTCTACGTCCCCATTTTGAGTCTGACTCCCTGATAACAATGTGAGATAATAGTCTTTCTAGCTCCCACACTCTATGAGTGTGTGAGACATGAATCCAAGAAGGCAGTTTGTTATACTTCACAGCAGTGTCTGTTACCAGGATAACCTGATGAAGTCGTTTCTATCACTGCTGCAAGAAGTCTTTCCTTCTATGCTTTTTGACAAGTATCCACTCTCCTTGTTGTAGATTCTGACATGCAACTCAGGGCCCAGAGTGGTTGGCAAGCTGCACCTGATAAGAAATAGAGCACACTGTAACAGCCAAATGCCTGCAATATTCGAGGTCAAGCCATCACTAATACTGAGCAAAGCTGCAGATAGGATACCAAAAAGCCTCGGTGGTCTACCCATCAGTAGATGATGTGAGCTTAGGCCGTTGTTTTTTTTGGAGTACACCTCATACTCAGTAACACCAAAGGGAGTACATATGGCCATTTCGAATAAGTAGATGCACACAATTTTGCCGGCTTGTTTTTGATCACGTAATTCAGAATCTCAACTACACCTAATGATTGTGAATGGAAACTGCTGTGCCGAATGCGTCACAGATCACTTTCATGACATCATTCTTAAAGTGTCCATATCTGTCCTATTCGTCTCGGGCATTCCATCCCTGGAGATCAACTTCCTGTGCAATTATTTTGCAACTGTTAGTCCATCACATCTGCTTGTTGGGTAAGCCTCAAACCGCTTTGAAAACATGCACACCACTACTAAGATATAAATTCGTTTATTACTTGGTGGCATTTCCATGAAATCAACCTGCAGTCTACTGAAAGGACTATGTACCTTTCCCAGAAATCTCATGATGCCATGAGTTTTTTTTCCAATATGAGTTTCCTGCACACCTCTGACACTGACTTTCTGAACTATTCCTAAAGTGAGGGTTGAACTAGTAGCGATTAAATGTATCAATCATCCCTTCTCTTCACACATGTGTAGGGTCATCAAAAAATCTCACCATTTGTGATGAAAGTGATTTTGGCAGGACAAATCTTTAATCATTGTTTTTCCAGAAGCCTGCCTGCCCTTGTTGACATCCATCCTTTTCCCACTATTTCTTTTCACCATCGGACATTTTATCATCTACTTCCCTCAACTCATCCAATGTTTGTATTGAGTTGACACATGTAACAACAGGTGATAATTAACACTATTGGCAATGCAGTGCCCAATGCTGCATAGTAATATGCAACTACATCTGCACAATTATTCCCTTTATTGACCTCATCACTCCCACATCCATGTCCTGCACATTTCACAAATGCAATTTTAGATGTCAGTCTCAAAGTAGACAACATATTCAAGATTTTGTGGACCATTTCGAATTGGTGTCCCAGCAGAAGTCATGAAACCACGTGGCTACACTTTTGCACCACTACAAATGCAAAGTGACCATTAGTGTAAATTGCAACACTCTGTACATAAGCAATACAACAGGCTTTAGTAAGAGCAATCAGCTCTGCAACCTGGGCAGAAAACATATTGCACACAAATAATGCTTCAGCAATGCACAATAATGTGTAAACAGCATCTGCTGCACACAAATTTCCTCCAATGTCTCTTAACCCTGCTGCGATCAGCAAATAGAATCAAATCAGATTGATTTAATGGCACGTCTTGCAGATCATGGTTTGGTTTTATGCAAAATTCTATGACTTCCAAGCATATTATTCTTCATGATCATTATCAATATCATTCTTTACTTTCAGTAGTTGCAAAAGAGTAGCAACATTTAAGGGACCACTTAAAGTACCACCAATCCTGATTGACACATTTGGAACTGCAAGAATTATTAGATCATAATTGGATAATCTTGTCTTAGTTAGATGTTGGGTCCTGCTTCGGGTCAAAAGTGTCTCCATTGATTGTGTCACAAAAACAATTAACATATGACCTAAAACAACTTATTCACTTTGGGTGATGTCTACAGCAGGATGAGCAGTGGCAAATGGATCTAGGGTTCCAGACAAATATGCACCAGGTCTTTTCCCACTACTGTGCTGTTGAATGAGAACATAAAAAGAGCACCCTCCTCTTTCGTGACAATACAAAATAGAACTCTTTCTCATGATCCGGCATTCCCAGAGTGGGTACCGTACACAATGAATGTCTCAGCTCCAGAAGGCTTTCATGCATTCCCCATCCCAGGACACAGGATCAGTTATGTCGTAATGTATCAATTTCAGCAACGGCTTAACAGTTAGGGAAAAATAAGGGATTCACTAACAATACTAAAGTATCATTCCCTGAAACACGCTCATACCTCTCTGTGTATTTGGAGAGCTCATTCTCAGAATTGCAAAAATCTGTTCTTTTGACACTTATCTCACTTTTTTCTGAACTTGATGCCCCGAATAGGTAACTTTCATCTGACAGTACTGTAATTCTGTCAGTGAGAGCTTGTGTCCCACATCAGCCAAACAATTTAGCAATACAATGATGTCCAATTTGCAAACCTTCCTTTGCGGCGATTATGAGATCACCACTATATTGACCAGGACTGACTCACAGGGTAATCTCAGTGCCTCTTGGTGTTTCTTGAGAACTTGTGCGAAGGTGGATGGCAACTCTGTAGACCCTTGAGGCAATATCTGCCAGACCAATACCTTATTTTTTAATTTGAAGGCAAAAAGATACTGGATATCCTCATGAAGAAGAATGGAAAAGAATGCTGAACACAAAGCAACCACTATGAAACGTTATGCTTCTGATGAAATTTGCAACAATATCTCTTCTGGATTTGGAACCACTGGGCAACATTGTAATTGCAATTGCATTTATATAGTGCTTACTACCCCTAACGAGGCATCAAATCGCTTTTCAGCAAGTAGCAAGCTACTCTGGAACTCAAAAAGGATTAGTGGTGGATTAGTATAGGGAAATATGTGTTAACTTGAGCGGTGGACATGTGAGCCTAGTAGTTGGATTAAATATGATAATCGAGGGATTGAAGAGGGAAGAGTCTAGAAAGTGTTTTTTGAGAGATCATAGTAGTCAGTTGAGGTTTGGGATGAGTAAAAGGGGAGATGGCAGAGGGAAGACTTTCTAGAAATGATTAGGGAGATCAATTTAGTAAAATGAGTTTTGGGATGAGTCAAAAGAGGGAGACATGAGGGAAGAATTTAGAAAGGGGTGGCTTGGGAGATCATAGTAGTAGAATAAGGTTTGGGATGAGTCAGAGAGTAGAGGTAGAGGATATATTGAGAGAGGTATAAGGTGATACAGAGTAGTGCATTGTTGTGAATCAAATGTGTTTTTTTTTGTTTGTTTTCGTTTCTTCTTCTACAGTAGGAGTAAAGTAATAAATATATAGATACATAGCTACATAGAAAGGGTATACATGTATTTTTTTATTTCTTTATAATGTTCTTCTTCTACAGTCAGAGTAAAGTAATACATATATAGATGCATAACTTCATAGAAAGGGTATACATGTATATGAAAAATTATTTATTGAGGTTTTAAGTTGTATTGTAAAAACTTACACTTTCAAGTGTTGCTGTACTTGAAGCTAATATTTTTATAACTATGTTTTTACATTTGATCTTTTCCTCAATATTTCAATAGTGAGGCACTTGTAGCTAAAATATTTTTTATAATCTTTACATATTGCGATGGTGAAAAAAGGGCCTGATAAGCATCTGATAAAATAACTTATATAAAAACTATGCAGTGACCTATAAACATGTTAGGCATAGAATAATATATATATGCGTGCTATAATTGGGGACATTACCCCTCTTTTACCACTTAGAAGTAGTTAAGGTGACACTTTGTCGCATAGGTACATAGAGCAAACTCTCCCCAGGCTCCGTACGGTCACCTCACGCAATTCGCCACTAAGCGCAGGCATTAGACATTTTGATGTTTCTAATCACCAAGATTCATGAAACTGGGTGACACTAACAGATATTTGGGCGAGACATTACGTTGTACCTAGGTAATTTCGAGATTTCCCAATATGGCCACCGCTGTCATAGACATCAACAACCTATGTCAGAGAAGGAAACTCAATCTCAGTTCCTTCAGCACCGATTCTTTTCAAAAACCTTATTGTGCATCTTGACCTTGCATGCACAACAACCCCTTTGTGATCGGAGTACAGAGAATTTTGTTTAGACTTCTCAAATAAATATGTCATTATGTATACGAATCAAGTACACATTTCCAAATGGATGCCACTTTTACGAGAGCACTTTGTTCTTTTACATGTCCGTTTTTGATTTAATTTCATCTGTATATAAATGTGGGTGTTCCAGAAACCAGTGTGTGAGCAAGACTGCGTGGCAGTTGAAACGTGTAACTGGCAATAAATCTTGCGCTGAGATAACCATCCCCTGAGTGTGCGCTTACTTTGTTGGAATTGAATATATATATATATATATATATATATATATATATATATATATTCCATAGTTTGGCTGCTTGAACAGAGAGTTCTACCTGTGGTTTTTTTCTTGTATGGTGGGATCTGGAGGCGCAGTACCAATCTTGAGCAGAGGTTCCATTGTTGAATGTATTTGGTGATTTTATTCCTGATGAAAAGAGGTCCTGTTCGATGTATTGCTTTGTGGGTGATACCAAGCAGCGTGAAGGTGGATCTTCTGGCAACTGGTAATGAATGTAGGGCCCTCAGGGCAGGGGAGATATGGGCTTGTGGCTTTCCATGTAGGAGTAGTCTGGCAGCTGGGTTCTGAATCTGTTCCAGTCTTTTCAAAGTAGATAAAGATGAACCGTACTAGAGGCCCTTGACGTATTTAAGTTTATTCAGTACAAGAGAGATAATAGCCTAGACCTTGTGTGAAAATCCCAGGGTGGGAGAGGATATGTCTCAGAGCTTTCATGGTAATGTAGCTTGATAACTTGTTCACTTGGGTATTGATTGATAATTTGGAGTCCTTGGTAATTCCAAGGTTTCTAACTTCCTTAGATGCTTCAGGAGGTGGTCCCGGATCACCAGGACAGGTGCAGATTGGATCATATTTTATCCAATTGCCACATGTGAGCATTTCAGTTTTGGAAGCATACAATTAGAGATAGCTCCATGTCATCCAATGATCAACAGCTCTGAGGCAACTGAAGATTTGTGATTTTTCAATGTCTGTGGGGCTTTTCAGTTTAAGGAATATTTGTGTGTCATCTGTATAGTTATACCATGGAGGTGAAATGTATTGATCATCTAGGTGATGATGAAAAGCATAAGTGAGATGATAGAGCCTTGAGAGGCCCCTGCTTTTGTGAAGTACAGTTTGGATAAGAAAGGGGAGAATGGATGACATTTGTTCTGTTTTGAAGGTAGTATGTGATCCAGTCGAGAGCAGTCCCCTCTATGCTGGCTTCGTAGTTTTTGTATTAGAGTCTTATAGTCAATTGTGTCGAAGGCATCTGAGAGGTCCAAGAGAAGTAGTGCAGCAACTCTGTTCCAGTCTACTGTGTTTTTAAGGCCATCCCAGATGGCGATTAGGGGAGATTCTGTGCCTCTTCCTGGGTGGATTCCTGTTGGGTAGTCTGAAAATATGGAGTTATCTTCAATTAATTGTGACATCTGGGAAAATGCTGCTCTTTCTATCAGTTTGCTCAGGGAAGCTCCATTTGTAATTGGTCTGTAGTTGTCAGGGTTATGCGGGTCCAGGTTAGTTTTCTTTAATAATGGGCACATACATGCATTTTTAGGTCTTCTGGAAAGATTCCTGTAGATTCTTATTACTGGTGTAGCAGCAAGGTATCTCATAGAATGTTCTTGAAGATTTGTGGTGGGGAAAGCTTGTTTTGACCAGATCCATAAATTCATTTTTTGATATTTGTTTGAAGGAATGCAGAGGCTGTGTTATCCTACTCTTGGAGGGGATTTTTGAAAATGGGTTGGTGCTAGTAGTGTTCCTTTGTTTTAAATAGGAGTCCAATATGTCTGCTTGGTTGTCTGATGGCTTGCCAGTATGTCAGTGAATTCTTGAGTAATGGGATGAGTTTCTTCTGTGCATTTAGGTTTACGAAATTCAGTGAGAATTTTATAAAATTCTTTATTTGCACATTGAGAATTCTAAATTCTTTCTGTATAGTACCCTTTTTTAGCTTTCTTGATTGTTGACTTGTATATTCTGTTAAGTTTGCGTAGGTGAAGTTTGTCTTGATTGCTGTTTGTTTTGAGCCAGGTGCTTTGCAGCTTTTTAATTTGTTGTTTTATCTTTTTTAGTTCTGTATTTCTCCAAGGTGCTTGTTTTCTTTTGTCCTGTTTTGCTGTTCTTAGTGGTATTAGGATATCAGAAGCTTCTTGTAGCCACTCATAACGTTTTCGAACAGAACTTATTACATCTAGATCTGTGTTGGATGTTCGTTGTGTTTCTAATTATTCAATAATGAGTTTCTTACACAGTCGAAAGCTACATATGGTGGTCTTACCATGTGACTGGAGTAATCGATTGAAAGGTTACTAGTTCTGAATTTGCAAAAATTGCATCAAGGATGTGTCCAGTGATGTGTGTGGGTTTGTGTATAATCTGATGTAGTTTCAGTGTGACTTGGCCAGTGATGATAGTTTTTGGATGTGGCATATTGGGTTTGACAAACCAAATGTTTAGGTCACCAAGAACACATAGGTTGGATTGTAGTGTTATAAGGTTTGAAACTGTGTCTAGAAATGTGTCTGGGAATGTTCCATTGCTGGGTGGTGGTCTGTAAAGTAGGAGGAAGTTGGTGTAGGGTTGCATCTGGTGATGAGGGCCTCTCAACCTTGTAAGGAAATGTCATCAGCTTTGGTGAAATGTATTGTTTACTTGAATATAATAGCTAGTCCACCTCCTCCTTTGCCTATACAATTTTGTGTGATAGTTTGATAGCCTGGAGGAATGGCTTCATGCCTCACTGGAGCCATGTCATCTCCCAACCATGATTCACTTATGAAGAGTAAGTCAGGTTGTGTGTCAGTGAGTAGGCCGTAGATGTGGTGCTTGTTTTTAGAGCGTTATCAAGCATTTATCAGTAAGCAGTTTAGAGATTGTATTTTGGAGGTGGTGGAACTTTGTTGACTAGAAGAGTGAGCAGTATTTTTTAAACTTGTAGCAGGTGTCATTAGTGTTGGTATTAACTGTGTGAGGATAGCAATAGTGTTGTTTTTCTATATTGTATTCCTTGTTCAGAAGGCACTCTGTTGTGAGACCATAATTTATTAAAATTTTGTATACCCATCGATATCTCGAATAATTGCCCTAATAATGACTCTACCTGGATCAGGCCTTGGCATAAAGTCACCCAAGCAACATTCTCAGCCCATTTCAACTACCAGTCTGTGTCTCACACAGGAAACATAGATCAGGTAGCTACAGCTTTTGAAGACGCAATCACACTGACCCTGAACAAAGTGGCACCTTTGTCAAAGGTCAAGGTCAAGGCCAAAGCGTCGCCGTGGTTTACGTCAGCATTAAAAATTGACAAACTATCCAGCAGGACTGCTGAACGTCAATGGTGGAAAACTAAGACAAATGAGGACCGTATAAAATATAACCAGATCCATTGTACTTATCTAAATAATATTAAACAGGCCAAAAAGCTGTATCTGTCAAACAGGATTAACAATGCTGTAAACTCCAATAAAGAGCTTTATAAAATATTGAAGGAGTTTACTACCCCCCACACTGACCAGCAAATCCTTACCCCTACGCAAGAATGGGTTGACACATTGTCCTCCTTCTTTGACGAAAAGGTCAAAGTTATATATAGGTCTTTCCCTCAACACGACATCAATAACGTAGACCCTCTTCCGGCCATTAATAGCCATTCCACTTTGCCTTTATTTTTGGAATTTAAAGCTGTTAATCAAGAAGAAGTCTCCGTAGCCCTGGCAAAGATAAATTCAGGCTCCCCAGCAGACCCTCTCCCACCCCGTTCCTGCATAAACATAGCACCACTCTTAATAACCAAACTTACAGAGATATTCAACATGTCATTAGATCAAGCCATGGTCCCAACCAAATGGAAGGCAGCCCAAGTCAAGCCAATTTTGAAAAAGCCCACCTCAGACCCAAGGGTACCAGGCAACTACCGTCCTATTTCACTGCTGCCTTATTTCGGGAAGGTGCTTGAGTCCCTGCCCACTTGGAAAACCACGGATTTCTTGACCCATCGCAATCAGGGTTCCGGTCGGCACATAGTACCGAAACAGCAGTGGTAGAGGTGGTTGATAACATCAGGCTGGCCCTCGATAACAGGGAATCTGCCATGCTGGTCCTTTTGGATTTGTCAGCCGCCTTTGACACCATCTCCCATAGCATTTTAGAACAACGGCTCTGGGAGGTGGGAGTCAGGGGAAAGGCCTTGGACTGGTTAAAAAACTATCTAATGAATCGCACAACCACAGTACATATAGGTCCCCTGGCCTCATGTAGTAGATCTGTAAGTATAGGAGTCCCTCAGGGCTCTATATTGAGCCCCATGCTTTTCAACCTTTATGTAACACCTTTGGCCAGGGTAATCAGGTCCTATGGTTTTGAGACAGTGTCATACGCCGATGACACTCAGCTTGGTCCTGACCCTACAGACACAATGACCCGGTTTAAAAATTGCATGATCCATATTAACAACTGGATGGGCAATAATAAACTACAGCTCAACGGCAGCAAGACAGAGATCATCCTGTTTGGCAGGGCCGAAAAGTATTGGTCCAACGATTGGTGGCCCAAGGCACTGGGCCCATGCCCATCCCCCAAACAAGCAGTGCGCAATCTCAGAATAACAATTGACAACAAGTTGTCAATGAAAAACCATGTGAATCTTGTAATTGGCACGAGCTATGGGATTTTGCGGAAATTACGCAAAATCTTTAAATGGATCCCTATTGAATCCAGGAAACCATTGGTGCAGGGTCTTATTGTAAGTCATTTGGACTACGGGAACGCCTTATTAGCCTCCCTAAATGAAGACCTATTCTCTAAACTTCAGATCCTGCAGAACACGGCTGCAAGACTCATTTTAAATCTTCCTTCGAGATCTCCATCAGCCCCCAGTCTGAGGTTTCTCCACTGGCTTCCGGTAAAAAAGAGAAGCCGTTTTAAAATTCTATGCCTCACCCACAAGAGCATACACGGAACCGGACCTAGTTATTTAGCGAAAAAACTAAGCTGGTATCAGCCAGGAAGACTGTTAAGATCTAGCACAAAACATCTCCTCACCCCACGACGAATTGGCACCGCAAGAAGCGGGGGACGATCTTTTTCCTTTCTCGCCCCAGACCTCTGGAACAAGCTTCCGTCTTATCTTCTGTCCATCTCTGATCACAAGTTTTTTCGGAGGGAACTAAAAACGTGGCTATTTGACCATCAATAATGCTGTTTAGATCTGATCGCTAGCCCTTACGGAGTCTCCGCAAGCGCCATGAGACCGCCCAGGTGATTTGTGCGCTCAATAAGTTCCTCTGACTTTGACTTTAGGTGGAGGAGATGGTGGTTGAGAGTGAGTTGGTGAGCTATGTTCTTTTTGTAGAGTAGCCTTGTTGTGTAATAGACATGGAGATGCGAAGTTGTGAAAAGTGGCATTTTGTTTATTTTGCATGTGTCTGTTTAGGGTAGGAGGTGTATGGGTGTCAGCGCGGGAGGGGCACGTGTTCTTGGGCCCGCCCCAATCAACCCAGGGTGCTTGCATAAGACCCTATTGGTAGCCCCTTGTACCTATGGTGCTTGTCGCACCCATAAGTTCACCTGTGGTAAACAGCATTTACCATGTTCTGTGCGCTGGTGGCTGCAATGTCCTGCTCAGATGATCTGAGCGCCTTAACATGCACTTCAAATGTTGCTTTTGCATTGTAAATGCTACTGTCACAGTACCACATGATATGCCCCACCATTAACACGTTGTTTCCTTTTTCAGTGCAAAACCATCTTCGGTGTGGTTGAGCCCATAATAGGGTGCCCGCCCTATGAGGTTGCTCACTATACTCTGGCCTTGCTTGGAGCAGTAGCTCTGATCCTCCGGTACTCTCCGGAGACCCGACTTAGCCCCAGGGGATCTTCCTGCAATATTGTCGACGACCCAGTAATCCTGGACATTGCACAGTAAGCGCAAAGGGGAATTCATGCCCTGTGATCCTCCACCGGGTCCCGCTGCATACGAGAGGCATGCTGAGATTCCTGCAAGCTTTCCACTTGCACAGAACAGAACAGGCCATGCTCTGAGCGGTAAGTTTTTTCCCATATGCAAAGATGATCATGCATATGTCTGCAGCATTTTAGAGTGGAGCGTGATGTTATACGCTTGTTAAGGATCTGATTTCATTATACAGCATTTATTTTGAGCCTCAGGCTCATTCTACTTTATTACTCTGGCAAATTATTGCATCTTGGCAAGTTAAGTATGTGTGCGATTATAAAGATGCAAAAGGCATTATTTTGGAATTGTTAACCCCTTCGCTGCTAGGCCTTTTCCCCTCCTGTGCTAAGCCTTTTTTTGGCTATTTGGGGTAGTGCGCGCTTAGGCCCCTGTAACTTTTTGACCACATAAGGTATCCATGCCAAATTTGCGTCCTTTTTTTCTAACATCATGGGGATTGTAAAGGTACCCAGGGTTTGTGGATTCCCCTGGAGGGGACCCAGAAATTAGTCAAAATACAGCTAAATTTTGTTTATTTTGGGAAAAATGCGAAAAAAGGGCAACAGATGAAAGCGTCTTGATTTTTCCCTGCAAATGGCATCAAAAAGGGGTTGTGGTGCTGAAATCACCATCTTCCCAGCTTTCAGGGACAAGCAGACTTTTGTCAGAAAACCAACTTTTTTACACAGTTTTGGCATTTTTCTGGGACATAGCCTATTTTTGCAATTTTTGTGCTTTCAACCTCCTTCCAGTTAATGGTATAAATGGGTATGAAACCAATAATGGATCCTGGAAAGCCATACATTTCTGAAAAGTAGACAAAATTTTGAATTCAGCAAGGGGTCATTTGTGTAGATACTTAAAGTTTTCCTTATAGAAACTAACAGTTAAATAAAGGAAAAATTGAAAATTAGTTGAAAAAAACAGCCATTTGTGTCAACGTTTTCACCTGTAACTTCTTCTAATTATGACAGCTGTTTGAAGGCAATATACCGTTATATCCGCTGGACCTTTCTGGTTGTGGGGATATATAGGACTTGTAGGTTCACCAAGAACCCGACGAACCCAGAGCCAATAATTGAGCAGCATCTTGCAATGGTTTTTTATTATGTACCGGGTATATAGCAATTATTTTGGGAAAATGTATACATGGAAAAATTGTTATGAAAGACACCTATGTATTTCTGAAATGGGAACAAAATGTAGATTTTAGAAACAGTAGATATTTGCACATTTCCGAAATTGGGAGTACCCATACTAGCATGAGAATTATAGGTCATTTTTCAAAATGACTTATTTTTTACACATTGTCTTTCATTTGGAAGGCAGAAATGCATCGAAAGTCAATAGGTAATAACAGTTGCTCTACAATTCTGTGTTACCCAAAGTCTCCCGATAAAAATGGTACCTCACTTGTGTGGGTAGCCCTTGTGCCCACAACAGGAAATGGCTCAAAATGCAACGTGGACGTACCACATTTTCACAATGAAAAATTACCCTTTTTTTGCAAAGTGCCTAGGTGTAGTTTTTGAACCCTAGCACTGCCGGAACCTAGGGAAACCTAGCAAACCTATACATTTTTGAAAACTAGACACCCAGGGGAATCCAGGATGGGGTGACTTGACTTCCTCCCACCAGGTTCTGTTACCCAGAATCCCTTGCAAACATAAACAATTGTCAAAAAAACCACATTTCCCCCACATTTCTGTGGTGGAAAGTTCTGGAATCTGCGTGGGTCCACAAATTTCCACCCACCCCGCGTTCCCCAAAGTCTTAAGAGAAAAATGGTACCTCACTTGTGTGGGTCGGCCTAGTGCCTGCGACAGGAAACGGCGCAAAACGCAACGTGGTCACACCTCAATTTCGCAGTGAAAAATGACCCTTTTTTGGCAAAGTGCCTAGCTGTAGTTTTTGAACCCTAGCTCTGCCGGCACCTAGGGAAACCTAGCAAACCTACACATTTTTGAAAACTAGACACCCAGGGGAATCCAGGATGGGGTGACTTGACTGCCTCCCACCAGGTTCTGTTACTCAGAATCCCTTGCAAACATAAACAATTGTCCAAAAAACCACATTTTCCCCACATTTCTGTGGTGGAAAGTTCTGGAATCTACGTGGATCCACAAATTTCCACCCACCCCGCGTTCCCCAAAGTCTTCCGAGAAAAATGGTACCTCACTTGTGTGGGTCGGCCTAGTGCCTGCGACAGGAAACAGCGCAAAACGCAACGTAGTCACACCTCAATTTCGCAGTGAAAAATGACCCTTTTTTGGCAAAGTGCCTAGCTGTAGTTTTTGAACCCTAGCTCTGCCGGCACCTAGGGAAACCTAGCAAACCTATACATTTTTGAAAACTAGACACCCAGGGGAATCCAGGATGGGGTGACTTGACTGCCTCACACCAGGTTCTGTTACCCAGAATCCCTTGCAAACATAAAAAATTGTCAAAAAAACCACATTTTCCCCACATTTCTGTGGTGGAAAGTTCTGGAATCTGCGTGGATCCACAAATTTCCACCCACCCCGCGTTCCCCAAAGTCTTACGAGAAAAATGGTACCTCACTTGTGTGGGTCGGCCTAGTGCCTGCGACAGGAAACGGCGCAAAACGCAATGTGGTCACACCTCAATTTCGCAGTGAAAAATGACCCTTTTTTGGCAAAGTGCCTAGCTGTAGTTTTTAACCCTAGCTCTGCCGGCACCTAGGGAAACCTAGCAAACCTATACATTTTTGAAAACTAGACACCCAGGGGAATCCAGGATGGGGTGACTGGACTGCCTCCCACCAGGTTCTGTTACCCAGAATCCCTTGCAAACCTAAAAACTGTCAAAAAAACACATTTTCCCCACATTTCTGTGGTGGAAAGTTCTGGAATCTGCGTGGATCCACAAATTTCCACCCACCCCGCGTTCCCCAAAGTCTTCTGAGAAAAATGGTACCTCACTTGTGTGGGTCGGCCTAGTGCCCGCGACAGGAAACAGCGCAAAACGCAACGTGGTCACTCCTCAATTTTGCAGTGAAAAATGACCCTCTTTTGGCAAAGTGCCTAGCTGTAGTTTGTGAACCCTAGCTCTGCCGGCACCTAGGGAAACCTACCAAACACACACATTTCTGAAAAGTAGACACCCGGGGGCTTCCAGGGAGGTATGGCTTGCGTGGATCCCCCAACGTTTCCTTACCCAGAATCCCCTGCAAACCTCAATTTTAGCTGAAAAAAATCACTTTTTTCACACATTTTTGTGTGGGAAAGTGTGGCATCACTGGCCTCACACAAATTTCCTACCACCCAGCGTTCCCCCAGGTCTCCCGATAAAAATGGTGCCTCACTTGTGTGGGAGGCCCAAGTGCCACGCGACAGGCAAGGGCCCACAACGTAGTGAGGCGACCTCAAAATGGCATTTCACAAAACGACCTGGTTTTGCAAGGGGTCACCTGGGTTTTTGGCCCCGTGCTCGGTGGCCATCTAGGGAAACCTACCAAACCCACACATTTCTGAAAAGTAGACACCCGGGGCTTCCAGGGAGGTATGGCTTGCGTGGATCCCCCAAAGTTTCCTTACCCAGAATCCCCTGCAAACCTCAATTTTAGCTGAAAAAACAACTTTTTTCACACATTTTTGTGTGGGAAAGTGTGGCATCACTGGCCTCACACAAATTTCCTACCACCCAGCGTTCCCCCAGGTCTCCCGATAAAAATGGTGCCTCACTTGTGTGGGAGGCCCAAGTACCCGCGACAGGCAAGGGCCCACAACGTAGTGAGGCGACCTCAAAATGGCCTTTCACAAAACGACCTGGTTTTGCAAGGGGTCACCTGGGTTTTTGGCCCCGTGCTCGGTGGCCATCTAGGAAACCTACCAAACCCACACATTTCTGAAAAGTAGACACCCGGGGGCTTCCAGGGAGGTATGGCTTGCGTGGATCCCCCAACGTTTCCTACCCAGAATCCCCTGCAAACCTCAATTTTAGCTGAAAAAATCACTTTTTCACACATTTTTGTGTGGGAAAGTGTGGCATCACTGGCCTCACACAAATTTCCTACCACCCAGCGTTCCCCCAGGTCTCCCGATAAAAATGGTGCCTCACTTGTGTGGGAGGCCCAAGTACCCGCGACAGGCAAGGGCCCACAACGTAGTGAGGCGACCTCAAAATGGCCTTTCACATAACGACCTGGTTTTGCAAGGGGGTCACCTGGGTTTTGGCCCCGTGCTCGGTGGCCATCTAGGGAAACCTACCAAACCCACACATTTCTGAAAAGTAGACACCCGGGGCTTCCAGGGAGGTATGGCTTGCGTGGATCCCCCAACGTTTCCTTACCCAGAATCCCCTGCAAACCTCAATTTTAGCTGAAAAAATCACTTTTTTCACACATTTTTGTGTGGGAAAGTGTGGCATCACTGGCCTCACACAAATTTCCTACCACCCAGCGTTCCCCCAGGTCTCCCGATAAAAATGGTGCCTCACTTGTGTGGGAGGCCCAAGTACCCGAGACAGGCAAGGGCCCACAACGTATTGAGGCGACATCAAAATTGCCTATCACCAAATGTTTTGGGCCCTTGCCTGTCGCGGGTACTGGGCCTCCCACCCGAGTGAGGCACCATTTTTATCGGGAGACCTGGAGGAACGCTGGGTGGTAGGGAATTTGTGTCAGCCCCTTGATGCCACAACTTACCACACAAAAATGTGTGAAAAAGTGATTTTTCAGCCAAATTTCAGGTTTGCAGGGGATTCTGGGTAAGAAAACGTTGGGGGATCCACGCAAGCCATACCTCCCTGGAATCCCCGGGTGTCTACTTTTCAGAAATGTGTGGGTTTGGTAGGTTTCCTAGGTGGCCGCTGAGCCCCGGGCCAAAACGTCATGGGACCCCCTTGCAAAACCAGGTCGTTTTGTGATAGGCCATTTTGAGGTCGCCTCAATACGTTGTGGGCCCTTGCCTGTCGCGGGTACTTGGGCCTCCCACCCGAGTGAGGCACCATTTTTATCGGGAGACCTGGGGAACGCTGGGTGGTAGGAAATTTGTGTCAGCCCCATGATTCCACAACTTTACCACACAAAAATGTGCGAAAAAGTGATTTTTTGAGCAAAATATCAGGTTTGCAGGGGATTCTGGGTAAGAAAACGTTGGTGGATCCACGCAAGCCATACCTCCTGGAATCCCCGGGTGTCTACTTTTCAGAAATGTGTAGGTTTGGTAGGTTTCCCTAGGTGGCCGCCGAGCCCCGGGCCAAAACGTCATGGGACCCCCTTGCAAAACCAGGTAGTTTTGTGATAGGTCATTTTGAGGTCGCCTCAACACGTTGTGGGCCCTTGCCTGTCGCGGGTACTTGGGCCTCCCACCCGAGTGAGGCACCATTTTTATCGGGAGACCTGGGGAACGCTGGGTGGTAGGAAATTTGTGTCAATCCCATGATTCCACAACTTTACCACACAAAAATGTGCGAAAAAAAGTGATTTTTTCAGCAAAATATCAGGTTTGCAGGGGATTCTGGGTAAGAAAACGTTGGTGGATCCACGCAAGTCATACCTCCCTGGAATGCCCCGGGTGTCTACTTTTCAGAAATGTGTAGGTTTGGTAGGTTTCCATAGGTGGCCGCCGAGCCCCTGGCCAAAACGTCATGGGACCCCCTTGCAAAACCAGGTCGTTTTGTGATCGGCCATTTTGAGGTCGCCTCAATACGTTGTGGGCCCTTGCCTGTCGCGGGTACTTGGGCCTCCCACCCGAGTGCGGCACCATTTTTATCAGGAGACCTGGGGAACGCTGGGTGGTAGGAAATTTGTGTCAATCCCATGATTCCACAACTTTACCACACAAAAATGTGCGAAAAAGTGATTTTTTCAGCAAAATATCAGGTTTGCAGGGGATTCTGGGTAAGAAAACGTTGGTGGATCCACGCAAGTCATACCTCCCTGGAATGCCCCGGGTGTCTACTTTTCAGAAATGTGTAGGTTTGGTAGGTTTCCGTAGGTGGCCGCCGAGCCCCGGGCCAAAACGTCATGGGACCCCCTTGCAAAACCAGGTCGTTTTGTGATCGGCCATTTTGAGGTCGCCTCAATACGTTGTGGGCCCTTGCCTGTCGCGGGTACTTGGGCCTCCCACCCGAGTGAGGCACCATTTTTATCGGGAGACCTGGGGGAATGCTGGGTGGTAGGAAATTTGTGTCAGCCCCATGATTCCACAACTTTACCACACAAAAATGTGCGAAAAAAGTGATTTTTTGAGCAAAATATCAGGTTTGCAGGGGATTCTGGGTAAGAAAACGTTGGTGGATCCACGCAAGCCATACCTCCCTGGAATCCCCGGGTGTCTACTTTTCAGAAATGTGTAGATTTGGTAGGTTTCCCTAGGTGGCCGCCGAGCCCCGGGCCAAAACGTCATGGGACCCCCTTGCAAAACCAGGTAGTTTTGTGATAGGCCATTTTGAGGTCGCCTCAATACGTTGTGGGCCCTTGCCTGTCGCGGGTACTTGGGCCTCCCACCCGAGTGAGGCACCATTTTTATCGGGAGACCTGGGGGAACGCTGGGTGGTAGGAAATTTGTGTCAATCCCATGATTCCACAACTTTACCACACAAAAATATGCGAAAAAGTGAATTTTTTCAGCAAAATTTCAGGTTTGCAGGGGATTCTGGGTAGGAAAACATTGGGGACCCACGCAAGCCATACCTCGCTGGACTCCCCAGAGTGTCTAGTTTTCAGAAATGTGTGGGTTTGGTAGGTTTCCTAAGATGGCCGCCGAGCCCAGGGCCAAAAACCTCACTGGTGTGGGTGGTTCAAGTACCCGCAACAGGCAAGGGCCCAAAACGTATTGAGGAGACATCAAAATGATCTATCACAAAACAAGCTGGTTTTGCAAGGGAGTCACCTGGGTTTTTGGCCCCGGGCTCGGCGGCCATCTTGGGAAACCTACCAAACCCACACATTTCTGAAAACTAGACACCCGGGGAGTCCAGCGAGGTATGGCTTGCGTGGATCCCCCAACGTTTTCCTACCCAGAATGCCCTGCAAACCTCAAATTTAGCTGAAAAAAATCACTTTTCTCTCCAATTTCTGTGTGGGAAAGTTATGGAATCTACGTGGATCCACAAATTTCCTACCACACAGTGTTCCCCCATGTCTCCCGATAAAAATGATTCCTCACTCGCATGGGTGGGTCAAGTACCCACGACAGGAAAGGGCCCAAAACCTATTGAGGCGACATCAAAATTACCTATTACAAAACAACCTGGTTTTGCAAGAGGGGTCCCATGAGTTTTTGGCCCTGGGCTCGGTGGCCATCTAGGGAAACCTACCAAACCCACACATTTCTGAAAACTAGACACCTGGGGAGTCCAGCAAGGTATGGCTTGCGTGGGTCCCCCAACTTTTCCTACCCAGAATCCCCTGCAAACCTCAAATTTAGCTGAAAAAATCACTTTTTTCTCAAATTTCTATGTGGGAAAGTTCTGGAATCTACGTGGATCCACAAATTTCCTCCCACCCAGCGTTCCCCCAGGTCTCCTCATAAAAATGATACCTCACTTGCGTGGGTGGGTCAAGTACCCGCGACAGAAAAGGGCCCAAAACCTATTGAGGCGACATCAAAATTACTTAACACAAAACAACCTGGTTTTGCAAGGGGGGTCCCAGCAGTTTTTGGCCCTGGGCTCGGCGGCCATCTTGGGAAACTACCAAACTCAAACATTTCTGAAAGCTAAACACCCGGGGAGTCCAGCGAGGTATGGCTTGCGTGGGTCCCACAACGTTTTCCTACCCAGAATCCCTGCAAACCTCAAATTTAGCTGAAAAAATCACTTTTTCCATACATTTTTGCGTGGGATCACCGTGCCGGCACAAATGTCCTACCACCCAGCGTTCCCCTTGTTCTCCCGAGTAAAATGATACCTCACTTGTGTGGGTGGGCCAAAGGCCTGTGACTGGGAAGAGCCCAAAACATAGGGATTTAGGGTATAGCACCGAGAATTCTAAGCGCTATATTTTTTTAAAAATACGTTTTTAGCCAGTTCTGCTTTGGACACCCACACAAGTGAGGTATCATTTTACTCGGGGAACAAGGGCAACGCTGGGTGGTAGGACATTTGTGCCAGCACGGTGATTCCACGCAAAAATATGTGGAAAATATGGTTTTTTCAGCTAAATTTGAGGGTTGCAGGGGAGTCTGGGTAGGGAAACGTTGGGGGATCCACGCAAGCCATACCTCATTGGACTCCCAGGGTGTCTAGTTTTCAGAAATGTGTGGGATTGGTAGGTTTCCCTAGATGGCGGCGAGCCCGGGGCCAAAACCAGGTGCCCCCCAAACCAGGTAGTTTTGTTATAGGTAGTTTTGAAGTCTCCACAATACGATTTGGGCCATTTCCTGTTTCAGCCACTATGCCTACCCACACAAGTGAGGTACCATTTTTATCGGGAGCCCTGGGGGAACGCAGGGTGGTAGGAAATTTGTGGATCCACGCAGATTCCAGAACTTTCCCACACAGAAATTTGAGTAAAAAGTGATTTTTTTCTGCTAAATTTGAGGTTTGCAGGGCATTCTGGGTAGGAAAACGTTTGGGGACCCATGCAAGCCATACCTCGCTGGACTCCCCAGGTGTCTAGTTTTCAGAAATGTGTGGGTTTGGTAGGTTCCCAAGATGGCCGCTGAGGCCGGGGCCAATAACCCAGGTGACCCCCTTGCAAAACCAGGTTGTTTTGTGATAGATAATTTTGATGTCTCCTCAATACGTTCTGGGCCCTTGCCTGTCGCGGGTACTTGACCCACCCACGCGAGTGAGGTATCATTTTTATTGGGAGACCTGGGGGAAAGCTGGGTGGTAGGAAATTTGTGGATCCACGTAGATTCCAGAACTTTCCCACACAGAAATTGGAGAAAAACGTGATTTTTTCAGCTAAATTTGAGGTTTGCAGGGTATTCTGGGTAAGAAACTTTTGGAGGACCCACGCAAGCCATACCTCGCTGGACTCCTCCGGGTGTCTAGTTTTCAGAAATGTGTGGGTTGGGTAGGTTTCCCTAGATGGCCGTTGAGCCCGGGGCCAAAACTCATGGGACCCCCCTTGCAAAACCAGGTTGGTTTGTGATAGGTAATTTTGATGTCGCCTCAATAGGTTTTGGGCCCTTGCCTGTCGCGGGTACTTGATCCATCCACACAAGTGAGGTACCATTTTTCACGGAAGACTTTGGGGGACGCGGGGTGGGTGGAATTTTGTACGAAAGAATCTCCTTCTACGCCCCCAAGAGAAACCTTTGCTCCGCTGACCAGGCCATGGCTGAAATCCCCCGCATCCACAGAGCCAGAACAGGAGGCAGATACTTCTCCTATCTCACGGCCAAGACCTGGAACAAACTCCCCCTCAGCATCAGACCAAGCCCCACGCTGTAAGCATTCAGGAAGAGCCTCAAGACCTGTTTTTTTAAATGACTGGAGTTGCCCGAATACCCCCCCAGTGCCTTGAGACCCTCACGGGTGAGTAGTGCACTCTATAAATCCCCTGATTTATTGATTGATTGACTTGAGATATCTGGCCTGGGATAAAGTCAAAAGTTAAGGCTGGCCACGATAGAGCGTGGGTCAAATACAGGAACCCAGTGAGGCTAGCTGAACAAGAGTACCATGATCCT
Source organism: Calotriton arnoldi (assembly GCA_963921515.1). Classification (NCBI taxonomy): domain Eukaryota; kingdom Metazoa; phylum Chordata; class Amphibia; order Caudata; family Salamandridae; genus Calotriton; species Calotriton arnoldi. The sequence goes on along the minus strand of CAWUFW010001597.1, from coordinate 163,467 downwards.
GGCTGCGTCGACGTTGAAGATGTGGGCAGCAGCCGAAGCGATGTGTCAGTGTCAATCCACGCAGTAAGAGCGATGCGCCGGTCCTGATCCGCACAGCAGTGGTGATGAGTCAGCTCTGGTGAGCGAAGAACTGCAATGTGGAGATTCATCGTTGTCATTGAGGATGTCGTTGACGGAGATGCTGTGACCTTGTGCAGTGGCGGTTTTGAAGGCGATGTGTTAGGGCCAATCCATACAGTGAGGATGATGCACCAGTTCTGGTCACTCAACAGGAGCGATGCACTAGATCCGATCCACGTAATAGGAGTGATGCGCCGCTTCTGAGCCACACAACAGGGATGATGCGCCGGTTCCAATTCATGCAACTGCGCCAATGCACCAGTTCTATAGAGAATGCGTGGGTTCTGCTGGAGCAAGCACCTTAGGCCTCACTTCCAAGAGTCCAAGACTGGGGTGGCACCACTTGGCAGGGCAGACTCACAGATGGCAGAGTCCAAGTGCAGAAGCACGTACGTTGGAAGTCTTTTATGTCCCTCAGACTTCAGGACAGGAGGCCAACCAGCTAGCCCTTGGAGACACTCTGGGGCCGATTCACAGAACTAATCTGAGACAAAATCCTAAACTTACCACTTTTGGTATTCACAGAAGGCATTTAGTAGTAGTAAAGTTAGGATTTTGTCGTAAGTTTGACTTAAGACAGACTTAAGACAGACTTAAGACAAACTTAGGACAGACTTAAGACAGACTTAAGACAGACTTAAGACAGACTTAAGACAGACTTAAGACAAAATCCTAACTTTACTACTACTAAATGCCTTCTGTGAATACCAAAAGTAGTAAGTTTAGGATTTTGTCTCAGATTACTTCTGTGAATCGGGCCCTCTGAGTTCAAGTGATGCAGGTCCAGTCCATCTCACCCAGGCAGGGGAACAGCAGGCAGCAAGGCAGCACAGCAAGACTGGAGTCCAGCAAAGCAGCAGCCCAGAATAGTGGCAGTCCTTCAGCAGTTCAGCAGTCCTTCTTTCTGGCAGAGTCTTCACAGGTCCAGAAGTGTACTGAAGGGGTGGTGTCAGAGGTCCAGTACTCATACCCAGTTGTGCCTTTTAAGAGGCGGAGACTTCAAAGAGAAGTTTTTGAAGTTCACAGAGGTCCTCCCTTCCTGCCCTGGCTCCAAACTCACTGCAGGGGGGTATGCAGCCCTTTGTGTGAGGACAAGACACAGCTTATTCAGGTGTAAGTGAGGCTTGGTCCAGCTCTTCCCCTCCATCCTGCCAGGTTGGGCCCTCAAGTCCCACCTAAGCTCCCATTGTGTGTGGCTGTCTAGGGGGAATACAGAAGGCCCAGCTGTCACCCTTCCCAGATGGGTATCAGAGACAGGCAGTAGGCACCAAATGGCTAAAGTAAGAAAATGCCAGATTTCTAAAAGTGGTATTTATTTAACTGTAATTTAAAATATGACTTCACCATAAGTTAGGATTTTATAATTAGGATTCCAGAGACACCAGACTTGGGGGTCTTATCTCTTCCCAATTGGAAATTACACTTAAAAAATGTAATACGTTAATCACAATGTTATCCAATGGGAGAGAATGGCCTTGCAGTAGTGAAAAATGACTCTGAGAGTTTTTCACTACTAGGATATGTAAAACTTAAAAGTATATATCCTGCCTTTTAAATACATTGCACCCTTTCCTCTGGGTTGTCAAGGGCCTACCTTAGGGGTGATGTATTTATAAAAAGGGAAGATTTGGGCCTGACAAGAAGTTTATTTTGCTAAATCAACATGGCAGAGAACAACTGCATGCACAGGCTCTGCAGTGGCAGGTCTGAGACACAGTTAAAGGGCTACCTCAGTGGGTGGCACAATCGGTGCGGAGGGCCCATTACTATCATTTAATTTACAGGCCTTGGGTACAGGGGGTACCACTTTACTATGGACTTATAAGTAAATTAAATATGCCAATTGCAGATAACACAATGTTACCATGTTTAAGGGAAAGATAACATGCACTTTAGCACAGGCTAGCAGTGATGAAGTGCACAGAGTCCTAAATCCAGCAAAAACGAGGTCAGAAAAATAGAGGAGGTAGGCAAAACGTTCAGGGGAAGACCACCCTAAGGCTGTCAGGTCTAACAGTTATTATTGAAGGCTAAATGTCTCTCTTGATCACTGCCTCCAACTCCCCAAAGACAAGGTGCTTGAAGACCATGAGATAACATCCGATTCTTCTGCGGCATTAACGCTTGCCCTCCTTCCTGGAAATACTCTGCCTCACCATCAGCTTCTCCTTTGTAAATTGCTTTTTCCACTCACAATAATCACTACAATGTTTTGCATAGCTGAAAATCGCATCAATTGACTTTGCATGCCAGAACATCACACTCTGTTGACTCTGTGTGCTTAATGATAGTTTAAAACACAAAAGCTGACACAAAACAGACACACCTTCTTTAGTAGGATCTGCCATCTCACTTTATTGTGGTGACACCTGCATCCATCTCTCATAATACGCACAGACCGATTGCTCTGCGTTCTAGGTCGTTCTCATAATTTTTTACTAATTTACCTACTTCTTTTTGAATAATCAATAGCCATACTATATCTGTCTCTAACCTCTGGAAAAGGCTTATATCCCAGCACAGTCATTTCTGGTTCTTTTTTTGGCCACTTATTAAAATCCTTCAGCATCACAATTGAAAACACCACATCCAAATCTACCTGTGAAATCTTTGACACACTCACAAGCCGATCAGCTTCTAAAAAAGACTTCTTTGGGTCTTATCTCAATTTTAGAAAATCTTTTGCAAAAGCCTGTAAATCGTGCCTGCTCCATGGCACATGGATATACGTTGGACCATATGATCCAGAAACCTCTCTCAATGGACATTCCCCTGCAACATTACAACACAATAAATCATTTACACCACTAGTACCTTTAATTTCCAAATGCTTTGAAACCCATTCACTCTTATGTCTTTCAGCATTTTACCAATCTCTCATTTTTTCCAGGTATTTTTCAATATACTGTTTCTGCTACATTATAGTTTCCTTTCATGACTTAGCTTCTGAAACTTTCACTGCATAAAATTTATGAATTCTCTTCTAACAGAAATTCATATAAATTAATTCTGTTAAACTCCCAATTTCTCAAATGCATGTCACACATGTTTAACTGCTTCCAAAAACACATACACATTAGAAGTAAATTTTGAGTGTGTTACTTAAATTGCATGAACACAAAAATGTTCCAAATTCAACTTCCATGCTGAACCTGTAGTTTCATTAGCGACTCCACAACCCCTGAAAAAGCAGCATTTTTCTGTTCTTTCTGACCTTCGTCCTCATTATAGGGTGGAGGTGTTACACCCAACAACTCATTAATCTCTTCTCTTTCTCAACCAAATCATTCTGCTTTGCATCTTAAGACTTATCCTTCTACCTATTCCATGGCCACTAAATCAATCACAGATAAAAGAACTCCCACAATGTATAACACTTCCAGGCCTGTTTTTGGTGCTGCAATCTGCCATCTGCAATCAATTGTTCTTTTTGCATTTGTCACCCCGAGTGGGACGGGTATGCCCAGACGTGGGTCCCGTGCTCTCCATGCCACTGGAGTCAAGCTATCCTGGCTGATGAGGGCTGAAAGTCCGAAACCGGTCCTAGGATGCTTGTTTCCAGTCCAGGGAGGACCTGGCCTGGCAGTTCGGGCTGGACTGTTCCCATTGGGCACAGGGTCAAGACTGATTTGCATATGGCTGGGTCCAAACTCAAATGGCATGGTGAGCAAAAAAACGATGGATTTAGGCCCAGATCTCTGTACTGGGGTGAATGTATGACATTGTTCTGCATTCTGTCCATCAATTGTTCTTTTTGCATTTGTCACCCCGAGTGGGACGGGTATGCCCAGACATGGGTCCCGTGCTCTCCATGCCACTGGAGTCAAGCTATCCTGGCTGATGAGGGCTGAAAGCCCGAAACCGGTCCTAGGATGCTTGTTTCCAGTCCAGGGAGGACCTGGCCTGGCAGTACGGGCTGGACTGTTCCCATTGGGCAGAGGGTCAAGACTGATTTGCATATGGCTGGGTCCAAACTTGAATGGCATGGTGAGCAAAAAAACGATGGATTTAGGCCCAGATCTCTGTACTCGGGTGAATGTATGACATTGTTCTGCATTCTGTCCATCAATTGTTCTTTTTGCATTTGTCACCACGAGTGGGACGGGTATGCCCAGACGTGGGTCCTGTGCTCTCCATGCAACTGGAGTCAAGCTATCCTGGCTGATGAGGGCTGAAAGCCCGAATCCGGTCCTAGGATGCTTGTTTCCAGTCCAGGGAGGACCTGGCCTGGCAGTTCGGGCTGGACTGTTCCCATTGGGCATAGGGTCAAGACTGATTTGCATATGGCTAAGTCCAGACTGAAATGGCATGGTGAGTAAAAAAACGATGGATTTAGGCCCAGATCTCTGTACTGGGGTGAATGTATGACATTGTTCTGCATTCTGTCCATCAATTGTTCTTTTTGCATTTGTCACCCCGAGTGGGACCGGTATGCCCAGACTTGGGTCCCGTGCTCTCCATGCCACTGGAGTCAAGCTATCCTGGCTGATGAGGGCTGAAAGCCCGAGACCGGTCCTAGGATGCTTGTTTCCAGTCCAGGGAGGACCTGCCTGGCAGTTCGGGCTGGACTGTTCCCATTGGGCACAGGGTCAAGACTGATTTGCATATGGCTGAGTCCAAACTGGAATGGCATGGTGAGCAAAAAAACGATGGATTTAGGCCCAGATCTCTGTACTGGGGTGAATGTATGACATTGTTCTGCATTCTGTCCATCAATTGTTCTTTTTGTATTTGTCACCCCGAGTGGGACGGGTATGCCCAGACGTGGGTCCCGTGCTCTCCATGCCACTGGAGTCAAGCTATCCTGGCTGATGAGGGCTGAAAGCCCGAAACCGGTCCTAGGATGCTTGTTTCCAGGCCAGGGAGGAACTGGCCTGGCAGTTCGGGCTGGACTGTTCCCATTGGGCACAGGGTCAAGACTGATTTGCATATGGCTGGGTCCAAACTGGAATGGCATGGTGAGCAAAAAAACGATGGATTTAGGCCCAGATCTCTGTACTGGGGTGAATGTATGACATTGTTCTGCATTCTGTCCATCAATTGTTCTTTTTGCGTTTGTCTCCCCGAGTGGGACGGGTATGCCCAGACGTGGGTCCCGTGCTCTCCATGCCACTGGAGTCAAGCTATCCTGGCTGATGAGGGCTGAAAGCCCGAAACCGGTCCTAGGATGCTTATTTCCAGTCCAGGGAGGACCTGGCCTGGCAGTTCGGGCTGGACTGTTCCCATTGGGCACAGGGTCAAGACTAATTTGCATATGGCTGGGTCCAAACTGGAATGGCATGGTGAGCAAAAAAACGATGGATTTAGGCCCAGATCTCTGTACTGGGGTGAATGTATGACATTGTTCTGCATTCTGTCCATCAATTGTTCTTTTTGCAATCTAGAATCCAGGCAATTGTGAAAGGCTTTGCTGACCTGCTCCTTCTTGCATCTCTGATTCGCATTTTCATTTACTTGTGAGTCCCACTCATTTAAGGCTTCAAACTGGTGCAGGACTTGCCTCAGGCTTCATATCAGACACACATTGTCTCAGAAAAGCATTTGTTTTCAAATCAAATGTACCATTATCAGGAATCTGTAATTTATTATCTGTCCCGTGGATTGTTCCATTTTTTCAAGCACAAACATGCACTCATTCCGACCTTAATAAGCATTTCATGGGCTGGGTTTCCCAACGGTTGTCATCATGTGACTTTTCGGATTTACCAGACTTCGGACCCATTGATAAAATCGCAAATTCAAACGAATGAGAAATAAATACAAACAAATGCAAATGAATACAAAAAATGTGATACGATTACAATATACTCAAAAACAATTAACTAACTAATATGTCTGTGATCATTGGGAAATGGGAAGGGAGTTCAGACTCACCTAAAGTGCAAGCCTAGGCCTTGACCAGTGACACCCTACAGAAGACCAAAAATTGTTTTATCTTTTTTGCGCAAATAAACTACTATCATTATTCTGTTCCAAATTGCGCATTTGCACCTTGACCATTAAGGAAATCCATCAAACTTAAAATCTCATGAACCACACCTGAATCCTTCACAGGCACTATATCTGATTTGTGAATCTGCCAAAACTCAAAATCAGCATATAGAATGCAGAAAGCGTCAACACATAATCAACAACTGTGACATTATATTAGTACAATATCAACACCCTCAACAATAATAATACAACATTAACACTGACTAGACACACACTTCTGCTTCCCACATCAATAGTGTCACGTACTCACCAGACCAAAACTGGATCATCGTTCCATTGGACAGTCCAAATGCCTATGAAATTCTCAAATTTGAGGGACATAATATTTTAGTCCCGACACAATTCTCCAACAAAATAAGTGCCTTCAATCTCCACCAAAAACTGTTCACGCTTCACTTTCACCCAGAAGGGTCGATAAACAGGATCAGTGGGTGGTAAAGTTGATTCAGAAACTCGGTCACAGAAAATTCCATTAAAGATCTTTTCAGATGTATTAAGTTCATTCAGTAAATACAATTAACGTTACAGTAGTAACGTCACTCAGAAAAATAGTATCAATAATCTGTAAATAAGTTTACTCATAGCATATTAACTGCCCATATGCATTATATGCAAGGCACATTAATAGAGGATAATCAAATAGCCACATCATTTGCCTGCGCAAAAGAGTGCTCTGCTCAACAAGACCAAAGTGAGCTAAGTTAGCTCACAAAGCTCAAATGTGCTGTTTGCCAATAAATTGGAGTCTTCTTATCTGGTTCTGAACAATGTGAACAATTCATGTATACAGATAAAAGTAATTGTGACACGTTTAATACATCTGTGATCAACAGAAACAGGAACCGAAGTGTTCCATTAAAATAAAAAAATGTTCCCTTGCTTTCCATCCAGACACTTGTATCTTTAAAATACAAATACACTATAATTGTATGTGTGAGCATTCATTACATTTACGTAGCTTTCAATCAGAAGGACACAACTTCAAAATGTAATTAATTAATTTTCTTTTTGGCACGACATTTTTCATGCGTGTACTCCATGCTGTGGGGGAAACACCATAACATATAACAACATGAGAACATTTGCAATTTGTCCAAACATACTGCAGACTTCATCTTTTGGAGGGGACATCTGTTAGTCATGGACAAATATGACAGACCAGCAAGCCAGACAGTTTAAACTAATTAACAACATGTTTTCTATTTTACAGAGAAACACGTGAACATCTAATTGCCCCTTAAGGCCAACTGTGTTAGCAAGTACAAAATAATGTCATATACATTTCTACTTTGTTAATTAGCTTTTTCTATTGTACCCTAAACCTCAGGTCTAAAGAATGTCTTTGCTCCTCAATAATGACTGTTTTGATACTTTCGAAATGGCTGTGTTTTGTATGATGTCCCCCCAGATTTGCTTTCTGTTTGTTTTGCTGCTTTTAGAAGTCTGTGCACTTTATCCCTGCTAACCAATAGCAAAGCGTTTGCCCCCCCTATTAAACTCAGTCCAGTTGGTACCAGTGTAAAAACTACACTTCGACCTGTCAAAATAACCCTTCAGTTAAATATTAATAAGTCATCCCTACGTAGGGCTTGAATCCCACAAGGCTGGGTTCATGGTACTCAAAAGTAGTAGAAATGTAATGTTAACGTGTCCTTACAGTTACTAGTACCCAAAAGCTATTTTCACTGTAGGAAGGCTGGCTGTCTCATAGAAAGACATTGGGAAGCAATATTAAAGATTAAAGATTTATTACGCTATCTCAGGTTAGGGACCAGATAGAAAAATTATTAAGCAACGCTTTTTAATATTTATTAAAAGCCCAACTCAATGCTGGAGTGAGATTTTTAAAATAATAATGGAATAGTGACTTTTAGAAAGTTTCCTTTTCCCTGCCTGAAACTTCTAAAGACTATTGTATGTTGACTTTCAAACTGTCACTGAGCTGATGAATGGCCCTGGATGAGGTGTGAAAACTGTTCCCAGAGCTGAGACAAAGGCCTGGGTGTAAGAAAATGTTAATGGTTACCTGGCAAGATGGCCAGTCGGAGTGGATTCCAGAACTTAATTTACTTCAAAGAGGCCTCCGCTGTCACAGTCAAAAGTTAGCTGACATCTGGGCAACCCCCTTCCTTTGTCCCCCAGTCAGGCAGGCACTAAACCGAGTGGAAGGAGAGCTGCCCCCAGTTATGGTTTGGAGGGACCACAGAGGATGGGCTGCTCATTATCTTGTCCCCACCACTTAGTGGGCACACAGGCACTGCACATGGGGAGAATGGTTTCACCATTTTGGGTTTATAGGCGTGAGGGACATTGTGGTATTGTTTGAAGAAGGGCAGACTGGAACAGCTATAAAAGTGGGTAGAGTTATCCCTGTGAACCTTTAGCCCATTGGTTGGGAAGGTCAGGAGTCACACCTACCCACAAGCTACCACCAGGCATAAATGTGGCATCCCCTGGTGCCTTCATCAGAACACTACTGGACCTGAAGACAATCAAAAGAGGACTGCACTTGCTGTTTGCAACCTGAGAGGTGCCCTGAAGGACTGCACTTGCTTCCTCTTGTACCCAGAACAAAGACTTAGACTCCAAGGGTAATAAGGCTGCCCTCAAGTTCAAGCTACAGGGATACAGCAACTGCCCAGCTGACCAGTTTCAACTGGACATGCTGTGTACCCTGCTGTTAGCCTCTGCTGGAATGAGACCTGACTCCCAAATGCTATTCCTGAAGTCCCGGAACCCTTGGATGTGACTGGCTGGGTTTCTCCAACCACCCCTAAAAACATGGAAATTAGAGACATTTTCAACTTAAAGACCTCCTGAGCACCAGGAAAAACCTCCCAAGCCTATCCTCCCAAAGTGCATTGCTGCTGGGCTAAAGATTAAGGTTTCTCTTGCTCAGAGCTTCTCCATAGCAGCATATCCTCGTGGAGCCCTCTTTGGCTACATCCTACACCCTTGCCCCATTAAAGAATTCTAAGCTATGAAAAAGTGACTAAGTATGAACGTTGAAATCTTAACTGGGCGAGTTCAGCAAAAAGTTCCAGCAGATAAAAGGACTTCACTGCACGTGAAATTCAAATGTCCCCTCCTAACATTTCCCGCCATAACCAATTGTGTCAAATGTCTAGGTGACCTCATGGAGCCCTCTTGGATGCTGCTTTGCCCCGCTGAAGATGTTTTACTTCCATTTTTGAGACTAAAGCACAGATTTATGGAAAGGTGAGACAACGCAGCACAGCAACTAATGTTGCTGTACTGCATTGTATGACTAGGGGAGAGCCAGAGAGGACAATATCTACAGAAATATGCCCCGCTCCTCCCCTCTCCTTAGTATTGGCGCAGAATTGTGCTGCCGAGCACCATGCACAAACCTTTGCGCCACAGTGCAAAGGTTTTTGGGTGAGTCTAGCATAGGTTTTTTCCAATGCAAAATACTATGCTTAGACTGAATTTAAAAGTTTTCCCGCTTTGGATGTGTGCTGTTCAATGCAGCATACATTCCAAGTTAGAAAAGAAAGGAGAAATTAAAGCATTTCTCCTTTTAAAGCCTGTCACAAGTGGCATTAATTTTTTACGCAAAACCCTGTTAGTAGACATGGTTTTGCATCAAAAACCATGGGTGCAAGCCCAGGAATGCCCATGTACTACCTATGGAACGCCCCCCGTTGATGCAGAGTAATGCAAAGCAGCACTTGGTGCTGGTTTGTGTTACTTTTTCTTGCAAATCAATGCAAAACCAATCCCAAAAATGGTTTTGCCTTTAGTCTGCTTTAAAAAAGTATCTCAAACCTGATGCAAACCTTTCTAAATCTGGGCCTAAGTCCCAAGGTAAAACCGCCTACCAGGTTGAATCAGGTTTCTGTTTCCAAGAGTGGTCCATTGTAGTCAGCCTCTAATTGCGCCTATGTCCCAGTCTGCCGCAACCATTTGACTGCGGTTGGCATTAAATGATTTTTGGCTCTATTTTTATTTTAAACTATAAAAATGTATATCTCTTGTCCCCTTATTGGATTAGTTTTGCTTTAGTGCAATTTTATTCATTAAAATTTACTTTATTTTGTTAGTTGGTTTGGGATTTCTATTATGTTGTTGTTGTAACCTGCACTTGTCCCGGTTGGTACATTCCAGCTCCCCCTCTCCCTAGCCCTCTTTTGGTATTTCCCAACCTGAAGCTCACCTTGGAATGTTGGGGACATGTAGAGTGTGGAGAGCCGGATGGTCAATAAAGAAGCATTACTTAAATGTCGTCTCCCTGTTATTACTTACTTTTAACACTGGCGACGAGACGGGAACTGCGAAGGGGGCAGTTTGACCATCTCCCCTCTGTGTATCTCTCTCTCCACGTATGCTGAACTCCTGAGTAAATCCTGTGCTGCCTTCAAGTCCTGCTCAGCATCTTTACGTATTGTGTCCACATCGCAGTAAGATGTGTAGCTGATTGAATTGTTCCCTCTCGAAGTGCTCACAGGCTTTGCGGCGTTATCCATCATACATGAAGAGGAGGTTAGTGTTTGAACCGAGACACTGTGTTGTCGGATGAGGAAGACGGATGGGAGCCTGGAGTGCCCTGTGACTTTTATGAGTGATCGAGTCTGGGAGCGGACGGTGCCCTGGGACTTTACGTTATGCCGGGCAAGCGCTGCGTGGGGGGTCCCCGCTCCTGACAACTGCCGTGATTACCGAATTTATGTATGCAGGCGATGAGCTAGAGAACTGTCAGGGTGAACAATGATCCCAGGGTTTGCGCAACTCTCAGCGTGACAGGAGGTGTCAGCGTTACCTCCGGTTCGGAAGGCAGCGTCCTGGTGCAGCAGTGCTGGTTTGACTCGCGTGTGAGAGAGTCTCGGTGCAGCTGCAGTTGTATAATTTCTCCAGTCCAGTGCGAAGTGTCCCCGCTGCTACTGTACTTCAAGTCCAGGGTATATCGGAGAAACTGTCTGAGGGCAATTGTGATCGTCAGTTTCAGCATTCCTGTCAGGAAGATCTCCCGCCTGTCGACGCATATCCAAGCTGCAATTCCAGAATTCATTGGCAGGTGGCGTCCGTGTCAAGCTTATGTTTATCTTCACCACGGAGTTCAGGAAGCGCTGGGGGGGGCTCCGTAGTGAGAGATAAGTTTTGCTAGAAGAAACCTCAGAAGAGTACTGTAACATTTGGAACTGCTCTCCTCCTGTGCTCCACATTTATTGCCATCTATTTAAACTTACCAGCGCTCTCTTGCTAATTGACTGCATTTGGATTTCAAGGGTTGGAAATGTAATAACTGCCATTCTGTGAAGTGCACTGTACACCTCTGTTTTATCATACTATTCCTTGTATTCCTTTCCTCTCACCCTGCCCCAATCCAGACCCTCACCCCTATCCACTTATTCAGAACACCATACACATTTAGTGACAACCAGAATGTTAGACTGTTATTGATATTACAAAAAGAATACATCCTTTTCGGTCATTTCACTTATCCTTCTCTTTTATATTCCGTAGCCTTTTTTTACTCTTTATTATTGTGTATAGCTATTGTGGTTTGGGTAAACGAGATGATGGCAGGGGCAGGCATGAGTCAACCTCCGTCCTTTTTAAATGAGATAGGAGAACCAGAGATATGTTGGAAGGAATGGGTGAAACTATTTGAATCCTACCTTATAGCCATTGGGGAGAGCGTTACAGTCCTGTGCGCAAACAGCACATCCTACTCCACAATTTAGGTGTACATGGGTGGAAAATTTATGAAACCTTACCTAATCCTGAAGGCGAGGTTAGGGAGGGGAGGATGTGGATGTTTTTGTATGTACCATGAGTAAATTGGAGGCACATTTTGGGGACAAAGTGAACGTTGTTCTAGAACGCCACAAGTTCTTCAGTAGAGTCCAAAATAAGCAGGAGTCTGTCTCGAACTACATTGCAGCTTTGTGGGGTCTTACGCAGTTGTGTGAATTTGGCAATCTCACCGAATCTCTCATAAGGGATCAACTGGTGCGGTGCACTAACAATGTACGCATTCAAGAAAAATTGTTAGCAAAGAACCCTGGTCTGAGAGAGGCGGTAGAGATTGCAAAGTCGGTGGAGCACACTGCTAAATGTATAAAATAAATTAAACCTAATACGGAAGCAGTGGCCAGTATTCAGGACACTGAAGAGAAATGTGAAGTGTGTAAAGTGACAGGCAAAGAAAACACAGTTAAAGGGGCAATTAACAAAGAAAGGATTGGCAAGTGTTTCCGATGTGGTAGCAGTAATCACTTTGCAAATTATTTCCAATGCCCTGCTAGAATGGTTACTTGCAAAAAATGTAACAGGAGAGGGCACTTTGCAAGGGTGTGCAGGGAAGGTGAGCCTCATCCCAATGATTGTGTGAAGGAAATGGATAAAAGGGTGATCAAGGAAGTTAAGTGCGTGTTGCCCAGTGAAGGGAGATATGTACTACAGCTTAAAGATGGATCTGGGCTAGTGAATGCCATCTATCCAAAATGTGAGGTACTTCTGGACAATAAAGCAGTTACCATGTTTGCGGACTCGTGTTCGCCTTTCACACTACTTAACAGAAGTGACTATGAAAACATTGGAGGTCAATCCCTGAACTTGCAAGAACCGGATATTTCTCCCACAGGATACAGCAGAGAACCTATACCCCTCATGGGAATGAAGGAGATGCAAATACAATTTAAGGATAGGAAAGCGATTGGAAAGGTATATGTAGTAGAATTTGGATCAAATTTACTTGGATGGCAACACCAGAAAGACCTGGGCATCATCCTGGACCCGAATGGAACAGAACAAGTCCTTCTTATGGAAAAAACCTTAGATGGTGATGACATTTGCAGGAAGTACCCTAAACTATTTCAGGAGGAACTCGGTTGTTTACATGCTTTTCAACACAAAATCAAGTTGAAACCCAACGCCAATCCTGTCGTTCACAAGTTACGCCCCGTGCCACAACTCATGAAGGAGCCATTGGAGGAAGAGTTGCGCAAGCTGTGCGACATGGGAATCATCCAACCTGTAGAGTGTTCGGAGTGGTTGGCTCCGGTTGTGATCGCGGCGAAAGCCAAAGGCGAAGGGATCCGGCTGTGTGTGGACCTCCGCAGCCTCAATGAAAGCATCTGGGTGGAAAGACACCCGCTGCCGAATATAAATGAAATGCTTAGCACAATGGAACAGGCAAAGTATTTTAGTGTAATCGATTTGTCCATGGCATACCACCAAGTGGATCTTCACCCCGAATCCAGACCTCTTACCGCCTTCATAACTCCGTATGGAGCGTTCATGTTCAGGAGGATGCCATTCGGATTAGCGTCGGCAGTGGCGGTTTTCCAGAAGGCCATGCAGCAGATTCTCAAAGGAGTAGATCGCACACTGTGCTTCCAAGACGACATCTTGGTATATGGTCGCGACACGGAGGAACACGACCACTCTCTTAATCTAGTCTTCAAGAAACTCATGGATGCCGGACTAACAGTACGGAGGGACAAATGCAAAATAAAAGTCCCATCTGTAGAGTATCTGGGGCACTCCATCTCGGAGGAAGGGTTCAGACCCAAAAGTGACTTACTGAGTGCGGTCAAGAATGCTCCCCATCCAAAGAACAAGGACGAGTTGAGGAGCTTTCTAGGGCTCATGGAGTATATGTCCAAATACATCAGCAACTTTGCATCCAAATGTGGTCCGTTGCGGGACCTATTAAAAAAAACCAAGGAATTTATGTGGAATGAGGAGTGTAGGAATGTAGTGGAGACTCTCAAAGAAGAGATTGTTAACTCACCAGCTCTAGGAACATTCGATCCTAGGAGGAAGACCATACTCACCACTGTCGCTTCCAACAAAGGGTTGGGAGCCACTTTAATACAGAAGGATGGCAAAGAGGAGAGGATTATTGCTTTTGTGTCAAGGTGTCTGTCGGGTGCAGAACGAAACTACTCCGTAATTGAAAAGGAGGCCCTTGCGTGCTTCTGGGCAGTGAAACACTTTAAGTTCTGCCTGTGGGGTTTAGGTTTCACCGTCCGGACGGATCACAAACCCCTCTCGTTCATCTTTACTGTCAAGGGCCTAGAGAACTGTACTCCGCGGATAAGTAGATGGATTTTGGGCCTCGAGCAGTTCAACTTTAAAGTGGAATATGTCCCGGGAAAAGACAACAGGATTGCTGATTTTCTGTCAAGGACACCGTTAGAAGCAGAGGAACAAGATGAAATGTTGGACAGCCCTATCATGATGACTGACAATCCGGCCATCAAAGAACAGGATTGGGAGAAGTGTATGGAGGAAGACAAGGAATTACTATCTCTCAAGGTCATCATAACTGAAGGGTGGCCCGATAAGAGGAATGAACTGGACGACATACTCAAGAACTTCTGGGAGATACGGAATGAGCTAAGCATTATTGGAAATAAAGTATACAGGAAGAACAGAGTGGTACCTCCAATGGGCCTTAGGCAAAGAATTGTAGAGCTAGCCCATGAGGGACACCCGGGTCGCAGTGCAACTAAAACCAGAGTTCAGGCGAATTTCTGGTTCCCAAAGATGGACACCTTGGCTGAACAAGTAGTCAAGGATTGCATAGCTTGTGCGACCAGCGATAAATCTAAAACAGTACGGAAGGCACCTCTTTCTCCAGTCAAGATACCAACCAAACCATGGAGTAAACTTGCAATGGATATAATAGGGCCAATGGAGAACTTAGGTAGCCAAAGAAGATTCATGATAGTCTTAATTGACTACACGTCACATTGGATCATACAGAAGTTCGTACATCGCATTACAACGAGGATGGTCCTTGAATTTCTGAAGGATGTGTTTCCCAGGGAAGGTATACCCGCAACACTAGTGACGGACAATGGGGTACAATTCACCTCACAGGAGATGAGGGATTTCCTTGAGAAAATGAATGTGAAGCACGAGCCCACCACACTGTATGAACCGAAAGCAAATGGCCTGTTAGAGAGAGCTAATAGATTGATCAAAGAGAACATTCAACTAGCTATCGTTAATGGTCACGACATAGAAACATCTCTAAGGGAATGTCTTTGGGCATATCACACCTCGCCCAACAGAGTGACAGGAGTTTCTCCATTTGTGTCTCTCCGTAGGAGAGAGCCGTGCACCAAGCTCAACCCCATGTGGCTGGAGGGTGGCAAGACCATCTATAAAAATCCTGAAGAAATAGCTAAGAGGATTGGACAACACCAAGCCAAATACAAACAATGGTACGATCAAAAAAATGGGGTTAGAGTGCCTAACTGGGAAGTGGGGGATGTGGTGCAAGTGAGAAGGAACACCAAAGACTGGCAAACTCAGAGTAAGTTCTACCCCCCATGCAAGGTTGTCAGGGCCCTAAAAAATGTGGTTTTACTTGATAACGGACAATGGTGGAGTTATGACAAAATTGTAAGATCCCGAATGTGATCCTTCTTTGAATATTTGTTCATCCTTGTATCCCCCGTTAAGAATTGCACATCTCTCCTTTCCCCCCCTTTTGTCACGTAATAATAATTGAGAAGGGTGGGAGGTGTGTTGTAACCTGCACTTGTCCCGGTTGGTACATTCCGGCTCCCCCTCTCCCTAGCCCTCTTTTGGTATTTCCCAACCTGAAGCTCACCTTGGAATGTTGGGGACATGTAGAGTGTGGAGAGCCGGATGGTCAATAAAGAAGCATTACTTAAATGTTGTCTCCCTGTTATTACTTACTTTTAACAGTTGTGCTTTGACTTTATTAATAGTTTGGCACTGTATTATATGTATATATATAAAGTACATTTAATTTTAATTTTTTTAAATGTAATCTTTTTTTTATTATACTTTTTTTTATTAACCATTTTCATAACATCTGGCATCAATGAATCAACCCCAATGTCTGCTATAGGTGCTCAACAGCATTCATTGTCTCGGGATTATTCCATTGTCATTTCTCAGCTGCACCTCCCTGAGTGCCACATCCCATGTGATGCACATAAAGCAAAGAGTTACATTTGTATGTTGTTGTTGTTGCACTTTCTTATCCTTCCTGAGTCTACACCATTAATGTTTATGTAGGTGTGGTTTTACGAATGGATACACTGTATTGTTAATTATATATATTTAACTGTAATAACCAGTGACCACAGTAAATTATATTCTTTGTTTGTACTACTAATTGAACTGCAACAATGCCTCGTTTCACTGATGTTCTTCTTGCTTGTTTGCTTTTAGGTGCACAAGAGACATCATCACCCGCAGTACTGCCAGACAGAAGGCATGTGCACGACGTGATGCGTGACCACACATCACGGACATCTCTTTTACACGTGAAGCTAAGTGCCACTGCCAAGTGACAGCTTCAAGACGGGGATGTTACAAACTACAAAACATGGATTGCTGAGCAAGCCAATGAGTTAGAAAAAGAATGGCCGGGAATTAGAGGCCTACTCCTCCAGGGCACAAGTTCTGCAGTGTAGCTTTCCACTTCAAAGCCTGAGGGCAGTGCTGTTGGCTCACAGCAGCCAAAACCAACAATAAGAGCACCAGCAACAACAGGAACAGGAACATCAGCCCCAAAATCTGCATATGATTGGTTTCTACTGGCAGGGCTTAAGTCCAGTTCAGAGGTGAAGGCAAAAGAGGTATAACAATTTGGAGCACCAATGACTATTGAGCAGATGGTCCAAGCCTATCTGGATGACCCAGCAGAGGTCTACCTTGGTCAAAACGTATTGGTGTATTGGTATGGGAAGAGGTGCCAATGGCCAGTGCTCAGCAGGCTGGCAGTAAACTATCTGGCTTGTCCGGTCCCAGTGTTTCCGCTGAGCGTGGTTTCAGTGCTGCCAGTGACACTGCTTGTCACAGTGAGAAAGACCAGTCTCTCGCCCCAAAACATGGAGAGATTAACCATGATCAAAATTAATCAGCACTTTACATCACCGAATTACTCCATACGTACGACAGGAGTAAGATGAGGGAGATTGGTCAGACTCAAGTCATGGAATTATTGTGTTAGCTGACCTGTTTCTGGGCGAACCACCTGAGTTTGAGGATGAATTCTACTTCCCTGACTACTAGGCCTGGGCCATAAACCATAGAACTTTCTCTCTCTATCGTCGAACTGCTTTGACGACAAAATTAAAAAAGAGATAGCTAGGGAAACATTATTTTATTTTATTTGTGCCTGGCTGACTAATGCAGCCCCACCATCCTTCACACTTTTATTGCCAGATTGGAGTTGCACCAGTGTGCAGTGACGAAGCCCCCCCACCCATTTCCCTCAAGGACATCGGAGATACAAATTTGTGCTTGCCTTAATCCTGTACCTATCTATCCTCTGCTAGTCTATTCCCCTAGCCGGATTGCCCCACATTATTTGATTTACAAGACTGGCAATGTCTATTTCGTGAAACAATGGATCGGAAATGTACCACTGTGACCATGCCTGAATTAGAAGAACAGGTAAATGGCATGCATTGCATGCTGAGTGATTGTTTGTGAGTGTGTTGAGAGGATTCATGTGGTGGCAGGCAGACTGAGACAGTGACACTGGGAGCTTGTTTATCTGTAACTATTAAGCTTAATTGTGTTTGTGATGATTTACAATGTTGGTTGCCTAACAACGGGTGATAATTTTTTTCCTGAAGGTGATTTTTTCCTTCCCCTTTGACAAATAGTGAGATTTGTTGGCTGGGTCCACTCCAGGCCTGGGTGTAGTTCGCGGAGTTTTGCTACGCGGAACTCCGCGAAGTTCCGCGAGTGGCGGAGTGCAGTGCAAATTGCAGTTTGTGCTGGTATTCCTGCTGCTCGGGTAGAAATTCTACCCGAGCGCCAGCTCGCGCTCGAGAACTTACCGTTCGTGATCGCGAACTTACCGTTCGCGATCGCGAGCGGGGAAAGACTCTGCTGCACATCGCGAAGCGGAGTTTTCTGCACTCGGCGAGCTCCGCGGAGTGCAGAAAACTCTGCAAACTCCGCGAACGGAGCGAAGTTCACCGCCCAGGCCTAGTCCACTCCACACTGCTTTGTTTTCTGCTTCACACTTCTCAAGCACCCGACCAGTCCCTTTAGCCAACAAACACAAATCGAGCCTACACAAAAAATTACTCAATGCTACTTTTGATGTGCATCAACACACAGCATTGTACTACAGGTCGATCTATCGCATTTGAGTCAGAACTCAGTCAGTACAGAGATGGACACCTTACTCGGAGTCAGGAGGATGGTGGAAGGACTCAGGGCATGACTACTTCAAAAACTGCCACCAGAAGAAGGAAGTTATCAACGTCACTGAAACCAACCAATTTGGTGCTGACTTTAATGTGGCCTACCCAACTCTGTGCAGTGGTGGTAAGAGAAGTGCATTGATTTTACTTGATTTGAAAAATGCAATGTTGCTGGGTGTGTGTGCTCAGTGCTGTCTGGCTCAAATTTGAAACAATGTGGTTGTTGGCTTGAGGAGCCTGCTGTTGTAGGTAACTAAAGACAGACATGTGGTCATGAATGATCATCACATTATGCACGTGCTGTTAGGCTACATATTTTTATTATTATTTATGATGATGAATTGATTGATGATCATGACATTTGCGAGTTTTATCAGCCCGATAGTTACATGCAGCCACTTTTGTGTTATTGTTGGTTGTAAAATTGCTCTCACCTAATTGATTGCAAAAAGGACTATTCTTCTCGTCTCACCTGCGCTGCCTCTGAGTCTTCTCGGTGCACTCCTTATGAAGTTTACCTTTTGTCCTTCTCTGGGAAAGCACCATAACACTCACGCTTACCTTATCGGACCACATCTGCCAGGCACCCAAGATTGATGGACAGTCCAAGCAGAATGCAGATGCAACTCCCAATTTGGCAATACAGTATCATTTTTTCTTTTAATAATCATTAAAACTGTGTGTGTTGTTTGCTTCACTGCTACATAATTTGTAATGTATTTGCTATTTTTCAAAGCTAGGTAACAGAACATTTAGATATAATATAACTTGGGTCTCTCTGGGGGCAGACGGACTGTTTGGTTTACATTGCATTTAAGTTGCCTGTACTCATTCCTTAATTTCCTTTTACTCCCATAACAGATTTATGATGGTTGCAGTCATTGCCCAACTGAATATTGTCTTTGTGTATTTTTTGTCTTGGTCACACCTTTCCCAAAATCCCCTTTCCCGTCCATTCATCAAACCCCTAATCCTCTTCCTCCGGGCTTTGCGATTTATTGAGGTGTGACTTAATAATTTACACCATTAATTGATCCCACACTTGGTGGGACGGATGTGGTGAAAACAACACCAACTCAGTGCAGGATCTTCAGTTTTACTCCTATTACTGAAACAGTAGTCCGCAATGACCCCATTTACCCACCTACGCATAAAAGTGATAGATATTTGTTACGCTGTAGAGGAACATAATTTAGGCATTGTGTGTTGCATTAAACGCTGAACCAATAACCATGTCCACTCCAGACTTTAAGTCCTCCTAACGAATCACAATTCGAGACTAGGGGGCCGATTCCGATCTCGGCCGGTAGGGCACCGAATCGGATTCGGCTTTACCGGATCCGATTCGGAGCCCTCGTTTCCGACCGATTCGTGGATGCGTCCGGGCGAGCGAGTACGATGCGAGCGTAGGCGAAATCGCCGACCGACTCGTTCGCGCGTCCGAACCGCTCCGACCGACTTGCACGGACACGACTCGCACCGCGCAATGGAGACGTTCCCCGACCGAGCAAGTACGATGCGCGCCTCGAGCAGTCCGACCGACTCGCGCCGTCCGGCTCCAAAGAGCAGTCGGAGCTGCACTTTGGGGGTCAGCGTCGGACCCCCCTGCATGCGTAGCCGCGTGAGTCGCACACAGGGGGACCCATGGGTCCCCCCTACCGTGCATGTACGGCGCGAGTCGCATCGACGCGTACCCGCTGTAGGGGGCGCCCTTGTTCGCGACGTACCCATGGAGTCAATGGGAGCCCGCGTACGCGTTGTACGACCGGCTCCCATTGACTTCAATGGGAGTCCAACCGAATCGAGTCCGATAGCATACGTACGCATCGTACTCGTTCGGTCGGGCTGCTAGAGTCCGATTTGGTCGGAAATCTCTCCGGGTCCGGCTCGGTCGGAGAGATTTCCTGCCCGAATCGGAATCGGCCCCTAAGAGTCACTTTTGTTTCCTCGAACTACTAGCTCACCATTGCTCTGGCTAATTTAGTATTGTTTCTTGTTTGCTATTCTGCATCAGGTATTCTTTGTTGTGTAACAGTCTGGTCTTAAGTGTTTGTAAAGCTCTGTTAATAATAATATATAACCCACTAACTACATTTTTTTTAATTTCCATTTAGTTGCCTGCGATTAATAATGCTTCTGATTAAAATTCTACAATTGGAGTTCACCTAGGTGGGAGTGGGACCTGACTTCTGATTCCTGCACTGTTATTAGTGCACTAGCCTGCTACTACTACCACCACCATGGCACCTTGGGAAACCCTGCAGCCCTCGCTTCTTCTATTTGGTAAGAGAACTATGGTTCGTTGTTCTGCTAAGTTACCCATTAGTGGTCAATATAGTTGCAGACTGCAGAGACCAGGAGAGTAGTAGGCCCAGGGTACCACATAGGCATAGCACATGCCAAATTGTTGTTACATACTATAAGCAAATTTTAAACATACGTTACACTAAAAGGCAGCATTGAAAAGTAAAACCCCTTCCACCCACCTCCAGGAAATGGCACACCCCTCTCCCCAAACAAATGAAATTTCCCCGTCCCCATCCATTGTCCCTAAAAAAGTCCAAACTGTAAAAAGTAACAAAATCCCTACCCCAACACTCACATCCCCACCCTCCCCACCCACAAAAACAAAAAAGACCCACCCACCAAAATAAAAGTTAAAAAGGGGAGAAGGGAACTAGACATGGTGCAGGAGCTCTTCAAGGAGCTGGTCCATTCATCTCTGCCGGGCCTCAATGCGTGCCAGCCTTGACAGGACCCGGCACAGTAGGGTGCGGTCAGAGATGGGGCAGCAATGTGTGGTGTTGGCTGGCGGGCAGCTGCCTGTAGACTGTGGCGCCAATGTTGTGGTTGCGAAGCTGGAGGTGCTGGGGCCCTGGACTGCTGCCTCCTCCTGGGCCACCAGCTGCTGGTATTTGGCCCGTATAGCCTCCAGCTTCCACTACCGCATCCGGGCTGCTGCATCCTGGTGACATGGTCCCTGGTAATGAGGAGCAGCTAGAAAGAAAAAAAAAAAGACAAATTGTAAACAATGCTCTGTCACTCTGTGCCAAAAACTTGTTTTATGTAGTAGGTGGCAAGGTAGCAGTATATTGATGGTCCCCTAGTGTCATTAGATTTGAGTCACAGCCACCATTACCTACTCTCATAAAACTAAAGCCAAATCTAAAAAGCTCTATCTGTCTGAAAGGAATTAAGGCAGAATAAGCACAGCAACACACCAGTTTTAAAAAACTGCTTATTTTTTATTTTCAAGGATTTCATAGTAAAGTGCTTAGATGGTTTGTGGCTTCACGAATTAGGGCCATTTACCAATGAATGGTCTAGTTTTAGCTACAATAATGATTCTGGCTGGTATGATCAGACAATTTGAATTTTCTTTTAGCATCTCTAGTCTGACCTTTTTATTTGCATATTTTACAAATGAGAGATCAGTACACTACAAACTGTCCAAAGTGATCAGACCTTTATCTCTGCGAGGTTTGGGATGCCTGTTGCATCTTGGGTCAAAGTATTTTGATTTTCTCTTAAATAGCTGGTCATACAAGCTGTCAACAGGGATTGCCAAACAAGAATCTTTGTGTTGCTATATGTTTGTTATAACCTCAGGCCTATTTAACCTTTAACTCCCTCAGCTATAACTTACATTCTTTTGAGCAAGAAGACGGTGGGAAAAGCGATGTACTGCAGTTCAGTCAGTGAAAGGATTAAGAACTGGGATATAACTTTGGCACTTTCGCCACAGACTATCCCATCCACAGAAGTCAAGCTAATTGCATTATCCATTCAGCATTGCATTGTTCTTCAAGTATTCGTAATCTTCACCCTTGGCTTTGATAAGCACCATTTAAGCTTTACATTCTCTGATCCACTCTTTCGCCATAGAAAACTAGTCATCATTATTCATTCAATCCATCCATCCAAACAAAGCTACGAAAAAACCTTCCACCAACATCTATCTACCCCATATGCATCCTTGCTTTCACCCATTCCATTCCCCCATCCTGCTTTCCCTTAACACACCCAATCATTCCTTTCAATCATGCACCCAACCAGGCAGGCATCCATCCAGTTTCACCCATATATACCCTTTCAACCACTCTTCACCCAGCCACGCAGATTGATTCCTATCATCATCACCCACCTCTATGCATTCTTTCACCCACGTATCCTTTCACTCATATATTACATACATGTCACCCATCCTTTCTCCTTCGATCCTGGTTTGCCTTTTTCATCAACCACTCATTCTTTAAGTTCATTTAAGAACCTGTGTCTGCTGAGTTGCAGATAGAGGAGTACATAACGACTCAGCTCCCACTGTATCTGCTAAAGCGGGGTGTTGTTCAGGAGCCATTTAATGCTGTCACAGTGAGTATATTACTATTTGTCAATATGTAAACAATTTAACTTACCACTGCCTGCCACTTCTACCGCTGGTATTCCCCCCTCCGTGGTGACCGCTGCAGTCGTGTCCTCTCCGCTGGTGGCGGCCCCGACACTGGTGGTCTGTGCGGCTAGAAAAAACATTACACGTTTATAATTTCAGATGTCAGATACGCCTCCCTCTCTTTTTTTTAAGCAAAATACAACCACAAAACAAAACATCACTACAGATCGGTTACAGTATCTGAGGGGCCGATCACGATGGCGGGCGGATCACCCCCGCCGGGCCAGCGGTGGTCACCGTCGGCCCGGCGGGGGCGATCCGCCCGCCATCCCGACAGCAAAGACCCCCCACCATATCATGATGGCTGGGGGGTCCGCGGCGGACGGAAAGACCGTCCGCCGCTTTTCCGGCAATCGACTCGTCGACCGGCGGAAAACGTGCTGAATATGGTGGCGGTGTCTGGAAGACACCGCCATCCATATCACGATGCAGGCTGCGAGCAGCCTTTCCATGGCTGCATTGCCGCCATGGAAAGGCTGGTGGTTCCTGCTGTTGGGGGCCAGTTGCGGGCCCCCAGGGTGTTGGGGGGGTGGGGGGTGCACATGGGGGGTACCTATGGTACCCCCCTGCATTTGCATGTACAATGTGGCAGGCACCATGCGGTGCCTGTCACGTTGTGCATGTAAATGCGCAACTTGTATTTTTACATTGCGGCGGGTGCTGCTTGCAGCACCGCCCGCCGCAATGTAAAAATACGGGATGCGCCTGCCAGTGTGGCGGGCGCATCCTGATTTGTGTAGCGGGACCGCCACACCTATGGCGGGCGGTCCCTTTTGGCAATGCGATGGCGGGCGGACTTTGTCCGCCCGCCATCGTAATCGACCCCTGAGTCTTCTCCATCAAAAATTCAAAACATCACATTGGCCATTTTGTTGGTTGGCAATCAATGAAAAGCCAGGTAGTCAAGCCAAACAAAATCTTTTTGTAATGGAGGGGCAGGGCTATAATGAATCTGAGTTATTGAAGCGCAATGAAGTGGTGCAATAATTGGTCAATGAAGGACATATGGTCTTAGTTTGCAAATGCAATGGGGTTGTCTTCCTTATCATACTTCCAGCCATGCTGCATGGTCATTCACTGCTGATATACTATGATAAAAATATGTGTACAACACTGGGGGGTCTACCATGACCATGGCCACTCTCTCGTTTTACAGTACTGTTTGAGCACGAGCAAGAAAAAGAAAGTCTTCTTAACAAAAATGCATAGAATACCTTAACTGGGCATGCAATCTTCACAGTAGAGTACCTGACCTGAAATGGGTTCTCTGAGTCTTACTGTACCACCAGTCTATAAGGGGAGAGGGAAAGCCTACTGACAAAGAAGAAAAAAAGAAGCTACAGACTAGTACAGATAGTTTTGAAGTCAAGTAGAGGAACTTGAAATATAGAGCAAGTAAGAAATAAATAGGATAATGTAGGGATAAGAAGGATTTATGAAACAGATCAAAATGGAGTTGCGGGTGCTGGGCCCACCCATAAAAGTTGGTTACCATTTTTATTCCAAGAAATGTGGGAACAGTGTGTGTTCAGAATTTTCTGGATCCCCACACTATCTAGAACTTTCTCTATAAAGAAATATGAGAAAAATCTGTGTTTTTAGCCAAAGGTTTGAGATTTGCAAGGTGTTTTTGGTAGGAAAACATTGTGGAATCCACATGAGCACACCACCCTCGACTCCCATGGGTGTCTACATTCCAGAAATGTTTGCTTTTTTCTCTCAATTGTTTTGATGTCTCTATCTCGTATTTTGTGTTGCAGCCACTGTGCCTAGCCACACAAGTAGTGTGCTGTTTTGAGAGAAGTGTGGGGAATAATGAGCATTTTTTGTGGGATATCCATATTTCTATCCAAGGTTTGAGGTTTCCAAGGCCTTAAGGATTAAAAATCATAGGGGCCAAACAAGTTACACCACCCTAGACTCCACTGAGAGCCTAGTTTTCAGAAATGTCTGGGTTCGCTAAGGCCCATATTCTGGAGATACCCACATTGTACAAAAAAATCATTCATTTTGCTAGGTGAAATATTATGTCTTCATGTCACATTGTGGTGTGTTTTTTTGTCACAGACGCTAGGCCCAGCCACACAAGTGGTACGCTATTTCTAGTGGGAGATAACTCGAAAAACAGAATAGGAGACCATTCAATACCATATCAATTGGTGCATGGTAGGAAAAACATAAAATGCTGCAGCTCTGTTATTTGGTCTAGCTATCTTGTGATTTTGAAATACCTACAAACCCCATATATTGTTGCGACCAGAACAGTCTGATGGACATAACGGTATATTGCTTTTGAGAATGAGCAATTGTGGCAAAAAATTACAAATTAAAAAACAGTCATCATTTGCTATTTTTTCTACTTACTTTCATAATTTTTTATTTAAACTACTAGTTTTTGGGGAAAGCGTTGAGGGATCTACACAAATGACCCCTTATTGAATTCAGAATTGTATTTACTTTTCAGAAATGTATTGCTTTCTGGTATCAACCTGTCGTGTAGTTCCTATATATAACCTACACAGAATCTGCACTTTCGGATAACATGAACTGTGGGCTTGGTGGCAGACTGACTCTGAGCACCCCCACCGAAAATGTTTAGCCTGTTTGCATTAGCTAGCTCACAGTGCCACTAGTGTCTCCTCTTATCGGGGCGAGAATAGTTTCTACCAACCTCAGAACATGACAACCCTGATCCCTCAGGATCGTGGAAACAATGTACTACTTTTCGCTCAGTCACTTGTGCTCACTTATTCGGTCTCAGAGAATTACACAGAAGAAGCAGTCAGGTGTTTTACAATAAGTATTTATTGCACAGTTGTTCTTCCAGTGTAAAATAGATGTGCTGCAATAATTATTAGACAGTAGCAGATATATATAATCAGAAGTATAGTGAATATAAATGGATAGTACAGTTCTACCATTTTGCAATAATCATAAATGCATACATGGATATAAAATGCATGATAAAAGAAAGCGCGTACTCCTACGATGCCTATCTAGATGTACCTAAGTGTACCTAGCATGTGAGTAGGTGTGAAGCCAAGAATCCCTCTAGGATTGAGTCGAACCCCATTACCTGTAGAGAGAGAGTGTGTGGGACTCCGTCCTGGTCTCGAGTTGGACACCCCGCAAGGGATGAGTTAGACCACTGTCAGCTGGAGCGTCTGCATGCAGTAGCCTCAGTGTCTCTGGTCAGTGTGTTGGCCTGGAAGTCTCGGTTCCCTCTGCCTAAAACTAGCAAGCTGTGTGGTATTTATGCAGAAAGTATCTAGGGTTCCTTTGTCCCTTGTTTCTTGTGTTAGACATTGTTGGATTTAAGGATGACGTATGGGATGAACCATGTACGTAGATATTAAGCAGGTGGTGTAGCCCCAGCCTGGTTTCCCAGAACCCTTATGAATATTCATTCATACTGTGTGAGTCTATTGATGAAGTTATAGGACACTATTGTTCATGGAGAAACCCTCCTTCTGTGCCCAGGACTAGAACTAGGTAAAGGTTCAATCCTAAAAGGTCCGCTACTGTGTAGTATAGGGGGGGGGAATGTAGGTGACGGTGTAAGATATTACCCGGGCCTATATTAAGGTACCTATATGAAACATAACAAACCATGGTTCCCCACTAGTTTTCACCACAGATGGCAAGTAAACAAAATCACAAAGGTTTTGAAAAAAGGACTATCTCTTGTATAAATTGTTGTTTTTTCATATACTTTATTGAAAAGCACTTTTTCAAATTTTCCACACAAAAAAACGGTGGACAGTCAAAATATTGATTTTTAAATATCGAAGCACAGTTATATCGAGTTTTAAATATCGTAGGGACAAAATATCGAAGTCAAGAATATCTACAACCAGAATATCGAAGTTAAGGTAAGAAATATCGATGTTGCAAATATTGATGTTAATAATATCGATAGTTAAATTATCGATGTTAATAATTTCGATATTTATATGAGTGTTATGTATTTTAGTATGTATTTAATATGTATATGTTCTATATTTTTGGTTAAGTATTGTACTGTTTTTTTAAATATATGTATACATTTTTTAGAAATTAGTAATTTATTTAAAAGTAAATTTTGCGTTTTAGTACCGTAGCGGGTTGTGGGATTATAGGGGAATAGGGTGGGAAGTAATTTAATTATAGTAAATTAAATAATAATTTTTAGGAATTATTAATTTATTTTAATTAAATTTTGTGTTTCATTTCTGTAGCGGGTTGGGGGTTTATAGGAAAATAGGGTGGGAAGTAATTTAATTTTAATTAAGTAATTATTAATTTTTAATTATTATTAATAATTAATTTATTGTTAGTTAATTGTTCATTGGTAATTAATTATTATTAATTGATAATTATTTTATTTGTATTAATTTATTATTGGAGTGGGTTGTGTGTTTTTAGGGGAATAGGGTGGTAAGTAAACAATTTGTAATTAAATAATTAATTAAGAAAAATTGAGTATTGATAATTAATTTTTTTGTTAAATAATTTTTAAGTGGTTATTAATTCCTATTAAATATTATTTATTGGTATTGATAATTAATTTTTTGGTTAATTAATTATTAATTGGCTCTTAATTTTTATTAAATATTTATTGGTATTGATAATTTATTTTTTTGTTAATTAATTAATACTTGGTTATTAATTTTTATTACATATTATTTATTGTTATTGACATTTTTTTTAAATGTAGTTATTAATTGCAAATTAATTTTTATTAATTGATTAATTGAAAATTAATTTAATTGTGTGAAAATTTATGTGGAGTGTGTTGTGTGTTTATTATGGAATAGGGTGGGAAGTATTTAATATTATTAAAGTAATTATTATTATTGATATATTTGTAGGTTTTTTTTTTTTCAAAATTTATTAATAAATCATTATTTAATTACAATATTTATTTCAATTATATGTATGTTATTTTTAACATCTACGTTGTCCAACGCTTTCCCTACTGTTGCACTCACTGGAGTGGGAATAGTAATTTTTACCCCTAGGCTATCCAGCGCTTTCCCTACTGTTGCACTCTCTGGAGTGGGAATAGTAATTTTTACCCCTACGCTATCCAGCGCTTTCCCTACTGTTGCACTCTCTGGAGTGGGAATAGGAATTTTTACCCCTACGCTATCCAACGCTTTCTCTACTGTTGCACTATGTGGAGTAAGTATATATATTAATTTATATGTATATGTTTAATTTATTTCAACATTTAATGTATTAGTTATTATTTTTAAATATCTTTTAATATTTTTAACTATATTTCTTTTAATTATATGTATTATTTACTTAATTTTACATTATTATTAAAACATTTAAAAAAACGATATTTTTAACTTCGATATTTTTGACAACTATATATTTTTTCGATATTTTTGTACTTACCTTTATGTAGATTGGACTTCGATATTTTTGACTTCTATATTTCTGTGTCAATATTTTTGCAGGTCGATTTTCTGTCCGTCGATATTCTGTCATACATTCCAAAAAACAAATGCAGCTCTATTTTGGCTATGTTCTTGGTCACCTTGGGTGTCTTTAAAATCCCCAGGATGTTGGATAAAGAGAACGCAAATTTGGCATGGATACTTTATGTGAAGCAAAAGTGGTAAACGTGAAATAATCCAAATATCAAAAAAGGGCTCAGCACTAGGGGTAGAAAAGCCTCGCCACTTAGGGGTTAAAGGGAAAGTGCTGTGCAATTATACATTCTGTCACTGATAAAATGAATAACCACTCATCATCCTAAAATGTCAGCATCCTAATTTATTTAATTACATCAACGCTTAATTCCCTCTCATACCCACCAGGGAGGCCTCTAAATTTAATAAGTGCAACCCCTCTCTGTGACTAGACGAGGTTGTGCTCTGTTGTATGAAAAAAGGAAGATGGAGTGATGAGAGAACCCATCGCTGGTTCAGTAGCGGCTGCTACCGGACGGGGGAGGTGGGGCAGGGGAGGGGGGTTAATTAACACAAAAAAAACCTTACCTTAGAACGGCCGGACGGCTGCCACCTCCTCCCCTGCTTCCTCTTCCTTCCTGCAGTCCGGCTGGCAGCAGGAAGCACCCGGCACACAGGCTCCCCTGAGCCAATCACAATGCTGCAATGCAACGTTGTGATAGGTCTGAGTGCCGTGGATCGGCGCTCAGACTCGAACAGGGAGCCTGTGCATGTTCCTCACCAGGCTATGTAATGCAACTCGGTAGGAACATGCAAAGTGCGCATGAACTGTTTGGTCGGCCCAAGAGGGCCGGCCAAACAGATCATGCGCACTTTGTGAGTGCAAACCATTCCTGCCCTGCTCTGGTCAGCCCCGCCCTACACTGCACACAGGCTGCATGCAATAGCAAAAATAAAATGACAATAACTGTACGTTATTGTTATTTTATTTTTTCCTTTTTGCACAGTGGGGCAACGCTCCTCCACTTTATCGGAGGAGCCGCCACTGCGCTGGTTGCATGTGGACTGCTCCATAGTGAACATGAGCGAAACATGATTAAAGATGAGAGACACTGTGTGTTCCAAGATTTTTTCAGCAATAAATAACACAGATGCCATGGAAGAAACTGACTTCTCACCACTAGGCCATGGCAGGCTTGTGATTGGCTTCATGTGATGTGCTCCGTGTGGCTTTCTTTGTGTGATTGTACTCTTTGCAATTTGCGCCACATGATTTGCTCCATGTGACTTGCTTCATCTGATTTGCTCCATATCATTATTCTCATTATGATTTGCTCTAACTGATTTCGCTTTCTGCCATTTGATACACATGATTTTCTCAAGATGACTTGCTTCATGTGATACACTACATGTGATTTCCTTTGTGTGAATTGCTGCATGTGACTGCTCTTTCTGAACTGATAAACATGATGCATTTGATATGCTCAGTGTCACTTGCTCAATGTGATTTTGTTCTTTATGATTTGCTCCACTTGATTTGATCTGCTCAACATGATGAGATTCATGTAATTTGCTCCACATCATTTTGCACCATGTGATTTGTTCCATGTGACTTGCTCCATGTGAATTAGTTCTTTGAGATTTGCTCAACATCATTTGCTTCATGCGACTTGTGTTATGTGAGTTTCTCTGTGTGATTTGATTCATGTGTGATCACATCTTACAGCTCCTATCAAGGTCCTTACAATAGACAGCAGACACGACTGTCAGAATGAAGAAACTAGTGCTTAACAGTAAGCCCAGTAAGACACTGGGCTTTAAAGAATTGAAGGGAAAGTGGCATATTTCATCTAGCTTACCACCTCCATATATTTTATATCACAGCAACAGAACAATAGACTGCCATTTGCGAAAAAGGAGATTTTTGTCCTCTATCCATTGACATCTGTCGTCAGGGTTTTGATGTGTCCCTGCAGATTTCCAATTTTGGCAATTCATATGACATTTTAAGAAGTATTTGGTCCTTTCGGTAACTAGTGCTAAGCAGGTGCTTACTTGAGTAAAATAAATCCATAGTTCTGTCCACGAACTTGTAATACATCTGGCTGTCTCGTGCAAAGGATTGATTCAAGCAATCACTAAAAGAAAGAGGCTCATGGGATTGTGTAATAAATAAATCAAACCAGATTTATAGAGCGCTGGTAATCACCTGTGAGGGTATCCAGGCGCTGAGAGCCAAGCTGCTTGGTTGGAATCAGTTGAACAACCATGTCTTGAGTCCCTTTCTGAATTGCTGATGGGTGGGTGAGTTCTGGAGGTGGAGGGGGAGGCTGTTCCAGGTCTTCGTGGTGAGGTAGGAGAAGGAGCATCCTCCACTGTTGCTTCTGCGGATGCTGGCAGTGTTCGCGGGGTAGAGGGAGGCAGAGCGCAGGTGTCTGGAGGGTTGGTGGCACCTCAGGCGGTGATTGATGTATGCTGATCCTTGGTTGTGCAGGGCTTTGTAGGAGTGGGTCAGCATCTTGAATTAACATCTCTTGTGGATGGGGAGCTAGTGGAATTTCTTGACGTGTGGAGTAATGTGTGTTTGTCTGGGGAGATCGAGGATGAGCCTGGCCACTGAGTTCTGTATGGTCTGCAGTCTCTTCGGGAGGTGTGTGGTAATTCTTGCATAGAGTGTGTTGCCGAAGTCCAGGCGGTTAGTGACAAGGGCTTGAGTGACGGTGTGCCTGGTGCTGACAGGGAGCCTTTTGAAGATCTTTCAGATCATGCAAATAGTGAGAAAGCACGCGGGGAGACTGGTTTGATCTGATTTGTCATAGTGAGTTTGCTGTCCAGGATGATGCGGAGGTTCCAGGCGTGGTCTGTAGGAGTACTTGAAGGTCCTAGTTCAGCATGCCACCAGGAGATGTTGTTCCCAAAGATCAATACTTCTGTTTTGTCTGTGTTGAGGTTGAGGCAGTTGTTTTGCATCCAGTTGGTGACATTGGTCATGCACAGGTGGAAGTTGGCCCTCGTGGGTGATGGGTCTTCAGATAGGGAGAGGATGAACTGGGTGTTGACTGCATAGGAGATGATGTTAAGTCCATGGGTTCTGATGATGTTGGCAAGGTTGAACAGGCATTGAACAGAGTAGGGATGAGCTTTGAGGGATGCCGCAGATGATGTTCTTGGGTTCCGAGGTAAAAGGTGGTAGACAGATACTCTGGGTTCTTCCGGTGAGGAAGGATGCGTTCCATTTGAGGGCATACTCTTGTATTCCGATCTGATGAAGCCTCTTCATCAGGGTGCAGTGGTACATGGTGTGAAAGGCTGCTGAGAGGTTGAGGAGGATCAGGGCAGCCATTTTTCCTCAGTGTAGGTGGGTTCTGATGTCATCGGAGGCTGCAATCAGGGCAGTTTTGGTGCTTTGGTTCATACGAAATCCGGATTGGGATGGGTCCAGCAGATCATTGTTCTCCAGCTAATCCATCAGTTGGCGGGAGATGGCCTTTTCGGGGACTTTTGCGGAAAAGGGGAGCAGAGAGTTGGGCTGCTAGTTCTTGAGCTCGTTGGGGTCGGTGGATGTTTTCTTGAGAAGGGGTTTGACTTTAGCGTGTTTCCATTCTTCTGGGAAGGTGGATGAGGTGGTTGCTGCTTTGAAGATGGCGGTGAGCTCATTGTTGATCGTCATGTTTCTGAGACTGAACATGTGGTGGGGACAGTAGTCCATGGGTGCTCCTAAATGGACATAGTGCATGATGGCTGTGGTGCTCTGTGTGGTGAGTTGGTCCCAAGAGGTGATCTGATGGTTGGAGTTTGGGTCTGTGGGAGCAAGGAGGCTGAGGATGTCAGAGGTAGTGGGTTGGAGTTTTAAGTGTTTGTAGATAGTGGAGATCTTGTCCTGGAAGAGGTCCGCCGGAGTGTTGCAGAGTTCATGGGGTGGGTTAAAGATGTTTTTG
The DNA here is from genome assembly GCA_963921515.1 of Calotriton arnoldi. Classification (NCBI taxonomy): domain Eukaryota; kingdom Metazoa; phylum Chordata; class Amphibia; order Caudata; family Salamandridae; genus Calotriton; species Calotriton arnoldi. The sequence goes on along the minus strand of CAWUFW010001597.1, from coordinate 131,387 downwards.
GATGCTGAAGGGTAGGAGAATTCCTTGACGATGCTAAAGAGTTTTTTCTGTGGTTGTAGCTGGCCTCTATGTGGTCATTCGAGGGTGTTCTATTTTGTCTCTTTCAGGAGTTGGATGTTGTGGTTTAGCAATGTCTTGAAAGTGGTGCAGTCAGTGGGCTCCTTGCCACTTCCTTTCTAGTTGCTTGTAGTTGCGTTTCGAGGCTCACATTTTTTAGGTGCACCAGCTGGCATGTTTGGTGGGTATCTTGAGTCTGGTAGGTTTGATAGGGGCAACTCTGTTGGCGCAGTTGATGATCCAGGTGGTGAAATTCGTGACCCCCTGTTCAAGGTTAGTGGTGGTGTCCGGGTGTGAGGCGTTGAGGGCGTTGGTCCATTGGCTTTCGCACACTTTGGTCCAGCTGTGGTGGAAGGTATTGGGTGGCTTGATGGCAGTGTAGGGGGCTCCTGAGATGGTCAAGTGGACTAATGCGTGGTCCATCCAGGTAAGCTTGGTGACATGGTGTACTTGACTCTGTCGCTGGCTGTGAAATAGGGTCAAGCATGTGTTCTGCATTGTGTGGGGTTAGTGACAAGTTGGGTGAGGCTGATGTTGTTCATGCTTTTGAGCAGGTTGGCTGTGTTGGCATCATTGAGGTCTTCGAGGTGAACATTGAGGTCTCCGATGAAGATGTAGTGTTCGGTGTCGATAGCTTGTGTTGTGATGAATTTGGGGATTGCAATAGCAGGGGCATGGTCCTGGAGGTCTGTAGGCGAGGGTGCCTCTGATGGTGGTTGTGCCGTCTGCTTTGCATTGGAAGTTGAGGTGTTCCATGATTGGGGTGGTGTTGTCTGTGGCGGTGGTGCAGTGGATGGTTTCTTTGTTGATGATAGCGATTCCATCTTCGTGTTTGTTGATGCAGTTCTTGTGTGATATCTTGTAGCTTTTGGGTGTGGCCGTGGCCATGTAGGGTTCGGATGCAGGGTGAGCCAAGTCTCGGTGAGGAAGACGATGTCGGGGTGAGGGAGGTGATGGTGTCACAGATCTCAGTGGCGTGTTTGCATAGTCATCGGGCATTGAGCAGAAGACAGTGGAGTTGTCCAGGCACAGTCGTGGTTGGCCTGGTGGTGGTGGTTGTGTGTGCAGGTAGTCTGGTCTCATACGAGAACAGACAGTGGCGGCATGAGAAAGGTTCTACTGTGAAGTGTGGGAATGTGTGGCAGCAGTTGCTGTCACGTAATCTGGGGTACAGGCTTATGAGCCCGGACGCCTGAGTAGCTGCGGGTGGTGGGACATCCAGGGTTCCTGGCACTGGCCATGGTCCAGGCGTTGAAGGGCGCAGACGGGCTTGCCATTGGTGTGCCTTCGGCGTGCTGGCAGCGCTCCCACCACACGCGTCCACTGTGAGGCGGGGCTGCGGCATCCATTAGGTAGGTCCTGGGAGGGGCACTAGGCAGGGTAAGCAAGTGATGGGCAAGAAAACAAAACGGTGGTGAAGCAGGAAAACAAACAGGCGGTGGGGACGTGATTAACAACAAAATAATCCAGAAACCACAACCAGGGATACAACAATGCACCGAACAAGGGCAACAACAGCCAACAGAATGAATCAAAACTGTGTACCAAGGTTTCAGTACAGCACAAAAATCAAGGTCAACATCAAACAGCAGAATGAATCAAAACAATATACCTGGTTACAGTAAGGCACAAGAATCAAGATCACAACAAACAGAAAGACGGGCCAGAACAATATACCAGGGATACAACAGGGTGCAGGTAGGAGGGTGAAAGCAGACAGTAAGTGGCCAAGTGGAACTGCAGCGGGAGCACAAGCGAGGCAGAGGGGTGCTGGAACTGGGACCTGCTCATGTGAAATCTAGAAATGAGGCTTCTCTCATTTGCTAGCAATTACTTAAGCAAGGAACGTGTACAGACAAGGTAAATTCCCAATTTGGGATACTCCTATTTACCCATAAGCTGAAGGAACACTCAGTGCTAGGATCGGTTGTTAAACTACAGCAAAGTGACAAGTAAAAATAAGCCAGCAGCTTCCCATCTTTGAGAAGCAATAGGCTTTAGTTGTTTCTCGATCACCTGAGCAATGCTTTTTGAGGAGTCATTAATTCTGTCACTAACAAACTAAATGATAACCGGAAAGGATTCGGACAGTGTTGTAACCACCATTAACCACATTCCACATGCTTGTGGTTCGAGTAAGTAAGGTGATCTGTTAGAGGTTATGCTGGTTTCTAGTGCAGAAATTACAACTAAGCAACACCTTTTTATCGAAAGGCGCCCACACTGCCTTTAGATCATCAAATAAAAAGGAACATCAGGGGACAAGAATACCAACAACCTAAAGCAAGTTGTTTTCCCACTTTCACTTCAACTCCCCTTGAAATACAACAAGCTATATGTCATTTTGGTAATTCTGCATTACACTTTGAAGCAGAATTACAGATAATAACACAATTACGCCCGCTCACATAAATAAGAGTAATTTGGGGTAAAAGAATCCTACCAAGACCGCACATTTAGCGAACATGTGAGGCTGCATACACTCGCTATTCATGTTCTGTTGCATTTAGCGCTATTTCTTAGTGCAAAAAGTATCCTAACTTCCATTTTGGATGCAAGGATGCATTTTGAGCAATGAGGCTAACGCTTAATGCCAGGAGTAAGTTGGGAAAAATACTACACCGAGTGCACTTTAGAAATGCAAGCAGCTGCTCACACTCGCTATTCGTGTTCTGTTGCATTTAGTGCTATTTCTTAGCAAAAAATGCATCCTCACATCTACTTTTGACGCAAGGGGGCAATTTTTGCGCAAAGATGATAACTCTAAATGCAGAATTACTCTTCTCACATAAGTTCGTGTAATCTTGGGGAATTTTTTTATATTTCTGTGTGATTATGCTACACAGAATTATGCATGTTACGTCTAGAATGTACAGAGGTTACAGAAGCATATATCTTCCCGCTTAACCTGCTGCCATGTATTTTTGAGGATCTGAAAATAAGCAGTACTTCCATTCCAACTTGCTCTCTGCATTCCTGCCGATACAAAGCATGTAATAACCCAGCATAATAAGAATTACAATTAACATATAATCACTAGGTGCACGAAAGAAGGGAATGACAATGGGGCCAACTCCCAAGGCACTTTAAGGCAGATTCTTCACCAAGTCATGCATTCCAGGGACTCTGTGAGAGAAATGAAGGTATAATTTGCAGAGGAGGAGGAAACTCCTTAAGAAGAGTTTGCATTACTACCCATGTTTCAAAACAGGAGAGTATCTGTCTCTCTCATCAACAGTGGAAAATCAGGGGCTGCTCTACTGAGTTAGCACTACAGAGTAAGTTAAAAAATCAATTGTTTGGCTGGAACAGACATCTGTAAAAAGACAAAAATCTGTATGAACAAAAAAATACTGAGTAGTTTATAGCCATTGCATACATTAGTAAATAAACAGGGCAAGTGGTAATAATCGTTTGTTTCTGTTGAATTAGTCCATTTTCACAAGTATTTCTCAGGAGGGTGTCAAAGAAGCGAAATGTCTGGTGGCCATTTGATGGACTGAGAGAGATCAATGGTTAATGCATTGAGTCATCACAATTTTAGAACATCGTGGAAATGCCTGAGTCAACACTCATGTGTTCAGAATTGGCTGGAAATTCTTGAACTGAGCAGTAATTAGTGCACCACAAGGTATGGTGCTGTGTGCATAAGTTATCAGCATTATAGAATAACCTCTCTTCAAATGAGAAAGCATATACCCGCCACTAGCCACAGCATCTCAGTCAGTGACAAAGAGGGCTGTAGATTAGGTCTGAGTATGTTTGGAACTATTGTGTTATGTTCTTCAAGAAGTAGATGTCCTAGGTCAACTTGGTTACTTCTGTTTATATGGCTTTGTTGGCCTTCTAGGATAAATTCACTTTCTACTCATTGCTTGTTGAGCTGGTGTTACTGGTTTTGGTTCAACCTTTTTGTGCGTTGCTCTGGAATCCCAGGGCATATGTAGAAGTTCATGGGCCATTGCATTGCATTGAGGTCCTGTGTTAGCAAGTAGATAATTTATTTTGGAATGGGGAACCCTTAAAAACCTAATAAACACACCCTGATTAGCTCTCAGTGAAACGCTGATCAACCTTGGTAGCTATGACACAAACACTGGCAATTTCCCTTAGAAATGCATGTTAAGTTCAAGCTGTGCCAACTATTTCAAAATACAGAAACAGCATGATAAAATTCACAAAACAATTTAGAAAATAGAAAGAAATGTAATAAGTAAAAAGACACCAACACAATACAAATTGGATAAAGGAAACCATAGATATGCTGTTTTAAAGTATTAAGGCAAAATGAGAAAAAGTAAAGCACCAAGGACCCATATTTAAGTTCAATGGAAAGTCTCAGTTTGGGTTGACTGGGACCTAGGTAAAAGTTTAGGCCAACCACGAAGGTCCAGAGGTTGGATACACAAAGCAAGCTGCACCAGTCAATTTTTATCTTCTGGCTTAGTCTACTTTTGGAGATCAAAGTCTTCGAATCGTGCAAGGGTGCCTGTGTTGTAGGCAGGATTGTTTTTGTGCAGGAAGGGGCACCTTCCTGCACAAAACAATCCTGAGAGGCTTTTTCCTGTGTCTATGTGTGCTGCAGGATACAGCACAAATAGAAAGAGGAAGTAACGAGGAGAAATAAAGATATTCCTTCTTGTTACGCCTCTCCTGGGGAGGCATATCTTTTAGGTGCATTCCCAGGTTTGCAAGTTCTTGTAAATCTGAGAATGTGTCAAAAACCATGAGAGTTGCATGGGAACACCCACGCAAAACCCATGGAACGCCTACCCAGAGCAGAGTAACGCAACAGTCATTTGTGCTGCATTGCATTACTCCAGATTTTTAGAGCCACTCAGACACACAAAGTGGCTTTGCGTGACTTCAAAAGGTTTGTGGCACTCATACACCACATTGTGTGGTGCAAGAGCCACGCAAACTGAGACATAAATATGGCCCTAATTGCATCTAGTTCTAAGTCAGCTTTTGAATGTTTAGCCACTGTGTGGACACACTATTTCTCATATGTAATGTGCCCCTTTTAATATATTGAGCACCCAGCCCTCTGAGCATACAAAGCCCGTGGTAGGTGTGACATATTAATTTATAAAAACTGAATTTCTTACATTGTAAAGTGTTGCAAAGTCATCCTGTGTGCCCTGTGCACCCACCCCCATTTTTTGCTGACTGGTGGCAACTGACTCTGACTGTCCCTGGGCTCTGTTTAACCAGGCCCAGGGCCAGTGCTATGTTGAAAACACAGTTGAAAACACCCACATGCATTAGGGTACACTATGTATTAGGGTACACTTACAATTGGCATGACCGTAATAGGGCAGGGGGATTAAAACTACCTATAAGTCCTTAGTATATAATAAGGCATGGCAGTTTATCTGCCAGCAGCCCTTTATGCACTTGCATGTGTGCACTCCTGAGTGCCTGAGGTCATTTTAAAAGTAGCCCTGCATTGCAGCACTGTTTTTAAAAGTATATTTTCTGCAAACTCGACTTTGGTGGTAGGGGCACTTAAAAAAGTGATCATCTATATTATTTGTACATATTAAGTAGCCCCAGGGTCTCCCCTAGGTATCCCAGCGGTGGCAGGGGTCATGTAATATGTAAATATAAGCAGGGTTCTGATAAAATATGTTTTACATGCCCTGGGGATAGAGAAATGGCACAATTCATGTTCCCCATTGTAACTGTCTAGACACATAGGATAACATTGCAATAGTTTATGAATATTGCTAGAAATTGAATAGAACTTTCATTCAAAGACTTATGAGAATTGTACTGATAAATCTAACAATATGCCCTTGTTGAATTTATCCTAAATTGTACAGAAAAGATGTTATAAGACTTTCTTGTCTGTAAGCCAAAATGTAGCCTTCCTGCAGTCTTCCCTGATTGGTCAGAGTTAACAGGATTAGCCAGGCTGCTTTGATGAAGTGATAAGTGGCTCACCAGAGGAGAGGCTATCTGCTGGTGAGGGCTCTGCTACACAGGAATGCCAGAGCAGGGGGAGAGGTCGTAAAGCATGAGGCTTCAAAGGATGAACAGGACAGGCAGGAAATGCCAGGTCTGCCTACCACCATCCCCTCTGACCCTGCCAGATAGGAGGCTTAAAGAAGAAATCTGCAGATGTTAGGGGGTGGAAACCTATGGAAATGAGCCACATTGAGAGTTCGTTTAGTTAGCTCTTTATGCTCTACTGAGATTTTAGCCATGATGAATTTTGGAGGAATACTGCTTTCTGGGAGAAGATTATGCCACACTTTGGCGGAAGTGGTCATGCTTTGGGGTATTGTCTTGCACCTCATTGGTCAGGGGTGCTCCCTTGCTTTCCGTCAGAGAACACTGAATAAATATGTGAGAGGTGCCTAGCCCATCAGATCTGCTGCTTGTAACTAAGAGAAGAAGAAGGACTGCCATGTTGGAAACTTGATTTAGACCACCAGGCCCTGCATTCTGACTGACTGCTCCTGCTGCACAATCTGGAACTACAGCCCTGTGGATGTGCCTTGCTTCAAAAGGATTCAAGAGTGGACTCCCTGCAAGCTACAGGTTAACAGAGCTCACCTGCATCAACTCCACCAAGAGTCCTCTACCTGGAGTGCATCCAGTGGACATTTAAGGGTTTTGGTCAGGTGCATTGTGAGGTTTGTGGTCCTAAACTTTCAAGGAGCATATTGGAGCCTTGAATTGTGTTTTGGATCCTTTAGACCGTCAGGAAGAAGTTCCAAAAGTTTGGAGAAGTTTGGAGCAACTTTGGAAAAAGCTCCATAAGGTGACCGACTCAACCGTGAGGACCAAGCCGGCCACCTTCAACTGCGACCCTGCCCGTATTCCAGGTTCGTCCCGCTGAAGACCTCCGTTGGTCCGACTTCCAGAATTTAACAGGTAGCTCCCTGAAAGTCATGCCGGTGAACCCTCGCTGAATCCAGACTGGTGAATAGCATCGAGAGACCACAGCAGAAAAAGCTCCAGAAAAGTTTCTAAGTCAGCAGGTAAAATTTTAACCTGGGCCTCCCGCTCAGTGTATCCGGAAAAGGCTCTATCGCGGCGGCCTGAAACTTTGACTCATGCCCGATCAAGGGCGACCAGATGTCCCAGAGTGGCGCTGTAGGTTTCTAAGTGCTAGAAAGTGTTTATTGTTTAAAAATTCTTATCTCCAGGTCCCTATATTGGATTTTTGTCATTTTGGTGTCATTTTAAAGATTAAAATATTTCCTATATTTATAAATAATATGAAATTTAACTCCCATGCCATTGGTGCACATTCTGACTTTCTACCATAGCCTCACCAAAATGTTAACTGAACATCTTGGATGAGATCAATTTTGATAGAAACATTTTAGGACCATAGCACACACAATGTGGAATGGAATAGAAGTGTCATGGTGCACTGAGACATTATACCTGTTGAATAGGACCCAGAAAAATGCAAAAATCCTGAATGACCATGCAGAAAAAGTGACTTTATTACATCATGTATCATGTGGCTGTTGTTGAAGGTAGGTTTATGTTAGGGTTTTTGTTGAGGATATTCACTTCTTGTCATTGTATATGCTTCTCTGGATTTTATCTGGATTGGTCCATGGTATGGTGTAGTCTAAATTACTGGCAAGGGAGCATTCCCCCATGGTTGACTTTGACGGGTGGGGGACCAGGTATACAGAATTAACTGATGATGGCGAGCTGCTGGTGTGCTGGGCATGATTGGCTGGTGCAAACTATATGTAGCTATGTTCCTATGTTGAAACTTGTTTGTTTTGTATTTGTGCTTGAAGTTTGTAGTATCTGTGCATTTCACAGTGCTCTTTACTGTATTTTATTGTGCTGTGTTTCCCTTTAATATTGTATGGTTCTGTTATTCTAGAATGTATGGTCACTTAGCAACTGGTGTATTCAGTGACCAGGTTTGTTGGAGATGTTGATGGAGCTAGTCCTGCCTGACTCCACTGTCCATGTAGCCAATAAATAACCAGTTTAAAACGAACTCTTTGTGCCTGGTTACTACAAAATATTGGCAACGATCTTTGGCTACATGGTTGAACCTACGCTTAGATCTACTCTGATGTGAAGACTGTTCTACTATACCCCGGTGAGCTTCAACTTCAACTTCATGGCTGGACTCAAATCCAACCTCTATGCTGGACTTCTACCCACGAGGTAGGATCTTTCTATTTTGCCATTTCTGCAATTGGGTCACTCCTGGCCATAACCAAAATACTGTTGCCGTTTATCTTCCGTTGGGCCCTGCCATTCGAATCTGACCTGCGCTGCCCACTCCCGCCACATTGTGTGCTCGTGCCTCCTCGATCCTGTCTCCAGCGTTCCTTCTCGTGCCACCGACATCATTCCTGTCCTCCCAACAAGAGAACATTCCTCCTTCTCTTCACCGCATGTCACGTCACACCGCACATCAACGTCGCGGCCATTTTGGAAAGTTGGGAAGCATATCTGTGGCCTTCACGTCACGTTCTTCACGTACGTCACAGCCATTTTATGACTTTGGGAAAACTCCCATTTTAAACAATTATTTCCATGCTATTGAAGTCTTGCATCCACTGAAATTGACCTCAAGCATTTCTGATCAGCGTTTTGTTTACATCGCTGCAACGTTTCTACAAGTCTGTGGCAACCGGATTATTTACGGTGATGCACACACCATTCCTCATTACTTCGAGGCATTTATAAACAGTGATTTTGTCCGCTGCTAAGATTTCTTGTCCTTCAGTCCTTGTGCATTCACGGTGATGCACACACCATTTATAAACAGCAATTTTTTCCGCTGCTACAATTTATTGTCTTTCATTTCTTGTGCATTCACAGTGATGCACACACCATTCACTTCGTTTTAACAGCTTCTCCTCAGCTGCTATGTAACGTTTCTTTTTATCTTTTGTGCAATTAAGCTGAAACTTTTTTTCACAGTGATGCACACACTTTACCAATGTTTGATGGTTTATCACTTCTTTCTGATTTTCCATTATTACAACTTGTGTGCGCACTCGTCTAATTGTCAACGGTGATGTGCGCACCCCTTTGCTTACGGAAACCAACATATGTACACTGTGAACTAATTTGAAGTTATAGATTGTTTTTTTTGTTGTTTTTGCTTCTTCTTCTATCTTGCTCACATTTCACATTTACGTACATCAATTTTTAGCGTTATTTCAGTTTTTTTAGGTATGTGCACCATGAAGGTTGTCAATCCTCCACCTGCCTTTCTAGACTCTCCCGGTGTACATACAGTCAGGTGGGAAATCTGGCATGATGCATTTGAAACCTATTTGGGTGCTATTGGCGCTTTAAGATTTAGTGCAGAAAGAAAAAGTGTCATTTTCTACATTCTTTAGCATTTGAAGGAAGGTCTATTTTCAAGCATCTACCTCCTGTGACTGAAGAACAATTGCAAGGTATTGATGAATATCAGGAAACTGTCCTCAAATTAAAATCCAGGTTCGATAAGCAACCCAGCCTTATGGTTCTGAGGCATAACTTTTTCAAAAGGAAACAAACTGAATCTGAAGATGTGGACTCATATATTTCTGTTTTACGCAGGCTTGCTGCTGATTGTAAATTTGAAAATTTTACGGATCAACTTATTTGGGACCAATTCGTCTGCCAGTGTAAAGATAAAAACATCAGGCACAAATTATTGAGCTTAGGAGATCCTTCCTTGGACAAGACCATCAAAATTGCTAAAAGCATCGAAATATCCATGGTCTCGTTGAAGGAGTTGGGTGACAAGCCTGCTGATACTGTTAACGTTATTAATGTTAACGACTCTGCCAAACATCCTGTTAACTTTATATCAAAAATAATACCTGACCGTTTACTTAATATGGCTGTTTAGTAATTAAACAGACTTAGACCATTTGTACATTCAATTGGTCTGAAATATTTTATTTACTTCTATTTAGTATTTTTTTTAATTAAACATTGTTAAAGCATGTTCTCAAAAAGACTTACTACCTACCTCATTTGATTTATAACCATAGTGCTCAACAAAAAGTTAAACAAACATTTTGAGCAGAAAATGAAACAAAAAATGAAACAGACAAGTTACATAAAATTAAACAAACATTCTGTGCAAAAAATGAGGCAAACAAATTAACATTCGAATAACAACCAGCCAATTTTAAACATGACAGCCTTATTAACAAGTTGTTTCTACTTCTTTAGAAATGGTATTGTGAAGGCTGTAGCCTGCTGGGTACTAATCTTTAGGTCTATGGGGGCAAGCAAACTTTTTACAAATTGCTCCTCATAGAAAAGTATTATTCAATTCTTATCCCAGGAGGAAAAAAACGCTGACGCATTTCGATCCCCTTTATTAGTTTCTGGGGTTCTCTTCAGGGCATAAGACTGGATGACAGCTGGAAAAGAAAATTCCAGAAACATTAAATTAAAAGGCTCTCCCTTGAATTATAAAATGCTTACTACAGTTAACCAGCACATAAGTGAAGTACCTGTATGATTTCCACTTTGAAACCAAGTTTCATTGATGGGTATTAAATTCGAGAGTATGTGGCAGGATGGCAGAACTAACTCGATTATTCTGCAATATGAAGGTGGAAAGAGGCGATTGTAAAATTCTGAAATGTCTCTTTTTAAGTTGTAGAAAAGTTGCGGCGAACAGTTATAGCTCGACTTACTTGAATTGATTTTGGGTTGTAATGATTTATGAAGTGCCGAGAACTGCTTATTGAAATTCTGGTGTTGCCATATCGTCATGCCGCTATGCTGTTTAAACGTCACTACACATTCCTAGAACAATAAGCGGTTTCGCTCTTTTATGTTCGTAAAACGTGCTGAGATATAAATGTTTAAGGACAGCTGAACTTGACATAGGAGGCTTTGATTGTAGCTCAACTTACTTCAAATGTTTTTGAAGGGAATGTGGGAACCGCTGCTTTTTATTTACTTTCACTCGCTTTGCATCGTCAGACTGCGTTCGATCGATACAGTGTTGCGTTTGGCTGCAATTTAAGGCGAAACACACTGTTAGTGATACAGTGTTTCCAAATCTCTTGGTCAAATTCCGTAGTGATTTTCGGCATCGTTCGACTTACTTGCTTACTGGACTTCGTCAGAAGCGGTATGTTTGATTCTCCTTCAGTCGCGTTAACTTGGGTTTCTGGTGCCTACGCCTATCTACTTTTTTAATTGGGCTTTGAATTCTGGGAATCGTAGTTTTGGATCTTTGGTGATTCAGTATATAGTAAGGTCTATCTTACGTAAACGTTGCCCGTTTACTGATGAGGTACGTTGCCTTGTGGAATAGTTCTGTTCTTTTCCTGTGTCATGGACCAAGTTGTCTTTATTCCATACCAGCGGTGCATTCTGGGAGTTGTAGTTAGGGAAATTTTACGATCTATTAGCCCACAGTATAACCTATCCTATAATTGTAGTGAATGACAGAATTAGTGCTTAGAATGAAGCCATTTATAGTGGACAATGTCACCAGTTCTATACTTGTTGTTATTAACGGATGAGGAATTCTTTGTGGAGAGTGTTCAGATTCTAAGGAATAATTGTCAGTAAACAAAATCTTGAGTATGGGGCATACTTTTAGATCTCCACATATTGAAAGGAACGCAATTCATGAATGCTGTTCTGCTGCTTGTTATTATGTTCTCCCTATTTCAAATATCTCGTTAAGGCTATGTACTATAGTGTTGAATTTTAGAATTAGGTATGCTTCTTTCTTCAAGAGTGCTGCTTCAATGTCTCCTCCCCTTGGGTGGGATTTTAAGGCACACAGTACTGTCCATTTGAAGTCCTGTTCACTATGATTCATCTCGACAAAATGACTAACCATGGGGACAGTAACCACTTTTGTTTTAATCCTTGAGCGGTGATGGACCAGCCTTTGTCTGACTTTCTGGTTGGTTTTCCCTATGTAAAGTTTTTGACATGGACATGCCACTGCATATATGACATTCCTTGTTCTGCAATTTGAAAAGTCTCTCAATGTCCATTTGATGTTTTGATGCGCAAATTCTGAGCCTTCGATTGCTGTGTCACAAACCGAATAGTTACCACACCTATGGTGTCCAACAATGGGTTTGAGGCTCCACTGTGATAGCAGATCTTTTTTCTTTGTCTTTGAGGTTATGTCAGCCCTTACTATTTGCTGGCCTATGCTGGCATTCTTTTGCATAGCAAACAATGGTGGTTCTAAGGGGTGTTCCAATTTTTGTAGGAAATGCCAGTTCTTGAGTATGATACTGCGAAATTTGTTTGTATGGGGTCCAAAAGTGGAGACACAAACCAATATGTCATGTTGTTGTTTTTCTTTTATGGTGAGTAAGCTTTCTCTCAGTGTGTAATATGCTCTTTTCATTGCATGCTTGAGCAACTTTTTGGGATACCCACGTTCTCTGAGTTGATCTTGGAAAACTCCCTCATGGATGGTATAGCCTTCACTTCGTGTGCAATTCCTTCTGATCCTCAGCAGTTGTCCATATAGTAAATTGTCTCTCAGGCTGCGAGGGTGGAAACTCTTATAGTGTAGAAGAGTGTTTCGATCTGTTGCTTTTCTGTACAAAGTTGTGATCAAGATGTTTGTGTCATTTTTTACTTCTACATCAAGGAATTAAGCTGTGTTTGCTCTTTGTCAGGGTAAATTTGATGTCTGGATGTCTAAAGTTAAACCATGTAAAGAAATTATCTAGCTCTTGTTCAGTGCCTACCCATAGGCACCAAATGTCGTCTATGCAGCGGTACCACTGCTTCAGGTGTTCCAAGTAAGGATTGTTATTGAAAATGTATTTATCCTTGAACCTAGCCATGTACAGTATGGCCGTCTCCGGAGCAAATGGACAGCCCATCGCGGTCCCCTTCGTTTGGATGTAGAATGAATCTTCAAATTTGAAGTAGTTTTTCTTGAGAGCAATTGAGGCCAATTGCAATATAAACTCTGTTGGTACCTGTTGTGAGCGTGTTCTGGATTCTAAATAGAATTCCAATGCTTCTAGTGCCTCATCTTGAGGAGTTTGAGTATATAGAGAGAGACCACGTCGAAGGATCCGAGCCAGTGCATAGATGGATCAAAGCATGTGCCTTCCATTTTATTTATAAAACCCATAGTGTCTCTTAGCTATGAAGGTACTTCTTGGAGGAACGGTTTTAGGAAAGTATCCACATATTTGGATATTGGTTCCAATAGTGAATCGCAACCAGAAATTATTGGTCGTCCCAGCGGTTCTCTGAGATCTTTATGGATTTTTGATAGGAAGTAAATCACCGGAACCCGAGGGTGCTTCTTGGATAAATATTCATACTCCTTCTTACCAAGGATTCCTTTTTCAAAACCTTCCTTTGTAATACCAACAATCAAGCTCTGAAATTCTCTTGTGGGGTCAGCGTTGATTTGTCTGTACCAGACCTGGTTTAAAACCTGTTTTCGGCCTTCTTTAAGGTACATTTCTATAGGCCAGATGACGACTGCTCCACCTTTATCAGCCGCCTTAATAATGATTGAATCGTCATTTTTTAGATCCTCAATTGCCCTTTGTTGTCCTGGCGTCACGTTGCTCTTCAAAAAAGATTTTTGTTTTTCTAATTGCTGTATCGATGACAAAACTATTTGCTCAAATGCTGGGATTTTTGGGGGAATCATGTGAGTTGGAGGGATAAATCGGGATTTGTTACTCAATCCTGTTGGTTCTGTAGCCATGTTCGTTTCTCTTGTTGTGAAGAAAGATTTTTGCCTTATTTTACGGAAGAATTCAATGGCTTCGATTTTTAACTTGGCGAAATCTGTTAGTCTTTTGGGGACGAATTTCAATCCCAACTTAATTTCTGATGTCTCATCTTCCATCAAAACTTTGTTGGATAAAATAACAATAGGGTTTACATATTGTAGAACTGGCGCCTGGTGCGCATCTCCCATGGCTGTTGTTTGAAGCAAACTTGTTTCTTCTGTTGGCCTTACTCTAAAAAAGTAGTACCTCTCTGTTGATTCCCATTAGACGGACCTTCTCCTGCATCTGAATCCCCTGTGGACTCTGATGATGACTCTGAAAATGTGAGGAATGTATTTCGGGACCTTCCTGGCTATTCAGATAAGACTCTACGAGGATCGGTTTTCGTGTAGAAGTTGTCTTTTAAGTATGGATTAACTGACTCCAAACTGAAGGATTTTATATCTTTTTCCAACTATGTTGTTTTGAAATTGATAGTATTATCCTTGAAGGTGACTAGTTCTTTCTCAATCTTCTCCAATAGGGTTTTTGCCTCTATAGCCATGTGATTGTCTTTAATGGCCTGTGTTAATTCTTCAAGTTCGGAGGCTTGTTTCTTACAGATACGTTGTGCTGTCTCTATTGTGTGCACCATTAGATCTCGACTACATTTAGTACTTATTCCACTGAAGCTTTTTTTATATTCGGGATCATCCGTGAAAATAACTGGAATATTTTTAACCTGTAAGCCCCAAGGTATTGTCCCTGCCTTCAAATGTTCCAGTAAAAAATGTCCATGAAGCTCCGTCCATATGTATTTTTTTCGGAGACGTATTAGTTTATCGGATTCATTTTGTTGTTTTGCTGTAGTACTCAGGGAAATTGTGGTAAAGGGAGAGGGAGTGGAAATCAAATTCTGAATATGTTCGTCAGTGAAGGAAAGTGTGTCTTTTTCTGACATGATATACAAGCGGAAACAGCTCCGTGTGGGCTGTACCACTAGTCCTATGAAATGGTGAAATTTTCTAAAAACTGTTTCTAATCTCTAACCCTCGCGAGTAGCCACCCACTCTGTTAGCTTAATAGTAAGAGGGGTTTTGGCCCAGCAACGGCCAGGAAGGGCCCATACAACTTTATATCAAAAATAATACCTGACCATTTACCTAATACGGCTGTTTAGTAATTAAACAGACTTAGACCATTTGTACATTCAATTGGTCTGAAGTATTTTATTTACTTCTATTTAGTCTTTTTTTAAATTAAACGTTGTTAAAGCATGTTCTCAAAAAGACATACTACCTACCACATTTGATTTATAACCATAGTGCTCGACAAAAAGTTAAACAAACATTATGAGCAGAAAATGAAACAAAAAATGAAACAAACAAGTTACATAAAATTAAACAAACATTCTGTGCAAAAAATGAGGCAGACAAATTAACATTCGAATAACAACCAGCCAATTTTAAACATGACAGCCTAATTAACAAGTTGTTTCTTCTTCTTTGGAAATGGGATTGTGAAGGCTGTAGCCTGCTGGGTACTAATTTTTAGGTCTATGGGGGCAAGCAAACTTTTTACAAATTGCTCCAAATAGAAAAGTATTATTCAATTCCTATCCCAGGAGGAAAAAAACGCTGACACGTTTCGATCCCCTTTATTAATTTCCGGGGTTCTCTTCAATGCGTGAGACTGGATGACAGCTGGAAAAGAAGATTCCAGAAACATTAAATTAAAAGGCTCTCCCTTGAATTATAAAATTCTTACTACAGTTAACCGGGACATAAGTGAAGTACCTGTGTGATTTCCACTTTGAAACCAAGTTTCATTGATGGGTATTAAATTCGAGAGTATGTGGCAGGACGGCAGAACTAACTTGATTATCCTGCAATATGAAGGTGGAAAGAGGCGATTGTAAAATCCTGAAATGTCTCTTTTTAAGTTGTAGAAAAGTTGCGGCGAACAGTTATCGCTCGACTTACTTGAATTGCTTTTGGGTTGCAATGATTTATGAAGTACAGAGAACTGCTTATTGATATTCTTGTGTTGCCATATCGTCATGCCGCTATGCTGTTTAAACGTCGCTACACATTCCTAGAACAATAAGCGGTTTCGCTGTTTTAAGGCCGTAAAACGTGCTGAGATATAAATGTTTAAGGGCAGCTGAACTTGACATAGGAGTCTTTGATAGTAGCTCAAATTACTTCAAACGTTTTTGGAGGGAATGCGAGAACCGCTGCTCTTTATTTACTTTCACTCGCTTTGCATCGTCAGACTGCGCTCGATCGATACAGTGTTGCGTTTGGCTGCAATTTAAGGCGAAACACACTGTTAGTGATACAGTGTTTCCAAATCTCTTGGTCAAATTCTATAGCGATTTTCGGCATTGTTCGACTTACATGCTTACTGGACTTCGTCAGAAACGGTATGTTTGATTCTCCTGCAGAGAAACCTGGGTTTCCGGTGCCTAAGCCTATCTACTTTTTTAATTGGACTTTGAATTCTGGGAATCGTAGTTTTGGTTCTTTGGTGATTCAGTATATAGTAAGGTCTATCTTACGTAAACATCGCCCGTTTACTGATGAGGTACGTTGCCTTGTGGAATAGCTCTGTTTTTTTACTGTGTCATGGACCGAGTTGTCTTTATTCCATACCAGCGGTGCATTCTGGGAGTTGTAATTAGGGAACTTTTACGATCTATCAGCCCACAGTATGACCTATCCTATAATTGTAGTGAATGACGGAATTAGTGTTTAGAATGAAGTCATTTATAGTGGACAATATCACCAGTCCTAGACTTGTTGTTATTAACAGATGAGGAATTCTTTGTGGACAGTGTTCAGATTCTAAGGAATAATTGTCAGTAAACGAAATCTTGAGTATGGGGCATACTTTTAGATCTCGACATATTGAAAGGAACGCAATTCAAGAATCCTGTTCTGCTGCTTGTTATTATGTTCTCCCTATTTCAGATATCTCGTTAAGGCCATGGACTGTAGTGTTGAATTTGAGAATTAAGTACGCTTCTTTCTTCAAGAGTGCTGCTTCAATGTCTCCTCCCCTTGGGTGGGATTTTACGGCACACAGTACTGTCCATTAAAAGTCCCTTTCACTATGGTTCATCTCGAAAAAATGACTAACCATGGGGGCAGTAACCACTTTTGTTTTGATCCTTGAGCGGTGTTGGACCAGCCTTTGTCTGACTTTCTGGTTGGTTTTCCCTATGTAAAGTTTTTGTCATGGACATACCACTGCATATATGACATTCCTTGTTCTGCAATTTGAAAAGTCTCTCAATGTCCATTTGATGTTTTGATGCGTGAATTCTGAGCCTTCGATTGCTGTGTCACAAACTGAACAGTTACGACACCTATGGTGTCCAACAATGGGTTTGAGGCTCCACTGTGATAGCAGATCTTTTTCTTTGTCTTTGAGGTTATGTCAGCTCTCACTATTTGCTGGCCTATGCTGGGATTCTTTTTCATAGCAAATAATGGTGGTTCTAAGGGGTGTTCCATATTTTGTAGTAAATGCTAGTTCTTGAGTATGATACTACGAAATTTGTTTGTATGGGGTCCAAAAGTGGAGACACAAACAAATTTGTCATGTTGCTGTTTTTCTTTTATGGTGAGTAAGCTTTCTCTTGGTGTGTAATATGCTCTTTTCATTGCGTGCTTGAGCAACTTTTTGGGATACCCACGTTCTCTGAGTTGATCTTGGAAAACTCCCGCATGAATGGTATAGTCTTCACGTCGTGTGCAATTCCTTCTGATCCTCAGCAGTTGTCCATATGGTAAATTGTCTCTCAGGCTGCAAGGGTGGAAACTCTTATGTTGCAGGGATTCTGCTAATACACAGAGCTATGCACAGGATACTTGGACCTCGGATTATAGTGGTGAGCCAACCATAAACCTTAGCACCTAAAACCCTAACCCGACTAGCTGTAGCGTCTCATTAGCAACAAAACTACCAATGATTAGACAACCCAGAACACGGTATCTCTCTCCCTCAGGACTCGCAGTAGAAAGAATACCCTTTCATAACTCACTCTTACCTGTCCACAACGCGCGTAAAAAGAGACACTGTATAGTTTAAAATGTTTATTTCAACTAACGTGCTCTAAGATACAGTACACGTGCCAGTACTATCAGCATAATGCATAATGATAAAATAAGCAGCATAGTTACAACTCCATAGAATACAAACGGGAAAAGCATTTCATAAAGCAGTGGATATAAGGCTAAATGACCTTACCACCCTCCCCGTGCTAGTAACTAGTTTATTATAAAAATAGAAGACCTCTGGGCTTTGACTAGCGAACCCCCATACCTCAATATCTAGATGCAAAGTTTACATCATCAGATACAAACAGCTCTTCTCTCTGGAAAGGTTGTTCTCCAAGTGTCTCTTACAGTGAAAAAACACCATATTAAAAGCACACAAATTTCTCCAAGGCAGCTGTAAATAGAGTGTTATGTCTAAGTGTGAGGGACTGGCCAAATCAGCAGGAACAAGGGACGTTGTGCATCGACCTTGTACATGGTGTGCAGACAGCAGCTCAAAAGGGAACAGGAGACAAGGTGAAAGATAGAAATGCAGAGAGTGCTAAGATAGCCGGGCAGAAGCAGAGGCTCGAAAAACAACGGCACAAAGGAACGTGCGCAAAAAAGGCCTCATGGCAGCCAAGCCCAAGCCAACGCAGCAAGGCAGACCAGGAGGCCACAAACCACACAACACCCTCCCCTGGTCAGTCCAACGTCCAAGAAGATGACAGGGTCCAAATTAACTGAGCAGAAAAGAACACACGTGGGGAAGCGAATCCCAGGAAGGACAACGAAATGGAGATGTGAATAAAAAATCAAAAAAGAAAAAGAATATATATATAAATTTTTGTCAGCGAGGCAGGTTGCAAAAAGTTAAAGCCCTCTCAATCCAATAGTGTGTGAGTGTCAAGAGTCTTACTTGAAGTTTCCCAGGTTCTTCACAGGAGCAGAACGATGACTTTTTCCAACGCCTCCCCGAGACTCCCCCCACGCCCCCACAATTGTTCAAGGCAGCGTGAAGAAAGTTCCGGGGGGGAAAGGGGTATGGGACAGAGAAGAGACTGCCTAGTCTTCTATGCCTGGCATCTTCTGAAAGCTGCTACGTCTAATTGTTCTTCGTACCGCTCTCAGTTCTAGACACTGTAATACAAAACACAAATTACTACAGTTCACTAGAATTTGACTTCTTACTATATTCGGTATTCTACTAGTCTCCCTATTAACGTACCCAAGAATGACTAGGTATTTGCCCCTCTTCTAGTAGGCTGTGTTCTTTTATTTGATCCACTCTGAAGTGAATTGTGCGAAGAAGAAAAACCTGTGGAGATAAACAATACTTAGTATATGCTTACTTTCCTTTTTCTCCAAACTATTTTATTCCTGACTTACTCTTTTACCTTTTAGTTTTCTTGTGGTTAACTTATATCATCTTTTCATTTTTTGCAGGGGAGTGACAACTGGGAACTCTACAGGAGCCGAAACCCTCAGGTAAGACTAACTATATTTAGAATGACCTTCATTTATCTTTTCTAAAACTATTTCACCGATAATGACATTACAGACTGATCCTAGAATTAGTAATTGACTGCCAACTAATTCAGACAAACTCTGCCTTCCTCTATGAGGTACTTGCGTGAGTGACAAGGAACTGGACTGAAGAGATTATGCTGGAATCTTCACCAGAATCTCAGGAATGCTCAAAACGCTAAGAACTCTCTTTCATTTCACTCGATACTGTAACCCGACGTTTGAAGATCTAACAACTGCCGACGGAATTCGTAAACGCCTAAACTGCTCTAGAAAACTACACGGACGCGCTACCAAGCACTGTTACACGAGTAACGGTCTTAGTGAATTGCGCACAGCTGAGGGCGAGCGCGAGCCTCAGCTGTGCTTGAAACCACGCGCTACTGGAAATAGGCTGAAGCGCTAACCCTAGCGCAGCCAGCCATCTTGAAAGCATATTTCCTGACCATTACCGTCCAGGACTGGTCATTACAACTCCAATTGAAATTCGAATTGCTTACTCGATTTTTATTGTAAAGATTAGTGGTAGCTACCACTAATTGGCGTTTTTTAGTCCTGGAATTTGGATTCCTGACAGTACCCCTCCGCAAGGGGGGTTCCCCAGGTTTCGCCTTAAGGGGATTTTGGTCATGAAAGGTCTTCACTAATCTCGGGGCATTCAAATTTGAGCATGGTTCCCAAGATCTTTCCTCAGGACCATAACCTTTCCAGTCCACTAAATAGTACAGTTTTCTTTTCTTCCACTTAGAATCCAAGATTCTTTTGACCTCAAATTCTTCTCCTTTTTCGGCCTGAATGGGTTTGGGAGGTTTACAGGGCCTAAGAAAAGGCGAAGATTTCTTCAACAAGGAGACATGGAAAACTGGGTGAATTTTCAGTTGAGGAGGTAGGCTTAACCTATAGGTTACTGGATTTAGTTTACTCTCAATTTTAAAAGGACCAATGAAACGGGGTTGGAATTTTCGACTTCCCTTTAACTTCAAATTTTTTGTGCTAAGCCACACCTTGCTGCCTATGGGATAGACATCCTCTGGCCTTCTCTTCCTGTCTGCATAACGTTTATACAGTTCTTTTGATTTTTCTAGCTTCTCTCTAGCTGCCTCATGAGTTTCACCAATATGTTTAACTAAGTCTGTGACTGCAGGGACCGAATCCTCAATATTACCAATCAACAAATTTGGGTGCAGACCGTAGTTTAGGAAGAATGGGGATTGACCTGTGGAGCTATTTTGGGAATTATTGTGTGCAAACTCAGCTGCCCAGAGAAGATCTGTCCAGACCCCTTCCTGATCTAACAAAAACAACCTTAAATACTGTTCCAACTCCTGATTAGCCCTCTCAGTCTGCCCGTCTGTTTCTGGGTGATAGCTTGTGGAGAATCTTGTTTCTATATTTAACCCTTTGGTAAAGGCCCTCCAAAAATGGGACAGGAATTGAGAACCCCGATCAGAAATGAGGACCTTTGGAATTCCATGTAACCTTACTACATGTAGACTGAACTGTGTAGCTAACTCCCTAGCACTAGGAATGTCTTGGAGGGGAACAAAGTGAGCCATTTTGGTAAATGCATCCACAAAAACCAGGATTGTATTGAAGCCCCGACAGGACGGTAGGTCCACAATCAGATCCATGGTTACCGTGTGCCAAGGATAAGGGGGGGTCGGCATGGGTTGTAATAAACCTTGTGGTGCCTGCCGTGTCGGTTTTCCCTGTGCACAAATCCCACAACCTAGAACATATTGCTTAATGTCTTTCGTCATATTCGGCCACCAAAATTGTCTCTTTACTAACTCTTCCGTCTTGTTTATTCCCTTGTGACCGGCCATAGGATGGTCATGGCAGTCGTGCAAAATTTGTTCTTGTAATTCCACAGTAGGTATGAACAGGGCTCCTTTGTGGTAAGGTAGATCTTTTCGGATTTCTCGAGACGAATCAGATGAAACCCATTGCTGAAGGTCTTCTGGCGAGAATGACTCTTTTACCTTCTCTTCAAAAGTTTCATGGGCGATGAGTCCAACTATCTTTGATTCTGGGATGATCTTCTGATCCTCTATCAAGGCCCTTTGTCCTTCCGTACTCAACCGAGACAAGGCATCCGCCTTGCCGTTCTTGTTTCCGGGCCGATAGGTGATCACAAAGTTGTAATCCGCAAAATATAAAGACCATCTGAGCTGGCGTGGTGTCAAAGTTCTTGCTGACTTTAAGAACTGCAGATTCTTATGGTCCGTATAAACGGTTAATGTGTGTCTGGCCCCCATCAGGTAGTGTCTCCACTCCTTGAAGGCATCCTTGATAGCCAGAAGCTCTTTTTCCGTGATTGTATAATTGACTTCAGCTGGTAGGAGCTTCCTAGAGTGGGGTGCTACAGGATGCAATTGGCCGGTCTCCTTATGTCTCTGTGACAAGACTCCCCCGATAGCTTGATCTGAAGCATCAGTCTCCAAATAAAAAGGTTCCGTTGGATCAGCATGGAGGAGAATGGGCGCGGTGGTAAAACTCTTCTTTAGAGACTGAAAGGCGTTTTCAGATAACGTTGACCAGGTAATGGGAACTCCTTTTCGAAGTAAACGAGTAATCGGAATCACCTTAAGAGAGAAGTCCTGGATGAATCTCCTGTAAAAATTGGCAAATCCAATAAACCGTTGTATCTCTTTCACCGAAGTTGGGGACGGCCAATCCAAAACTGCCTTAATCTTGCGTGTATCCATGGTGATGCCTTCAGGAGACAGGACAAAACTGAGGAAATCCACCGAACGTACATGGAAGGCACATTTTTCCAGTTTGGCATACAGACTGTTTTCGCGCAGCTTCTCCAGTATTCCTTTAACATGTTCTTGATGCTCCTCTTCTGATGCAGAGTAGATTAAAATATCATCAATGTAGACGATGGCACACTTGTCAATATACTGATTTAAGACGTCATTAATGAAAAACTGGAAAGCGGCTGGCGGGTTGCAGAGTCCATAAGGCATGACCTGGTATTCATATAGACCAAACTTGGTCCTGAACGCTGTCTTCCATTCATCGCCCTCTCTGACCCGGACTAGGTGATATGCTCCTCGCAGATCTAGCTTCGTATAAATCTGAGCCCCCTTCACTTGGTCCAAGAGCACAGAAATTAGAGGCAATGGGTATCTGTTCTTGATTGTAATCCGGTTCAGGGCGCGATAATCAATGCAGGTCCTCAGATCGCCTTCTTCCTTCTTAGGCACGAAAAATAACGGCGAGGAGACGGGAGACTGTGAAGGTCTAATAAAACCGTTCTTCAAATAAGTTTGGATATAGTCCTTCAGAAACTTATCCTCCTTCTCCGTTAGAGCATAGATTCTGCTACATGGAAGATTCGCCCCAGGTTCCAGCTTGATCTTGCAATCATAGGGTCGATGTGGAGGGAGCCTTTCGGCATCTACTTCACTAAACACATCCTTAAATTCTTTGTAAATTTCAGGAATCTCTTCAGTATGAATGACACACACCGAGGCTCCGCTGTCACATAAACTGTAAGACATGCTGGATGCTTTCTCAGATTCTTTTCCATGGAAACACACCTCTTTACAATAATCAGAGTTCATCTTTAACGAACGCTTCTCCCAATCGATCTGGGGATTATGTTCCGTTAACCAGGGAAGACCTAGGATTAGCTGAAATTGTGGTGCGTCTATGAGATTGAACTGCAAACATTCCTGGTGCCCATCTGAAAGGACGAGTTCCACCTTTTCTGTGTGGCTGACTATGGGACCAGAAGATAGGTTAGTTCCGTCCACAGCTCTTACCGCTTCACTCCGGGGTTTCTGTAAGGCCTGCAATCCAATCCTTGAAGCGAACTTTAGATCACAAAAATTTCCGGTTGCACCGGAATCAACCATAACCGAAATGTCAGTTTGGATAAAGGTTCGGTATTTAAGAGTGACTGGGAGAGTTAAGTGAGGAGCTGCAGATTGCAACGTGTTCGCAAGTTGATGTGCATCAGGGGTTGTGATTTCTTTAGCATCCACCAGTCAAACCCGTCCTACTGGTGGTGCCGCAAGTTTTCCTTCAACTGAGACTTAGGTTTCTTCGGACAAACCTTGACAAAATGGCCGCTGGTGCCGCAGTACATACAAAGATTGTTTGATCTTCTTCTTTCTTTCTCTTCCTTAGTAAGAGGACCATGTACTGCTCCAATTTGCATAGGCTCAACAGTTTGACTGCTCTCCGCTGTTTTACTGCCCTCAGATCTCATTCGGTCAAACCTAGGGACACTTGGGCGAAACTCTCTCCGTTTTTCACCCCGTATCTCTGTCTGCTGGTAATCCAGCTCCAAAACTAAATCGATAAGGGCTGAAACCTCAGTGGGTCTATTAGGTATCTGAGACAGGGCATCCTTTAGTTCATCCTTCAGGCCTCTGTAGAACAACGCAGCTCATTTATTTTCTAGCCAGTCTGTCTCCACAATAAGTTGGTTAAATTGGGCCAAATACGCCACCAGTTCCTTGTTTCCTTGCTTCAATTCAAGCAACTCATTATCAGTAGCTTGAGCCACTTTCCTACGATCAAATATTCTCAGGAACTCCTTTTTAAATTCTTCAAAGTCGTACAAAATGACAGGATCCTTTGAAACTAATGGTAAGGACCAGGCCGCTGCGTCATCACTCAAATATGAAAGCATGAAGGCTACCCGGGATTGTGCATCAGGGAAAATGGCGGGTCGGCACATAAAGTGGAGGGAGCATTGGGTAAGAAAAATTTGGGCCTTCTGGGGGTCCCCACTAAAACGTTCTGGAGGAGCTAATGGTATAACTGGGGACAAGGAGTGCACAACGTGTGTGGGAGTTCGAGTGTGAGAAAGTGGGGTGGTACTTGAAGTCTGCGTGTCCTGCGAAAAGGCTGCAAAGCTAGTACTTGAAAGGTAACTATCCATTTTAGTCGCTAAGTCAGTGGTTTCCCTTCTAGAAGCTATTAAGTCTTGCCTTAAACTTCTATTTTCCTCTCTAACGCCCATTAGTTCCTTTTGAATGGCTTCCAATACTCTGCCCAAATTCTTGAGGTCTAACCCCTCAGTCATTCTGCTCAGGTGAGTAAAAAACTCGTGGGCACTTCACTCTGTCAAGAGTCTTACTTGAAGTTTCCCAGGTTCTTCACAGGAGCAGAACGACGACTTTTTCCAACGCCTCCCCGAGACTCCCCCCAAGCCCCCACAATTGTTCAAGGCAGCGTGAAGAAAGTTCCGGGGGGGGAAGGGGTATGGGACAGAGAAGAGACTGCCTAGTCTTCTATGCATGGCATCTTCTGAAAGCTGCTACGTCTAATTGTTCTTCGTACCGCTCTCAGTTCTAGACACTGTAATACAAAACACAAATTACTACAGTTCACTAGAATTTGACTTCTTACTATATTCGGTATTCTACTAGTCTCCCTATTAACGTACCCAAGAATGACTAGGTATTTGCCCCTCTTTTAGTAGGCTGTGTTCTTTTATTTGATCCACTCTGAAGTGAATTGTGCGAAAAAGAAAAACCTGTGGAGATAAACAATACTTAGTATATGCTTACTTTCCTTTTTCTCCAAACTATTTTATTCCTGACTTACTCTTTTACCTTTTAGTTTTCTTGTGGTTAACTTATATCATCTTTTCATTTTTTGCAGGGGAGTGACAACTGGGAACTCTACAGGAGCCGAAACCCTCAGGTAAGACTAACTATATTTAGAATGACCTTCATTTATCTTTTCTAAAACTATTTCACCGATAATGACATTACAGACTGATCCTAGAAATAGTAATTGACTGCCAACTAATTCAGACAAACTCTGCCTTCCTCTATGAGGTACTTGCGTGAGTGACAAGGAACTGGACTGAAGAGATTATGCTGGAATCTTCACCGGAATCTCAGGAATGCTCAAAACGCTAAGAACTCTCTTTTCATTTCACTCGATACTGTAACCTGACGTTTGAAGATCTAACAACTGCCGACGGAATTCGTAAACGCCTAAACTGCTCTAGAAAACTACACGGACACGCTACCAAGCACTGTTACACGAGTAACGGTCTTAGTGAAGTACGCACAGCTGAGGGCGAGCGCGAGCCTCAGCTGTGCTTGAAACCACGCGCTACTGGAAATAGGCTGAAGCGCTAACCCTAGCGCAGCCAGCCATCTTGAAAGCATATTTCCTGACCAGTACCGTCCAGGACTGGTCATTACAACTCCAATTGAAATTCGGATTGCTTACTCGATTTTTATTGTAAAGATTAGTGGTAGCTCCCACTAATTGGCGTTTTTTAGTCCTGGAATTTGGATTCCTGACAGTGAGTGCAGAAAAACGCTACACCTTCCAAGAGGACATCATTGGAATCGTCGGAAAAAAGCGACGCCATCCAGTCAAGTAAATCAAAGCTGCAGTCATGTTCCTTGCAAGAGGGGGCAGCGAACAGCATTGCGGGACAACTTGCGTGATACTCAATATAACTTCGTTGTAGGAGATTCCGAGCAGCCGCACAGATATCCCATTGTGCCAAAATCCCCAGTGCAGCCGCACGCGCCATGTAGCCTGTAGTGGAACAGTCCCGTTCATGGGCCTCTAGGGGACCCACCAACTGAACAAAATCCGGAACAGACAAAGACGTATTGGAGAGGCAATAATCCATGGCCCACGAGAATGGACATCTGATGCAAGACATCACAGGTTGCACGCAAGTGAAATACGCAAAGCGAAAAGAAAGTGTATATGACACACTCATTGTCGCCAACGGCAGGACGCCGAAGCCAGCGAGGAGGCGTTCACGGAGCATCTGGAGCCGACCCGGCTCGAGAAGGGCCCATGGGGGTGCAGCCATTGTGTAGTAAACAGACCAACAGTAGGACACCAGCCGCCAAGGCGAGGATCAGTGGAAAGCCACCAAAGACGCTGGAAAAGATGGAATGAATAAAAGCCGGTATTACACCAAAAATAGTTTGAAAAGAGGTCACAAGGCCAGAGCCCACAACTTTAAAAAAGTGCACTAGACCTTCAGTGCGGGACGCATTAAAAACATGGTGAATCAGTTCACCGAAATGTTGTGGGAGGTTAGTGTTCAAAAGGGCCTGTATTTCACTGTGGGTACTTGCCACCTGGAGAATGAAAGTCTCCCGGGCAGATGTGAGCATAACCTCCTGGTTCAATAATAGTGCCTTTATTCTGCTCAATTTATTGAAATCCGCCCTCACAGTAGGAATGGAAGGCCACACAGAACTATCTATGATGTCGTGCGGGGAGGAAAAAGCACATTTTTGCAGCAGACAACCCTGTGGGAAATGGTAACAATATATGGTATGCCAGCCAGCAGGCCACAGCAGTCTTGGTTATTTAAAAGCAAATAGCTACCATTAGCAAGCACAGTGAAAGTAGGAGAAATAGCAGGAGCTGGAATACCCTTTAACACACAAGCAAGATTCGGAGCCGAAACGTTACAAGCTCCGTGCAACTTAATGTGTTTGCAAATAAGGGAATGACCCACAGTTGAATCGCATGACTCCCCAGTGAGAAAAACCTCCCTCCCGTCTCTAGGGCATTTAAACATGAATGGCAGGGACCAAAGTTCATGCAGGAAGGCGCTGCCCAAAGGCTGGAAACGGCCAACAGGATAATGTTTCATGCACGAACTAAATTCAAACAATGAAAAAGGCAAAGCGATAACCCCGTGTACTAACCACACAGCAGAATCCAATTCCGCAATAGAGAATGGTAAGGGCTCTATCTTTTCAATATGTAACAGAGTGTATGCTGCATCTTTCATGGACATGAACCGCTGTTTCTCAGTTAAATTAAAAGGGGGAAATAAGGCAGAGGTGTTCAAAAATTGTCAAGGAACTTTCCCCATTTTAAGTGTCTGCAAAGTCCACGCAAACTGCATTACTGACCGCAATTGATTTTGACCATGATATAACACAGAAACATCATCTTGTACAATATCAATAACAGAGGAAATAATATTCTCTAATGTGTAAATGCGGGAAGACAGGGTATTAATACTATTGTCAACAACAGCAAGCACCTTTTCCAAATTTGCTTGATCGATTTCCCGCAGACGGGAAGCAGCTTCAATTTGCGAAAGCTTCCAGAGTTCATTATAAGTTTCATAAATGAATCTCTTATGTCGAGGACCACGAGGCCCCAGAACAAAATCGGACAGATCAATGTTGCCTGATAGGAGCGATAAATGTTGTTTAACAGAATCTAGGGAAGAGTGCTGCAACCATTGTTTACATAATTTACCAACAGAATATGTTGTTACAGTACGAGAGTCAGAAAACCGTGGATCAGGCCTATCCTGTTTGTAACCAGGAACTGAGTCATGAAAACGCAATTGGCAGGCATTAGATGCAATGGGCCAAGCCAACCAGGGTGACTGAACCAACGTAGAGATATTAAACGAATTGTTCAGAAACAAAACCTGCAATTCGGTAAGGGACTTATTAAAGTACAAGCTTTCGTTGGGAGTGGAAGACAAGACAGGAAAGGACGGTGCATTTAATTGTTTGGATGTAGCCAAACCCCAACATGTCGTTTGATAGACGGTCTGATTTAAAAATAGAATTTGGGCCCGGATGAGGCAAGCACGATGCAAGGCTTCTGTGCCCTGCACCTGCCATGCTTTGGAGCCCCAAATAGACTTCAAATCAATGGTGTCACGCCAATGTTCATACCCACCCACAGCTAAGGCTTTTAAAAAGGTGCCTGAATATAGTAATTTTGTATGGGTCAACATGATTTTCTGTGTAGAGGAAGTGTTTAATTTAAAGAAATAGGACCCAGGGTTCGATCTGTTAAAATCGGTAAAATAAGTAAACTTATTTCTAGGCGTTTGGGAGCTACCTGGTAAAGGGGTCAGACAATGTTCCCACTGGGTGTAATTAAAAAGACCCCGAAGGGTACTGGGTTTATGGAGAAAATGGTTGCCCCAATGCTGGTAACAATACAAATCAGCATAACTTGCAGAATTCATGTACAGATCTTCAGCATGAAAAGCAGCATAATATTTCAAATCAGTAAATAATGCTTCAACTGCATGCACATCCCAATCGTCAGAATAAATATTACTTTTTACGACATCACCCATTGAAACACGAAGGACATTTGGTACATTAATAATTTCGGTTGGTCCATGAATTTGGAAATTTACTGCATCCCAAACGATGCCATCAGCAACTGGAAAAGCTGAAATGTCCACAAATGCGTGGTCTCGCTTCATGATGTGAGATGAAGAATGTGGAGCCAAAGTTCCAGCGACAGAGTTCACCGCAGAGCGTTCTGGCAAATAGTGTCCATTGATGAGCAGAAAAAACACTGTGACAAAGCCAATAGACATGAACAAAAAAATTAGGAAAAGTACCAACCAAATGTATGTCCATGGGGGGATCAAAAAATTGTCTCTGAACCAGGACATAAAAATACTGAATTTGGACGGGACAAGTGATGGAGTGGAATCCGAGTCAAAGGAATAACGTGTTGGGCTCAGTGGCGTTGTTGGTAGATGAGCCACGGACTCGGTTGCGGGGTAGATATACTCGGGCTCCTCGTTGCAGGGGGAATCCGGGAAGGCGTGCAGAGTATCAGGTAAATCTACCATCTCGATAGCAACATCAGTGACCGTTCGTGCAGGAGGGCCACGAACATTCGTCCGGTAAATGACAGGACAAGAGACCGCTGGTGTAACACTATTCAGGGTCGGCCAGATGTTGTAGTTTGACATTTTCCACTGAGATGTATCTGTTCTCTTTGCGACCAGGAAGCGGTGGTAAGATGACTGTACGAGTTCCCTTCAAGCCAAGGACTGGAACCGGTGCACGATAAGAGGGGCCAAATTCTTTTTTGTTCTCCACCTTCTCTCGGACCAGATCTCCAATCTTCGGAAGCAAGCCGGCAACCGGAATCTGCAGTGCAGCGTCTGTGGGTGAAAGTAAATGCGCAATCGCAAGTTTGTCTCGGGCTTCTTGTAAGTCCTGTAACATAGTAGAATGGTTATCTACATCAAAGATGGCGGATTGCGCCGCCATGTCTAGACCATCAAGGTCAGGCACAAACATTCTTATGCCAAAGAGCATTTCGTATGGGGTCCGCCCACCCAGAGGTCTTCTTGGGAGATTATTAAGTGCACGTTGTACGGTATACAAGTGGGCCAGCCAGTTCCTGCTAGTACCTAAGACTCTAGCTGTCAAGGATTGCTTTAAGTCACGGTTCATTCGTTCAACAATCGAATTGCCCTCAGGCCGATACGGTGACGAAAATTTCACACGCACCCCCAGTGAACCCATTGCGTCCTTGTAAGCCCTAGAGGCAAACGCTGGACCTTGGTCAGAATGGAAGGTACCACAGGCGAAAATTCCCACAAAGACACGCAAATCCCTTATGACATTTCGAGCGTCAGCACTCCGTTGTGGCCAAACCCAGATGAAACGTGTGCACGAGTCCACTGCAACTAAGATATATTTATATGCAGTGTCTGAAGAAAAGGGACCGCAGTGATCCAGGTAAACACACCCAAAAGGTCTGTTTGAAATGCAGAGCGGGGTCTGTGGTGGCCGTGTAACTTAGGAAGGCTTAATCTGCCTACAAACGTCACAAGAAAGCACATAAGTACGGGTTTGTTTGTATAAACCATGCCACCAGTAACGCTGCTGCAAGATGGAAACTGTCGCAGACACCCCAGCATGAGCCGAAGCCATACCTTCGTGTGCTGCAGTAATCAAGGAAAGTCTGCGGTCCGCGTTGGGAATCAGCCGATCACCAACGCCTGGAATTCTTACATAAGGAGCCTGTTCGGGACCTAATTGATAACAGTATTTGGAAGGGAATCCCCGAGGGTAATTAGCACCTTCCTTTGTTGCAGCAATAGCTGCTAGAATATCGGAATCGATTTTAGACATGGATCTGGTAACTGCTGCGACTGAGCATGTGGCTACTGCTGACTTGGCAGCTTCATCTGCCAAGCCGTTACCGACAGCGTGTGCGCCCACACGCTGGTGGCCAAGAGTGTGTACCACCTGTGTGAGAGGCAGACGTTGTTGTAAATCTGCCACTCGAACCCAAAGCATTTTATACTTAATTGTGCTGCCTTTTGCGTCTCTATAGTCATTTTGTGACCAAAAGAAGAGATTGTCATTATAAGACTGAACACAGTAGTAGGAATCGCATACAATAAGAGTGGTCAAATCCGGATTAGCGAACTCGAGTGCTAGCACCAATGCACGCAGCTCGGCCAATTGTGCAGTACTGTCTCCCAGTGCTTGAGTATGCACTACAGTAGATTTAAATTTTCCGTTCACAAAGGAACCTGCAACAATAGCACATGCTGCTGAATAAGCATGCTTGGAGCCCGTGGCAGACTGTGCTGAACCATCGGTATAGATAATACATTCGTATTCCTCAAGCGGTAGTAAAGACAGAGGAGGAGGATGAACGAATTCATACTGCAAAAACTCCTGAGTCTGAAGAGATGAATCAAAGATGAAAGTGACATCCGGAGACGTCAAAGATGTTGCCCATTGTATCCAACGGGGGTGCAAAGCTTTAGAGTTCGGAACACTTGCTTTCGTCACTGCCTCTAGGGCAGGATAGGGTGTTACCACCAAAATGCGCTTTCCCTGTGCCAGTGCGCGTTCCTTTAGAATCGCCATTTGCACTGCAGTTAAAACTTTCTCCACAGATGAAAAACGCATTTCTGCGGAAGTGTAAAGATGTGACTTGTATGCGATGGGTACTGTGTCACCTTCGTTAAAGGTCAAGTACGTCAAACCCACTGCCCCTGGAATGATTCTAATCACCAGGTTGGTGTGGTTATCACGAGTCAACAAGTATTTAGACTCAAGTAAGTCTGTCTGCAAAGACTGCAGAATGGAGGAATGCTCCGGAAGCCAGCATGACTTCGAAAAGTTAGGTTGTATCAAGGAATACAGTGGCTTGATATGCTGGGCATATTCGGGGATGTAAGTACGCCCGAAGTTCAGAAAACCCAGTAAAGACTGAAGTTTCTTCAGAGTAGTAGGAGGGCACAGTAGTGCACATTTCTCCAGAAAATGAGGGGCTAAGCCCTTACCTTCATTGTTGAGCTCATAACCCAAAAACAAAACGGTAAATTCAGCAATGTGAGATTCGGCAAAATTAAATTTGTAACCTAGAACCGCAAATTCTAGAATAATGCGGTCCACTCGGGAACGATGCGGGAAAAATTAGTCATCAGTCAGATAGATATCATCGACGTACGAACATGCATCTGGGTCTATGCCGTCTAACAAAGAGACAACACAAGCAGCGAATACGCCTGGACTGTTTTGTAGCCCATAGGTAAACGCCTGAATTTGAATAATTTACCACCGGAGGTAAAAGCGCTCCATTGGCTACTCTCCGGGGCTAAGTTGTGCGTGTAGAATCCATTGGATAGGTCAAGTGTTGTTTTATATTTTTTACGAACAAGACTGTCTACTAGCGCAGAACTATGTGTGTTTTGCACCGCAAAGGTCCGACAATGAAAGTTCAAATGCCGGTAATCCAAAACTAAGCGGTACGATCCATCGGGTTTAGAAACCGCGAAAAGGGGATTATTCATCGGTGACTCGCATGTTTCAATCACTCCCTGATATTCCAACTGGGTCAGAATTTCGGAAACGGGACCTTTAGCTTCCCGTTTGATGGGATATTGAGGTTGTGGCTGTGGCAGGGACCGCAGAGGTATTTCATGGGGTGGTGATTCTTCATCCCAGCCCACATGGTTGCGGTATAATGCCGGAGCCAGGGACACAGCCCATTCAGCTGCAAGAGCCTCTGCTTTGTCTTTTGGGACATGTCGAGAAAAGCTCTGAAGGATTACCTCCTCCCCTTTGCGCGCAGCAAGTACGAATGGGGGCGGCCAATCCGCCTCCGCTAACAAAATGTCATACAAAGAGGTCAGATTTTCCCAAAAAATCCCTTTGAGTACACGCTGTATATCACCTTCGATTTGAAGTACAATATTATATTGTCTGTCAGGGGGAGCCACTCTGGTGTCAGCTGTCTCAACAGTAATGAATGTCTCATTTGCTGTCGCCTCCACATGAGGATGTAGCGCCTCCCGCACTAT
This sequence comes from Calotriton arnoldi, assembly GCA_963921515.1. Taxonomy (NCBI): domain Eukaryota; kingdom Metazoa; phylum Chordata; class Amphibia; order Caudata; family Salamandridae; genus Calotriton; species Calotriton arnoldi. The sequence continues at coordinate 99,012 of CAWUFW010001597.1, read as the reverse complement.
GGTAACTTCCGCGGCGCTGTCTAGGAGGGTCACTGCCCACGTCCAATCTAGGAGTCTCGTTCTCACCGTCTGTGGCATATCTCGCTGTTACAGCGGCAACTTTTTTCTTCTGAAATTGTGGGCGAGAATGTTGGAAATCGTCTGGTTTCCCTCTGACTTGTTGTCGAGGTTGGTCTCGTCCCTGTGGATCCTCTCGACCCCTTCCTCTATCCTGGCAATCTCCTCCACCAGCCTGCGAAGATGTTGGTGCCTGTGAAGAACTAGGAGAATACGAATCAGGGACTTGAAATCTCTCTGGAGATTTAATTCTCGCCCTATCACGCAAATCATAAGTGCGTTCAGAAGAGACTGAAACCGGGGATGCACCTCGCGACCCTGGCTTCTTCTGTTGCTTACCCTGTTTTTTCAACCTCCAGCTCTTTTTAGTAAAAACTGGTTTCTCATCTTTCTCAGACTGAGTTTTTGGTTGTTGTTGCGATTGTGTTTGCGTTTTAGCAAAAGGCTTAACTCCCAGGCTATTGCGACCAATGGTTTTGTAAACCTGAGCAATTATTTTCGGTAATTCGCGAGGCCTGTCCAATTCTGGGACCAAAGCCAAAGCATTAGCTACTTGAAAGTTCACTGCATCGCCCTTGACAATCGCAAGGATCAACTCAGCCACTACGTCGAACACTCCCACCAGTCTCATCCCTAATTCCACAGCCGCTTCAGGGCCATGTTCATCCTGTACTCGTTTAATCACAGAGGGGAGTACTGTCATGGAAGGAGTGCCGAAACACTTCGCATATACTGCAGCGAATACCCTACCCCAGTTGTTGCATTCTGCCAACTCGGGTACTAAGTCTTTTGGCAAACTAATCGTCAAAATCCTATGTTTTTACATGGGAGATGTATTTGGAAAAACTGCCTCCAGCTGGTCAAATATTTCTGCAAGTCAATAAGGAAAATCATCCTTATTTTGTGGGCGCTTGCCCATCACCGAATTCACCATGACAGGACTTATGGTTACACCGCCTGCACCAGCTGGATGGGCCGCAACTCCAGGCGGGGCTCCCTGGATGTTGCCTGTAACATATTGTACTAAAGCTCTATGTACTCGTATCAAAGACGAATGCATATGTCGCAGTTCAGCGACTGTCACCGTCATATAACTCGGATGTGGTGTATACCCGGCCAAGACAGGCCAAGTGGCCCCATCAATTGATAAGGGGCCTAAACGAACCGCGGTAACCGGTTGGGGGAGGGCGCCATCAAACCAAACACGGTGTTGCCAAGCCGTGAGCGGTACTTCAAGATTCATATACGGTCTATAGAGCATAGGAACAACGGTGGCTTCGTATTCATGGAACAAATTATCAGTCCCATCCACCGCCGGAAAGGTGACCCAAGAGTAAAACACCTCAAAGTGGTAAGCTGGATCTGCTTGTACCACAAAGATCAAGTCGACACCTGCGTCAGGCACTCCATACACTGTTAAGTGAGCCCGGAGCGCTGCGCGGCTATGTGCCACTATTTGAACAGCCATTTCAGGCTAAATGTTCTGGACAACCTAATGTGTGGCAGCACAATAGAGGGTATTGTTTAAGAAACCTTTTAACAACTTCAAGCTTGAAAGAACCTATAAAAATGTCAATATAGGAGGTATCACCGTCACACACGCTTCCGGAAGCGCCTGTGAAGGGAGTTGTGGACAAGCACAAATATTACTCAAGCGTCTCGCAGATAAGCGGCCCCACTCGTTGGTTGCGCCATGTTGTAGGGATTCTGCACATACACAGAGCTATGCACAGGATACTAGGACCTCAGATTATAGTGGTGAGCCAACCATAAACCTTAGCACCTAAAACCCTAACCCGACTAGCTGTAGCGTCTCATTAGCAACAAAGCTACCAATGATTAGACAACCCAGAACACAGTATCTCTCTCCCTCAGGACTCGCAGTAGCAAGAACACCCTTTCATAACTCACTCATACCTGTCCACAACGCACGTAAAAAGAGACACTGTATAGTTTAAAATGTTTATTTCAACTAACGTGCTCTAAGATACAGTACACGTGCCAGTACTATCAGCATAATGCATAATGATAAAATAAGCAGCATAGTTACAACTCCATAGAATACAAACGGGAAAAGCATTTCATAAAGCAGTGGATATAAGGCTAAATGACCTTACCACCCTCCCCGTGCTAGTAGCTAGTTTATTATAAAAATAGAAGACCTCTGGGCTTTGACTAGCGAACCCCCATACCTCAATATCTAGATGCAAAGTTTACATCATCAGATACAAACAGCTCTTCTCTCTGGAAAGGTTGTTCTCCAAGTGTCTCTTACAGTGAAAAAACACCATATTAAAAGCACACGAATTTCTCCAAGGCAGCTGTAAATAGAGTATTATGTCTAAGTGTGAGGGACTGGCCAAATCAGCAGGAACAAGGGACGTTGTGTATCGACCTTGTACATGGTGTGCAGACAGCAGCCCAAAAGGGAACAGGAGACAAGGTGAAAGATAGAAATGCAGACAGTGCTAAGATAGCCGGGCAGAAGCAGAGGCTCAAAAAACAACGGCACAAAGGAACGTGCGCAAAAAAGGCCTCATGGCAGCCAAGCCCAAGCCAACGCAGCAAGGCAGACCAGGAGGCCACAAACCACACAACACTTATAGTGTAGAAGAGTGTTTCGATCTGTTGCGTTCCTGTACAAAGTTGTGATCAAGATGTTTGTGTCATTTCTGACTTATACATCAAGGAATGTTAAGCTGTTTTTGCTCTTGGTCAGGGTAAATTTGATGTCTGGATGTCTAAAGTTAAGCCATTGAAAGAAATTATCTAGTTCTTGTTCAGTGCCTTCCCATAGGCACCAAATGTCGTCTATGTAGTGGTACCACTGCTTCAGGTGTTTCAAGTAAGCATTGTTATTGAAAATGTATTTATCCTCGAACCTTGCCATGTACAGTATGGCCGTCTCTGGAGCGAAGGGACAACCCATCGCGGTCCCCTTCGTTTGGATGTAGAATGAATCTTCAAATTTGAAGTAGTTTTTCTTGAGAGCTATTGAGGCCAATTGCAATATAAACTCTGTTGGTACCTGTTGTGGGTGTGTTCTGGATTCTAAATAGAATTCCAATGCTTCTATAGCCTCATCTTGAGGAATTTGAGTATATAGAGAGACCACGTCGAAGGATATGAGCCAGTGCTTAGATGGATCAAAGCATGTGCCTTCCATTTTATTTATAAAACCCATAGTGTCTCTTAGATGGGAAGGTACTTCTTGGAGGAACGGTTTTAGTAAAGTATCCACATATTTGGATATTGGTTCCAATAGTGAATTGCAACCAGAAACTATTGGTTGTAGGAGAGTAGGATCTGCTTCACATGGGTACCCCCACTTTTTGCTGATGCTTCACTGTTTTTCGACATTAGTCTGGCTGGGGCCCTGCTAATCAGAACCCCAGCCTAGCTGCTTCCTCTCTAAAATGGTTTCCATGTGCCTTAGGCCCATCACTGATTGGAATCTGGAGTGCCCTTATAAGTCCCTAGTATATGGTATACTATGTACCAAGGGCATAGGTACCTCAGAGGCCTGCCAGGGGCTGCAGCATGTATTATGCCACCCCTGGAAGGCCATCCAAACTGACACCACAGGTCTGCTACTGCAGCCTGGGTAAGGTGGTGCATGCACCCCTTACTGTGATATAGGTTACCTATATCACTAAATACATACACACATATAAACCTATAAGTCACTCCTAAGGCAGGCCTTATCAATCCTAAAGGCAGAGTGCATGGTTCCTATGTGAGCGGGTGCCCCTGCATGAGCAGGGCCCCTCTGCAGCGTTCGGAGACCTTCTCTGATGCTGTTTGTAGTGCAGCCTGACCATATACTCTTAAGCGCATTATAACCTCGCGGTAAAATGCTAACTTTGGAATGGCTGCACCTAAACATGTCGTGTTTGGTGTCAAACATCTTGGAATACTACCCCCCGCCAATCCTGGTGGCGGGGGTAGCATTCCACCCTTCTAGAGGGAAAGACATGTTAACTCTGGCTAGCCCGGTAACTTCTTTCCAAAGCCCTGGCATCACAAAATGGATGCTGCTGCCACAGACACGAGTCTGGCCTCCTGCTGCTGGACGAAACTCCGGCAGGGGAGGCCTGGACAATAGGTTTCCTGTCCCAGGGAGGTGTGACCACCTCCCCAGACAGGATAATGTGTATTGGGGCTGGGCGGGAGCACTTTCGGGTGCTTTGAAGTCCTGCACTGGGGGCACATTTGGTGTCCCTGTGCATACCCCAGTTCAAACCGGATCAGGGGCTTGCAGCCCCTGCTTTGGCGTGAACTGGACAAAGGGAAAGGGGTGTAGCCACCCCTCTGCCCTGACCCACCCATAGGTGGGGCCACAGAGTAGTCCAACCCCTATCCTTAGTATAAGTATAGGAACCCAGTCCTTAGGACTTTAGATTATCCCTGGACGAAACTCTGAAACTGAATCCTGGACCTTCGACGCTCTACTCACGATTAGAGGACAGAAGAATCTCCCTTGGGGTCAAGGAGTGACTCCCCTGCTTGGCAGGCACCAAAGAAGCATCTGTCCGGTTCGCATTTCTGAAGCTCCCGTCGGACGCCGAAGTCATCACATCACCAGAGGTGAATTCTCAGACTTCCCCGAGGCTACCCTGAGTCCCCAGCAAAGCTGAGGCCCGTGGCTATCGTGGGTGACTTGAGACCGTGACCCCTGGACACCGAGCACATTTGCAAGTACATCCTCTTCTGGGTCTCCCAAGAAGTCGTGCTTTGGGCTCCGAATAGCGCTAGCCTCCAGCACCAACTGCACCGAAGATCCCTGGCCCCCACTCCACGAGTGTCCTGTGAGCCAGATCCACGTGCGGCGTCACAAGGCTCCTTTGCGGTCGCTTGCCCGTTGGCTAGTAGCCCTTAACGAAGGCCAATCTTTTTTTAACTTGGCATCCTGGTTGCTCCAGGCCTGCTCTCACTTACCCTTGCTGGGTGAGTTCCCCAGACCTTGCTGGTCTGCACCATCGACGATCTTCCTCTGCATCGAGACTTGCCGTTGCCAAGGCTTGTTGGGTCCAATCCGGTCGCTGACACCTCAGCACTCGACAGACATCGTGTACCAGCCAGAATCCTGCTCCTGGTTGCCGACAACGCCTCCTGGACCTCGTGGCTGAAGAGTCAAGACAACCGTCAACGCACCTGAAGCACTCGACATCGGTGGGCATCTGTCCATCGCCTTCCTGGTCACTGGCTAGTGACCCAGACTCTGTCCCCTCTGCTTTCACGTTCTTCAGAACTCCGATCCACTCTTGGATCCACCCGGACACTTTTCACTTGGTCGCCAGCAGCACTTTGCAGCAGATCGCCATTCAAATCGACGACGAAACCCGACCCCGAAAGGCACCTATGCACCCGGCTTCCCTGGGTGAGGTAACACGAGTACTCCGGTGCTCCCGTGGGTAGAGACTCTTCAAAGTCCTAGATCTCAAAGGGTTTGGTCCAAGTCCTCTTTTAAGTGTCCCTTTTCTCTAATTTCCCGATCACGACTTTCTCCATAGAAGTCAACGGCGTATCGCGGTTGTGTATTTACACTGCACGCGTCTCCCGTGGGTCCCCTGTGTCACTACCTTGGGTGGTTCCTTGTGGTCCAAGCACTTCTAGAGGCTCTAGGCCTAGTGTCTAGTTCAGTCGTGGTTCTTATACCACTTTATTGGTATATGGTTTGGTACGCCCCTAGGGCCCAAACGTGTATTTGTGCTATTACTGTGTTTAAATAACTTCTAACTTATGTACTTCGAACTCTAGCCTCATAAAGAGACTAGAGGGGTGTGCTTAGCAATAAATACATATATTTTGAATATATACCTGGTGTGGTGCTCTTTCATTTGGTCACTCAAGAGATTATAGACTGGTAAAACAAGCTGCTTTACATTCCTTCAAGACTTAGCCTGAAGGCTGCTCTCCATAGCTACCACTAGGATAGCTTTCAATAAGGTTGTCTTTAACCTATCTCCAATAAGGGGTTGTTTGGACTGGTGCAAGGTGCCCACTATAATTAGTGGACAGCATATACCAGGCCAACTTCTCACATTTGGTGTGCAGCGTGTGGGATTCCAGCTTGCTATTGTTTTACCAGATAATCTCAATGGAATTGATCAACTGAAAACCACTAAAGGTACCTAAGGTACATATAATAAGCTTAGAATACAGTAAGTTCTACTGAACTTAGAGTTGTGTGTTAAGGGATAGCACAACCCTTTCTACAACTCAAGAGAGTTTAGTAGGCCACACTAGAGTAGGTAGTGCATACACAACACCACACTAGTAATGTCTTTTAGGGCAGGATCTAAAGAATCCTTGCAGGAAGCCATTGAGCTTCCACCCTCCAAGTATGATACACTCCCATTCTTGGAATTGAGAGCTTTATGCAACTTGAGAAAAATAAGGACAGGTCAAAGCCCCACCACCCAACACCTCAAGGAGTTGTTGGTGGCTTATGACCTTAGTAAGCCCTTGGGGACTGAAGGGGTAGGAGCTGAGGGTGGGGCAGAAGATGAGGAAGGGACCAGGGGTACCAGTACCCCCAGCCCCCCCTCTGAAACTGGCCAGGAGGGCGACAATGGCCCTGACCTGGATAATCCAACCCCTCCTGAGGAAGATGAAGAGGAGGATCAGAATGATGCCCCCTTTGTCCCCCCAGGAAGGATTGTGAGTGTGTCCAGAAGGTCTAGATCTTCTTCTCAGGAGTCTAACCACTCTGGCACCTCATTAGGGAGCTCTGTCTCATCTCATAGGAGGGAATCCTCTCATGAGAGAAGAAAGAGGCTGGTTCTATATGAGGAAGCTCAGCTTGAACTCAAAAAGAAGCAACTAGGCATAGACAGGGAGTCCCTAGATCTCTTTAGAGAGAGGAGAAAGTTGGGACTAGAGTCCCATGGTGGCAGCCATATCCCTAGAGATAGGGAAAGGTCCTATGACCATAGGAACCTGAGCAAGATTGTCCCTCCCTATCAGAATGGGGATGTCATCCACAAGTGGATAACTGCTCTAGAGAGGGCCTGTAAGGTACAGAAGGTCCCTCAGGAGCAGTGGGCAGCAATCTTGTGGCTCTCCTTTGCTGACAAAGGTAGAGATAAGCTCCTCACTGTTAGAGAGGAGGATGCTGATAATTACAAGGTCTTGAAGAGTGCTCTTATTGATGGGTTTGGCCTAACCACTGAACAGTACAGGTTGAAGTTCAGAGATACCCAAAAAGCAGACTCAAGACTGGGTAGACTATGTGGATTGTTCTGCCAAGGCTCTGGAAGGCTGGTTGATGGGCAGTAAGGTGTGTGACTTCTCAGGATTGTACAATCTGATAATGAGGGAGCAGATTCTTAATAACTGTCAAAATCAGCTGTTGCATCAATACCTGGTAGACTCTGATCTGACCTCTCCCCAGAATTGGGAAAGAAGGCAGACAAATGGGTCAGAACCAGGGTGAAGCAGAAGGTACAGAACCAAGGTGGGGAAACCAAGAAGCAAGATGCTAAGAACTCTGAAAAGGGTGGGGAGAAGGGTAAAGATCAAAAGTCTTCATCAGGCCCCCAAAAATCTTCTTCTGGTGGGGATTCACAGTCTCCCAAAGGGAAAGGCCAAAGAAAACCATGGTGCAAGGTCTGTAAGCAAAAGACCCACTGGACCAGTGATTGCACCAAGTCCAAAGACTCAAGTCCAGCACCCACCAATGCCCCTAAGGCACCTGTTCCCTCTAGTACAGTTGGTGGGAGTGCTCCAGCCAAGGGTTTAGTAGGGTTCACCCTGGGTACTGAGTTGGGCTCTGACCTAGTCAGAGAACTGACTCAGGCTGTGTTAGTCTGTGATGGAGGCATGGATGTGACCTCCTCTGTGAGTCCCAGTAATCTGGGCAAGTACAGACAACAGCCTTTAATCAATGGACGTGAGGCTTTGGCATTTAGGGACACAGGGGCAAGTGTCACAATGGTGACACAAGACCTTGTGAATCCTGGGCAAGTTATACTTGGTGAGATGTACCAAGTGACCAATGCTAGCAATGTCAGAACAGACCATACTCTGGCAGTTGTTAACTTCTCCTGGGGAGGGGTAACTGGCCTTAAGAAGGTTGTGGTGAGTGCAAACCTACCAGTCGAATGCTTGCTTGGCAATGACTTAGAGACTTCTGCTTGGGCAGAAGTGGAGCTCAGGACCCATGCAGAAATGCTGGGGATCCCTGCAGATGTGTTTGCTGTGACCAGGTCACAAGCCAAAATGTCTAGCACTGAACAGGCTTTGGATTCTGGAAGAATGGACCAAGTGCCTTCCAAGAGGAGGAGTAGTAGGGTTAAGGCAGTGCCTTCCCCCTTGGCTCAGGAGGAAGATCAATCCCTTGAGGGGATGATCTCAGCCCTGAAGAAGGAACTGTCCCAGAGGAACTTGAACCTGACCAGGTTGAGTTCTTGGGGACAGGGGGACCTTCTAGGGCAGATCTGAGCCAAGAGCAGCAGAGCTGCCCCTCCCTTGAACCCCTCAGACAGCAAGCTGCTGCTGAGGCTGCTGGGAAAGCTAGTGGTCCCCATACAGTGTATTGGGATGATGGACTCCTGTACTCAGAGAGTAGAGACCCCAAGCCTGGTGCTACCAGGAGGTTGGTTATACCTCTGAAGTTCAGGGGCTTCCTATTGACCTTAGCCCATGATATTCCCTTAGCAGGTCACCTGGGCCAGAACAAGACTTGGGACAGAATTGTCCCTCACTTTCACTGGCCCCACATGTCTGAAGACAGTAAGGAGTTTTGTCGCTCCTGTGTAACCTGCCGAGCCAGTGGCAAGGCAGGTGGCACTACAAAGGCCCCCTGATACCACTACCTGTGGTGGGGGTGCCCTTTGAAAGGGTAGGGATTGACATTGTTGGTCCCATGGATCCCCAAACAGCCTCTGGGCACAGGTTTATCCTGGTGGTAGTGGATCATGCCACCAGGTACCCAGAAGCTATTCCCCTCAGGACCACTACAGCACCTGTGGTGGCAAGGGCCCTCCTGGGAATCTTCTCAAGAGTGGGCTTTCCTAAGGAGGTAGTCTCAGACAGGGGTGCTAACTTCATGTCTGGGTACTTAAAAGCAATGTGGAAGGAGTGTGGAGTGACTTATAAGTTCACCACACCCTATCACCCACAATGCAATGGTTTAGTTGAGAGATTCAACAAAACCTTGAAGGGCATGATTAAAGGGCTCCCAGAAAATCTTAGACGTAGATGGGACATACTCTTGCCCTGCCTTTTATTCGCAAATAGGGAGGTGCCTCAGAAGGGGGTTGGTTACAGCCCTTTTGAACTTCTGTTTGGCCACCCTGTGAGGGGTCCACTGTGCTTGGTGAAGGAAGGATGGGAGTTACCTCTCAAGCCCCCAAAGCAAGATATAGTGGACTATGTACTTGGTCTCCGCTCCAGGATGGCTGAGTACATGAAAAAGGCAACCAAAAACCTTGAGGCTAGCCATGAACTTCAGAAGGCCTGGCATGACCAAAAGGCTGTTCTGACTGTTTACCAGCCAGGACAGATGGTGTGGGTGTTGGAGCCAGTGGCCCCAGCAGCTCTCCAAGACAAATGGAGTGGACCCCACACTATTGTTGAGCAGAAGGGTGAGGTCACTTACTTAGAAGACCTGGGAACACCCAGGAGTCCCCACAGGGTTCTCCATGTCAACAGGTTAAAACCATATGTGGACAGGGCAGACATGGGCTTGCTCATGGCTACTGATGAAGGGCAGGAGGAAGAGAGTGACCCACTCCCTGACCTGCTCTCACAGAACCCTGACGATGGGTCAGTTGATGGTGTAGCCTTGGCAGGCAGCCTCACTACCCAGCAACAAACTGATTGCAGGCAAGATCTCAATCAGTTTAGACATATGTTTTCACTGACACCCAGTCAGACCACCTGGTGCACTCTTGAAGTGGACACTGGGGACAGTCTGCCTATTAAAAACAAGATTTATAGGCAACCTGACCATGTCAGGGACTGTATCAGGACTGAAGTCCAGAAAATGTTGGAATTGGGAGTTATTGAACCCTCAGATAGCCCTTGGGCTAGTCCAGTGGTCCTTGTACCAAAACCTCACACCAGTGGTGGAAAAAGAGAGATGAGGTTTTGTGTGGACTGCAGGGGTCTCAATGCAGTCACTAGGACTGATGCCCATCCAATACCCAGGGCAGATGAGCTCATAGATACTTTGGCCTCTGCCAAATATCTCAGCACATTTGACCTAACAGCTGGCTACTGGCAGATCAGACTAGCTGATACTGCAAAGCCCAAAACAGCATTCTCAACCCCTAGTGGGCATTATCAATTTGTGGTAATGCCCTTGGTCTGAAGAATGCACCTGCCACTTTCCAGAGGCTGGTGAATACAGTTCTCACAGGTCTGGAAGCCTATAGTGCAGCATATCTAGATGATATTGCTGTCTTTAGCTCCACCTGGGAGGATCACCTGGTCCACCTCAGGAATGTTTTACAGGCCCTGCAAAAGGCAGGCCTGACTATCAAGGCCACTAAGTGCCAGATAGGGCAGAGTCAGGTTGTGTACCTGGGCCACCTTGTGGGTGGAGGCCAGGTTCAACCTTTGCAGAGCAAGATCCAGACCATCATGGACTGGACTGCTCCCACTACCCAGACTCAGGTGAGAGCCTTCTTAGGCCTGACTGGGTACTATAGGAGATTTGTCAAGGGGTATGGATCAATAGTGACACCCCTGAATGACTTAACTTCTAAGAAAATGCCCAAAAAGGTTCAGTGGACAGTTAGCTGTCAAAAGGCATTTGATGACCTGAAGCAGGCCATGTGCACTGCTCCCATTCTACAGAGTCCTGATTACTCCAAGAAGTTCATTGTTCAAACTGATGCATCTGAATTGGGGGTAGGGGCTGTACTGTCACAATTGAATGAAGAAGGTCAGGATCAGCCAGTAGCTTTCATTAGCAGAAGGCTGACCCCTAGAGAGAAACGTTGGTCAGCCATAGAGAGGGAGGCCTTTGCTGTGGTCTGGGCTCTGAAGAAGTTGAGGCCATACTTGTTTGGTACACACTTCCTGTTTCAGACAGACCATAAGCCCCTCTTATGGCTAAAACAAATGAAGGGTGAAAACCCCAAACTGCTTAGGTGGTCCATTTCCCTACAGGGGATGGACTTTACAGTGGAACATAGACCTGGGAGTAACCATGCCAATGCAGATGGACTCTCTAGGTACTTCCACTTAGAACATGAAGACTTAACTGGGCAAGGTTAGTTTAATGTCCCTACGTTTGGGGGGTTGTGTAGGAGAGTAGGATCTGCTTCACATGGGTACCCCCACTTTTTGCTGATGCTTCACTGTTTTTCGACATTAGTCTGGCTGGGGCCCTGCTAATCAGAACCCCAGCCTAGCTGCTTCCTCTCTAAAATGGTTTCCATGTGCCTTAGGCACATCACTGATTGGAATCTGGAGTGCCCTTATAAGTCCCTAGTATATGGTATACTATGTACCAAGGGCATAGGTACCTCAGAGGCCTGCCAGGGGCTGCAGCATGTATTATGCCACCCCTGGAAGGCCATCCAAACTGACACCACAGGTCTGCTACTGCAGCCTGGGTAAGGTGGTGCATGCACCCCTTACTGTGATATAGGTTACCTATATCACTAAATACATACACACATATAAACCTATAAGTCACTCCTAAGGCAGGCCTTATCAATCCTAAAGGCAGAGTGCATGGTTCCTATGTGAGAGGGTGCCCCTGCATGAGCAGGGCCCCTCTGCAGCGTTCGGAGACCTTCTCTGATGCTGTTTGTAGTGCAGCCTGACCATATACTCTTAAGCGCATTATAACCTCGCGGTAAAATGCTAACTTTGGAATGGCTGCACCTAAACATGTCGTGTTTGGTGTCAAACATCTTGGAATACTACCCCCCGCCAATCCTGGCGGCGGGGGTAGCATTCCACCCTTCTAGAGGGAAAGACATGTTAACTCTGGCTAGCCCGGTAACTTCTTTCCAAAGCCCTGGCATCACAAAATGGATGCTGCTGCCACAGACACGAGTCTGGCCTCCTGCTGCTGGACGAAACTCCGGCAGGGGAGGCCTGGACAATAGGTTTCCTGTCCCAGGGAGGTGTGACCACCTCCCCAGACAGGATAATGTGTATTGGGGTTGGGCGGGAGCACTTTCGGGTGCTTTGAAGTCCTGCACTGGGGGCACATTTGGTGTCCCTGTGCATACCCCAGTTCAAACCGGATCAGGGGCTTGCAGCCTCTGCTTTGGCGCGAACTGGACGAAGGGAAAGGGTGTAGCCACCCCTCTGCCCTGACCCACCCATAGGTGGGGCCACAGAGTAGTCCAACCCCTATCCTTAGTATAAGTATAGGAACCCAGTCCTTAGGACTTTAGATTATCCCTGGACGAAACTCTGAAACTGAATCCTGGACCTTCGACGCTCTACTCACGATTAGAGGACAGAAGAATCTCCCTTGGGGTCAAGGAGTGACTCCCCTGCTTGGCAGGCACCAAAGAAGCATCTGTCTGGTTCGCATTTCTGAAGCTCCCGTCGGACGCCGAAGTCATCACATCACCAGAGGTGGATTCTCAGACTTCCCCGAGGCTACCCTGAGTCCCCAGCAAAGCTGAGGCCCGTGGCTATCGTGGGTGACTTGAGACCGTGTCCCCTGGACACCGAGCACATTTGCAAGTGCATCCTCTTCTGGGTCTCCCAAGAAGTCGTGCTTTGGGCTCCGATTAGCCCTACCCTCCAGCACCAACTGCACCGAAGATCACTGGCCCCCACTCCACGAGTGTCCTGTGAGCCAGATCCACGTGCGGCATCACGAGGCTCCTTCGCGGTCGCTAGCCCGTTGGCTAGTAGCCCTTAACGAAGGCCAATCTTTTTCTAACTTGGCATTCTGGTTGCTCCAGGCCTGCCCTCACTTACCCTCGCTGCGTGAGTTCCCCAGACCTTGCTGGTCTGCACCATCGACGATCTTCCTCTCAATCGAGACTTGCCGTTGCCAAGGTTTGTTGGGTCCAATCTGGTCACCGACACATCAGCACTCGACAGACATCGTGTACCAACCCGAATCCTGCTCCTGGTCGCCGACAACGCCTCCTGGACCTCGTGGCTGAAGAGTCAAGACGACCGTCAACGCACCTGAAGCACTCGACATCGGTGGGCATCTGTCCATCGCCTTCCTGGTCACTGGCTAGTGACCCAGACTCTGTCCCCTCTGCTTTCAGGTTCTTCAGAACTCCGATCCACTCTTGGATCCACCCAGACACTTTTCACTTGGTCGCCAGCAGCACTTTGCAGCAGATCGCCATTCAAATCGACGACGAAACCCGACCCCGAAAGGCACCTATGCACCCGGCTTCCCTGGGTGAGGTAACACGAGTACTCCGGTGCTCCCGTGGGTAGAGACTCTTCAAAGTCCTAGATCTCAAAGGGTTTGGTCCAAGTCCTCTTTTAAGTGTCCCTTTCCTCTAATTTCCCGATCACGACTTTCTCCATAGAAGTCAACGGCGTATCGCGGTTGTGTATTTACACTGCACGCGTCTCCCGTGGGTCCCCTGTGTCACTACCTTGGGTGGTTCCTTGTGGTCCAAGCACTTCTAGAGGCTCTAGGCCTAGTGTCTAGTTCAGTCGTGGTTCTTATACCACTTTATTGGTATATGGTTTGGTACGCCCCTAGGGCCCAAACGTGTATTTGTGCTATTACTGTGTTTAAATAACTTCTAACTTATGTACTTCGAACTCTAGCCTCATAAAGAGACTAGAGGGGTGTGCTTAGCAATAAATACATATATTTTGAATATATATCTGGTGTGGTGCTCTTTCATTTGGTCACTCAAGAGATTATAGACTGGTAAAACAAGCTGCTTTACATTCCTTCAAGACTTAGCCTGAAGGCTGCTCTCCATAGCTACCACTAGGATAGCTTTCAATAAGGTTGTCTTTAACCTATCTCCAATAAGGGGTTGTTTGGACTGGTGCAAGGTGCCCACTATAATTAGTGGACAGCATATACCAGGCCAACTTCTCACATTGGTCATCCCGGCGGTTCTCTGAGATCTTTATGGATTTTTGGTAGGAAGTAAATCACCGGAACCCGAGGGTGCTTCTTGGATAAATAGTCATACTCCTTCTTACCAAGGATTCCTTGTTCAAAACCTTCCTTCGTAATACCATCAATCAAGCTCTCAAATTCTCTTGTGGGGTCAGCGTTGATTTGTCTGTACCAGACCTGGTTTAAAACCTGTTTTCGGCCTTCTTTAAGGTACATTTCTCTAGGCCAGATGACGACTGCTCCACCTTTATCAGCCACCTTGATAATGATTGAATCGTAATTTTTCAGATCCTCAATTGCCCTTTGTTGTCCTGGCGTCACGTTGCTCTTCATAAAAGATTTTTGTTTTTCTAATTGCTGTATCGAAGACAAAACTACTTGTCCAAATGCTGGGATTTCTTTGGGAATCATGTGTGTTGGAGGGATAAATCGGGATTTGTTGCTCAATCCCGTTGGTTCTGCAGCCATGTTCATTTCTCTTGTTGTGAAGAAAGATTTTAGCCTTATTTTACAGAAGAATTCAATGGCTTCGATTTTTAACTTGGTGAAATCTGATCGTCTTTTTGGGACAAATTTCAATCCCAACTTAAGTACTGATGTCTCATCTTCCATCAAAACTTTGTTGGATAAATTAACAATAGAGTTTACGTCTTGTAGAACTGGCGCCTGGTGCGCATCTCCCATGGCTGTTGTTTCGAAGCGAACTTGTTTCTTCTGTTGACCTTTCTCTAAAAAAGTAGTACCTCTCTGTTGATTCCTATTAGACGGACCTTCTCCTGCATCTGAAACCCCTGTGGACTCTGATGATGACTCCGAGAATGCGCATTGTGTTAAGTCATCTCAAAACATTGCTGTTTCTTCTTCCAAGCCCAAACCTGATAATGTGTACGCCAACAAAGCGTTATGTGTCTCAGATGTGGTAACCCTCCACATCTCAAGGCAACCAGATGCCCTGGCATTAACATTAAGTGCAATTACTGTAAGAAAATGGGTCACTTCGCAAAGGTTTGTCTTACGAAAAGAGGTTTCAAGAAACCCACTGTCTGTGCAATTGAATCTGACGAAGATTCTAATCCTGAAGTAATCTCTGTGGTCACAAGTGCAGACAATGGAAATATTGATTCTAAGCATGATGTTGTTCATGGTGTTGTTGAGGGCGATCCGTCCTTATGGTTTGATCCTATTGTTGACATTGATGTAGGTTGTCACACTATTAAGTTGTTGGTGGATTCTGGGGCAAAGATCAAGATGATCACTCAGAAACCTTTCGAAGAATCATGGAAAGGTTCACAACCTCTTTCTCCACCAGATCGTTCTCCTGTTTTATACGAGGGACGAAACATTGAATTGATGGTTTTTTTTGAAGAGGAGATGAAATTCAAAGGGAGGACAATCAGAGGGAAGGTATATGTCGCTGTAAAGGGGCTCAACATTTTAGGGTGGTTTCACCAAGGCCTGTTTGGTATGATACTTAAACCTGAAGCTGAAGAACAGGTATTAGTACTCGGTAATGAAGAAGAGGGACATGCTTGGAAAAACAAATTTCCTGAAGTTTTTGGTACTGATTTAGGTAGAATAAAAGGATTTAAACATAGGATTATTGTCAAAGATGGTGCACTTCCCATTAAACATAAGCTCAGTGGAGTACCCTTTAGCGTTAGAGAAGATTTGGAGAAGGAATTAAAGAACCTCTGTGCCAACAGGATCATTAAACCCACAGACTCTTCCTTATAGCTTTCTCCCTTGGCGGTAGCCAGAAAAAGGGGAGGGGAGCTTCGAGTCTGTGTGGATTTGAGATCTCTGAACAAAGAGATTTGGGTGGATTCCCATCCACTACCTAAAATAAGTGATTTGTTTTCTTCCACCAAGGGAGCTCGGTTCTTTACCTGTAGTGTAGTTCCTATAGTACCCCTGCAGGACCTGCGCTTTTGGATAACATACACTATGGGCCTGGTGGCAGACTGATTCTGAGCACCCCCACTGCGTATGTTAGCCTGTTTGCATTAGCTAGCTCACAGTGCCACTAGAATCTCCTTTTTATCAGAGAGATTAGTTTTTGGCAACCTCAGAACACGACAACCCTGATCCCTCAGACTCGTGGAAACAATGTAATACTTTTCGCTCACTCACTCGTGCTTGCTTATTTGGTCTCAGAGAGTTACACAGAAGAAACAGTTGAGCGTGTTTGCAATAAGAATTTATTGCACAGTTGTTCTTCTAGTATAAAATATATGTGCTACGACAACTGTTAAACAGTAGCAGAGATATATGATCAGCAGTACAGTGAACAGAAAAGGATAGTACAGTTCTACCATTTTGCAATAGTCATGAACATATACATGAATATAAAATGCATTTATAAAATAAAGCGCATACTCCTACGATGCCAGTCTAGATGTACCTAAGTGTACCTAGCATGTGAGTGAGTGCGAAAGAAGCCAAGAATCCCGCTAGGGTTTAGTCATACCCCTTTACTTGAATAATGAGAGTGTGGGACCTCGTCCTGGTCTCGAGTTGGACACCCTGCAAGGGATGATTAGACCACTGTCAGCTGGAGCGACTGCATGCAGGAGCCTCAGCGTCTCTGGTCAGTGTGTCGGCCTGGAAGTCTTAGTTCCCTCAAACTACTGATAGCAAGAGGTGCTGTATTTATACAGAAAAGTATAGAGTCCCTTTGTCCCTTGTGTCTTGTGTTAGCCATTGTTGGGTATGAAGATGACGTATGGGATGAACCGGTTACGTAGATGTTTATGCAGGTGGATCCTAGCCCCTGCCTGGTTTCCTAGAACTCTTATGAATATTTAATCATACTGGATGAGCACATCGAAGATGGTATAGGAGGCCATTGTTCGGGAAAAACCCTCCTTCTGTACCCAAACCACAGTCTAGATAAGGTTCAGCCCTCAGCGCCCGTTATTGTGGAGAATAGGGAACTAATGTAGGTGAAAGATTATGCCTATATTAGGGCATCTCAAACTATGCCTATATTAGGGCATCTATATGAAACATAACACACCAAACCTGATTTAGCCAGTGCATACCACCAGGTGGAACTGGATCCTGAGTCCCGTCATTTAACTGCGTTTGTTTCACCCCTTGGTACTTTTTGCTATTGTCGCATGCCTTTCGGGCATGCCCTTCGGGCAGCAGCCTCCGTCTTTCAGAGGATTATGAGTAATGTTCTTAAGGATGTTGATGGGGTTTTAGTCTTTCAGGACGATGTTCTTATTTTTGGAAAGGATGTTTCTTCTCATGACGCTGTCCTTGATAAAGTCTTGACTTTATTCAAAAAGCATGGTGTTGTGTTAAAGAAAGAAAAATTTCATTTTTTGTGTTCTAAGGTAGAGTACTTGGGGCATGTTATTTCTCAAGATGGAGTCAGTCCCAGGCCAGGCTTGTTACAAGCTATTATGGATGCTCCTGGACCAGTAGACAAGTCAGGTGTTAAATCGCTGTTGGGGTTATGTGAATACTACTCCAGGTTCATTCCCTATTGTGCATCCTTTTTGCGCCCCATTAGTAATCTTTTTTAAAAAGGGTGTGAAGTTAGAATGGTGTAATGAGTGTGTCATGGCTCTCAATTTTGTTAAGTCTGCTCGAAGAATGGTTCTGCCCTCAAGCCTTTTGACCCTAGTCTACCGTGCTGTGTCAGAGTGGATGCCAGCCAGGTGGGTCTTGGGGCTATGTTGACTCAGTCGGAAGGTACCTGTGAAAACACTGTAAGTTTTGCCTCTAGGGTTCTGATAGCTCCTGAGCTCCAATATTCGGTCATCAAAAAGGAGCTTTTGGCTTGGGCTATTGAGAAATTTCGCCCATATATTGTTGTATTCCGCTTTAGGTATCCGTATATAGGTTCTCCTGAATCATGTCCTTATATAGGCACAATTCGCATTGCCCTTATATAGGCATAGAATCCCAGTCCTTATTTAGGCATTAGCCGTGCACTCCAAATACAGGCATGGTCACCGACATCCGTCCACCCTAATGTCACAACGAGTTCTTAGAAACCAGACCCTTAAGCTTCGGGAGTTCCCCTAGCACAGGACTATTGATTTCTCCAAGAACTCATCTATTATGTATGAACCGTTATACCTTAAGGGTTCATTCCTGATGTCTTCCTCTGTCCGACTTTACGTCAATGCTAACAATCCAAGGTACCTACCAGGTATAAATATACCTTCCATTGCCCAAACAAGTTAGAGGAGACCTCGACTTCAGAGGAGCCCGTATACCGGCCTGACGCACTGAGAAGACGCTGTCATTCCTGCACGCAGACGAATCCAGCTTCCAGTGTTCTGACTTCCTTCGCAGGGTGTTAGAGTTCCAGATCCGGCAAGAGATTCCCACCTCTCTCATTCTCAAGGTATGGAGCTGACTAGAACCTAGAGGGACTCTTGGCATACTAGACTTGACATACTCTTAGTATATCACACTAGAGAATACTCCACCTACTTCTTACCTTTCCCTACACCTAGACTAGGTTAGGTACATTGCGGTAGAACTAGCTGAGAGACGCATCGTATGAGTACTCACATTTTTAGCTCATGTTATTTATGTACGTGAATATATGCTAAAAGATAATGCTAGCGCAGTATTATTTATTTCTACTGCTTACGCTGTACATTATTTATCTTGCATACTGTCTTGTGATCATAACAGCACATATCTCTTACACGAGAAACAAGACTGTTCAATAAAACCCTTTTATTGAAACGCCCGTCTTTCCTTTCTGTGTAACTCTGTAGAAACTAAGCATGCACGATTGACTGAGTGAAACTGTTATCTATTGTTTCCACGATTCTGAGACGTGTTCCGATTCTAAAGGGAAACAAAGTGGTCATGTTTATGCGGTTGCCAGAAACTACTCCCTTCTTGTTCTCAAGGAGTTTCTAGTGGCCTCTGAGCTAGCTGGCACAAGTAATTAAGTTTAATATACTCGATAGGGACATACCGACCTTAGTCCTATGTCAAACCTATAGGTTATATTATTCCAATGCGCAGAGCCTATTAGGGAAATAGGAACTACACTACATGGCGCCCAAACGTTTGGTAAGGCAGTAATTTAACGCTAGATACTGAGTAACTCAGTCGTGCTTTTCTCAGAGACCCCTACTCACATACTCCATAAGACATCTGGAGTGGGTAGGGTTAAATATCCGCCAAAACTAATTAGGAAAAAAAACCTATATATTAGTTGTTTGGTTTGTTCAACGTTGAAGGATACAGTGTTCCAAAATATTGTGCACCTTATCTTTTTGTTTCCTTGAAACTTGTTCAGCATTTTTCAAAAAACAAATGTCCAACCAGGACAACGCCACCGAAACCGGTGGAGCTACAGCTGACCCAGTCGTAACAGTTTTTAACTTTACAGGTTTAAATGAACCTGAGGAGGGTGTTATTGACATCACTCCAAACTTAAGAAGAGCCATCACTCTAAAACTTATAAAACAAGGCCTACCACCAAGAGGCGGTAGAGCAGTTTTCGTGATAGAGGCACACAAATCTTTTCAGACAGAGGTATTCTATTCATGGATAATATTCCCTGAATCAAATTCAGTAACAAGACTGTTTCACTTCTACAAAGAAGATGAACCACCAGAGGAATATATTCCTTTAGAGGATATTGAAATTCCACTAACATACCAGGAGCATCAGCTCTGGTTTAAAGGCGCCCTAAAACATCACAAAAACATTACCAGGCTCAGTCCACTAGGTAGACCAGGAGCAACATGGCCGATTCTAGCCGGCTACACTCCTCATCCTGACCTCGAAATAATGTCAGACGAGGAATTACTTACTCAACTTACAGAGTTGATAAAAATGTACAGACAAGTAGTCCAATATGTCATGCGGACTTTCACAGTCCAACCACCATTGACAATTCCAAATCAAACCCCTCAACAGGGGAATACACTAAAAATTACACCACAGACTTTATACGCAGTCATGGGAAAAATGCCCACAAAACGTGAGCAAATTCCATTCTGGATAGCTCAAAAAATTACTCAAATCAGAAGCAGTATTTCCAAATACTAGCCCTTATGAGAAACACAGAATCCTAACAATCTGTTTACCAATGGAGATCACACCACAACTGGAAGACTGCACCACTTGGGGCTCAGTCTTTGCTGC
This sequence comes from Calotriton arnoldi, assembly GCA_963921515.1. Lineage (NCBI taxonomy): Eukaryota > Metazoa > Chordata > Amphibia > Caudata > Salamandridae > Calotriton > Calotriton arnoldi. Next base: position 78,791 of record CAWUFW010001597.1, on the reverse strand, counting down.
CATCTATACTAAAACACATGGTATTCCGTCAATTGCAGTAATACCTGATGTCCTGAAACAAATTCAAAACGAATACGGGGCAGAGCCTGCTCTGAATTTAGGTATGAAATTACTGAAAAATTTCGACCAGGTCTCAAAAATAATATTATCTAATATTAAAGGGGAGGCAGCAGCAGTGGCGATCCGCCAACGATTAAGGGAATTCGATGTTACAGAACATCAAACAGAACTACCCAGAATAATAGAACAATCTTATGCAGAATTAAGCAGAGATAGTTTGGGTGGAAGACCATTGAAGCTAAAACTATCTGAAAGTCCTGAGAAGGACTCTATTAAACAAACTCCTACATCTTCTAAAAAGAAGTGGGAAACTAATAAACAAAATTCAAACGAGAAATGTTCTCAATCCCGAGGTAGGTCTCCTCAAAAGGAGCCCTCTGAAAGGAGGTATAACCTCAGGAATAGGGATAATTTAAAAAAGCTTGACAGGTATCAAGATACTGATACACGTTCCTCTCGTACCTTTCAGATCTCATCACAGACATCGGAAAGAAGAGGATGGTCAGAACATAGAGAAGAACGCGTGAAATCGAAAGACGACAAACACGTTCCGAAAAATAAATCAAAACTTCAATTCTCAAAAAAGAAGGTAGCAGGTCTGAAGGTCAGACATGCCGAGGATACTGAGAACACAACTCAAGAACGGAGAATGGGCTCAGACAATGCTGGACAGTGCGGCAGAAGTCACAATAGCTCGCCAGAACCTGAAGGAACTTCTGGAGATAGTGGACTTGAATGAGTACATCACAGTTGAGACTGTGGACACCAGGATTAGTACTCCACAAAAGTTATATGAAATAACACTCCGAATGGAGGGAGACATACCGAGAAAGGTGAAAACACTCTTTTGGGAAAAACTTTCAAGGGGTTATGATATACTTCTAGCAGAAAAAGACTGGCCACCACAATTTGTCAGGGAGTGCCCACATGGCGAGGACATTATTATGCCTGCCTTCTCCAACCATATTCCAATTCATCTAAAATATACTTATGCCAGGAAATGGGCAGGTGCCCAGGCCCCAGCATTATATAAAAATCATGTAGGATGGGATGAGGACTCACCTCACCATAAAATAATCTAAAAAAGGAACCTACTGCACAGAGGCAGTACCCAATAAAGCAAGAAGCTAAAAAACAGGTCAGGGAGATCTTAGATCAACTTGAATACCAAGGGGTGATTGAAACATGCACCTCTTCAATGAACAATCCTTTGTTTCCTGTCTCCAAACCAGACAATACATATCGTCTAGTTTTGGATTACAGACACTTAAACACTTGTTCTAAAACATTTGCAGTACAAAATGCACATAGTACAGCATTAATGAATAACATTGTGCGTAAAAAATATAAAACCACATTGAATATCTCAAATGGTTTCTTTTGTCAAAACATAGCACCTGAAAGCAGGTACTTAACAGCTTTCTCAATAATGGGGACCCAGCGTCAATTTTTCAAACTCCCACAAGGGTTCAAGAACAGCCCGGGGTTATTCTCAGCGAGGGTAATGGAGTTATTACAAATTTATGATAATGAGGCATTGTCATATGTCGATGACATCTATCTGGCAGACGATGACCTGGATAAACACTTGAACAGGGTGAGTACCATTATATTGGGCTTCGCCTCTGAGGGCTATAAGTTCAACTTTAAGAAATCCAGAATTGCCCATCTCAATGTCCTTTTTCTAGGATATGAGCTTTCAAGTGAAGGCAAGAGCTTGGCAGCCAACTTTTTAGAAAGGTGTGCGCTGCTCCAACCTCCAAAGACGCTGAAAAATTTACAATCCATCCTGGGTTTCCTAAATTTTGGAAGAACTTACATTCTAAATTATGCAGAAAGGGTTAAACCTCTCTACACATTAATCAAACCTGATTTTTCAATCAAAAATTGGACACAAGAACACACAGAAATCTTGCGTTCACTCCAAGCTAACATGTTAGCAACAAATCACTTACAAACACGCGTAAGTCAACGCAATTTGGTGATCCGAATAATTTCGGGTCAATGCAGATTCACCTACTTAACATTTAATGAGGGTGAAAAAGTACCGATAGCATACAAATCACATTTGTATACACAAGCAGAAATGCGCTTCACTTCAACTGAAAAAATACTGACAGCAGTTCAAACTGCAGTAGCAAAAGAAAGAGCTCTAGCCCAAGGGAAACGCATTATTGTTGTAACCCCAGTACCGGCTTTAGAGGCGGTAACTAAAGCGAGCATTCCAAATGCTAAAGCATTACATCCTAGATGGATACAATGGGTTAATTCTCTTGCTGCAACAGATGTTGAATATGTTTTTGATCCTGATTTAAAAACACAAGCGTTCCTGCAATATGAACATGAATGTCCTCTGCCCACTGAGATTCTGCCTCTCGATCAGTATGAATTCATAATTTACACTGACGGATCCGCACAACCCGCTACAGGGAGTAAGCAAGCTTACAGTGCAGCGTGCGCAATCGTTAAAGGTCGCATGCGCGATGGTAACTTCAGACCTATGGTCACTAAAACTCAATCTCTAGGAGATTGCACAGCTCAGCGAGCTGAACTACAAGCATTCAAACTGGCACTTGAAAGTACAGATCGCGAATTCCCCACACTAATAGTGTGCGATTCTTTCTACTGTGTGCAGTCGTATAATGAATATATACAAAATTGGCTTGAAAATGGGATCAAAGATGCAAAAGGTGGCACAATAAAGCATAAAACGCTTTGGGAACAAGTAGTTCAGTTAAAAAGCGAACTACCAAAGGCTCACGTGATACACACACTGAGTCATCAACGTGATGGCGTTCACGTTGCAGGAATTCATTGGCTGACGAAGCCGCAAAGGGGGCTGTTCAGACGGCTTCCGTAGCTGCGATCACTCGTTCAAAAACGAGAATAGACAGTGAGATAATGTTGGCTGTCAATGCTACGAGCAAAGGCAGTGGTGCAGCGTTACCAAAAAGTTTCCACTCAAGTACTCTTATGTAATTGATGCGAACAACATTCCTTTTGCTCGAATCCCTGGAGTGGGGGATAGGGTAATTCCAAACATGGAACATAGAGCAGCTTTGATTTATGAAGCACATCTGGGGAGGGTCTGTCACATCAAGGGATCTCTAAAACAATATTGACATTAAAAGAGATGTACTGGTGGCCTGGAATGAATACACAGATTCACATCTTCATCAATGACTGCATAGACTGTAAGGTACAGCGTGATGCAGAACGCCTATGGATATGGCCTCAGCACTCGGCTGACGCTCGAACTGTTATAAAAGATTTGCGAGTCTTTATCGGCACATACGCAATAGGCACGCTACATTCTGACCAGGGCTCTGCGTTTAGCTCTTGGGCTTACAAAGAAGCCATGGCCAGTCTGGGCGATGCATTGCGGTACTCCTCTCTGTTTCATCCTGAGGGAAATTCTGTTGTGGAAAGGAAAAACCGGGACATAAAGCAGTCTATAACAGCTAGGGTATTAGGTTCGGGTGATGGGTGGGTCAAACATCTTTATGGGGTCCAACGCTCATTAAATAATTTGCCAAGAAGTTCTCTAGGGGGAGTCACTCCATATGAGGTCCTATTTGGGACAAGAATGTGGGTGCCAGATCTAGAATGTAGAGGCACAGTGGTGGAAAATAAACCCTTTGATATCAAAGATCGTTTGGCTGTTTTACAGGATCTAAATGAACTAAGATCGAAACAAAGCAACGTGTTCCTGCAGCCAAACACCACTGGGGAAAAACCGGCGGTCCCAGCAAGGCCTGTCTGGATTCCAAAAGTTGGGGATCTAGTAAGAGAGAAAATTGCGGACAAGAAGGAATTTGGACCTTCTTACAGACAACCAGTACCTGTCCTAGCCATACACGGAACAAGAACAGTACTTCTGCCGCCCCTTGCTGGAAAAAAGGAGAAAATATTTGTGTCCATCGACCTCATCAAACCACAGTATGTGGCCAATACTAAATAGTAGGCCTCGTGGACTCCGAGCTAGTAGTAGACGCACTCCTCTCGCTACTATCCAAGAGGTTCAGACTGAAAGACTGATAACCATCGAGAATTCAGCAGTAACAGATGACGGACTGAGCAACAATGCTATGGAACTCATCCCTCTTGAAACTCAAGTAACAGTTCGTCCAAATACACCTGTCTACACCAATGTAACAAGTGATCAACTGGTTCCAGCGATTTCTACAAATCCTGATGCAATTCCAACAATTGACAGAACTGCTTCTGGCTATTTCATTAACTTTGATACGTTTTCTGAGGATCTGAGTGAGCCTGAGACGTCGCCAGCATCAAAAACTTTTAAACAGCAAGTACAAGACTTTTTCATTTTTTGAGAAAGACTTATCTGGTTTCACCGTGGATTGAACTCTGGATTATTTCTGGAATATTTTTCTTTCTGCTTTGGCTAGCTTTGGTTATGACTATGAGCGTGCTTATAAATGGCAGATACATCCATTTGGACATTGAAAGTAAAGATGTGAACTTACTTTTGAAACCACACAAATCATCCCATCGTGAAACAAGAGACTTGTCTGCAGTGGACATCACAGCCGTTCCTATACAGGATGGTATAGTGTGGGACAAAACAGATTTCGATATCTTCGGCCCTACGGAGCATTTGAACATTCCACATTTATTTAAGATTTCATTAAGTGATTTTGTTTCATCCAGTACCTATTCTGATGATTGGGACTATGAAACTGTAAATGACATGATGTTTGACCTAGAAAAGTCTGCTGCATTTTCTAATAATGAATATTTAGAGGGTTCATCAGACTATGAACAGCTGTATTGCTATAACCACTATGGTCATCATTTTTTGCATAAATCTGCAACACCTAGAAATGTGTTTATGTTTAACCAATGGGAGCATTGTCCTACACCACCAAAAGGTAGTTCAAAAACATTTGCTAAAACGTTTCCATATTTTTCAGGATACAATACATCTGATCCAGAAACATTTTATTATAAAAATGTAAACAAAACAGGACTGAAAATTATGTTAACTAATACAAAACAGATTTACTCTGCAGTATTTATTGCCCAACTGTCTAGACATGGTTTCGACTTATGGAAAGACACAATAGACACAAAATCTGTCTGGGGTACTAAAGATTGGCAAGTGCAGGGGATAGAAGCTTTGTTTAGAGCATGTATCATCCCTCAGCAAATAATGTTTTTGAATGACACTGTGCAACAAACGTCTTGCCTTGGTTTAGCCAAGATTAAAGACATGAAAGCTCCTTCTGTACCAACACCTGCCAGTAATAACAATACAGAGGCAGCGGTTACAGTTGACACAATACTACAAATCAACAGAACAAATTCTGATTGGAGAAAATGGTTGATCTGGCCCACAGACACAAACATCTGTCAAGAAAGATTCCTGAATAAAACACAGGGGTTTACTATTCATAGGCCAGACCCACGATACATCCAAAGACAACATCCGGGGGTAGTTACTAAGGGTGGGCGTAGTTCGCGAAGTAGCGCTACACGAAGCTACGCAAAGTGCAGTTCGCACTACGCGAGCTACTGCGTAGCACTACGCGAACTGCGTAGTGCGCTGTTCAGCAATGATTGCACAGTGCCGGATGCTTGTCCGCACTGTGCAATCATTGAAAACGGCATCTTGCACAGTGCAAGCTGTCTTTTACTGCCGCTCGAGTAGATTTTTACTTGAGCGGCAGCTTTCTCAACGCGGACTGGTAGTTTCTCATCGCGAGCGGTCGCGAGCATACGCGACCACTCGCAATGAGAAACCTGACCTCCCGCGTTGAGAATCTCGCCGGGAGGTTTATTTTCCACACTCGCGATCGGCAACTTGATGTTGCTGATCGCGAACGAGGAAAAGTCTCGCCGGGATGTCATTTTGCTTGCTCGCGGTCACCAACTTGACGTTGAGGACCGCGAGCAAGCAAAATGACCGCTGCACTACGCTACGCTCACGCTACGCGTGTTTGCACTGTGCTACGTGCAATTCGCGTTGTGCGAAGTAGCGCAAACTTCGCAAACTACGCGAGCGTAGCGTAGTACTTTGCCCAGGGTTAGTAGTTACAACATACAGTGTAGGAAAATTATGCCTCAATTGGCTGCAAAAATCTACACTTAAGGATGTGAAACAACACTTATCTTTACTTAAAGAAGACGCAGACCTTAGGGAATTCTTGCTTGGACCAAGAAAACCGCGTCAAAAACGTTTCATATATGCCGGCATCTATGCTGCTTATAATGAAGCATGGAAGGTGTCACAGGTAGAGGCCGCATAACGAATACGTGAAATTGATCGTATTAACTTAGAGAAAACTCTAACTGTGGTCTACAACGGGTTAACAACTTTGTCGTCCAGAATTTATTCATTGGACAACATTGTATCCTCTGCTATTGACATACTGGAACAAGATTTAGCCATGTTACAACAAGGCCAATCTCAGTTACGTTCTATTATGTTATTAAGCTGGACGCTGCAATCTTTGCGTGCGGGCTATGTGCCTTGGCGTTTTATCAACACGTCGGCTCTGTTTGCAGAATACAATCTAACTGATAAACAGATCGAACTGGCACAAAGAGGAGCAAAGTATACAGTGCTGAGCATTGAAAAACTGGAAAAACTACCATTCACGGTGGCAGAAAAACCAGCTACAGAATGGCTTATTCATGGCAAAATCACTCTGCCTGTGACTACTTTTCAGTTTCAGTATTGCCTCAAACAAATGCAAGCAGGCAAATATGAAAGGTTGGGTAAAGAATACATTAAGACATCCTGGAATTTACCTTAGACATATAGATGTTGGAGTGGGGATCGTGAAGTGTTTCTAAGCGGTACACACTGTGAAAGTGCACTTAGCGGTTCACTGATTTGTCAGGACATTTCTTTACACGGGGCTTGTAATGGTTCTGTGGCAAATTTGTCCTGCCACCAGCAGGGTACACCAGCTACTGTGATTAATCCAACGTTTGGCCAACTTTCTAATGGGAGTTACCTCATGTTGAATGATCAGAGTTGCTGTGGCATGTTGCCAGGCATCCCATATCTAGTAACGGTCGACTCCAGGGTCACTTGCTGTATGCAAGTATTGTTTGCCCCAATAGACACAGTCAGGGAGTTGCTGTTATGGCCTTCGTTGAATGTCTCATTTATACGATTTGATACTTTAAGCAGAATGAAAGCCATGCTTATACAACAAACAGTGCCTCTGACCTCCGCCAAAGAAATCTATGATTTACAAGTTGCAAGGACTTTGGCTGAGATACAGGCTTTAATTCGTACAAACTGCCCTATACATTTCGTAGAAATGATGGGACGTATCTTAAACATGTCTGATACGAGCGGAATTGTACATGTATTTAAGACCATCTGTTCCGGACTATTAGCACCTTTCCAGGCTGTCCTCGGAATCATCCCAAACTTCGCACATTCGGTGTTTGGTGGTGTGCCGTTAATTCTAGCACTTGTTGCAGGAATTCTGTTTCTATTCCTCCTACTACACTATGGCAAGCCTATTCGCCAACATCACACCGAGCGATGTGGAGAAAGCTCTCCTAGAACGGAAATGCCGTGAGCGAATAGTACAGCTTTTGGGCATGCCTCGTCTACGGGAACTTAATACAACGTGGTTCCTGTCATTCAGACCAATCTGGCAAGATTGCATCTTACCTGTTCTACGCTGCCTGTTTTGCGGTGAAGAATGCGTGCTAGACACCTGTCTAACACTTCCATCAGTCATGCCAACGGATATCGATACTCTGCTGGACCCGATAACGGCCCATGCTCTGTGTTGTCCCCAGAGGCTACCGATCCTGATGACGGCATTCATTGAGATCTCACAGACGCTTCCGGCAGCTGCTGAGGTACGAGATGGATCAACAGGCACACAGGTAACAACGGACACGAACATTGCATCTTCTGCTGAAGGCGATGTTTCTCATCTCTGTGCAATTAACCTTCTGAGCGAGATGTTCCAAATGTCACCAACTTCGGTAGACGATATTTTGGCTACGGAAATAGATGATCTAATGTTTACGCCAGACCCATACACTGACTTTGATTCGGCTCACAGTGTACCAGGGCAACAATGAAATTTGGCCTTCATATTTTTCAAAACTTGGAACTTTTCCCAGAATTGAACTTTTTTTTTTTTTTTTTAAATGACATGGCAAAATGAACAATCTGCTTACAGTAGAACTAGTCTTATAAAACGGACTTCTTTGAATACTTCCAGGGACACACTGTCACCTTACTTGTCTAACATTTCATTTTATTCCATGATATGCAATGGCTTTGATTTTTGAAAACTTATCAACCATTTCATCATATGTATATATTTCTGTTTATTCATTCATGTTGCATTTATTTCAATAATATGCTTAGAATGGAAAACAATGCTTTAAATGTACAGTACCTGTTGCATTTCAACAGTTTATTTTGAGCTTCTTTTAATATGCTTTTAGAAATGCTTTTAGCAACATGTGGTACTCAATTTTATGTTTAGCATTTTAATGTTTAGCATTTAGTATTATCGTTCATTCGAAAGTGGAGTGGGTGTTGTATTCCGCTTTAGGTATCCGTATATAGGTTCTCCTGAATCATGTCCTTATATAGGCATAATTCGCATTGCCCTTATATAGGCATAGAATCCCAGTCCTTATTTAGGCATTAGCCGTGCACTCCAAATACAGGCATGGTCACCGACATCCGTCCACCCTAACGTCACAACGAGTTCTTAGAAACCAGACGCTTAAGCTTCGGGAGTTCCCCTAGCACAGGACTATTGATTTCTCCAAGAACTCATCTATTATGTATGAACCGTTATACCTTAAGGGTTCATTCCTGACGTCTTCCTCTGTCCGACTTTACGTCAATGCTAACAATCCAAGGTACCTACCAGGTATAAATATACCTTCCATTGCCCAAACAAGTTAGAGGAGACCTCGACTTCAGAGGAGCCCGTATCCCGGCCTGACGCACTGAGAAGACGCTGTCATTCCTGCACGCAGACGAATCCAGCTTCCAGTGTTCTGACTTCCTTCGCAGGGTGTTAGAGTTCCAGATCCGGCAAGAGATTCCCACCTCTCTCATTCTCAAGGTATGGAGCTGACTAAAACCTAGAGGGACTCTTGGCATACTAGACTTGACATACTCTTAGTATATCACACTAGAGAATACTCCACCTACTTCTTACCTTTCCCTACACCTAGACTAGGTTAGGTACATTGGGGTAGAACTAGCTTAGAGACGCATCGTATGAGTACTCGCATTTTTAGCTCATGTTATTTATGTACGTGAATATATGCTAAAAGATAATGCTAGCGCAGTATTATTTATTTCTACTGCTTACGCTGTACATTATTTATCTTGCATACTGTCTTGTGATCATAACAGCACATATCTCTTACACGAGAAATAAGACTGTTCAATAAAACCCTTTTATTGAAATGCCCATCTTTCCTTTCTGTGTAACTCTGTAGAAACTAAGCATGCACGATTGACTGAGTGAAACTGTTATCTATTGTTTCCACGATTCTGAGACGTGTTCCGATTCTAAAGGAAAACAAAGTGGTCATGTTTATGCGGTTGCCAGAAACTACTCCCTTCTTGTTCTCAAGGAGTTTCTAGTGGCCTCTGAGCTAGCTGGCACAAGTAATTAAGTTTAATATACTCGATAGGGACATACCGACCTTAGTCCTATGTCAAACCTATAGGTTATATTATTCCAATGCGCAGAGCCTATTAGGGAAATAGGAACTACACTACAATATCTGGGGCAGGCGTTTTCTATTGCAAATGGATCACAAACATTTGGTGAGCATCCTGGGTGGCAGCATGAGCAAGTGTTGTACACCCAGAATAATGCGTATGGTCACCAGACTTCTCCAATATCAGTTCGAGGAGAGACACGTGTCTGGTAAGAAAACTGGGGGAGCCGATTTTTATCCCGTTTTCCGATTGAGTCTAATGAACATGATGACGTCAAGTTGAATGATTTCACCAGTGAGGATTGTGATGACTGTTTGGTGGCTGTTCTTGACTTACCTTGTTTGGATCTTTGTTCTGAGACTGAATGGGTACAAGCTTTGGAGTCTGATTGTGTGCTGCAGGAGATCTGTGCTTTTGTGAAGAATGGATGGCCCAGGGAAAAGGTTCTTTCATCCCCACTTCAACCTTTCTGGAAGGTAGAAAGTGAACTTTCCCTTGAAGATGGTTTGTTTCTCAGAGCTGATAAGTTTGTTCCTCCGAATGTTTTCCGTAAGACCATTGTTCAAAGGGCTCATTAGGGGCATCTTGGTTCCACTTTCACCAAGCGTCGTATCCGGGACACATTTTGGTGGGCGGGTATGGATGCTGAGATTGAGGATGCTGTTTCTGATTGTTGTGTTTGTGGTGCAGCAGACAAAAGTTTGAAAGTGTCTGTTCCTCCTTTGATGCCGATTGAATGCCCACGAGGTCCCTGGATACAACTGGGGATTGACATCATGGGGCCCTATGACGTTCTTCCAGGTGGATTCCGTTTCATTTTGGTCCTCATTGATTATGCCTCTAAATGGCCGGAAGTCAAGTTGGTGAAGGAAGCCAATGCCAAGAGTATTGTGGAGTTTTTAAGAGAGGTGTGGCTGAGAGAGGGTTTTTCAGAGGTTTTAGTCTCTGATAAGGGGAAACAGTCGTGAGTACAGAATTTCAGTCATTCCTCCTTGATTCTGGTGTCAAACATAAGAAAAGTTCCTTATATCACCCTCAGACCAATGGTCTCTTGGAAAGGATGAATCGTGTTGTGGGGGAGTGTGTCAAGTGGGCTAGGTCAGGCAACCATGATGTTCATAGAGCATTGGACAGTATGGTGTGGTTTTATAGGACAACGCCTCACTCCTCCACGAAGGTTTCTCCTTTCGAGCTATTGAGGGGAAGGAAACACAACACTAGTTTCAGGCCTGGATGGATGGGTAGATGGGTCAAGTCTCAATCTGATGTTTCTAAATTAATGTCTATTGCTAGAGAAAATATGACAGGTGCTCAGTCCAAGCAAAAAGAATGGTATGACACGAAAAGATGTGTCAATTTAGCCCCGCTCATGGTGGGGGACTTGATCAAGATCAGATCTCCAGTTCATACAAAGAAAGGTGACAGTAAGTTTAGTGATCCTGTCAAAGTTCTCAAGATTGTTGGGAATGCTGTAAAAGTCATGGGAGGTCATTGGTGGAATCTCAACAGGGTGGTGAAGGTTCGCGTTAAGGACGTCACTCCTTTGTGTGAGAATGTTATTCCACAGTGTCTTAACCAATCTATTCTCAGGAAGAGTTGCAGAAATATTGTTAGACCTGCAAGTTATAGATCGTAATGTCAAGTTGTGTCTATTTTGCAGGTTGTATTTCTTCTGACTTTGACATGATAAGTTGTGTAGTTTTGTTTTGCAGATTTAAAAAAAATAAAAAATTAGAAGAAGGGAAGATATGTAGTATCTGTGCATTTCACGGTGCTCTTTACTGTATTTTATTGTGCTGTGTTTCCCTTTAATATTGTATGGTTCTGTTATTCTAGAATGTATGGTCACTTAGCAACTGGTGTATTCAGTGACCAGGTTTGTTGGAGCTGTTGATGGAGCCAGTCCAGCCTGACTCCACTGTCCATGTAGCCAATAAATAACCAGTTTAAAACGTACTCTTTGTGCCTGGTTACTACAAAGTTCAACATCAGTTGTCCCCCATTTTAACATAGAAGTAAGTGATCATGTCTTTGCAGAGATTACCATATGTGTTGTAAATTATGCAGTTCTGCTGTTTGATAATGTATTCGGACTGTGATTAATGGTCTGCCATTAGTAATTAATCACCGGCATTTTGATCAGCTTTGGAGGCCTTAATAACTACGGCACACGGACTTTGACAGTTGTGTTTGCTTTCTTCATGCAGACCTACATTTTTTCTTATGGAGTTATTTCGCAACGCTCTCCACTTTGCTCTAAATGCTTGCAATACGATGTATGTTGTACAGGGCATTCATACATTCCGGAAAGAGCTGCAGCTGAATAACTGATGACGTGAACATCTCATGTAAAAATGTCCCGAGGTAAAGAGCATGAGTGAACCCGGAAATAAGTAAAAACGTCCTTGACCCTTATTACGTCACCTAGTACACATGGGAAACACGTGCCTGTTAGCAGCATTAAAATGTTGCCACTTGCTCCACACTGTGAAATGCAGACAATCTTTCAGAGTCAGGGCTTCCTCCTGATTATTGTAACTCATTTAAAACTACGTTTGTCTCAATACCCCGATTATCGGATGTGGCACTGGCATTACTGACATTAGTGCACGTTTTCTTAATGCCCAAATGCTGAAGTATCCTGTGCTCTACTAATTGACCCTTTTCAGATGCTAATATCAAACAACCTGTTTTCCTCTATATAGCCAACCACTTAAGTAAGATAGAAATGGCCATTCCTCTTTTGATTTTAAAGGCACTAAATGGAAAATAAAGCAGTAAAATCACGCCTCTATTGTGTCTTAGCAACAACAAACATACTTCGCAATGTCATGTTGTGGAAGAAAAGGGACAAAGAAGAAGACGGTGTCTTAGGTCTCCATCAAAAAGGCCACGCATAGGAGGTTTAATGGGCAACATTATTCTCGATTATTAAAAAAATGAGGGTGAGCATGTCTCCTATATTTGTGGTAGATAAGTGTGTTTTTGTAAACAGAACGTTTGGAGTAACATAAGAATGCTTTGATATTCATCATTATGCACACATTGAACATTGCTTTCCATTCACATTGCCAGAGGGCATTCGCTGCAATAGTGTTATCGTGAGACATATGGAAAGCGTGCCATCGAAATTTATGGCTGTCGCTGTTCTGGTTCTGTGCCGCATGTTAACTTCAAAGCTGCTATGAAATATGAAATATTAATCATTTTACTTCGAACTCTCATACGCTTCCATCAGCAAACAGTCCTCTAATGAAAACAACAGATGTCAGACTAATAAAAATGTGTACTGTCAAAACAAGAATTACCTTTGTAATTAATCAGCATCAAACATCTGTTGGCCCACAAGCGGGACTGCCCCTATGTCTGACAGGCATCTGCGTTTATCACATATACAGATGTTGAAGCACGCGTTTCTCCTGCCTCTGAAGACCAACACCACCTTTGAGAGGTCGGCAGGTATTCTTCACCCTCTAATTGTTACTCTTTAGTGGCAATATGAATCTAAAATGATCACTCAATTTTAATGAGCCATTTATTAATGCAAATAAACCATCTTTCAAAGTTCCCTTTGCCAATTTCATGACATTATTGCCCCTGTCATAAGTCACACGGATCAATCTATACTACGATTTGCAATCAAAATAATTATTTTGCTCATGAAAATATTAATGTATAACTTTGGCAAATCCATCTTACTTCGGGAATATTATCTCCACTCCAGTGCACCACCACTGAAAATCAGACAGAAGCATGCGCCTTTCTGCACACTGAACTACCGCGCATTCACCAGTTGATTTGCGAAGCACTGGCAAGAAGGCGACTGTGAAAACATGTTTAGCGTTTTTGCAATTCAAATGATGTTGTTCCTGCAATTCAGAATCTGATTTATGGAAAAATATCAGAAAACTAGTCATTTTAACTGTCAAATCTATCAATTTAGGCACTGCTGCTTTTGAAAAATGTTGTCGAGCGTTTCCACAGATATTAATGTTAATTGAGACACATCACGATTTCTGAATTATGCCAAGCAGCCGAAAAGAACAATAGTCCTTCTTTTCTATAGCATACAGACAGAAAATCGAAGGCGTGTGTGTAGAAAAGCCTTGTCTTTGAAATTTGAATAATAGCAACTAGTTATTGATAAGAAAGTTGACACCACGAACTAGATTCAATCTGGTGCCTTAGTGCATTAATGCATCCACTTTAGGGAGGTGAGTTTGACAGCGCGGTCACAAGCTCGAATCTTATTGGTTTCACCCAGCCATTGAATGTTGTGAGAGCTGGTCTAAAAAGAATGGAGTAGCTCATGGCCTCTAGTGGCTGGTATATGCCTTCTGCTCCAATGTCTGTCATTTTCTCCTGTTTTAATTTAGAACATTCTCCCATTAGTGGATGGAGTGTTCCGATAGCCTACCAGCTGACTTAATTTGAGATTTTGTTGGTTTTTCCTGGTTTCAGTGGGCCGACTCTGTCGGTGCATTTGTTGATCCAGACAGAGAAGTTATGGACTGCTTGGTCAGGATCTGCTGACGTTTTGTGTTGTGTGGTGCTGAGGGCCTGACTCAACTGAGTTTAGGTTACCTTGTCCCAGCTGCGGTGGGTGGCGCTGTGGTGCTTAGTGATGGTATGCTGGGCATCAGAGATGGTAAAGTAAATTATGGCATGGTCGGTCCAGGTGAGTCCTGTGACGTGGGTGAATTTAATTCTGTGGCTGGAGGTAAAAATGGGGTTGAGTGTGTGTCTGGCTTTGTGCGTGGGTTCGGTGACTAGTTGAGTCAGACCAATGTTGTTGAGGTTCTCCAGGAGGGAGGTAGAGTTGCCGTCGTTGGGGTCATTGACATGGAAATTAAGATAGCCGAGCAGGACATAGTGGTGAGAGTCTATGGCAAGGGGGGCGATGAGGTTGGAGAATGCATCACAGAAGGCTGGTTGGGGCCCCGGGGGTCTGTAAGCAAGGGTGCCTCTTATTGTGGTTTTAGCATCGATTTGTAGTTGGAAGTTGAGGTGTTCCATGAGAGACATTGGGTCGTCGCTGGTGACGGTGCATCGGAGGATTTCCTTGAAGATTATGGTGATGCCCCCACCGTGTTTGTTGGTGCGTTCTCGGTGTATCATCTTGTAGTCATCGAAAGTGGCGGTGCTGATGTCAGGGTTCGAGGTGGGATTGAGCCACGTTTCAGTGATGAAGGCCACGCTTAGGGAGAGGGTGGTGATGGTGTCCCAGATTTCCATGGCGTGTTTGCAGAGGGAGCGAGTGTTGAGCAGGATGCACTCAAGTGGTTCTTTGTTTGTTCGTGGTTTTTTGAGTTTTTTGAGCGGAAGCGGCATGGGGTCCAGTGCGGGCAGATGGTCCTGTGTAGCACAAGAGGCAGCATTGGTGGCAGGTGAAGGATCCTTCGGTTGATCGTGGTGAGAATGTGAAGCAGCTGTTGTTGCGGTGTCCAGGGCCCAGGTCCAGGAGCTCCTTGGCAGTGTATCTGTAGGTGGTGGGAGGTCCATGGGTCCTGGCACTGGCCGTGGTCCAGGTGCAAACGGGCACAGGCGGGCTTGCCTTTGGCTTGCCAGCGGTGAGGCTGCACTGACGCCTCCATAAGTAGTCCTGGGAGGTGGGAGGAGCTGTCATGGAAGCGGGAGGGCAGGGAGTGAGAACAGCAGCAGGAGCAGGAAAAAAACGGCGGGAACGGGCGGGGCAACACAAACGAAGATTACAACCAATAAGCTAGGCAAACTAAACCCAAACTAATAAAATTAAAGGAAAACAGAAATTGGTTTGAATTAAACAAAATGAGGTAAAAAATACAATTAGAAACCCAATACAGAAGCCCTATGTGTGTTCAGATCTTACACTACTGAATGGCTTGTGTTCACGTTAACAAGATACTTGTTGTATGTCTGGTGGGCCAGGATTAAGATGTTACCCACCAACAAGTAACACAGCTGTGAATTGATTGTTTTTTGGAGTGGCCTTCCTCTAAATCAGAAATGATGATTGTAACTGACCATAATCTAACAGGTGATTTTTCTTGACGGACCACAAATTAATTTGCCCTGGGATCAAAAGAGGTTACTTTTATAGATTGTAGTATTGACAAGTATGATATGACTTATCTTCAATTGATTTTTATAACTATGATGTTTTTATGATGTGTTTTTATCTATTACTTTTTAGGTCTCGCTGAGCCAGCGCATGCGCTGCTCTGCAAGACATTTAGTAAGGGCTTTTGAAAGTGCTCCCAAAGAGGCTTTTTCCGGCCACCAGCGTGCGGTTACGCGCACAAGCGCGCGCGCCTCGCTCCGCCTCTCCAATCACTGCTGCACGCGCATCCCTCTCGTGCTTAGCACAGAGCGCGTCATCGCGATCACTTTTGCTTTCACCGCGATCGCGATGACTTTCGCTTTCACGGCCGCGCGGCGTTACTTTTACAGCCGCGCGGCCAATGCTTGTTTTTTATTATTCCGTGCCGTCAGTTTTCATTTTCTTCTATGCCGTCAGTTTCATTTTCTTCCGTGCTATCTGCCGTGCTTTCTCACGAGCGTGGCCGCTCACTTTTATTTTCTTCCCGCGGCCACGATTTGTGCTTTCTCACGAGCGCGGCCGCTTACTTTTATTTTCTTCCCGCGGCCACGATTTGTGCTTTCTCACGAGCGCGGCCGCTCACTTTTATTTTCTTCCCGCGGCCACGATTTGTGCTTTCTCACGAGCGCGGCCGCTCACTTTTATTTTCTTCCCGCAGGATTGGTCTGTGCATAGAAAAGTAGGGCCGGTGCTGCTTTGAGCCAAGTCTCACAGGTGGTGGGGTGGGCAATCCTAGTGAAAGTCAGCATGCCAACCTAGTACCAGCACAGCTAATGTCAAGGCACTCAAGAAGATAAGGGCCCGCTTCCCAGCGTCATGCAGTGTCCATGGGTACAGCAGCACAAGCAGCCCCAACAGTACACACGTCAGGCCCCTCGGGCAGTTTGTACTAGACGGTGTATAGAAGGGCAGCAGGCCTCAGATGTGTACACAGCAAACAGTCAGGCATTGGGTCCCCCAGCTGCTGCCCAACCAAGTAATGTAGAGAGGCAAAGAGGTCTGCGTTGCTACTGTGACGCCGTCAGTACGTTTAGATGGGCAGCGTTTTACCCCAAGGGCTTATCAGATCATCCCATCCATCGGGGAGTACAGCACAACGGTGTTGAATTAGCAGGCAGGGTCCAGACGACTTCAGACCAGCAACGAGACAGGCGCAGCCACACTCCGCCTCCTTGCTTCGCACTGTGCACCAGAAGCGGGCGGCGCCTAGGTTCACACTAATGGAGCAACTTGCACCTCAGCTCAATGTGGTTTATATAAGCAATGCACAACATTGAATAAATGCTTACCACCCTCCACCCCCAAATAAAAATCAGCAACATTTTTAAATTGAGACATTATGGTAATACTTTTCGCTTTTAAGAAATGCTGCTCTGGCCCCCTTTCGACAATGAATTACACAAAGAAGGCCTTCACGTGCACGCTTCCAGTCTGAGTCACTGAGGACTCACACAGGCCTTATTTAGAGAGAAAATGCATTGTTATAGGTTCAGTGGCATGTTTAAACTTCTGCGAGAATGAGCGTTCACATGTGATCACAAATGGTTTGGAGTGTGAATCAGACACTAAATCTTAATATGAGGGAGGGCCCTTTACTGAGACTACGGAAGCGTCTAGCGCCCACCTTCAGAGAAGCCTTTTATTTTGGCACATAATACCGCACTTGGGATGTACAACTACTGCAGGGTGAGGTATATTACCAGGCATGAGCATTCACTCCTCGGTACCAGTTTCACACCTGCAAAACACTGTGTATTAGCTGCGTACATATGTAATATGTGTGCATTCAGTTGGTGTATGTGTGTGTGTGCGTGGGGCTGTGTGTGCATGCGTGTGTGTGTGTGCGTGTGTGCATGTGTATGGGGGTGCCACTGCAACAATCAGCATCACCACAGCATCAGTCTGCACCACCACAGCAACACTCAGGGGCAGCACAGCATCACTCAACGCCACCACTGCATAACTCAGGGCCAGCACAGCATCACTCAACAACACCACAGCATCACTCAGTGCTTCTTACACTTTTTAATTACAACTTCTCAGCATGCTGCACAGCAGAAAGACTTCTCTACAGCACAGCTTAGAAACATTGGCAAACTCAATAGCTCTACCTAAACACTTATAAGGCCCCCACAATGCATAGCCAATAAGTCTCGTCTTTGGGACATTATAAGTGTTTAGTTATCCTGCACAATATCCTTCATTAAACAACATCAAGTGTTGCATGGCTAATCACTTATAAGGTCCCAAAAGCGAGACCTGTTGGCTATGCCAATGCTTGTTAATGTATGATGGGAGTTGTTTTTCTTTTATGTGAATGATCATTTATTGATCGAATAAAGTTATTACTTCTACTATAATTAGAAACCTAGCCTAACACCAGGCGGAACTTTGAGCAGCAGGGTTGAACTGGGCAGTCATGACTGGGAGCGTGGTCCCCGAGTCGAGGAGCTATCAGTGGCAGAAGGGGGAGTGGCACAAGACCTAAGGTCAAGGGATCAACAAACGCGCAGACATAGTCGCCCCACTGAAACCAGCAAAAACCAACAGAACCTGAAAACAAGCCAACTGGTACACCCCAGAGCTCAGTACCACCAAGCGCAACTGTGACTGATTCGAAAAGTGATAGCACATCACCAAGCACTCCTCTGACAGAGCCGCTCACAAAGCAGCCCGCAGCAACTACCACCTGCGCATCAAGGAAGCAGCCATCACTGATCACATCAACACTGCGGCCAACCACATGAAGCAACTCGTCAAGATTGTCAAGGAATTCTCCAACCTGACAGCCACAAAGAACACCATCCACCCCCCAAGAGCTCTGCAACACCCTCTCAGACTACTTCCAAAGCAAGAGTGCCACCATCTACAACAACTTCGACCCCCAACCCACCACTCTCAGCTTCGACAACCTCACTCAACCAGTGAACACCAGCCGAACGATAACCACCTGGTCTCTGCTCACCACTCAGACAACCACAACCATCATGTTGTCCATTCATTCCAGGGCATCCACCAACCACTGCCCCCACAATCTCTTCAACCTCAGCACCAACCCAATCAGCACGGAACTCACCACCATTCTCACCACCTATCTCTCCACAGCAACCTTCCCAGACCGCTCCTAAAGAAGCCATCTGCTGACCCCAGAGATCTAAAAAATTACCAGCAGATTTCCCTGCTCCTCTACCCAGCCAAAGTACTCAAGAAAGCCATCAACCAACTCACTAAATATCTGGAACAAAACCACCTACTCAATGCCTCACAATCAGGATTCCGTGCCAATTACAGCACTGAGACCATGCTGATTGCCACCACAGTTGACATCAGAACTCCCCCCGACCACAGAGAAACTCTGGCGCTGATTCTCCTTGACCTTTCTGCTGAGTTCAACACTGTCTCCTACTACACCCTCATCGACAGACTTCACATCGACATACAGCAAAACGCCCCCAAGTGGGTCGCTTCTTTCCTTACAGATTGCATACAGAGTATTCACCTGCCTCCCTACACCTCCACACCCAAGGACATAATTTGTGGCGTACCTAAAGGATTATCACTCAGCCCCACCCTGTTCAGTATCTACATGACCCCCTTGCAGACATCGCCAAATCCCACACACTCAATATAATCTCTTAAGCTGATGACACCCAACTAATCCTCTCGCTCACCGAGGACACCTCTGATGCCAAAAACAACTTCGGCAATGCCATGGCTGAGTAGCCAAATGGATGAGAGACAGCTGCCTCAAACTCAACTCCAACAAAACAGAAATATGATGTTCAGGCAGAACACCTCAGCATGGGACCAGAGCTGGTGGCAAACAGATCTCGGACCAACACCCACACCAACAGACCATGCACACAACCTCAGCATCATCCTCGACAGCCAACTGACTATGAAACGACAGTTGAACACAGCCACCTCCTGTTGCTTCCACACACTCAGCATGCTGTGCAGAATCTTCAGATGGATCCCAATCAACACCAGAACGATGGTCATGCAGGCCCTCATCACCAGCCACCTCGACTACGGCAACACTCTCTATGCCGGAATTTCCACCCAACTCCTCAAAAGACTCCAGACCATACAGAACACCACAGCCATCCTCATCCTGGACTTCCCCAAATGGACCCACATCACCCCTCACCTTAATAGCCCCCACTGGCTCCCCATCCAGAAGAGATGCCAGTTCATGATCCTCACGCAAGCATACAAAGCTATACGCAAACTAGGGCCATTCTACTTCAACCATTGTCTGAACTTCCCCCAGCATGCAAGACATCTGCGCTCCACTTCTCTTGCCCTCTCTCACCCTCGCACATACTCACCGCATGCATCGCAATTGCAGCAGGGGCTGCTCCTTCTCCTACATCGCTGTCAAGACCTGGAAAGACCTGCCCCTCCACCTCTGAACAGCACCCACCTTGGCAGACTTCCGAAAAAAACTCAAGTCCTGGCTTTTCGAAGGAGACGCTGCACCCTCAGTGCCCAGATACTGCTAGGGGTGACAGTGCTGCACTATACAAATGCTGATTGATTGATTATAGTTCACCTCCCTCTGGCTATAATTCTCGTTAAAAACCCTCTCCCTCATTGTAGGCCCTCGCCTAAAGCATGATCCTATAAAAGTGCTTAATTTGAGCTGTTGGTGCCTTATTATTGTGTTAGTATTTCAATGTATACTAAAAACAAATGATACCTGCCACCTAAGCCATTCTTATAGTTTCGGGGGGCCCAATCTGTCTGAATTGTCACACTTGTAGCATTGTTATGATTAGTAGTTGTGTAGGTACTGTGATAGCAGCCCTGGCAGGGGCATTGGGCCATGCAAGCCTCTAGCAACTGATATCGCACTAGTGGCAGTGGGCTACAAGGCCATAATGTTCATTATTCAGCACCAAGATGCCACAGGATAATACATGCTTTACTAATGCACGGTATGTAAAAATAATTTATTCAACATGAACAGTTGAAAAGGAGTGTTCGTTTTTTACTGATAATAGCACTCAATGTTGGGAAAATACTCCCATACATTTGTAAAAGCTGCATTCAGCACAGGTGCGAGTACAGTTTCTGACCATTGATGTCCTTAACCAGGTTTGAGATATAAAGGCATATCAAGGACCAATGTTAGAGCAGCCAACCATCCTGTTTTTAGTGGGCTTGTCCAGCTTTTGAGTTGTCTGTCGTGTTGCCCACAATGAGCTTCTTGAAAGACACATTTTGAGTCCCACAGTTTGCTACTTACAGGACAAGAAATAGATAAGGTTTGGAGCTGCCAGGCAGGACTCCTAAAGTGGCCTGGTAGAGTGTTCATCTCTCTTTCTTAGAAAGGTGCCTATTGGTGGCTGGAAGGGAGAACCTGGAGCATAGGAGGGGAACTGCACAGTACAGCTTCAGGAGCATGTTCAGCTTTAGAGGTGCAAATGCAAAATGCAGCCACATGCCATTAAACAGCAGTGGACATGTGAATGAAAGCCTCCTGGGCTCCTGTACAAGTTTGGGGTTTATTTCTTCCACTAAACTTGTATCAGGGTTATCACATATTGTCAGATTAGTGGACAGCGGCACAAGGAGAGTTTCCTTTCCCAAAGGTGTGTTTATTAAAGTAAAAGACGTGAGACTGCATCCCACTACTGCTTGATCCAAAGGCTTTAAATTTACCACCATATTGCATTTTGGTGAATGTACCATTAAACTCGCAGCAAACCCCTCCAATGTGTAATAATGAGCTACATTCCGTTTTAACCACACACTAGCAGCTTTTAGATTGTTTCCAAATAGGCCCAGTGTTGTTTAAAAAGAAGCAATTGAATATGTTAAAAATGTGATTGCCCAGTATCACACAAGTGGCCAAATATGGAGGCCAGGATTAAAATCCATGTCTCCTGATTATACAGTTTCCAAGCAGTCCACTTCACCACAACTGGAGTGGCATTGGATAAGGATGGCAAGGCCAAAGGGTTACCCTTCCCAAGGAATGTGACTTTGTGTGGGCCATGTCCAGACTTAGAATACAATGATTGTTTCCATTATATGTAGGTAAAGTGTTAAGGCTGAGGTCCTAATTTAATTGTTAAACACACTCACTGGACCACATCTAGGTTCACCATCCCTTGAGACTTCTCCACATCCTTATAGATCTTGTTAAGGTTGTTTTAGAACTTGGCTCCCCCACATTTTCATAAAATTGAAAAAAGAGATATGTAGATTGTGAGACCTTTACTTTGTGTTCTGTGGCAATAGCTAGCTACTCAGCAGTATCCATTGGTGTTTTAAGGCTCAAGACTAATTCATTCAATTTGGATAACAGACTTATTCATTTTGTAAATTTGTCTTGCAAATGTGGCAGTACTGAGCAGCTCGAAAAGCATGGCGAGAAGACTGCCTATGTGAGTCGGTATTCTTTGTAATTTGGTACTGTTTTCACAGACAGCATTTTACTCTGTATGGTTGTGTGTTTTTAAATAGGAATGTTTAAGAAATAAAGGCCTATGTTCTACCAGGTAAATATTTTAATCTACCTTGCACTTTATCGTTAGGCTTATATTCATTGCCTCTCTAGCTTTTTATACTGAGAACTGGTTGCTTAAAGGCTGCGCTTGATGGTGCATCCAAACTCAGCCCTCTAGTTTTGTCTCACTTCTTGGTTGGCACATTAGGCAGCCATCTAGATCAGTTGATAGTGATTCTATTGGCTGGTCCCTTGATATGCATGGTTTCCCACACAAACAGGCCATGCAGTGGGCGTGGCAAGGTACATCAATGGCAAGCTAGAGGCCCACCATTATACCAGTGACAACAAGCAGGAAGAGGCCTCTGCAGTTATAAGGTACGCAGCTTTCCAGCTTTCCAAAAAATCAACAGCATTCTTTGGTTGTTCACAAATGTATGATTAAAATGCTAACAAGTCATGAACTAGCTACCTAGGGTTTCCTTTTATCATTTCCTGTGCAGTGTGATATTGCTTGCTATAAGATCTCCAAGCCAGTAACCAAACCTCCTGTTACTTCTATGGCAGAAAAGAACCTGAAGGCGGTCTACATAAATGTGCGATCCTGGGTCAAATATGACCTGGAAGTCTATGCTCATCTGCAAGGTTTTATTTTTGACATTCTCACTCTCTCTGAAAACTGGTTAAACGAAGGAACCAGGTGAATCCCACTGAGAAAGTTACCTTCTCAAAGTCCAGCGCTAAGAGTCCAGTTCACGATGAAAAGGGCCGTGAGGAGCAGGGAGAGTGTTGTGGATGGTCGTCGCTGCAGTGGGAAGAGAAGGTCTGGCGTCACAGATGGTCGTCGATGTAGTGGGAAAATCTGGTCAGGCTTGGAGCTTTACATTGGCGGTCACCGCTGTTGTTATTGTAGCACAAAGGGCAGAACTCACGTTGCAGGTTGTTGTTGGTGGTTGCTGTAGAGTGAAGATTCAGTTTCACCAGAGTATTGCATTGGTGGTCATTGTGGGAGGCAGAGTCTCAGAGCGAAGGGGCCCATTTGCGGTCGTGAAGAACCCAAACCTTCAGGATTTTTCCATTTCTTGGCAGAGGAGTGCACTCTGGGACCTGGGAGGGACATCTTGAGGATAAGGGACTCACTGTAGCAAAGGCCAGCAGGGATCAGGCAGGTCCAGTTGCAGGTCTAGGCAGGTCCAGTTCCAGCAGGTCAGTTGGGCAGTTGCAGGGTGGCCTCTGGAGCTTGTTGTGTCCCTGTAGCTGAGAACAGGAGGCCAGCCTGCTAGTCCTTAGAGTCACTCTGGTCATCATGGTTTCAAGAAGCAGGCCCAGGCTTCCTTCCAAAGGCATCATGGCAGCAGGGTTGTCTTTCCAGCAGCAGGGCAGTCCTTTTGAGTCTTCCACAGGTCCAAAAGTGAGCTGATGAGTGGTGGTTCAAGAGGTTCAATATTTATAACTGGTACCAGCCTTTGAAGTGGTGAGACCCCTATCCTATCCCCACATCTGGCCCGGAAAGTTCCTGCCTTCACTTGCCAAGGCTCCAAGTAGTCTAGTGTGACAAAAGGCTGCAGTCAAGTTCCTTTGCATGTGCGCTGGAGGCAACCCTTTCAAATGGTCAGGAGAAGAAAATGCCAACTTTCTAAAAGTGTCATTTTCAAAATTGTGACTCAAAATCCAACTTTACCATTAAAGAGGGCTTTAAATTACATTTCATTTGAGTGTAGACATAATTTTCCTATCTGCTCCCAAACTTAACTTATAGGTAATAATGTAGAGAAAAGCCTAGAAATAATGAAAAATGACTCATGGTTTTTCACTACAAGGACATATAAAACTTAAACCCACATGCTATACTTTTCAAATAAATTGCACCGTGCCCTGTGTGTGTTTAGGGCTTACCTTTGGGGTGACTTATGTGTATTAAAAAGGAAGTTTTAGGCCTGGCAAAAAGTGTATTTTGCCAGGTTGAAATGGCAGTTTAAAACTGCACTACAGGCTGGAGTGGCAGGCCTGAGACATGTTTTAAAAAGTTACTTTGGTGGGTGGTACAATGAGTGCTGCAGGCAAACTAGTAGCATTTAATTTACAGGCCCTGAGTACATGGAGTACCATTTACAAGGGATTTATGAGTAAATAAATGTGGCAATAAGGTATAGCATGTTTTAGGGAGTGTGCACAGCATGTTTGCACTGGTTAGCAGTGACAAAATGCACAGAGTCTTAACGCCAGCAGAAACTGAATTCAGAAAACATGAGGGGTGAAGGCAAAAAGTCTGGGGGTGACCCTGCAGGGAGGGCCAGGTTCAACCCCACCCTAATATAAAAAGGTTGGTGGTGTATTGCTTATTATTAGGTCTAATTTTAAAATTCTCTCTTCCAAGGCATTAGATAACACAATTGTAGAAAATCTTATGATCTGTGTTGGTTCTAGTGGCATGCCTTCTGTTCATATAATGTGGGTTTACAGCTGCCCCTCCCCTTCCTCTCCTGGTGATTTCCTTCAGGAATTTATCTATATTCTTCATGAATTCTTCTTGGCTCAGGTGCCGGTCATTATACTGGGAGATTTTAATATGCATGTGGAGACACCCAATGACCTGCATATCATTGATCTTCTTTCTATTTTAAGGACTGGGGTTTACCTCAACTCAATGTATCCACCCATACTGGTGGTCATACTACTGACTTACTTAGTGCATCCCCGGGTTCTGCCTCAAATATGGACGGATCACTATTTTATTTCAGCTATCAATTGCAGAACCCCAAAAATCTGTCCTTACTTACTCCATCTCAGATTATGCTAGTTTTTAAGAGTGGGCAAGGAATATTACTAACCAAGTGGCTCTGGTAATGCACATTAGGATTAATAAACCTCTTGTCATTGGTTCAACTAGTAGTTACAAAATGCCAAATTAGAGTTAAGGTAGGCCAAAAGAAAATGGTATAGATTGTATCTTGTGTCACTTAAGGCTGCTTACAAATCGGCATTGCATGGATACAAAGCAGCCACAAAGAAGGTGTGCTCTCAATAGTACCATAACCATATAGCTACAGTCGGAAACTTACACAGAAAAATTTGAAATTACAGGATATTTCTCCCCGGTGGTCTTTTGCAATCAGTTATCGTCTTTCTTTGCACTGAAGCTGCTGAGATCCAGGCTGGTATTGATCTTGCAGCATCAAGGGAGGAGGTTGGCTTACAAGGCTGTATCAATTTGAAAGTCCATCTTTGGAGCAGCTGGTCTTCTTGTGTAAATCCGGTTCACATGCTGACATTTTACATCTCAAAATTCCTCATATTGATTTAGTCACCTTGACCTTTTCAGTTTCAAGATCATTCAATCTTCTTTAAACCCTGGAATTGTTCCTCAAATTTGAGATTGAGAGGCCTCTTTTGAAAAAGGTGGAGTTGATCCCATTAAAAAAACCTCTAATTACTGCCCCATTACTCTGTTGCCATTGGCAACCAAGATCTTAGAAAAGATGGTCACCAATCAACTGAATAACTATCTGGAGTTCAACCTGCTCCTTGATGATGCTCAGGCTTGTTTTTAGATTGTGCCGAAACATATAATTGTCTCTGCTCACAGTACAGGATGAGTTGTTAAGGCTGCTGATGGGAACATTACAAGTGTGTTAATTTTGTTCGATTTGTTAGCAGTCTTCGACACAGTTTACCACAATCTTCGCATTATCCGCCTGGCTGTGTGCGGTATTGAGGGGGCGGTGTTTGATTGGTTCAAATTATTTCTTACTGAATGATCCCAGATAGGTTCCCTGGAGAGTTGGAACACCGTGCAGTCTGCAGTACACACTGGAGTACCTCAAGCCGCCATGCTATCTCAGGTTCTTTTTTAACATTTGATATCTATTGCTAGAAAATCAAGATGCTCATTATATTCTTATGCTAATGACACCCAGACTATCTTCCATGTGTCTAAGGCAGATCAATCCCTCTCCATTGTACCTGAGTGTATAAATGACATCAGTAAATGGATAACCAGCAATAGGCCAAAGAAAAATGGGTACAAGACTGAAGTTCTCATAGTAAGAATTAAACTCTCTACTTGACAGGTGGTCACATGGCTGGAAGATCTTGGAAAATGTCCTACTGTTGATCCAGCGGGTCACTAGTAACAAGCATTCATACACTGAATACTCACCTGGGCCCATTCATTCATACTAACTAGTAATCACCGCTGGTGGGAATCAGTTGTACTCTTTATCAAATCCCTGCTACCAATTACCTTTTCTGATTGAAGAGTAATGACTTACCAATGGACCTTTGATAACTGGGGTTAAAATGAGATTATACAAAACATAATTTCATCAAACACCTGAAATAACCACGGACTCAGGAAGTTTTAAAATGTTTATCTAAAATTATTTAGCAGAGTAAAATACAAGCCACATGGCACTTAATCGCATATCAAGGAGGAAGCACACTTTATAGTCACCTATTAATCACAAATGACGGTCCCTCAGAAAGGAGAAGATAGAGACAGCAGTACAACTAAAATTACGCATTTATAGTTACCTAAAGGTGTGAAAACCAAACCCCTTGGCCAAGGAGTTGGAAAAGGGTCCCAAGAAAGATGAAGACCAAGACTTCCGGACCAGGTTCAGGACAGGATAGATGACCTCTTTACCAACGACGCCTGCGTCGTTCCCCTCTCTGACACTTCGTTCCTCCTCGGTTCTTCCGCGTCTTCCTCTAATAGATGCCGCCGCCCCCACCTCAGGACTTCTTTGGACAGTAGTTCGGTCTGCTTTGTTCGGCAATAGCATCGGTTCTCAGCTACAGCATCTATGTCCGTCTGTTCTCCTAATGCGCCTCTGTGCTGAGCTGCTCCTAATAATGCGCTCTAACTAATTAGCTAATTCTATATCTATTATACCCTTCTATGCCCATGTACCTCCCATTAATGTTTCAAATTTATGGGCCCACTAATTCTGATTGGACAGGGGGTTAATCCTCACACCATGTCAATTTAGTTCAATTTTCTTAAGCCCATTGTTTTAAAAATACCGCCCCTCTCAATTAATACATTTGCTTTATTTCCCACCCATTTCACAACAATTTTAATACAAAGTGTATACAAAATGTATCAATTTGTAGGACATTTCGGTTGAACTGTGAAGGTGATCAGCGGGTCATGTCCTTGGACATCTTCCAAGTTGACTTCATCGCTTTGCTTTGTTAGTTTTTAGGGCGCATGCGCATGTCACATGGTTCTTGAGCTGCAGTTCAGTCAACCCAGGCCCATTTTACGAACTAATAGAAAATCAAAGAAGAAACATATTAAAATCAAAAATAAATGTTTTCACTGTATACCTCCTACTTCTAATAATAGAAAAAGGGGGGGTGTTTTAAACACAGGGTATATATGGCGCTAACCTGTTCTCGTGACTGTATATGAAAAGAATGTATCAGTGTGGTGCAACAGGTGAGGAAAACACCTAAACCCTCAATAGTGGACGCGAGTCCGTTTCACACAAATGATAACAGGCCCTGTGCACACACATTAAAGTTTTACAACACACAGTAGACGTTGTATGCGAATGATGACAGGAGAAACGTTCTTCCGATATTCATTTAATGAAGTGTGGATTCATATGCCAGCCAACACGTGTTTCGTCAGTGGGTGTGTAACCCTTGACTTCCTCAGGGCTCAAACGCAATATGGTAGGACTTTAGACCTTATGACTGGTGATAATTCCGACCCAGCGGGTCCTATCTGTTAATTCAAACCGGCGAGATCACTTCTTTGTCAATAGAAAATCTTAAAATTCAGGTGTTTGTCAGCGTATATGTGTTTCCCTCGGTGTATTTTATAATATTAGGATATCCTCATCATATCGTAGTCAAGCGTGAGTATCGCTTCCTGAACACGCGGTGTCATTCATCGAGTAAACCGGTTTACTCGGTGCCGGAGTACAAGCCACGGGTGCACTCGCCTGAAGCTGGTTTACGGTGAATGACACCGCGTGTTCAGGAAGCGATACTCACGCTTGACTACGATATGATGAGGATATCCTAATATTATAAAATACACCGAGGGAAACACATATACGCTGACAAACACCTGAATTTTAAGATTTTCTATTGACAAAGAAGTGATCTTGCCGGTTTTGGATTAACAGATAGGACCCGCTGGGTCGGAATTATCACCAGTCATAAGGTCTAAAGTCCTACCATATTGCGTTTGAGCCATGAGGAAGTCAAGGGTTACACACCCACTGACGAAACACGTGTTGGCTGGCATATGAATCCACACTTCATTAAATGAATATCGGAAGAACGTTTCTCCTGTCATCATTCGCATACAACGTCTACTGTGTGTTGTAAAACTTTAATGTGTGTGCACAGGGCCTGTTATCACCTCCTACTTCTACCCTAGTCCCATTTAATTATAAATGTCTATCCCGCATTAGTAGCGTTACAATACAACATTATTAATTGCAGCAATGCGTAAGCTTTAGCATGTGAGAACATTAAAGCGGCCATTTTAGCATACACTGCGCAGAAGCAAAAGATTCCCTCCAAGCAAAGAAAGACGTCATACCACATGACATGGTTGACACATGCGCAGTAGAGTTCCCGTGTTTTAGCGGCCATTTTGTATTAGACAAGGATTACTTATTAGCAGAAAACACATAGGCAAGCTTCTTCAAGATAAATATGTTTGTGTTGCACATTATTAATAAGACATTACATGGTTTTAGTACAAATTAATTAATACTGTGAGAGGATTGCTTCCGAGCAAGTCTCATTGTGAGTCCTTGCTCCATCACTGTCAAAAATCTGGGGGTGAAATTTGATGATGAACTGAAGTTCAGTCCTCAAACCTTCACTGTTTCTTCAGCTGCCACAGACCATGTGGAGACTTAAGCCAGTTCTGCCTCTATTATTATTAGACATTCGTAGAAATGTCATCTCCACTAGACTGGACAACTATAACCCGTTATTTGTAACCAAGCACCAACTTAAAAGACTACATGCGGTTCAAAATCAGGCAGCCAATCAATCAATCAATCAGGGAATTGTAAGCGCGCTACTCACCCGTGAGGGTCTCAAGGCGCTGAGGGGGGGGGTCCGCAGATCTGTTTAGCCGAAGAGCCAGGTCTTGAGGGTCTTCCTGAAGGTGTTCAGGGAGGGGGCACGTCTGATGTCTGCCGGTAGCTCATTCCAGGTCTTGGCTGCAATGTGAGAGAAGGATCTTCCGCCTGTGGATGCGCAGGGTTTCGGCCAGTGCCAGGTTGGAAGATCGGAGGTTTGTTTTGGGTACGTGGAAGTTGATTCTGTCGTTGAGGTATTGGGGTCCATTGTTGTGTAGGCATATGTAGGCGTGAGTGAGGATTTTGAAAGTGACTCTTTTCTCCACGGGGAGCCAGTGGAGACTTTGTAGGTGTTGGCTGATGTGTTCGTGTCGGGGGATGCCAAGGACGAGTCTGGCGGCGGTGTTCTATATTGTTTGGAGTTTGCGGAGTAGGGACTTGTTGATGCTGGCGAAGAGTGCGTTTCCATAGTCCAGTCTGCTGGTGATGAGTGCGTGGGTGACTGTCTTCCTTGACTCAGGGGGGGTCCACTTGATGGTCTTGCGGAGGATGCGGAGGGTGTTGAAGCAGCTGGAGGTGACGGCGTTGACCTGTCGGTTCATGGTGAGTGATGAGTCGAGTACGATCCCGAGGTTCTTGGCGTGGTCTGAGGGGGTAAGTGGGCTTCCAAGGGCGGTCGGCCACCAGGTGCTGTCCCATGCAGAAGGGGTGGTACCGAGGACAAGGACTTCTGTCTTCTCAGCATTGAGCTTCAGGCAGCTGTTGGTCATCCAGACTGCGACGTCTTGCATTCCTTTCTGGAAGTTGAGTTTGGCAGTGGTGGGGTCTTTGGTGAGGGAGAGGATGAGCTCGGTGTCGTCGGCGTAGGATACGATGTTGAGGCCGTGTTGTCGGACGATGGCTGCGAGGGGGGCCATGTAGATGTTGAAGAGGGTGGGGCTCAGTGATGAACCCTGTGGGACTCCGCAGGTGATTTTAGTGGGGTCGGAGAGGAAGGGTGGGAGTCTGATCCTTTGGTTTCTTCCGGTGAGGAATGATCGGATCCAGTCCAGGGCTGTTCCTTGTATGCCTGCGTCGTGTAGTCTGGCGACTAGTGTGCGGTGGGAGATGGTGTCGAAGGCCGCTGATAGGTCGAGTAGGATGAGGGCTGCGGAGTGGCCTTGGTCCAGGAGGGTGCGGATGTCGTCTGGCGGCGAGTAGGGCGGTCTCTGTGCTGTGGTTGCTTCGGAATCCGGATTGGGACGGGTCGAGGACGGCGTTCTCTTCAATGAATCGTGTCAGTTTCCTGTTGACTGTTTTCTCTGCAACTTTGGCTGCAAAGGGGAGGAGCGAGATGGGCCGATAGTTCTTGAGGTTGGTGGGGTCAGCTTTGAGCTTCTTGAGCAGGGGTCTGACTTCTGCGCGCTTCCAGTCATCTGGGAAGGTGCCTGTTTTGAAGGTGGTGTTGATGGTGCATTGTAGTTCGGGTGCGATGGCGGAGCAAGCCTCTTGGTTTGCCTCAACTAGTGTAATTCTAAACTCTACTGACATCCCATCCATAAACTGGTCATTTTAAAATCTCTGTGTACAATACATGCTGTGGGCGTCATTTATGTTTTTTTTGCCGTAGGGCAGCGCAGCAGGCATTACTGTTGCGCTGCCCTATGGCAAAAGAAAAGGGAAAGAATGCGCTGTATCTATTAGATAGTGCACCGGGGAAAAGGACAGGAATGTGCCGTATGGGCTGCAGTGCGCCAACGCAGGCACCTTTGCACCATGGTGCAATGGTGCCTGCGTTGCAGGGATGATTATTTTTGTGCAGGAAGGGAAATCTTCCTGCGCAAAAACAATCACAAGAGGTTTTTTCCTCTTTCTATGTGTGCTGCAGTATTCAGCACACATAGAAATAGGAAAAACAAGGAGAAATAAAGATATTTCTCCTCTTTGTGCCTCTCTTATGCTTCCCCTTGGAGGCGTAAGTTTTTGGCGCTGCCTCAGACTCACGATTTCTCGTAAATCTGGGGCAGTGTCAAAGAGCCATGAATGTTGCTTGGAATGCCCCCAGCAACATCCATCGAACGCCTCTTTCACGCAGTTTTCTGCATGAAAGGGGCACATATTTATAAGGCCATAAAAAGCCATGTAACGTGGCTTTACATGCCCTTATAAATATGACAGTGGCACATTGTGCAACCGGAACTTCAAAAAAGTGATGTTCTGGCTGCGCAATAGTGCTGGTAGGGCTATAAATGAGGCCCTGTATGTCTGTTTGTATCTGCCACACATTTCCTTAGGGTGAGTTTTAAACTGTACCATTCTTCACGAATTCTCCACTCAGTGAATATTATTCTATTGTATAAGGAACAACACACATTTATGGGCTCATCAAATAATATTGGAAACCTGGGCATCGTAACAATAGTGAAATAACTTCTTTCTGTAAGTATTCTTTAGCAAGCATGAAGAGCAAAGGAAGGGGCCTGAAGCAATCTGATATCCTCAAATTTAAGACATGGGCTGGGAGAAGAGCTTTTTCTTTTCTTAAACGTCTGTCAATAGAATTAATTGACTTTGGAGTTCAATCAATCAATCAAAAGATATGTTCATTTAGACCGTTGGCCTTTAAACAATACAACAATTTATATCCATTGCATTTTAAGATGATTATAAAACACTTTTTAAATGAAGAGAACAGATACATATTAAGCGATCACTTTCATCTAATAAGTTATAAGAATCTGCCCGTTCAAAATATACATTCACATAAAATATTGAAAAATAGTCCCATAAAATACATAAACCCTCATAAATACTAAAACTATGTCAACATTGTGGTGACAGCCCTCATGAATCTCCCAATGGCACATACTATGTCTAGAAAGCGCATGTCAGTTAATAGTTCTACAGCATGCCCACGAATCATAATCCCATACTTCAAGAATATTGGGCGTAGCCACTGTCTCCGCAGTTGTTTAATTTTTAAGCAGTCCAACAAAATATGCAACATATCACATTTTGTGTTCAAACCACAAGTGCATTTTCCTCTTGTATGAATCATTTTTGCTTTTACCATATCACTTGTCTTACATGGATTGAGCCCAATTCTTACTCTCAACACTTCATTTCTTAACAGCTGATTTGATAAGAAATTCACGTACGGAAAACTCACTTTATTCCGCCATGAATTTAACATAAAATGTACAGTTTTTTTCTCACTTAAATAATGATAGTCATGTTTGTGGGACAATTCTTTGCCTAGTGCTTTCAACTCACGCTTAGAGATTCCGATTTGTAAATTCTGTGGGCAAAACATTACTTTCATTTCTTTACAGACAGCACTCAATTTGTTCCTAACCCTTTTTGCCCATTTTAATTCACTTTGCACAATTTCATTCTTACACCACTGAGAAACTTTCTGTACCTCCTCCCCACTCAATTTTCCCCAGAATCTTATTAATGCTTTTGCAGCCAGCATATTCCAGGATATCATGCCAGTTTCTAGTCTTATTGCTTGAATCATGGCAGAGCTGGGGAGTGACAGTAAATACTTCAAACACTTCCCCTCCTCGACATCCCACTTATTTTTGCCACTAACGTATATAGTAGTTCGGCTCCATATTGCAATTGCAGGGGGATCAATGTTACATAAGCTTTTAGGACTGGTCTATATGACATTTCTCCGAAGGCCTTGTTAAATTTTTTCAGGCCACTCACTGAGGTCATAGCCCTGGTCTTCAGTGCCTCTAAGTGTGTTTTCCATTTCAAGGACCTCTCAAACCAGACTCCAAGATACTTATATTCATTTACTAATTCAAGTTCCTCTGAACCTAGGTGCCAATTAAATTTACTTTTAGCCTTACCAAAGCAAAGTACTCTAGTTTTATCCATATTTACTACTAGTTTTTTTCCCTTTGCAGTAATCCTCGAATTTAGCTAGTTTCCTTTGCAGGCCTATTTTTGTTTGGTCTAGAATCACTAGGTCGTCTGCATATAAAAGGCATGCCACATGTTTGCCATTCATTTTGGGGCTGAATCCGTAATGCCTTTGATGTTGTGTTCCATCACTCACCTTCCCTGTTTCAGGAAGAAATTAAAAACATTGCTTCTTAAATCTTGAATCCTCATTTTTGTCAGTTTTTCTCTGCCTAGCTCCGAAAGATTCCTTTGAGTCTCTGAACAATCAATAAATGTCCTATACCATAAAATAACAGTCAAGGCTTAATCCAGGAAGTATTAAATGGTCTTCCCAGAATGGTTTTAAGGGCAATTACAAACATTTGAATCACCCCAAAAACACGTTAGTAACGTAGCTGTTTTTGATTTTGAGTAACAGACATTTCTGTCTTTGTGAATCATGTGTAAACAATGGGCCTCATTTATGGCATTTTGGCGTAGGGCAGCACAGCAAGGCACCTACGCCAAAGTGAAAGGGCAGGAATTCCTCATATTTAAGCAATACGGTTCATTTGTGTCATTTCTGCCTGCGCTGGTGCCATTTCGGCAGCCTAGTGACAATGTAGGCACCCATGCACCATGGTACAAGGGTGCCTCTGTTGCAGGCAGGATTGTTCTTGTGCAATCTGGGCCACCTTCCTGCACAAAAACAATCCTACAAGGTTTTTCCCTTTTCTATCACACACGGAAAGTGGAAAAAACTAGGAGAAATAAAAATATTTCTCCTCATTGCGCCTCACCATGGGAGGCGTATGGATTTGACGATTCCCCAGTTTTACAACGCTTTGTAAATCTGGGGCAAAATTCCATGGGTGTTGCGTGGGAAAACCCACCAAAACGCCCATGGAATTCCTCCTGAGCGCAGAGTAATTTGGTGCAGCAATTTGCACTGTGTCGCCTTACTCATGATTAATGAGTCCACTTAAAGTCACCTAGGGTGAGCTCTGTGTCACGCATGCACCACTTTATGTGGTGCAAAAGTGACGCAGGGCTCTCATAAAAAGCCCCTATACGTACATATATCACAGCTCTTGCTTAAGAACTAAGTTGGAAAAAATGTTAATGCAGTGTAAAGGTGGAAATGTATGAAAAGTAAAAAGAACACATTATCTCTCAGGACAGAATGAACGTGAGAAAGAAACTACTTATGCTGAAATATACGACAGGCATTGCAAAATGTCAACCTCTTCAAGGTTATATAAAGTGACTCATATCAGTTTTCAATTAATCAAACTGGAAGGACAGAAGAGGGCTGTCACTGCTGCTATTGAGGCATTCTTCTGCTATTTCATTGCTGTCGCCAATCATGCCCCTGAAATGAGCATTCACTCATGTTCTATAAATCCATAATTCCACCTTGCCTGCTCCAATGGCTTAATCTGCTCTGTTTGCCCTTGTTCTGTTTCAAGAAGACAGCTCAAATGCAACTATTACTTACTGGTAATCTTCATTACTCCTGGTCCTGTTGTCCTCGTCCCATTCATTACTTGTGCAGATAACCATCTCCCGACAGAAAAAAAGAACAGAGGAATGCTGGGACTCTAACCCCACCCCTCCCACTGGGAGTACATAAGCAGTAGTTACCCAGCATTCCGCCTGAACTACCAAGCCAACAACAGAAAAGTAGGGCAACCAGGAGGGAGGGAGGGGCGTAATGAAGGGGACGAGGACAACAGGACCAGGAGTAATGAAGATTACCAGTAAGTAATAGGGCATTACCCCCCGGTCCCTCCAGTCCTTGTCCCATTCATTACTTGTGGAGCATACCAAAGCCAGATACCCGGCCTTCCAAACCCCCAAGCACACCCAGGACACCACTCCGATAGCAGCACCCCAAGTGAAGCAAAAGGGAGAACCTAGGAAACAACAGGCAGGAGCACACAGCCGGCAAAGCCCCCAACCAAACAGCACGGTCGTACCCTCCAGAACAAGCCGAAAGACCAATGCAAAAACAACAGGAAACCCATGGAGCAGCCACCCAGAGGGCAGCCTACCCACACCAGGAGCCCCTCGAACAAACAAGGAGGAGGAGCACCCGCCAAGGAAGCACCAGAGGCTGCAAGCATAAGGACAGCGAGGAGGCAACACACAGAAGAAGACCCAAAGTGGCCTGATACCCGAGCAAGCCAGGAACAGGCCAACAGGGACACAACCAGGACTGGAAGAACCAGCACCCCAGATGCAGAAGATACCAGCAACCTCAAGGACACAACCAACAAGAGAAAAAAAGGACAAGCAGGGCAACCAGGCCCTACCGACCCCAACCCCCAAAACCACCAAGCGAAAGGTAGCCAGCCCCGAAGGTGACAAGGCAAAGACAAACAAGTCAAAGTCAGAAAGGAGGCAAACCACAGAGACCCCAAAGGCAAAGCCCCAGAGGGACCGAAGCAACCAGGCCACCAGAAACAACCAGCGCAAGGAGGATCGGAACAGCGGAAGCACCACACAGGGCCTGAAAAACCCAGAAGGGCGCCCACCCGACAAGAAGGCCACCAAGCCCAGGAACACCAAGCAGCCCCACAGACCCAGCAGCAGAATCGACAGAGAGCGTTCCCAAGGAGACAACGGAAAGAACATCCAAAACTGCTTAAAAGACTCACAGCGAACCCCATGAAGAGTCAGGGAAAGCAAGAAAAGACCCAACAGGCCCAGGAGATAAAGGGCGGCACGGCCAGCAACAGGACCAACCCCCAAAACCACAGGGAAGCCCCACAGCAGACCACCCCAGACAAAAGAGGACAGGGCCAGACAACAGGGCCAAGGCACATACCCAGAGGACCAACCAAGGACTGGCCCACACCTGACCTGGACGTGAGGGAGCAACTGTAGTACTTGAAATTTTGGCTTCGTGTCATAAGCATCGTCGAATCATGACGATTTTGGTATCAGCAGAACGACAATGACGAACATACTATATCCAGGCAATTTCGGCGTGTTCGAATGGCTGGATCACCTTCAAATCAGGGATTTCGTCCTGAACCCTCGGGTTCCATTTTGTGCATGGCAGCCATTTTAAGTGGTTGCCCTCACATAGGCTGATAACTAAGGCCAAAACGAGTCTGAAGGACACGTACACCTTTGTTGACTTTTGTGTGACCTGGGCAAGCTGACTCCACTGTCTGAAGCCAAACCTGTTCGACCAGTTCCTTTCCCAGTGACCGATCAAGATTAGTATCAAGGCACAGCAAACCATAAACCTTTCATCACATTCAAACCACTCCTAATCTCTCACACACCTGTCTATGTTTCTTTCTTTATGACTTGCTTTACGAGGAGGAGATGCCCGATTTTATTAGGGGTCCATCTGATATCTGATGAGAATGTCGGGCCTTGCCGGGAAATTGGTCTTGGGATGGACAAACTGAAAATGGGCTTGTCATCATGACTCTGCTTTTTCAATGTTGTAAATATCTGAATGGTAAACTGTAAAGAAGGAATGTTAGGTATTTTGCATGCTTGCACAAGCTAGGACTGCCCCTTACTTGTATGCTGAAGTTTGTAACCCTGAGCGCATATAAAAGGCCTCTGTTCTTTGTATTCCTCAGACTGCCTCATACAGTTGCTATGGCTTCTGTGTGACGTGGCCTCACTTATGTAAGTTTAATAAAGATGTCTTTTCATATTTCAGCTTCTGTAAAGTTCTTTATATTAATAAGATCCCTGAGTTGAAGATTAGATTTACTTCAAATGGCGCCCAACGTGGGGCTCGTCCGGGATGTGGCTTTCTGTGGGAGATCTTGTCAGGAGACTGAAATCTACTGAGGAGGACAGAACAAGATTCTACTAAGGAGGTACTCTGTGCACAAGGATTCTGGAGATTCTTTGTTTCTGCAGCCCAGTACATTTCTGATCTTCCTGATTTTTGATCCTCCACATGACGTCACTCCTGACTGAGAACCTTTTTGGCGTGAGTATTCTAAAAGACCGTTAGGTCATGTAGAACTTGACAGATAGAATTTGGATAACCTTTTGATTAGTAAAAGTAAGAGTTAAGTATAAGTGGGTCGCTCCCAGTCGTTTGTTCTTTGGTTCCTTGGTTCCTTTGAGTCTTAGTTTGATTGGTTCTTAGTTTGTTTGGTCCTTAGTTTTATTTGAAGATTGCAATTTTCAAAACCGAGGGTCTTGTTTATTTACGAGTGTATCGATAGAGATAGCCCCTTGAAGTTTGAAGCTAGATTAGTGAGCTATAAGATGCCTGATCTTAGCAAATTTGGAGCTTTATGTTGGCCAACTTTGTATACGTTTGGATTAGCCGGCTTCCCCTAAAGGGAAAATCTAAATAGGTTTAGATTTACAAACATATTTCTTCCTTGGTGATTTTGTATCCCCAGGGAATTAAAATATGACATAATACAAAACAAGGATCCTTTGTTCTGCGCAGTTTTTATGAATGAAGATATGCAGAACGATTTTGTTTGGTGTTCTGCTAACCAAAGCTAGTGAATTGAGTGTATTTTCGTAGTCTTTTAAAAAAAAAAAAAAAAACACAATTGAGAAGCGTTTCTTGTAAATATAACTTACGACTAGTATTTACAAATGGTTTGGTTCTAGTACAGTCTGTGGGCTGTCCTGAGTATTGATAGGTGGGTTAAAATGTGTGTGTTTAAATGTCTGTGGTTTTCCTATTAGTGCAACTTCTGTAAGAGAATAGCGTTGGCGCTATTCATGAAATGCATGGCTAAAAGCGCGCCGTATTGTGTGTCCTGAGTGTTTCACCCCTTTCTGTTTATGTCTCAAATGAGCTCAATGTCTGTTCGTGGTTTTTCTTGATGTTTTCAGTCTATTAAGCAACATTTTGTAAGTATATTATTGGGTCTGTTGCTAAATAAAATTGTCCTTTTTAGAAAGAAAAATGTGGCGCCAAATTTTGTCATGTTTTAAGTTAGGCTTCTGTGTTTAGGCTTATAAATAAATGCGTCTAAAAGGATAGGCAGGATGCAGCTTGCTCTTATATGTGGAATTATCAAAAATAAAAGGGTTTATTTATTTTTTATTTTTTTTATTTTTTTTATTTTTATTATTAATTATGAAAAATAATTATTAAAAATAAGTGCTACAAAATTCGTTTTTTACTATTCATGAAGCTTAAAGCTCATACTATGACATCCTAGCATTAAAATTTAATTTAAGTTGTGGTATACCGAATAATGACGACATTAGCATATGGATTTTCACTTGGCGCAGGTGTGAAAAACTCATTTTTCTAAAGATTTACATGAGATATGTCTAATATCTAATATCTGTAATGTGTAAAGAACATCCTGAGGATGATTAATATGTAACATACTTATGGGATATTTATTTTTAAGTGCCCCAAACATCAAAGTCGAATTTGGGTATTTTTGCCATTTAAAATAGCTTTAAAGTGCTTTAGGCTTCAGTAAATGAATACATTTAGGTATAAAACACAAATTTGCAGGTTATTCCCATTTTGGGTTCACTTGTTGCTGCTTATGATACTATTACAAGTTTACCTGTGTTGTGAAGGGATATACATGACGATGTGTATCCTGCAAACAGTTGGGTAGATTTGCTTTGACACTAAAATTCACAGAAAGACAGACAACACTTCACCAGTGTATGTCAAATTTGGCTTTAATGGTATTTGAAGGAAAAATAAAAAAGATATCAAGGAAACAAGGTTTCATATTTTTTTTCCCTGAAGAAGGAACTGGAACATTAGCGGAGGTTACCGTATATGGTTTAGCGGCCAGCGGTAGAGCCAACCTTTTTGTCACCCCCCTGATGTCACATCATGCCTAGTTATTGGGTTTAGGATTTTAGCTGTGTCCTAGTTCCATTTCCCTTTTTCCATATTCTTTTCACCAGTTTGCCTTTTTATTGATGTATTGTTCAAGTTCACACTTCCAGACCGCAGTAATATATCAGAAACCCCCATATTATGTATAATTCCTTTTGCATCACCAGACTGGTTTTCAAGAATTCTCTTTAGGCCCACTGCAATGTTTTCCAGTCTGATTGTTAGGATACTGATGGACTGGTTAACTGACTCAATACTATAACAAAATAAGTTTTCCATCTCAATAGGAGATACCTTACATTTTTTTTTTTTTTTAACATGACAAATTTTCAATGACTCTTTTTAATGTGGTTATTTTTACCCTTTTGTTCATACTGCTTTAATTTTTGGTGGGATCAGATGTGTTCTAAATTATGGAAAGACCAGGACTCTCTAGTTCTTGTCTTTTGTTTCCACATTTTGATCATTAGCCTGTGTATTGCATAGTGCACCTGATGCACAACTTTTAAAGGGAGGTATCTACATGCCCCTGATAATCTGTATTATGCGATTTTTCTTTTGAGATGTTTTTAAGACAAGGAATTTAGGAACACCTAGACTTAATCATGTCGCTATCTACCATTAGATGATGGAGAATATGCTCTCACACGGAAACCCAATTGAAGAGCCTAGAGGCACTGTTGTGCCTACTGCCTTTGTCTTTGTATTGCCTTTGAGAAATGACAGTGTGTTCTAGACCAGAACTGTCTCATGGCATATGGCCATTCCCTCGCAGATTGCAGGCCACCTGCTTGCAGTCCCCTTGTTAAAACACAAATAAATTGTATTCGCATTAATTTTAAGAAAACAACTGCGTCACATTTCCTACTTCACAAATGAGAGGCGGACGTCTGGTATCTCCGAAGTATTATGCTTGCTTCATCAGAAGGCGTTGAACATCAAAAAGAAGCAGGAGAGTTTCAGTGCAAAAGAGCGAAAGGATTGAGGCCTGAGTTTTTCACCTGTCATGTGCTGGTAACCTCTGACAGTGTGCAGTCCCTTGAGCCCCTCGGCCTGAGTTTTGGCCACACAACCCTTTTCCTTTGCTCCAACGGAAGTGCAGTGCACCGGAAGATGCAAGAGTGGGAAAAGGCACTACATTATGGTGCCCATCAAAGAGCAGCCTGAGCGTCCTCTGACACTGAGTAATGAGTGTCGGAGCCTAAGAATGTAGACCCGGATCTGCATAAGATGATCTGTGCCCTTGATCAATGAGGAGCACACTATCTGTAGTGCCTGCCGCAGAAGAGAGATATCGGTGCACTGCCTTGAGACATTGAGACTTTCAAATGAGCTGTGAGTGTTTGCCAGGAGGGCACTCCAACGGATACTGAAAAACACTATTTTTCATATAAGGCCTGAATCAAGAGGCCCATGCAACAATGGGAGAAGATTTGATGGACGATGGAAGCTCGCCAGAGAGGCTTGAACGGACTTTGGACATAATTGATGCATAAAGTGGTTTCCGTGTGATTGCATAAAATAGGTGTTATGAGACTGTTTCTTATTGTTTTGCTGGCATTGTCTTAAAGTAGTATTCTGTTTAGTAAAAGCAGAATAAAGTCCATTCTCTGTGGAAGAGTATTCCCTTTTCACCTCAGAGCATTGATGAGGATCACCACTGTTTCACCTGAACATGTAATAAATTACTGAAATACATAGGAGCCCTAAAAATTTTACTAGATAATTTTAGGATTTACTTTTTGCTTAGGGTGGTGAAAAATTATGAATTCGTTTGTAATAGTGGTCACTACTTTCTCCTGTTGTCTATATGTTCTTAACAATGTGTTTTCTAGTGTTTTTAAACATGACATTGTCTTTTATGGGTGGGATTGTTTTTTTCTACCCAATTGACATCTGTACCCACCTCCCAACCTATGTCTCTTCCTACTACTACTTCTTTGCATTCTTTCAATACTTTACCTGAACACGAACTGGTTAAGAGGTCAGAGTTTATTAATAATTCCTTTGTACCGCTTCTGCATCAACACCAGTTAGTAGTGAACATCACTAATTGTTGGGTGTGTGGTCTTATGCCACATACTACAGATAGAGGTATTCCCTATTTGGTCCTGCTATGTGTGGCCTCTGTGCTACATCGTGTGTAAGGAAGCCTGTATCAAGGTACGAGCAAAGCAATAGGATGATGCTACAGCAACATCTCAATGAATTTGTGAATATAGACCTGGACTCAGATTAGCGTGAGTATATATATTAATTGCCTATGTAAGGGCAAAAGGAGGGTCTGTAGTACTTGAAATTTTGGCTTCGTGTCATAAGCATCGTCGAATCATGACGATTTTGGTATCAGCAGAACGACAATGACGAACATACTATATCCAGGCAATTTCGGCGTGTTCGAATGGCTGGATCACCTTCAAATCAGGGATTTCGTCCTGAACCCTCGGGTTCCATTTTGTGCATGGCAGCCATTTTAAGTGGTTGCCCTCACATAGGCTGATAACTAAGGCCAAAACGAGTCTGAAGGACACGTACACCTTTGTTGACTTTTGTGTGACCTGGGCAAGCTGACTCCACTGCCTGAAGCCAAACCTGTTCGACCAGTTCCTTTCCCAGTGACCGATCAAGATTAGTATCAAGGCACAGCAAACCATAAACCTTTCATCACATTCAAACCACTCCTAATCTCTCACACACCTGTCTATGTTTCTTTCTTTATGACTTGCTTTACGAGGAGGAGGTGCCCGATTTTATTAGGGGTCCATCTGATATCTGATGAGAATGTCGGGCCTTGCCGGGAAATTGGTCTTGGGATGGACAAACTGAAAATGGGCTTGTCATCATGACTCTGCTTTTTCAATGTTGTAAATATCTGAATGGTAAACTGTAAAGAAGGAATGTTAGGTATTTTGCATGCTTGCACAAGCTAGGACTGCCCCTTACTTGTATGCTGAAGTTTGTAACCCTGAGAGCATATAAAAGGCCTCTGTTCTTTGTATTCCTCAGACTGCCTCATACAGTTGCTACGGCTTCTGTGTGACGTGGCCTCACTTATGTAAGTTTAATAAAGATGTCTTTTCATATTTCAGCTTCTGTAAAGTTCTTTATATTAATAAGATCCCTGAGTTGAAGATTAGATTTACTTCACAACGATCAGAAGCAAGCTCCCCCCACCCGACAGACCCATCCACCAGAGAGCCCAGAAGACACAGCCACTGAAAACCCACCGAGGAGGACCAGGCCCCAGGGCAGGGATGACCAGCACCAACCACCAGGGCCGACCCAGGACAGCAGCCCAAAAAATCCAACACGGAGAAGGAGTCGGGGCACAGGGACAGGCCAACAGGCCAGGACTTTTTGAGGCACCCCCAGAGAAAGCAGAAGACACCTGCATGTAAACCCGGAACCAAGCCCAACGAAGGCACGGCTGAGGCCAGAAGGAAGCAGGCCCAGCAAGCACCATAATACCAGCCACCTAAAAACCAACCAGAAGGACGAGGCAGAGAAACACAGACCCCACCAGGACCGGAAATGGAAGGGGGGGACCAAAGGCCAGAACCCCAGGGACACAACCCCTCCACCAAGAACAAGACCAACAACGGGACCCGACCTAAGCAAAGCAAGAGACGAACTCCCACAGACCCGAACTAGCCAAGAAAAGGGTGAGGCTAACTCCCAAGGCCACAGAGACAAGGAAAACCCAAATACCAAAACAGGACCAACAGGGAAGACCCCGCCCCACACAGCACACACCAAGGCCGACACCCATAACCACAAACGCGGGGTCCACCGAAGGTGAAAAAGACAGGACCAAAGAAGACCAAGCCCCCCGGCCACTGAATTGGAACCCAGGAGCCCGGAAGGGAGGAAAAAAAAACAATCGAACAAACAGCAGACCAACCGGCCCAGTGGACAAAAGACAACACCAAGGAACCACCACAAGGGAGCTCCAAGACCAGCTGCAGAAGGGCCACAAGAGCAGGAGAGACAAACAGGGAGCCCACAGCCCAACCCTGCCGA
The DNA here is from genome assembly GCA_963921515.1 of Calotriton arnoldi. Lineage (NCBI taxonomy): Eukaryota > Metazoa > Chordata > Amphibia > Caudata > Salamandridae > Calotriton > Calotriton arnoldi. The sequence goes on along the minus strand of CAWUFW010001597.1, from coordinate 35,729 downwards.
CAACCCACAGGCCCCCAAGAAGCTAGCAGATTGACCAACAAACAAGCCAGCCAAGACAGGAGGCCACCACACCCCAAACTACTGAGGGCAGAGAGAAAGACACAGGAACCAGCCACAACCAAGCCCCCCAGGGAAACAAAAAGCGTTAGGAAGCAAGGGCAGAAGCCAAACAGCCTGCACCAGCACCCCAACGCCATGGTCCAGCCCACCTCGGGGTAAGGCAGGAGCAAAGCAGAGGCCATAGGAAAGGGCAAGGAAGCCAGGCACCCCCCTAGGAAGCCCCCAACCAGGAGATAAGGGCCGAAAAGAAACTGCCAACCCAACTGACACAGGCCAACGAGGGGCCAAACAAGGCACAGCGAGGTCAGTACAACCAGAGGCAGAGACAGGGACTCACCAGCAGACCGGAAGACTTGTGAAGTCACAACCCAAGCAAGAATGAGCCCTGAGGGCACACATGCCCACAACCCACGAGAGACTGGAAGAGGGACCGGGCAGAAACCGGACTAAAGCAGACACAGCAACAGCAGGGCCACCAAAAACCCAGGAATACCAGGCACCGGAGACACCAGAAGCCCAAATCCATCCCCCGAACCACAACGCACCGACCAGAAAAAAATCAGCACTAAGGCACACAGGAACCCCAAAGGACCAAGCCCAAATGGCAAAACCAAGACCCAAGCAGAAAGGGACAGGACCCTGCCAACTCCGCAGGGACCGAAACCCAGCCACAGAAGCACCAGGGATGCCGCAGGCAGAAACCCTGCCACTGAAGACAGAGACCGTGCAGCGGAAGCCAGGGACTCCAAGAAACACCGACCGCGAAGCCCCAGAGCCCAGAAGCCCACAGCAGAAAGAAGGGGAGAGAAAATAACCACACAGACACCACCCGAGGCCAGCAAACCCCGACAGTACCACAGCCAAAAGAACAGCCCCACCAGCCAGCCACATGGGCCCTGAAGCCAGAGCGCCAGGGCAAAGCCCAAAAACCAGCCCTAAGTCAACCCGGGGCACCAGGGACACCCGAGCACAACTCCTGAGCCACCCGCCACCCTAAGGGCCGCAGCAAAGCAGGGCCAGAAAAGAGGCACACCCCAGCAAAGGGGAACGCAGGCAGACACCAGACCACCCAGGCCGCCACGCCAACGCCCCCACCAGACACAAGCAAAAGGGGAGACAAAAAGGAGCAGCAGAAGCAGAAGTGAAAAGACAACTCAAAATACCCAGCCCTCACTGGCGGCAAAGGACCCGGCAGGAAGGAAGCCATGGACCCCAAATTGGCCAAGGCACACTGAAGGAATGAAAAGAGGGGCACAACACAGCATCCACCCCCAGGAGAGGCAGACACAGCACCCTGCCGTCAGCCCACACCAGCCAGCCCTGGCGCCCCCCCATAACCACAGCAGAGGGCAACAGGCAAACCCCTACTCCGGCCACCAGGCACAGCAGGGGTATCACCAGCACAGCCCCTGGGCCACCAGCCACCCATGGACAGCCGTTCGCGACCAAAGAGAGGGACCAGAGGCACATGCCACCCCATCGTGCTACAGCCCAATGGACCACACCAGGCCAAACGGGAAAGTACAACACCAAGCCCCCACTGGCAGCAACTGAACCTATGAAGCAGGGAGGCCGGGAACACCAAAATGCCCCATCATGCCTGCAAGGAATGCGACATACACCTAGGAAGGAAAGGAAAAAAAGGTGAGGAAAACAGCTATGCGGTACTCACCCCTGGGGCAGGCAGAATCCACACCTCACTGACTGTCCCCACCAGCTTGCCCAAGTGCACTCAAACACCCCGTCGCCGGTCCACCACCAATACATCATAATGGCCCACCAGGCATGCCAGGGGCACCACCAGGACAGCCGGAGCCGCCGACCAGCAACCACGGCGCTTCTTCCATCCCAGTCCAGCCACCAGGAAGACGCGCCCTGCAACACGGAACAATACTGTAGGACTGTCGCACCAGCACCAAAGGGCCGGCCGGCAACATCCGTGCCTCCCGGCAAGTCCGGCAGGCCAGAAGGCACAATGCAGCACGTCGGGTACAACCAAGCAGCCCGACGTAAGACCGCAGAAGACATTAGCAAGCAGCACCAGTAACCCCGGCCCATTCTGTCGGCAGACAGAAAAAAGAACAGGTGGAATGCTGGGTAAGTACTGCTTATGTAGTCCCAGTGTGAGGGGTAGGGTTAGTGTCCCAGCATTCCTCTGTTCTTTTTTCTGTCGGGACGAGGACTGGAGGGACGGGGGTAATTATAACCTTAACCCCTAGCCTCTATCAAGTTACGCTCTGTCCCCTGTTTTGCTATCTGAAATGTCTGCTTCTCACACTGGAATATAAAAACCAACAATGACATGACCACGTCCCTGATGATACCCATATACTTTCCCACTTGGATAGTCGAATGGGTTACAAACCACAATGCAGTGTGCATGAGGGTGGTCAATAATATTCGGCAAATGAATCTCACAAAGTCACAGATAATAGTTAATTAGAAAGACTGCCCACTGTGTGACAATTATGTGTGTCCCTACTCTGAGGAATTTACCCTGCAACGACTGGAATGTTTAAGAATGTGGTGGTGCTTGCTGATCTGGATTTGTTCTGAAACCTCAGATTCTTGCTCTCAACAGAAACTGCATTGTAGAACTTCATATTCTGCACTGTATCATGCAAGTTTTACTGTTCGCTCAAATTGTTTCATTGCTGAAAGCCTACAGTATCTGCAGAATAAACTACAAAAATAGAATTCATATATTGGCTGTTACGCATTTGAAAATTAGCATTTACAATACATCCAAAAGTCAAAGAAGTTGGTCACATGTCTCCTCCTTTTTGATCATTGTGCTTGCTACTGATCAATAAGGGCATCCATTTCAAGATCTTCTGTGTTACCCACATATCCTTGGGCACTTCTTCTCGAGGACGTGGTTTCAGATATATCCTGAGCCTCACTCTCTTTGCTCTTCCTTCAAATGCTTATTGAAATATATCTCTTCTAAACAGAAAAAGCGCACAACAGGTGCCCTCGGACCAAAGGGCTAAGCTCTGGGATTCACTATCTGAGTCAATGAGGAGCAAAAATAATCCCTTTAAATTCACAAAAAATACAGAAAACTCGATTTGTCATGGTTTAACATCTATGGGTCATTTTGTAATTTGTTCTATCAGTATATCTATCTTAGTTTCTCCACACTGTAGAAATTCTTAGGGTAAATGTATGCTAGGAAAGAAAAATCAACACAACATAACACAAAACAAATTCGTTGGACTACAATTTTAGAAAATAATTGTTTTTTTCTTCCTCGTGAGATGACAATATGGGCAGAGTGTACTCATAAAGCTGGAGCTTCCTCTCTATCACATACTAGAGTAACAGATATGTCTGAAGTCAAACAATGACAGATAACACAACATTTTGTTCAGTGTAAGATTTGTGGTCTCCCAACACATTGAGGGGCATATTCACAAGGACTTATCGCCGAGTTATCGCCACCTTAACGCATCAAAAGTGGAGATAGATTTAACGCCCCATTCACAAGCGGGTGCAAACTGCAGACAACGCAAGTATTCCCGCGATAACTGCCGCAAAATTTACCTCCACGGGTGACACCACCAACTAACCCTAATGAGATGCAGAGTAGGCGTTCCCGTGCAAAAACACACGAAAACGCCACTACACCACATTCACAACAAACTGCCAGATCTGCGATGCGAACCAAAAACAGGCGATAAGCCGCGGTAGCAGCAGGGATTTAACACCTGCCTTCTGCTGGTATTAAGCAGGACGACTACCTGAAAGGGAGCCCAGCCCAGAGCCACATCTGAAGACCCACAGATGCCATGGAGACAATGATCATGCAGCTCGGAGACCCATGAGGGCCACAACACCCACCACCACCACCACCACTCCCAGCCCCTCCCCCCTCCCTGGACCCCGCACTCACCCGGGACAAACACATACCGTGCACGACACAAGAGCCACAAAAAGCGCATGATGTCGCACGACAACCAGAAACACGTGTGGTCAGAAGAACGAGAAACAGTCACTCATCATTGAAATAACAACCAAAAACTTTATTGAATACAACACAAAACACCAATGCGGGAGACTCCTATCGGGCCCGCCCGGGACAATCTTGATGTCACAGCCTGGAAAATAAAGCTTAAAATCAGAACGTGTGTCATGCCCACATCAAAGGAGCGAGACACAGAGAAACAGAGAAGGAAAGAAAGGCAGAGAGAGAAAGAGAGAGAAGGAAAGGAAAGGAAGGGAAGGGAGAGAGAGGGAGAGAGAAGGAAAGGAAGGGAGAGAGAGAGAAGGAAAGGAAGGGAGAGAGAGAGAGAGAGAAGGAAAGGAAGGGAGAGAGAGAGAGAGAGAAGGAAAGGAAGAGAGAGAGAGAGAGAGAGGAAAGGAAGGGAGAGAGAGAGAAGGAAAGGAAGGGAGAGAGAGAGAGAGAGAAGGAAAGGAAGGGAGAGAGAGAAAGAGGGAGAAGGAAAGGAAGGGAGAGAGAGAGAGGGAGAAGGAGGGACACTGCCGCCCCCGCGTACCCAGGCACCACTGCTCACCTGCTGCCACCAGTGTGTCTCCAACCACGTGCCGGTATACACTGCAAGCCACCAGGTCTGCAATCTGTAATCGAGGCCAGAGTCAATCATGGCAGAGTCCATCTCACTGCACATGGCAACAACGCCTGTTCGCCCCTGCGCACACATGCAGCCGCACCCTAGCCCCTCCCTCTGGCCAACGCTGGCTGTCCACCCTTGCGCACCCAGGCCCCACTGCTCACCTGCCACCAACGGTGTGTCCACCAGTGGGCACACCAGGTGCCCGTGCAAGCTCCAGGCCCAGGTCCCGCCACCATGGCATGATCCACATCATGCGGACCCGCACCGCGGCCCAGCAGGTCACACACATGACGCTCGGTCCTGAGGCATCAATGGCAGAGACCACATCAGTGCACACGTCATCATCGCAGGCCGCACACCCGCTCAGCAATTTCGGTGCCACCAACTCTGTGCAACCCCAGTCAGCGCCACGTGGTGGTAGGCCCGTGACGGTCACAAGGCTTCGGGTGCCACTAACCCTGTGCAACCCCAATCAGCGCCACATGGTGGTAGGCCCGTGACGGCTGCATGGCTCCGGGTGCCACTAACCCTGTGCACAACAAATCATGGGCCCTTTATGATTGAGAATCGTGGAATGTCCGTCATCCAGTCACCACCGGCAGTGGGGAATGTGACGTTGTCGGCCCCTTATATTGGCGGGGTCACATGGCCTGTGATGCCTGTGCCGGATGGGTGTGGTGTGTGTGCAAACCTGCCCTAAGGGAGTGGCCGTGACATGCCGACAACTAGACCAGCAACCTGCAGACCACTAGCGTGTAAACCTGCGACTTGTAGCTATGTGGCCCCCCCTCGGAGCATAAGCGGAGTGGTCTGGCCTGGCGTACGCTGGACCAGTGCAGGGCTTGCAACAATGACTCGGGGGCTCTGGGCGTGGGTCAGACCATGTCCAGACAAGGAAGTGACTAATGCGTGTGTCCCTGTTGTAGTGTCTACGGCACCCGGAACGCAATCAGCAATGTAGCACACTGTGACTGGAATCCCACTAGATGAGCTACATTGACGTTAGGGGGAATCACTGACCCTACATTCATCCACACATTCATACATGAATGAAGAAAGACATGACACAGCAGTGCATTTCTGCATGTTTAATGCACATCCAGTGGAGTTTTGCAGCTGGAGCAGTACAGGGCCATGCCAACCCCACTTCACAATATGGGCCCGTGGAGGGCCAGCCAGAGTCCATCGGGGAATGACAAGTACAGCGGAAGAGGAAGGGTACAGTCCGCAGTCTGGTCGCTGTGTCATTGGTCACCAAACAGGATATGGCAGTCCATGTCGCGGTCCAAGGTGAGTGCAGCAGAGTGCATCAGGGGTCAGTGGAAGGTCATGGGGCCATGTGCGGCACCAAGCGGCCACAGGCCAGGTGGCGGACATGAATGCTAGTGCCTCCTTCTGATCTCAAGCCCATCCACGTCCTCGTCTTCGGATGTGTGCTCTGCCCCACCTGTGGGTGGTGCAGTTCCGGCTGCGGCACTGTGTGCCACTGACACATCAGGGGCCGGAGGTGGATTGTCGGCCGCACTGTGTGGCAGTGACACATCAGGTGCCGGAGTGGAAATGCCTGCCGCACTGTGAGGCACTGACACACCAGGGGGCGGAGATGTGGATGGTGTGGGGGCAGCAGCATTCATCTGTGCCACGCTTTGTGGCAGCAATGCCATGATGAGGATACGCAGGGCATGGTAGATCCCAGCTACATTTCGCTGATGTGCAGTGGTGGCTGCCATCCTTTCCGCCTCCATCCGCACCATGTCCTCCATGAGCCTCCGCATGTGTGCCAGCTCACGGCTGAGATCGCTGGAGCCACTCTGAGCGGATAGGTGTTCTTGTCTCCGAGTCATGACTCTAGCAATGTCAGCCAGGGCTCGTTGGAGACCATGGAGCAGCGTGTGGGTGTCCGTTAGGGACTGGAGGTGGTCCCTGATGGGACTCAGACACCCATGGATGGCGTCAAGTTTGGTAGCCATGTGGTCGAACCCCACCCGCACCTGCTCAGCCATCTCCCTCTGGCCCTCCAACACACAGCGTTGGAAGGCCATGTGTTGTTCGGGGGGGTCTTGGGAGACAGCCGGGATTGTGGGTGCCTCCTGCTGGGTGGTTTGTGGAGTGGGTGGGGTCTCCTCAATGCAGCTGGGCTGCCCTGGTCCTGGAGGTGATAGGCCAATGAGTTCAATGATGTCTTGGAGGGCTTGGGTGTCGATGCTGGTGGTGTCCTCCTTGTCATCAGTGAAGAGTGGCTGGGACTGCTCTGCAGGAGGTGTTAACGGTGCCCCTGCAATGTGAAGGGGAGATGCTGTGTTACAATGTGTCCACATGTATGTAGCCACATGGTACATGTTCACATTCAGACAGCATGGCCATGTACATTGTGACAGTCTGTAGATCAGGGCCATGATCCAGAGTCATTGTGGGTGTGCACTGTGCTCTGCTTGATTGTGCATGTGTGCCATTGTGGCCATCTCACCCCGTCCCCCCAGTACCTGGTGGTTACTCACCCTGTTGCTGTTGTGTTGTGTCATGTCGAGCAGTGTCCGGTGCCCCGACTCCTGCCACGATCTCCACAATGATAACTGTCGACACCAGCTCCTCCATGTCATCCAGCTCCAGCTGTGGCACTGGGCTCCCACCTCCAGTCTGCATTGCTGCCTTCTGGTTGCCTGCGAGTTTCTCCTTGGTTTTGCGCTTGATGTCAATCCATCGCCTCTTGACCTCGTCCATTGACCTCTTGTGCTCTCCGACGGCATTCGCCTTGTCCACGATGGACCGCCATATTCCATTTTTGGTGCCCAATGACACATTGGAGGTGACGAACAGTTGTTGATGGTGTTCTATCACCTCCGTGACCAGGATCCTATTCTCCTGCGGACTGAACTTTGTCTTCCTCTTCTTCTTGTCCTTGCCCTTCCCTGTCCCCGAGGTCCCAGGCTGGTCGTCCGGGGTGCTTGTGGGGTTCCGCTCGTCCTCTGCGCCTGCTCCGGCTGCCTCCATGGTGCTTCGGTGTTGGTCATTTTGTGTTTGTGTGTTTTTTCTACTTTTGTAGTGATTTTCCCGCCTGCCGTGTGGCTATGGCAGGCCTGGCGCTGCTTATCGCAGATTTCCTCATCGCGGGTTGGCACATCGCATGTTTTTTTGCGTTGGGGTTTGGGTTTTTATCACGGTCGCAATTGTTGTATCGCGGATATTGTCCGCGTTTTTGGGAGACTATTGCATGGTAACGCCGTGTTGTGAATTCCACGTTAACACGGGGTTATTTTCCCGCGATAGACTGCGATGTGTAAAGTTGCGTTAACATGTTTTGGAGGTGTTTAGCGCACGTTCTTGTGAATATCCCCCTTACAGTTTTGGGCTGTGCTGAAAAATGTGCAGGAACATGTAGAGAAGCAAGCTCCATGCTATTTATGGTGCTATATGTGAAACAAAGAGGCTCTGCAGCATGGGGGCTATTAGTGGGCTCTATGGAAGTACTTTTTACAAGATATATTAGGGTATCCATTGGCTTGTTTCTGTGCCATTCCACATCAAGGCCCAGCCTTCAGCACTGCAACAGCATCATGTGAGACTTATACCCCAACACATAAAAGAGCTATATACTGAGCTGTGAGAGGCGGTCTAGCTATTGCTCGTGTCATGACCCCTCACCCATAGGCAATAAAGGTGGGTTCTTCCAAGCTGTTATCTGTTCTCTAAGGAGGCATCCTATAAAATATCGGTCCAGAGTCTTATGGGACAGTAAACATATTTTAGAAGAATGTTTTGTTGCAGCTATGTGCATGGCAGGAAAACTGGTTTTTATGTGATCCCATAAGAGCACCTCCCCCCCAAGTTCAAACTCCGCCCTAATGGGCGACTAAAGCCTTGACGTGGTTATAGAGCTCTCTGATTGAGTGTATGTGCAGAGTATTTCACGTCGTATTTATTTGTTTAATATCTGTTTACAACATCTAATCTAATGTTTACACATATCAATTTTCCTTCAAAATCCCTACAGGTGCTTCATCGAATAACTTGCATCCATACATTCATCCACTCAGTTCCATCTCTATACACCACCTTCGAAAGCAAAGAGTCTACCAAGTAAGTCTGCGGATTTAAGAAAGAAGGGAATTTCAGCAATAAATGCCCCAGCGCTTCAATGTTCCTTCTTCACTAGCCCTCTCATGCTTAGGCAATGATAGGGCTGCTCTTTCCTACTTCAAAACTGGCAATAATGAAAATATGAGCATCATTTTCCTGGCAAAATTACTATTCAATACTTTAAATACACTTGAGTCTGATTGCTGCTAGTGCTTGCCCATTTTTAACACAATTTTAATAATAACTAAAAAGCATTATGATCATTGATAACCATACGTTGGCATACTTTACTTTATCTTGGGCTGTGAGGGCAGTTAACTCATCCTGGACAGTGGTCAAGAGTGTATCAGGCTGGAATTTTACATATCAAATAGCCAGTTAGAATGCATTATATAGGCAATAAAGGATCTACACACAGTCAACATCTAGTTCTAGCCAGAGTGCCTCCAGATGGATGCCTGCACAGGTACCACTTCAGCTTTGTGGGCCCTTCTCAGAGTGGCACATTAAGGAATATATAATTCACGTTAATCTGTACAAAGCATTTGTACTTAAGACGCAGCACGAAAGGCAGCTCTGTGCAGCTTACAAACGATGAGACCTTGGACTCCGAATAAAGTTTTCTTTATGTATTTAATTTTTGCCCTAAAATGACCCTAAACTACCATAATCCCGATTTACATTGTGAGTAGGAAGACCATGTAGATCACTTTATAATCAGTTTGAAGGTAAAGCTTTATTGTGAGACAGATTTAAAATCACGCCACGTCCTACAAGGAAAGTGCGAGAGCCCCTGCTGCACAGCCTTGTTTACAGTCACATGTTCTGCCCCTTCCAGATATGAAAGGCCTGGAGGCAGCGTGCAGTTCAGAGATATGAAGGCCTGTGCGGTATTCATGCAACCTGGACTCTGGTAATTCATTGATTTGTCTACAGGTGAAACAGGAACTCATATGAGCTTCTCAAGACCTCGCATTCCCCTAGGAGGCTTTTTAGTGGTTTCCATTTCATGGAGTCTTTAGGCTACGTAGAGGTTTCAAAACTTCTCCCAGGCAAAGACGCACTTTAATTAAAAAAAATATGTCTGCACGTAGCAGAAACTGGAAATTTTATCTCTACATAAATCGAAATGTTTCCAGTTCTAATTTCTTCACACAAATGATTGATACTTAAACAGCCATCTGCTTTTACAATATTTCATGCACCACGATGAATGGATCCAGATGTGCCACTAGATACAGAAGTGTGCCACTTGAATTTGGGACTAGATATTTAATTAGTTCCTTATTATATTTTTGCAGCTGTTCCAGAATAGGCCTGGGGCTGTCCTGTTCATCTGAGAATCCATACTTCTGGACTGATCAACAGGTTCAAGAGAGACAGCCGGTGCCAATCTCTTATCTGCCTAGAACTAACTCCAAGAATAGACATAGGATGTGAAGAAGATTCTTAAAACAAGACTGCAGTTTCCAAACTGTATTTCGCCAGTCTTAAAGAAACCATCCACAAAGCAAGGATTTTATTCTGCCATTGTGCTGCTATTTTTGACCCAGACACTCCAGCAGAATATATGGCAGGAACACATATCCAAAACTGAAGGGGCCTCATTTATTAGATTTTGGCGCAGGGCAGCACCACAAGGAATCTTGCTGCGCTGCCCTACATCAAAAGAAAAGGGCAGGAATGCACTGTATCGATAAAATACGGCACATTCTTGTCCTTTTCCCGAGCGCTGTCGCACAATGGGCTGCCATGCGCCAAAGCAGGCACCCTTGCACCATGGTGCAGGAGTGCCTGTGTTGCATGGCTGACTGATTAGTGCAGGAAGGATCACCTTCCTGCACAAAATCATTCAAATCAGGCGAATTCCTCTTTCTATGTGTGCTGCTGAATCCAGCACACATAGAAAAAGGAAAAACGAGGAGAAATGAAAACATTTCTCCTCGTTCTGCCTCCCTAACGCCACCCCTGGGGTGAGCTTAGATTCAGACTCATTCCAGGTTTATGATTTCTCGTAAATCCAGGAATGTGTCAGATTCCATGCCTCTTTCACACAGTGTTCTGTATGAAAGAGGCACATATTTACAAGGCCATGAAATGCCACATAAAGTGGCTTTTGGTGTCCTTGTGAATGATGCGGGGCACATTGCACCACTGGAACATCAAAAAAGTGACTTCCGGTGCCATATTTCTTAAGACCCACATAATTTTTGCGTCTCTCATCTCAAAATGATATCTTATTAAATGCATTTCAGAATGATGTTTTTGAATGTTGATGTGATGTTCCTTTTATATTTTGGCTTCTGGTGTTTTTTTTTATCTTGTGCTCTGCAATTCCACTTTGCTAATGCTGTTTTGATTTGATCGTTTTTGTTGCACAAACTGAGGTAAACAAACTGTCCCACTCCCTAATGCTCCTATTTTTCAGTCTTAGCAGAGCCAACGAACGCAGTGGTGTATGTGTTAATTAAGGGAATATTATTCACAGTTTTAACTTCACTTTAAAATGAATACCAAACACAATTTGTGGATAGAGACACCTGGGGGTAGATTTTCAACCATTTTGCGCTGAGTTTTGTGACACTAACCAACACAAATGTTTTTTTATGAATATATTTTCCAGCGCAAAACTTGTTTTGCGTTGGAAAGTACCCTAAAAGTAATGCAAAGCATTGTTTTTCGTTACTTAGCATCAAGGGGGAGTTACATGGGTGGTACATGGGCGTTCCCATCCAACCACCCTTGCGTTTTGACGCAAAACCCTATCTACAAGCAATTATAGGCAGGGTTTAGAGCGAAAAGTTAACGCCATCTGAAAGGAGGCATTAAGAGGAAAAAAAAAATATTTCTCCTTTCTTTTCTACTTTGCATGAGTGCTGCGCTGTGCAGCACACATACAAAGTGGGAAAAGTGTCTTTTTTGAAAATATGACCCCTGGTTTTTTAAAAATCCACAGAAATTGAGGGATTTGCATTTTAAAAAGCATTTATTCACACCTGTGGAATGTATTTTCTTGTAATAACGATAAGCAATTATAACAATATAGAACCAAAAACGAGAATGGTGATGAGACAAAATAAAATGTAAATTGCTTGAACGCAGTGAAAGAGAGAGTTATGCCAATCTCAAGCAACTAGGCATGGTACCAAATTCTGATGAAAAGACAACCTGAAGATATAAGTATGATTTCTAGAAGTGACATGAGAGAAATTAATGAATACATGTAAATCTTGTGTAAAACAAGCTAATCTTAATATTTTGTTGTTTTAAATTGCAACATCGATCTGCGTGCACTGTGTCACTATTCCAAAAGAGTCATTTACATAGGGCAGATTTCACTCATACAAAGGCAGTGAAATTCAGCAGTTATAGTTACCTGAGCTAACTATAACTTACGCCCCTGCAATGCACTGCATATGACCCCCACATATTACATCAATCCTGACATGGTCAGTGACATCACTGATGACATCTCAAATGACACCACTGATGACATCATACACAGAACCACTCACACCTACTCACCCCCATATAACCGCTTGTATGCTCACTCACACACCTGCACACCCACACAACCACCAACATACCCATTCACAGACCTACACGAGTACTCACACACCCACTTACTCCTGCATACAGCCACTCACACACCCACTCACTCACTCGTACAGCCATTCACATCACCATTCATTCACCCATACAACCACTCATACAACCAGTTACTCACCCATACAGCCAGTCACAAACACACACTTACAAATACAGCTACTCACACAGACACACACACTTATTTACCTACAGTCACTCACACACCCACTCACTCACCAAATCAGCCTCTCAACAAAGCCACTCACTCACCCATACAAGCCCTCACACACTTACTCACACAACCACTTACATACCCTTTCACACATCCATACAAGCACTCACACATATCCGTACCCACCCATACAGCCATTCACATAGACACTTACTCCCCAATACAGCCACTCACACACCAACTCACTTACCCACACAGCCACTTACACACCCAGTCACTCACTCATACAGCCATTTAGACACACTCTCCCTCACCCCTAGTCACTTCACACTCACTTACCCACCCATAGAGCCACTCACATCACCAGTCTGCCACCCATAAAGCCACTGACCCAGTATACTACTTGAACTTTTGTAGTACATTAGAATATTAGTTATACATTAGTATATATTTTATTAGTTATTAGTTATACATTAGTATATATGTTTAACAATGTTTTACACTTACTGGATGGTGTCATCAGTGATGTCATTTGAAATGTAATCAGTGTTGTCACTGACCATGTCATGAGTGATGTAATATGTGAGGTCATAAGCAGTGCATTGCGAGGGCGTGAGTTATAGTTAGCTCAGGTAACTATAACTGCCAAATTTCACTGGTTTTGGACGACTGAAATCTGAGCCTAACTATAACGTCCCTGTAACCTTCGACTTGAGCCGAGTCCCAGAAAAAAAGTTTAAAAAAAAGAAAACTGGGTAGGGTAGGAATACCATGAACCCCCAGGCCTCTTGGGGGGGTCCCACAGGGCTAGAAAAAACCCACCAGACTAGATTGGCTCTCCGATCCTCACCACCTTTGCAGCCCCTGCCACCACTTGACCAGTTGCTTGGCAGCTGGCTGAATACAATTTTCCCAGCCTACAACACTAGCGTGTCGCAGGCCTCACCCCACAGTCCCACCCATTGCCCCGCCCACCCCCGGGCTACTTAATGCTGGCCGCTGTGCAGTATTAGCAAGCCTTTGTTTTTTTACGACCCCGCTCTCCTGCATGACCTGGGAGCCTGCTGAACTCCCGGCCTCAGTGTGAATCCTGCCACTAGACCAGATTGGGTGTCTGATCCTCGCTGCCTTTGCCGCCCCTGCAACCATGCGACCAGTTGCTAGGCAACCGGCTGAATGCCATTTTCACGGCTTAAGACACTAGTGTGTTGCAGGCCTCGTGCCACACTTCTGCCCAGTGCCCTGCCCATCTCCCAGGTGTGGCATTAGCGAGCCTGTGTTTTTCTACGACCACGCTCTCTTGCGTGACCTGGGAGCATTCTGTACTCCCGGCCTTGACGTGAATCCTGCCAACAGACAGGATCGGCTCTCCGGCCTCGCCCCACAGTGCTCCCGCCCACTGCCTGCCCACCCCCCAGGCTGCTTAATGCCGGCCGCTGAACTGCTTTAGCGAGCCTTTGTTTTCTATGACCCCACTCTCCAGCATGACCTGGGAACCTGCTGAATTCCCAGCCTTTACGTGAATCCTCCCACCAGACTGGATCAGCTCTTTGATCCTTGCCGCCCTCGCAGCCACTGTCACCATGCAACTGGTTGCTAGGCAACCAGCTGGATGTCATTTTCCCAGCCTACAATGCTTGTTCGTCACAGACCTCGCCCACACAGTCCCACCCACTTCCCCACCCACCCCCAGGCCACACATTGCCGGCCGCTGTGTGGCCATGCCATCGCATGCCAAAGGCAAGCTGGTCTGCACCCACCTGCACTCTGACTGCACCCAGTGCCAGAACCCCTGGCCCACTGACCATCCACATCTACTCCAGTGCCGCTCTCCGAGGAATGGACCCAGGACGTTGCAGCACACTTTGCTGCACCTGCTCACCCACAGACACCAAAGGAGCTTTCGACTGGCACCATTGTCACTTCACCATCCACTCCATGGAACCACGGGCCCCCACAAAGACCACCAGCCCAAACTCAAGGATGCCTCAGCTCCTGACATAGCCACTGCCACTCCAACTGGCTACAAACTGACCCACAGGGACCAGCGAGTCAGACATGGGTGAGGAATCGCCATCATCCACAAGGACACCATCAAGCTCACCACCTCTGGTGACCCACCTGCATCCGACATGGAACACCTCAACTTCCACCTCCAAGCCAATGACCACTCAACCAGAGGTACCCTTGCCTACAGACCACCAGGACCCTAACTCCCCTTCTGCAACTACATCACAGAAATCATCGCCCCCTCACCTTGGAAACCAAACATTAACTCTTCCTCAGTGACCTCAACTTCAACCTAGTAGACCTGTCAGACACCAACTCAACCACCCTGCTAGACTCCATGCACAACCTCGGCCTCAAACAGTTCATCACCAACCCCACGCACACCGCCAGCCACACCTTCGACCCCAAATTCACATCCAGTGACAAAATCCGGCACAGCCACACACCAAGCTTACCTGGATGGACCGCACCATCTTTCATTTCACCATCGATATTAACTGACAGGCCACCATCACCCCACCCCCCACCGGCCGCTGCAGCTGGAACACCATTACAGAATCCCAATGGATGACCACCTTGACCATCACCACCCTCCACACATCCGACGACGTCAATCAAGCCGCCCCCACCTATCAGACTGGATCACCACTAGCTCTGATTCCATCACTCCCATCAAAACCCTCAGCAACAAAAGAACCAGCAAACGCGCCAACTGGTTCACCCCCGAACTCAAAGCATAAAAACACAAATGCAAACCTCTGGAGAGACACTGGTGAGCCAGCAAAGACCCAGGTGACTGCACAGCATTCAAAACTGCCCTCGAATCCTACCACCATGCCATCAGAGAAGCCAAGAAAGCTGCACTCGCCACCTGCCTCCAGGCCACCAACCGCACCAAAGAACTATTCCACATCATAAAAGAATTCTCTTCCCCAGACACCATCTAAAACACCATTCAGCCCTCCCAATCCCTCTGCAACTCACTTGCCAACTTCTTCCACACCAAGACTGCCAACATCTACAAGTACTTCAAACCTCAACTGCTGCAGCCTGATCTCCCTCCTCCTCCCACCACCCTCCCGCCATACCTCATGACAGACTAGATACCTCTCTGCATCAAACCCACATTCTACATCATGTCCCCCACCCATTCCAGAGCCTCAACCAACCCCTACCCACACCACGCCTTCAACCTCAGACACAAAGTAATTGGACCCCCGCTCACCAGTATCATCAACTCAGTGTTCATATCCGCCATCTTCCGGAATCCTGGAAGCATGCTGACGTTAAACCACTTCTGAAGAAACCCACAGTGAACCCATCAGACCTCAAGAAATATAGCCCCATCTCGCTCCTCCCCTTCTAGGCCAAAATTATGGAGAAAGCCGTCAACCACCAACTCATTACCTGGAAATCAACCACCTGTGTGGCCCCTCCCAGACCGGTTTCCACTCAAACCAAAGCACTGAAACTGCCATTATAGCCACCAGGGGTGACGTCTGAGCCAACCTTGATCACGGCAACTCAGCAGCCCTGATCCTCCTCGACCTGTCAACAGCCTTCAACACAGTCTCCCACCACCTCCTCATGCAGAGACTTCACTGCATCAACATCCATGGCAACGCTCTCAAACTGCTATCTTCCGTTCTCACTGGGTGCACTCAGAGAATTTACCTCCCACCGTACAGCTCTATCCCCAAAAGCATCATCTGCAGTGTACCCCATGGCTCCTCATTCAGCCCCACAATGTTCAACATCTACATGATGCTGCTGGCACCCATCGCCCACAGCCATGGCTTCAACATCATCTCCTACACAGACGACAACCAGCTCATACTCTCCCTCACGAAAGACACAGAGACCACCAGAGCAAACTTCAAGAACGCCATGACTGACATTTCCGACTGGATCAGAGCCAATTGCCTCAAACTGAACTCTGACAAAACTGAAGTTCTCCTCTTCGGAAGACCACCTCACGCACACCTGCAATGTCCTCAACAGCACAGGACCAGAATACCTGAACAACTACCTGACCTTCCATCAGCCTACCAGACACCTGCTGTCAGCCTCCCTGGCCCTTGGCCCCATCTCCCAAATCCGTCACACCCTAGCCAGTAGACGCACCTTCTCCTACCTTGCCGCCACGGCCTGGAGTGATCCACCTCCGAACTGCTACCTCCCATGCCAAATTCAGGAGTGGCCTCAAGACCTGGCTCATACAAATACTTATTGATTGATTGATAAAGTCCCTGTAACCTTTTTTTCAGTGAATTTTTTAATTCTATTCATTTACTAACTATAACGTACCTGTAATCTTTGTTTTTTTCAGTGGATATGTATATATAGTTAGGGTGATATTTCACTCGTACAAAACCAGAGAAATTCGACAGTTAAAGTTAGCTCAGCTAACTATAACTCGTGCCCCAGCAATGCACTGCTTATGACTTTACATATTACTTCACTCTTGACATGGTCAGTGACATCACTGATGGCATCACTGATGGCACCTCAAATGAAATATCACCCTATCTATAACGTCCATCTAATCCTTGTTTTTTCAGTGAATTTCTAAGTTTTTTAAAAATTCTTTTTCCTAACTATAACGTCCCTGTAACCTTTAGTTTTTTTCAGTGAATTTCTAAGGTTTTTAAATGCTAATTGTTAACTATAAAGTTCCTGTATCCTTTGGTTTTTTAAATTTCTAAGGTTTTTTTAAATTCTATTTGTTAATTGTAAGGTCCATTTGTTTGTAAGTGAACCTCTAAGATTTTCATACTTTCTTTCTATAATTAGATATTGTGTATTATATTTACATAATACACCACTTATTTTTTGATTTCATATGTGTTTATCAGAAAATAATTTAATGATTGGTATTATTTTCAACAATTTTTAAGTCGGCACAACATTGTTGCATTTACAGTGGAGATTCTGTCAGCAGTAAATCTATTTCACAAACTGAAAAATACACTTAAATAGATTTTTTAAATAAAGTTTAACTCTAAATATTTACTAATATATTGTTTTAACTTTTCTTTCTGTGATCGAAATAGGAGAAAGCTACCTTTACAAAAAATGTTTATATGCTCGACTACCGACATCGTCGTCCCGGTGACCTTGGTTGTTGCGAACAGCGTGTGGTTTATACTAAGGCTGGGCGTAGTTCGCGAAGTAGTGCTTCGCGAAGCTACGCAAAGTGCAGTTCGCACTACGCGAGCTTCGCGTAGCACTACGCGAACTGCGTAGTGCACTGTTCGCAATGATTGCACAGTGCCGGATGCTTGTCCGCACTGTGCAATCATTGAAAACGGCAACTTGCACAGTGCGAGCTAGTCTTTACTGCCGCTCGAGTAGATTTTTACTCGAGCGGCAGCTTTCTCAACGCGACTGGTAGTTTCTCATCGCGAGCGGTCGCGAGCATACGCGACCACTCGCAATGAGAAACCTGACCTCCCCGCGTTGAGAATCTCGCCGGGAGGTTTATTTTCCACGCTCGCGATCGGCAACTTGATGTTGCTGATCGCGAACGAGGAAAAAGTCTCGCCGGGATAGTCATTTTGCTTGCTCGCGGTCGCCAACTTGACGTTGAGGACCGCGAGCAAGCAAAAATGACCGCGGCACTACGCTACGCGTGTTTGCACTGTGCTACGTGCAATTCGCGTTGTGCGAAGTAGCGCACACTTCGCAAACTACGAGAGCGTAGCGTAGCACTTCGCCCAGGGTTAGTTTATACAAACATATATATAGACATATTCTATATTATTGGTTTATACAAACATATATATAGACATTTTCCACAGTATATTTAATAGTAGAGCTTTATTAGTGTACTTTTCAAACTCATATTTGTCTAGTGAGTTACAGAATATCACCTCCAAGCACTTTTTCCCTTTTCTGCAAAGACAGAGGAATTCGCGATGAAGTCAGTAATCGCGGAAAGCGCTTGTATTTCAACAACTCTGAAACTTATATATAGAGGTATTGTGAATACGTTTAGTATAGCTGTTCACTATTATAATATTGAAAGTTATGCTTTTCTACCCATTTTTAAACAAAACTACTTTAACCTTATATTTTGCATTTTTGCTTCACCGTGGTAACCGCGACTATTTCAGTCACCGCGAATATCACATGACCGGGAAACCAATGAATATTATTGGATAATATGCTTTTCAGCAAAATCAATAGGAAGTACACACCCACTCCTCCTTCTTGAATCTTCTTTTACAGAACTTCATTCTGAGCATGTTGATTTATTTTGCTGGGCAAACCTTTTGGTCTTTTTTCTATCAGAAATGGCATCACAGCAAGGAGATGGGGGTCAGCAGGAACTACAGCTGGACCAGGATGTGGAGGAGGTGGAGACTGAAGATGTGGAAGAAGAGGAACCTCCACAAAAAAGAGCTGGTGTGGCATGGGATTTTTTACAATCACATCAGGTGAATCAAAAACAGCTGCCAAACTTGTGCAATGCACAATCTGCAAGAAGACCCTCTCTAGAGGGAAGAACAAGAAATATTCATGTGAGACAACGTCCATGTTATAACATTTAAAAATCTGTCATAACAAACCTCTCCAACTGGTGATCAAGCAGAGGGAAGTTGGAGGACCATCTACTTCAGTGGCAGCAGCAACAATTCCTGGTCAGAAACTCACTTCTGAGGTACAGACTACTGCAACAGATATGGCTCCAGAGTTGTGAAGAATGGCCATGTACTGCATGGACTGTAGTGTTTTCATAAGTTCTGGTGAACAGAGTTTTACAGGTATTTGCAATGATGCAAAACAGCATACATGCTAATTTTATTCACCTTTTATATGTTTCGCACATTTTTCAGTGCAAGTTTTTTCTATTCCTGCTGTCCCATTTGCCATTTTTGTTATTATAAAAAATATCTTTTTTTTAAACTTTACAAAAGCCTTAAAAAAAAAAAAGGTTCTTATTGGAACCGCATTTTACAGTTAAAAAAGATAAAGTATGTATGTATGTTGGAATGAGTGTATGACTGGTATATGGATAATTGAATGAGTGCAGAACTGGTGCATGGATGCTACAATAGGTGCAGCAGTGGTGCCTGAGTGAATCTGTGATTAGATGAGTGCAAACGTGGTGATTGTACGATTGGATGTGTGCATGGGTAGTGCCTGGGTGAATGGGTGAGTGCATATGTAGTGCCTGAGTGGATGGATGAGTACAACGGTAGTGCCTGAGTGAATGGATGAGTGCTTGGATAATGCCTGAGTGAATGAATGAGTGCATGGATAGTGTGTGGTAGAATGGAGGAGTGCATGAGTAGTGCCTCAGTGAATGGATGAGTGCAAGGATAGTGCCTGGGTGATTGGATGTGTACAGGGGTAGTGCCTTAATGAATGGATTGAACGCATGTGTAGTGTGTGAGTGAATGGATGAGTGCAAGGGTAGTGCATGGGTGATTGTGTGGGTGCATTAATAGTGCCTTGGTGATTGGAAGAATGTATGAGTAGTGCCTGGGTGATTGGATGAGTGCATGGATAGTGCCTAGTGAGATTGAATGACTGCATGGGTAGTACCTCAGTGAATGAATGAGTACATGGGTAGTGGCTGAGTGAATGGATGTGCACATGGGTAGTGACTCAGTAAATGGATGAGTGCAAGGGTAGGGCCTGGGTGAATGGATGAGTGCATGGGCAGTGCCTGAGTGAATGAAGGAGTGCATGGGTAGTGCCTCAGTGAATGGATGAGTGCAAGGGTAGTGCATGAGTGAATGGATGAGTGCATGAATAGTGGCTGGGTGAATTAATCAGTTCATGGGTACTACCTGGGTGAATGAATGAGTGCATGGGTAGTGCTTGAATGATTGTAAGAGTGCATGGGTAGTGGCTGGGTCAATAGATGAGTGCATTGGTAGTGCCTGGGTGAATGGATGAGTAGACGTATAATGCCTGAGTAAATGCATTAGTGCAACTGTAGTACCTGGGTGAATGGATGAGTACAAAGGTAGTACCTGAGTAAATGGATGAGTGCATGGGTAGTGTGTGAGTGAATGGATTCATGCAAGGGTATTGCCTAGGTCATTGGATGAGTGCATGGGCATTTCATGAGTGAATGGATGAGCGCATGCATAGTGCCTGAGCAAATGGATGAGTGCAATGGTAGTGGCGGGGTAATTGGATGAGTGCATGGGTAGTGCCTGGGTGAATGGATCAGTGCATGGGTAGTGCCAGAGTCAATGGAAGAGTGCATGGGTAGTGCCTGAGTGATTGGATATGTGCATGGTTAGTGTCTGGGTCATTGCATTGTGCATGGATAGTGTCTGAGTGAATGAATGAGTGCAAGAGTAATGCATGGGTTATTGTAAGAGGGCATGGGTAGTACCTGAGTGATTTGATATGTGCCAGGTTAGTGCCTGGGTGAATGGATGAGTACATGGGTGCTGCGTGAGTGAATGAATGAGTACAAGCATAGTACCTGTGTCATTGCATGAGTGTATGGGTAGTGCCTGAGTGAATGGATGAGCACATGTGTAGTGCATGAGTACATGGATGAGTGCAAGGGTAGTGCCTGCATGATTGCATGTGTGCATGGGTAGTGCCTAGTTAAGTGGATGACTGTATGAATAATGCCTGAGTGAATAGATGAGTGCATGGGTAGTTACCTGATTGAATGCATGAGTGCAAGGGTAGTGCCTGGGTGATTGTGTGTGCATGGATAGTGTCTGGGTGATTGGAAGAATGTATGAGTAGTTCCTGGGTGATTGGATGAGTGCATGGGTACTGCCTGGATGAATGGATAAGTGCATGAGTAGTGCCTGGGTGAGTGGATGAGTGCCTGGGTAGGGCCTCAGTGAATGAAGGAGTGCAGTTCTAGTGTCTGGGTGATTGGATGAATGAATGGATAGTGCCTAGGTGATTGTAAGAGTGCATAGATAGTGCCTGAGTGAATGGATGAGTGCATGGGTACTGCTTGGGTAACTGGATTAGTGCAGGAGTTGTGCCTGGTTGATTGTATGAGTGTGTGAGTAGCGCTTAGGTGACTGGATGAGTGCAAGAGTAGAGCCTGGGTGATTGGATGCAAAGGTACAGCCTAGGTTACATAACTCGTGACATGGTCAGTGACATCACTGATGACATCTAAAAAAATGTCATTGAATATATATATATATATTCATTGAATAAAAATGACCGCGGCACTACGCTACGCGTGTTTGCACTGTGCTACGTGCACTCGCGCTGTGCGAAGTAGCGCAAACTTCGCAAACTACGCGAGCGTAGCGTAGCACTTCGCCCAGGGTTAGTTTATACAAACATATATATAGACATATTCTATATTATTGGTTTATACAAACATATATATAGACATTTTCCACAGTATATTTAATAGTAGAGCTTTATTAGTGTACTTTTCAAACTCATATTTGTCTAGTGAGTTACAGAATATCACCTCCAAGCACTTTTTCCCTTTTCTGCAAAGACAGAGGAATTCGCGATGAAGTCAGTAATCGCGGAAAGCGCTTGTATTTCAACAACTCTGAAACTTATATATAGAGGTATTGTGAATACGTTTAGTATAGCTGTTCACTATTATAATATTGAAAGTTATGCTTTTCTACCCATTTTTAAACAAAACTACTTTAACCTTATATTTTGCATTTTTGCTTCACCGTGGTAACTCGCGACTATTTCAGTCACCGCGAATATCACATGACCGGGAAACCAATGAATATTATTGGATAATATGCTTTTCAGCAAAATCAATAGGAAGTACACACCCACTCCTCCTTCTTGAATCTTCTTTACAGAACTTCATTCTGAGCATGTTGATTTATTTTGCTGGGCAAACCTTTGGTCTTTTTCTATCAGAAATGGCATCACAGCAAGGAGATGGGGGTCAGCAGGAACTACAGCTGGACCAGGATGTGGAGGAGGTGGAGACTGAAGATGTGGAAGAAGAGGAACCTCCACAAAAAGAGCTGGTGTGGCATGGGATTTTTACAATCACATCAGGTGAATCAAAAACAGCTGCCAAACTTGTGCAATGCACAATCTGCAAGAAGACCCTCTCTAGAGGGAAGAACAAGAAATATTCATGTGAGACAACGTCCATGTTATAACATTTAAAAATCTGTCATAACAAACCTCTCCAACTGGTGATCAAGCAGAGGGAAGTTGGAGGACCATCTACTTCAGTGGCAGCAGCAACAATTCCTGGTCAGAAACTCACTTCTGAGGTACAGACTACTGCAACAGATATGGCTCCAGAGTTGTGAAGAATGGCCATGTACTGCATGGACTGTAGTGTTTTCATAAGTTCTGGTGAACAGAGTTTTACAGGTATTTGCAATGATGCAAAACAGCATACATGCTAATTTTATTTTATTTTATATATGTATATATGTATGTATATGTGCCTGGATACCCAATAGGTGATATAGATATATATTACCTACTGGCAGTCGCCAGTAGGTAGTTATAGTTAGGACCATGTTTCCATAGGAAGTGTTTTTTTGACTTGCCTATATGTTTGTCACTGTTTGATGAATCTTCGCAACATTTTCTAAAAAAAGCAGACCCAGTGATTCTAGTTATGCATGGAAAGTTTTGAGGTTATTCATCAAGCAGGGGTAAAAAAAATAATGTATAAAAATGAATGGTCCGAAAATATCGTGAAGTGGATTAGATATATAGATGATTTGTTTATTGTGTGGAGGGGGGATAAACAAAGCGCTGAAAGTCTCATTAGTAGATTAAATGTGAATGATCTAAATTTGCACTTCACACATGAAATAAGTGCTAATAGTATTTGTTTTTTAGATGTAGAGACATATATTCAAGACAATTCCATACAGACACGTCTCCATCGAAAAACCTACAGCTGGCAATACTATATTACATTCTAGTAGCTTTCATCCGAAACATACCATAAGCAGTATCCCTTACGGAGAACTCTTAAGAATACGTAGGATCTGTAGTACTGATAGCGATTTACACCGAGCACAACAAAGCTGTAAACAACGATTTCTTGCTAGAGGCTATTCGGTACATAGCATAGATCAAGCCATAGAACGAACAAAGGCCAAATCGTGTGAGGACCTACTATTCAAACCATCTAAGAGCAAATTGAAATTAGCCACTAGGACTGATGATAAGGTTAGCAGTCCAAGGCTAATCCTAACATACAGTAAACAAAGAGATAACATTAGACAAATCATCAAAAAGAACTGGCACATGATCCAAAGTGACCCCATAATAGGGGATAAAATGCCTTCATCACCTATAGTCACTTTTAGAAAAGCATGCAGTACAAGTGACTATTTAGTCAGTAGTAGCCCCGAGCTGTCCAAAAATACCAGTTGGCTCAACAATCGTAAGGGTTTTGTCAGATGCACAATGTGTAATGCCTGTAAATATGGGGAGAATAAAACATCTTACAATACAGGCTTTAAAGATAAACCCATTAAAATCAATAAGTTTCTAACATGTAAATCAGAGTATGCAGTATACGTATTAGAGTGTACTTGCGGACTTAAATACGTGGGAAGTACCTGCCTCCCAGTACACAAGAGGATCTTACAACATCTAAGGGCTATATCCAATAATGATAGTTCATATCCGGTGGCCCGTCACTTCAACGAGATCCACAATAAAAATCTGACAGAGTTGAAGTATTACGTAATCGATAATGTTCCCCCTCTACGAAGAGGAGGGAACAGAGAAGCCATACTCAGACGCTTAGAAACTAAACTGATTTTAGAATTGGACAGCAAAAATCCGCATGGATTAAATACTACGGAAGATCTATATACATGGTTGTAAGCGAGGCAGTGAAATGGTTTTAAATATCTAACAACATATTATTGGATTTTAAAATAATAGGTTTATATATTTATGGTTTTTATTGTATACCTCCTCCCTCTCATAACAGTTTCTCTGTCATTCGTGTTCATGGGCTCATGACACAATGACATTGTATACACGCACGGTGACACTTTATATATTGTAACTTTTATGCTGGCTAGCATAAAAACACTTTCACTTTATTCGCACTAATTTGCACTTTATCATTGTACTGTATAGAATGATATAATAATTGGTAACACAACTAAATAATCAGGGTTAGGCCAAATATTTAACCATCTATTGACACAGTAAAATGTAAACCAGTTGTAACTCAAAAACCAACATTTATAATAAGGAAACCAGTTATTATATATTTATATAACAAAAATAATGTCTTTTAATGTAATCATGGCATGTTTTTAACTTGTATTTATACAGTTATTTATATTGCATATTTGCACAATGCATCGGTTTCCTAAATACCCTTATATATATAAAAATAGGGTATATCCACAATATATCGATGAAAACAATACGTTATTAGTATTTAAGACGTCGTTGGATGAGAGTTGTTTTATCATATTTTTACTGTCTTAATAAATGTATTTTACAGATATAACAGCCAAACCCATTTTATCATCTTATAAATTGAATTATTTTATTTAATGAACAAAATTAATGAAATAATACATGTTGCAACATAACCTATAAGCAATGCAGTACTTGATGTTGAAAGTATGTTTTTTATGTTCATTATAACAATTTAGCACACTGTCACTTTAAAAATGGGAGAAACTATGTGGCAAGTCATGTGATCAAGGGCTCTGTGAAGCCCAAAACGCGTCATGGCGGCCAATGCACGAAAAATAAAATAACGCAGCACAAAGAAAGTGGTGTCCGTTCCGTTTTTCCTTGGCAAGACAAGAAGGAGAAGGAGTTTCGAGAAATATATTGATATATGTATATGTGCCTGGATACCCAATAGGTGATATAGATATATATTACCTACTGGCAGTCGCCAGTAGGTAGTTATAGTTAGGACCATGTTTCCATAGGAAGTGTTTTTTTGACTTGCATATATGTTTGTCACTGTTTGATGAATCTTCGCAACATTTTCTAAAAAAAGCAGACCCAGTGATTCTAATTATGCATGGAACGTTTTGAGGTTATTCATCAAGCAGGGGTCAAGAAAAAGGGGGGTCAAAAATTGTATTTCACTTGTGAATTCCCACAAGGGTTTTGAACATGACTACAGCCCGAACCACTAGACGGAATTACACAGAATTTGGCAAAAATGTAGCTCATGGTTCGCAGATCACACTTTCAGTTAATCGGTCTAAATCCATTCAGTAGTTTGTGAGAAAGTAAAGTAAGTAAGTAAGTAAATTTCTGTTTTATATAGCGTGCGATTACCCAGGGGTGTCTTAGCGCTATCTGTCTGATGTCAGAGGGAAAAGTGATAATGAAGCAGAAGACTAAACTTGACCAATTTATTCAGTACAGAGCCAGGTCTTCAACTACCTCCTAAGCTGCAGAGGGATGGGTTGGGAGCGTAGAGTTAGTGGCAGTGAGTTCCAGAGATTACCCGCACAAAAGGCAAACGTCCTACCACCCTATCTTGCTTTTTTTCTGGGGACAGTTACCATTCTAGCTGGGCTGGAACTTAGGTACCTGCTGGGCGTGCACCAAGAGAACAATCTCTGAAAGGATGCTGGACCGGTCCGATGAAGGGCTTTGTGGACCAGGCACAGTGCTTTGAAAATAATCCTCTTCCTGACAGGGAGCCAGTGCAGACCATGCAAAGACTGAGAGATGGGCTCAAACTTTGGAATTTTTTTAAAAGCATTCTGGCAGCTGCATTTTGTGAAGATTGAAGTTTTTCTCACCAGATGCTTATAAATGCCCATATACAGAGCACTGCAGTAGTCAATCTTCGAGATGATGAGTGCCACCATCACTGTCTTTTGTAAGTCCTGAGGAATGAATGGAAAGATCTTCTTTAGGATCCTAGCACAAAAAACCTGAGGAGTTGGTCTGGTTTATTTGTTCCGAGAAATACAGTTTGGTGTCAAAGATGACACCCAGATTTCTCAGTTTTTGAGCTGCAAAGGGAGAGGGCCTTGCTCAGAGGGCCACCAGAAGGTGGTCTCATTTCCAAAAAGCAAGACCTCAGTTTTTTATGAGTTTAGCTTCAACCAATTACTTTGCATCCAGTTTGCAATGTGAGGCATGCCGATCCAGACATTTTTGCCTCCTCTTTAACGTCAGCTGACGCAGACACCACAATTTGTGTGCCATAGGTGTAAGAGAAGACTGCAAGACCATAACTGTGCATGAGATTAATCAAAGGGGGCACATAGATATTAAAAAGTGTAAGGCTCAGAGAGGACCCCTGTGGGTAACTGTAACCTTTGATAGTGAGTGTGTGAGTGAGTGAATGAGTGTCTCAGTGGGTGTGTGAGGGATTGTGTGAGTGGATGTGTGAGTGTCTGTATGGATCTGGGGTGGCTGCATAAGTGTCTCACTGGGTGTGTGAGTGGGTACATGAGTGAGTGGATCAGTGAGTGGGTGTGTGAGTGTCTCAGTGGGTAGCTGAGTGGGTGCATGAGGTTCTGAGTGAGTATCTCAGTGGGTCTGTGAGTAGGTGTGACTGTCTGAGTGGGTTTGCATGTGACTCCATGAGTGTGTGCGTCAGTCTGCGAGTGAGTGCATGAGTGTCTGAGTAGGTCTGTGAATGGGTGCTTTAGTCTCTGAGAGTGTCTGTGGGCGGGTGTGTAAGTTTCTGAGTGAGTCTGTGGGTGGTTGTATGAGTGTCTGAGTGGGTCTGTGAATGGGTGAATGTGCCTTTTTTATTTTTTTTATTGATTTGATTTTTTGATCTTTACGAATTTGATTTCCTCCTCATATTATTTCAATCTTTTCTCCATTTGAGGGATGAAACTGAGTATCTCACTTTGTTCCTGATGTTTGTCAAGAATTCCTTTCAATTTGGCTATTTCCTCTGTTGCTTGTTCTAGCTCCTAGTTGGCATATTTTGAGAACAGACCCATCATCTGTTTGCAGGTTGATGCCATAAGATGCGACCACTCTTCCAACAATTTGGGATCAGGGTTTTGGTAGGTTGGCGTTATAAGGATTCTAAGGCCATGAGGTACTCTACCTGTGAGAAGTTGGCCTGGCATATGCTGTCCACTAATTATAGTGGGCACCTTGCACCAGTCCAAACAACCCCTTATTGGAGATAGGTTAAAGACAACCTTATTGAAAGCTATCCTAGTGGTAGCTATGGAGAG
Source organism: Calotriton arnoldi (assembly GCA_963921515.1). Classification (NCBI taxonomy): domain Eukaryota; kingdom Metazoa; phylum Chordata; class Amphibia; order Caudata; family Salamandridae; genus Calotriton; species Calotriton arnoldi. The sequence continues at coordinate 8,136 of CAWUFW010001597.1, read as the reverse complement.
CAGCCTTCAGGCTAAGTCTTGAAGGAATGTAAAGCAGCTTGTTTTACCAGTCTATAATCTCTTGAGTGATCAAATGAAAGAGCACCACACCAGGTATATATTCAAAATATATGTATTTATTGCTAAACACACCCCTCTAGTCTCTTTATGAGGCTAGAGTTCGAAGTACATAAGTTATAAGTTATTAAATCACAGTAATAGCACAAATACACGTTTGGGCCCTAGGGGCGTACCAAACCATATACCAATAAAGTGGTATGCGAACCACGACTGAACTAGACACTAGGCCTAGAGCCTCTAGAAGTGCTTGGACCACAAGGAACCACCCAAGGTAGTGACACAGGGGACCCACGGGAGACGCGTGCAGTGTAAATACACAACCGCGATACGCCGTAAACTTCTATGGAGAAAGTCGGGATCGGGAAAATAGAGGAAAGGGACACTTAAAAGAGGACTAGGACAAAACCCTTTGAGATCTAGGACTTTGAAGAGTCTCTACCCACGGGAGCACCGGAGTACTCGTGTTACCTCACCCAGGGAAGCCGGGTGCATAGGTGCCTTTCGGGGTCGGGTTTCGTCGTCGATTCGAATGGCGATCTGCTGCAAAGTGCTGCTGGCGGCCAAGAGAAAAGTGTCCGGGTGGATCCAAGAGTGGATCGGAGTTCTGGTGAACCTGAAAGCAGAGGGGACAGAGTCTGGGTCACTAGCCAGTGACCAGGAAGGCGATGGACAGATGCCCACCGATGTCGAGTGCTTCAGGTGCGTTGACAGTTGTCTTGACTCTTCAGCCACGAGGTCCAGGAGGCGTTGTCGGTGACCAGGAGCAGGATTCAGGCTGGTACACAATGTTTGTCGAGTGCTGAGGTGTCGGCGACCGGATTGGACCCAACAAGCCTTGGCAACGGCAAGTCTCGGTAAAGATGTAGATCGTCGATGGTGCAGACCAGCAAGGTCTGTGGAACTCACCCAGCGAGGGTGAGTGAGGGCAGGCCTGGAGCAACCAGGATGCCAAGTAAGAAAAGGATTGGCCTTCGTTAAGGGCTACTAGCCAACGGGCTAGCGACCGCAAAGGAGCCTCGTGACACCGCACGTGGATCTGGCTTACAGGACACTCGTAGAGTGGGGGCCAGTGATCTTCGGTGCAGGTGGTGCTGGAGGCTAGGGCTACGAGGAGCCCAAAGCACGACTTCTTGGTAGACCCAGAAGAGGATGCACTTGCAAATGTGCTCGGTGTCCAGGGGTCACGGTCTCAAGTCACCCACGATAGCCACGGGCCTCAGCTTTGCTGGGGACTCAGGGTAGCCTCGGGGAAGTCTGAGAATCCACCTCTGGTGATGCGATGACTTCGGCGTCCGACGGGAGCTTCAGAAATGCGAACAGGACAGATGCTTCTTTGGTGCCTGCCAAGCAGGGGAGTCACTCCTTGACCCCAAGGGAGATTCTTCAGTCCTCTAATCTTGTCGTAGAGCGTCGAAGGTCCAGGATTCAGTTTCAGAGTTTCGTCCAGGTATAATCTAAAGTCCTAAGGACTGGGTTCCTACCTTTATTCTAAAAATAGGGGTTGGACTACTTCTATGGCCCCACCTATGGGTGGGTCAGGGCAGAGGGGTGGCTACACCCCTTTCCTTTGTCCAGTTCGCGCCAAAGCAGGGGCTGCAAGCCCCTGATCCGGTTTGAACTGGGGTATGCACAGGGACACCAAATGTGCCCCCAGTGCAGGACTTCAAAGCACCCGAAAGTGCTCCCGCCCAGCCCCAATACACATTATCCTGTCTGGGGAGGTGGTCACACCTCCCTGGGACAGGAAACCTATTGTCCAGGCCTCCCCTGCTGGAGTTTCGTCCAGCAGCAGGAGGCCAGACTCGTGTCTGTGGCAGCAGCATCCATTTTGTGATGCCAGGGCTCTGGAAAGAAGTTACCGGACTCGTCAGAGTTAACATGTCTTTCCCTCTAGAAGGGTGGAATGCTACCCCCGCCGCCAGGATTGGCGGGGGGTAGTATTCCAAGATGTTTGACACCAAACACGACATGTTTAGGTGCAGCCATTCCAAAGTTAGCATTTTACCGCGAGGATATAATGCGCTTAAGAGTATATGGTCAGGCTGCACTACAAACAGCATCAGAGATGGTCTCCGAACGCTGCAGAGGGGCCCTGCTCATGCAGGGGCACCCTCTCACATAGGAACCATGCACTCTGCCTTTAGGATTGATAAGGCCTGCCTTAGGAGTGACTTATAGGTTTATATGTGTGTATGTATTTCGTGATATAGGTAACCTATATCACAGTAAGGGGTGCATGCACCACCTTACCCAGGCTGCAGTAGCAGACCTGTGGTGTCAGTTTGGATGGCCTTCCAGGGTTGGCATAATACATGCTGCAGCCCCTGGCAGGCCTCTGAGGTACCTATGCCCTTGGTACATAGTATACCATATACTAGGGACTTATAAGGGCACTCCAGATCCCAATCAGAGATGTGCCTAAGGCACATGGAAACCATTTTAGAGAGGAAGCAGCTAGGCTGGGGTTCTGATTAGCAGGGCCCCAGCCAGACTAATGTCGAAAAACAGTGAAGCATCAGCAAAAAGTGGGGGTACCCATGTGAAGCAGATCCTACTCTCCTACACAACCCCCCCAAACGTAGGGACATTAAACTAACCTTGCCCAGTTAAGTCTTCATGTTCTAAGTGGAAATACCTAGAGAGTCCATCTGCATTCGCATGGTTACTCCCAGGCCTATGTTCCACTGTAAAGTCCATCCCCTGTAGGGAAATGGACCACCTAAGCAGTTTGGGGTTTTCACCCTTCATTTGTTTTAGCCATAAGAGGGGCTTATGGTCTGTCTGAACCAGGAAGTGTGTACCAAACAAGTATGGCCTCAACTTCTTCAGAGCCCAGACCACAGCAAAGGCCTCCTCTCTATGGCTGACCAACGTTTCTCTCTAGGGGTCAGCCTTCTGCTAATAAAAGCTACTGGCTGATCCTGACCTTCTTCATTCAATTGTGACAGTACAGCCCCTACCCCCAATTCAGATGCATCAGTTTGAACAATGAACTTCTTGGAGTAATCAGGACTCTGCAGAATTGGAGCAGTGCACATGGCCTGCTTGAGGTCATCAAATGCCTTTTGACAGCTAACTGTCCACTGAACCTTTTTGGGCATTTTCTTAGAAGTTAAGTCATTCAAGGGTGTCACTATTGATCCATACCCCTTGACAAATCTCCTATAGTACCCAGTCAGGCCTAAGAAGGCTCTCACCTGAGTCTGGGTAGTGGGAGCAGTCCAGTCCATGATGGTCTGGATCTTGCTCTGCAAAGGTTGAACCTGGCCTCCACCCACAAGGTGGCCCAGGTACACAACCTGACTCTGCCCTATCTGGCACTTAGTGGCCTTGATAGTCAGGCCTGCCTTTTGCAGGGCCTGTAAAACATTCCTGAGGTGGACCAGGTGATCCTCCCAGGTGGAGCTAAAGACAGCAATATCATCTAGATAAGCTGCACTATAGGCTTCCAGTCCTGTGAGAACTGTATTCACCAACCTCTGGAAAGTGGCAGGTGCATTCTTCAGACCAAAGGGCATTACCACAAATTGATAATGTCCACTAGGGGTTGAGAATGCTGTCTTGGGCTTTGCAGTATCAGCTAGTCTGATCTGCCAGTAGCCAGCTGTTAGGTCAAATGTGCTGAGATATTTGGCAGAGGCCAAAGTATCTATGAGCTCATCTGCCCTGGGTATTGGATGGGCATCAGTCCTAGTGACTGCATTGAGACCCCTGTAGTCTACACAGAACCTCATCTCTCTCTTTCCACCACTGGTGTGAGGTTTCGGTACAAGGACTACTGGACTAGCCCAAGGGCTATCTGAGGGTTCAATTACTCCCAATTCCAACATTTTCTGGACTTCAGTCCTGATACAGTCCCTGACATGGTCAGGTTGCCTATAAATCTTGTTTTTAATAGGCAGACTGTCCCCAGTGTCCACTTCATGAGTGCACCAGGTGGTCTGACTGGGTGTCAGTGAAAACATATGTCTAAACTGATTGAGGACTTGCCTGCAATCAGCTTGTTGCTGGGTAGTGAGGCTGCCTGCCAAGGCTACACCATCAACTGACCCATCGTCAGGGTTCTGTGAGAGCAGGTCAGGGAGTGGGTCACTCTCTTCCTCCTGCCCTTCATCAGTAGCCATGAGCAAGCCCATGTCTGCCCTGTCCACATATGGTTTTAACCTGTTGACATGGAGAACCCTGTGGGGACTCCTGGGTGTTCCTAGGTCCACTAAATAAGTGACCTCACCCTTCTGCTCAACAATAGTGTGGGGTCCACTCCATTTATCTTGGAGAGCTGCTGGGGCCACTGGCTCCAACACCCACACCTTCTGTCCTGGCTGGTAAACAGTCAGAACAGCTCTTTGGTCATGCCAGGCCTTCTGAAGTTCCTGGCTAGCCTCAAGGTTTTTGGTTGCCTTTTTCATGTACTCAGCCATCCTGGAGCGGAGACCAAGTACATAGTCCACTATATCTTGCTTTGGGGGCTTGAGAGGTAACTCCCATCCTTCCTTCACCAAGCACAGTGGACCCCTCACAGGGTGGCCAAACAGAAGTTCAAAAGGGCTGTAACCAACCCCTTCTGAGGCACCTCCCTATATGCGAATAAAAGGCAGGGCAAGAGTATGTCCCATCTACGCCTAAGCTTTTCTGGGAGCCCTTTAATCATGCCCTTCAAGGTTTTGTTGAATCTCTCAACTAAACCATTGCATTGTGGGTGATAGGGTGTGGTGAACTTATAAGTCACTCCACACTCCTTCCACATTGCTTTTAAGTACCCAGACATGAAGTTAGCATCCCTGTCTGAGACTACCTCCTTAGGAAAGCCCACTCTTGAGAAGATTCCCAGGAGGGCCCTTGCCACCACAGGTGCTGTAGTGGTCCTGAGGGGAATAGCTTCTGGGTACCTGGTGGCATGATCCACTACCACCAGGATAAACCTGTGCCCAGAGGCTGTTTGGGGATCCATGGGACCAACAATGTCAATCCCTACCCTTTCAAAGGGCACCCCCACCACAGGTAGTGGTATCAGTGGGGCCTTTGTAGTGCCACCTGCTTTGCCACTGGCTTGGCAGGTTACACAGGAGCGACAAAACTCCTTACTGTCTTCAGACATGTGGGGCCAGTGAAAGTGAGGGACAATTCTGTCCCAAGTCTTGTTCTGGCCCAGGTGACCTGCTAAGGGAATATCATGGGCTAGGGTCAATAGGAAGCCCCTGAACTTCAAAGGTATTACCAACCTCCTGGTAGCACCAGGCTTGGGGTCTCTACTCTCTGAGTACAGGAGTCCATCATCCCAATACACTGTATGGGGACCACTAGCTTTCCCAGCAGCCTCAGCAGCAGCTTGCTGTCTGAGGGGTTCAAGGGAGGGGCAGCTCTGCTGCTCCTGGCTCAGATCTGCCCTAGAAGGTCCCCCTGTCCCCAAGAACTCAACCTGGTCAGGTTCAAGTTCCTCTGGGACAGTTCCTTCTTCAGGGCTGAGATCATCCCCCTCAAGGGACTGATCTTCCTCCTGAGCCAAGGGGGAAGGCACTGCCTTAACCCTACTACTCCTCCTCTTGGAAGGCACTTGGTCCATTCTTCCAGAATCCAAGGCCTGTTCAGTGCTAGACATTTTGGCTTGTGACCTGGTCACAGCAAACACATCTGCAGGGATCCCCAGCATTTCTGCATGGGTCCTGAGCTCCACTTCTGCCCAAGCAGAAGTCTCTAAGTCATTGCCAAGCAAGCATTCGACTGGTAGGTTTGCACTTACCACAACCTTCTTAAGGCCAGTTACCCCTCCCCAGGAGAAGTTAACAACTGCCAGAGTATGGTCTGTTCTGACATTGCTAGCATTGGTCACTTGGTACATCTCACCAAGCATAACTTGCCCAGGAAGCACAAGGTCTTGTGTCACCATTGTGACACTTGCCCCTGTGTCCCTAAATGCCAAAGCCTCACGTCCATTAATTAAAGGCTGTTGTCTGTACTTGCCCAGATTACTGGGACTCACAGTGGAGGTCACATCCATGCCTCCATCACAGACTAACACAGCCTGAGTCAGTTCTCTGACTAAGTCAGAGCCCAACTCAGTTCCCAGGGTGAACCCTACTAAACCCTTTGCTGGAGCACTTCCACCAACTGTACTAGGGGGAACAGGTGCCTTAGGGGCATTGGTGGGTGCTGGACTGGAGTCTTTGGACTTGGTGCAATCACTGGTCCAGTGGGTCTTTTGCTTACAGACCTTGCACCATGGTTTTCTTTGGCCTTTACCTTTGGTAGACTGTGAATCCCCACCAGAAGAAGATTTTTGGGGGCCTGATGAAGACTTTTGATCTTTACCCTTCTCCCCACCCTTGTCAGAGTTCTTAGCATCTTGCTTCTTGGTTTCCCCACCTTGGTTCTGTACCTTCTGCTTCACCCTGGTTCTGACCCATTTGTCTGCCTTCTTTCCCAATTCTTGGGGAGAGGTCAGATCAGAGTCTACCAGGTATTGATGCAACAGCTGATTTTGACAGTTATTAAGAATCTGCTCCCTCATTATCAGATTGTACAATCCTGAGAAGTCACACACCTTACTGCCCATCAACCAGCCTTCCAGAGCCTTGGCAGAACAATCCACATAGTCTACCCAGTCTTGAGTCTGTGCTTTTTGGGTGTCTCTGAACTTCAACCTGTACTGTTCAGTGGTTAGGCCAAACCCATCAATAAGAGCACTCTTCAAGACCTTGTAATTATCAGCATCCTCCTCTCTAACAGTGAGGAGCTTATCTCTACCTTTGTCAGCAAAGGAGAGCCACAAGATTGCTGCCCACTGCTCCTGAGGGACCTTCTGTACTTTACAGGCCCTCTCTAAAGCAGTTATCCATTTGTGGATATCATCCCCACTCTGGTAGGGAGGGACAATCTTGCTCAGGTTCCTATGGTCATAGGACCTTTCCCTGTCTCTAGGGACATGGTTGCCACCATGGGACTCTAGTCCCAACTTTCTTCTCTCTCTAAGGAGATCTAGGGATTCCCTATCTAAAGCCAATTGCTTTTTTCTGATTTCCAGCTGAGTATCCTCATACTGGACCAGTCGGTCTCTCCTCTCATGAGAGGATTCCCTCCTGTGAGAAGAGACAGAGCTCCCTATAGAGGTGCCAGAGTGGTTAGACTCCTGAGAAGGAGATCTAGACTTCCTGGGCACACTCTTAATCCTTCCTGGGGGGACAAAGAGGGCATCATCTTGATCATCCTCATCATCATCCACAGGAGGTATTGGGTTTTCCAGGTCAGGGTCATTGTCACCCTCCTGGCCAGTTTCAGAGGGGGGTCTGGGGGTATTGGTACCCCTAGCGTCCTCCTCTTCTCCTGCCCCACCCTCAGCTCCTACCCCTTCAGTCCCTACAGGCTTACTAAGGTCATAAGCCACCAACAGCTCCTTGAGGTGTTGGGTGGTGGGGCTTTGGCCTGTCCTTATTTTTCTCAAGTTACATAAAGCTCTCAATTCCAAGAATGGGAGTGTATCATACTTGGAGGGTGGAAGCTCAATGGCTTCCTGCAAGGATTCTTTGGATCCTGCCCTTAAAGACATTACTAGTGTGGTGTGGTGTATGCACTACCTACTCTAGTGTGGCCTACTAAACTCTCTTGAGTTGTAGAAAGGGTTGTGCTATCCCTTAACACACAACTCTAAGTTCAGTAGAACTTACTGTATTCTAAGCTTAAATTATATGTACCTTAGGTACCTTTAGTGGTTTTCAGTTGATCAATTCAATTGAGATTATCTGGTAAAACAATAGCAAGCTGGAATCCCACACGCTGCACACCAATGTGAGAAGTTGGCCTGGCATATGCTGTCCACTAATTATAGTGGGCACCTTGCACCAGTCCAAACAACCCCTTATTGGAGATAGGTTAAAGACAACCTTATTGAAAGCTATCCTAGTGGTAGCTATGGAGAGCAGCCTTCAGGCTAAGTCTTGAAGGAATGTAAAGCAGCTTGTTTTACCAGTCTATAATCTCTTGAGTGACCAAATGAAAGAGCACCACACCAGGTATATATTCAAAATATATGTATTTATTGCTAAACACACCCCTCTAGTCTCTTTATGAGGCTAGAGTTCG